>LR991038.1:4279904-5761987 GCA_905163495.3 Cosmia trapezina | reverse complement strand
ACTCGAACAGTAACGATAGCTATCTATTGAATGTCTATTGGCTCGACGTGCCAGGCAGTGTCGACGGTCGCACGGACGTAAAAATATCGCGGCGATTTTGTTTCGTGCACTGGATTTTCAACGCTCTGCTTAGCGCCGAGAGTTGAACATTTAAGAGCGAGCGCGCACTGCGGTGCGTTTCCGTTAGTTCTGCCGCACTGGGCGGGGCCTACAGTAACAAAACGCATGACCGCAGTGCGCGCACTTCAAAGACATTCCATACTTCACAGATTATGCGGTAGAAAAACGCACCGCAATGCGCGCTCATATGCTCAATACAGTATGTTTTTTCGACGCGCTGGGATGCACTCTGTTGTTGTTAGGTTGGATTCTCGAAGCTCGGCTCAACACCGAGAGTTGAAAATCCAGTGCGCGATGAAATCCCGTGAACATCAGGTTGACGAGTGTACATCAAAAAACAGTGATTCTATATACATGAAAGCAATGTTCTAGCAATGTGAGGAATGTGCGTAAAATTTAAAGCAATGTGCTTTTAGAAAACTAGAGTTATTTAAAAAAGTTAGTGAGCCGCCAGCCTGATATCAGAATGACGGGTGTATTTTTAATCTGAGCAAATTACTTACTATCTCAGTATGAAAACATTAGCGTAGCAATGTTTCGGCAATGTGCTCGAACGTACCAAAAGCAGAATCAGATGCGGCAAAAGGTTTAAAAGTAATTTGAAAACAAAAATTCTAAATTTGAACGCCTGCTTATTTAATACTGGCAATCACGACGAAACGTGTAGAGGTATACCACAGGGGTGTCCTGCAGTGCAATGCAAATGAGATACGTAACTATTTCCTCATTTTCCTTTTATTATTAAATAACACGTATATAATTATGTAGGTATGTATAATAGAGTTATTCATAAAATGTATTTGATGTATCAATCAATCTACCTAGCCTTTTCCCAACTATGTTGGGGTCGGCTTCCAGTCTAACCGAATGCAGCAGAATACCAATATTTTACATGGAGCGACTGCCTATCTGACCTCTACAACCCAGTAACTGGGTAATACGTTAACCCTTGGTAAGACTGGTTGTCAGACTTTCTGGCTTCTGACGACCCGTAACGACTGTCAAAGATCCACGAATGACAGCCGGGACCAACGGCTTAACGCGCTTTCCGAGGCACGGAGGAGTCTCGGTGTGTAAAGATGGTCACCCATCCACGGACCAACCCAGACAAGCGTAGCTTAACCTGATGGATCGACCCGTGCGGCTGTTATTACTTAGCCACGAGCTCCTCCTCCATTTGATGTATCATAGAACCAAAATAAAAAATAAAAAAATTCTAAATTTTAAAAACCTCCAACGCAAAAAAGGAAAGTGAACTATTAGAAAAGTCCAAAATAACACCTATCGTTGAGCCATCAAATTCGATTGAGTAATACCTCGTGCTATCCATAAATTTCTAGAATTAAAATATTATATAGGTATTACTCAGTCAAAGTTGATGGCTCAACAATAGGTATTATTTTAGACTTTTTAAAAGTTCGCTTTTCTTTTTTGCGTTGGGGGTTTTTTAAATTTTGAATTATTTTTTTTTCAGATTTCAGTAGGTAATGTAGATGAATCATATTTTTTTTACTTATTATTTGCTATAACATTACCTTACAATAATTCTGATTTTGGCAATTGATCCTAAATGTATAAGCGTCGCTTGTATCTTGTGGCTCAGGAGTGCGAATTTAACAAAATTATAATGGTTACCCATAGACTTATAAAAAAAGATGGACTCCGCGCTGCGCATATCGAAAGTGAAGCACAGTAAGTATGCCGGGTCCGTTTGTACAAACACGCCTCGCGCACACATTTACATCATAGTATGCCGACCGGCCGCCATTACGTAACACGAGCGACGGCGTCTTTGCAGGTACTCAAATCACGCACACATAGATCGGTAGGGTGCTTCACTTTCGATATGAGTGGCGCGGAGTCCATCTTTTTTTATAAGTCTATGTGGTTACCTTACAGTTTGAGGATGTTAGATTACGTATCATAAACAAGAGCTAAGAGTTCAAATAAAATAAACCATTCGTGAGATTATGAATACAAAATAAAAATGACAAAATAAAAGAAAGAACATAGACGACATCCCTAATCAGAATTGAATTTAACGTGCTCTGAGCGCCAAGGACTTAATATGAAGTCAACGGATGACGTCATGAAACAAATAGAGATGTACCACATTTCTTATAGCTTTGAGTTATGCATTTGTTTCATTGATACTTTAAATTTAAACTGGTTTTCCTTACTATCCCTACTGTGAAATAAAACAAATATGAAAATATTTAATCAGTTTTTATTTCAGTATATCCGTAAAATTATAAATAAAACATAACCTAACGTGTATAATTCTCATTCATCGATATGACGCTACCCTCAACACTACTGTTTTCGTTATACATTTATAACTTGGCGCTGGGCGAGGCATCCTGTGCATCGCTTTCTGTGTACGTTGGCGGTGAAAAGGTTAAGTAGTGTGCACATTTTTACAGGGTGTTCTACCCATCAAAAATCAGCTGCTCAGTAGGTACATTTGTCTACACCGAACTCGTGAAATTGTTGGGAGCAGGTGATTTTTTTTCCGCGATTTCAGATAGTAAAAGCGTTCATATTCATGGGTGAAAATTTGCGCACTACTTAAAAATATATCCTGTATTGTATATTTGGAAAGTTTCAAATAGAGGTCCCTTGGTCAGGTGGACACTATGACCACCATCAGGGATTTTAATTTTGATAACACAAAAAAATTGTCGATAATTAGTCGAAATTTGCCGCCAAATATCAAAATTTGTCGGTCACTGGTTCAAAAGTTATAAGGTTTCATAGGTGGCTGATCTGGAGAGCTCTCCACCGATCTGTTTTCTCCCTTTAATCGCAACTTTTCGCCAAGTCGCAGATTTAATCGTGTTTTAGTTTAGAAGATATAATGAGTTACATTTCTAAGTATAGTCCAAGTCGTCCAAGAGCTAGATCAAAGATTTTATAGTAAGCTCTTCAATCTAACTCTTGGACTATACCTACTTAAAATTGAATTGTCTTATAAACTAAGATTGTACCAGCTCCATACTTCTATGTGTATGGAGCTCGATTTTCAGACCACTGCGGCACTGAGAACCAGACTGCAGTTGACCAGGCGACGTCATTCAGATAGATGGCCCAGAACCCAGGTATAAAATATAACACACGTTTTTTTCTGACGCTCACAGTGAGCTACTGACGCAGGCCACAGTGCCAGTTTTTTTCTGGCACTGTGAGCGTCAGAAAAAAACTACTAAGTTATTATGAAAATTAAATGTACTCTACCTACACTAAAAAAAGTAATTAAAAAAACCCGACTGCAGTAAAAAACTAAAACTCAAAAGCTTTAAATTTAATAAAAGTTGGAAGCAGGTGGGACCCGTTTGAGTTTGAAAATATAAAAATGGAATGGGTCCCGGCTGCTGTTTGATGTAGCCAGTGACACTCGCGCCACCAAGATAAATCTAAAGACGTATAATTTATCCAAATCGTTGATTTGTTTAGGAGTTACGAGGCAACAAAGAAACGGACACACATACATACAGGTCAAACACATAACCCTCCTTTTGGGCTTCGCCGCAGTCGTGTAAAAAGGTATCCCTGTGAAAAATTAAAAGTTAGATTCATCATCATTCTCCTGCCCCTATCCCCATTTGTTTTTGGGGTCGGCCCAACATTCTTCCATACTTCTCTATTAGTTTATCTCGGTGTCGGTACCTAGTCACTTCCTTTCTAACCATATCTTTCACACAGTCCATCCATCGTTTCTTTGGTCAAAGAAATAAAAAGCTAGATTAAAATAATACAAATATTTTATTGTTATAACTCGTCATCATCTGTAAAACCGTCTGAAGATATTTCTATGACTAGGAACGGATCTTCAATATCAAATACTTGGCATACAAAGCCATCTCCTAATTCGTCCAACATATTTTGAATATCCAGTGGTTCTCTTTTAACATTATCTTCTGTATTAACTTCAACATCTTCGTTACTAATACTAGAACCACAGTTTTGTTCAATACTATCTGTTGTGCTAGAAACATAGTCTTGTACATCATTTACATTACTTGGTTCCTTGTCTGCCGGAATCTCTGTGTTTTCAATATTTTTCTTATTGTTTATTGAGCTCATGTCGATATTTTCATTTATCGTTGCATTATTAACTGTTTTCGTAATCGGTAATTCTAATTTAGAGTTATCAATCTCCTCTTTGTCTGAGCAATCGATTATTTCACACTCATTATGCATTGTGTCAGGAGTAAAATTTCTAGTATTTGTAAGTAGCATATCTGCATTATTATTACTGATAGCATCATTAATTATTGAACTCTCTCCTGTTGCGTATTGATTCTTATTAGTGGCTGTTGTGTGTGGCTGTGGCTGTTGTAAATGATTCTGAATTATATTTGGAGTAATCAGTAAGTTCAAAAGCATAGGATTTCCATTTAAATTATTAACAATTACATCATTCGTTTTCGAACTTTGTCCTGTATCACAATGGTTATTTCTAAACGAGGTTACGATTATATTATTTGTTTGTAGTAAACTTAAACTAATGTTACTCCTTGAACACTCTCCTGTATCAGGTTGGTTATTATTAGCACAACTAGTTAGACGCGGTAAAGTAATATTTTGTTCACTTTCACTGTCTGAATCACTAGAATCTTGGTCTGCTTCAAATTCCACTGCATTGCCTACTTGGGGGATTCCAACTACAATTCTTGGTGACTCGTCATTCTCCAATCTGACGAATCTGTAAGTAATATAGTAAATAATTATAAACACGACAGAGGAGGGTCAGTTGCTGAAAATCAGCAGCTCTCAAAATGTCAGAAAATAATAGCAAACACTGCTGGGCTGTGCCCTCAACGAATACCTACTAGCAACTAGAACCATAGAAACGCCATAATCCGACACTGAGCAGTCATATTGCGTTGTTAAATTCGCATCTTTGCCGCTGATATAAATAGATCCATAGAAGTCAGATGGAGAAAATAAACGAGAGAAGTCCCAATACACCACATTGAGTGACGCCTACAAAAATACACAATATACTATTTGTCACTTTGCCACGATAGAAAAAGTTAAAAAAATGGTCAAGAGCGAAGCCTTAGCAGTTGGGTAAAACTGCGAAAAATTGTACATTTTCTTATTTTTTCTTGTCCCCATTGAAATGATCGTAGATCATCATCGTTATTTGATAATTAAATGAGATTTTTTGCATATTGTGTAACGATACAGTCATGAACTCATGACCGAGCTAAGCTTTTTGGCTCGTGCTCGTACAAAGCTCGAAAAATGCCCTCCCAGTCACTCCAGTGGCGCAAGAAGCACCAGGTGGACCGCATCCACTCGGAGTAAGAGACTCCTGACGTCGTGAAGCAGTACTTCCATTATGGCCATGTACAATCAGCAACAAAAGTCGATTAACAATTGCAGTTTTCTAATCTTAAATATTAAGCGAAATATATAATTCAAATCGGAACAGAAGTACTTAAAATTTTAAGAACATTAACTCTTAAGAGCGTGGTCCTCTATTTTCGCGCTCAGATTTTAAACATCTGACGTTCGACGCCGCATAGCGAGTGCACGTGTGTGGGTTTTGAGAGTTGAGTGAAGGAAAATATCGTGAGGAAACCGCCTAGAAAGAAAAATTCGAAGACATGTGACATCTACCAACCCGCACTGGGTCCTTGTGGTGTATTACGGGCCACTCCCTCTCACCGAGAGGAGACCTGTGTCCCAGCAGTGGGAACATTATAGGCTGATTATGAATGAGACCCATTATGTTTGAGCGAGCACGTTTCAGTGGCAGAGGTCATCACTGATGTGAGACGAGAAGATATATTACGGTCAAACCGCCGCGCGCGGCCCTTGTCGCTCTATATTTGGACACACCTTTATATAGTGCCTTTATCTATGCCTCACTCGTTTCGTATCGTTTAGTGCGGTCGCGATTTGAGTGTATTTCCCATAGTTTTATTGATATTTTCCTCGACCCCTGTTTTCTTTCTGCGGACTTCTGATCTTGCTTCTTGTACGAACCTTGCTACCACACCGGACACGGTACGGAGAACCCCGCATAAACGTTTGACTTGAACTTGATATTTTGGATTTTACGACCAGCCTACCGATTTCATATTGGCACCATGGATCGTTGTGTAAATTGTGGCAAAGTGACTAGAGGCTGTAGTTTACGTGGTCGTCGAGCTGAAGAACTTCAAAAATCAGCTGTTAAGTACCTATATGTAGATCGTTATGTAACCTCACTTTTACTATATCTCTTTTAACTCGGAACTCAGACCGCGAAAATCCGCAAAATGTTTAGTGATGGTTTGATAATATAGTAGCTATAACTTGACACCAATTTCATCTTTTTACAACCCAGGCCTAAGTTTATATGGCATGGTTTCCGTCTCCTTTGTCACGGATCCACAATAGAGATTGTGGCAGTAGAGATTTCAAATAAAAATATGATACTGCCGACAAACTGTCCTGCAGTTTGGCAGAAGATCTGTAAAATACTCTTGTGTAACTTTTGTTGAAATAAATTAAAAAAAAAAAAAATATAAATTTTTTCTCCATATTCATCCTCCAAAATTCTTGTAGCCATCTTGGATTTACATTTTGACTTTACTATCGACGTTAGCACCCACAAGAACCATGAAAACGATACCCATGACGAAAAAATTTAAAACTTTCGCAGCCGCCGGATTTTCATTTTGACTTCACTATCGGCTTTAGCATCATCGAGAACAATGGGAACGCCCCCATGACGAAAAATTTAAAACTTTTCGCAGCCGCCATCTTGGATTTACATTTTGACCAAATTATATTACAACATAGTTCAAGAATTGTAACATCTCCTAAAGTAAGTGTGCCTACCACTTTAGCTACTTAAAATATTACATAAATGAACGGATTAAAAATTTTAGTCGCACTACAATTTACGTATATATCACGCGAGGCGCATGCGCGGCGGTGGGAGGTCAACCGACATAGGTCCTGCGTCGACGAGCGCCAGAGCGCGACTGACTTAGGCCGTTCGATGCACCCGATTTTATACTTATTTAAAAAAAATATTTTCGTAAATGATTGAAGACAGATATTTTTTATTTTTTACACATATTATATAGTACAATCTTTCTTCTTACGTATAAAATGATTTGTGTTGCCAAATGACTTTTACATTCTGAGCAATGACGTGTTTTTTTGTAGTAGATTTCTCGATTTTTGATTATCTTAGACGTGATTAAAATACAAGTTAATGAATTAAAAATCAAACTTTTCTCAATGCATTTTAAATTTCAGGATATGTCTCTTCGAATGAATACTTAATAATAATAATTGGTGTAAGATTACTTCAAAGTTGAGCCTTCGCTCGTCATCTGGAAATCGCGCCTTCGAAATCGACTGTTTTCGTAGTCAATAATCCAATTTGAACAAGGTTTTTTTAATAGACTTTAAATAAAAATGTATGATAATTACGATGATTCAAGTCAAAAGAAGCTAAAAGACCTATTATTTTGTAACAACTTTACACACAGTAAATACTAAACTAAAAAAAAAATACTTTTTCTTTCTTTTCTTTTACTGGGCTCAAACTACACAGAGTGACTTTGAAAACATGCGACAAAATTTAAGGAGGTGTTCTATTCTACCCATCAATATGAGCAACTTGTACTCTCAGCCTAGCCTTTTCCCAACTATGTTGGGGTCGGCTTCCAGTGTAACTGGATGCAGCTGAATACCAGCATTTTGCATGGAGCGACAGCCTATCTGACCTCCACAACCCAGTAACTGGAATGAATATGAGCAACTTGTACTAAGGGACCAATTTCGAATTCGCAAAAAAAAAGTACCTTCCCATATATAGGGTACATACCCGATTAGACCATTTTGTGTAAGGTCGAAATTTTTTGCTAATTCGAAATTGTTCCCATAGTAAAAGTTGTTCATATTGATGGGTAGAACACCCCTTAAATTTTTTCACATGTTTTCAAAGTCACCCTGTATAAGAAACATGGATGGAAGAAGAAGTGTAAGTACCTTTCTAAAATTTCCTCTTCTTTTAATCTAGCAATTAGTTTGTTCTCTTCCAGCTTAGCTAGCAGAATTGGATCTTTTTCAGCAGGGTCGTCGAGTTGTTCCTTGTCGCGGACCAAACTCATGAGATCCCTGTACTCTCGTCTCTGCCGTCGCTTGCGCAGCGCCTGTCCGCATTCACGGAACAACGCTACGGCTGGAACATCCAATTTTCAAAATATATAATACTAGCTTTTGCCTGCGTGGATGTCAGAAATTATTCCACGAGAACCTACTACCGGAAAATAAATAAGGACTTGACTTCTTATAGGTTTTCCTGTAATCTATAAGTGTAGAACAATTTTCTGGATTTTTTTCAAAATTTTAAGCTCAGTAATTCCCGCGGTCCCCCACGGGTGAATGGTCAATTTTCATCTATTTACCTAACTTTAAAACTATTTATTTTAAAATTAATATAAGTACTTGAGATCCTCACAATAAGCCCTTTCATTTGTTATATCACATGGTACAGTGAAAACTTTTTTTCTCATCCCAAAAGTGACCTCATATTCAAAATTAATATATTATGTAACATGTCTATGTTTGGGTCACAGAAATTAATATGTGTACCAAATTTCAAATCAAACAATTATATGCAAAGCGGCTGTGTCAGATGGCTGTGACAGACAGACAGACAAACAAGTGATCCAAAGTGTTCCGTGTTCAAACGGAACCCTAAAAAGCATGCATATAAGAACCATGTATCATGCAAATAGTTTAAAGTTTTGCTTCCTACCTTCTTCCATCACCTTTTGTCTATTCCAGGCAAGATTATCAGACAGATTTGCTTCTACTACACATTTTACTACATCAGAAAAGTCAGGGAATTCCACTGAGCCTGTCTTGTCTATTGTATTATTCAGAAACTCTTCCAGCCTCTTTGCAGGTCCAGGTGGATGACCTTCAGCCACAATCAGTCTAATCTCACGCCGTTTTACTATGTCTTTGCGGTTTCCTTTTATTTCACAAATCTGATTGTAGCATAACACAAGGCTTTCTTTGTATCTGTAAATGATAATAAAATTAATTTTAACTGTATATAACTTGCATCATACAGCGTTCCTGGCTAAAGAAAAGATTGTAGTTTCTTCAAGCAAGATCAAGAGTAATTTCAACAGCAATAATGAATAAGTAGTTATCAAACTCACTTTGAACATACGTAGTACGGTGACCAAAAAGGACTTTCAGTTGTCACTTCTGCCTCTTCTAATTTATCAATCAGATTTTTATAATTTGCAATTTGCCTTTCAAGGCGTGTTATTACTTCTAAATCCTTAGGGGCATCGTGTGAAGCTTCGTACTCTATTGGCAAAACCTCTACATGGGCCTTGGGAATCAGAAGCTCATAATCCGTTCCGTTATCTGACGATTTACCATTTTCATTATTGTTTTCTTTGTTACAATCTTCTTCTATTGTAACATGCACTACTTTATTTTCTTTATTAGAATCTGCTTGTAAAGTTTCATGTACTACTTTATTTTCTGTATTAGAATCTGCTTCTAAAGTTTCATGGACTACTTTATTTTCTTTATTAGAATCTGCTTCTAAAGTTTCTTGTACAACTTGATTGCCTTTTTTAGACTCTGCTTCGAATGTCTCTTGTAGTACTGCGTTTTCATTATCATTTCTCTTGTCAGTAGGTTCTGTTCCTTCTAAGATAATTGCATCATTTTGGCCATCATTGTTTTCTGACCTATCTACAGAATCAGTATCAGAATCATCTAAATCTATAATATCAGTCTTTTCCTTTTCAGCATGTGTGACACTCCTCCTTGTTTTAATTTTACCAGTTGTATTGACTGCACAACTTTTAGATTTTTTGGTTTTTTTTTTAGTTCCTTTACCACCAACTCTTTTTCTAGTGTTGTTATTATTTTTATGAACTTCATGGATTTGTCTAGGTTCTCCATTATTTTGATTAATTTCTCTACTACTACTTGTTAATTCTGCAAATGTTTAAAATTTACAATGAATGCGTGCAAATAAATTTATTATGGTTAGGCCAACGAAACCAGGGCCGTCCTAAAGCGCTTATGGATGCAGGAGGCATGAGGAACAGGCTGTAAAGTTCACTCATCCTCCATAGAAAAGGGAGGACACTCCGACCAGACGGGTGTTGTGTCTGGTGGGCAACTTCCCGACGATTCATGTCGGGACGTTGTTTAAATGCTAGTCGCACGGTAAACTCTGATTGCACGATGCAGGATTTTGCGTGACGTCAGTATGATGCATAGTTCACATGTGGCGATGTAGATAATGTACAACACGCTTTTGGACGGCCCTGGTTTTGTTTATTTATTTTTATTTATATATATACTTTATTGTACACCACAAAAATACGTAACAAAAAAAAAACATATACACTACAAAACATACGATGGGCGGCCTTATCGCTTTCTGCGATCTCTTCCAGGCAACCTTAGGGTGAACAGTGATTTATCAAGATATGAAATGGTGCTGTTGTTGGTGTAAATAATAAGTACCTACTTATACAATATTATCCTAAATCCATCTCGTTACCATAACTAAACTAAAGATATTTAATTTTACAGTTACGAGAACAAGATCACAACGACAAGTAATGTTCCTTTACGAGCCTTTTAAACATAGGTAACGACTGCGCGCGTTTTATTTGAACTGGCAATGCATGCCACAAACGAGCGGCCTGAACAGTAAAGGATTTGTCGAGGAAAGTTTTGGAATGCATAAGCATTCTAAGCTTTATCTGATGACCTTAAAAATTTCGTGTGGGCGTCGCAAAGAAACTGGAAACGTTTCTTCAGATAGAGAGAGGTGGAAGGGGAAAAGAGCACATTATACAAAAGGGAAAGGATATGAGCATTCCGGCAAAGGCGAATTGGTAACCACTTGAGCTTCACACGATATTCAGAAACATGGTCATATTTGCGCAAACCGAATATGAACCTTATACACACATTTTGAAGCCGTTCAAGTTTATCGAGTTGGTCTTGGGTAAGGTCAAGATAGCTGGCATCAGGATAGTCAAGGATGGGAAGAAGAAGCGATTGTGCAATCGCAATCTTGGTGGCAATCGGTAGAAAATTACGCAATCTCTTCAAAGATGCAGGAGATGCAAATAGCCTGCCGAGTGCGGCTAACTTCCCGTAGCTGGGCAGTCCAAGAGAAGTTCTTATCTATGAATATCCCCAAGTTTTTAACTTTCTCACTGAAGGGAACAACTGAGTTGTCAAACTTGGGGAAGAGTCGGACGACTCTTCCCCAAGTTTCTTTCAAGTCGATCCTTGAAACCGTCCTAGAACTGCCTACTACCACAACTTGCGTCTTTATGGGGTTGACCATAAGCCCTTACCTCTTTCTCCACTAGCATATGCGAGCCAGATCACTATTAATCGTTAAGATAGATAGATTTCCAAGAGGAGCTCGCGAGTAAATTTGTAAATCATCTGCATAAAGATGGTAGGAAGAAATTAGTTCGTTGGAGATTGAGTTAATAAAAACTGCGAAAAGTAAAGGGGATAGAACGCCACCCTGAGGTACACCGGCAGAAGTATTACTCCAGGAAGACAAGATCTCTCCAATGAAAATACGTTGCCGGCGACCGAACAGATAAGTACGAAACCAGTCAATTACCGATGGAGATATGTTAAGAGAGCGTAGAATGCCACGCAAAACATCAAAATCAACAGTATTAAAGGCATTACTGAAATCTAGCAAAGCTAGGACCGTTAGATTACCTTTTTCCATGGCTGACCTTATATCTTCCGTAATGTTCAGAAGCGCTGTGGTGGTGTTATGACCAGGACGGAAGCCAGACTGGAAGGGGTTGAGGAGATTATTTTGAGAGAGGAAACTGCTTATTTGATTGTGAATTAACCGTTCAAGCACTTTGGATAGGAATGGCAAGACGGATATTGGACGGTATTCAGAAAAGGATGTGGGATTAGACTTTTTAGGTAAAGGAATTATTTGAGCATCTTTCCATGCGCATGGAAAGACACCACTATATGCAGAAAAATTGAGGATGTGACAAATGACTGGAAGGATAACATCCAGCACAGGGACTAACATATTACGGCTGATACAGACACTTCCCAACTGCATTGGAGGTTATCGATAGTATGCTTTTCTTAACATCACATGCGGAGAACTAATCAAAAACAAATGGAGAATAACTAGGAGTCGGAAGTGAAGAGAGATAATTCAGTGTAGGTATTCAATTTTATTGTCCTATCAAAATGTCTCTTGTCGGGTTTTACCGACCCCCAATGATCTAAGAAATTTCCAAACTTTGGATGAGTACCCATTTTGATAGAATGGAATAATTTGCAATAAATGACAGCATTTGAAAAATTTGGTGCGGCAAAAATACCCGTGCACTCGTGTTTAAAGGAAGAGTTCCTACTTATGTTTGTTACCAGAATACTTGGATGAGTAAGTTTAAGTTGATTTTCTATAAATAAATAAAAATATGATAACTATGTTTTTATTTTATTCTAATTTTTTTTTTGGAGGGAGCCCGGGAAAGTCTTTAATTCAACCAAATGTCCAGAGTTTTTGAATTTTTTGTCCTGGGTCTATAATTTTGCTGATGGCAGCCCTACTTCTGACTATCATAACCATCTCATTCAGTCTCCAATACCACTGCTGGGAAAATGCCTTCTCGGTCTACAAATGGCTCGAACAAAGTTGGCCTGTTTGTTTAGGGCGCTTACAATTTAGACGTTTCGTGTCGCACCGCTGCGGTGCCGAAGCGGTGCGTTTGTCGTACTGCGTACGCACGTTCGTTTGTTTTCATACAAAGCGCGCGGTGCGGCAACAGTGCGGCGTCGGTACCGCGAACGCTCGACAACAGGACGGTAACATCACAAACTCCACGTGGTCATTTCGCTGTTGAATAGTGCGGGGAAAAGACGCGAGACCTTTTCATCTAATGTTCATTTATTTATTTCCTTAAAATGGATGATATAAATGTGGAAGAATTTATAAATGAAATTGAAATACGTCCTGCTGTAAGGAACTAAAATAGTAAAATTTAAGTTTAAGTTTTAAAAAAACTAAAATAGTTAAGTAACTAAAATAGTTTCTTGCCGCTGAATTTTACTTTTAACTAATTCAAGTAATTCGTAAACATTCTCTAGACATTCTTAGGTAATTAAAAAAATTGCTTGGATCTTGTTTTAACCTAGGGTAAAGATTATGGTGAGATAGTGTCGCTCTGACCATGCGGTGATTACTCTTAAACAACAAAAGAAACAGAGGAAACACTTCCATCAAGAAAGAAATGTTTGGACAACCGACATAACATCTCAGAGCACTATAACATCCGAAGGAATAGACAAAACACAAGAAATTTACAACATAGAAACAAACAATATTTGCAGGAAGGCCAACAAGATAAAAACAGACAAAAATACCCTAAGCTCAAAGACAATAGACCTCATTCAAAAAAGGAAAGAACTACTAAAAAATAGAAGAAGTAAAACAACATTACAAGAATTAACTGAATTAAGTAAAGAAATAAGTCGCAATATAAAACAAGATATGTCAAATAGGAGAATCAAATGCATCCAAAACCACATTACTAAAACAGGAGGTATTAACAAGGCACTAAAGGAACTAAAAGAAGCGACGCTATGGGTCCCGAAAATGAAAAGTAAAAGCAACAGGGAAGAAACAAGGAGACAGCCTATTCTAAAGATAGCAACAGACTACTATCAGAAATTATACTCTTGAAGACGAAAATGAAGAGATCCCTCAGATTCTCGAAAGGGAAGTCCAGCATGCAATAGAAACACAGAAAAACGAAAAAGCTTCCGGACCTGATCATATAACTAATGAGATGATGAAAGCTATATTGCCAGAATTAACAACAAAACTGACTAACTTGTTTAATCTTATCCTAAACATAGAATACATACCTACACAATGGACAATAAGCACTATAATACTCATCTTTAAAAAAGGAGATAGATCTGAAATAGGCAATTATCGCCCAATAAGTCTCATGTCTAATATATATAAGGTGTTCTCAAAAATAATACTAAAACGCATTACCAAAAAACTTGACGAACAACAGTCAAGAGAACAGGCTGGATTTAGATCAGGCTTCTCAACAATTGATCACATACATGTGACAAAACAGCTCGTTGAAAAATGCCAAGAATATAACTATCCACTATACATGGCATTTGTGGACTATAATAAAGCATTCGACTCTTTGGAACATCAATTCATTTGGGAAGCCCTGAAAAATCAAGGAATAGAAAAGAAATATATACGGTTGATAAGAAATGTATATTCTAACAGCAAAGCACGAATAAAACTAGAAACAGAGGGGGAGATTTTCCCAATACACAGGGGAGTGAGGCAGGGAGACCCACTCTCGCCAAAACTTTTCTCAGCAGTGCTAGAGGAAGTCATTAGGAAGATGGAATGGGACAACATGGGAATTAGCATCAATGGAACACGTTTGAATCACCTCAGATTCGCAATGACATAATACTTATAACAGATAACCCGGAAAGCCTTCAAAACATGCTCCAAGATTTGTCACGTGAGAGCAAAAACGTAGGCCAAACAATAAACAAAACAAAGACCAAAGTATTAACAAACAGATTGCGAATAAACATCTCAGTGGACGAGGAGGAAATAGAATATGTAAATTCCTATATATACCTGGGCCAACTTATAGCATTCAGCAACCAAATGGACTCAGAGATAGAGAGACGGGTAGCCAATGCATGGAAGAGATATTGGTCTCTCAAGGAAGTGCTAAAAGGCAAACAATATAATATTGCAACAAAAAGGAAAATATACAACACATGCATATTACCAATATTAAGTTACGGTTGCCAGACCTGGGCTAACACACAAAAACAGGACCAAAAACTGATTACATGTCAAAGAGCCATGGAGAGGAGTATTTTGGGTTACACAAAAAGGGATAGAAAAAGAGCTGTAGATATAAGACACACTACGAAAATCGAAGATGTTGTAGTCCACACCAAAAAACTCAAATGGAGGTGGGTAGGCCACATGATGAGAGAGAACTGTAATAAGTGGACAAAAGATATGACAGAATGGACCCCTAGATTTCAAACAAAAAGGAAAAGAGGGAGACAAAGGAAACGTTGGTCGGACGAAATCAGAAAGATTGCGGGTCCATTGTGGCACAGAAGAACACAAACTAGAGTGGACTGGAAAGAGCTGGAGGAGGCCTTCGTGTCGCAAAGACACGCTAACACACAATCATAATTTATATAAGTACCTATTATGAGATTTTATTTTAAATGTATGAAAAACTATGATATATTAATGTTAAATGTTAAATTGAATAATTAATTTATTTTGAAATGTTAGCAATAAAGGCTTAATAAAAAGATTATGGTAATCACCAAAATTACTTGTTAATGAAAACATCGGTGATGCTCTTTTACGGGGGCGTAGTTTTTGTTTCTCTTTGATGATTTTCAACAAGAGCACTAACAGTAATGTTTCATCGTCAGAGCCCACGGCTTGACTGCTCTCAAATATATAAACATCACTAGCATACAAACGCACGGCAGTCAGATACGCTTTCAATTTGGGCGTTTGGTGTCGGACGTCTAACGTACTGCAGCGGCCCGGCAGCAGCTTATAACCAGCGGCACGGAAAACGTACAGCATCGGTGCCACACGAAACGTCTAAATTGAAAGGGGGGATGTACTAAGCTAGCACGCGAAATTCGAATTTCCTTGCGTTTTTTACTTATATTTGCCCGAGATTTGTCTGATTTCCGAAATCAGACCAATCCGGACGAAATCTATCTTAGAGAGATGTGAGATTGATATTTCTTATTGTCGCTAATCATATTTTGATCAAGATACAACCTTAACCTTTAGACCGCTTGGCTAAATATCAATTGCTGTCCCCCAACTGCGCGGCTACAAATCGAAAAAATAATACCTACAATAAATAAGTGGGAGGAGAAATAAGGAGGAGCAATATATCTATTTAATAATGGTTTCAGTTGTACCACGCAGTTAATAGGACGAAAATAGAACGAAAAGTCATGCATGTCTCTGTCGCAGAAATACGACACGAGCGGTAGGGGCACGGAAATATGTGTTGCCAGGTTTTAACCTTTTACTTACCTGCAAATTGCAAAAAACACAATAAAATTTGAATTTTGCTGGCTACCACAGCGCAATCACCTTAAAAGTTCTTTTGCAGTGCAAAACTCTATCTAAACAGTTTAAAGGTAATACCAACATACCTTTATGATCCCATTGAGAACCATTGTTCTTCAAGTTAGTAGCTAATGTAACAAAAGGGACTTTTCTTCTCAACCCTCCTGATTTCAATTCCTCACACAATGTCTTAACATGTAGAAATTTGTGATCAGGATCTCTCATCAACAATTTGTAAGTATTCTTCAACAATGTTCTAAATGATCCCGATTCCTTAAATGTATTATTTGTATCTCTGTACAACGGTAACAATGTTTTGTATACTACTCTTGGCATTCCAGTAGCGTTTTCCATGTTTATACATCTTTTTACTATTTTATCCATTAGCCTGTTATTTTTAAGATTATTTATAAATGATTTTTCTGATATTTTTAAAGATGGCTTCTTGATAATTTTTGCAGCATTATCTGTTTCTGTTTCTCCAGTACTTATTGGTGATTCATCATCTAAAATTATTGTTTCTACTGTTGTCACATTTTGTATACCAACCGCTGTTTCACTGATATTTTTTTCATCATCTTCATCAAGTATAACAACAGGTTCCTGAAAAAGTAAACATAATAATGAAAAAATAGAAGGCTAAAATTGTACAAGTACCTTACATCTTGTTTTTTGAGTTTTTAATAAGAATTTGTTATATTATTTAGCTGTAAGCAGCCTATCCTCATAGAATAACATCACTTGAATCTACAAGTTGCTTATTTTCTATGTGCTTAATGCCCAAACTCTTGCTACCACACTTGAATACTTATTTATTGATACATTCACACAGTACATTTGTCTGTTACTATGATTTTAAGAGAAGATAAAGTAACCCGATCTTATAACACTCAAAAATCTACTTTAAATCTCTAGGTAAAAATAATACAAGCAACTTTAAATCACAAATTAATTTAAACGACGAAGTCGTGGTCAGAACACTGCTTTACGTATCGTTACAATTTAACGTCTTTACATGAAGAGAGATACGATAATAAATCACTCACCATATCAACATCGTCGTCGTCTATCAACACGGTGTCTACATTCATATTGGGAAACAAATAAAAGTCTGAAACTTAACAAAAACTTTAAAATTTATATTGTGGTATTTATTTTGTGATCTGCTGCCTGAAGTACCTGACTTATCTCTCCGCTTTCGAGTGGTTTTGACACTAGTCTATGTTGACCAGGACTGTCAGTGTCAGTAAGTGTAAAATCTATGGTCAGTACAGTACTACAAGCCTACAAAAAACTACTCGCGAAGTTGCTTCGACGAAGTTCTACAGGCTTTACAGTTATACCGAGTAACATTTCTACTCCTAGTCGTTTATTTAATAATCATGAATGTGAGAGTCAGTCACCGCCTGCACCCAAGATGGAATTCATGTTACAGCCTGTCAAATTCTAGCTCGCTTCGCTCGCTGTTGCGTTCGCTTGTTAAGACTTCGGTTTCTTAGGGTGCGTCCACATCTGGCGAATGTGCCGCGTATGTACAGCTCGCGAGCCGTTTGCGAGCTGCCCGCGAGCTGCGCACATGCATTTTTGTTCGTGCGCCGCTCCTGCGCCGCCCGCGCGCAGTTCGCGCGTGACCTAAGCGCTGTACGCGATCAGCGCGCAGGCGGCGCGCTAGCGGCTCGCGTCTTCCTTCCGCCCAACCCTCAAGCCCCGCACCCCTAACACCCTGTTTCAAATAATTATGCAAGTGAATAATACTCATAACGACCACTTCAGCAACTTCTGGTTTTAATATCATACGTTTTATAAGTACCCTAAAAATGGATGATGCAATGCCAAAGGCACTCTCAACAATTCTGCGAGCTCTGCTTAATCTATAGTTAGTTAGTCCGACATCTTCGAAAGTACTGAGCCAGTAAACGGAACTGTAAGTGCGAGAATTGAGTGCGCGCAGATCGCGCACCGCGCGCACGCCTTTATACGAGCTGTCGCCGCCACGTCATCCGCGGCACCAGAACGCACGAGCTGGCCAGCCTCGCCGTCCCGGCCCAGACAGACAACGTAGCGACGAGATTTTATATGTGTTTTGTGGTTGTTTCATGATATCTGTACCTGGGTTTTATTCCGAGAAGAATCTTCAATATTTTGGGAGGTTTGCTTCGCATAAATCGGGTTTCAGTTCTTACTGGCTCGCCCCATGGTTCAGCTCGCCATCTGTAGTTTAAGTTAAATTGATTCCCACCGTTCTATACATGATATACATACATTAACGTTTCTGGTGTCTTAGGTTTGTAATCATAGCACAGAAGTGTTACACACACACATATCTGCCTATGATTAATTCGGTTACATGCTCTACGACGCATCGTAGTTGTCAGGTATTATAGAAGCAACCGCACGTCTGCCAATTAACTTCTCGCTTTAGCTATGTTCAACACAGAACTTTACGTCTTCACGTCTTTTATTAGGTATACCTGAGTTGTATGTACATAATACCCTCTCTTAGTACATACAACAATTGTCTTGGGGAGACTTCGTATTACAGCACCGACTCTCTCCCCACTTCAAAACGGACTAATCATGGCCTTCCGCCTGTCCAACTCTCACGAGGTTTTCGCATTGCCGTATCGAAATACCTCTTAATGTAACCGACTTCTAAGAGCATCAGAAACATCTATTATTGCGTACTAATTTGCTCCTCTATAGGAAATCTAGAATCTAAGCATTTAGGCTGGGAACCACTACACTATTCTCTAGTACTACCACTTAGCTTTATATCTTTCAGATGAGCAGCCACTAACTGGACGCCTTCATCACTTTTACTTTGCACTAGATATTGAATTAAATTATGTTACAATTTGGTGTATTTAAATGTACTGACAGACGCGCCATTGCGCTTTGTCTATGGTGATCTCTCTATGAGTTCGGTGTTCGGTGTTACCAGCCAGCATCACCTTATGCTATTAAGACTCGTTTGTTACACGTTTCGCCCTACTAATATTAATTTGACTTGTTTACCTTTTTACTTCGCGACCTACACGTCGCGACACTCCCGCCCGAATAGACTTAGAGCAGGGTTAGTAAGTTACGCGTCCACTCTGCAATTTTTTCCAGAGCTCTGGTGGCCGCGCCTCTTCTTTGTTTAACCTCGTTGTTTGCCTGAACTGACTTCTCAGGTTCATTATCTTTCTGACTCAATATTTTTTCTCTGTCCGTGCTCTCTGATACATTATCAAAGTCTTCCAACATACAGTTTTCCGCTGGTATGATTATCGACTCTCTATTTTCTTTCTCCTTTTCTAAACTATCTGATATGTCTTTTGTATTTATGACTTCCACTTCCATTGGTATAAATTCGTGTACAGTTATATTCTGTGGTACCTCACTTTCTCTTTCTAATGCGTTCTCGTCGTATTCTATTTCTTCATTGTCCTCCATTTCCAATGGATATAAATGAGTTAAAGATCTTACAAACTCCTTACTTCCAACTTCGACCTTCGCAACTCTGCTAAGTCCGTCAGAACTTTTGACCAATGAAGTAATTTTTCCAACTTTCCATTCTTCTCGATTTTTACTATCTCCCTTTATCTGCACGATTTGTCCTACCTTTGGGATTAATTTTGCCGTGATTCTAGGTTCTTTGACAGAATGTCTATATCGTTCACGCAGACTTAGTAAATATCGATTTGTGAACATATCCTTAAATTCATTAAGTATAACTAAACCTCTTTTCCAAGCCTTGATAAGGTCGGATTTCGTCGTAGTGCCTTGTACTAAAAAGTCTTCGGTTGAACCTTCCATCGTTATGCATTTTCCCATAGTTAAGAAATCAGAAGGTTTTAAAATATGTACCAATTCAGAATCAACACAAGTTAATGGCCTTGTATTGACAGTTGCTTCAATTTCTTTTACTAATGTAACCAATTGACTATCCGTCAGCATGTGCTTCTCTAATGTTCTTCTCATACAATTCTTCACTATTCCAATTAATCGTTCATAAAACCCCCCGAACCAGGGAGCTAGTTGGGGTATGAACCTCCAACGAATTTCGTGTTTAATACAATAAGAATTTGTTAGTATTTCTGACATAAGCTTAAAATTTGTAGCATTATCTGATGTGATTATTTGTGGCACACCTCTTGTCGATATCATTCGCCTCAAAGCATGAAGTCCTTCTTCTGCTGTGAGATCTTGAACAACCTCTAAATGCACCGCCCTGACTGCTAGGCAAGTGAAAAGTGCTATCCAACGTTTACTTGTTTCATTTTTATGTTTAACTAATATAGGGCCCATGTAGTCCAGGCCTGTAAATGTGAATGGTGATGTGTAATTTACTCTTTCAGTGGGTAACGCAGGGGTTGGTGGTAGCTTGAACGGTCCCCCTCCGTGTTTCTCACATCTAGGACATTTCCTTATAACTTTCTGGACTTGGCGTTTTCCATGTGGAATCCAAAAGGTTTGACGAATTATAGCGAGTGTATGGTTAACACCTACATGATGATTGTCGATGTGAGTTTGAGTGATAATCTTGTTAGTGTAATCACAATCCTTTGGAATAAGTATTGGATAACGTTGGTCATACGACCAATCCGTGTTCTTTAAACGTCCTTTGCAACGTAAAATTCCATTTACGTCCAGAAATAGTCCAAGATTAATTTTTAAGCTTGTTTCTTTCCCTTCTAGTTCTCTTGGAAAGTGTTCGGCTTATAGCTTCTCAAGCTGCTTAATTTTGTCATCCTTTTCTTCACTTAGGTCCACATTAATTTTAGTTTGGTTACTTGTACTATCTATATCTTGGTTTTCCACATCAAGTGTATTTTCTGTATCTATTGTATATTCTTGTGACTCTTTCGGGAGACCCTCCCCCGCACAAAGAGAAGAAATTTCTGTGATTCCTGACGGGCAGGAATCTGGATGTTGTAATATAAATTGGGGACCAGTCAGCCATCTTACTCTATCTTCTTTAGAGCTGAATGGTCTTGTGGCAACGTCCGCTGGATTTAGATCTGATGGAACATGTTGTATTATTAGGTTTTTATTATTTTTAATTTCTTCAACTCTCCTGGCCACGAACGGTGTGAGAGAGAGAGACGGAGCTATATACGACCTATAGCACCATCGTTTTTCTCAACGGATCCATGATATTTTTTCACATCATAGTACGGCCCCCCAGGCCAGGATACGGAGTACCTGTTATCTATACATTCACTAGTTTCATTGAACTTTTTTACAGCCTCATCTTCTCTATCTTCGCTTGGAGAATCGGTTATGTAGGTATACAATGTATATACATTAAAAAGTTAACTGGTATGGGTTCTATGTAGATAACAGTTACAGGTGCACACGACATTCACATAAAACAAAACAACCTTCGTAAATTATATAAAATTAAAAAGAATAATTATTGAATTTTAATTTTAATGAATTATTAATTGATTATTATCCTTGTTTTCAGTTGAGAATTTAACAGGGCATAAAGCACGATTATGACCTATTTTCTGGCAATGAAAGCATTCCCTTTTATTTCTACATTCTGCATAAGAATGTCCTATTCCAAGGCAACCGTAGCATCTGTTCTTTAATAGGGATTTTCTTTCTTTTATTTCCTTGAATTTAGTACATTCATCACTATAGTGCGACTCTTTACAGAAAATACACTGAAATTTAGATTTCTTCCTAGGTGGCCCTTCTTTTTCTTGGTTTTTTCCAGGATAACTTGTATATTTTTGCTTGAACCCATGGTTCTTCTGGGAAGTATATCGCTTATTCTGTGTCATGTGGTGTCGAGTTTTTTCCTTGTTGATTTCGTAGTCAGTTTTCTCTTGTCTCCTTTGGTACCCTTTTCTCTTTAGATTTGTGTGATCACTATTCTCAGTAGAGTGAAGTGTCTTTACTGTGTAATATTCTTTCTCATTTAGATTTTTCTCCTGCGTTAGTCTATTTGCATCTTCACGTGCTGAAATGATAATTTCCAAATATTTTCTTATCTCTTCGATCGATTCTTGTTTTATTTTCAATTTCATTTCATATATTATATCTTCTGGAAATTTCTCCATTACCATAAACCTCAAGTGGTTATGGTTGATATTTTCACCCATCGAATCCAAAACTCTTAAATGCTTTTCAATTTCAGTTAAAACTCTTCGACAATCTGAAATGGTTTTATTTGCGGAATTTATTTTGTAGAGTGAGGAATAGTGCGCATCAATCACTTGAGTTTGTTTCCCGTATCTGTCTTTCAAAGATTGGATGGCAATGGAATAATTTTTATTTGTAATCTCTAACCCGTCTATCACTCCCTTGGCTTCCCCTTTTAAAGAATTTTTTAGATATAATAACTTGTCAACGTCTGGCAAATTCCGATTGTGAATATTGGAACTAAATTGGTCCCAAAATTGGTACCATTCAAGAACGCTACCTTCAAACTGTGGTAACTCTAATTTTGGTAGCTTTCCGGATAAGAAACGTTCTTCGTTCTTGTTACTGTTTGTCGTTGAATTTTCACATTCTTCAATTTTCACTTTAAGTTCGCAGCAGTTTTCTTCAGCTTCCAGCTGTATTGCAGAAATGGTAGAAACCTCGTCCACTTGCGGTTCGTTAACGAGTCGAAAATAATTGTTTAGTTCCCTCTCCAATCGCTGGAGATAGGTATGAAGTTTAGAGGATACTACTCTTCCTTCTTGCAAGGTTAAGTCATTTATTTGATTAGTGAGTTTGTTAGTTGTATTTCGAGCACATTCGGACAGAGTTTTTATTTTATCACGCAAGCCGCGAAGAATGAGGAGCATGGCTTCCTCCATATTGACGGCTTCAGATATTGTTTTCAGTTGTAACCTGACTTTATTAGCTATTTCGCTGTAGGTATCCCCTTTTTGGATGAAAATTACTTCCAATGACTAACAATATTGGTCCTGTTGGAAGCATAAGTGCACAGGTTTTTATCACGTAGGGTGACCATCTTCACATACCGAGCCTCGGAAAGCACGTCAGAAGGCCGAAAGTCTGGTCTTACCAAAGGGTATCGCATTACCTAATTACAGGGTTGTGGAGGTCAGATAGGCAGTCGCTCCATTTAGAATACTGGTATTCAACTGCATCCGGTCAGACAGGAACCCGACCACAACATAGTTGGGAAAAGGCTAGACAGATTGAATTGTTTTTCGTAGGACGCTTTACCTACCGATATTCATTTGTTATTAATGGTTGACCATATTATATTGGACGAACTGTTTTGATAGTTTTCTGATAATATCACGTTATACCGCCGAGAGAGAAGGAAGATTTACATGTAATCACTAGGTATATCAGGGAATAAATACAATTTCACAGACCTTAGGAGCTGTGAATATAAATTAGAAAAAAATTTAGTCAACACATCAACACACATCTAAATTGTACTGACCTTTTTGTTCATCTAGGCACACTTATTTTATTCCCGACGTGGGCTAAATCAAGGCCGTAGTTATTTTGTTCTCACAAACACAAACACTGTTAAACTTTTTCAAAACAATAAAATTGAAATTGAATTTCGCACCGAAAGTCAGAGACCAGTCATAGAGCACAAAAACTGCAAACAGTTTTGCCAATGTCATATTTATTTTTGTTTCCGGTTCTGTACTGCAGGTATAAAAATCTCAACTGCCAGCACTCATTTTTTAATAAACCTCTTTTATTAACCTTTGCAAATTAATGAATACAAATGATCGAATCCCTGAGACAAATATTAAAATGAATAAAAAACATCATCATTTAATTTATTTCACAAAATAAGGAATGTATTTCATTTCAATAACTAGTAACGGTCCATCCTAGATGGCGTTCCATTAAGTTATTCGTTTATACTTATTTATTTACCTATGATAGTTAATGTGAAGATAATTAACATTGAGAAATATTTAATTTTATTAGAGTCAATATCAGCGAAACGTGTATCAAAACCTTTTCAACTTCAACTTTTTAGCATAGCTTCTTCAACCTTTGATACGATATACGTTTTACACGGAGCTTTCACAGATGGCAGCACCAGTAAGAACTGAATTTTATTTTAATCAGTTTATTCTTGTTTAGATAATATTGTTATTGATTTTTCTTCTCGGATCCCAGCATCTCCACCATGTCGCCGCCACGTCATCCGCGGCACCAGAACGCACGAGCTGGCCAGCCTCGCCGTCCCGGCCCAGGGACCCAATTCCGGGCTCGAGCTAGATATCACGACCATGGAGATAAAACTCTGTTTCAAATCTCCGCATCAATGTCCGGTTCAAATCTCGATACTATCAAAAAACCGTATTCTGGTTGACCATGGAGAAACATTTACAACGGAGAAAATAATCTCGTCTAAAAGACGTTCCATTTTTATCGATTCACTTTGATTATAATCGATTATGCTACGTTTTTCTTTTTTTAGTATTAATGACATGTTTAATTTATTAAATCCAAGCAAACACATTATAAGAGACAATTTTAGTATATTGTGTTTCTTTATTTGTGTTTTTTTTTTAATAATTAATTACTGAAAATAGTAATTGCAAAGTAGCGTGATCAGAAACGCGTTTCGCATGATTTGTGTCCTTTTTCTGACGTTAGGTAGGTTTTAATTTTCATATTAAATATGACTACTTTTAATCACGATTAAAAAGGTGTGGAATAAAATTAGTTGTCATAAACTAAAATTCACACCAACACCTTGACTTCAAGTGCAAAAACAGTACTGTATTTTTTTTCTTTTGCTTATATCTCGAAAACGGTGTGTCCTATCGCAAAAATAATGAAAATTTGGCCCCCCTTTATGAAACCCATAAACACCTAAGCCTCTACATGTAGGTACAAAAAAAAAAATACGAATATAAACCTACGAATGTAAATTTTGACAGATGTTCCAACGGAGATTACGGAGATACCTTAGGACCAGCCGTGATATCTCGCTGGTTTGCGATCGAAAAATTTATGAATGGAGATCGTTAGAATAGCATTTTTTCGTTTCCGACGGAAATAAGCAGTTTCTCGACTGATATTTCGACCATGGAGATAATTTCCATGCCACCGGAATTGGCCTCCAGACAGACAACGTAGCGACGAGATTTTATATGTGTTTTGTGGTTGTTTCATGATATCTGTACCTGGGTTTTATTCCGAGAAGAATCTTCAATATTTTGGGAGGTTTGCTTCGCATAAATCGGGTTTCAGTTCTTACTGGCTCGCCCCATGGTTCAGCTCGCCATCTGTAGTTTAAGTTAAATTGATTCCCACCGTTCTATACATGATATACATACATTAACGTTTCTGGTGTCTTAGGTTTGTAATCATAGCACAGAAGTGTTACACACACACATATCTGCCTATGATTAATTCGGTTACATGCTCTACGACGCATCGTAGTTGTCGGGTATTATAGAAGCAACCGCACGTCTGCCAATTAACTTCTCGCTTTAGCTATGTTCAACACAGAACTTTACGTCTTCACGTCTTTTATTAGGTATACCTGAGTTGTATGAATACCCTCTCTTAGTACATACAACAATTGTCTTGGGGAGACTTCGTATTACAGCACCGACTCTCTCCCCACTTCAAAACGGACTAATCATGGCCTTCCGCCTGTCCAACTCTCACGAGGTTTTCGCATTGCCGTATCGAAATACCTCTTAATGTAACCGACTTCTAAGAGCATCAGAAACATCTATTATTGCGTACTAATTTGCTCCTCTATAGGAAATCTAGAATCTAAGCATTTAGGCTGGGAACCACTACACTATTCTCTAGTGCTACCACTTAGCTTTATATCTTTCAGATGAGCAGCCACTAACTGGACGCCTTCATCACTTTTACTTTGCACTAGATATTGAATTAAATTATGTTACAATTTGGTGTATTTAAATGTACTGACAGACGCGCCATTGCGCTTTGTCTATGGTGATCTCTCTATGAGTTCGGTGTTCGGTGTTACCAGCCAGCATCACCTTATGCTATTAAGACTCGTTTGTTACACGTTTCGCCCTACTAATATTAATTTGACTTGTTTACCTTTTTACTTCGCGACCTACACGTCGCGACACGAGCCTTGCATGAGTTGCGCTAAAGAGGCGCACTAAACCATTGCCGTGACTCAAAGAGTAAAGTAAGTATAGAGAGCCGTGACTGCACGCGTGCAGCTCGCAAACGGCTCGCGAGCTGCACATTCGCGGCACATTCTCCAGATGTGGACGCACCCTTAGAAGGCAGTGTCCGACTGGGCACCACAGTGTCCGCAATTTGGAAGCTGGACCGGGAGCTTCTCCTGGAAGCCTCAATCGTGCAGGCCTGGGTGTCACCACCGGACAGGCCTGCCGATATCAATGACGAGGCGGAGTGGTTTCGGGAGGCCATGTCCGAAATATGTGACGTGGCAATGCCCCCGGTCCAGCCCGGTCGCGCCTGGCGCCAGGTGTACTGGTGGTCGCCGGAGCTGACGGCTCTGCGCGAGGCGTGCGTTGCTGCGCGGCACCGGTACACCAGGCACCGCAGGCTCCGTATCCGCCCTCCGGATACGGAAGCCATTCAGGCGGAGCTGTACGAGGGGTACAGAGCGGCGAAGACCGCCCTCCGAGCAGAGATCTTGCGGGCCAGGGATCTGGGTCGCGAGGAGTCGCTGGAGACTCTGAACAGAGATCCATGGGGGCGCCCCTATAAGATGGTGCGGGAGAAACTCCGCCCATGGGCGCCCCCGCTGACGCAGAGTCTCCGGCCCCAGCTCGTGGAGGACGTGGTGAGCGCTCTGTTCCCTTCGCGAGGGGAACATACTCCCCCGCCTATGGCTCCGCTTCATGCGGTGCCCGTTGCGGACCACAACACCGACGACGGCGACGATGCTCCGGAAGTGACCGAGGTAGAGTTGAGAGCGGCGGTACGTAGGCTGAGTGCCAAAAATACCGCCCCAGGACCCGACGGCTTACCTGGAAGAGCCTGGGTTCTGGCCTTTGGGGCTCTCGGGCCTCGACTAGGGGGGCTCCTAAGCGCATGCTTGGAGAGGGGCCAGTTCCCACTTCGTTGGAAGACGGGGAAACTGGTCCTCATTAAGAAGCCGGGGCGCCCTGCGGACTCTCCGTCCGCTTACCGACCCATCGTGCTGTTCGACGAGGTGGGCAAGCTCTTTGAAAGAGTTATTGCAGACCGCCTCGTCGGGTGGCTGGTGCAGGAGGGGCCGGATTTGGCGGAGAGCCAGTTTGGTTTCCGCAAGGGGCGCTCAACGGTGGACGCCATCATGCGCGTGCGAGCCCTCACGACGGGGGATGCGGTGGCCCGGGGTGGGGTCGTCTTGGCGGTGTCCCTAGACATCGCCAACGCCTTCAATACCCTGCCCTGGAGTTGCATCAGGGAGGCACTCCGGTATCACCGGATGCCGACCTACCTCTGTCGAGTGGTCGAGGCCTATCTGACGGACAGGGCCGTCATCTACCCCGGTCATCAAGGAGAGTGGAACCGGCGAGAGATGTCGTGCGGTGTCCCACAGGGATCGGTCCTGGGGCCGCATTTGTGGGACATCGGGTACGACTGGGTGCTGCGCGCCGACCTCCCTAGCGGCGTCAGCGTGGTATGTTACGCTGACGACACGCTGGTCCTGGCGCAGGGGAGGTCGCACCAGGCGGCGGCTGATTTAGCGACACGCGGGGTTGCGATAGTCGTGGAGAGGATCCGGCAGTTGGGACTCGAGGTGGCCCTGCACAAGTCCGAGGCCATGTGTTTTCATGGTCCTCGGAATGCGCCACCGTCGGGTTCCCAAATAACGGTAGGAGGGGTTCACATCGGAGTCGGGTCGACGATGAAGTACCTGGGACTCGTCCTCGACAGCCGGTGGAACTTCGTGGAGCATTTCCGACGTTTGGCTCCCAGACTGGAGCGGGCTGGGGCTGCTTTGAGGCGGCTCCTGCCCAATCTGGGGGGTCCAAACGCCTCCTGCCGGAGGCTCTACGCGGGGGTCGTGCGGTCCATGGCCCTTTACGGAGCACCGGTGTGGGCGCGTTCCCTAAGGCTGGGGCCAGCCGGCAGGTTGAACGCGTCCCAGAGGGTCATGGCCATCCGGCTAGTCCGGGGATACCGCACGGTCTCCCGGGAGGCGGCGAGCCTCCTTGCCGGATTGCCGCCGTGGGATCTGGAGGCAAAGGTCCTCGCGCACGTGTGGGAGTGGCGCGAGGAGGCGAAGCGCCGGGGCGTAACTCCGCTGCCGCGAGAAATCACGGTACAGCGGACAGAGCTCCGGCGGGATCTCATGGCGGCATGGAGAGCGCGACTGTCGCAACCCAGCGCTGGGCACGCCACAATTGCGGCGATAAGTCCCCTCTTTGAGGAGTGGTTAGAGAGGCGCCACGGCGTCCTCACCTTCCGCCTGACGCAGGTCCTCACCGGACACGGTTGTTTCGGGAGGTTCCTGTTTCGCATAAGGCGGGAGGAAACGCCCGGGTGTTACCATTGTGTGGATCGCCCGGAGGACACGGTGGAGCATACAGTGGAGGTCTGCCCGCCTTGGGCAGAGCACCGCCGTGTTCTCACGGAGGCGATCGGCGGCGGCGATCTCTCGCGTCCGAGCCTGGTCCAGGCCATGGTGCGGAGCGAGAGTGCATGGGAGGCCGTCACCTCCTTCTGCGAAGCAGTGATGCTCGCGAAGGAGGAGGCGGAACGCGTGAGGGAGAGGCAGCCTCACGCCCTCAGTCGCCGCAGGAGACGCCCTGGGCGGCGGGAATCGCGGGGCGATTTCCGGCCACCGTAGGCGCGGGCCTGCGGACGGTGAGCAGCGGGTAGCTCGCCGTCCGGTAAGGACCAGGCCCGAGTCGACGGCGCGTTGTGTTCCACGCGCGCCTCAAAGAGATGTCAGCAAGTGACGGGGTCCAATAGGGCCGACGCCGCTGGGGTCGCGGGTTGTCTGAAGGGGTTACCGCGGCCCTGGCATAGGCAACTGAAGGAACACGGGTGGGTTTTAGTCAGTAAAAGTCTGACACGCCCTTCCGCTCCACCCAGAGCGGGAGAAGTTATTTGATGATTTCCCACCCTCAAAAAAAAAAAAAAAAAAAAAAAGTGTCCGCAATTTACGGGCAAATGAAAGTAAGTTGTTGTGTTTTCCTAGAGAGCGTTCAACTTGACACCGTAAGTCGTGGGTTTATACAACGCGAGATCAGCTTATACTGGAAATGTATAGCTTGATCTGTAGCCGTGCGTACATACGTTGAGTTGCACTAAACCAAAATTAGTTTAATTTTGTATCAAAAAGAAAGTGACAGCATCAATTTCAAGTCTCCGTTATAGTCTACTCAACAAATGGGTTGTAAAGTGCGTGAGCTGGGACGTGAGCGATTTTTTCAGAAATTTGTTCAGGGTGCATATGGAGTAAGTCGGCGTTCCCACGAGCGTAATAAAATCGCGGCGGGATTTTATCGCGCACTGGATTTTCAACTCTCGTTGTTGAGCCGAGCGCTGAGAATCCAACCTAACAAAAACAGAGTGCATCCCAGCGCGACGAAAAACACACTGTTGGATTTTCAACTCCCGGCGCTAAGCGAAAATCGGAGAGTTGAAAATCCAGTGCGCGATAAAATCCCGCCGCGAACCCCTTTAAATTTTGTCGCATGTTTTCAAAGTCACCCTGTATAGGGGGGCTCAGAATGATGTACTGAATACGTGGTAACCGTTTGCGCGTCGATGTACCTTCCACCATGTATAATGATGGTAACGGTAGCAAACCAAGCTTTTTAAATACCTATTGGTTTACATGATTCATCGGACGGAATCCCGTATAAGGCCCTTATACATTTTTTCGGGGCGATTAATGCTCTATTGTGGTCGGTACTATTTCCCCATTTTATTAGTCCATACCGCAACGAGGACTCAACATAGTAAAAGTTGTTCATAATGATGAGTACAATGACCCCTTAAGAGAGGTAATTAGTGACCGATACCTAAACACATGATTGTACTCATGATAACAAACAACTTTTACTATGGGACCAAACCTGAAATCGCGAAAAAAAAAATCTGCTTCCCCACACTTTCATGTTCGCGTAACTCGTCAAAATGTATGGGGCAGCTGATTTTTTTCGCGATTTCAGGTTTGGCCCCATAGTAAAAGTTGTTTGTTATCATGAGCACAATCATGTGTTTAGGTATCGGTCACTAATTACCCCTATACAACGTGTAACGTTAAATGCGCAAAACCTCTTAAGGGGTCATTGTACTCATCATTATGAACAACTTTTACTATGGGACCAAACCTGAAATCGCGAAAAAAAATCTGCTGTTCAGTACATATAAGTTCGCATAATTCGTCAAAATGTACTGAACAGCTGATTTTTTTTTCGCGAATTCATGTTTTGTCCCATAGTAAAAGTTGTTCGTACTCATCCTCTTAAGAGGTTTTGCGCATTTAACGTTACACGTTTTATGGTTTTCGTCAGCAGGTCGACGGAGTCCCGCTGCGCGGGGCTCCTATTTCTGTCTGGCGGGTTTAAAGTAACCTAACTAACCAAACCTAGGGGTGACCCTGATGTCGACCGTCTAAGGTTAGGGTTTTCGTCAGCAGGTCAGGGAAAAAATGTAGGACCTCAGCAACTTTACATAAGTACTTAGATCGGTTATTTTTCATTTTGGTCAATTAACGATGAGTATTGGTATTTCGCCAATCGGAATTTCGTCCTTTCGGGCATTTGAACATCGGTATTTTGTGTTTCGATATAACGACTAATGGCATTTAAAACTTTCGGTATTTTTTTCGGTGTTTTGGACGTCGGTATTTCAATCATAGGTATTATGAACTTTCGGGATTTTGATACGTACCGAAGACAGCAGGTCTAACCATTGTTTTATAATATCTTCCCCTTAAGTTTAAGGAGAATGCGTCATCATCCATCCAGTGTTAATCCTGTGCTTAACCGTCGTATCTACTTCGCCATCGCTGTGCACGAGTGAACCGAGATACCGAAAGTCGGAGCAGACTGGGAGAAGCGCGCCATCAAGCGCTATGGCTCCAGAACTGGAGATACCGCCGCTTCTTCTTCTGTTTATTGTGCATTTTGTTGAGTAGTACCAAGTAGTATCTTCATAGTCTGGCCAACATACAACGTGTTAATGAAATAACCCAAAACCTCTTAAGGGGTCATTGTACTCATCATTATGAACAACTTTTACTATGGGACCAAACCTGGAATCGCGAAAAAAAAATCAGCTGCTCCCTACATTTTGACGAGTTTGATGTAGATAAATGTACTGGTCAGCTGATTTTTTTTTCGCGATTTCAGGTTTGGTGCCATAGTAAAAGTTGTTCATAATGATGAGTACAATGACCCCTTAAGAGGTTGTGGGTTATTTATTTAACACCTTGTATAGTTGGTAGAGATGTGGAGCTCTAGGCTGCTATGGACTGTTGCGGTGAAGAAATAAAATGCGAAAATGCGGATAAATATATATTTAGAGAGGCCAATTAAAATCTATTGTTATTAGGTGAAATAAATTGCAACATTAAAATTGGCTTGTTGCATTGCCTTAACATTATTATAATAATGTATGCTGTATCTCTTACACATAGAACCTTACAAGTTAAAAATACATTTGTTTATAAACTACAATAAAAGAAAATACTAAGCAAGGAAAATGCAACTGTAAATGAGATGGATGATACTTGGGCGAATTTAATTCCAAAATCTATACATAATTAATGAGACATTTTTTACATAGTTTACATGCTTACAAGTCCAATAATATCTATGAGGAAAAAATATATAAATATAAGGACTATTTTGTTCAAAGCACCATAATGGCTGCATTGATTTATTTCTAAATTCAATACACTATTTTATTAATAGACGAGAAATATATTTTTTATATTAAATTATCCTTCATAAGTTTCCACAATTTCGTAAGTTCACATTTCTTTTCGTGAGCGATACTTAATTAACACAATTTACCCAATATCTCCACCTCATCTGAAAATAAAAATTGTATGCATTAATAATTTAGTTTTTATCTTCTACAAGATTTTACTTTATTACAGATACCTAATCAATTTTGAATTTGATACTTCCTGTATCATACAAGGTCAAATTTAAATAACGCACAACTTCTTAACGGGGTCACTGTACTAATCATTATGAACAATTTCAATTTTGGGACGAAACCAGAAATCGCTAAAAAAATCAGCAGTTCATTTAGCTGTTCGTTTGTTTTTGTTTTTTTTTTGTGTGCATTTATGTTCGCATAACTCGTCAAAATGTAGGGAACAGCTGATCTTTTTTCGCGATTTCAGGTTTGGTTTCATAGTAACCCAAAACCTCTTAAGGGGTCATTGTACTCATCATTATGAACAACTTTTACTATGGGACCAAACCTGGAATCGCGAAAAAAAAATCAGCTGCTCCCTACATTTTGACGAGTTTGATGTAGATAAATGTACTGGTCAGCTGATTTTTTTTCGCGATTTCAGGTTTGGTGCCATAGTAAAAGTTCTTCATAATGATGAGTACAATGACGCCTTACGAGGTTGTGCGTTATTTAAATTACACCTTGTGTAGGTTCATAGGACATACTTTAACGGAATTGTAGTACTCATGAAAATTATCATTTTTTACCATGGAACTAACCCTGAAATATGAAAGAAAAGATCACAACTGTCTCGTACATTTTGATCGCGTAGGTTTGACACTCTGTAGAGAACAGCGGATTTTCTTTTTCATATTTCAGGGTTAGTTCTAGGGTAAAAGTTGCTCATATTCATGAGTACCTACTACACTCCGTTAAAGTAGGTATGTCCCTCGTTTAACCTAACACACTCTATAGATACCATCACGGTCATTTGCGGTGAACCACTTTTTGGTAAGGGCTTATTACCTTAGTAGTGGTTCACCGCGGATGTCTGCGGTTGAACATTGCCTAAAATAGAAATAATCGCCCCATTTACTATTACACATTGATTACACTGTATAGCAGTTGCTTTGGAAAATAATAACAATCGTGACTGCTGCCGAGTCAGTACCTCGAATATCTTTAAACCAACATCAACAGAGGTAGAGATAAACCATTCTAAAAATGAACGCCCCTCCAGAAAACGTGATTATTTCAATGTGTGTGAGGAAATTGTAACGTGCGTTTGCACTGTCGAAACATATTGATATCTCTGTCAGATACATTGACAGAAATAGAGATATCAATATGTTTTTAAGCGATTTTTCGCCAGTGCAAACGCGCGGTTATTGCAACACTTTACTGTCAACATGTAACGTGCAGACGAGAGGACATACAGACAGGATGTCCTATCGTTTGTGGAACACCACCACATTTAACATTGCAGGGCGGAATCATCTATGAACCTCCACCTGAATAGGTTTTCCTTACTTCGGCCAACCTGGGTCTGACTTTCAGGTTAGCCAAGGTAACAAATGGTTTGGGTAAAGAAAGACTGTCTCGCGACAGCTTCAGTCTTTCTTTAGATCAATCAATCTGCCTAGCCTTTTCCCAACTACAAATACAGGGTGTAAGTGCAAACAGTGGCAATCTTTTAAGGGGTCATTGTACTCATAATTATGAACAACTTTAACTATGTGACGAAACCTGAAATGGCGAAAAAAAAATCTGCTGTTCAGTACATTTACGTTCGCATAATTCGTCAAAATGTAGGGAACAGCTGATTTTTTTTCACGATTTCAGGTTTGGTCCCATAGTAAAAATTGCTCATAATGATGAGTACAATGACCCCTTACAAGATTGCCACTATTTACACTTACACCCTGTATATAAGGTCCCATTAAAATAGATGGACAAATTTTAACATAGCGTTCAGCTCGTCGAACCAAAAACACTGATTAACTCTTTAAACGTCGATTGCACACCCAGGTGTTCAGATAACAATAGAAAATCTATTGTGTCTGCTAATAGGGATGATGACTAAAAATTTATTTTTTGTCCGTCATAGAGATTACTAAAAAATATTGGACACGTATTTTTTCTTTTTTTACGTAATCAAAAAATTACGGCGATACATTGAGTTAAAATATGGCATGACGTCAAGCGTAGCTAGGTTTTATACGTACAAGTGACGTAGCGAGCCCCCACTCCCCAACTTTAATGCGTGATAGCTAAGTATTTTTTTATTAATATGATAAAGCAAAAAATACGTGTCTAATATTTTTTTATTATCTGAGTGACGGACTAAATAGAATTTCTTTTTTTTTACCCAGGCATCATCCCTATTGGCGTGCGACGGGTTAAAATGATTTTGACCTAAAATAATAAAAAAACGCGGCGGCGCGGGCGGTGACGTGGTCACGTGCGCCTGCACATTTGTAGTCAAGATCAGGATCAGGATTATGAGACATGGATGTGTTTACGCATTAGGTAACCAACATCTTTAGTGACCTTTCGTTAGCTGATTATTTTTCTTTTTAGTATCTAGTGCGTTTATCTTATAATTTTTTTTTACCATCGTCCTTATTTTGGTGATCTGAATGATTTCTAAAAGTTTGCCCACCTATTTTAATGGAACCTTATATTATGTTGTTCCAACTACATAAGTTGGGGTCGGCTTCCAGTCACAGTAAGTCATGGTAAGACTGGTTGTCAGACTTTCAGGCTTCTGACGGCCCGTAACGACGCGACTGTCAAAGATCCACGAATGACAGCCGGGACCAAAGTATTAACGTGCTATCCGAGGCACGGAGGAGTCTGGGTATGTAAAGATGTTCACCCATCCACGGAGCAAACCCGACAAGCTTAGGTAAACCTTATGATGTTTTTTTTTTCTAAGCCCTATTTCTTATTACTAAGCCCCCTTGGGCCCTTCCCTTCTCCTCTTTAGCTCCTCTTTCTTTAGATCGTTCGCCAGTAAGTATTAAAAAGACTAAAACTCACGTAAACACGGCGATGCACATTGGCAGGCGTTTACTCAGTCGTCGCGGGCGACGTGTCTGCGCTGTAGCGCGACGGCTAAGTCATGCTGCAGGGCCGCCTTGCGACGCACCACCTCAGCTGGGACCACGGACCGCAGCCCGTTCACTATGTCCTTCGTTTTTCCTGTTTAGAGATAAACAACTGTGTATCTTGTGCTTCTAATACCCAGACCCGTTACTTGGGACTGAACAATTAGCAATTCATGACTGCTTTTGTTAGCTTCCTGTTAAAAAAAATGTACCTATGTGTTAATGAATAAATAAATATCGAAAATTGGAATTTCGCGGGCTACCACAGCGGATCAACCTTAGCGAAAAAACGAAAATAGAATTCCAAAAACTCAAACTACCCAAGCATAGTTAATCACAGGAGAACATTCACCGTGCATACATTTTTGGGCTAAATGGGAAAGTGCCAAACAAAACAAAAAGCTACTTTCCGAAAGAATACGGTTTTCTCTATTTATTTCTGTTTTTCTTTTATTTTTTACAATTTTTTTTTTTTTTACTCGTATCGCACAGGGAATGGCCCTACAGATTTGGTCCCATAGTGAAAAGTGTTTTTTTGGTTGGCAATTTCATGTATTTAGCCCAAATGAACACAAATAAATGAACCACTTCACGAGCTTCCTCTACCAAAATAATAAAAAAGAATCACGTGTATATGTGCCCAGTAATCACGGAGACATCGGTGTATATAAATGAGAAATCACTACATGTCTGTCCCTATGTATGCTTAGATCTTTAAAACCACGCAATGGATTTTGATACAGTTTTTTTTAATAGAAAGAGTGATTCAAGAGGAAGGTTTATATGCATAATATAGACTGACGACACGGTTGGCGCAGTGGTTGAGCAATTGACTGCTGCGCAGCATGTCGCGGGTTCGATTCCCGCACGGAACAAATATTTGTACGACCTACAAGTATTTGTTCCGAGTCTGGGTGTTTTTCTATCTATAATATGTATATATTTACAAAAAAAAATGTATATATGTAGTTTATCAGCCATCTCGTTACCATAACACAAGCATTAGGTTGCTTAGCTTGGGACTAGATGGCGTTGTGTGAAATGTCCAAGTATATTTAATTTATTTATTTATTTTAAATAATAAACGCGGGCGAAGCCGCGGGCAAAAGCTAGTAACAAAAATAAATGAGAAATAATAATAATGGAGTGACTGCCTATCTGACCCCCACAACCCAGTAACTGGGTAATACGATACCCCTCGGTAAGACTACTTGTCAGACTTTCGGGGTTCTGACGACCCGTAACGACTGTCAAAGATCCACGAATGACAGCCGGGACCAACGGCTTCACGTGCTTTCCGAGGCACGGATGAATCTCGTTATAAAGATGGTCGCTCATCCACGGACTAACCCCGACAAGCGTAGCTTAACCTGATGGATGGACCCATGCGGCTGTTATTACTTAGCCACAAGCTTCAGATTCTGATCATTTGCAAGAAAATTAACATGTATTTAAGAGGATAAACTAGGTCATTAGACAAAAAAAAAAAAAAATTAAAAAAAAAAAAAATTAAAAAAAAAAAAAATCAACTCCCCCTAATTGACCCTTCAAAATTCAGCTAACATCTTGATAGGACATTACTTACCAAAATAGATATCGTTGAGCGTGTTCCTGATCTTGTTCTCCATATCCTCGACCATGCGGCCGATGTTCACGATGTGCGGCGTCACGTCGCTCACTGCCGAGTCCTGTTCTGCCTGAAATTGTATGTAACCTCTTGTTAATAATAGGCTGGCTGTAATTATAATATGGGAGCACCATGTATCTGTCGCAGCGAGCGGTGCCACGGCAGCGGCCGGCGAGCGCTACTTGTCAGTGCATATTGCCAGTGTCAAACCAATTTTTTTTGTAAGTAACGTACTTTAGGAATCAATAATTTTTTACTTTTTTTTACTTCCAAAGGCTAGGTCTGTTAACTAAACGGATAATTAAGCTGTTGGCTGCGACATACTCGAATCTATCACATAATTAATTTAACTGTCATAGCTTCATTTTTAATAGTATATAATTATATATTGTTGTTGTTTTTTTTTGTAATTTTGTTACTGTCAACCTGTATTATCTCACAAAAAAAATTAATCCCATTTCCCTTGGTTACGCCATAACTTGATAATTACAATTAATTACTTATTTATGTTAATAGTTAAAATAAATTAAATAACTGATCAAATCTTATTATAATACATATTTGTTTGTTAAGGTAAAACATGACTGTGATCCTTTCGTATCTTGCATGCTTTATGTGCGCATATCATCATGTTTCGTACAAATAAATGATTATATCTTTAACTTGAAAACAACTTGACAGATTTGATTTTTTTTTTGTTTTATTCTCCTCTTTACGGGGGTGGTTTATAAGAAAAAAAAAGTAGGAATAGGAAATAAAAAGAAGAAACTGAAATGTTGACAGAACAATGTCTGGCGGGTCAGCTCAGTCAGTATATCATAATATATACACTCAGATATGGTGATAATATGTAAAAGGCGAACTGGACGGGAATAAGAAAGTGACAGAGCCAACTACTTGCACCTGCGAAAAAGAGAGCGCAACAATGCGCTGGAACCATGACAAAAGCGGCAAACCAAATTAAAAATTGTATAAAAATAAATTATCTATCAAAAATATTTTTAGCCAGTATTCAATTGCTTAATACGCACACATTTTGAATTCAATTTTAGAATGGAATTATCGGAACCGAATTCTATCGAGGAAATTTAACCCAATTGAGTTTTCTGTCAGTCAGAGTATTAATCAAATAGTCAATAAACATAATATTTATATCCAAAAATTAAATCCATATCATGCTGTTACAGTGACATAAATGGTTATGCCCCCAAATTATTTTGGTACTGCCTTAATAGAGTGCTAAAGCAAACATTTACTGTCATACCATGACACAAATCCTTTATTAAACAGTGGACTCTTTGATTGCAGGAAAGTACGTGTTTCAAACTGAGCACTGGACTTTCATACAGAATAGTGGTTTATTTTTAGTTTTTAGGGTTCCATACCCGAAGGGTGCCAAACGGAACCCTAATACTATGCCTCCGCTGTCCATCCCTCCGTCTGTCAGCGGGATGTATCTTGTGAACTAGGTAAAAAGTCGAAACTTTCACAGATTGTGTATTTCTATTGCTGCTATAACAACAAATAATAAAAATTACATCAAGTTAAAAAAAATTAACTCCCTTTAATATTTTTTTTTACCATACAAGAAACATGTTTTTTTTTTAAACAGAAGATTCTTTTTAAATATGTAATGCTAAATATTGTCAGGTGGTACCGAACCCTTCTTGTTTGAGTGGGACTCGCACTTGGCCGGTTTTGATTTTTAGATCACAAACTTTCTATAATTAATGGAATAAGGTAAAATAGGATTTAATCAAAAAAATTCAGTTGCACTACAAATGTAGTAATAATAATTAATTATCCTGTCTGATTAGTTGATTACAGATTAATTAATGAGATAGTTGTAATGAGACACCCTAAACTGGCATTGGCTTCTTTTATTATCCTACCTAAGTTCAAATTGTGGAATGCAAATAAATATTGAGTATTTTTAAAATTCAGTATCAGAATTAGGAAAAGAGTTCATCATGGAAGGATTGCGGGGCGGCCTTTGACATTAACCTTTTAACCGCCAAACTTCATATCAGTTGTCGTGCCCCCAGCGCCAAGCACAGAAAATTAAAAAATCTTTTTGATAGAATACAGCTTATCGAAATAAAAAAAAACAGATTATAGGAGCTGTGGTATTTGGTCGTAAATATACGACCTTGGCGAAATAGACACGAAAATATTTGTCGGATCAATCCGACGTAAGCGGTTAAAGGGTTAAAAATGGGTTTTAGGTGACTAATTTAAATAAATGATTTATCTTTGACCTTGTGCACGTGGGGCAGAATGGGCTATATAAAAAAAAAGTGTGTGTCGGACCACACACAATAATGGGTTCCGCAGTTGAAAAGAATTTATCCCAAAAATAAACTTAACGATTTTCGGACTTTTTCCTTTAGTTGTGCTGTGAGACCTTGCTTCTTGCATAATTTCATGATAGGTCAACGGCAAGTACCCTATAGGTTTTGATTTACTTGCATGTTTCAAAATATGTCACATCATATATTATTATGTTGACTTAGAGCTTGATTTTTTTTAGAGCTTCAAGGGGCTATAGACCTACCTACGTATTTAGTTGAAATTAATTAGTATTTAATATTAATTTCAACTTGATACCTCTACGTTCCTGAGAAAAAGGATCTGACAGACAGACGGATAATGAAGTGGTCCTTTATGTGTTCCGTTATTTCCTTTTGATGTATGGAACCTTAAAAATGGATTTAAAATAGAGGTTAATTTTTTTACCTGTCTAGTCAGACTGCCACCGAGGTTCATGGTCCCGCTGCTTTCCTTATTTGTTTGCAGCCACAGCATGGCGGTGGATGTGAGTTTGTAGTGAGCATTGCGGCCGGAGCTCTTCTCAATCACCTCAACTACGTGGATTGAATCCCAGCAGCCTTTAATCTTTTGGGATCCGTCGCCGGCTTTCTTTATCAATATTACACCTGGAAAATAGTGTAATATGGTTTAATAGAAGACACAATGTTAAATTATTATTTACTAGCTGTTGCCCGCGATTTTGTCTGTAATACAGGATGAGAAGTAGCCTATGTCCTTCTCCAAGTCATAGTCTACGCATGTGCCAAATTTCATCCAAATCCATTCAGCTGTTTTAGTGTGAATGCGTAACAACAAACAAACTCATTTTAGCATTTATAATATTAGTTAGGATTACTGATAGGTTAGTATATTTATATATTTATTTAAATAAAATTGGACAAACAATATTACAGAGCTGATTATAACCCATGTAGTTTTATCAAGCAAGCCATTCAAATTATTGTACAGGGTTGTGGTAGTGGTAGTTTAAAATAACAAAGGGAAATAATAAACCTTTTCAATATTTTTAACAATGCAGGTAATTAAAATACAATAATACACTCATGCTAACTGGTTTAGTGGGCTTTAACAATAAGTAATTTTGTTTCCTGTTCCTAACCTAAATGTATGTCAATAAATAACTAACCAGCAAACCCATGATCCATGTCCCACAGGTATACAGAGCTGACACCACCTTCAAAATACATTTCTCTGTACTGGTCGAAGGCATGATTAGCATCGATTTCTAATTTCCTGAGCCTCTCTGAAGGCATTGACCCATCTTCTAGTGGAGGGTCGTATGTGTTTGACCAAGGTGATCTGTAAGAGTCGCCGTCGCGATTGTAGTCACACAGCAAGTAGTCCTTCCCTGTGCTACGGTCCTGAGCAATCTTGAGAGGCTGGTCTACTGATGATAGCAGGTCATCGCACATACTAGGCACCAGATCTATCAAATCTGTCAAGTTTTTTTCAATCTGCTGCGGGGGCAGCCTCCGCATCAAATCCAACGCACAATCCATTTGTTGATCAGTCTGCAATAATCATAAAACATAGCACAGATTTAGTAAATTCCGTTAATTTTGGTGCATTAGTCATCATAACAAATAGTGTTATAGAACGTTAAAGCACTTCTAGTAACCAAGAGGGCAACTTACCATGATTAAACGAGAACGTAGAAAATGCAAATAAATATGTAAAATTATTTACAACTGTTTTTACTGCTAAAATTGTTTTATTCCAAAAATATTAGGAAATCCCAACCCGAATTGATAACTTGACGTAATTTGACAGCAAAAGTTAGCGTCCGGAAATTTTATTTAGGTTAGTATTCCATCGTGAAGTTCCTGCTTGTTTCAGAACGTATTTTTATTGTTATTCTCGACAGTTTTATCGATTTATTGAAACAATCGTGATTTATTGAATCATAAATTGAATATTATGTAAAACCAATCTCATTGCAATAAATATGATGATTTTTCTTGAAGTCTGTTTGCATTGTATTGTTTTTGTAGTTTCTAATAAAACAGTCGATTGTTGAACATGTTTGGTTTGAGGCCGGAAACAGCTGGCACGTCACTATAATCTCTATGTTGCCTGGGTTATGAGACGCCGGTATACCTGTTTCACTCCCTCTTGTTAAAATTCCTATAGGAAGAAAGAAAGCGTCATCTTCAATGAAAACATGTAACTGTTTCCTGTTGAATGTCAGTTTGTGAATAAAGTTGTGTGTGTCAAAGTTTTGTTGTTATTACTTATAATTTCGATAATTACCCTGTATTACATAAATTAACACTTTTATCAATGGAATTGTGATCCCTTTTTGTGTCAGCACTGAAGGACATAGTTACGTGAAGTGTGAATTCTCGTAAAGGTAAACATTGTGTACTTAATTATACTCATTCAAATGATTCACGTTATGGGAATGTTATCACAGTTAATATTATAAATGTTCTATTATACGCGCCTAAACGGGAAGTTGGTGTAGCGAAGCCGCAATTAGCTTTTGTCAATAAGGTATATAGCGGTGCAGAGATTGCCAATAAGTTAATCCTATTTGCACTAGGTTATGACCAATTTGTGGCCTCTAGAAACCCTATGATAGTTGCTACTGCGTTTCTTTGTCATACATCACATGTTTTTAGTATATCTTAGGGATTTTTGAGAGAAACATGATCTGAAAACCATTAAAAACTTTGGATTGATCAGTTAATAACCTTATATCTAAGAAACAATAGGGCTTTGTTGTAGTAATATAGCATTGTATTCAAATGTGTAACTGCACCTACTGTGTAGCGTTCCTGTCACGAACATTAGGGTGTGTTGAGTTTTAATTAAAGTATAATCCACAATTATACTCATGGTCTACTTTAAAAGTTGATGTCAAGATATTTATGACAACTTTATATAGTACTTTATACAAGTTTCAATGGGTAGTTTATCAACATGAAGTGTTGATGGATCAGAAGCCTTGAAATGTCAGTCTAGAAATGAATACCATACCAGTTGAATTAACAATTCATATTCCACTGGAATATGAATTGTTAATTCAACTGGTACATTATACTGGCACTTGCCAGAATTAATCTTTGGACAAAACTAACTAGTAAAACTACAGAAAAAGTCTAATAAACAAATAGCATTGTTTTACATGTACCAATCACGTACATAAGAATATTAAACCTCGGAAAACAATTTATAGGTCAAACAACCATATTTTCAGAGCAATCATGACGTGTATGTAAGGCTTATTATTTTATCATAACATAATATCACATCTGTACTTACCAAAGGTTTTGGGAAATTTTTTAATTATCGTTTCGCTGTGACAATCCGATAAGCAAGGCCAACATGGCCAGAGATCGCACAAGGCACGGAGGTTTGGAAGGAAAAAGGGAACGCCTTTGCCCAGCCGTGGGACACAATGTAGGCTAATAAAAAAAATAAAAAGAAACATTTCGCCAGTTATATCAGTTATCCATTTACAGTTGCCATTAGTCAGCTTTTAGTTGATTGCTATTGTCAATTTACCCTAACAATTTGTTTTAAAACTTAGTACTTAGTTTCATAACTTTGTTCTACATGTTTACTTGACATAAGTGAGGTGTTAACTGTCTGTACTTAACATGATTTACACTTCATATACTTCCTTGTCTATAATAAGTGCTAATATAAAATTATTAGAATACTAATTCATTTAGAGATGGTGACAGGAATGGATGAAATTGACCTATAGGTACACTTATTTAAAAAATATTTCATCCTTATCTTTCTTTATGGCTTTTGATAAAAAAGCCAGATGACACACTCATTGATATTTTTATTTCATTAAAACTAATAGAGATTTGTACTGTCATTTTGAAAAAAAGAAACCTTTAGTTCTAAAAGTTTAAGTGCTAATTTTATTAACAAAACTGAACGAGTTCAGTACATCTAAACCATGCTCAAGAGCTCTCTGTGTTATCTTTGTTATGGAATAATAAAAACTAATTGCTTTTGAACGCAGTTTAGATATGCTGTGAAAACCCTAAGTACTTTACGTAAGGCACTGGCAACATTTTGTTGAATGGCTACGCAACTCCTTTCAATACACAGCACCCCAATCCACTTGCTAGCTGTTGTTATTGCCACATATTCTAACACAACAAATACAACAATGCATTTTTTTTTGTGTCTAGTTTATGAAACAAACTTGATAAACGTAACACATTCAGTACATGTGTGATTAATAACAACTGGTTAACAACTTATCTTTTACCTTTTTCAGGCATTACGGTAAACGGAGAGTGACGTAAACCTGTCATGATGCCGACTCAACTGGTGAACCAGGACAACCACCAAAACGATGTGCGAGTAAAGACGGTGTATAACGGTGATGTGATGATTACGTACATCAATCACAACATCAATTTTGAGGAGTTTACGCAGGAGATGGTGGCAATATGTCGGTTTTTGCCTGATCAGGTTGGTATTTACATCTATCAAATCAGCTCGCAACTATTGCAGTTCCCTACTTCCCTCGTATTGGCACAACCTGCCCAGCAGTTGCTAGTAACGTTTCTATTGTCTGGCATATGTTATGCCATACACCAAATAAAGCCGTTGTGCTTGCCATTACAAAAAGCTTTAAAACTATGTACTTACAATGAGGATAAGCAAAGTTCAAAGTTAGCAAGGCTGATAATAGGAGCCTGAAAATTGCCTGAACATGTGCAAACTCAGGTCTTTTAATATTACAAAAGTTAAAATATAATCTCTCTTTTTACCTGAGTGCCTTAGAAAAAGGGTAATGTTTTTTGACGGCATGGTTGGTGCAACAGGTGGGTTTGATTCCGGCATTTAACAATTATTTCTTAACAATTTAACAATGTTCTAATAAATTAGACCATTAGAAAACAAGTACTTAAGTCACTATTAGAGTCTAATTGAAATAAACAATTTGACTTTGACTTCAATGGGCAAAAAAAACACAAGATGAAAACCTAAATGGGGCAACTATTTTTAGGGTTCCGTACCCAAAGGGTAAAACGGGGGTCCCGTTTTACCCTTTACTAAGACTCCGCTTTCCGTTTGTCTGACCGTCCGTCTGTCACCAGGCTGTATCTCATGAACCGTGATAGTTAGATAGTTGAATTTTTCACAGATGATGTATTTCTGTTGCCGCTATAACAACAAATACTAAAAACAGAATAAAATAAATATTTAAGGGCAAAAAAATCACGTTTGTTGTATGGGAGCCCCCATACAACAAACGTGATTTTTTTGCCGTTTTTATGATAATGGTACAGAACTGGCTTTTTATGATAATGGTACAGAACTGGCTTTTTATGATAATGGTACAGAACTGGCTTTTTAATAACCCTACATTGTATCCCACTGCTGGGCAAAGGCCTCCCCTTTTGCCTTCCAAACCTCTATATTGAGCAATCTCTGGCCATGTTGACCCCACAAACATGATCAGATTGTCACACCACCGATTTATTCAAATATTTTTTTTTAAATTTTAGGTGTTTACTATGAAGTGGGTGGACGAGGAAGGTGATCCGTGCACCATATCGACTCAGTTGGAGCTGGACGAGGCGCTGCGTCTGTACGAGATCAACAGGGACTCCGAGCTGACTGTTCACGGTAAGTCCTATGATAATAAGTTCACTATAGAGTGACGTACGAACCCATGCGGTAATGGCGATGTCGGTGGTAAAAAAAACCGGTCATTAGCGAGTCGGACTCGCGCACCGAGGGTCCTGTTCCGATTTCTGAAAAAGTGTGCTATTTAGAGACGTCGTTTTATTTTTCCTGTAATCTTTACATAAACTTCTATCACATAGAATAATTTCAGATTTTTCTCTTTGCAAACTTCGGAGAAAAGGGGGAGGGGGGGGGGAACGGTATATTTTTTACATTTTTGGTTCAAAACCGAAAGAGAAAATTTGACAGTTTGTGGTAAATTGACCTGGGGGCTTACTATCGAGCTCTATAGCAAGGCAGAAGTTGAACGTTTCCAGTGAGAGAGAGTGACGGCGCTATAGGTCGTATATAGCTCCGTTACTCTCTCTCACTGGAAACGTTCAACTTCTGCACTGCTATAAGAGTTCATAGTAAGCCCCCTGATGTTGTGTGTACAACGTGTATGTATTATCTTTTTAAATGAAAAACCCTTTAACGCATGAAATCCTATATTGTCATTAGCAGATAACGGTTTGTTGGCTTACCTTAAAATTTTGATAACCTAAACAAACATACCAGCAAATCTCTCGTTGACTCATCAGATTGGTTGAATAAAATCCCAACATCCAATCAAATCAAACGACAGCACAATTATTTAAATTAATTAGGCTTTTAGAAACCGGGGATTTAACGAATTACACTGATCTCTAAAGAATCAAGCCTGAAATCTTCAAGCGTAAAGCGCTATTATGAAATGAAATAAAAAAGCGCTTGATTAATTACATCGCTTTTAGTTTGAGTAGAGACACTTTGTCAGCGTCTGTCTCAGGGTTTTATAGCTTTAGTAGTTCGCGCTTAGCTTGATAGATGGCGCTGTCGACGTTGAACAGACCCACAGGATTGTTAATAACGTCCGAGTTTTAATTTATCTTTGAAGAGTTTTTAAGCTTTTGAAGTTAGGGATAAGTTATTTATTTGTAAGAGTTATAAACTAACTGTAGCTAGAAAATAAAATTGAAACTTTGCTGTGCTGTTAAATGAAGGTAGAGAAAGCGAGGTACGTAGGGAAGCAAGGGGTGGAGGTGGGGGTGAGGTGGTGAAATTATTCTTACGTCAAATACTTTACATCTAATAATCTACATTTACACCAAATCAATGATTGCACTACTAATTAACAGTAATTGAATATCAAAACTTGTACAAATAATAATAATTATTTTTATACATCAATTTTTGTCCAAAGTCACAACAAAAATGTTAATTATATGTCAAAAATACTAACTGTTCATCAAAAATAACAAATGTGCATCTAATAAACTTATTATTGCTACTATTTAACTAATTAACAAATAATTATTATTAAGAAAATTAACTGATATCTAATAAATGTACTGTTATATTATAATAATTAAAGAAAAAAAAAAAAAAAAAAAAAAAAAAAAAAAAAAAAAAAAAAAAACTAATTGAATATCAAAACTTGTACAAATTATAATTATTGGGCACCCCGAAGTTGGCTGGTTGGTTGGTGGTGGAAGTTCTTAGGTTGGTTGGTTGGTTGGTTGGCTGTCATTACTTAATCTAATATGTAAGGCCAGGGTAGCGCCGTAAGCGTTTATCGTTGGGTAGGTAAGGCAAAAAAGGCAAAACCTAATTTCCCAAAACAGCACCAAATCACTAATCGTTTCATAACACCAATGTGTGTCATAAGGTCAGTAGGCCCACTATTACGATAAATGTGGTAGGGTCACCCTCTATATCTATAACATTGAATTCGGGCACAGTTCAAACCACTGGTTCTGTAGCTTAATAATTGCCAGAGTTTCGTGACAGTTTATTGTCATATTTAGCCATGATAACTCTATCTTTGGTCATTGGAGCAGCTCGTGGCTAAGTAATAATAGCCGTACGGGTCGATCCATCAGGTCAAGCTACGCTTGCCGGGGTTAGTCAGTGAATGGGTGACCATCTTTACATACCAAGACTCCTCCGTGCCTCGGAAAGCACGTTAAGCCGTTGGTCCCGGCTTTCATTTGTGGATCTTTGACAGTCGTTACGGGTCGTCAGAAGCCCGAAAGTCTGACAACCAGTCTTACCAAGGGGTATGTATTACCCAGTTACTGGGTTATGGAGGTCAGATAGGCATCGCTCCATGTAAAATACTGGTATTCAGCTGTATCCGGTTAGACTGGAAGCCGACCCTTGTTAGGAAAAGACTAGGCAGATTGAACCCTATCTTTGGTCCTCGAAAGACAGCATGGGTTAAGAATAGAATAGAATAGAATGTAATACTCTTTATTGTGTAAACCATAAGAATTACAGATATAAATGTAGACATTTTACTAAGCGTGACACAATGGGCGGTCTTGCCAGAAGCAAGACAATGGTTAAGATCTTTCTCTAGAATTAGCTTACCTACTGACAGGTTATATTATTATGAGTTCATACAGGGTGTAAGTGTAAACAGTGGCAATTTTTTATGGTGTCATCGTACTCATCATTATGAACAACTTTTACTATGGGACCAAACCTGAAATCGCGGAAAAAAAAATCTGCTGTTCCCTACATTTTGACATTTTTTTCGCTGATTTATTTTATTTAACAAATTATTTAATTTAATCTTTTTGTGTTGCGGAATGTAAATTATTTTGTGTCCTACTACTGTATAGAATCAAGTTTTTCTAACTGAACACACAGCCGTGCTGCTGGGGAATTCGTTGCGCTACTCGCGGAAAAAAATCAGCTGTTCCTTAAGAGGATAAGGGTGATTAAACTTACACCCTATACTTATGTTCGGAAAAATGCCGCTTGGCTTAGCTCGTAGAGCCGACCCGAACATGATTCAGCGAGGGTAGATGCCGAACGGAGTTTGCTGATCGGCACGAGCTGAATGAAAGCCGAATACGTGTAAGACCTAATTGCTTCCGGTCAGGTTTATTGTTCAACAAATGTCTACTGCGGAATCGAATGTGCCGACCCGATCGAGTATGTAGCACACATAAAGGCTATGAAAAAAACTTCAATAAAACTGTTCTTCCGGAGCCTTTTAGTGAACTTATATGTTTTATCTTATATTTCTTGGAAGCAATTTTAATGCATCCAAACCAATTCGGAATTCGGAATTGGTTTGGATGCATTAAAATTGCCTCCAAGAGGGGCCAAAAGGTATCCAGTGCTGCTTGGGTCACCTTCACCTTCGTTCAGTCACCTTCGTTCGAATCTATCTAACTTGCCTGTACTGTCCCACTGCTGGGAAAAGGCCGCCCTTTCCCTTTTCCACACAATTCTGTCTTCTGCTAGTGTCAGCCAGTCCTTCTGATGTCAAGCCCGTCCCGCCATCTTGCCGCGATGTCGTCGTGCATTTAGCGGGACCCAATCGGTGGTTCTCTTAGCCCATTTGTCATCTGACATGCGGCAGACATGTCCGGCCCAGTCTACTGCGCCCCATGGCTCGCTGGCAAACCTCGAGCTACCCAGGGTCATAAAACATGTCTTTTTACCACTTATAAAATCTAATTTGAATTGCAGTCTTCTTTAGTCATCATCATCTGCCTAGCCTTTTCCCAACTATGTTGGGGTCGGCTTCCAGTCTAACCAGATGCAGCTGAATATGTACCAGTATTTTACATGGAGCGACTGCCTATCTGACCTCCTCAACCCAGTTGCTGGGTAATACCCATTGGTAAGACTGGTTGTCAGACGTTCGGGCTTCTGACGACCCGTAACAACTGTTAAAGATCCACGAATGACAGCCGGGACTAACGGCTTAACGTGCTTTCCGAGGCACGGAGGGGTCTCGGTGTGTAATGATGAAGATGAAGAACAACCCCGGCAAGCGTAGCTTAACCTAATCGATCGACCCTTGTGGCTGTTATTACTTAGCCACGAGCCCCGCTTGCAATCTTCTTTGGTCAATTGCAGTCTTTAGTAATAGTTAAAGCCGTTCTATGTTACTTAAACATCCGGTTATCCTTCGTTAAAATTACTCTGTCGTTATGCTCGACTTATTTCAATAACAACATGTGTATAAAGTTATAAAATAATAGGTTAATAACTCTACTAGCAGTAAATAATTATTTTAGTACAGCCATAAACATTACAGGTTACGGCTTAATTAAATACTTAAGTTATTAAAACTTATTCTTCAGTTACATCATCACCATTTTGCAATAAAGTACCAAAGTCGTTGTCAATCAATTACGATTTTTATGACGAACTTTGTTTCTGTTCTCAAAAAAGATTTCATTTCACGAAATCGCGAAGAAAACACGAAGTTTGGACGTCGCGTCGTTTCACTTATTATCATAAATGAATAATTTATTCAGTAAATAATTTACCGCCGTATGTCCGAGCGGGGACGTGTCTCGTTTGTGGAATACAAAACGTTGTGCGGGGGCTTATCGGGCGAATTGTACCGATGACGATTCAGTAGCTCACTTATCGCAACATTTCGCACAATGTTTACCAGGCCGGGTGTACTTTTGCTATAAAATTCTTATCTACCCGCATTGCGAATCCGGGCGGCGGCCATTTCCATATTCAGATTGGCGTTACGTCGACAGCAATATTTCTCATTTTTTTGCCATCCGCCGCAGCGTTCAGACGTATCCAGTCACGTTCGGCGGATTCGGAAATGTGATAGCTTTGTTTCGGTTTCTGTTATTGATTTCTGTTCCTTGTCAGTACGTTTTCGGACACAGAATTGAATAGAAGTATAAATTTGACCAATGTGGTCCCCTTTTATTTTCAGTTATTACATGCTGCAAAATGTCTCGTGATTTAGAGGGAAACTTTACAACGAAAGTCAGAATATGATACGTATATTTCGGATGCAAATGCAGATGCAGTACCTATTATAAATGGGAGTTCAGTCTCCTACAATTCATTAGCCAGGCTCGTAATTAATACAGCGAGCGTGGCAACTAAGTTTCCACACATAATCGTGGCTAACAATCATACATTTATGTCGCAGCGGACTACGGGTGCACCCTTGCCGGAGTCCGAGGCACACGTCCCGCGAGGATTTAGTGAGGCGTCCGTGTAACTTGGCGTACGCTCCAAACCGTTTGTAAATAAAACGGAAGCGGCCCAAACTTGTATGCAAACAGGGGCGGAGGAACTTGCTCTAATAAAGTACAAACATTGTGTGAAATTTTGGCGCCCAACGCGGGGCACGGTTTGTACGTCTCACCGCCTGTAGTCGCTCCGCAATTAGGGATATTTTAATTAACTTTGTAAGCGTTATGAACGACAATTCAAAATCCTATTCTGTTAATTGAATACGTGGCCCGCCCTCGAATGGGATTGCTGTTGTTTCCTAACGGCTATTCGTTTAATACGTCCGCCCGCCATTAATTGATATTTCTGACGATGTAAGGTGTGTCTGATTAGTCCCTTTAACATTTATTGCGGAATCAAGCACGTTGACAATTAGTTAAAAACGTTATTTTCGCTTGACAAAATATGTTCTCGAAAAGGTCCAAATTAGAGGGCTTCGTTAACCGTCGTCTTCATAATGGTACGTAAGATAACAAAACTGGGTTTTCTCGGCACAGGTGAGGGAACCGCAGGGTCGCAAGATGGCGCCGCGAACTTCCAGCCTAATTAATGTATCCCAGTGTAATTTCGCGCCGAGCAACTTTCGTGGACCGGTATATTAAATTCATAGTTACATTGTCTGATAGTGGAATTCTGTTGCGAAGTTTGTCTTTACTCACGAGTTGCGACGATGTGGCGTACTAATTAACGTGTTAATGATTAAGCACGTATTAATTGATAAGCTTGTATTTGGACGTAAAGACTCATTATTTATTGTTTTGTATTACAAAAAATTTGCTTTGTGTAGTTTTCAATACGATAATATACGTTTCATATTATGTCTTGATTTCAAATCAGACTGTCGAGGAGGGAGTTTCGGGAGTTTCGGTTTGCTTACGGAAATCCACAACAATGCAGTTTGCAAGGTTCAAAGGTTGTAGATAAACATAGGTTAACAATTTTGTGGTTTTCCATACATGATACAATTTTGTCGTTTGACACACATGAGAATGGGTTGTATACCTTTTAATTTGAAACATTACACCTTTAAATCAATCAAAGTAATAACAGCTGCACGTGTCGATCGATCAGGTTAAGCTACGCTTGCCGTGATTGGTCCGTAGATGGGTGACTATCTTTACATATCGAGAACCCTCCTTGCCTCGGAAAGCACGTTAATCCGTTGGTCTCGGCTGTCATTCGTGGATCTTTGACAGTCGTTAGAAGTCCGAAAGTCTGATAACTAGTCTTACCAAGGGGTATCGTATTACCCAGTAACTGAGTTGTGGAGGTCGGATAGGCAGTCGCTTCATGTAAAATACTGGTGGTTCAGTTGCATCCGGTTAGACTGGAAGCCGACCCCAACATAGTTGGGAAAAGGCTGGGCACACGACCTTTAAATCAATCAGTCAATCCCCCCTTCATTGTAACATCGCAGTCCACTGCTGGATATAAGAGTCCTTATTTCCTTAAAGACGATATCAGAAGTGAAGTTTCATTTTTATTTCATTCCACATTTACAAGACACCGACAAAATTATATAGGCACTTCCCGCGCGGCTTCGCCCGCGTGGACGTCGGAAAATATCCCTTGGGAATGAAAATCCTTCCTTATTCCTTGTCTTCTACATTATAAAGGGTACCTCTGTGCAAAATTTCAGCTTTATAGGTTCAAGGGTTTGGGCTGGGCGTTGATGAGTCAGACAGTCAGTCATGAATTCTCTTTTTATATAGATGAACGTTCTCCTTTAATTTTTCGATAGCCGAGTGAAAGATGCCGAAATCCAACATCGTTGGATCGGTTCATCTATGAATGAATTTTTCACTTTTGATTCATTCTGTGTTCTGACTTCTGAAGTTTCACTTCGAGTGAAAGATCAATCAATCTGCCTAACCATTTCCCAACATGTTGAGGTCGGCTTCCAGTCTAACCGAATGCAGCTGAATACCAGTATTTTACATGGAGCGACTGCCTATCTGACCTCCACAACCCACTTCGGGGTAACATGATACACATTGGTAAGGCTGGTTGTCGGACTTTTGGGCTTCTACCCATAACAACTGTCAAACATCTACGAATGACAGCCGGAACCAACGGCTTAACGTGCTTTCTAAGACACGAAGGGGTTCCGATATGTGATGGATGGTCACCCATCCATGAACCGGCAATCGTAGCTTAACCTTCTATCGACCCGTATGGCTGTTATCACTTAGCTACTAGCCTCTTTCGAGTGAAATATATGTGCCAAATGATAGGCAAAAATAAACGAAAACTGACGCGATATCATCAGAATTATTTTTGGGTTGGTCCAAACTATTATAAATTAAATGGTCGAGATTAACAGGGCTGTCGCATTTTATCACCTCTCTCGCTCACACGGGACCAAATTTTCAAGATTGTTACATGAAAAGACGCTTTTTTGAAAAATGTAATCACTTAGCGAACTAGTAAATAATATTAATTGAATAGGTACAGTCAGCGTCAAAAATATGGGGACGAACAGACAAAATGATCTCAAAAATTAAAATTAAAATTTATCTCAATTGGATAAAGTTCTTGTCAGAATGACAGTTTGACATTGAGTTAATATTTCATTTTCATAGTTGTTTAGATCATTTTGAACAGTCTGTTCGTCCCAATATGCTGACTGTACCTAATTTTAACAACACATTTCTATTGTGTTATCTAATAAACTCAGCTCAAAAAGTAATATCTCTGTTTTTGAGATGAGTTAAATAAATGCCACAATGAAAATGTGTTTTTAATAATTACCTATTAAATTAATTTTATTTACCTAGTTCGCTAATTGACTACATTTTTCAAAAAACATCTTTTCATTATTCTTGGAAACTTGGTTCCGTGTGAGCGAGAGAGGTGATAAAATGCGACTGAATTCGAGTATTAAGAGTGCATTGCCCATAATAATTGCAATTATTATGGGCAATGAAGAGTGACATCATGAAATGTGGGCTATTGTGTATTTCAATTTCAAATATTTAATTGGAATTGGGAAATCGTGATAGCTCACGCCTCTTGGGCACGCGGTTGTGGGTTCAAATCCGGGCAAGTATCATTGTGACTTTTTCAATTCATATGTACTTTCTTAGAGCGCTTAAACATTGTAGTCATCACAGCAAAGTTGTTTAAGCATCCAGGCATCCCAATCAAGTTTAAGCATCCAGGCATCCCATCAAGTTTAAGCATCCAGGCATCCCAATCAAGTTTAAGCATCCAGGCATCCCAATCAAGTTTAAGAATCCAGGCATCCCAATCAAGATTAAGCATCCAGGCATCCCAATTAAGTTTAAGCATCTTGGCATCCCAAATCAAGTTTAAGAATCCAGGCATCCCAATCAAGATTAAGCATCCAGGCATCCCAATTAAGTTTAAGCATCCTGGCATCCCAAATCAAGTTTAAGAATCCAGGCATCCCAATCAAGTTTCTAAAAGCATAACTACTGCCAGAATTAAGGGACTGAGGTGTTCTTGGTTTTTGTATACGCTTAAGAAAAGTCGAAAGATGAATCTTATGGTATGCCTACCAGGAGTTTATGAATAAGCTATGATGAAAGATTCATGCCTATTTAGGGTTACCATATAGATCTCAGGATTTTTAGACTCTTCTCAGGATTGCGGCCGGATTTTGGAAATCTCGGGATTTTTAAAATTCAATAAGTACCTAGTAGATTTTTCAGATCTTTTTACTACAAAAATAAACAATAATCTCCTTTATATAGACTAAGTAATTTGATAACAACTTTGGTCATGTGAATCGCACAAATAAAATCAACACGTAAAATCTATGATAGCTCAATTTATTTTGCGATGATAACTTTCGTCTTTCAACACGTTCTATAAAATGCTTCGCACGTTAAAATCTTCAAATGATAAGTACCTACTGTGTTAAAAGTAAAGCTCGGACTCAAGACACCGTTAGTCGGTTTCTTTCATTCGACCATTGAGCCCCAAAATGATAGAAAAAACCCTTGCTACGTTTGCATTCGGGGCTGTAATAGCAATTGACAAATACGCATTATCTGTGGTAACCTTGAAACACCGATGGTCTTGTAAATGGTTGTTCACAATGTATGGAGTGATAACGTAAAAAAATTACGTTTGCGAGAATTCACAAAATTCGAGAAAATCTCAGGATTTTTCAATGGACTTTTAAATTTTCTTTCTGGTAACCATATGCCTATTTGACTTCGGAAAACACGATCTAAAAACAGTTAATGAAATGTTGTAAGCAGTTTCGTATCGTCTCCAACTATAACTTGAATCAAACTCATAACCGTAAAGCCTCCTCATACTACCAAGCTAACAACTTCTATACTTAAAAACCGGTCAAGAGCGAGTCGGACTCGCGCACCGAGGGTTCCGTTCCGATTTCTGAAAAAGTGTGCTACTTAGATACATCGTTTTATTTTTCCTGTAATCTTTACATAAACTTCTATCACATAGAATAATTTCAGATTTTTCTCTTTGCAAACTTCGGAGATAAGGGGGGGGGGGGGAACGGTATTTTTTTTTACATTTCTCATCAAAAGTCGAAAACTATGCGGCCTAAAAAAAAATAAAAATAGTTTGAGAATGTGCAAACAGCGTTCTTCATATGAAAGAACGCTGTTTGCACATTCTCAAACTATTTTTAATACCCCACATGCCCTAGTAGCCCCACTTTAAATTTTTGAGACCCTTTTTCAGTCCCTGTTGCAAAAAAAATATAAATATTTTTATTTATTTCTTATTTAATAATAATATAAAAGTTTATTTTCTCTACACAAGTTATGTACTTAAAGCCAAAATTTTACAATATAAGATGGACAAGTACAATATAAGATTTCTTATTTGAAAAATAGTTGGGTGAACGTAATCTAAAACTATTCCAAATTTCAAGTTGATAGCATCAGTAGTTCCTGAGATATCCAGCTGTGACAGACAGACAGACAGACAGACTGAGTCACACAATAAGGGTTCCTTTTTTACCATTTTGGTACGGAACCCTTAAAACTGTTTTATTACCCCAGAAAGCATCTAAACAACTTCTAGAACTCCCTAGATCTTTGTTGTCCTCATTTTAAAGCATAATCATTCAAATCAAACAATAAAAAGTTTATTACTGGGATGGATAAATAGATTTATGGTTATCTTCATAAGTATTTATAACATGTATCGCGGAAGGAGTGGGTGTAGTAATTGGTTCAATGGACATAGACAAGCCTGTTCTGTGTTCGTCCCGGTCAAGTCCCTTAGCTCAATTATGACGACGCTGCTTTAAATTGTACGAATGATCAACTTGAATTGGACTGTGGGATACTGACTGGTTAAGGCGCTACCGAAATAAATTGGAGGATTTTTGGATGTACAGGGTGTCCCGTAATTAATGGATAACCTCTTAAAGGGTCATTGTACTCATGATTATGAACAACTTTTACTATGGGGCCAAACCTGAAATCGCGAAAAAAAAATCAGCTGTTCCCCACATTTATGTTCGTTTATCTGGTCAAAATGTAGAGAACAGCTGATTTTTTTTTCGCGATTTCAGGTTTTGCCCCATAGTAAAAGTTGTTCATAATGATGAGTACAATGACCCTTTAAGAGGTTATCCATTAATTACGGGACACCCTGTATGTTTATTGACTATTTGATTAATACTTTGTTTGACTGAAGGAAAACACAATTGGGTTAAATTTCCGCGATAGAATTTAATTCCACTTCAAAACATAGAACTCTAATTTTTGTTTTTTTCTATAATTCTAAAATACTAAGTAATTTCATTGCAAAATTGCATTCAAACTGTGCGTAAGGTCTGTGCGTGAAAACTCTGGCTGAACATAATTTTGATAGATAGCTTAATTTATTTTTAAACAATTTTTATTTCATTTGGCGCTTTAATTTGGTTCCAGCGCACAATGCGCTCTCTTTTTTTCGCTTGTGGAAGTGATTCACTCTGTCACTTTCTTATTCCCACTCAGTTCGCTTTTTACATATCACCTTAAAAGACAAGAGTACCTATAATTTGTTACCGAAAAGTTGCTATCAATAAAATTTGGATCAGGATTTGAATAACCCAAAAATGAAACGTAGTATAAGTACATTGTTCTTACACACTGAAAACAGGAAGTGTCGAATTTTATATTTTTCCTTCTATTTTTATCAACATGTTTCAGTACCGGTACCGACCTCATTTTTATTTTTGCGTCTTTCAGCACTTAATGTTCGGAAAAAAGATGAGACCATCCCATAAACATGTCAAGTTATTAATGTAAGTCGGGCAATGTCCGCGTGTGCGCCGGCGCAGCAGTCCCGTGACGTCACGCCCCCGCCCGCGCCAATTTCAACTCATCATAAAAATTACGATCCGGTCTCTACTCGATATGATTACCAGCGACCAATCGCGATGCCTCGCACGCACTATACTTATGAAGTTATGATCTACAAAACTTCCATACTGCAAATGTTATGAGGATAGCGTTAAGTTATGTAAATCTCAGATCCGTTCATCTCATTGTGCGGGTGATTGTTCGCCGCGGGTGTCCGTCTGTTGTCGTTTGGCCCGCGGAGTGGTGCGGAGGTCGCGCGGCTAATTGACTCGGCCGCCGGTGCCGCCGCGGCCGCGGTAAACAGTGGCATTGTGAAAACCGGCGCGCGTACGCGTGTTTTTCGCGCGGCGACGCAACGCGCCATCTGTGCGCGATCTCCCAGACGGATAATATCGCATGCGCGCGCGCCGCACCGGTGACAATTTCGCATTTCGAAATCTCCGCGCGATTGCAGCGAACGTTGTTCCGTTGCGCTGCCGGCCGTAGTATTTACGCGTTTAGTACCAGTGGTTACGTGAAACTTGCGGCTAGAATGGAAGCGATGACCTCGCCGCCGATACCATCGTCCGTCTATAATGTTGACAGTTTGACCGAGGTGGTTTTGTGTTTGTTTTTCGTCTGTCGATTACGGTTGGATGCAATTTTTTGTGTGAGTTTGTGTGGGGCATTCGCCTCAGTTTTTACTCGAGTCACCTTGTTCTTTGTTTATCCGTGTGTGGTGGTGGCGCCCGAGATAACGTCGCGTGCGGCTGACCCACATCAGGCCCGGGTTTGCACAAGGTGTGTGCGGATATTTCGAAATTTCACCCGTGGATAGTACCGGCCGGGCGTCGTTAAACAGGCGCCGATAACACTCACTCCTATTGTGTACGTGTTTGTTTTATGTCCGTCAACTCGCGATGGACTCGCGATTTGCAAATTGAATCGATATCGAGTTCCATCTTGATCTGCTGTCTCGATCCGTGTTATTGTATTATCTCGGTTACGGCGAGCAACATACAAAGGATTTCTCTATAATGTTATCTGGCTTACCGCTGTGGAGAAAACTGATACGACTGTGTGTACGAGACTTGAATAAAGCTAGACTCTTTGTCCGTCCCACAATATAAGAGTAATATAAGTTGACCTCACCGTGACTGCTAAAAGTACAAAAAATGATGACGACATTGCTGAGACCGACTTTGGATTAAATAAAACATGTCTGTGGTGTTGTTCGCATTAACCAACTGGACACAAAGGATTAAACACCACTTTTGAACGTATGTTTTTCAACTCAGCGACACTTAGTGAGAGAGCTTTTGTACATTAAATAGTCGAACACCCTCATAACTGTATGTTTATTAGCAGAAATAACTCTCTCGCAATAATAATTTAACACAGAAATAGCCCTTTATTTGTCTACTACTTACGCGCCAAATAATATATGTTTATGTCAGCTTTGTTAGTTAGGCTTCCAACCTTAATGGAAGTTGCTGATTATCGTAAATTACTCTTGAATTATTTAGTGCGCTCTAAAATGTATTTTCAAGTATCAGAATTATTGTGATTAACTATGAATTTCCTATTGGAAGCTTAGCAAATTGATTTACTTACCCTAAGAATGTTGTACGTAATGCGAAAGATAGGATATCGGTATCGGGTGTTAGTTTAAGAGCTTCCTGACATAAAAACGCATGCAGGCTATCCACAAAGGACGCCTTCAGCTAATCAATTTACGACTGTATCCTCGACTGTATAAGGTTTACTGTTATCTACGTAAACAATGATTTAACATATTGTTAGGCCAATAGCCTCCCTTCTGAAGCCTTGACTTCTCTACTCGGAATATTTCGGTATGACTCACTATGTTGTATTTACACATGATACAAATGCTTACAATCAGTGTGTTTTGTTTGTGCGATAATAAACATTATGAAGTTCTAAATACAGGTGATAATTCCATGATGGCATGGGTTGAGCTTGCAGTATACACTGTAGACAGTATAAGCTATATATCTGAACAAGTTTATGTTATGGCCACATTGTAATCATATTATGCGAATTATTTATTTGAACGGTAGTTGGTCGAGATAAGGATTATTTTTTCCTGTAAGTGGACGTTGTGAATGTAGGTTTTTTGTGTTATAATTATATTTTGCGCACTTGTAATACATATGGAGCTAGTACGTAATAACTTCGTGTCTCGAGTTTTTATAGAAAAATGTGTGAGGAAAATCGTGTTTTTAACTAAAAACTTCTCCCTTGGGTGTTGTTACAGCAGAGATAAAGATTATTAGGTAGAAGTATAATATACATCAGAATCCCCTTGTAAATAATGATTCTGAAGATTTTTCAAATCAAAAAGAAGTCGCTTTGTTTATATTAATTTTATTGAAAAGTCAATTAAACAAACAATTAACTGGGCTCTGATTATACCAATATAAATCTTAATCAATAGATTTTCTATTTGCTTAACTCAAAATAATGGCAGTAGGAACTAATGGCTCAGTACTGTTACGTTTACTATCCGAGCTAAATCGAAGCCAAAAAGAGGATAATATGCTTCAAATTGTAAAAGTACCCTAATAAGGTGCAATTACTACCTACCTGAACCTCCGCATCAGAGAGGTACAGTATGTTTCAAAAGTATCTGATTAAAATGTAAACAAATGGATCAGAAAATGTACCAGTGCATTTCAATTTATAGTGTCACTTACAAATTGATTGCTTTCATTTTATTATTTGCATACTGATACCTGAAATTCTAATTTAAATCTAAAAAAAAATCTAATCAATTTTTTTTTTTTTTTTTTAATTTTATTATTTTTTAATTTTATTATTTACCTTATAGATGTTTAGTGAGAGTTTTTATTTTTACTCGATCACGTTAACGTAAACTTCAATTTGTACTGAAACTGAATAAGCGCCGTCTAGTGACAATAATGGGAAACACAATTATTCCATACAAATTGACATAAGTTAACGTTAAAGTAAACGCGATCGAGTAAGTATAAAAACTCGCACTAAGGTCACTGAACAGGGTTTGTTTATGCTTTGTTTAGGAACAGACCATAGTAATTGTATTTACGTACTGTAAACAAATAGATACTTGCTACTGTAAAACAGTATCAGCAGGTCAATCGACCGTAAACTATTAAATCACCTTTAAGCATCAGTTTCATACGTTATATGTAGGTACCTACAATTGTTCGTTTTGCAACTGTGAGCGCACTTTCACTCAAGGCCGAAAATAACCAATAAACTGCTTGGGCCACTGTGTAACCGGTTTCAGTAAGTCAATCATACGTAGCACGAATTTGGTACAAGATAAGGCTTTCAGGTACTGTTATAAAGAATGCAACGTTTGCAACGAAAGTATTGCTTATTTAAATAATGCTTCAGAAAAGAAATACAATGAGGTAAAGGCATAATAAAGAAAAAAAAAAGGAAAAGGAGGTAAAGGATACTTAATGGGGTAAAGGTAATAATTGAAAAAAAATGCAGTATCCTCATCAGGTTAACGGCATTTTTAATGTGCAAATATGTGTACGTTACTATAAGAAGGGCACATGGCGACAAAGTAAGAAACAATAACAAGTTCAGCTATAATTAAGCAAGCAAAAATTTCCGTCCTAAGTAATTAATTTGAAGCTCAAACTTAACAATAACTTAGATGGCGGCCACCTTGAATTTGTCGAAAAAAAAAATTTAATATCACTATCATCATTCTCCTGCCCTTATGCCAATCTATTTAGGGTCGGCGCAACATGTCCTTTTTTTTCATACTTCGCTATTAGTCGTCATCTCGTTAGTTAACCCTTTTCTAGCCATGCCATCTTTCACACCGTCCATCCATTGTTTCTTTAGTCTTTTCCTACTCTCATAGCCATCGACATTCATACTCAAAACTTTCCTCACAACATTTTCCTCATTCCTCCGTATCACATGCCCATACCATGACAACCGATTTCCGCACAACTTTTCGGTCACCGATGCAAACTTCCTCTTATGTAGGTACCTACTCATTTCTTATTCTATCCATTCGTGTAACACCACACATCCCTCTTAGCATCCTCATCTCAGCTGCTTGCAATTGCCTTTCATTCATCCCTTTTGTAGCCCATCATTCTGATCCATACAAGACAGCTCTAACCATTGTTTTATATATCGTCCCCTTAAGGGCCTATACTACCTCAAACGGCTTAGCATGATCCTCCGATATGTTGAAACTATTGCAGCATTAATTTTGAAATAAATATATGGTAAAGTTGAGGATTGATGTCAAGTAGGTACTATGTTAGCCGAAAACACGATTCTATAAAATTTTCTCGATAGAAAAAAAATCCAAAGTTACCTCTAAACCGAACAATAAACCGCTGGTATTCAAAAAGTACTTCAAATTAGATCATGAAACTTTGCATACTAACTGAACTAACTATAAAGCAGGTCTTATGTTTTTTATTTTTTTTAAATTGCCATTATTTTCACCGTAAAAAGCAATTACCTAAACTATCGGCGCCCAGCACCGCACTCAGTCTCGCTCTCACTTAGTGTGCGCGCAGAATCGCGCGAGCGAGATAAAAACCTGAGGTAGTATAGGCTCTTAAGTTTAAGGGGAATGCGGGAGTTGCAGATTGTTCGATTCTGTGTAATAATTTGAAGTCACCATAATACACCTACGAAATATTCCGCTTCCATTGTATACCCATGTATTAATTACTAGTTTGTCCCCGCGACTTCTTCCGCGTGAAATTTCTTGTTTTAACATAACGTAACATATCCTGTGACACTCGACAGTACTGTAGCTACCCATTAGTGAAAGAATTTTCGAAATCGGATCAGTAGTTCCGAAGGTTATCCCCTACATACAAACTCACAAATTTTATCTCTTTATAATATTGATAGAGTTAATGTAAATAATTTTAATTAGCCAAGTGTCTGCGAGTCCTTTCAGAATGCAACAACAACTGTAATTAAAATAATGGTCGTTTATTTATTTAAAGGTGTCTTAAATAAAGCTTTGCTATAAACGTGTACGTTTCAATTTATGCAGATCACTTTTAATTGTACACTCATCGTATTAACAGTCACGCTCTGAAATTAATTAAGCACTTAATTATTAAGAGCGGAACTATGGACGATTTTTGCTTTTATGTGCGTTTTATGATTTGCGCTTTGATTTTTAACCGAGTTCCAAAATGAAGGAGGTTTATGCATTCGGCGACTTTTTTTTTAAGAATGTGCACAGATTTCTTCGTGATTACTGGTCGATGTACACACGGCTACACATCAAGCTATACATTTCCAGTTTACACTGGCCTCTCATTGTAAGGAAATCCTACACAATGAGAGATCAGCTTATACTGGAAATGTATAGCTTGATCTGTAGCCGTGCGTACGTGATTCTTTTTTAATTTTTTAAGCTAAGTTCTGGCTCTGCTCTTCTTGGCCGAATCTTCTCATGTATGATTCCAACAACGTAGTAACTACGGCTAGATTTAAACAACAAAACTATATTCTCAGTATTAAAATAATACATCAAAAGTAGTTTAAGTTAGGCATATAAAAACCAGCATCCAACATAATCTCAATGACAACATCGCGATACGCACTCGACCGCAACGGTCAATAACCTACCAACCTGATTTGTTACAAAACCTCTTTACAACAATCCAAGGACAACACGTACTTTACTTACTGTGAACATTGTACTACGGCTCAGTTCTGCCTCACTTATTATGCGTGCGATCATGTGTCACTTTCCCGCTAATGTTAATTCATCAATGTTGGAGCGAGACGGAGAACTAGACGTTCAGAATCTAGACTTGTCTGATCGAGAGAAAGTACGTATTGTACGTATATATAACTTAGTTATGTGGGTAAATTGTTGTCACACGTTGCTTGGTAACTTGATTATTATTGGCTGATTTTTTTTTTGCGGATTGAAAATCATCAAATTACTTCTCCCGCTCTGGGTGGAGCGTCAGACTTTTACTGAATAAAACCCACCCGTGTTCCTTCAGTTGCCTATCCCAGGGCCACGGTATCTCTTTCGAACAACCCGCGACCCTGGCGGAAATAACTGAGCAATTAGTGCGAGTTTTTTTACTTACTCGATCACGTTAACGTAAACTTCAATTTGTACTGAAACTGAATAAAAAAAAAAATTGTAAATACTAAATAGTCTGGTGACTATAACGGGAAACAATAATATTCCATACAAATTGACGTAACAAATCTACCTACACTTGAAATGTCTTGAACTAGGCTTACAATTTGAAGCGATAGCTACCAACACGAAGACAATAAATTGTAGGTAACGCATTATTGTATCGTGCACGTGTATCGTTAGTTACGCTACATCAATACATTATGTAACTATTGATATACTTACATAAAGCATTTCTCTTTTACTATAAAATAATAATTAGTAATAAATAATAATGGTCTATGGATTTTTTGTATGATACAAATCGAGCAATTATTTTCTCGATAAAATATTTTACATTTTTTTTTTAATAGTATTATCAGCATATAACGTTCCTCAGGCTCTCGGTGAGAGAGAGCGGGCCGTAATCCACCACGCGGGCCCCGTGCTGGTTGGTAGATGTCACATTTCTTCGAATGGTTGGTTCTAGGACATGCCGTTTTCCTCACGATTTTTTTCTTCACCGTTTTTAGAGCAGTGTTGATGATATAAATTACATTTATGTAAAGTGCCAGCCTGGGTATGAAACCACGACCAACCACTCGTAAGTCGGGGCCGTTACTACTGGGCCACCACTGCTCTTTCTTTGGTGAACGAGATATAAATTATAACTTCAGTTTGGTGTAGCGTATTAGAAACGTATAATAACAATGTTTATAATGTCACTCATGAGAATTTTCACACAGTTATGTTATTATTTTAGATCTTTTGTTTGCCGGAACAGGAGTCGTATGCGCACGCGCAGCGCGTTGAACTTTTAGTTCGTATAACAGTTTTTTTGTTAAGCAAAAAATTAAATAGGTACTATAATTTTAAATGATGATCTTTGATGACAATTATTTTTAATAAATCTTTAGGAAGTAATTTTATAATTCTTGAAAATCAGACTCATTGAACTGTCATCTTTGTAATTAAATTGATTGGTCTAAGATTTATGAACAGAGTTTAGGTATTCTAACGTAACGGCAATTTAGTGCCATCAATCATACGGTTATTATTTAGCACAACTTTTGATTGACTTTTTCTGAAGTTAAAACTAACAAACTTTTCATAGGACCTACTTAAGGCCGAACTATACGCCAATGACCTTGAGTGGTTAGCTTGCGCGTTCTGTGCTGAGCTCACGCAACGCGTCGTACGTCCAGCCAGTAATAGGACTCGCCCATCAAGGAGCGCTGTCCCAAATTAGACGCATTATTAATTTAATACATAAAACAAAAGCATTTTAATAAAACACGTATACCAAAAGATAAATAATTAAATTACCTTTAAAATGGTGAAGGTTTCATAAAAATACACCTGACCGTTTTTGCGTGATTCTCAGTTTTTTATCTGCGTTAGACATAACTTTACAAATTAATTACACTATTTAATATAAACATAATCTAAAATATTCACATATTAAGTTATTAAGAAAATGCTCTAATTTAACATATATTTTTTCGAAATCATTAACACTACTCGTTTAGACGTGATCTTCAGTTTAAAATCATCAAAAGTCAGATAGCGTCGCCTTAATATGTTCTATAGTAGGTAGCTATACACAACCACGACACATAGACCATAACAAAAAATCGTGGTCGCAGGTTGTGTTGTAATGTCGTAGGTACGTAAGCCTACAGAAGCTATTAGAGCAAGGTCATGGTGACCATTAGTCCACTATTACCATCATATATTATGGGTAGTGTTCAATTTCGATGCCCACTGAGTATGTAATGCAAAGAAGACTTTTTTAGTTGTTTTATACAGGGTGTAAATGTAAACAGTGGCAATATTTTAAGTGGTCATTGTACTCATCATTATGAACAACTTTTACTATGGGACCAAAACCTGAAATCGCGAAAAATAAATCAGTAGTTCCCTACATTTTGACGAATTATGCGAACATAACTGAACAACTGATTTTTTTTTCGCGATTTTAGGTTTGATCCCATAGTAAAAGTTGTTCATAATGATGAGTATCTACAATGACTTCTTAAAAGATTGCCACTGTTTACACTTACACCCTGTAATAGCAGACTATTACTGTCCCCCTGCTGGGCAAAGGCCTGTTCTCATACACAGAAGGCACGAGCATTGATCACCACGCTAGATGAAGACGGGTTGGCGTTTCTGCCGAAAGACGTACACTGCTCGACATAGGCCTTCCCTCAAGCACCGCTACTTCGACCGGTTCTGTGCTTCCCGCATCCAGCGGACTTCACAACGTCATCGGTCCATCTTGTGGGTGGCCTTCCAACGTTATGTCTTCCGGCAAGCGGTCGCCACTCCAGAACCTTTGGGGATCTGTTCTGCGAGCAATGCGCTCTGCCCACTGACACTTAAGTTTGGCAATTCTTCGGGCTCTGTCGGTTACCTTGGTTCTCCGGCGGATCTCTTCATTTCTGATTCTATGACGTAGGGAAACTCCAAGCATAGCCTGGACTTATACTAGCTAGGTATAAGTCCAGGTTTTCTCATAATGTTTTCTTTTACCGATGTCAGTGATGTTCAAGATAAACTTGGTAGTTCTTAGCTGAAATTGAGAGCCTGTTTCCTCAAGTCGCAGCAATCAATTAATCTGCCTAGCTTTTTTCCAACTATGTTGGGGTCGGCTTCCAGTCTAACCGGATGCAGCTGAATACCCGTAATTTAGATGGAGCGACTGCCTATTTGACCTCCACAACCCAGTAACTGGGTAATACGATACCCATGGTAAGACTGGTTGTCAGACTTTCGGGCTTCTGACGACCCGTAACGACTGTCAAAGATCCACGAATGACAGCCGGGAACAACGGCGTAACATGCTTTCCGAGGCACGGAGGAGTCTCGATAGGTACGTAAAGATGGTCACCCATCCGCAGCCCAACCCCGGCAAGCGTAGCTTAACCAGATGGATCGAACCGTGCGGCTGTTAATACTTAGCCACGAGCTCCTCTTAACTTGTAACGACGACATGGTACATTAAATTGAGCGATAGCAAAGTACTCGCACAATATTAAGTACTCGAGAATATTGATGACGTCACAGCCATCATAACACTTGCAGTTAATGTGAGCATTTAACGCGGCGCTGGACGTGGACCAGTCTTTATTAGGGCGCCGACGCACCGGGCGGTCGTGACCGCGATTCCACTGGTTCCCGTTAAATAAACGCGCGAAAGTCATGCGCGATTTTTCTGTGAACCGTTGCTAGGCGACGACGAACGTGATAAATACATCGAGCGATTTTAACAGAACACTTGAAGCGTGGACAAATTGTGAAGTTATTTTCAGGTCTTATTGAAAGATTTCTTGTTAAAACTAACAGTATTATTTATAGCGACAATGCACTCTTAACTTAAGGCGAGTATAGCTGCTAACTGGCAGTGCCACCATTGAAAAATTAATAAGTCTGGAGATATGGAACATTTTGAAATTTCCTATGCACACATTTTTAGTCAGATGTGGTAAACTTTAAACAATTTTTTTATATTTAAACGGCCGTTTTTGACGTTTTTTTTTTCAAAATTCAAATTCATTTATTCACATTTAAATAGAGTAAGTACAATCGGTGGTTTCACATATTACATTATTTGGTTATTTAATCTATTTAGCCTTGGTTATGGCATCACATGCACAGGTTTAATATGTAATAATAATAATTTTAAAAAAAACACAATTATTACATGTCTCTGAGATTCATAGTGATGTCAATTATAAAGTATCTGCCTGGCTAACTACAGTGTTTAGTTCCAGTAAAAAAATAGTTTTAACGTTAACTGCTATAACTTCGAACCAAACCAAAATGTTCCATATCTCCAGAATTATTGTTTTTTTATCAATAGTGGCACTGTTAGAAGCTATACTCGCCTTAATGCAGTGGCAATATTTTAAATATTTCTTGCGGAAATGTTTCTAAGAATCAATTGCGATTTGCTCACAAGTAGACAAGAACAAAAGCTATTGAATTTGTCGCGGAGTCGGCCTGTGCATTCTAGACCTAAGACTTTGCGAACATAATTGGACACAATTGAACGGGACCGTTGCTGATTTAGAGTCAATATGGCAGCTTCACTTGAAATAACAATGCCTATTTTAATATAAGGAACTTACTAGGTACTATTATTGTCTCCCAAGCCCCACTTGGGCGTCTGATTCTCAATTTCTAACCGGTGTTTACCGGTTCAATTGGCGTTTGTTTATTTTAATTGATGTAATTCTTAATGCCTTTAATAGGTGAAGGCGTGTTTTATACGGTGCGACACGATGCTAGGTTTTATCGCACGATTTCATATTAAGGCTGCTCCTTCCTAAAATACGGCGAAACTAAGTAACTTTGTAACCATCTTTTACAGTAACTATAGCATCTTTCTGTATTGTTTCGAGTTGTTACCATATTACTCCTACAGTTTCATTAAAAGTGTTCATAAGTTTATACAGTTCTTTACAAACTATGGAATGATTTCTTGTCATTGCTTTTTTAGTGTAATCAACTGATTTTTTGTAAATCGATAATTACTTCATATTTTGCAAGCTTTGTGTCATCGCGCTTCTCTTTCTTTTCTATGCAGTCCGACAGTGACCGCGCTTTTTACAACGGACAAGCCTTAAGGTGGATCCGTAGTGGTAGCCCGCGAAATTCAAATTTTCTTGCGATTTTTGGCAATTTGCAGGTCAGTGTCAGGTTGTATCTTGATCATCAGTTAGATTTGCTGTGTTTCGATCTGATTTCAGAAATTATATTGAAACATCAAATCTAACATAGAGAGATAGATGTATTGATGATTCTTATGGTTAAGTATAATAAACGATCCTAGAACCCGACCGCAGTGCCACCTACCGGGTCCAATTATGTTTTAAACCATCCAGGAACCCATTCAAATATACACACAAAATTTCATCTAAATCGGTCTAGCCGTTGTTATACCACGTTTTATAAATTTCTTTTCCTATGTCCGTCTCCTGGTTCTAAGCTACCTCCCCACCAATTTTCAGGCAAATCGGTTCAGGCGTTCTTGAGTTATAAATAGTGTAACTAACACGACTTTCTTTTATATATACGTATAGGTATATAGATTATGTAAATACATATTGGCTATAGTCGTTTATTTTGATCAACATACAACCTAAAACTGACCTGCAAACTGTAAAAAACTAAGAAAATTTTAATTTTAATTGCGCATTCACCTTAAGGCCCTGGTTCCAAGCTTGGTTTAGATCGGTGTGTAAGTGAAATGGCGTTATGGCTGTCTAGTTCGACGCACGAGATAGAAGACTCTCACGCGCACCGGAATTATGTCGTAATAGTGCAAATAAAATCGTATAAAATTAGAAATGAACTATTTAATAAAAAGTAATCCATCACTGGATGCAGTTTGGAATTTGACATTTCATTTTTTAATTATAATTATAATTGCTAATGAAGGGATAAACAGCTTTTAAAGATTACTAGGAGGTATGTTTAAAGATTTTTTTGATGCATTAAAGTATGTTCAATTATGTTTTGGCTTCCATCGCTGTATGCGAAAAGGACTTGAAAATATCATATTTTTTTTACATGTCAAAATTATTTACGGTTTATGAGATACACAGCTTTAAAAAACCACCTTTTTGATCGTTGATCCTTGATCGTTTTCAGGAAATCTGCGCCTTAATATGACAGCGTAAATGGAAGACAATGCCATACAAATATATACACAAATATATACAAGTACAAATGTATCATGCAACAGCTGTCTAATGGAAAATGATCATCTTTGTCTTTTGTGGTCAATGATTCACGCACACTTGCACAGATAATACGTGATAATTCATATTTTTTTTGACATTACCTTCGTTTAAATCTGTCCAATATGGTTTCTCATAAAAGAAGCTGTTTGTTGCTAGTTGTTTGTCCAAAGCTCATAGCGCGTTTGACACAGAACCTTAATTCGTCCCAAAGAAAAACTTCCAAAAAGTCCTCACAACTAGAGTATTGGCATTGAGACCGTTAAAAGCCTCGCCAACTACATAAGTATTAGGCCAATCCTTAGGTTGTGGTTTAAAGTCAGGGAAATGCTACCAAATTAAAGTGTCTGTATTCAAATCACTATTTTCATTCTTTGACAGTTGTCATCATTCTCCTGCCCTTAATCCAATTTATTTGGGGTTGGCGCAACATGTCCCTTTCTTCCACACCTCTATTAGACGTCATCTCGGTAGTCTCCCCTTTTCTAGCCTTATCATCTTTCTTTTCTTATGAGGCTCAAAGAGAACTATATCTTTAAAAACTAGGCGACGCGACGCTCCAAATATCATGTTTCTATTCCGTTCCGAGTACGCTATACGCTAACTGTCAAATGAGATACTTTTAAACTTCATGACTACACTGACACAAAAATCATTTGGGGCAAATCACATACTTTAAAATTTAAAATTCAATCAATCAATCATGTTTATTGTGGGTCATAGGTACAGAAATAGATACAGGTGTTAAAATATTTTTTTAGTAAGTATTTAAAATCTATGACGTCGCCGTCGCGGACATGGCGATGCGCCTCAAGTGGAGTTGGGCAGGACATCTAGTTAGACGTGGAGATGGCCGATGGAGTAAAGCTGTGACCGAATTGTGGCCAAGGTTAGGCTATAGAGAACTAGAAACGTCCAAAAGCGCGTTGGGTTGATGATATCGTCAAAGTCGCGAGAAACACCTGGTTGAGGGGCGCATGGAATCGAGAGGTATGGCGGAAAAAAGGGGAGGCTTAACACCGAGCAGTGGGTGATTCCGGACTGAAATGATGATGATGATTTAAAATCACTACAAATCTTTTTAATATTTGGAAATGATGACTAGGTTATCCTTACCTTTGTACAATTTTACAATATAGTGACCTAAGTCGAATACCTCTTTTGTTCAAACCAAAGACACCACTACTCTGTGCGGTTTCCCATAAAACTAGCGTTCATCTCACCGCACCACTGTTAGATGTGTCTAGATATAATTTTAACATAATCGTGAGTATTCCTGAGTAAAGAGAATACGAAGACAAATAGAGATATCTTGGGAACAAGTTGCAACATTGAAAAGAGCTTATCTTGAACTCATTAGATAACATAGTAGATTGTTTGAATAATTTAAATAAAACTGCATAGTAATAGAGTGCATTTTATTATGTTTTGAGACAACTAGGTGACAAATACGTGATTGTGATAAGTCAGATCAGTAGTGTCTTATCTTCGTTTATCTTATATCTATAAAAGGAAAGCGTTACTGACTGACTGACTGATCTATCAACATACAGCTGAAACCACTAAACGGATTGGGCTGAAATTTGGAACACAGGTAGCTATTATGACCTAGACATCCGCTAAGAAAGGGTTTTTGGAAATTCGACCTTTAAGGGGGTAAAATGGGGGGATATTGTTTGTATGAAAAATCTTATTCCTTGAGTTAATAAACTTGAAACTTTGCACAAATATTTATCTAATTAAATTATGATTTTTGTGATTTTTTGTTTTTCTAAACTGCCCCCTAAAGGGGAATTGGGGGGTCTCAAAGTTTGTATGGAAAATTTTTAACGCGCAATCCGATTAACTCAAAACTCAGTATTTTATACTTAAAACCAAAAATAAAGAATAATGTGTGTCAGGGTTTTTCGAAAATCTACCTGTAATGGGGTGAAAAGGGGTAGTCAATTTCACTGGGGAGGATTTTACTGCGTGGCTTGATTAACTCGAAAATTGGTGTAAATAATCTTTGAGTCAAGCTATGGAAATATCTCAAACCATTTTTTTTAATTCCACCCCTGTGGGGGTGAAAACAGGGAATACAATTTACATGAAAAATGTTATTCATTTGGTTTTAATTGACTTGAAACTTAGTTTTTTAAAACTACTCCGTAGGGAGGGTTAGAGGGGGAGGGGCAAGGGAGGGGTGGTGAGGAGTGTGAGGGGGAGGATGATGGACGCAGGGAGAATGGGCAGGAATTGGTGAGGAGAGGAGGAAGATATGGTGAAGGCTGAGGGGTGGGGAGGGGTTGGTGAGCCGGAGGTGGAGGAGAGTAGGAGAGGGAGGGGACGGGGTGGTGAGAGAGAGTGAGTGAAGGGGAAGTGATGAGGGGGGTGTGAGAGTGAGTGAGAGGGGGAGGGAGAGGTAGCGGAAGGAGATGTGGTGAAGGAACGAGCTAAACTCTGGAACTACCCTACCAGTCGAACTTTAAAAAATCTTTTTGCATTAATGATAGCCCAAATCTTATAGAAGGCATATTTAACATCACTCTAGGACCCTTAGGGGCCGAGCAAAAAGAAAAAAATTCTGAAAGAACGCTAAGTGAAAACGAAGTAATAGCGCGGGTAGGCAATGCGATGCGACGGGGGGGTCGAGCAAAAAATAAATTTCACGCGGACGAAGTCGCGGGCAGAAGCTAGTAGAAGTATAAACACTTGCCTCTTGTTTGATCTTCAATTTACCAAAACAATCGACGATCACAAGGAAATTTAATAACATCTGCCTAGCCTTTTCCCAACTATGTTGGAGTCGGCTTCGGATGCAGCTGAACACCTGTATTTTACATGGAGCGACAGTCTTTCTGACCTCAACATCTAATTACTGGGTAATACGGTATCTCTTGGTAAGACTGGTTGTCAGACTTTCGGGCTTCTGACTACTCGTAACGATTGCCACAGATCTACAAATGGTAGTCGTTACCAACGGCTTAAGGAGGATGCGCAGTGGTAGCCCGCGATACTCAACTTTTTTTTTGGGTTTTTTTGCAATTTACATGTCCGTGTCAGTCCGTGTGTGCAGTCTGTGTCTTCAAATTGCATAAAAAGCAAGAATATTTGAATTTCGCGGGCTACCACAGCGCATCCTTAATGTGCTTTCCGAGGCATGGAGGGTTCTCGGTTCTCGATATGTAATGGATGATTACGAATCCACGGACCGAAATCGGCAAGCGTAGCTTATCCTTCGAAAGACCCGTGCGGCTGTCACAATCAACAACAACCATACATAATCAGCCTATAATGTTCCCACTGCTGGGACACAGGCCTCCTCTCGGTGAGAGGGAGAGGGCCGTAATCCACCACAAGGGACCAGTGCGGGTTTTTGGTTCTAGGTAATACTTATAGGACATGCCGGTTTCCTCAAGATGTTTTCCTTCACCGTTTTGAGAGCAGTGGTAATGAAACAATTTACACAAAGTAAAGCGCCTGTCAGGTTAATTCGCGGTGGTTACCACTGGGCCACCACTCCCTACATCAACCATAATACTTGCCAATGCAACTAAATCTATTCGCATTATGTATGCTGCTACCTATTAGATACTCGTATTATAGTATAGTGCTCAACGGAACGGCTCGGCAGGGTAGAGGGGTCGCGGGTTGTTCGAAAGAGATACCGTGGCCCTGGCACAGGCAACATTAAGGAACACGGGTGGGTTTTAGTCAGTAAAAGTCTGACACGCCCGCTCCGCCCAGAGCGGGAGAAGTCATTTGATGATTTCCCATACAGAAAAAAAAAGGACCAAATCTCGTCTTACCAATAAACGTTAAAACGTTTTACTGTGTAGGTACTGTTTACGTTAGCAGTTGAAACAGTGAGAAGTGTTCGACGTAAACAATTGTAAACATGAATCGGAACCTTCAGTTGTGTAACGTTACGTAAGTTGTTAATTTGGAAACGTGAACTTGTAATTAACGTATCTAATTATTGAGTCTGTACGCTGCTGATTTTATGTTCATACTGTGATCTGTGGTTTTCTTGTCTGGAAATACCTACAATAGTTTATTTCGTTGTAGGTTTTACGTACAAACATACAAGGTTGTACAAGGGTGTAGGTGTAAATAGTGGCATCTTTTAAGGGGTCATTGTATTCATCGTTATGAACAACTTTTATCCCCTCAAGTGTCGAATGCACCCCATGTGTGCATAAAAAAAACCCTTTTTTTATTAGGTATATAAGCTTATATCACATATATATATAAACGTAAAAAAACATCATCCGATGGAAAACATATCATCATCAGTAGTTGTGAACCTATGGGGTTCGCAACTAACCCCCATCCCTCCCCACTAGCTGGCGTTTTGGGTCTAAAATTAGCCAAACTCAGACACTTGAGGGGTTAAGGGGTCATTGTATTCATCGTTATGAACAACTTTTATATGGGACAGAACCTGTAATAGCGAAAAAAAATCAGCTGTTTAGTACATTTATGTTCTCATAATTCTTCAAAATGTAGGGAACAGCTGATTTTTTTTCGCGTTTTCAGGTTGGGTCCATAGTAACAGTTGTTCACAATGATGAGTATAATGACCCCTTAAGAGGTTGTTACACCTTGTATTGGCTTGTATTGAAGAATATTGTCCAGTGATTTCATATTGCCTTTGATTAATCTCTACTAATACTCAGCGTACAACTAGGAAGGTTTAATAGTAAATCGACTGAATTAATTGGAAAATTAACCGCATTCGAGCAGAAGAAAAAAACAGCTCGGTTAGTCAATAATTCACTGCAAGTTTCAAATACCATAAAAACGTAATTTGTCAAAAACAACGTTCACACTGCTCGCTAAAACTCGAGATCAAAGCATTGTTTACGATCGCGAAAATCGTGCAAATATCGGCACGATTTATGAGTGCCAGTCTGTAAACACCCAGCACTAGACAGATTTGACACATACCTTTGCATTCCAAGTGCGAATTTATTGCGAAAAAATTTCGCTACGAATTTGCTGTTCGAACATGTGAAAAATGGTGCACTGTGTCAATTTTTGCTCTACAAAGGCTCATAAATACCTAGACTTGTAAATTATCTAAGTTACGGCTTTTATTTTTGAAATGCAGGTAAATTGGTATTTCATTCATAGCGCCACTTAAAATCATCTCAACCGACAATTGAATCAAATTAATGTTCAATATTTAAAATTCAAGATCTAGGTTAGATCATAAAGATTTAAAAAAAACGAATCTAATGTAAGGTTTGAATAAAGACCAGTCCGATTCAATATGCCAATCAAAATTAATTCCCAAGCATTTGCAAACTACTCGAATGTGCCAAATCGATCGACATTCGGATATGCGTCGAATTATATAATCGTAATCGACTAATCGAGATTCGGGGAGACGCACTGTCCCCTCGGGAAGTCGAGATATCCAGGATATTGACTAATGCATAACATCTATGTATGTAGGTATACGAAGTTTAGGCGGTCTACACATACGGCGACTAGCCGACTATATCTACTTAGGCTTTTCCCAACTATGTTGGGGTCGCCTTCCAGTTTAACCTTTAACCGGATGCAGCTGAATACCAGTATTTTACATGGAGTGACTGCCTATCTGACTTCCACAACGTAGTTACTGGGTAATACGATAGCCCTTAGTAAGTCTGGTTATCAGACTTTCGGGCTTCTGACGACCCGTAACGAATATTAAAGATCCACGAATGACAGTCGGGACCAACGGCTTAACGTGCTTTCCGAGTTACTGATTGAAGTTAATTATGGATGCTTCATTATCAATGTTTGAATTTGGTATAGCAGTTTGAATACGTTGTGGTGTGATTTCCTATCATGATTATTTGATCACGAGAAGCTCCTAAGATCTTCTGACACTGATGAAAACTAAAATTGATTTTGCTAGATTTTAAACGTACAAAGGAGAAGGCGACATATCTATTGACACTCCGTCTCTGACCTTCGTAAGAATTTCTTTCAAGAATACTTGGTGTGCCTAATTTATTGTATTTTAACAGCTGATAACTAATTAAAACTGAGCGTAAAGTTGTCCATGAATAATGCACATATTCTACAAAGACGAATATTGCAACACGACCTTGTGTTATGTTAAGGCGCTACCAAAATAAATTGGAGGATTTTTCGTAACCATTTATAAGTATTGCAGCATGTATGGATTTAATTTTTGGATAATGTTTATTGACTATTTGATTAATACTTTGACTGAAGGAAAACACGATTGGGTTAAATTTCCTCGATAGAATTTAATTCCGAAAAGACCTCTACTTTTTTATGTTTTTTTTTCTATAATTCTAAAATCCTAAGTAATTTCATTGCAAAATTGCATTTAAAATGTTCGTATTAGGTAATTGATTTATTTTTAATCAATTTTTATTTCATTTGTCGCTTTTATTTTGGTTCCAGCGCGTTGTTGCGCTCTCTTTTTTTCGCATGTGGAAGTAATTGACTCTGTCACTTTCTTATTCCCGCCCCGTTCACTTTTTTGTATCACCTTAACATGATTTACTAATATTTTGCAACTGATAATAAACATATGATATAATTTTATTGTGAGTCGTGACCATTAGTTGTTTTGTTGTACTTAGTTGGTGGGTGTAACGACCGCCTAAGGGCACTTACGTCACTTGGTAGTCTTGCCCGAAACCTTGAGTTTTTTTAAACACACTTTGATTGCCAAAACGATTAACATCATATTTAGAACTGTGTGAACATGTAATAAGTGCTTATTATTGTCTGTGTGAATTTGAAAGTCAAATTCGTAGACCGCCATCCACCATGTTTGTTTGCCATGACGTCATAGATCGTCAGAACTTTATTGTGGCCAGTAGACGTATAATAAGTTGACTTTATTCCATAAATTATGTAGATGTTTATCTGTTTTTTTTATTTTTTTATGCAAACGTATCTAAATGTTGAATGGGAACATGAAAAATAAAAAACCGGTCAAGAGCGAGTCGGACTCGCGGACCGAGGGTTCCGTTCCGATTTCTGAAAAAGTGTGCTATTTAGAGACATCGTTTTATTTTTCCTGTAATCTTTACATAAACTTCTATCACATAGAATAATTTCAGATTTTTATCTTTGCAAACTTCGGAGATATGGGGGGGGGGGGGGGGGGGAACGGTATTTTTTTTTACATTTTTCTTCAAATGTCGAAAACTACGCGGCTTAAAAAAAATAAAAAATGTTTGAGAATGTGCAAGCAGCGTTCTTTCATATTATACCCCACATGCCCTAGTAGCCACACTTTAAATTTTTAGGACCCCCTTTCAGTCCCTGTTACAAAAGAAATATAAATATTTTTACTTCTTTCTTATTCGCAAAATAGTTGGGTACCTAAATGTCATCTAAAACTGTTCCAAATTTCAAGTTGATAGCATTAGTAGTTCTTGAGATATCCAGCTGTGACAGACAGACAGACAGACAGACAACCAGACAAACAACCAGACAGACAGACTGAGTCACACCATAAGGGTTCCTTTTTTACCATTTTGGTACGGAACCCTAAAAACTAGTTTTGGTCATGCAATCGATCTTTTACATTATCGCATAGATTTTAGAGTTGTTTTATTTGCATAATATAGCAATTAACCATAGCTTTGTTTAACGTCCAATAAATTATTGTAACGTTCGAGATACCACCGAATATTAAATAGAGAATTTTGTAAAACTAAGCAAATACTTTAATGTAAAATTTAGCTTTTCGCAACGAATTCCAATCTGCAAAATATCCGGAAAACGACACAAATCAATCGGCTTACGTGTCCCAACTTTTCCCGAAAACTAAAGAGCTGTCATCGCCGTAATCCCGAAAAATAGTTGTTTTTAAAATTTCCGCATGCGAAACACGTCCGTTAAACAAGATTAGGGCAAAAGCCGGTCGGCGGCCGTAAGCCACTGCATAATGGAGGTGGTGGTACACCTCTACTCGACAAGCGGTCCAACACTACTATAGGGTTAACTCACTTGATACTCGACGTTGGGAGGGCTACGAGAGCAGCGTATTATCTATAGCGTATTATCTATATTATGTATAGCGTTATAATCTTTCCAACAATTTATTTTACTTTAGCGTCCATGAAGCACTAGTGCATTTTTTCGCCTATGGTTGCCTGTCAATAAATAAGGAACTTCATAGGTGTGCTATGTCAAAAGTAAAATAATGGTTGGTAAGAGTAGGTATAGTGTCTGAATGCGTAATGTTAGATTTATCACGAGCTTTAGGTGAACAAGTCGAAAACTTATTTATATTATCTGTGGTTTAGCTTAGAATAGCTCAGTTCGAAGAATAAAGGTTTGAAGCGATTTAGGTTTTGACCGTACGCTGGATAGTTATTTTCAAGTTAGATGACTTTCGTGAAATTGTCATTTCGTGATTCGTTGTATTAGTACCTACTAGAGATCGGATATTCGGATGAATATTTACCTAAAGTACGTTTTTTCCCGGCAAAGGGTAGGTTACCTATTTATAAAATTTATTATTTCTAAGTATAACAAATATTTCTTATGTACCTATTTAAAACTATACTCCATCGGTTTAGGTAATTGAAAAAAGGTAAACAAAAAAAAACCACGTGTCTGGTTAACCGACTAAACGTAATACCTGTCACTTCAGTCGTCATGCTACGACACAGTTGTACTCTTCAATTTAGCAACGTTAATAAAGTTGCAATTGTTGTTGTTGTTGTTGTTGTTGTTGTTATTATTAGTTACGTAAAAATATTGCTCATTTAATAGTATAGGATTCTGTCATTCAAGGAATGCGTGCGTCATCACTGCATTCTATCACTTTACATAAAACTTTCATATTTCGCATTTAAATTGATTAAGTAACTATCAATGACGTATTACGAAAACAACAACTTATATTTCTACACACTAGACGTAGACAATCCAAATTGTCTATAGATAATTATCTTATGATTGTTTCAATGTCGATTTCATTTATTGGCACAAATTGGTGCTCTGCCATGTCATCATATTTGAATACTTACGTCAAGGTTCTAATATCAATGTCGGAATTCAATTTAAATTGATTGTAGATTTTACTTTTAGATTTTGGAGCATACGAATCATTTACAGAATTGCTCACTAGCAATTTCCAGAGAAATACAACAAACATTAATTTTATACACAACACAGAAAGCCAGCTGTAATATACGATGTTCAAAGTAATTTTGATTTACTGCAAAGCCAAAGCCGCTCACGTTGATAACTTTTACGTGGCTAGAAATGTTATCAAGTCGGTGTCGCCTCCAGCCGTGGCTTTGTTCCTAGGTGACAGATGTGGCCTCGCAACCAATCTCATAAAGAGAATCCAACCGCCACAGATAAACTAAGCTTCTTCCAACTCCAGACACTCAGTAAATCCTTCATAAAATAAATTACCAACCACATTGTATCCCTTGAACTCGAATCACTTTTAAACCTTTGAAGCATTAATAACCCCGTAAAACCTTAGCGAAGGCTCCGGATTGTTTCTCTGCTGATATTTTATTTATTCAGTCGTATCGTGTCCTCCAACGTCCCTCCAAGCGAAATATCACACACAAACCCGGACCGCTCCAGAATATTCTATACGCTTGAATAATGTCTAGTTTTCCATAAAGAATGCATTTGCATACATGTACGTTGTTGTGTTGCAACAGGCAGTTTTCGAATGCGACACGAACAAACACAAAACCATTTTATTTTTCGTTTAGTGCGACACATCGGAAACGGTGAAATGAAAAAGGAATGCAGTGATGGAATATTTGGCCAGTGTCGGTGCATTAAAAACAGTGAAAATGTTAGTGCTGTCGAATATATTTCGTGCGAGTCATCCCCAAAATCAGATAGTGCCGAGGGATTTGAACTCTATGTCGACAGAAAAAAGTGCGGGACAAATGGAAAAGTCAAAAATAGTCTCACAAAATTCGTTAAGAATAAAACAACGAACGAAAACTCATGACAATATAAATGTCAGTCATGAGATGGATGATGCTAACGATGCAAAAAGTGCGAGACGAGACAAGTGTCTGTCAAACAGCGTCGATGCCATCGTAACACATAATGATGCCAAAAGTAAAGTGATATGTAGTGCCAAAGGTTTATTAGAAACTAATTTAGACGATCTGTTCAATGATGTACAAAAACTGGATGGCTGGAACGTGGAGCCAAAGAGTTTAGGTGCCAGTGAACCGACATTAAGTTTTAGTGAGAATAATTCTAATTCTAAAGCTGTCAATCGCGAATCTCTCGTGTCAGAGGATGACACGGATGATGATACGGCGAGTGATAGTGATTGCACGGATGAAGTGGTTCGGGAGCAGAGGATATGTATGGGAGCTCGTCGCTTCGGTCATTTGCTGCGCAGAGTCATATCTAGAAATGGTAAGGCGAATTTTCTTATAATTTTTAACAACAACTATACAATAGAGACTACTGCATATTTATACTGATTATAGGTAAAGATATTGTTATTTGCCAAATAATTTGGGATAACGGCAGGAGAATATGATGATGATGATTGTTCATTGCCAATAAACGTTTAAGTAAAAAAAGTCTTTCCCACTAGTGGTCCTTCTGTTCATGATTATCTATAACAAGACGTCACAGTCATAGCACTGCTCTTAGTTGATCAATGAAATTGTAAGTAAACCTTGCGAGATGAGGAAGAACAAATAATTTAAAAGAAGACACTGCCTTATAAAATCACACCGAGGTCGGAAGCGCAGCGAATTGAGATGGTGTCGGTCATTTATTTGTTTTCAATTGTAGCAAATTGCTCCCGCTCTGATTGAGATGACCGTCGTAAAATCTTGTTACACGTTACATTTTTATCTTTATCGACCCCGCAGTTTCCGATTGGAACTAATGGAGGTTCTATATCTAATGAATTTAATTTAATTTTTATAATTTATAATTTATAATTTATAATTTATAATTCATAATTTTTAATTTTAGAATATAGTATAAATGTGTGTGAATTTGAATCTTTGGTTACTAACATAATTCTTAAGTATACTACTAACAAAATATGGATAATTGAATCTGATATAAATAAATAAATAAAAAAAATAAATAAAATTCTGCAGAGATCGCGACTTTGATTTTTAACTCTTTTTTTTTTACGTCGTTTTTGTAATTACGTTGCTCTTTGTGCCCGGATTTGTGTTATGCTTTGTGGGGTTTTGGTATTAATGTCTGATGTAATGTTTTGGTTTTAGGATTAAACTTGATTTGCGACAGTTTTGCGTTGGAATTATCCTACATCCAATACCTGCTGCAATAAATTGTATCTATGCAAATCTTTTTAAGCCAATTTCATCTAGAACTTTTATTTTTTTCCGATTGCTTTCGTTCTGACGATCCTCTCTTTTTCCTTTCTTTTTTCTTGCCCATCGTCTTCAATCCTCAGTTGTTTTAGCGAAGTCTACGTTTCAAGTTACATTAATATTCAAGAGACATATATCTATAACTCCTTCAGCTCCCCATAATCGTTCAGTTAATAATCAGAAGTACGTACCACCACATCCATACCCCCTTATAGACACATTCCACTCCACAAGTTACAAGCAACCAGCAACTCTAATCTTGAAACACATGTGACCATCCAATCGGAACGCAGCAGCAATCAGGGGAAGATATCATCAATCCTTTGCGTGGTTCGTTTGCTAATAGAGTCAACGAGATACGAGGCGGGAGTGCCTCATCAATATCGCACGAAGTCGCGGTTACTAGGGGAGGAGGGAGATAAGGAGATTAAAGATTTTTGTGAGACTTGAGGGTAATTGTAAGATGGTGAAGGTGTTGATTTTGATTTGGAATTGAATGTGTTTGGAGATAATGGAGGCGTTAGTGATAAATTATAAATGATTTTATTTCTGTAAGTAGGTTTGTACAGTCAGCGTCAATAATATCGAGACGAACAGACTGTTCAAAATGATATAAACAACTATGAAAATTAAATATTAACTCAATAACACAAGCAATGTTTCAGAATGAAGACAGTACACGACAACTGTCATTCTGACAAGAACTTTATCCAATTGAGATAAAGTTTAATTTTCTTAGTTGTTGAGATCATTTTGAACAGTCTGTTCGTCCCGATATTTTTGACGCTGACCAAACACTTCTACACGTCAATCATATTTAAGTAAAAAGATTAGGTCGGCGTTTTCTATCTACCTGACTACTCTGAGAAGAAAGGCAGAAACAAACTCACGTCAGTCTCTTTTAAAGTCCAGACAGTACTGCCAATGTCCAAGACATTACTGTCAGTACTGTCTTGTGTTTCTTACTTTACTTACTTACTTTTACGCTTGTGTTTCTTGGAACATATGTTGCCAATGGTGGGAGTATTATAAATTAAATAACGAAGCTGTTGACGTAACAGGCTACAGTTTTATAAACTTTAGTCAGCTACTAATATTCCTGAAAATTAAACCGTTAGACTAACTACCCTTTAAAATCATATCAGGAAAGACCATATTATGTTCAACACATCAAAATATTTCTTACAATTCCACGAATGTAGTCTCAATCAATTGAAGCATAAGAGTTGTTATGATGTTCGCAGATGACGAATCTCGTAATACCTCGAACTGCTAACTATATGATGAGCTTCGTCACGATTCCTGTATAAGTATACCTATTTAGACTAATCAAAACCTAGAACTGTGGCTGTTAAGGTGCGTCCAGACAGTGCGAGACATGTGCTTCGAATGTTAAGCCTATAGGCCATAGCCATGTCAGGGCTGCTTCCATAGAAATATAAAAAACAGGAGAAGTGGCAAGCGGGCGAATCTGTGTCCGCGCGACATGCTCAGTATGAGCCGTTCATAGTACAATTTCCGTCTCCGCGAACTAGTGCGCTTTCGACTGTGACCGTGACAATTTATAAGAATGCCGTGTTGTTCAGTGGTTTCTAGTAAAAACCGAAGCTATGTAAATCATGGAATCACTTTCCATATGTATGTACAAGTTTTTTACCGTATTTGTCTTTAAAATCATGAAAGTGACAAAGGGAAAAAGTGGAGACAAAGGGTTCCGATACATTTTAACATACTGGGCACATCGCCTTCTTTCTTATAACTATGGCTGCTTCAGTCACATCTAACGTGCGCCGCAAACGCATTTTTATGTAATATTACTGCCCCGATCCCCGACCCGACAGACTGTACTGTTTATAAAATTCCATCGAAAATTAACTTTCAGTTTTCCCGAATTTTCCAATTTCCCTGGTAACTTTTCCAATAGTTCTTTCCATAAAAACCTTATTCGGATAATTACGAATATAGCCAAATCGATCTGCCGTTCTCGAATGATGCGCTTACCAACGAACAGCATTTCATTTTACTATATAGAATCTTAGACTAATTAAAAAATAGCTCTGCGAACAATTCAGTAAAGCATACGCAAAACTACGCCTCACTCTGTGCATACACTCTCACACGCACACATTTGCACCAAACTACAATTAAACTACACCTCATTACGTGCTCACATGTTTACGAAGCCCGAAACGTGAGGCCTCACGTCTCGGTTGACAGCGCTATGTTTTGGTTTCTTATTTAGTCCGAGTACCTATAGAATAAATAAAATGCGTTTGCAGCGCGTGACTCGCACTGTCTGGATGCACCTTTATGTTCTAGGTAACCCATCCGCATCGTGGATATTTATTCTTCTTTTGTTTACTAAACGAAGTGAATAGACTCGAATCAATTTGATTGGAACGGTATTGCCGCGTGAGTTAACTCAAAGATTGGATTCACCGTTATGGATCGGTTAAAAAAGTGTTGCAAGCAATTGGAGGGAAACATCAAAACGTTCTTCTTAATTTGTTCAAGAGTTGATTAGTATTTGAATTTAAAGCTACGGTTTAAAATGTACATACAATATTTTAAAATTCAACCATCGGATTGTAGAAATATATCACGGACAGAAAATTCTTTCAGTGCACGAATTAAAATAAAAAGCTGAAGAGAGCCAGCGTTCAATTTCAAAAGATTTTTGTTCCAGTTTTGTAGAATGAACGCGTGCATGTATAAACTAAATAATTTAAAGCCCTAGTGGGCAGGAATCGTGCAGTTTTCCGGTGTTCTTTAACTTTAAATTTTATGACGTGACGACATGTCATATATTATGTTGGAATGACGATTTGCGTCGGGAAATTATTTCATTATTAAGTCGTCCTTCCCTGCACATACTAGTAGTTCTGCGAACAGTAGACCTCGTCAGCACAAACTTTTTTGCAACAGTTATTTAAAACGGGATATTTACCATGTTTTTTTTTCATCAGAAATTTACCAAATTTTTATGAGACCAACTTAAATAACTACCTTTCAAATAAAAAAGAATCGTCAAAACCGGATCTTGAACGGCGGAGATATCCAGTAGCTCCCTTTTTGCCCCTTTTTGGAGGAGTACCCCTCCAGTCAAAAATTCCCGACGACAAAAAAATGTGTAAAGTCGTAATACGACCTGTAGAGGAGTAGCAACAAACGACAGACGAAAAGCAAATGCCAGACTTGAAGCAGAGACGCTTCGCTCGCTCGGTCAACAAGCTTAGTTTTTGTTTACCCTAAACCTCTTAAAGCTTTGAAGGACACTAGCACTAGCGATAGCAGTAACAACAATAAAACTTCTATTGTGTGTCGTTAGTGTCCTTCAAAGCGCTAATGGGTCATTATGAACAACATATACTGTGGGATCTACCCTGAAGTCCCGAAAAAGAATTGTTGATTTTTGTGAACACTTATTTTGGGGCTCGTGGCTAAGTACAGCCGCACGGGTCGATTGATCATGTGAAGCTACGCTTGCCGGGGTTGGTGGATGGGTGACCACCTTAAGATACCGAGACCCCTCCGTGCCTTGGAATACACGTTAAGCCATTGGTCCCCGCTGTAATTCGTAGATCTTTGACAGTCGCTGCGGGTAGTCAAAAGCCCAAAAGTCTGACAATCAGTCTTTCCAAAGGGGTATCGTATTGCCCAGTAGCTGGGTTCAGTGGGTTGTAGAGGTCAGATATTGAGTCGCTCCATGTAAAATACTGGTATTCAGCTGCATCCGGTATGTCTGGAAGCCGACCTCCACATACTTGGGAAAAGGCTAGGCAGATGATAATGTGAACACTAACGTATACTTAATAGCAGTTTTTTTTTGCGGTTTCTGTGGTAGTCCCATTGTAAAAGTTGTTCATAATGATGAGTACAATAACACCTTAAGAGGTACAGGGTAAACAAAAACAAACCTAAGAAAAAAAAAATGGGAATTGAACTCAGATTTGCAAAGCAGTCGTCGAACCGCTAAGCTATTTGCTTTGTTTAAATTCAAAGCTGACTAAAATAGCCGTTTTATAAAGTTCGGTATCCTACCAGCAATTACTGTACATAGGTACCTATAGCTTTGAATCATTTATGGAAATTATTGCGAGTTCGTGGTTTCATTAAGTTTAATTTAGTGAGTAGGTACCACGGTACATTAGTTATTGAGAGAATCGCATTTAAATAGAAATGTACTCATTTTGGGGAGAGCAAAATGTATGCAATATTCCAAAGTGTTCTTCTCATTTTGTATTTATATTCACAATGCAACCGAGATTACGTTATTTACATGTTTGAAAAGTTTATGTTATAAGCTTTGATAACTTGTTGTAAAAGGCATTGAATCATGACCAACGAAATAATCATTGTGCCCTTGTACGCCCATCATAGCGAAATTGGCGACAATTGGACAGCAGCCTTGAAGAGCTTTGGTTTCTGTTCTTGGACATATCGCAGTAAGTGATATCGACGCGCAAACCATTCCCATGCTTTTTTATATATAGCATAATCAGCCTATAATGTTCCCACTGCTGGGACACACGCCTGCTCTCTTCGAGAGGGAGTGGACTATAATCAACCGCGCGAGCCCAGTGCGGGTTGGCAGATGTCACATGTGTTCAAATTTATGAATGTGGGAACTGAGGGACCACACTGGAATTCGCAAAATATTAATGCTAGGATTTAGTAAAGTCTTACAAACACACAACACAACACTTGTAGAAAGAATCTGGGAATTTAAAAACAAATATATTAAAAACTACAGCTCATAAAGTGTGGTCCCTCAGTTCTCATTCTCACACACCATCAGCCAGATCTCGGAGAGTATCTTGAAAATGAAGGTTTTGTGATTACAGACATTTAGTAACGAATTTGTAATGAAATTTACTAAATTACAGACCACAAAGCATAAAAGATAAAAAAAATATAACACACTTTCTAGGACATGCCGATTTCCTTACGATGTTTTTCTTCACCGTTTTGAGAGCAGTAGTAATGAAATTATTTACACAAAGTAAAGCGCCTGCCGGGGTTCGAACCAAGATCCCGTTACCACTGGGCCACTACGGCTCTAGAAAAACATCGCTGGTAGATCTAGATTTCTAGAATCATGAACTTTCATGGTAACAATTGGACCGATTTAAGCAAAAATGTTCCAACCCACAACCTCGACAATTTCGGTTTTTGTGACCCAAAATAAGGTGTATTTTAACATAATTATCAAAGACTCATGAGGTTGGATCATTTTTGCTTAAATCGGTCCAATTTGCATGTTGATATCCCCTGTAGACATGGGTCGTACTTGCAAAATCGAGTACCGGGGCTTCCAAATACGGCCACCTTTAGACACCAGCGCCAACAACCAGGACTCGAAATACTTTCATGTATTTTCTTTCAGCATCGAAAATTGATCCTTAAGTTCATTATAATAAGGAGTACAATCGCGTATGCAAAACAGAATACTTCCAACTTCCAAGACTTGTAGAAACAAAACTTGGAAGAAAAATACTTGCGTAGAACATTGATCCGTATTTCAAAGTGAATAAAGAGCACAATCGCTTTTACAAAACAAATACTTCCAAACCTATATTAAGTAAAAATACTTGCATAGGAAATTGTTCCGTGCGATTAATATAAATAAGGAGCAGAATCGCGTTTACAAAAAAAAATACTTCCAACATTTAAAGTAAAAATACTTGCATAGAACTTTGATCCGTAACTGTAACATATAAGGAGCAGAATCGCGTCGAGCGTCGATGCAGCAAGAATAGTAAAATACTTTAAAGTCTGCGAGTATTTTGGGTCAGCACTTGGTACTTGCAAGTAAATACCTGGTGTAAAAACCTGGTCGCGTAAATACGCACCGTCCCTAATCCCCTGTTTATAGTTTGTATGTTGATATAATTCTATGAGTAGGTATTCCAAGAACGGAACTTTAAATATTCTTATCTAAACAGCCATCAAAATGAAATCTATCGACAAACAAAAACGTTAAGACGATTCGGACAATTTGCACGGTCTGGCAACATGAGCTACCACACCGGCCAAGTGGAACGTACTTACTGCCTCATGTAAGCAGGTATCAGTTCAAGTAGATGCCCTCAAATCCGCTCACATGACCTTCGGGTTAGATTATAGTTATTTAACGCGTTTTAAATGCGTAAACGTTGGTTTATGGGTAACTAGAGTAAGTAGTAGTTTTTAAGCAGTAAAGTAGACTGTTGATTAACGATATTGTATAATTTTTTATGCGTCAGTGGTCAAATGATGAAGTTTTAACTGGTCTCATGGGAAGGAATACCACGAGTGATGGTTCTAACTGATGGTCTATCTAATGTTGACGGTTATCCAAGATTACTGCAATACCTCGTAGGTAAAACATCATCTTGGATGTTCACTACGGGTTTTTACATTGAAGAGCCCTGAAAGAAAATTTTGATGTGCAAAATTTCTCACAAAACTGTTATCCAACACTTGTGTATGATAAAAACTTACAAAAGAATTTCACTATTTCCCATACTTATCGCCACTTAACTACAAACAGTTTCAACAACTATTTTCAACTAAAAGAGCAAAAAAATATACCGTTAAGTACAAAGTCCGTTATCTTAACTACGAGAGCGCGGGTAGTTCGGTAATTTTCAGCAAACTTTTACGTGTCGATATCACTATTTGTTGTAAACTAACGTTCAAGTCCCGGTGTAACTGGTTTAACGTTGGAATATACGGGAACTGCTGTTTAGTGCTAACTATTCGTTTTAAACGGTTTATTTTTGTAAGAATTTTCGGTACTTTGTTTCTTTTGGCTGTTTCTTTTTACGTTATTACGGCAATTTTTATGCCGTTTTGACTCTAATATGTGATAATATTAATCAACTTAAGGTGGATCCGCAGTTTCAGCCCGCGAAAATCAATTTTTCTTGCGTTTTTTGCAATTTGCAGCTCTGTGTCAAGTAAGATTTGCTGTGGTTTGATCTGATCTCCGAAATCAGATCAAACCATAGCAAATCTAACTTAGAGTTGAATTGATGATTGTTATGGTTATTAAGTAAATACATATTCGTTATTATCGCGAATCTATTTTGATCAATATACAACCTGACACTGACCTACAAATTGCATAAAACGCAAGAAAATTTGAGTTTCGCGGGCTACCACAGCGGATCCACCTAAACCTATTATGATCAACTGCGGTTTAAAGATATTGTTCATTTGTGCGGAATGTTTTCTAAAACCATTATCTATAAGTCCCTATGTGAAACCATGTTTTGCTTCCTCTCAATATAAGCACAAATATAATAGCATTAATGAAGCCCCACTTGTTAAAGCGCTAAGAGTGTAAAATTAATTACATTGCAGCCTGCTGTCGGACCCTCGTAGCCTCGTACACTCGTCTTCCCTCTAGCTTTTTATTTACCATAGGTACTTCCACTCTGAACATTTCTTTATGTAATTTCATGTGCAATTCACAAATATAAATACAGTGTGAGTCTTCATAAAGTACCAAACTTAAGGATGTGGTGCAGACCATCAAACTGAACAACTTTTTCCCGGGGACCAACATCGTAATCGTTAAAACAAAACAGTCGTCCCTTACTAAATTTCAATGCCTACTGGACCAAATGTATGGGAAGACTGTTTTTTTTTTACGATTACGATGTTGGTCCCCGGGAAAAAGTTGTTCAGTTTGATGGTCTGCACCACATCCTTAAGTTTGTGCACTTTATGAAGAATCACACTGTATAAATAGAGGAACTTGTGGCAGAAGTAATAACAGTCGCACGGGTCGATCCATCAGGTTACAGGTTAAGCTACGCTTGCTGGGGTGTTGGTCCGTGGATGGGTGACCATCTTTACATAACCGAGACTCCTCCGTGCCTCGGAAAGCACGTTAAGCCGTTGGTTCCGGCTGTCATTCGTGGATCTTTGACAGTCGTTACGGGTCGTCAGAAGCCCGAAAGTCTTACAACCAGTCTTACCAAGGGGTATTACATAACCCAGTACCTGGGTTGTGGAGGTCAGATAGGCAGTCGCTCCATGCAAAATACTGGTATTCAGCTGCATCCGTTTATACTGGAAGCCGACCCCAACATAGTTTTGAAAAGGCTGGGCAGATGATGACATACAGGCAGAAACTCCAGCACGCCACCTGCTACGATCCTTATATACTCCTTTTGTCTCGTTTACGTTCATACATCTGGTCATACACGCCCGCTGGTTGCGAGTACTACGCATACGGACCTGACCTTTCTGAAGAACATCACCAATAAGGTCCCTATAATGTCTTCCTAGGGCGTCCCCTCCCGGCGTTTCCACTCACAATACCAAATACTTGTTGTTAGTCACCTTTCATCCTCTCAACATGACCAAACCATAAAAGCATACTGTTTGCAATTTTTTGTCACTACATCTTCTTTTAAGGTTGATGCGCCAAAGTAGCCCGCGAAATTTGAAAATTTCTTACGTTTTTTGCAATTTGTATGTCAGTGTGAGCTTGTATGTTGATTAAAATATGATTCGCGGCAGTAGCTAATATGGCTTTACAGAATTATAATCATTAGAATCAGCAATACAACTCCATAAGTTAGCATTTACCTCAAATCTAGCGATTTCATGAAATCATGAGGTTTGAGGTAAATGCTAACTTATGGAGCTGTATTGCTGATTCTAATGATTATAATTCTGTAAAGCCATATTAGCTACGGCCGCGAATCATATTTTAATCAACATACAAGCTCACACTGACCTACAAATTGCAAAAAACGTAAGAAATTTTGAATTTCGCGGGCTACCCTGGCGCTTTCGCCTTAAACCGCACCAATGAGGTCCCAGATGGTAATGTGGCGGCATCTACATCGCCACATACGAACTACGCATCACATAGACGTGACGTCACACAATCCTGCATCGCGCAATTAGAGTGTAAACTCTAATTGCGCGATGCAGGATTGTGTGACGGTTGATGCCCGCTACTGCCCGACGGTTGATGTCAAGACGTTGTATATATGCTAGTCGCGTAGTAATACGCGACTAGCATATATACAACGTCTTGACATCAACCGTCGGGCAGTAGCCCACCAGACACAACACCCGTCTGGTCGGAGGATCCTCCCTTTTCAATGGAGGATGACTGAACTTTACACCCTGTTCCTCATGCCTCTAAACTAGTGACCCCGACGTGACAGTGACATAATGTCACTACTATGTTACGATCTGTTAAAGAAGCCATCTAAAGTAGAAATTCCATCTAGTCACCACGCTTATTCCACAGTCTAGGTTTTCGAATTATTTTGACTAGCCGCCGCGACATCTGCGAATTTCTCGCCTCTGTGGAAATTCCTTTTAGCATTTTGGCTTTTAATAGCTCGGGAAATTTTAGCTAAAGATTTAAATTGTACAAAGCGATGTGCTTTGAGGAGTGATGGGTGGATCTTCATTATGTAAGTCGTCTTTTAATTTTGTGTTGGGTTTCTGAGGTTGAGGGTGAACATTTTTGCGACATTTTCCTTTGAGGATGTACGGTTTGGCGATGGAAAATAAAACTAGAAATACGTGTGTTTGTTATAATGACTTATTGCGAGAAATGGGCAGTCAGAAGGTATAGTCGACCTCTTAAATGCTTTATCACTTTTGACAACAATCCCTCTTAAATTTCACTAAGATTGAAACCAAGGAGGAGCTTGTGGCAAAGTAACAACAGACGCACGGATCGATCGGATTGGTCCGTGGATGGTGACCATCTTTACATACCAAGACCCCTCTTTGCGTCGGAAAGCACGTTAAGCCGTTGGTCCCGGCTGTCATTCGTGGATCTTTAACAGTCGTTACGGGTCGTCAGAAGCCCGAAAGTTTGACAACCAGTCTTACCAAGGGGTATCGTGTTATCCAGTAACTGGGTTGTGGAGATCAGATAGGCAGTCGCTCTATCTCAAATACTGGTATTCAGCTGCCGCTGCTGCTGCTGTTGGTTAGACTGGAAGCCGACCCCCAACAAAGTTGGGAAAAGGCTAGGCAGATGGTGATGCTCTATTTGGAGATTATTTTTGTTAGTGTCCACATGAACTACGCTTAGCATCCTCGAAAAACAGGATACTTCGCCGTAGAACACCTAATTCATTGCCAAACATTTAAAATTACACGAAGTTTTTCCCAATTCCTTTTGTTATCAACCACTTTATTCCGGATTACAATATAACTTCGTACCGCGGTGCCTGCTAAAGTGTAATATAATAGGGTAATCGTAAAAGTTAAAAACTCGTTAGTTAAGTTGGACACGAAGTTTTACGGAGCTCGGCTTTTGTACGGTTGTAGCGTCCATTTTACCTGCACGTAGAATTAAGGCGCTACCCCGACCAAAACCTTGCCATAGTGCTTTATTCAGAGGCTATTAATAACTCATTACTTATGAGTAATAAACTATCTATATCATATCATCACATTGCACGTTCTAATTGTTTTCAATGTGGTATAAATACATTTGAAATCTCCTTGTAAATAGTTTCTTTTTTAGGGTTCCGTACCAAAATGGTAAAAAAGGAACCCTTATGGTGTGACTCAGTCTGTCTGTCTGTCTGTCACAGCTGGATATCTCAAGAACTATTAATGCTATCAACTTGAAATTTGGAACAGTTTTAGATGACGTTTACCCAACTATTAGGCAAATAAGAAAGAAATAAAAATATTTATATTTTTTTGTAACAGGTGCAGAATGCACTTTGAATTTTTAAGATCCCCTGGTCTTAAAAATTCAAAGTGGGGCTACTAGGGCATGTGGCGTATTGTATGAAAGAACGCTGTTTGCACATTCTCAAACATTTTTTTATTTATTTTTTAAGTCGCATAGTTTTCGACTTTTGATAAAAAATGTAAAAAAAAATAGCGCTCCCCCCCCTTATCTCCAAAGTTTGCAAAGAGAAAAATCTGAAATTATTCTATGTGATAGAAGTTTATGTAAAGATTACAGGAAAAATAAAACGATGTCTCTAATAGCACACTTTTTCAGAAATCGGAACGGAACCCTCGATGCGCGAATCCGACTCGCTCTTGACCGGATTTTTTTTTATTTGAAAGGATTTGATGAAAAGAAAAAGCAACATGGTAAACATCCCGTTTTAAATAACTTTAGTGGTATTCATTGTTGCAAAGTTTGTTTGTGGTATAGTGTTCGCAGAACTACTAGTTTCATAATGTGCGCTTCATTTGTGCAGAACAAACATTTTTTCATTCTTTTCTCAACTTTTCATGATAGCAAAAAGTAACAGTTTATGGCTAAATGACTTTATGATTAGCCCCACGGTAAACAGAGAAAAACTGTTTAGCGTAATTTATATTATTCACTTTTATCAGAATTAACGTACATTTGCATTGCAAATCGGATAATTATGAAAATGGGGAAATGAAAATGAACTTTATTATATTATTTTCAAATCCTCATTCTCGTATGTGGTATAGGCATTGCACAATGCTTTGCGGCACATTATGAAACCATTTTCTCTTAGGATTAGGTACATTTGCATTTATTTTTAATACTTTTAATGTTGGTAGATACCAATGAGTGTTCTCTCTTATCTGCTTTTGCTCCGTGACTCTTAATCCCACATGCTGCAATCCGCCATCTTTATCTTTCTCGTTTTGTCTTTCACCTATATCCTGACAGTTATAAAGAAACAAATAAAAAGTATTTATTAGGACTCGCAGTGGAAGATAGTGGAAGATAATAATAATTATGGTACAACCTAAATATAATGTAACTGTGATGCAATTTTTTTTTAATCTGTACCTAGTTGTCCCATTTGAGCCAAGGTCTCCTCCATAACTTTCCATTGCTCCTTGTGCGTTACCATCTCCGTCCAATCTATGACACAAATAGGTACAGAAAAAAAAACGACAGTAAAAAAATTAAGTCCTGTACAAGGCCAAAAGAAGAGCTCGTGGCTAAGTAATAACTTGCTGGGGTTGGTCCGTGGATGGGTGACCATCTTCACATTACCGAGACTCCTCCGTGCCTTGGAAAGCACGTTAAGCCGTTGGTCCCGGCTGTCATTCGTGGATCTTTGACAGTCGTTACGGGTCGTCAGAAGCCCGAAAGTCTGACAACCAGTCTTACCAGGGGGTATCGTATTACCCAGTTACTGGGTTGTGGAGGTCAGATAGGCAGTCGCTCCATGTAAAATACTGGTATTCAGCTGCATCCGGTTAGACTGGAAGCCGACCCCAACATAGTTGGGAAAAGGCTAGGCAGATTGATTTGACAAGGCCAAAAGGTATCACAGTCAATTCATAGTTTTCAGTTTTAAATCAAGCCTTCCTTATACAGGGTTATGGGTAAAACACCAGCAATCTCTAAGGGATCATTGTACTCAAAATTATGAACATCTTTTACTACGAGACCAAACCTGAAATCACGAAAAAAAAATCAGCTGCTCCCTACATTTTGACGAGTTTGATGGAACAGCTGATATTTTTTTCGCGATTTCAGGTTTGGTCCCATAATAAAAGTTGTTCATAATGATGAGTACAATGACGCCTTAAGAGGTTGCTGGTGTTTTACCAATAACCGTGTTTATTTCCCTTTCATGTTATACATATCTGTGTCAGAAATAAAGCACGTCGCCAAGACATTTGTACTACATCAGTCCATCAGGCTTAAGGTTTCCCCGGAGACCTGTAACAGCGGAGGAACGGATGTACGTGTTGTTACGTAAACCTCTCGTATACAAATAGTATATTTTCCTGTATCTTGTTGGCAAGGTGACATTATGCCGTAGTTTCTTGCAAAAAAATTGAATATAAATATCTTGGCTGTTTTGGCACTGGTTAGAGCGATTTTGGAACATTTTGGCCATAATAATAACGTATAAGGTAGGCGTACTATCGGCTTCATATTTTAGTGGAAAAGTATATCCAGTTGCCGATTTGCCTATAAAACTGCCTTACGGGTTTTTAGGGTTCCGTACCAAAATGGTAAAAAAGGAACCCTTATGGTGTGACTCAGTCTGTCTGTCTGTCTGTGTGTCCGTCCGTCTGTCTGTTTGTCTGTCTGTCTGTCTGTCACAGCTGGATATCTTAAGAACTACTAATGCTATCAACTTGAAATTTGGAACAGTTTTAGATAACGTTTACCCAACTATTCAAATAAGAAAGAAGTAAAAATATTTATATTTTTTCTGTAACAGAGACAGGGTGGGGTATCATATGAAAGAACGCTGCTTGCACATTCTTAAACCATTTTTTATTTTTTTTTAGGCCGCATAGTTTTCGACTTATGATGAAAAATGTAAAAAAAATACCGTTCCCCCCCACTTCGAAGTTTGCAAAGATAAAAATCTGAAATTATTCTGTGATAGAAGTTTATGTAATGATTACAGGAAAAATAAAACGATGTCTCTAAATAGCACACTTTTTCAGAAATTTGAACGGAACCCTCGGTGCGCGAGTCCGACTCGCTCTTGACCGGTTCTTTTTTTACTGCTGGAAGTCTATTTTGACAGGGCAACGTCTGGCGGGTCAGCTAAAGTCTGATTTTTAATTCGACGGAATTCTGACAGCTGTAATTTTTTGACACTTCAGATGTCCTAAACCTTTTCTGTCTTGTCCTTTTTATATGTTATATAAATGACTAGAATTTTGCGGATATAAAATAACAAAAAATATGAAAGAGAGTGAGATCAAGTAAAACATGACAATGTAAATAGTGTTTGTTCTGTGCATTCAGTGCACACTAACTGAAATATTAATTTTATATGGGTAAATGAAAAAAAAAGTAAAAGAACATATTTTTTAATTTAAATATTTATTTAGGTATCATTATCACTAATATCATCATCGTTGTCTGTCTGTAGTTACAAGAAGTGAAGATTTTACAAACAAAAAGATATTCTTAAAAAAGTTTTGTAACATATGGATTAGTGGACAGGGATTCCTGTGGAAGAAAAATAATTACCTTACTGACTATTGTAACTTCTACAAATCTAATTACCATTTTAAACTTATCAGTCAGTTTTTAAGTTTTAGTTTTTCTTATTGAAACCTCAAATTCAAGAAAGTTTTTTTTTTAATTTCGCTTAAAAGCGTTCCGTTTTTAGTAGGACCGTTTTATTATTGGCAACACTTCTGAAATGTAAGAATTCCGTCGAATTAAAAATCAGACTGTAGTGACCAATAACTTTAACCTTAGATAATATACATCTAGATCGAGCCACCGCGTGGGGTCCATGAGTAATTGTACTAGTAAGAGAAGAAGCATTCAGTGTTCTATTCATAGTCAAGACCACACTGCAACATTATAATATCTGTGCTAATATTCCTTAAAGCCGGAAGCACGAACAGTCAGTAAGTTCATGCAGCCACTGTTATATTCAGACGTGAAATAACGCTGCGCCATTCGTTAGTCTTAACCCTAGACTGGAACATCGTAAATAAACGTAAGAAATAAGTGAGCTCTCAGTCTTACCATTCCGGTTTACGAGTCAAATGTTTGTTGGTTGAAGTCGGAGTGGTTTGAGTGTTGTATTTATAGTCCAACCCTTTTTTGTACGAGTATAAAGTTTAAGAGGTTATTTATTACAAGGTACGTGGATTTGGCCTAAAATCATACCATGTTTTGAAAATTTTAAATTGTTAATTTTGTCATGTGATGCGAAGGAATGAGGCAAATGTCGTGAGGGAAGTTTTGAGTATGAATGTCGATGGCTTTAAGGGTAGACCAAAGAAACGATGGATTGACTGTGTGAAAGATGACATGGCTAGAAAGGGGGTGACTACCGAGATGACGACTAATAGAGAAATATGGAAAAAGGGACATGTTGCGCCGACCCCAAATAGATTGGGATAAGGGCAGGAGAATGATTATGTATTGTATTCAGCTTAATTATCCCTTTTTTAATTTTAAGAAACTTACTAAAACGCATAAGGTAGCTCTTTATCAATTCATGAAAATCATTTTCACCAGGAGCCAAATTAAAAGGCTTTCCACAAAAAAACCCCAAGAAAAATATGTTTGCAAAAAGTATACATTCTGCCAAACTCCTATTTGGTTGGCTTTTATGCTCACATATCAATAATCGTATCTCACTTACCTCCAAAAGGCCCACGATTTACCTTCAGCCCTTATTTCCATGCGTGTTTTGCTATAAATATCGACGATAATTCGATTTTAGAGGGCATTATTGACTATAACAGCAAAATGCCCACAAAATATCGCCGTAATGGCTGACTAAAGCCATTTATATGTAACGATATAATCCGTGTCGTGTCGCACAACGATAATAGCTACAAAAACTACATAAGCGACGTTGTATAAATCATTTGGGGTGCGAAATACAAGAATGTTTAGTAGTACAACTTTATTTTAAAGTGAGACTTTTAAGAGGAAATGTGGGTGCTCTTTTCTCCATACAAAAAGATACAAACGCTCTCGCCTGTTTTCTTTCTGGTTAATGACCATAAAGCAATGATTTTTTTTCAGAAATATAAATATAAGCTACTTGTATGCCCCTATGTTTTCCTTTTTGATGATATATTATTTTTATAAGAACTAGAACCCTCAAAAAATGCTCACAATTGCCTATTCAGACCGCTGTCAACAGACGCCTAGTGTACCAATTTGACAACTATGAACGAAAAAAGAAAAACATAGGGGCATAGTATATATCCTTCTTATTCAGTTTATGAAATATCTTTTAAATTGGTCCAATATTGGAGGAGGAAATAGGCGAGAGGCAAACCTCGAAATGTGACTTTTTACATAGGCTATTTAGTCGGATCTGCAGTTGTCCTTATCGCACGAATACGAGGGCGGAGCGCTCGCAGAGCGACAGCAATACCTTCTTAAAATACCTAATTTTCAAAAGTCAGGCCACCCGCCTTTCCTCTTAACGTGGTCGCGTAACAAGTAGATACTTTGATATTTCGGCTCATCAGAAGCCCAAAAGTCTGACAACCAGTGTTACCATGGGGTATCGTATCCAGTAACTGGGTTGTGGAGGTCAGATAGACAGTCCATGTAAAATATTTGTATTCATTTGCATCCGGTTAGACTGGAAGCCAACCCCAACATAGTTCAGGGGGGCTAGGCCGATTGTTTTTTTTTGACTTTGGTATTTCGATCCGGAAAGAAAACTTACATTTTGTCCCCAAACCTCTCTCTCCTCCCTCTCAGGTGTGTCGTACCTTTAAATTATTGCACACACACACACACACACACGCACAGTAGTGACAGTAGTAATAGTTGGCGAAAATATCGGGCAATTTCATAGCGTAGGTTTTTTCCTTCAAGTAAAATAGCAGCAATTCTGCAAGTTTTTTAACCTCTACGGTTAAAAAACTTTCGATTGGAACCAGACATTAAAGAACAGAGAAAATACACTCATAAACTTTTATTTGGTTATAAACACCTGTTTTAACTAGATTTCCGAAAGCATTGCACCGCAGAATACTTAATTAGGTTTATTTACACTGCGGTTTAACCGCTACCAGCGATACGGTACAAAAGTCCCCAAAGAAAATGGATGACTGTGGCTTTAATTCAACACGTACGGGGTACTGCTAACTTGCTAAGTGCATCTTCGATAGTGGCAATCCATTTAGTGTTATCCCCACTAGAGATTATCGAGATTGGGAATGTAGAGGTTGCAGCCAACTAGCTTAATTAGCCGTTTAGTTAACAGCCTAGCTTTTGGAAGTAGCGCTCGCCAGCCTCTGCCGCGGCACCGCTCGCTTCGCTCGCTCGGCTCGCGCGTGTTTGGTCACAGAAGTTGTTTTTTTACGCAGTCGGGTTTTTTTAATTTACTTTATTATTTTACACTTTTTAGCGTACAAGACCCACTCAGGTCATTATTCAGCACGCTTAGCATGACGACGTTTTGTCGACGGAAGAATAGACAAAACTACACATTGCCATGCTTAGACGCTAGAATGCGTACAAATATTTCTACTGTCTTCCATTTTGTCTATTCTTCCGTAGACAAAACCCGTTTCTATGGCGTTCATGCTAAGCGTGCAGATTATAATGGCTTCTTCAAGGTCAAGGTCTTTTGGAATTTTGACCTTGACCTCAAGGTCAATGACTCTGAGGTCAAAATCAATACCCTTGAGGTATCCCATGGTGTTCAAAAGTACTGCCAATTTGTATCGATATGTTTTATTAAACACCCCATCACTAGAAGCTTCCGCACCGTAAGTGCTCAAAAGGAAATAAAGTTGAATATTTTTGCTGTTCCCGTTTGAGCACCACGTTAAAATATTGATTAGTGCTCAACTGGGAATACCTTCGGTGCTCAAAAAATCGGTGCTCAAAAAATAGTTGCTCAAACGGGAATGCTTCAAAATTTGAATCTAACGACATATAACTCTTTAAAATCGGTCAAGCCATTTAGAATACAGGATGTCACAATGCAACGGACATACACGCGAAAAATATTACTTATATATTCTGGGTCAGTCGGCTAAAAAGGCTAAGCTATTAACTGAAAGGCTAATTAAATCTACTGAATAGCGACTGTATACTCGTGATGATATGTTTAAGTGTACAATCAAAACATTTTGATCGCCAAGTATGCCAATAATCCACAACGGATTGGCCATGCTCGACCAATCACGGCCCAGTTTCATCGCTACTCGCCTCTAACACTTGCTTATGCAAGCGTAAACGATACATTCGAATCTAAACTACTGGTTTTTTTCTACTGTACTCATGTTTTCACTGGCCGGACATGCGTGACCGCTCAAAAGTGTAAGAGTTCCTTTGTGGACACGCCTCTTGCCACCGATTCGGTCCATCAGCCAAATTGACTATGTCATTCGGGTGTGTCACAGTAATGATGGCGAGTTTCGACGAAAGTGGAACTAAAAAGTGGAAGCTGTATTTAGGAATCACTTTGTGTATTGTGATGAATTGTGAGCATGTTTTTAACTGACTTCAGAAAAGGAGGAGGTTCTATGTTCGTCTGTATTTTATTTATTTTGGGATTAAAAGACAACCAAAAATATTTAATGCTCACCAAATCCGCGTCGACCTGCTGACGAAAACCCTAACCCTAGACGGTCGACGTCAGGGGCACCCCGAGGTTTGGTTGGTTAGGTTCCTTTAAACCCTGCAGACAGAAATAGGACCCCGTGAAGCAGGGCTCCTTCGACCTGCTGTCAGTTTTCTAAAGTTATAATTTCACAATTAGGGCCCTCGCTCACGGCGACTTTTTGTAGCGATGCAGTAGCGATGCTGTCGCGAAGCGGTCGCTAGCTGTGTGCCCTCGCCCACGGGCCCAGATTCAGTCGCGATGCAAACGTGATACTGGTGCGCTTCTGTCGCGATGCAAACGCGATTCAGTAACGGCACAAAAATACCTGCGATCGCTACAGTTGCCAGATGGACTCCGTTGAGGCAACATTAGTCACGTTGTCTTTGGTGCTGCTTTTACGTAAGCAGCCGAAGCGTAGGCAACGAAAGCTCGGTTCTCCACTCACGCGCCACCCTCCCTCTGTTCTCTCCCCGATGTCGTCCGACACGGTCGCGCGTTTGCATCGATACAGTCGCGATACTGTAGCGCGTTAGTAGCGCGTTGGCATCGCTTCTGTAGCGCGTTGCAAATGCGACTAACGCGCGTTAATAGCGATGCAGTCGCGCATTTCGTAAACGTGCGACAGCATCACTACAAAAAGTCGCCGTAGGCGAGGCCCCGAAATGGTTTTAATTTTGGTGAGCATTTATCCATTCTCAATCAATCTAGCGATTTCATGAAATCATGAGGTTTGAGGTAAATGATAACTTATGGAGTTGTATTGCTGATTCTAATGATTACAATTCTGTAAAGCCATACGGCCGCGAATCATATTTTAATCAACATACAAGCTCACACTGACCTACAAAATGCAAAAAACGTAAGAAATTTTGAATTTCGCGGGCTACCCTGGCGCTTTCGCCTTAAGTGCAGTTTATAAATGTCGTAATTAGCATGAAGTATGCTTTTTTAATAGCATTTAAATCAATTTTAGTTCAAATTCGCTATCGTCTCGATTTCGAAAAAGATTGTATACAAATTCGGTTTCAGAATATAATTTTCCTTTCTCCGTAAATTTATTCCGGATCTTTTTGACAGCGGTCATAATGTTGACCTCGAATGAATTAGCATACTGTAATGAGAAATTAATTTTTACACCGTTTTTCAGTCGCTGATGGATTTTTAAATGTTAAGCTTAAATTAATTTGGAAAGGAATTCAGTTTTGTTCCGGAATTGGAGCTTTTTGGACCAAGTGGCGACTGTTTTTGATTTAATTTTCTGTATAAAAGATATCGAATTACTTTATCTATATTTCCATTGCTTTTGTCTTGTTTTGTCAAGTTGTAGGTTGCAATAGTTTAATGGTGGTTGCCATGTCAGACAAAGGTGACCTCCAGTAAATGTTTCATTCAATCAATCAACCAATCAATCAATATCTATAGTATGGATCATAGGTAGGTACATAATACAGGTCTTAAGTAATTAAATGGTGATCAGCTATCTCCCGCCCTTAGGGCATACAATAGTTACATAGAAAATTAAATTTAGAACGAATTAGGTACGTACACATCATTAGGCCACTGAACGCATCATGACTGAGGGAAACTGTATTGGAGCAGTGATTTGTCTGATAGGAAGTCTTTTATAGAGCAGTAGCACTTGTTTACTAACAGAGCATGGAGATTCTTTTTATAATTTTTAAATTTCCGAAATGATTTTTCATTCAGGCGCGTCGGACAACGGTGGCCGGCAGGGCACACCTTGCTTCGACTTACGCCAGCCACTTTTTCACTAGATTTGCGCACACTAAGTCGCATCTTTGCGAGAAAAACGTGCTATCAAAAAATGCAATTTTATAGAAAGTATGTAAACTTAAAAAAAAATATGACAAGTAAATTAATGTGTTTTTAAGTTAAATGAGTTATGTAATGAACTTTTAAAAAATACACAAAGAGATTCTACAATCGAATATTAAATTATCGAACAATAATATTAATGACATGACATTTCGGTCACGTTTTTCTCTCAAAGAGGCCCGCGCGGTCCTGTACAGTATTAAAAATAATGTCACCCTAATTTTTGAATATTAGGAATGCTACAGACGACTGACTAATGTGTCTGTCAGTCTGTAAATAACCATTATATGCAAACTAATACTATGTAATACTAATAACACATAATTTATCACCTTACATCAACGTGGGTACTTAATATTAAAAAGAAAGTCACTTATTGTTAATGATTTATGTGTGACACATGAATTGACACCTTGCTGAAATAATACGTTCAATGTTGTGCATGCTTTCGTTTCCCACGCCATAGGTGACATTAATGACTACTTAAAAGATTTCTTTGCTCATTAATGTTTACATTACTTCCTGCATAAATAAAGCTGTAATAAACTGGATGCGAATTAAAACGGATTAACGATTATCCATTAAAACCGGGATCTAGCGCGCTTTCAATTGAATTGCGAACATCCTGTCCAGACCAGTCAGATATTTTTATAATGACAATTACCGTAACGGACGGAACATCTTAATTAAGTATAATACCTAAGTTGTTTGTTTTTGTTAAATGACTAACCGTTTCACTTGACAGATTTTCTTTGATGACAATTTTCCGCATTTTTTGCTGTGCGAAGTCGGATGCTGTAACTGTGTTTACCGCTTCGGTGACTTGACATCTAAATTTGTTCAAAAGTAACGGGCACTTTTGTGGGATTTTTGTTCAGCTGTGGCAAGACATGACATGTGTTACGTTAGTGCTTGATAGACTACCTTTAAGTAAGTATTATATTGAGGGCCTTAGCACATCTCTGCCGCGAAACCGCGAAACAGCGAAACCAGAAAAAAAAAACAGAAAACAAAGAGAAAAAAAATTCTACGAGTTCACTGTTCTTAGAATTTTTTTTCTTTGTTTTCTGTTTTTTTTTTGTTTTTTTGTTTTCTGGTTTCGCTGTTTCGCGGTTTCGCGGCGGAGATGTTCTAGTTCACTGTTCTTGCCGCCGGGATCGCGCGTTGTTCGAATGAGATACCGTGGCCCTGGCATATACAACTGAAGGAACACGGGTGGGTTTTAGTCAGTAAAAGTCTGACACGCCCCTCTGCTCCAACCAGAGCGGGAGAAGTCATATGATGATTTCCCATCCACAAAAAAAAGCTTTGTTAGCTTTATTTAAGTATAATACTAATTAGGTGACTTTTTATTTACGCCAAAGTTATCAAAATACGGCAGTGTTTTTTGCACGTTTTTAGTGTAATTGAATTTTTTTTTAACAAGCACCTACAAGGTTTATTCCCAATCCGATTTTATCACTGACTGGAGAAACTCTTGAGCTAGCCAGACGTTTTTTTCGTGGCTACTACTATAAGTTTTTTATATAAACATGTTTTCCTAGTCCTGACCCCTGAGGATGATGCGCCAGGGTAATAATAATTTTGGTGAGCATTTATCCATTCTCAATCAATCTAGCGATTTCATGAAATCATGAGGTTTGAGGTAAATGCTAACTTTTGGAGTTGCATTGCTGATTCTAATGATTATAATTCTGTAAAGCCATATTAGCTACGGCCGCGAATCATATTTTAATCAACATACAAGCTCACAATGACCTACAAATTGAAAAAAACGTAAGAAATTTTGAATTTCGCGGGCTACCATGGCGCTTTCGCCTTAATAAAAGTATCGTCACTGTCCCAACTGAGTTATTACTCGGCCCAAACACATTCACACACTTATGTGTTTGCATAATCTCAAAGACCGAGGCTGCATCTACGGCGTACAAATAAATTTATCATGGCAGACTGCATACTGACACAATATGAGAAATTATTGTTTGTTGTGGATTTTAAAATTGTAATTAATCAAGTTCAACGATGTGTGATAGTAAATTCGGCTATGTTTGTATAATGGAAATGGGATTTAATTATATTTGAGTCTGTTGGTTTAACTATTAAATTGAATGAGAAAATTTTGTCATGTTTCCAGTAAAACCTTGAGCTTCACAATACGGACCTAGAAAACGTGTAGACTAAAAACTTTTTATATTCACTCCACATCTCTCATTCAGTCACTTGTGAGTAGGGTTGGCAACTGTTTTTATATCAAATATGTAAAGTATTTTCGAAGGCACTGCCTGTAAAAATATAGTACTTAGATGGCGAAAAAATTCATCACTGAAAATATGCGTTCAGTAAAAGCTGAAGTTGCTCGTTGCTAGAACGAAACATGACACGTTTCGTTCACAAACACATGAAGGATGCGTTTCGTTTTACACTTATTTTAAAAGAATAATGTTATTTAATTTTTCATCAAAACTATAGTAGTTCCCCTACTATATTTTTTTATTAGAAATATAGTATTTAGGCCTCTAATATTAAGAGAAAGGATGCAAAACAACACGTTGTATATAGTATCCTACTATATACAGCGTGTTGTTTTGCATTCTCGTCAAATTTCAGGGTGTGATACAGAACATCAAACCGAACAACTTTCTCTATGGGACCAACATCGTAATCGCGAAAAAATGTTCAACTGTCCCATAGAAAACTTCAATACCTACTCGACGCAAATTTATGGGACGGCTGATTATTTTTTCGTGATTACGATGTTGGTGCCATGGAGAAAGTTGTTCGGTTTGATGGTCTATTACCACACCCTTAAATTTAACGAGGATGCAAAACGACACAACCCTACTTGTGAGGAAGTAGATTGCATTCAATTCAACACCACCTACATCGAATCTACAATAGCGGCTCAATCTACAATAGCGGCTCAATCTTCGTAATTTCACAGCTTCTCATCTCTGGAGAATGCTTTCACGCCGCCATTAAGGTACGTCTCAATAGTAATCTGGGGAGTGGTCCAATCGCTGGACTTGGGGTCCATTGTCCGTCTGCTGCGGTGCAGAAACCGCTGCATCCTTATTAGGCGAACAGTCAAAACGTTACCGTCCTGAATGAACAGATGGAATGAAAGGCTTTTATGGTAGTGAAAGTGGATTTGTGTCATGACTGAGATTTAAAAGTTGATTGTATTTAAAGAATATGTTTTTTTCTTTTTATTGTTTTTTTTTTGTTTGTTTTTTTGTTTGTTTTTTGTTTGTTTCATTGTTTTAGTCAGGGAGGGGCAGTGATCCAAATGCTCTGCCTTTTCTCCAATAAACATTTTTAGTTTATTTTAATTTTTTTTTTTGTTTTGAAGAAGATTTGCATACTTACTATTGTATAGAATCAAGTTTTTCTAACTGTGCTGCTGGGCAGTTTGTTGGGCCACTTCTTCTCAGCTAAAGCATTAAGCATCATTTAATAGGTCTTTACCTATGAAATTGCCGTTTTGTATGAAAAAATTTAAACGAATTTTTTTCATGTATTTTTTATTTGTATTAATCGAAGTAATCACCCATGCAATCAATGCATCTTTGCCAACGCAGTGGCAGTTTATTGATGCCCTTCTTAAAGAAATCAGCTGGTCGGGAGGCAACAAATTCTTCAAAGGCATTTTGTACTGCCTCTCGGGTATTGAATTTTTTTCCCGACAAGAAGTTATCCAAATTCTGGAAAAAGTAGTAGTCTGTAGGCGCAAGGTCTGGTGAGTAGGGCGGATGACGGAGAGCTTCCAACCCCAGTTCTTGCAACTTGGAGACCGTCTGCTGTGCAGTATGAGGTAGCGCGTTGTCGTGCAGGAGCAGCGGAGACGAGCGATTGACCAATGCTGGTTGGAGATGTGCCAGCTTCTCCATCATTGTGTTCAGTTCTTCACAGTACACATCTGCAGTAATGCTCACCCCGTTTGGTAAGAAGCTGTGATGAATCACACCGGCGCTAGACCACCAAACAGTGACCATCACTTTTCTAGGGGTAAGTTTTCGTTTAGGGCATTGTTTAGGTGCTGAACCAGGATCCAACCAACTTGCTGAGCGCTTGCGGTTATCAAACAGAATCCATTTTTCATCGCAGGTAACAATGCGGTTCAAAATTCCTTCATTTGTGTGTCTGTTGAGCAGTGCAAGGCACGTCTTGACGCGTACTTCGCGCTGGCGATCATTGAGTTCGTGGGGCACCCATTTGTCAAGCTTTTTTACCTTGCCAATTTGACGCAAATGGACCAATATTGTTTTGACGCTAACGTCGAAAGCTGCTGCTAATTCAGCCGTAGATTGTGTATCATCAGCTTCCACAATCGCCTTTAATTCGTAATTGTCGACCAAAGTCTTCGGACGACCGCGAGGTTCATTTTTCAGGTCGAAATTTCCAGAACGGAAGCGAGCAAACCAATAACAGGTGGTGCGTTGGTTTGTAGTGTTAGCTCCGTAAACGTCGTTGATGTTGCGTGCCGCTTGTGCCGCGTTGCTGCCACGACGGTACTCATATTCCATAATTACTCGAATTTTTAACGTATCCATGATGACGAAAAAGATTGAAATGCGATGAAAATGTAACACTAATCAATAAACAAATGTCTACTTTTGGAAAAAAAAATCCATGTTTTTAAAATAAAATTAATTTGAAATTAGAATTCTTAGCCAAACAAAAATTATTTTGATTTGAAATGGCCAGTACTGCAGAACGGCAATTTCATAGGTAAAGACCTAATATATAGATGAAGGGCGGGCGGTTTGGGTGACTATCTTATGTAATTTTGACTTTTTTTATTGCTTACCTGCTCTTGACCCCGATCACGCCTGGTGGAAAGCGATGGATGAGGTCTATATGGAACGAGCGTGCCCAGAAGACGCCTGTTCACTCTTGCTTTGAAGGCAGACGGTATATAATGTCGAAGGGAACACAGATAACGAGTTATATGTGGAAGGGAACAAAGACGCTGGCAGAGAGTTCCACACTTTGGCTTGGCTAAGGTTCTTCCACGTTCGAAAAGTGCTGATTTTCAGCCTAGTTTGAATAAATGACTTTTGGTTTTGATTTTGAAGTAACAGGAAGGTTTTTACATACCGATGATAATGATTGTGCTCCAAAAGATCTGATAGTAAGTAATAAAAACAAATCTGCGCTCAGTTGCTAGCAAAAACTCGTTTTCCACAGGTAGAATTTATATTTCTCCTAAAGGTTATCACGATTTATGTAATTCAATACCTATGTGATCAGAAAATTTTGGCACAAATAGTTGTTATTTATTCATCGTGTGTTTAGTCAAATGGCTGATATAACAAAAATAGTTTTTTTTTGCTCAAACAATTATTACTGCACTACAAAAAAAAAAAAAACCGGCTAAGTTTGTGTTAGACCACGCACAGTGCAGGGTTCCGTAGTTGGGATGAATTTATCCCAAAGACAAAGTTAACGTCGCAGTTGATAGGTAAACATGTTCTTTCATACATTGATATCCGTCGCGGTAAATTCAAATTAGAGTTAACAATTTAAGTGAATCAAGTTTGTAATCCCAAAAAAAAATTATGTGATAAAATTACAAATTAACTATTTTTGGACTTTTTCCTTTACTTTTGCTGTGAGACCTAGCTTCTTGCCAAATTTCATGATTCTAGGTCAACGGGAAGTACCTACCCTATAGATTTTGATTTACTTGCGAGTATCAAAATATGTCGCACAAATGGCCGTATTTTTTTATTGCGTTGACTTAGAAGCTTGATTTTTTTAAAGCTCCAAGGGACCATAGCTTTACGTATTTGATATTAATTTCAGCTTGATACCTCCATGCGTTCATGAGAAAAAGGGTCTTGACAGACTGAGGTACGGCCCCAAAAAAAGGCAACAAATTCATCTTACACAACACCGGCACTCTAATACACAATTTAACGATCTAACACTTCTGCTGATGCTGCACCAATTAACCGTAAGTAAAAGTCGCTAGTCACGGTGATCAGCATTGTTCTAATGATACTAAAACAATGGGAGAAAGCGAATCAAACCGCTCTATTGATCCGAGTTTACGCAACGACGCTTCAGATGCCTTGTCGATATGTAGGTCGATTTACAATCGAATGTTAAAATGTACGAAAAAAAAAATTTATAGGTACAAACAACTACATAATAATGTTCCCACTGCTGGGACACAGGCCTCCTCTCAGTGAGAGAGAGCGGGCTGTAATCCACCACGCGGGCTCATTGCGGGTTGGTAGATGTCACATGTCTTCGAATTTTTGTTTGTAGGACATGTCGGTTTCCTCACGATGTTTTCCTTCACCGTTTTGAGAGCAGTGGTGATGAAATGATTTACACAAAGTTAAGCGCCTGCCTGGGTTCGAACCCACAATCTACCACTCGGTAAGTCAAAGCCGTTATCACTGGGCCACCACTGCTATCACTACATATTTACACTAGGTATAAAATTATATAACTAACTAGGTACATACATAATTATTATACAAAGCAAATATAAATACCGCCTTGATTAGATGTATTGACAAAAAAACATATGAACATGACATAAATGCTACTTTAACAAACATTATACGCTGGCTTGACCAAAATAATTTAATGATTAATATAACTAAAACTAACGTAATGCATTTTTATCAACGGATTCTACCAGAAGTTTTACATTTACACTATAATGGACAAAAAGTTGACCAAGTACTAATTGCAAAATTCCTTGGCATTAAGATAGATAGTCAACTAACTTGGAAGCCACAAGCAGAAGAAGTATGCAAAAAACTTAGTGCAGCTGCGTATGTGCTCTTTAACTTGTCTAAAAAAGTGAATTTGGCCACAAGATTAATTGCATACCATGGGTTAGTCGCATCGATTTTGAGATTCGGCATAATATTTTGGGGAAATTGTAGTCTGAGGGAACAGGTGTTCAAGGCTCAAAAACGCTGCATAAGGGCTATGTGCAATTTAATAGTAAGAGATAGCTGCATACCTGTATTTAAGTCCCTAAAATTGCTAACATTCCCATCCCTTTATATTTTAGAGGTGGCAGTTTTTGTAAAGTCAAATATACATCTTTTTAAAAAAGTGTCTGAAAATAGAAACCGGCCAATTAGGAGACATTATAAGAATTTGCTAATTGTTAGTGGTTCCGATACCGCCCTATTAAAGAAAAGTATTATGCGTATGGGTCCGACCATATTTAACAAAATACCCGATGTAATAAAAAATGAGACACTTCCACTTTTTAAAAAGAAATTGACAGATCTATTAATTAATAAATGTTATTACTCAATTGGCGAATTTTTTACCGATAAAAATTTAAATTGATAATATGACATCTCTATTTTGTACTAATCTCATTTATATTTTTAATTTATCTGTATTGACTGTATTGCCTATTTCAAATTTTTTTTGCTGAATTTCTTCTTGACATGGTAAACTTGTACTGATTTGATTGAATGTGATAGTACCTAATATATTTTTAATATCTTTAATATTATAGCTTAAGCTGTTTGCATGCCTTAGTTAAGGTAGTTAGTATAAGGAACTTTTTAAACTAAAACACCTGTAACTTGTACCTACTTTCTGTGCAAATAAAAAAACTATTCTATTCTATTCTATTCTATACAAAAAGTCCACTTAGGGGTCACCAATGGTGAATTGGTGACCCCCAAGTGGACTTTTTGATATCGCTGTCATCTGGAAATGTGCCCCGAAGTCTGGCAGCATTACCACATTGAATGGCAATGCTAACTCTTGGCCCAAAGAACGAGCCAGACAGGTCGGTAGGTAGGGTCGCGCAGTCTTAAATTTTTTGCATTTGAGACTACATCATAATGTACCATCCACCATTACTATAGTAATAAGGTTCAAAAGTGGTTCCAAATGTCCGCGAAGGTACATAATTTAATATATAAGCTGTAGTCTCTTCAATGATATACATACATAAACTCATGCCTTATTCCCATTCCCTTATCTGGTTATACACGCACTCCGGTTGCGACTACTATACGCACCTGACCTTTCTGAAGAACATCACCAATAAAGTCACTGTATGTCCTCCTAGCTAGGGCGTCCCATCTAAGCATAAGTACTCTTTTAAATTTTTGTCATTACTTACATCTTCTTCAATAAGATACACTGAGTAAAATACTCGTAAGTCAAATAAGGATAGCCATCAGCTTAATAAACATGGATAATACGTCAATCAAGGATGTAGGTAAATGTGTTATGATTAATGTATAATTTTTTGTATGAAACTAGTCACGTTTCTTTCCTTTAACGGATTATCTTAAACATACTGTATATGGAGTTGATATCTATACAGAGTGTACCAGAAAGATGTGCGCAAACTTAAGGATGTAAGTAGTACAGACCATCAAACTGAACAACTTTTTCAAGATGACCAACATCGTAATCGTAAAAAAAAATCTGTCATCCCTTTTTGGTCAAGTAGGTATGGAAATTTTGTATGGGATGACTGATTTTTTTTTCACGATTACGATGTTGGTCCCCGGGAAAAAGTTGTTCAGGTTGATACTCTGTACCACATCCTTAAGTTTTTGCACATCTTTCTGGTACACCCTGTATTTAAAGTTTAAACACGTCATGCGCTAGATATATTGTAAGACAGGCAACTAAAATTATAGAAACTTATTGTTTCGTTAATAAATCATTATGTATTTATCACCAAACTTTCACAAGTTAGACGTCGCTGAATTATTTCATTACAAAGTGGATAGAGTAGTATTAATGTCGCAGCCAAATTGTATAATACGGCGTAATACAAAACGTCTAGCCGAAATACATACATTAATAAATAAAACAATTTTATTTTATAAATTGTTAGTGAGGAGCTCGTGGCTAAGTAATAACAGCCGCACGGGTCGATCCGTCAGGTTAAGCTACGCTTGCCGGGGTTGGTCAGTGGATGGGTGACCATCTTTACATATCGAGATTCCTCCGTGCCTCGGAAAGCACGTTAAGCCGTTGGTCCCGGCTGTTATTCGTGGATCTTTGACAGTCGTTACGGGTCGTCAGAAGTCTGACAACCAGTCTTACCAAGGGGTATCGTATTACCCAGTTACTGGGTTGTGGAGGTCAGACAGGCAGTCGCTCCATGTAAAATACTGGTATTTAGCTGCATCCGGTTAGACTGGAAGCCGACCCCAACATAGTTGGGAAAAGGCTAGGCAGATGATTGAAATTGTTAGTAACAGGTTTGAACTTATTAGTAACTTAAGCTAAAGACAAATTAATGACAAGACTAGACACAACGAGAAATGGACAGTGTGGAATTAGCCTTCTCACAAATTGCCTATAGCACAGGAAGTGTCTGCCGCTACAGCCTTCAGGATACTATTGCGACTGCCCCTTAATCTGCTCAGGAGTGAGGCCGTTTTTTTGCGGATGATAGCATGAATTCCATCTATATGGGTTACCGTGAACATTGCCAAGGCACTGCAATAAAATAAAGGCGCTGTTTTCTTAACGGCTGATTGCCGTTCAGCCAAAACGTCGTAATGATACGTTCGGCAAGACGGCGCGGTATCTTCTGTTGTTCACGAACTTATTATTTTGGAATTTACTCTTAAATAATTACACATTGTGAAATATTTTCTATTTTCTAAGAGTAATTTAGTACCAAAAAACAGCATACATAATTATAAATATACGATCTAAATATATGTCAGAGGAAATTGTCCTTTGATTTAAATTTAATGAAATAATTCACGAAAAACCTCTAGAAATGCGACGTTGTCATCCCGCGCACCATCAACGCTCTTAATACAATTTAAATTGTCATGTATTTTAATTATATTTTTCACACTTTTTTTTTTTTTTTTTTTTTTTTTTTTTTTTTTTTTTTTTTTTTTTTTTTTTTTGAGGGTGGAATCATCAAATAACTTCTCCCGCTCTGGGTGGAGCGGTAGGGCGTGTCAGACTTTTACTGACTAAAACCCGTGTACCTTCAGTTGCCTATGCCAGGGCCGCGGTAACCTCTTCAGACAACCCGCGACCCCAGCGGCGTCGGCCCTATTGGACCCCGTCACTTGCTGACATCTCTTTGAGGCGCGCGTGGAACTTAACTGTACTTACCACTTATTTTGTATTATTTCAGGTAAGTACCAGATACATCGCTGACATCACAAACTAAGGTAACTAACTATAGATCCACATCCAATAGTCACATACTATTGGCACATCAATTACTGGATGCCTAAGGGACGGTCGGTTAAATTAATTAATCTCCCTAATGAATTCATTTAATTTGTCAGGGGACCTTTCACGTTTATTTTTACTGCCCTTCAACCTACATTTGCTTTTAAGGGTGGTTGTAAGGACTAAATTAAATAGTGGTGTTAACTGAAAGTATGGCCGAGATCGTTGCCCGGGAAACAAGTCAAGTTAATTAAGTAAAAAAAGAAAAAAAAACGGTCAAGAATAGAATAAGAGCGAGTCGGACTCGCGCACTCTCGGTTCCGTTCCGATTTCTGAAAAAGTGTGCTATTTAGAGACATCGTTTTATTTTTCCTGTAATCTTTAAATAACCTTCTATCACATAAAATAATTTCAGATTTTTCTCTCTATGAAAAATTCGGATATAAGATATTTTTCATCAAAAGTCGAAAACTATGTTTGGGAATGTGTAATAGCGCTCTTTCATAGGATACCCCACATGCCCTAGTGGCCCCACAAGTTGATAGCATTGGTAGTTCTTGAGATATACAGCTGTGACAAACAGACAGACAGATTGAGTTGCACCATAAGGGTCATTTTGGTACGGAACGCTAAAAATACTTGTCCAATATTTTTTAATAATATAAATAACGGACAAAAAAAAAATTTTAGTTATCATCTCTATTACCTAGCTACCTTAATTTTTTACCCTCACAGACTAGGAAAACACAGTTACTGAACCACACAGTGAAATAAACGAAACAGGCAGGTCACAGATCAAATATGCAGAAACGACACACGACTCTCATTTTTATTATTTACTAGACGGGCGGCGGGACCAAAATATGGACGGCAATAAACATAGAAACGTTATAACGTTCATAATTTGATCGTCGATACTGCTATTGCATACATTCTCAATTATTCACACTTAAAATGACTATGCGATGCACTAACTGTAGGTACTCTACGATAAAGGACGTAAAATTGATAAATGTATTTTTGCTGTAACTACGCCGATAATAGAATTTTAAAATCGAAACGAACCGTTTATATATAGAATAGAATAGAATATCTTTATTTTGCATAAAATATGGTAAGTACATAAATGTGTTAAATATAAAAATAGTTCCACATATGTTTCTTACTTTTTTCAGCATGCAAAAAACACCTTAAAAATAAAAATATTAACAAAAAAAGGCCCATCCCATGTAAAAGTAATAGCATAAAATTATTTATTTGACATTCATACACGAGATCTTTTAAGAGGTCATTGTACCTACTCATCATTATGAACAACTTTTAGGTACTTTGGGACCAAACCTGAAATCGCGTCAAAAATCATCTGTTCCCTACATTTATGTTCGCACAATTCGTCAAAATGTAGGGAACAGCTGATTTTTTCACGATTTCAGGGTTGGTCCCATAGTAATAGTTGTTCATAATGATGAGTACAATGACCCCTTAAGAGATTTCGTATATGAATGTTAAGGCATGAGCCTAAAAGGTAAATAAAAAACCCTAAAAAGAAGTAGAGTCGACAAACCCTAAGGATTAATGTCACTTGCTCGTTACAAAACGACAAGGTTTGTCTATGTGATCTAGGTAAGTTAAAAATAAAGTGGAAATGTTTTGTCAAAAAATACTTCATCAAGATCTGAGGCCTTAGTGCGAGTTTTTATACTTACTCGATCACGTTAACGTAAACTTCAATTTGTACTGAAACTGAATAAGCGCCATCTGGTGACTATAACGGGAAACAATTGACTTATTACTAGTTTTTATATCAATGTGGGAAACACAATTCATCTTCTGCCTAGCCTTTTCCCAACTATTTTGGGGTCAGCTTCTAGTCTAACCGGATGCAGCTGAATACCAGTATTTTACATGGAGCCACTGCCTATCTGACCTCCACAACCCAGTTACGGGGTAACACGATACCCCTTGGTAAGTCTGGTTGTCAGAATTTCGGGCTTCTGACGACCCGTAACGACTGTTGAAGATCCACAAATGACAGCCGGGACGCGTATATAGAAATGCTAATTCAGTACGTCCCCTCAGGCGGAGACGGATACCTAGAGTTAGCGCATTTCCAGGCGATAAACACACGTAAATGCTAGTATTCAGTAGCATTTACGCGGAATTAGCATTTACTAGCATTTACGTGTGTTTAACGCCTGGAAATGACTCTATCGTTTCCGCCTGAGGGGACGTACTGAAGTAGCATTTCTATATACGCAGCCGGGACCAACGGCTTAAGGCGCAGATTTCCTGAAAACGATCAAAATGGTCGTTTTTTAAAGCTGTGTATCTCATAAACCGTAAATAATTTTGACATGTAAAAAAAATATGATATTTTCAAGTCCTTTTCGCATACAGTGATGGAAGCCAAAACATAATTAAACATACTTTATTGCACCAACAAGTCCTTTTCGCATACAGCGATGGAAGCCAAAACATCATTAAACATGCTTTATTGCACCAAAAAAATCTTTAAACATACCTCCTAATAATCTTTAAAAGCTGTTTATCCCTTCATTAGCAATTATAATTATAATTAAAAATATACCATGAAATGTCAATTTCCAAACTGCATCCACTGATGAATTACTTTTTATGAAATAGTTAATTTCTAATTTTATACGATTTTATTTGCACTTTTACGACATAATTCCCGTGCGCGTGAGAATCTTCTATCTCGTGCGTCAAACTAGACAGACATAACGCCATTTCACTTACACACCGAGCTAAACCAAGCTTGGAACCAGGGCCTTAACTTACTTTCCAAGGCACTGAGGGGTCTCGGTATGTAAAGATGGTCACCCAACCACAGCCCAACCCCGGCAAGCGTAGCTTAACATGAACGATCGACCCGTGCGGCTGTTATTACTTAGCCCCAAGCCCCACCCTAGTGGGAAACACAATTATTCCATACAAATTGACGTAAGTTAACGTTATTAACGTAAACGCGATCGGCTAAGCGCAAGTAGAACAAGAGATGAATGTTGCAGAGACTTGTAACTTATGATCCTTCAAAGTATAAATTACTTTTGAAGAGCCGTTAAACTGTAACTTTTTAACGACAATCAATTTTTATTACAAAAAAGTTCTCTTGTGTGGTTGACCCGAAGTTTTATCTACCACTTGCGAAATATGCGGACAGGAAAATATAAAATTTTGCTAGAAATAAGCTGTAGTTTGAGGTTCACCCAATTATTGGTTCTGTTGTTTCTGCCTACCCCCATGGGGAAAGGCGTGAGTTTATGTATGTGTGTGTCGCTGTATGAAGGTTGTAGCCGTGATATACACTCGCGAGCAAACAAATTGACTCAGCCCCATACAACCAGTGTGTACAAAGTAGTTTTTAGGGTTCCGTACCAAAATGGTAAAAAAGGAACCTTTATGGTGTGACTCAGTCTGTCTGTCTGTCTGTCACAGCTGGATATCTCAAGAACTACTAATGCTATCAACTTGAAATTTGGAACAGTATTAGATGACGTTTACCCAACTATTTTGCGAATAAGAAAAAAATAAAAACATAGATGTTTTTTTTGGAACAGGGACTGAAAGGGGTCTTAAAAATTCAAAGTGGGGCTACTAAGGTATCAGGGGTATCATATGAAAGAACGCTGTTTGCACATTCTCAAACATTTTTTTATTTTTTTTTAGGCCGCATAGTTTTCGACTTTTGATGAAAAATGTAAAAAAAATACCGTTCCCCCCCCGCCCCCTTTTATCCGAAGTTTGCAAAGAGAAACATCTGAAATTATTCTATGTGATAGAAGTTTATTTAAAGATTACAGGAAAAATAAAACGATGTCTCTAAATAGCATACTTTTTCAGAAATCGGTACGGAACCCTCGGTGCGCGAGTCCGACTCGCTCTTGACCGGTTTTTTTTTTCCAAAAGTTCTTATCCCATTTATGAAAAAGTTAACTTTTTTTAAAGCTTGACGTTTCAGCTTTAAGATGATACCAAAGTATTAAAATCGGTTCAGTTGTTTTCGAGTAATTGATATTGAGTCGAAATGTATGATTAGGAGTTGAGTCGATTTGTTTGCTCGCAAGTGTAGTTATATCCCTAGGGGTATACCTATAAACCGTAATATTATAGTTAAGTATATGGAAGCGGTTCATAACTATCTTACTAGGAATCTAACTATGATACGAGCATGATCTAGTAATATTAGTAAGTATTAGGGCACTCCAAAAAATAGGTTAAGTTAGGATAGAAATGTGACGAACTACAATGCGTTTCAAATAAGAATACCAAATAATACACTCTTCTGTCGGTTTTATTTTGAGACCTATCTCTCAATAATGTACCTACTCCAGTAAAAGACAATCGTCGTATAAAAACAAAATTCGACAAACAATATTACTAGTTTACTGTTTACACGATAACAATAGAAGAGTCGCCTTTGAGCTTCTATACAAAATTACCTGCTCCAATTGCGCACGCGACACGCTTCCTTATTCAAAAATAAACCGTCAAAGATCACGTCGCACTGGAGGATCGATCACAGTCTATTTTAGTCTGTGACATTATATCACAAAAGATATCTAGGTTGACAGAAGCACCAATTAATGTGAGGCAGAATAAATTGACGTCGTGCTCGTGTGTGACGTAGACAGTCTTAGTTTTGATTTCTGAAAGCTATATTAAATCTGAGTAACAATGCTACTGTCAAACCTCATGTTTGCCGTTGTGTTGAGTTAAATAATAAACTATTGTACCTATTAAGGCATCCGCAGAAAGGCGCGATGAGACTCCGGTGAAACAATTTCCATTAAGTTTTCATAGAAATTGTTCCACCAGAGTCGCGCCGTGGCTGTCTGCGGGTGCCTTTATAAGCTACCATAAGATTTGTGAATGAGAGCACGTGTCGAATGTTAAATACAACAATCCTATAGCATTTTGGTTTACATTTATGTGGTAAGTAAGCACAATTCGTCGCTAATTTAACTAAATGACGTATCTGACATTTGGACTAAGCCGATGGCCGACCTAACTATAGTAATTTGATACATTTTCCAAGTCGAATCGATCTGTCTAATCGGCGTATCTGTACTGCCTTACGGTCCCCATGATAATACAAAAATCGAGACCGATGTATCTACAGTTTACAAAAAAAAATCTATAGTTAGTTCAAAATGTCAAAATCAGATACGTCAGTTAGTTAGATAGCGACGAATTAGGGCGAAATTCACCAAAGAAACTGAACGCGTTCAGCAAATCTAAACCGCGTTCCAGAGCTGTCAGTTTCAAAATTGCTATGGAATATTATTGCCACTGACATCTCGCGGTTTACAAGTGATAATCGCGTTCAGTTTCATTGGTTAAATCCGCACTTAGTATCACCCATAAATATGAATAAAATCTTAAAACGAAATAAATATTGCGTGCTAAACAAGTATTTTCAAATTTAAAATGGTTTAAATATACGTTACGCTAAGTCCTAGCTCGCACTGCGATTTTTTAAAAAAATCGCGCGAAATTTTTATCATACATGGTATCTACACGCACAGGCGATTTTTAAAATTCGCCCTCGTTGCAATGCCGTACACTGAGTACAAACGTCGCGAGTAAAATTCGCAGTGCGGGCTAGGGCTTACTTCACGTGTTTATGGGAGGCCCATAGAATATTATCCCGCAATACGGACAGAAAATTCTCCTTCTGTACACATCTGTTATGCTATTATAATACGCAGTCGCATCTAACAGCCACCTGAACATGCTCTAATCAATCTGGATACCAGGGTACGTTACATGGAACATGAATTAACGTGTAAGGTCACGTTAGGATTATACCGAGAAGTGGGAATGGGAAAGGTATGTATAATGGTAGAATGGTATGGTAGATATGGCATTCGACGCATTAGCAATACAGGGTGATTTTTTAATGACCAGCCAAATTTTCACAGGGTGTTCTACCCATGAATATGAGCAACTTTCACTATGGGACCAACTTTGAAATCACGAAAAAAAAACCAGCGGTTTCCTATGTTTAACAAATAAATTATTCTTATTCTTATTCTTATTCTTAAAAGTTCAATACCTACTCGATCAAAATGTATGAAACAGCTGATATTTTTTTTGCGATTTCAAAGTTGGTCCCATAGTGAAAGTTGTTCATATTCATGGGTAGAACACCCTGTGAAAATTTGGCTGGTCATTAAAAAATCACCCTGTATACCTACGTGTAGACAATACACCTGTGTGCAAGGGAAATCGTCGAAAAACGGTGTTGAGGAGAATACCTGTTTAAAATAATAACCGGGGCAACTGAGCTCGGGTGCAAAAAAGAGAAAATGAATTTTCTCAGATAAGAAACCTAGCTAGATCGATTTTCGCTTCTTTAACCCCTTTATTGCAATTTTCATCGAAATCGTTAGGGCCATTTTCGAGAACGTGATTACAAATTATATACAGGGTTATTGGTAAAACACCAACAACTGCTTAAGAGGTCATTGTACTCATCATTATGAACAACTTTTACTATAGGACCAAACCTGAAATCGCTCGAAAAAAATCTGCTGATCAGTAGGTACATCTACATCAAACCCGTCAAAATGTAGGGAGCAGCTGATTTTTTTCGCGATTTAATGTTTGATCCCATAGTAAAAGTTGTTCATAATGTTGAGTACAATGACACCTTAAGAGGTTGTTGGTGTTTTACCAATAACCCTGTATAATATACAAATTCTTCTTGGTGTCAAGATTAAATTAAAACATTGTAATATCTAAATACGGTCTAATAACATCGTTTTTAACCTCGCAAAAAACATAAAACAACGCTTTTGCCTTTATTAAACTTTATTATATCTAATAAAACTACCTACCTTATAGCGGGTATAAAGTCTTTGAATAATGCGATCTTTTCCGTAGTAAAAATCCCATAAATCTACTTTCTAAGATAAACTTGTAGGACCAAAGTGGGCCGAAGGACCAAAGTGTAAAAGTTTTAGTTTGTTGAGTTCGAGCGCATTACGTTCGCGTCGGCACGAGACGCCTCGTGCATTTTTCACAGGCGTCCGCGGCCATTTATTATTGCCTTCATACCAGTGTAAACAGACAGACAGAAGAGCATTAAATATGGAAACGGTTAATGCTAGTTTTTTGGATTCTGCGAAGGTGTGAAGTTGAGAATAAAGAGAAATAAAAAAATGTAACTGTCTGAATCTGTTTGTTTGAAACTTAGATAATATACCTATAGATCGAGCCACCGCGTGGCCGCTCATGAGTCAGCAATTTAAAACGTATGAGAAATGAAGTTTAACGTAAGAAGTCTGCCATATTTTGAACTAAAACCCATGTCAATACATACGCACAAAGCAAAAACAGTTCAAAAAAGTTAAATTAATCGACGCAAGATAAATTCTGTGACAGTGACAGCACTTTGTTTGACTAACATTCAAAAGTTCGCCAAGTAAAAATACAGCAGTAAGAGACAGAAGGTACGATGTTTTATCTCAATTTTCCTATTAATTTCGTACAGGTATATGTGTCTCACGTCCACACTTGACAATGTAGTCATGGCTACGTCTAGTCTGGAGGTATATAGTCGAAGGTTTGAAATAAAGTCTGGATTTTATTTTTTTTTCAACTTCGTAATTCGAAGAAAGCTTGAGTGTATTCGACTTTTTATTGCCAAGACGTCCTAACGATTCTACTTACAATTATTAAAAGTCCATCATACATTTTTGACAGTAAAATGATTTGGAGTTGACGCAAAACTGATTGGTAACGAACGGATCCCCTATTTAGGTTGACATAATCTTTTATTAATCTTCCATCTTTTGTAGAAATGAGGATTGATCCAGCAAACTTCAGATATAATAAATCAGGGCTTAATCGAAAAATTTCACACATTACTCACGTATTGACACGAAACTCAATTTTCGAAGTTATGACAGCCGTCGCTCCCGCGAGAAATTATACTGTTTTTAAACTAACTGACCTCACGAGTCGTGACATTGGATAAGAACAAATAATGTCTGTGAGTCTCATAAATCATAGATAATCTGTTTATTTTACCCTTCAACAATTCGGGACCTGCGTTTATAAAAAAATACAGAAAAATGTAACCGTATCGCTTACAAATACGGGCCACGAAAGGTGAGACTTGACCGCGCCTCCCGCGCTGTTTCCGCCGCCCCGATGACGCCCGGTCCCGTCCCACGCTCAGACTTCATACCGCTAAAAAGACCTAAAATCGTGTAGTGCGCAAGTCAAATCACGTGGTGTGTCAAGTCTCATCTTTAGTGGTACGCATTGTAACTGTATCGCTTAAATGTCACTGTCAATTTTCAAATGATTAGGTGCGACCAGCAATCTCTTTATTTAAAGAAGCGAAAGAGACAAAATATCTAAAGTTTAGATGGATTCACGTTTACCTTAAATAATATAGGTAAATCGTCGTATTTAAATTAAATGATCCCATGGGAACGTACTACCAGAATACAAAGTATCCTATTTCCTAATCCAGGTCACGGTCTACCCATGTGCCAATTTTAATCCAAACCCATTCAGCCGTTTTAGCGTGAAAGCGTAACAAACAAACAAACATATTTTGCATTTATTATATTAGTTAGGATTCTTATCAGCTAATACCGTTTCATTCTAAACAAATCTGCTCTTTCCATCCGAATAGCAATACCTTTTCCTACGTTCAATATCTCCGTCAGATCTATTCTGAAACATCATAATAAATCGCTACTTAGTGTGCGTTTGCGTCACGATACTGATATATTGTATTCTAGGGATTTGCATTCGTAAACCAGGACAAACGGTACACACAATAGATTTAGTAGTTCGAGTATGAATTAGCAATAGAGCGTGTCTACGAAAGTCACACATTGGCATTGAACGTATTATTCAGACTCCAGTGTGTAAATAAATTCTGCCAGGGTCGCGGGTTATTATTTTTTTAGTAAAAGTAGCTATCAATCACTTTAAAAAAGTAAAAACCGACTCAAAAACTTAAAATAACTTTATTAAAAAACTTAACAGCTTCTGAAGTCGGTGCCAAGTTAAGGTGCATTGAAGACCTGAAGACACTGACTTAAGAAGCTGTTAAGTTTTTTAAGAAAGTTATTTTATTCGTTTTAAGTTTCTGAAGACGGTTTTTACTTTTTTATTTAAAATTAAATTTATTTTTCCATTTTTAGTTGAATATACAATTACATAGGTAAGCCCAAGATGAACGAAAAGAAGTATCATCAAAATCTGCTTAGAAATGTCGAAGATACTTAAGAACCTTCCTGAAAGTATGTAGATCACGTTAGTGAAAGAATCATCAAACATACATACATACGGGTCGAATACAAAAACTCCTTTTCGAATACAAAACCTCCTTTTTTAAACTCATGAATAATTCCGTTTAAAAAACTGTGTAAGTATGTACACGAGCACATTTTCCGCCGTAGAAAACAACAAATAACAATGTTTAGAAACCAACACGCTCTATCTGAAAGTCACATCATTCATACTTCAAGGTTATGTCCATGAGTCCAGATCACAAAAGGCTAGCAGATAAGCGGTATGTTAGTCATCATTGTGTAAAAGTGGCCGTTCGCACTTCCATAATTCAACCGGTGTTGAGCCATTATTCAGACGTATTGAATATTCTAAGCCGAGCGAGCGCTACCGGGTGAATATTATGTTTTGTTTATGAAAATGTTAGAAATATACATTTTGACGGCTACCGGTTTATGCCTAGCCTTTTCCCAACCATGTTGGCGTCGGCTTCCAGTTTAACCGGATGTAGCTGAATACCAGGGTTTTATTTGGAGCGACTGCCTATCTGAACTTCACAACCCAGTAACTGGGTAATACGATACCCCTTGGTAGTGGCTTCTGACGACCCGTAACGACTGTCAAAGATCCACGAATGACAGCCGGTACCAACAGCTTAACGTGCTTTCCGAGGAACGGAGGAGTCCGGTTTATGTATTGTTGATCATTTGTGACTGGGTTAAAATTTATTATTGCCCTCGATATTGTTAGCATAAAAAGTTCAACCACCTTTTTTCACCACTCAGGGATGCTGAGGACCTTCAAAATTGTCTTCTATGCGAGAAGCTCGTGGCTAAGTAATAACAGCCGTACGGGTCGATCCATCAAGTTAAGCTGCGCTTGCCGCGGTTGGGCCGTAGATGGGTGACCATCTTTATGTACCGAGACTCCTCCGTGCCTCGGAAAGCACGCTAAGCCGTTGGTCTCGGCTGTCATTCGTGGATCTTTGACAGTCGTTTCGGGTCGTCAGAATCCCGAAAGTCTGACAACCGTTCTTATCAAGAGGTATCGTATTAAGCCAGTAATTGGGTTGTGGAGGTCAGATAGGCAGTCGCTCCATATAAACTACTGGTATTCAGCTGCATCCGGTTAGACTGCAAGCCGACCCCAAAGGCAGATTGATTTTAGATTGATTTAGGTTAGAGGTAGAGTCCGACTGAATTTCTCTTTCGGTTTTCGGCAATTTTCGGGCAAGGTATCCAAGCCAAGGTAGGTAAGGTATCGACAATTTTCGTTTTTGAACTTTACTGAGATGTAAAAATACACAAGAATTTTATGTCGGTCAGTCACGGTACATGTAGGTAGGTATAGTAGATACAATGTTAGTTCTAGATTATAAACTATGTTCTGACGGCCTTGGTGATGAATATGATCGTTTGTTCCCATGGGTGACATAACAGTCTAGGGGGACTAAATAGGTATAACGACGTCCTGGACGAGAATGCCATATTTCATGCTGTTATAACCAGATAATGGTGGTCCCTAACTGGATTGGATAGTCAAATATGTGCAAAGCTATAAGTAGACAAGAATTTCGCCATTGCATGTAGCTTGGAAAAATCTACTTAAGGCGCTATGACCCGACAAATACTGCGCTTACTAGTTTTTTGAATACGTGGTAAACATAAAAAAATAGTATTTTAAAATTCTAAAAAAAAGTTAAGTATGTCTTATTATAGGATCTGGCGGATACCCAATTGCTTTTAATAACACTATTAGAGTTACTGTATAGAAAAAATCCCAGTTACCCTTTTCGTAATGTTTATCATAGCTACAAAATAGATGTTTTTTTCTTATTTTTAAATAAATGAAAATGTGGTAGTCTAAGGTCCGTATTACAGAACGTCACTCAATACTCAAGCATGACTTAAAACTAGATTCAAGCCATTTGATTGGTTGAAACTAGTTTTAAACTTAATTTAAACAAAGATCAGTGCTTGAGTTTCCTTCTGTAATACGGACCTAAAAGCTTCAAATTTTTACAAGAGTTCCTTATAGGTATAGCGAAAGCACTAAGGAAAGATTTTATGGAAATTTATTTCCCTAAACGGGTTAAGACGGCTTTCGCATTTTTTACCTTTCTCGCTCACACGCGACCAATTTTCTAAGAAAGTGTAATGATACCGATGCTTTTTTGAAAAATGTAATCAATGAACGAACGAATAAATAATATTAATTTAATAGGTTTAAAAACACTATTGTGATCATGAGTATCATAATCTGTTTTTGAGATGAGTTAAATAAATGCCACAATAAAAATGTGTTTTTACTAATTACCTATTAAATTAACATTTTTTATTAGTTCGTCAATTGACCACATTTTTCAATAAACCGTCTTTTCATTAAAAAATTCTTAAAAATTTGGTCCCGTGTGAGCGAGAGAGGTGACAAAATGAGACAGCCTCTCAGCCCTCTTAAAAATAGAGGTTCGTAATCCTATCAGCAACTTTTAGTTCAGAAATGAAACAATTTTATTCGTATTTGAAATCAGTTATCTTGAGTTTCCCATAATCTTTTCCATTAATGTATTACTACAAAACCTAAATCTTTTATTGAAAATCAGCCCTGCAAGACCAATAATTCTGGTAAGAAAATAAACCGAGAACAGTGTACGAAATTGCTAGATTTACCGGAGATTTCTGGTGGGTAAAGAACTAAGAATTTTTAGATAAAAACAGGTACCAATATTTACAGAACAAATTCTTTTAAGCCACTATGGTTTGAACAGTAAGGCTTTCGTTCCTTGCGGTGTAGGTAGGTACTAACGCTATAGGTAATCCAAGGTAATCCCTTTGTGTACATTCAAAGAGGATTCTATGTTTCTTTTAGAGTAATCAGTTAGAACTGCAGTCGTTTGTGTGGTGGGGTTTCTTATTCTAGACTGTTGCTATGAAGACCAATGCTTGTTTGCGAAATATACTGGTAACTTTGCTACAGATTGTGTAGTTGATCTTGTTTAATAAGTATCTCCGTTAGGTTTATCTGATTGAACACGTGGTTGTGTGTTTGTTTTATTTCTCAGATTGAAATCACAATGCAATATGAGAATGATTTGTCTGTGCGTTTGTTCAATGTGTAGATGTCAAACTTCTTTTAAATAACTGGAACCTAGTATAATGTTCCCACTGCTGGGACACAAGCCTCCTCTCTTTGAGAGGGAGCGGGCTGTTTGTTATCTACCACACGAGCCCAGTGCGGGTTGGTAGATATCAAATGTCCTTGATTTTTGGTTCAGGACATGCCGGTTTCCTCACGATGTTTTTTTGCACCGTTTTGGGAGCAGTGGTGATGAATTAATTTACACAAAGTAAAGCGCCTGGCTGGGTTCGAACCCACGACCTACATACAACTCGTGTCGGGGACGTTACCACTGGCCCACCACTGCTCGAAATTTGGCACACAGATAGTTTATAACCTGGATTAACAAATAGTATACTTTTTACCCCGGTAGTAGGTTCCCGTGGGATAATTTCCGACATCCAAGCGGTCGAAGCCGCGGACAACGGCTAGTTTGAAATAAACCAATTACAGGCACTTTTGAACTGATAAGGTCTCGGTCAGTCAGACCTAGAAAGATGAAGCTAGACGCTCATTCCAAAGCGTAGTAGGTCCCTATGGAGAAGAACGGGCAAGAAACTCCACGGTCACTTTTAAATCAAAATATGGTTACGCATCATTCATGTTGAAATTATAGATGAGAGAACGATGCAGGGGGCCTAAAACGGCCACAATAAGCAATTCCTCTAAAAGCGATTCATTTCCTGAATTCCCAGCAATTTATTATGATTGTGGTATTTGACATTAAACTTCAATAAAGCAATTCATAATTTGTCAAACAGATGAATTCCGTGATATGAAATTGTACGCAGATAAATTATGAACTGTCAGGTTGTGACAGTTTTACGATTTCAAATATGATTCATAAATACCTATTATCCTATTATGATTATTGCCAAAGTGGCAGTTTTAGCCCCCCCCCCCCCCCCTACCGTTTAAAGCGTCCGTAGTTTCTGCTTTCCCCTATGGGAAACAGGCATGAATTTCTGTAACTATGTATTATCCATGACAAGGCCGGTTGTTAACCTCGAATTAAACCAATGTTTTCTCACATAAGTTATAATATTAACTCAGTTTACAATTTACATTCCTCAAATATCACGGCTCGACGTGGATACCTATGTTTCGTGTCTAAGCGAGCTACCCAAAGGAAATAGCGCACATTCCCAACATTAGCTGTTTGCTTTCAATGAATTGAAACTTTTCTGCTAAGAGGAGCTCGTGGCTAAGTAATAACAGCCGAACGGGTCGATCCGTCAGGTTAAGCTACGCTTGCCGGGGTTGGTCAGTGGATAGGTGACCATCTTTACATACCGAGATTCCTCCGTGCCTCGGAAAGCACGTTAAGCCGTTGGTCCCGGCTGTTATTCGTGGATCTTTGACAGTCGTTACGGGTCGTCAGAAGCCCGAAAGTCTGACAACCAGTCTTAACAAGGGGTATCGTATTACCCAGTTGGGTTGTGGAGATCAGATAGTATACAGTCGCTCCATGTAAAATACTGGTATTCAGCTGCATCCAGTTAGACTGGAAAGCCGACCCCAACATTGATTTTGAATTGAAACTTTTCATTTCGAAATCTATTCGCTACCAAACAATATTGTCCGAAAATGTATTGAAAAATATCCGTTGTGTATTTAAGTGAAGTTACTGTGTATTCACACAATTTGCTGTGGCAAAATATCAAATGTTTAATAGAAAATGTTTTTATTAAAAAAATAAATACCGTGAAAAATGCTGACTGCGCATTTTTGTCGCGCTCGATCTTAATACTATTATAAACGCGAAAGTTTGTGAGGAGGGATGGATGTTTGTTACGCAATCACTCCAGAACGGCTGAACGGATCTAGATGAAATATGGCACATAGATGGATTATAGTCTGGAATAGCACATAGGCTACTTTTTATTCTTTTTAGGGTTCCGTACCAAAATGGTAAAAAAGGAACCCTTATGGTGTCACTCAGTCTGTCTGTCTGTCTGTCGCAGCTGGATATCTTTAAATTTGGAACAGTTTTAGATGACGTTTGCCCAACTATTTTGGAAATAAGAAAGAAACAAAAATACATATGTTTTTTTTGCAACTGGGACTGAAAGGGGGTCTTAAACCTAACAAACTAAACCACCTAGCTAAATTTGTTGCTAAGCGCAAAACTCGAGAACGGCTGGACCAAATCTGCATTATTTTTTAAATATTCGTTGAAGTCTGAGGAAGGTTCTTGAAACTTTTAGATTTTTTTTTCCCTTCATAAGAAGGGAAAAAAAAACTAAAAGTTACGGGAAAATTTGAAAATTCAAGAAAACTGAAAGTGTATGAAAGAATTTTGTATGAATTATTGTTTGGACAGGACAACGTCTGTCAGGTCAGCTAGTAAATAATAAAACTGAAATTCTGTTCGTTGGTAAGTGCATCACTTGAGAACGGCTGGACCGATTGCGCTATTTTTAGTTTTAAAATGTTCGTAATAGGCCGAATTAGGTTTTTACGGAAAGAAAAAATTAAAAAGTTTCCCGGAAAATGTTCAAATTCGGGAAAAACTGAACGTCATTTTTTCAGGTCAGCTAGTAAATAATAAAACTGAAATTCTGTTCGTTGGTAAGCGCATCACTTGAGAACGGCTGGACCGATTGCGCTATTTTTAGTTTTAAAATGTTCGTAATAGGCCGAATTAGGTTTTTACGGAAAGAAAAAATTAAAAAGTTTCCCGGAAAATGTTCAAATTCGGGAAAAACTGAACGTCATTTTTTCTATAGGATCTTTGTTCATACAAAGATCCCATCAAAATATTTCAATAATATGGTCTTTAGTTCATATTATACTTAAAACCATAATATGTACCTATAATGAAATATTTTGACAGGACAACGTCTGTCGGGTCAGCTAGAGTTTAATAGAAAAAGTTTATATTGAAAAAAATAAATGCCGTGAAAAAGTTGAATGCGCATTTTTTGTCGCGCTCTCTGTTTATATTAAAATACGTAATTGAAAACACGGTGTTCCTATCTTTCTGATATTCTCGCAGCGAAGGTTTATTTTCAACGCCATTTTAAAATAAAAATTCAACTGTTGTCTAACTTGTGTTGTTTTGAGGTTTATTTTCAACGCCATTTTAAAATAAAAATTCAACTGTTGTCTAACTTGTGTTGTTTTGAATGGCATTTAAATTTCCTCTTGCTGGTATGTATTTATTGAATAGATTCGCAACGTTACTATGAACAGTTTCAGTATTGTGGTCACAAATTAAATACTTATACCAAAGTTAGGATTGATTTTTCATTTGTTTGAAGCTAATGTGATGCCACGCAGCAATAATCTAAATATAAGGTCCAATTCAAATAGGTGGACAAATTTTCACACGGTGTTCTACCCATGAATAGGTATGAACAACTTTTACTATGACACAACAACACTGAAATCGCGAAAAAAAATCAGCTGTTCAGTAGGTACATGTATCTACACCAAACTCGTCAAAATGTAGGGGGCAGCTGACCTATTTTAATGGGACCTTATACTAATAATAAAGCTGAAGTCTCTTTTTTTGTTTGTTTGTATGTTTGAACGCGCTAATCTCTAGAACTACCAGTCGGATTTGAAAAATTCTTTTTGAATTTGATAGCCCAATTCTTGAAAAAGGCTATAGGCTAACATCACTCTATGACGCTTAGGAGCCGAGCAAAAATAAAAAGTCAGAAAGAACGCTAAGGAAAACGAAGTAATAGCGCGGGTGGGCGATGCGATGCGACAGGGTGGGACGGGAGAACGAGAAATTTCACGCGAACGAAGTCACGGGCAGAAACTAGTAGGAGATAAAATGGTAACCTTAGCAATATAATCTAGACGGCTAGACCACCGGAAAAAAATAATTTCCATTGTTAACTTAATCATGAATAAAACACCGATGTTTTGTGCTGAGGTTTTCGTATGCATAACTACATGATACTCAGGAGACAGGCGTGGAAATTGAGAGGCTCAGGTTTTGGTGAAGCAAAGAGCGATCAACCTCGCTATGAGGTTGACCTCATAGCGAGTGAGACGGACTTATTCTGTTGTTCTGTGAGTGAGTTCACAAGGAAGGCATTATTTATAATTAGTTATATATGTTAGCTTAAAGCGCATGTACCGCATTGGGTTATATCCTGTAATGGTAAATGTAAGTAGATAAATAAATAAATAAATAATAAACGTTTTATAAGCTTACATAGCTATTGTCTAAGAAGACCAATAAAGATGATGACCACAATTTTTTTTGTTAAATAGATTATTAAAAAATTAAAAATACTGGACACGTGTTTTTTCTTTTTTTACGTAATCAAAAGATTACGGCGATACATTGAGTTAAAATGTGGCATGACGTCACTCCTTGCTACATTTTATACGTAGTTTGTTATAATTGTGATGTAGCGAGCCCCTGCTCCCAACTTTAATCCGTTTTATCTAAGTATTTCTTTATTAATATGATAAAGCAACCTCAAAATTACGTGTCTCATATTTTTTTATTGTCTGACTGACGGACAAAATAGAATATATTTTTATTCCCAATTATCCCTATTCTAGAATACACAGTCTAAACATCGATCTACTGTCAACTTTCCACTTCAAAAAAAAACAAGTGGAATGCAAAGTTTGGTAAAAAGACAAGTGAATAGTTCTTCGATCTTGCAGTTGGATCAGAAAATTAAACTAGCAAATCGTAATAGGGGTCAGTTTTGTGACGCTCTCGCTCATCGCTATCCGCTTTGCACGCTTGTCCAGACCTTATTTTTATTCGTACGTTTTTACTGGGTAGGCAGATAGTCTGGCTAAGTCTGCGTATGCTGAATATTCTCATGTGGTTAGAACGGACGGACTGTATTCTAATATTCTTTTTCTTCTTCGAAAATAGTTTTCGGTTCTGGTTGACCGTATCGGATCGGGCGGGTCGCTACCTATTGTTTTAACTCCGAATCATCATTACTTGCACCAATAATAAAAAATATTTTAGCTTTAGTTTATTATTATGAACTTTATTTGTATAGGAAAATTTTATTACTGTTAGGCTAAATGTACACTTTTTGTAAACGTTTTTATTAAATAAATTTTATTATTTATTATTATTTCTTATATTTCATTTTGACACATATTTTTTACATTTTTAAATATTAGAATAAAAAGAATAAGTATAAAAACATTTAAAAATATAAAAATAGTAGCCCACCGGTATCGGGAACAGGGTCCAAGCTACCGGCGGTCAGGGCTCCAGAGAGAGGAACCTCCTAACGATGCGGGCCGTGTCCAGAAGCACCGCTTTCTGAATCAAGCCCTTGATCCAGCTGCCCAACGAGAGCCTCCTTAGGTGTTGGTCGAGGCTCTTGGCAATTAAGCCATTGGCTGATACGACTATCGGCACAATGATTGCTGAGTCCACATCCCACATGTCGACAACCTCGCGAGCCAAGTCAAGATACTTGATTTGTTTATCTTTCTTATTTATTATTATTATTATTATCTAAATTCTCGGACCAGACATAATATGGTTTATTAGCAACTTTATAATTCGTTGTATAACGTTGCTAAATTGAAGAGTACAACTGTGTCGTAGCATGACGACTGAAGTGTCAGGTATTACGTTCAGTCGGTTAACCAGACACGTGTTTTTTTTGTTTACCTTTATTTAATTACCTAAACCGATGAAGGATAGGTGATTGTTAGTTAAGTACTTATATCCTAATTCTGTGTGACCATGAGTATCTTAACATTACTCAAATAAAGTGGCAGTTAAAACACTATATCGTGCAAAATGTAAACAGCATTTCACTGAGACCACTATAACTCCAGAGACAATTAAAGTTACTGAAATATGAGCCTGTATTTCAGAGGCGGGTAGGCTAACTACACCCCGTAGCTTTAGACATGCAGTACTATAAATACCCCTAGTGTTGCCAACGCCAAAATCTAGGTCTGGCAGCAAAATTTAACGGACATCGCAGCGGAGGGTAGTCTTTAATTAAATTTTCAAAAGGTATATGAAGGTTATTAAGGTAGGATATACTGTATTAGATTTTAAGTTTAAGAGCATTTGTCCTTAACCTGGTCCTAAAGAACATTGACTCTGGTCTTTCGAGAAGAAATAGCTAGAAGTGATTGCATGAATGTTTTATTATCCAATTCGTTTAATTAAGTAAAATAAAAATAGAATCCTGAAATAAGTCGAGACGTAACTGGATGTTTTATTTTTGTAACAGATTCCATAAAGCTTTTAAATTAATCAACTTTTTATTAAACGCTAAATAAAGTCAATCTGCCTAGCCTTTTCCCAACTATGTTGGGGTCGGCTTCCAGTCTAACCGGATGCAGCTGAATACCAGTATTTTACATGGAGCGACTGCCTATCTGACCTCCACAACCCAGTTACTGGGTAATACGATACCCCTAGGTAAGACTGGTTGTCAGACTTTCGGGCTTCTGACGACCCGTAACGACTGTCCAAGATCCACGAATAACAGCCGGGACCAACGGCTTAACGTGCTTTCCGAGGCACGGAGGAATCTCGGTATGTAAAGATGGTCACGGATGGGTGACCAGTCTCAATATTTAAAGTGTTCACCCATCCATGGACCAACCCCGGCAAGCGTAGCTTAACCTGACGGATCGACCCGTGCGGCTGTTATTACTTAGCCACGAGCTCCTCCTTTATAAAGTATGGTTATAAATAGATGATTGAGTAAGATGCGATAAATTCTGTAATAATTTACTGACTGTTAAAACTTTGCTGGATTAAGTTCCTTGCTATAGTGCTGACAGTATGAAATGACACTGACAGTTTGACAGCATATCAACTGTCTACAGCGGTAATCGATAACAGCGATGATTACGTAGAAAGGAAAATGTCGATATTCATTTTGATTTCTGACTGAATAATACTTAGTTTGAGTTTGTTAACTAAGCACATACTCAATACTAGCTTCTGACCGCGACTTCGTCCGCGTGAAATTTCGCCTCGACCCACCCCGTCGCATCGCATCGCCTGCCCGCGCTATTACTTCGTTTTCGCTTTTATTCTTTTTGCTCGCTCCTAAGAGTCGTAGCGTGATGTTTCTGAAGAATTCGGCTATGAAATGCAAAAAAAAATCCAAATCCGACTGGTAGGTTAGTTCCAGAGATTAGCGCGTTCATACATACAAACAAAAAAACATCTTCAGCTTTATTATTAGTAGGTATGATAGAATATAATATTTCAAAAGGAACGTTTCTGATATAAGTTTAAAAATAAAACCATTTTCTATTTTTATTAATTATTATGGTCCTTAAATACAATTAGCACAACACACCTAACTATATACACTCATGGACAAATTTAGAGGAACGCAAAAAAAAGTGTGTTTAAAACACCATGAACACCAAATATCATGGATATTTGTGACAATTAAGTTTATTAATTTGGATATTGCTTATTAGTCGTTAATTTAAAATTGCAAACGTCGAAAAACAAATGACCAAATGACAAAAATTAACCAAATTAAGAAAAAAAGAAAATTTTACATGAAAGTAACATTTTTGTAACTCATTATTTTTATTATTTTTTTCATAAGGGCTTAGGAAAGGCTATAACGTAGGCTATAATCAGTACTTAGTGTTGCCTCTTCTAACTCTTCGAACTGCTCCCAGTGGCCTTGGCATACTCCTAATCAAGTTATCAATAAAACCTTTAGAGGTTGCGTAACATTCGTCCTGTAATGCGTTTTTAAGAGCTCTCTAATTAGCGGGGGCAGGATGTCTTTTCTTAATTTGTCTTCCAAGCTTATCCCATGCATCCTCTATGGGGTTAAGTCGGGCGAGCGCGTTGGCCACTTGAAAACATTGATTTCAACGTCTCGAAGGTATTCGACAACTACGGGCGCAATATAGGGGAGTGCATTATCATGCATAAAAACAAGTCTATCTCCTTTATAAGGGGCAAATGGCATTGCAATTTCTTCCAAAGTCTCAGTTACATATCGTGCCGCGATTAGTGACCCATTTTCAATGACGCGGAGTTCCGTACGTGGCCCCTTACAAATACCCCCTATACCATAGATGACCCTCCACCATATGCCTCTTTTCCAATGATGTTGCACTGAGTCTACCTTACTCCCGCGCGTCTCCACACTTTAATCCTTCCAACATCTGGCTTCAGACAAAATCTGAACTCATCTGTGAATAGAACTTGACTCCAAGCTTCGTTATTCCAATTTTCGTAAATGCGAGCAAAATTAGCTCGAACTACTCGATGGGATGTGGCAAACAGGGGGTCTCTGGCAGGCAAGTGTGAACTTATTCCGGACGATTTTAGTCTTCTTCTCACAGTTTTTGTGCTTATTGTAACCCCTCGAACTTCTTGGAGCTTCGTTCTTACCTCAGAAGAAGTTAAAGTCCGGTTTCTAAGCACGCTGCTAACGATGAACCGGTCATCTCTGGTCTCAGTTTTCCGTTTAAGTCCCTGTCCTGCGAGTCTCGTATACTGTCTGGTCTGCCGATACCTCTTGACAACTCGGTGTACCACAGATTTTGATACTTGTAATGTTTGGGCCACATGTTTTTAGGTTTGCCCATTCCCAATTAAAGTAACAGCACTAGCAACTTGAGTGGGGTTTAGATCTGGCATTCTCAGTTTATTTGCAGTAACAATTCACGCTTAACATGATAAACAAGGCAGTCAAGGCAAACATTTAAACAAGACCTAAAATTAAACTCAAATTCAAAAGTTGGCAAAATTTTTCGCAGTATGAAAGAAAGCATTACGCAATAATTACATAAAAACAAATGAAATTCGAAAAAAAAAACATTCCAAAACTTTATTTTTTTTAATACCATTTACTAATGTTAGTGACAAGTACGCAGGATAACTACAACAGGAAAAACTTAACCTTTTTTTTGCGTTCCTCTAAATTTGTCCATGAGTGTAAATAAAAAGAGAAGTCCTGACTGACTAACTGATTGACTGACTCATCAACGCCCAGCCCAAACCATTGGACCTAGAAAGCTGAAATTTTGCACAGAGGTTCCCTTTATAATGTAGACAAGGAATAAGGAAGGAACTCCCGGTAGTACGTTCCCGTAGGATATTTTCCGACATCCACGCGGGCGAAGCCGCTGGCAAAAGCTAGTCCTAAATTAATTACATAAATTATTCATGTCCCTAATTGAGGCCCTTTCGGTCTGCAATAAGTAAGTCCAAATAAAAAGCAGTAAAAGTGCGGAAACACGTCCCAATTCGCCTGGTTTAGCTTCCACTAGGTACCTTTAGGATCTGGATAACTCACTTTCTTGAACGATTACCTTTAGGATCTGGATAACTCACTTTCTTGAACGATGTGACTGACACTGGCATGACCATCATCAGGGATTTTAATTTTTGTAACACAAAAAATTTGTCGCTAATTAGTCGAAATTTTTCGCCAAATATCAGAATTTGTCGGTCACTGGTTCAGAAGCTATACGGGTTTATAGTTGGCCGATCTGGGGAGCATCTCCCCAGCTTGACCCATTTTAAATCTCAAAAGCTAGGGCACCTAGCGATGATCTATTTTCTCCCAAATTTTGTCGCTAATTAGTCGCAATTTTTCGCCAAGTCACAGATTTAGTCGGGTCTTAGTTTAGAAGATATAATGAGTTCAATTTTCAAGGTATAGTCCAAGAGCTAGATCAAATAGTTTTCTTATGACTATTTTTTTTGTGTTATCAAAATTAAAATCCCTGATGGTGGACATGCCAGTGTCAGTCACACGCTTAAACGAATTACACAAATTGAAAAACACACGTTAACTTCCCAAGTTGCTGAAACTTAGAAAAACAAACAAGTACATAACTCATGTAGGAAACATAAAAAAGAGTGTAAACTTCTTTCTGTCTGTGCAGTTTGTTTTGAAGCAGCATTCCTCGCTGAATATTGCTTCAGAACGTATTCACAAAGAGAACAGATTATAAACTTAAAACAAACATGGCAGACAGGCTGATAGATGGTCGTTTCAAGACACAAGAATACTTTTCTTTGCACTGTCCACAGCTGAACATGGTCCTCTTTGAAAATAGGCGGGACACAACAACAGATGTGTCCAACTCCTTTGCACACTCTAAATAGTCAATGACTGTGATTCATCATCATCTGCCTAGCTTTTTCCCAACTATGTTGGGGTCGGCTTCCAGTGTAACCGGAAGCAGCTGAATAGCAGTACTTTACATGGAGCGACTGCCTATCTGACCTCCACAATCCAGTTACTGGGTAATACGATACTTATCCCTTGGTAAGACTGGTTGTCAGACTTCTGACGACCCGTAACGACTGTCAAAGATCCACGAATGAAAACAAGGGCTTAAAGTTGATAAAGGTCAAGAACAAGACATCAAAACCATGGTTAACGCCTGGTCTAAAAATAGCTTGTAAACATAAACGTCAACTAAAAATACTAATCACTACTACTAATAACCATATACTTCGAAGATATTATAAACAATATGAAAAAATCCTTAAAAAAGCAGTTATAAGATCTAGGAAACTAAACTATATTAATCAAATGAAAAAGTCGAATAATAAAACAAAAACAATGTGGCAAATTATATTTCTCACTTCTTACTTAAGTGATAGGATTCAAAGAGTTGATGTTAACGGGAAAAGATCACCCGGATCCGTAGTAACAATGGGGGTCCCCCAAGGCTCAATTCTTGGCCCGTTTTTGTTTCTTATTTATATTAATGACTTGCCTTACCTCATAAAGGATAATCATGATATAGTGTTGTTTGCAGATGACACTTCACTTTTATTTAAACTCAAACGTCAGCAGCTGGTTACTGACAATGTAAATAGCGCCCTCGCAAAAGTAGTTAACTGGTTTAATGTTAATAACCTACTTCTTAACGAGAAAAAAACTAAGTGTATTAAGTTCACTATACCTCATGTTAGACAAGTAAAAACTAGTGTTCTCATAAAGGGTGAAGAGTTGATTCCCGAAGATACCACAGTGTTCTTGGGCATAACTTTGGATGCCAAACTTCAATGGGGCCCCCATATAGATAAATTGTCGAAAAAGCTTAGCGCTGCAGCATACACCGTTAGGAAAATTCGTGATTTAACTTGTTTAGAGACAGCCCGTTTAGTTTACTTTAGTTATTTTCATAGTGTGATGTCGTACGGTATTCTGTTGTGGGGAAATGCCGCCGATATTCAGACAATTTTTGTTTTACAAAAAAGGGCTATTCGTTCAATTTACAAATTAAGTCCCAGACACTCCCTCAGAGATAAATTTAAAGAAATTAATATAATGACTGTGCCTTCTCAGTATATCTATGAAAATCTTTTGTATGCTCATAAAAATATCAATTTGTTTAAAAAATACAGTGACGTCCATAATGTGAATACTAGAAACAAACACAAATTTGTTGTTCCTACAACCAGGCTGAAGAAAATAAGTGGTTCGTTTAGTTGCCAATGTATACGTTTTTATAATAAACTACCTAGCCACATTCAAGAACTAAGCCTTAATAAATTCAAAAATTGTATAAAGCGGAAACTTTGTCAGAAAGCCTTTTATACTGTCAAAGACTATATTGAGGACAAAAAGGCTTGGGTTTGAGCTGCTCCAATAAATTTACACTATTAATGTTGATTTAAATACCTTTTTACATATTCTATACAATGACATGAATATTTTGTTTGTTATACTATTTTTAATTATTGTGAATGTGAAGACTACGTGGATCATTGTTTTTTATTTATTTTATCCTTTTCTCAGTTTTAGTTATAGTCTGACAGTTTGAGTAATTTATGCGGCCTACCCAAATGTCTTTTCTTTGGTATTGTTCGTTGAATCGTTAAGCTCCTTAAGTTTTGAGTTGAGCTGCACGATTACTGACAAATGCGTGCACTGACTGGACAGGTCCACTCAATCTGTGTGGTTCTTTCATCAAAAGACCATTTCTGACTGCAATCTGCATGGTCTTCACATGATCTGACCAAGATAATGTCTGGACTTTAAAAGAGACTGTGACCTCTGAGTTTGTTTCGGCGTTTCTTCTCAGAGTAGTCAGATAGGAAACGTCGAACTCATCTAGTTTAAAAAAAAATATGTTTGACGTGTAAAAGTGTTTGTACAAACCTACTTACAGAAAATAAATCATTTATCATTTATCATTTATCATTTATAAAAAATCGTACAAACAAATTGACAACGAAGTCTAGGGAAAGTATAAAACTCCACGTTAACAATAATCTTGTAGAAGACGCGAGTTCAGTTGCAAATGCTTTTAATGAATACTTTGAATCAGTGGGGAAAACAAGCACTACCAGAACTTTCGAAGACCCGCCTGGTCGTCGAGTTATAAATCCTAGCGAGAATTCCATATATTTGCAAACAGTTGATCCTTATGAAGTAAAATTTATCATTAGAAATTTAAAAAACAAACAAAGTTTTGGACATGACGAAATACCACCAATACTTGTTAAATCTTGTATCGGAGAATTGATAATGCCTTTGACTTTTCTTATTAACCAATCTTTCACGGAAGGTGTTGTCCCGGATTTACTAAAAATATCTCTAATAAAGCCTATATACAAAAAAGGCAAAAAGACGGACGGAGGAAACTATACCACCTACATTCACTACCTACATTCTCAAAAATATTTGAAACTGCTATGTCCAAACGGATAAATAAATTTTGTGAAAAATATAAAATATTTAATGACAGTCAGAATGGATTTAGGAAAAATAAATCTACAACACTAGCAGTATTTAAATACATTCAAGAAGCTTTAAATATAATAAATAATAAGAAATATGCAATAGGGTTACTATTAGATATGAGTAAGGCCTACGATAGGGTATCATACGAAATATTACTTGATAAACTCTACCAAATTGGTGTTAGAGGCAATCCACATAAATGGTTTTGCTCATACCTAAAAAATCGGACTCAGTACGTTGAAGTAGAATATAATCATCCGCATACTAGCATAATAACCCACGTAAGATCACAAGCAGCAGATGTAACTATGTCTATACCACAAGGTAGTGTGGTAGGATGTATTCTGTTTTTAATTTACATAAACGACTTGCCGAATGAGATAAATGCCCAAAGTGTCCTTTTTGCCGATGACATTTCAATAGTTTTTCCATGTGCCGACAGCAATGAGTTAACTTCAATCCTAGACGATAAACTCTCAAAAATAGTAAGCTGGCTGAAAGACCATAATTTGGAAATTAATTTCTCTAAAACCAAACTGATGCAATACAGACCTTATCAAAAACGCCCATTGACTAATATTAACTATTCCTACAATAATATACAGCTTCAGTGTGTAGATGAATTTAAGTTATTGGGTTTGATAGTTTATAACAATATAAATTGGAAGGCCCATATTCAAGCGGTGTCCAGTAGACTTGCAAGCTTCACGTACGCTCTAAATGAATTAAAAAGGTCAACCGATTCAAAACCAGCTATGTCGGCATACTACGCCTACGCATATTCATGGTTAATATATGGAATTATTGTGTGGGGAAATAGTGTAGAAGTTGGAAAACTCTTCATTTTACAGAAAAAATGTATAAGAATTCTGGCAAACATTGACCAAATGCAGAGCTGCAAACCATACTTTATTAAATATGAAATTCTCACTTTGACAAGCATGTACATCTTGGAAGTAGGCAAGTTTGTCAGAAAGCATGCGTCACTATTCCCATTGGTTAAAGACCTACGGCTGCAGCAACGAAACTTAAGATCCCAAAACAAACTAGCTCAGCCAAGGTCAAAACTTGCTATCATTAAAATTTACAACAGATTACCAGACGATATTAAAAATATAGAACATGAAAATAAATTTGTAAACGCACTTAAGAAACACCTTATACAGAAGTGTTATTACAGCCTCAAAGAATTCTTTACTTAAAAATGTTACTTCCTACTAAATTGTGCAAATACTTATAATAATGTTGATCAATTAAATATGTATAATAAAATTACAATAATGACATTAAAATAATAATAATAATGTATGATGGTTATAAAAATGTTATAATAATTATAATGTACTGATTTAATAATAATATAATGTAATAAACTCATTTAATAATAGGTAAAATATAATATATGGACTTAATGTAAAATTTCCATTTCATAATAATTTAGTGTAGTATGTATTTAATAATGTAGGATAATTTAATGTCATGCATGCAATATTAAATCTAGCTGTATGTACCTGCAAATAATTATGTTTGCTGTGCCCTAGCAGGGTTCATGTTTGAAACAGAAACTATGTACCTACCTAACATCTTGTAGACAACTTGAATGCAATAAATAAATAAATAAATAAATAACGTGCTTTCCGAGGCACAGAGGGGTCTTGGTATGTAACGATGGTCACTTATCCACGGACCATCGGCGGCAAGCGTAGCTTAACCTGCTCGATCTACCCGTGCGGCTGTTATTACTTAGCCACAAGTGTCTTCATTAAATTATAACTCCGTGCAGTAAATAAATAGCAACGACATGGCACCACAACACCGCAGCGGTAACATAGCGGTAACAAAACAAAAACACCTCGCGAATAGCGGCAATAATAAGTAGCGAACTAACCGCGTTGTTACTACTCCGTTTTACTAAACGGGTTTGAGGAAATCACTAAAATTTCTGCCGTACTTCTGAGTGGAATCAATACGTTATATAAAAGAACGTTATTATGGAGAGACGTCATTTTAAGAAATGGTCAGAGCCGGGGATGTTGGAAACTGGTTCTCGGCAATCGCTCTGGGCACTACGCAGTGTTATAAGTCGACTTTGGACACGTTACCGCATCACTGGCAGAGTGGCAGAGCGACATGGAGGACGAGCACGCATCATCACACTCAGACAAAATCATCATCATTCTACTGGCCATATCCCAATATATTTGGGATCGCCGCTACACGCAGACAAGATCGTTCATACAACTCGACGAAATCGTACAATGACCGCGATGAAGTTGGTTACGCTTACGAGGCTTCATAGCTCTTCAGGGATGTTAATTAGCGATCAAACCATAAGAAATCGCTTGATTGAAGTCAATCTCCGTTCCCGAAGGCCGTTACATGTACCTCCTATTGAGCCCCGCAATCGCAGTGCCCGTTTACAATGGGCTCGCGAACACAGAAATTGGGTAGAAGAAGAGTGGTGTTTTGTGTATTTTTCTGGACGAATCTTGCTTTGGTATGAGGTCAGCCAGATGCGAGACGTACATGTTGTACTAAAAGTATAACGTAAACAACACACTTGTGTTCTTAAACAGCGCGCAGCGTAGGCAAGTATACCGATATTTCACCACATAACATTGCTTAAACAAAGAGCATAGGATGCTATTTCCATTAACCAATTTGACTTCGAGCTGCACCAAAAAAATACCACTAGCTCTATGCCCGAGCTGATGATCGTACAGGGGGTCTACTCCCTATGTCCGTCCGTCCATCCGTCAGTGCGTCCGTCTGACATAATGATCCATCAAAACAAGTGTAAAAGTTAAATTTTACACTTGTTTTGATGGATCATTATGTCAAAAACACATCGGGAGTAGGGACAGCTGTCAAATCGTGTTGTCATTCATACTTCGTTCGGGACCCGAACCAATCATTCGTCCGTAGGTGATATGGAGTAGTTCACGACCGTAACGAAGGTTGAAACTACGGGCTTCGTGCTTAGGGAGTAGACACCCAGGACCGGCTCAGCGTATTTGCGACACGTAGACCAATAATGTCATCGTAAACATAGAACTAATATAATATATCACCGCCCAAGGTTCCCTAATTGTACCTAATTACGTCACGTTCTCCATCTCACTTCCAAGTAGGCCATTAGTGGGTCAATTGATTATTATTGACAATATAACTAGATTATATCACATGTCAATAATGCTTGGATTATCTTAGATTGCAATTTAGTTAATTGGTCGTATCAGTCATTATTACGCATTAATTATATTGTATGTTGATTTAGTGGTGTGATGCTGTCGGGTTTGAGGTGTTTACTTGGAATGTAACGGGTCTAAGTCTGGTAGATTTAATGTGAGTTTTGTGAAGTAATTCTTACAACAACGCCAACGGGATAAACAGCAACGGGATCGAAACAGTTCAAGCTCACTTCAACTATGTTTTCACCGTGATTTTTAGGGTTCCGTACCTCAAAAGGAAAAAACGGAACCAGTATAGGATTACTCAGGAGCGTGTGGAGGTATCAAGTTGAAATTAATATCAAATACGTAGGTCTATGGTCCCTTGGTGCTCTAAAAAAATCAAGTTTCTATGTCAACGCGTTAAAAAAGTATTAGCGATATATTTCGATACTCTCGAGTAAATCAAAACCTACAGGGTACTTCCCGTTACCGACCTAGAATAATGAAATTTGGCAAGAAGTAAGATCTCACAGCACAAGTAAAGGAAAAAGTCCGAAAATTGTTAATTTGTAATTTAATCACATAAAAAATTACTTAGCCACGAGCTCCTCTTGAATCTACCTACATAATTATAAATATACTAAACTAATGCTAGGTGAAATTATGTACAACAGCAACTTAACCTCCATCAGGGAATAAAAGCACAGATGTATAACACTCATTAATTATTCCTCCCTGCAACTACAATTCTCGAGTTAATAAACTTCTGAAAGATTGTGAGAGCCTCTAGTTTCCTCTCTCTTGAGAATCCTCAGAATAAGGGGAAATGAACTCTAATTAATGAAACTTTGTAACTTTCTCTGAGTGTTTTAGTATGCATGTATCGTACACACCTTGTCTTAAATCGAAGCGTAGCTCGGTGTGTAAGTGAAATAGCGATAGAGGGATGTCTAGTTTGATGCGCGAGATAAGAGACTCGGAACTAAACGCGTTTCGTTTAAATGTAGATTTATGAAAAAACTGGATTATTTTTTATCGAAAAATTTTTATGGAATCGTGTTTTCGTCAAACATAGTACTTAACATTAATCCTCAACTTTACCATATAATTTATTTCATAATTAGTGCTGCAGTATTTTCGACATATCGGAGGATCATGCTAAGCCATTTGAGGTAGTATAGGCTCTGAAGAACTGGCATAGATAGATGTATTGGTACTCATGGTATATTGGCTATAAGCTATATAATAATAGTGTGATTTCAATACTGGCTGCGCCCTGCTGTTTTAGCCGCATAAGTCTCGATCCTGTGGGAATATCGGATTAAAAGTATTGTATGTCCTAATCCAGGTCATGGTCTACACATGTATTAAATTCCATCCAAATCCGTTCAGCCGTTTTAGCATGAAAGCGTAACAAACAAACACACTTTCGCATTTATAATACTAGCTGCGGTTTCACCCGCGTAGACCGGGATAAAAAGTAGCCTATGTGTTAATCCAGGGTATAAGCTATCTACATACCAAATTTCATACAAATCGGTTCAGCCGTTTGAGCGTGAAGAAGTAACAAACATACACACACACAAACTTTCGCCTTTATACTATTAGTGAGAAGTGATTAGTTAGAATACACGTGCAGCAGCCTCCAATAAAAACACAATAACTTGGTATTCACCTTCATATCCTCCATTATTATCTTGAATTCTCTACGTCTGTACAGCCGCAGCCATAGAATTTCCCCCGGGCGGAGTCGTCGTCAACGGAAGCAGGTGACAATGAAAGGAGGGATGCCTCGGCGTTGAATCGGTTTTCTAATGAAGCCCCCATTTGATTTCACGTTCAACTTCACTCAGAAAAGGTTATGGAAGCATTTTTTTTTCATAATATTCCTCTATGTCCTAGCGATAGGGATGGAAACTATTAACTTGCTTTTTTTGTGAGTGTCATGTGTCAATTATTTTGGTAATTGGTGTCTGATGACTAAAAAGAGAGTATAAGTAAATTGGACGTGTCCCTGGTTGATATTTTTAGTTTTCTTTTTAGGAAATAAAAAAACACATTCTTCATTTTCCATATAAATGACATAGTTCTTTCTTATCTCTTTGAATGTCCAGCTGTCAGAGCGTTTTTTTTTTCGTTAATTAATTAATTAATCAATCAGAATAATATTCTGATATATGACATTATAAAAATAAAATAATAATGTCAGCGTGGCTGCTATAGTCGGCCAGACATTCAACTGGATATACTTTCGAGAGGCATCTCTTAGTTTATCGCAATGGACTTTGAGAGTTCATATCATCATCTGCCTAGCCTTTTCCCAAATATGTTGGGGTCGGCTTCCAGTCTAACCGGTTGCAGCTGAATACCAGTATTTTACATGAAGCGACTTCACGGTCAGACTTTCGGGCTTCTGACGACCCGTAACGACTGCCAAAGATCCACGAATGACAGCCGGGACCAACGGCTTAAAGATCCATCTATGGACTAACTGCGGCAAGCGTAGTTGATCTGATCGATCAACCGTGCGCCTGTTATTACTTAGCCATGAGCCCCATAGTTCATAATAGCTACTAAAATACACTGCATAATCGTGATGATCAGCCCACTTTATAATCAAGACTTCGTTTTAGAATACCAGCGTATACTTAAGGCGCAAACGGAGCCAAATGACGTCTGCCATTAGCCCATGTTCAAAGCTCGTTAAGCTTTAATAATGCTGATAAAAATAAAATTGAATTACACGGATAAGAGCTCTAAAGGGCTGACGATTTCAAATAAAAAGTTACAACACTTTTTGTGTGACGATTTATTTTTTTGAGCAGGAGCTCGTGGCTAAGTAACAGCCGTACGGATCAAGCCATCAAGTTAGCTACGATTGCCGGGGTTGGTCCGTGGATGGGTGACCTTCTTTACATATCGAGATTACTCCGTGCCTCGCAAAGCACGTTAAGCCGTTGGTCCCGGCTGTCATTCGTGGATCTTTGAGAATCGTTACGGGTCGTCAGAAGGCCGAAAGTCTGACAACCAGTCTTACCAAGGGGTATCGTATTACCCACCCAGTAATTGGGTTGTGGAGGTCAGATAGGCAGTTGCTCCATATAAAATACTGGTATTCAGCTGCATCCGGTTAGACTGGAAGCCGACCCCAACATATTTGGGAAAAGGCTAGGCGGATTGATTGATTTATTTTTTGAATTAAATTAAAAAAAAAAAATTAAGTAAGTACAGTTAAAAAACTCCAAAAGCTTTTTATAAGCTGTGTTAAAACAATCTTCCGTGCAAAATATCCTTACAACACAGTACACAGAAATTTAATTTGATATCCGCCCTTACCGACCGGTGTCCCGAATTTTCCGCGATTAAAATTTTATGATTCAAAATACTATAGTGAAAGGCTACGGGGTCGTTGGGGACCCCGGATGAATTGGGCAGCCACACTTTTGTCGTAAAAATGCTTTTATGCGGTCACAATTGGTAAAAGAATTTATTCGACCGTCATTGTAATTCATCATTGGACTTAGAAAAGTAGGTTAACTTTTTAGTAGATTACTATTGTTATGACCGTGAAGTTACTTCTTACATGAGTGAAGAGTGACCATTGAGTAGTGTTGGACGAGAATGTTCGTTAATTTTCTTACTATCTATATCTTATGTACTATTAATAAAGTTGAAGAGGTTGTTTGTTTGAACGCGGTAATCTCTAGAACTACCAGTCGGATTAAAATTTTTTTTTTCGCATTTGATAGTCCAATTCTTGAGAAAGGCTATAGGCTATTTAACATTACGCTAGGACCCTTAGGAACCGAGCAAAAGCTAAGTTAAAAACGCGGTGCTGCTAATTTACGCAATGAACTAGAATATCACACAGAAAAAAGTAGCCGCAATGAACAAAGCATCATGACTTTATTAAACCATCTCTATGGACTAATAACAAAAGTAGGACTTGTATATTTTACGACCAACATACACTATCAATCTGCCTAGCCTTTTCCCAACTATGTTGGGGTCGGCTTCCAGTCTAACCGGATGCAGCTGAATACCAGTATTTTACATGGAGCGACTGCCTATCTGACCTCCACAAGCCAGTTACTGGGTAATACGATACCCCTTAGTAAGTCTGGTTGTCAGACTTTCGGGGTTCTGACGACCCGTAACGATTGTCAAAGATGCACGAATGACAGGGAGTTTCGGTGTGTAAAGGTAGTCACCCATTCACGGACCAACCCCGGCAAGCGTAGCTTAACCTTGGACCGACCCGTGCGACTTAGCCACGAGCTCCTCAACAAAAGTCAGACATGTTAATACATTACTCCAAAATGTTTAATAAACGAACATAAAATTTTAAGTTTTGCCTAACTGGAACACTTGCGATTTATGTACAATTCATGGAGTGTGAGCCATACTGACCGTGTATTTTTGGGGTCAGAGTGTGACTATAAATTCGATGCAACTAATGCATGGCCCAGCCGTGCCAAGTGCGGCCAACTTACACACTTACAGCAGCGCTATTATAAAACAGCTGATCGTATGGACGAGTTTTGATTAGGTCGCTCGAAGGACCAGCTTTTTCGTTATTGGGTGTCATTTTGTCACCAAGAAATTGAGAAATGGAAGGAGATTCAAGGACGGGGATATGCACCAGCACTGGGGCCGTATTGTAAAGTATTAAAAATTTTTTGACTGTGAAAATTAGATGGTGCTATCGGCCTTGTATAGCTCGGAAGGCTTTCGTTCAAAATCCCTTTTACATTTGTTCAGTCTTTGTCATTGGTTTCTCAGTCGCCGGCGAGTGCGGTCAACAACTAAACTAAATAATGTGCGTTTTATTTGTGCAGAATAAACAATTTTGCTTTCTTTTTCTTTCCTTGATGCTATGTGGTGTTATATTTCATTCAAAATTGGGCTTTAATGGAATTGATAAGTGATGGTTTTAACACAGTTATCGAAAGATGGTTTCCCGGAATAAGCTTAAGCCCACACAAAGCAGAAAATGCCATAACAGCCAAACTAAATGCTCTAACTTTTTATCGTAACGATATTCTTGTAGGAAAGTCGTTAAATAAATATGAATTGCTCCCGGTAGAGGGCGTTATTTAACAATTTGCTGGCGGTCGAATCATGATTGTATTGCCATGTAATTTGCGGCGGCCATGATTGCACCCTTCCGGACCGGCCACTCCTTACGTACTTTTTTACTCTTTATTATTCTAAAATGGAGAAAGGGTGAAGTTGGCATAAAGGTTCTGAAAGAATAATGATGTTATGATTATTCGAGTTTCCTGTGACTCAAGTGTCGCGGTCGCAACCTTTTCGAGTTCTTTTTTCAGATAAGAATACTTAATATCACTCTGTACTTTCTGAGAGAGGAGGAGCTCGTGGCTAAGTAATAACAGCCGCAAGGGTCGATCCATCAGGTTAAGCTACGCTTGCCGGGGTTGGTTCGTGAATGGGTGACCATCTTTACATACCGAGACTCATCCGTGCCTCGGAAAGCACGTTAAGCCGTATCTTTGACAGTTGTTACGGGTCGTCAAGAGCCCGAATGTCTGACAAAACAACCAGTCTTACCAAGGCGTATCGTATTACCCAATAACTGGGTTGTGGAGGTCAGATAGTCAGTCGCTCCATGTAAAATCCTGGTATTCAGCTGCACCCGGTTAAGACTGGAATCCGACTTCAACATAATTAGGAAAAGGCTAGGCAGATGATGAAGTACTAGGATATTTTCCGAAAGCACTACTTACAGTTAACATTCGACTCCTCAATTTACAAGTAGGTATACCAACTCCACAAAATATCTACCCAGTCATTTGCACATACATAAAACCTCCATTATAAGTGCTGGTTATGTTACCAACATTACCACAATATGGGTCAGTAGTACTGCACCAACTTTGTACTGAAACTTGTTTAAAACCTATCATCGGGTGAAAACTTACAACTTTTGGCCATTGCCCAGGTTTCTAATTACGCTGCTGTAGCGAGAAAATTGAAAAGTTAAAAATTTTTGGCGTCTAGGGTTTCTTTTGTGAACAATTTTCGTACCGAATAGTTGCGAAACTTTGTAGTGTGTTTAGTAAAACTGTTCCTTTATGAATTATCGTGTAATTTTCGCATCGGTGTTATCAGCTTTTAAGACCAATCAATCGAAGCTTGGTTTACTTCGGTGTGTAAGTGAAATGGCGTTATGGCTGTCTATAGTTTGACGCGCGAGATAGAAGACTCTCACGCGCACCGAAACTAAACGCGCTTCGTTTAAATGTAGATTTATGACAAAATGCTATAACTACTTAAATCAATTTTTAGCTTAGTAAGTTCTTGTTTATTTAAATACCTTAGATTTAGAGCAAAACTGCACGATAAGAAACTGTTTATGTATTTAAATCGTATAAAACAGAAAATGACGGTGCTACTTCGGATTTTTTTTCTATCGAAAACAATTTTATATACCTAATCATGTTTCGGTTTTAGTACAACAGTAGACAATAATTATATTCAAACATATAGAAAATTCAAATGATTTAACCATAATACATTTGGTTTTATATGAATTTTTAAAAACACAAAACTTATCGACGTGTGGTAAAAGGGCGAATTTTACAAATGGAACATATTATAATGCTATCACATTATAATATGTTCCATTTGTAAAATTCGCCCTTAATAGTTTAAAAATATAGGTATTTACTACTGCAAACAAAATTGCTTCAAAGTTTAATTTAAACTTTAATAGGAGCGAATCTTTTGTACTCCTCCAACTGCAGTCATTAAATTTTGCATAATAATATGAAGTTGAAGCATCGTTAACTGAAATATAAATCGCATTTTAACAATAACGTTCTATCGTAAATAAAGTCGTAACGGACGTTATTCCGCGCGTCCGTTATTCGGCGCATTAAATTTAACGATGGAAATTAACGGCTCTACATGTGTCAATGATTTTAGTTGCGTCATCGTTGTTTTTAGTACGTAGATTAGGGCCAGAACGCTTACGTCGATCTGAAAAAGAAATGGTTCTGTTATTTTATGGACTGATTTCTGTTGACTTTGTTCATGTCACTACTGTGTTGTTTTTCATAGTATTGATAATACTATGAGAAACAACAGTGGTGGCCGAGTGGTATCGTCTTACTTACGAGTTGTAGGCAGGGCCCGAACAACCCCGGTTAAGAGTTAAGTGTTTCGAAGGGGTAAGCCATTTATGAAGTTACCTTTATCATGTATAACTCCTTGAATGGGTTTTAGCCTTGAAACCCAGTAAAAGGGTTATCTTTTCAATATGGATAACCATTGAATGGGTTCTATACTTGAAACCCAGTGAAAGGGTTACCCCTTCATTAAGATAACCTATATAATATAAGGTAACCATATTGGCAATTTGCAACGTATGCCCATCATCGAGAGATCATATTACATTGCTCCGAGTTGGAATGTTACGCTGTTATCGTTTTAGAGAGAGTTGAAGCGGAACCCTTTTGAACGGCTTAATTTAAGCCGTTCAAAAGGGTTACCCACTCATGTTGGTTTTTGTTTAACTGCTTAGAAAAACCCTATCGAAAACCAATGGATAACCAAAGTGGTCCCTGGTTGTAGGTCGTGTGTTTGAACCCAGGCAGGCGCATTACTTTGTGTAATTTATAACATCACCACTGCTCTCAAAATGGTGAAGAAAAACATGGTGAGGAAACCGGCATGTACTAAAACCAAATATTCGAAGACATGTGACATCTAGCAACCCGCACTGGGGCCGCGTGGTGGATTATGGGCCGCTCCCTCTCAGAGCTGTGTCGCAGCGATGATTAGGTTCATTTTTGCACAACTTAATTGGCCAATAAAAGAGGGGCTTGTGGCTAAGTAATAACAGCCGCACGGGTCGATCGATCAGGTTAAGCTACGCTTGCCGCGGTTGGTCTGTGGATGGGTGACCATTTTTACGTACCAAGACCCCTCCGTGCCGCAGAAAACACGTGTCACGGCTGTCATTCGTGGATCTTTGACAGTGGTTCGTTTGAAAGTCTGACTACCAGTCTTACCAAGGGGTATCTTATCCAGTAACTGGGTTGTGGAGGTCAGATAGGCAGTCGCTCCATGTAAAATACTGGTATTCAGCTGCATCCGGTTAGACTGGAAGCCGACCCCAACATAGTTGGGAAAAGGCTAGGCAGAATACGAATTGGACAACAAAAAGAGGATTTTTCCATATAACGATCAGGATTATCCGTTGAAGTTCCTAGATGCGTCAGTTAATATCATCAAAACCAACTTATATAACAAAAAAATCCGCTCAAAATCAAGATGCAAGTTTATTTTACTAACAAGGAAACAGAACAATTGTTTTAAGTTGATATAAAATGAAACATTACAAGATAAGCAACAGCGAGGAATTACAATAGTCTTGAACAATAGGAAGCCGTCATAACTTCCTCGTACAGAACATGAAAGATAAACTCATTATATTATTGTACGTACTGTATTCAATCTGCCTAGCCTTTTCCCAACTTTGTTGGGGTCGGCTTCCAGTCTAATCGGATGCAGCTGAATACCAGTATTTTACATGGAGTGCACCCAGGCAGCACACAAGTCATATAACTGGCCAACAATGTAACCTTATGCAAGGTTAAGCTTTATTACATATGTATAGAAGCTGTGTGTATTACGAAGTTCTGTATTAGTTATTTTTTTTGCTAACATAATGCTATTAGCTGAGTAAGTTTTGTAATTTGCCGATTTTATTTCTTAAAACTGAATAATCATCATAAAAAGACCTGTTACTCAAGAGTTCGTGTAACCGTTTGTATAACATTGGTATAAAATTCCATTAGCAAGCATGATACTGGATAATTTATATTCTGTTCTCTTTTAGTTCTATTAAACACCACATTTTCATAGTTATTCAGCTGCTGTATAAAATAGGCGCTGTTTCTGTTATGAAGCATATAGTAACTTAAAAGAAATTAAGATAGCTGTTATAACTGCTTTATGCCACTTTAAGTACGGAATTACCGTCATGTGCAGCTAAGTGTGGTAACAACAATAGTAACAGATTTTTATGCAGAAGTTTGCTGGGTAATCACGAAAAGTAGACATTCTTCCATCAAGTTTACTAAGATATGTATGTGTATATATGTTATGTACTAAAGTATGTAAGGTGTATAGGGTAGGTAATTAAACTAATCCTATGCTTCAGTAGGTACAATTTACTTATATCTATGACTACTTTTATTGTTATTTATTTAGGTATTTCAATCAAACTTAATTATACGTTTACAATCAGTTAATTAGGTAGTTCTTCGTGTTGTCGTCGCCAACAGTAATCAAGACTAATGTTTATTAATGTTAACTTTACGAATTGATAACATAATGATTAATAGTATGATACTTCAATACTTCTCAGATTTTACATTGCCAAATTGTTCCTAAACGATTGTAAGCCAAAAACTGGAATGAAGAGCTGTGTTTGGTAGATACTAAAACTCATCTGATATTATCTATATGATTAGATTATAGAACAAAAATACCTAACGACTTCATCGATAAGTATTTTTGTTAAAAAGCTTTTTTATATTGATTATTAAATAATTATCTGAATTTGATAAGAGCTAAAAAGAACAAATAGGTAATATACCTATAGTGTGGGTTTTCATTACTATAAGACTGAATCCTAATTGTTTGATTTACAGTACGAATGTGTGTGATTATAGAAACGTTATAGAAAATATGTTGAGTGCAGACCTCTTTTAACCAGAGAACAAATGAATAAGTGGACACGTAAGGTCTGTTAAGTAGACATAAGATGATAAGCCGCTGTGCAATCAGATTTTATTCAGAATGAGCGTCGCCATATCGAATAACATAACCTATTACAGTTTTATGGAATTTTATACTCAAATACTCAATTTTAATAACGAAATCGGTATAATATTCTTATAAAAGTATTACAAGGTTATTTTTGAACCCATAAACTGCATAAAACATGAAAAATATTTCACACGTAAAAACAAACCATTAGACGAAATGTTGTTTATTTCTCCAAAACCCGGCTTATCAGGTAGCGCGTGAAAATTTTATACGAAATGTATATATAAATACACAGTAAAGTTGCATGCGCACCAACAAATTCCTTCTCTAAGCATAAATAAGGGTAAAATTTACTGACGATAGGCAATATAATTTGGCCATATTATATTTCAATGTCGCAGTTCACCAACAAACGCATACCGCGGGTGTTGGGATTTGTCAATTTCAATTTAATTTGATTAACTTCTTGATAATATATACTGAAATAAGCTAAACGCTGTGTATCCTCTGAATATCTGAGGTTTGAGGGACTTAACCATAGTTCACTCACCATTCATTCATCATCTGGCTAACAGATAACACAACAGATAACAGATTCTGGATAACAGATTCTTTTGTATAATACTTGTACAAAAGAACAAAATGCTTTTATGCAGAAGATACTCAGCTTGTCGTACAATTATTCAAAACTTATTCATGTGTTACGTTGCTATTACACAGCTATTAGCAGTATAATTTGTGCCCAAATTGCTTGAATAACGTCTGAGTAAGCGCCAAATCAGCTAATTACAGTAGTCTTATTCAGCAATTAGTTTCTATGACTGCTGTTAAACAAAACTTACTCAGAAGGTTTGTGCTGGCTGGGCACTCCATGTAAAATACTGGTATTCAGTATGAGCCGTTCATAGTACAAATTCCGTCTGTGACCGTGACAATTTATAAGAATGCCGTGTTGATCAGTGGTTTCTTGTAAAAACCGAAGCCATGTAAATCATGGAATCACTTTCCATATGTAAGTACAAGTATTTTACCGTATTTGTCTTTAAAATCATGACAAAGGGAAAAAGTGGAGACACATGGTTCCGATACATTTTAACATACCTCCTTCTTTCTTATATCTATGACTAGGACAGTACTAGATTCAAGGTAGATATTTTGTAAACTATTCTCATAATATTAACATCCACCAGGATCCAACTACACTTTTAAAGCAAGAAAAGCCAGATAAATAACAGCAACACAGTTGTATTCTAATAGTTATGTTAAACTTCGCAAATGTAAAACGTATCGCACAAAGTTCGTGACCAAACTATCGGCCAACCATATACCAACTTTGTATAATACCCTTACAATTTGAATAACTTTCTGCTTCGGACATGTTAGGTTGTCACATGTAGTTGTGTTTTACTAATTTATTGTGACTGAGTTATAATCTAGGCAAATAACTTATGACAACTTGTGTATTTGGGTTGATGATGGCAATGCGAGGAGCTCGTGGCTAAGTAGTAACAGCCATCCATCAGATTGATCCATCAGGTTAACCTACGCTTGTCCGGGGTTGGTCTTGATGGGTGACTAAGATCATCTTTACATACAGATACTCCTCCGTGCCTCGGAAAGCACGCTAAGCCGCTGGTCCCGGCTGTCATTCGTGGATCTTTGACAGTCGTTACGGGTCGTCAGAAGCCCGAAAGTTTGACAACCAGTCTTACCATCGTATCGTATTACCCAGTAATTGGGTTTTGGAGGTCAGTCAGGCAGTCGCTCCATGTAAATTAGTGGTATTCAGCTGCATCCGGTTAGACTGGAAGCGGACTCCAAAAATAGTTGGGAAAACGCTAGGCAGATTGATTTGATTGATTGATGGAAATGCGTCGGGATTAGGTAAAGTAACTCGCGATTTCAATGTATTTATTCGGATTTGACGTTATGTAATTAATGAGTGTCAGCCCCACGGCTAAATAATGAACTGACGACTTAAAAAGGTGGCTGTGCGAATGGCTGCGGAAGGCGAAGAACCTTTTTTTGTGGATAGTAAATCATTAAGTGACTTCCTCTGCTCTGAGCGGAGCGGGAGGGCGTGTCAGACTTTTACTGCCCGCGACCCCGGCGGCATCGGCCCTATCGGACCCCGTCACTGCTGACAACTCTTTGAGGCGCGCGTGGAACACAACGCGCCGTCGACCCGGGCCTGGGGGCCTACTCCCTAACCACGAAGCTCGTAGTTTCGGCCTTCGTTACGGGCGTTTCTTACTCCGTATCACCTACGGATGGATGATTGGTTCGGGGCACGAACAAAGTATTGTTTATTGTTTATTTATAAAAAAAAAAAAAAAAACAGACAGAGTATGAATGACAACATGATTTGCCAGTTGTCCCTACTCCTGATGTGTTGTTGCCCGTCCGAAAAATTTAACTTTTACACTTGTTTTAATGGATCGTAATGTCAGACGGACGGATAAACGGCGGACGGAAAGACGGACGGACTTAGGGAGTAGGCCCCCAGGTCCTTACCGGACGGCGAGCTACCCATTGCTCGACGTCCGCAAGCCCGTGCCTACAGTGGCCGGGAATCGGCTATTGATTCCCGCCGCCCAGGCCGTCTCCTTCGGTGAGTCATGCACTCTCGCTCCGTACCATGGCCTGGACCAGGTGTTCCGGAGACATCTATGTCCACCAGTGGACTGCGATAGATTGAATTGATTGATTAATTAGGATTGTCTGTGATGTTTTCCCTATGAAGATAATGGATACCAACCGTTTTGTAAAAGATGAGATTCATCACATATGGCTAAGATATACACATAAGCCAGCACAAGCGTAACACTTTTAATAATAATCCAAAGAATTTTCAAGAAAATTGCTAAGCGTTCACTTGTTCAACAACGTACAGTACAACTATTTTTTTAAGTTCCCTCGGCAAACTTCGTGTTTGACAGTCGTCGGATTTCTATCAGTTGCCGTTTGCACTTGCTGCAGACCGGACGCTCTCTATCGACTTGCAAGTATATGGAGTTGTTAATACTCTTTTAACTTAATGTAATTTATTTTAAAAATGGGAGGTAAATTACTAAAGTACCTATTCGGGAATGCGATGAAAATAGTTGTATTGTAGGTAAATAACGCAATGATCTGTCAAAATACTGCATTTGTGTGTTACGCAAATACCTCGCAGAAAGCCAGGTATAAAAGTAAAACCCTGAAAGACAGTATGATTGGAGCAAAGAACGTAGAATGTAAATACATTTTCTGTAAACGAAATGTGTAGCCACTTCCTTGGTTTTCTCTTACATCTTGCGTGGGTTGGATGTCCAATTGATGTATGCGTTTCCTTATTCCCAAAGGCTGCGGAAATAAATCGTAATGATGCTTCAATGTTACCTTATTTATAACACCGTTGAGAATAATATTTCTTCTTTGGATTTTGAATTTGTCAGATATTGCATGGTAATAAGATAAACGTATGATGTGGATGTGCTTTTCATGATGTGATTAAGTTTTTCTTTGCAAAATACAACAAGTGCGAGTCGGACTCGCACACGAAGTGTTCTGTACAATATTTACTTACAATTATTTTTTTTAAGTTGGTCTTTAATAAGGTCGAGAAAAAAAAAACGCCGCAAAAATTACAACTTTCTTGTTTGGGGACACCATTTAATTTAATTTTTATTAGTTTTCGTTAAGTAAAATGAAAAGTGAAAATTTCAAGTGTATTATTTATTGTTTATTATTTTATTGTGTGTGTGTGTTATTTGTGTGTGTATTTTGTGTGTGTGTATTGTGTATTTCTATTACGATTGCAAAGATACAGCCTTGTGACAGACGGACGCACGGACAGCAGAGCCTTCGTATGCCTTCGCACAGAGTATTACAGAGGCCAAGTTTCAGAAGAGCGTGCAAAATTTATACCTATTTTATACCAAAGCACTATGTATACTAAAAGCATGTTTATATGGCAAGAAAGTGATTCGTAAAGACCAATTTTGTATTATGCAAAATGGCAGATAGGTACCGGAAAATGACTTTTCATCACGGAAAATTTAATATTTCACACAGCTAATCCCAAAACACATTAGATTAGCTTGGCACCCTAAACTCAGGTATGGGTATAATTCAATTTATTGTTATTATAATCATCTGCTTGGCTCTGCTATGTAGGGCAAACATCTCGTAGATATGAAAATGAAAACTGCACCAAACCACAGATTAATACAGATGGGACACAATACGCAGTTTAGGTATGAAGCTAAAAGTACGCGGCGGGCTCATCTCACTGGGTCAATTCAGTGTGGGCTGCCGCGCACCGGCCGGCTCGCACGTTAGTTCGATACTCACTCACGCGCCGTGCCGTAAAAGAAGACAACCCTAACGAGTCAGTAGGTAAAAGAGTTACGCGATAGAAAGATAGGCAACTTGTAGGTGAATATAACTGTAGCTAATAAGCGTTGTGCGACCTGAATTGCACTTTAGTGTGTCGTTGCAGGAGTCGCTTTTTATTTAAATGATTTTGCGGAGTGTCCCATCTGTATTAATCAGTGACCAAACATTACGACTGCTTACATTTCCATTCACAAACATTAAACTGTATAAGGAGGCAACATTCCGCTGTCTTATTAAGCCAAGCACACAACTGTAACAATATCGCAAGCTAGTGTCTTTCGGTCAGGCTGTGAGCCAACAAAAACAGCAACATTTTACGACTAGCCAAGTTGTCGCACCAACTGTGCCTTCATAACTTGGAGAGTTGCACACTGATATTAATATAAGTACCAGCAGCTAACAAGCTTATATTGCGCTCTAGGAAATGTATTAAGAGGGGAGGTGGCCTTCGAGGAATTTGAAAAATAGGTATTTGAAGAAACTATTGCCGTCGCGCTGTGCTGATAAGAAGAGTGCTATAGGGACAGCAGACCGATTATATCACAATTTTTTTGACGAGATCGACGTTTCGGATTCCCCTTTTTTCTCTTCGAAAACTGAGTCGATTCAATTATATTTTTCATCAAAATTTTAAGAAAGAGTATGTCTAGGTTCCTATCATTTTCTTTCATGTTAAAAACTTTTAGAGTTTGGCTGGTAATCCTCTAATCACGGCAGTAATAAAAATGGAGCATTTTTTGTATTTTTGGAGGGTCATATTTTCTTTACTAAGTAGTACCTGAAAAAAAAAGAAATGACAGGAACCTGTCTACAGCAGACTTAGATTTTATGAAAAAAAAAAAAAAAATTACTCTCGTCTAGAGGCATTATTCAGGAAAAAAAACGGTGAATACATTATGGAGAATCGCAGACCACCTCGGGACTCCTATGTTCCCTGTAGGGAAATATGTATATAGAGCTGTTTTCTTGTAATTTTTCTTCTTCATCCAAGAGATTACTTGGCTTACCTTATTGCTGGTCTCTGGTAATGTTGGTTGTCAGTAGCATAATTATCTATAATTTTCCGTTTTAACCCCCGACGGAAACAGAGGGGTGTTATAAGTTTAAAGTGTGTATCTGCGTATCTGTCTGTGGCATCGTAGCTCCCAAACTACTGAACTGATTTAGATTTTTTTTTATTTCTTTGAAAGGAGACTTGATCGAGAATGTTCAAAGCTATGATTCAAGAAAATCTATTCAGCCGTTGAAGATTATCAGCTTTTTTTTAGTTGACGAATGGTTGTGAGTATCTTCCACAATTTGAAGAAGTGACTACGTCCTTGTTTTTGGTCTTCACGGGATTTTGGCGTTCCCTATCTTTCATTGAAGAACATAGGCTCATTTTCCTCTTTCCGTTCAGAAATGTATGTCCAAAACTTTAACCTAACTTGGCCCCTTTTCACAACCACACTTCTCTTTTCAAAATACAGTAACCCACATTCAAACCCACAAAGCGTCTACAATGCAGTTTGACCGTCCATAATCATATAACATTCATAAAAGGCATCTAAGACATAAATCACCCCAGTGCATCGTGATCGAGATTCTCGCAATGGAAGTACGCCCCCCCACAAAGGACTGATCCGACAATCCGACCTATTTGGATCTGTACCAGAATTCCGATCGACTGAAAAAAGAATGGCGATGGTAAAATGGCGCCTATTCTCATTGCAGTTTATTGGAAGTTTTAAAATGGAGGCAGACGTGAATGGAACTAATGTTTTGAATTCTCGGATTTGACGAGTCTGTTGATGTTTTTTTTTTATCGATGGAGCGGGTTTTAGGTATCTAGTTTTGTGTACGGAGATTCTGAATAGAATCGAGGAAAGTATAGTTTATACTTTAACTAGCTGTGCCCCGCGGTTTCACCCGCGCAGACCGGGATAAAAAGTAGCCTATGTGTGTGTGTGTGTGCCAGGGTATAAGCTATCTACATACCAAATTTCATGCAAATCGGTCTAGCCGTTTGAACGTGAAGAAGTAACAAACATACACACACACACACACACTCACAAACTTTTGCCTTTATAATATTAGTGTGATTACTACTTTTAGCTGGGAATGGAGGTCTGCGTGTAGGTTTTTAGGCTTTAAGGCGAAAGCGCCAAGGCAGCCCGCGAAATTCAAAATTTCTTAAGTTTTTTGCAATTTGTAGGTCAGTGTGAGCTTGTATGTTGATTAAAATATGATTCGCGGCCGTAGCTAATATCGCTTTACAGAATTATAATCATTAGAATCAGCAATACAACTCCATAAGTTAGCATTTACTTCAAACCTCATGATTTCATGAAATCGCTAGATTTGAGATAAATGCTAACTTATGGAGTTGTATTGCTGATTCTAATGATTATAATTGTGTAAAGCGATATTAGCTACGGCCGCGAATCATATTTTAATCAACATACAAGCTCACACTGACCTACAAATTGCAAAAAACGTAAGAAATTTTGAATTTCGCGGGCTACCGTGACGCATCAACCTTAAGTGAGCAAAGTCTAAAATAAGTTAATAGTGTACCTAATCTATTTTTTTTATCCAAGATTGAGCGCTATTGTTATGTGAAATTTTCCATGTCTAATTGTGTGAAATAAATAGTTAAGTATATAAGTTAAGTTTTTTTTATTGTTCTCTTTGATCGTGATTTTTAGAGCTTCAAGGGACCGTAGACCTACGTATTTGATATTAATTTCAACTTGATACCTCCACGAGTTCTTGAGGAAAAGGGTCTTGACAGACAGACAGACAGACGGACTACGAAGTGATCCTATAAGGGTTCCGTATTTTCCGTATAAGGTACCTACGGAACCTTAATATACAGGACGATACAAACACCAGTTGTTTATAATTAAATAAAAGATACCGAGTGGACTGTTAGTACTATTACCAAACGTTTCTAGCACTTATTAAAGAAAATAATTGTAATTACTTAAGTTCAACTGAAGTAATTACGTTAAGTACTCTATTACACATCTATTTACGTTAAGTGAAGAACTTGTGTAATACAGTACTTATTAACCGACGAAAAAAAAGAAGGAGGTTCTCAATTCGAAACGTATATTTTTTATTCCAATAGGACAATTAAAACTTTACAAAAAATAACAACTGACAATCGCTAATTACAAGCTTCCACATTTAGAAAATTGGACTGAATCTATTGGATTATAAGACGATTGGGTTAAAGAATACAGGGTGTAAGGGACAGCCCTCCGCAAACTAATAGGGTGCATTCAGCTCCTCATTTTGAATCATATTCCACCGGAAATTTTCTCAGGAAAATTTTCATTTAAAAAAAAAAAAAACAGTTACATTTTCATTATTTCAATGTAAAATTGCATTGTGTGTTCGCAGCACTCCATATATGTAAAAAAAACTGCAAAAAAAACAATGGAACAACCAGCAATGGATGTTGAAATACTCTAACCAACAACGCGTGAAATCAGCTGTTCACTTTCTGTCTAGCTACAGAGTTCATCGAACTCTCCGCATACTTATTACCTACCCCTCCCAACCAGTAATAGACGCTCCGATTTGTGCACAAAAACACAAACAAATCAGGTTTAGTGGATTCCCTTAACGTTCCTGAAAAAATTTCATGTACCGGTCATCTTAGTATGACATACTGAATTCACCCTATCAGTTTGCGGAGGGCTGTCCCTTACACCCTGTATATGCCATAAACATTAGCTTGCTCTGAAAATACTAAAAACTATGCTTGATGTTTTTCCTTTCGTACTTCTCAAGTGTTGTATTTCTGTCATTACTTTTCGACTCCTTAACTTTTCACAATATATGCAAAATCTCAGATAATTTACCTACATTCCACAGTTACTTACCCAACTATCTTCTTAGCAGTAGCATTCTAAGTTGATTTTTGTGTGACCGGGTAATAAACAGGTCCTAAAAATGTTTGGTTGCACAGGAATTTAAATTCTGCCGTGTATGACATTAAGTTTGTAGTTCCAAAAATTATCTCATCAGCTTGCACTGAAAATACTAAAAACTATGCTTGATCTTTTTCCTCTCGTACTTCTGTATTTCTAACTCGTGGAGCTCGTGGCTAAGTAATAACAGCCGCACGGGTCGATCCGTCAGGTTAAGCTACGCTTGCCGGTGTTGGTCAGTGGATGGGTGACCATCTTTACATAGCGAGATTCCTCCGTGCCTCGGAAAGCACGTTAAGCCGTTGGTCCCGGCTGTCATTCGTGGATCTTTGATAGTCGTTACGGGTCGTCAGAAGCCCGAAAGTCTGACAACCAGTGTTACCAAGGGGTATCGTACTACCCAGTTACTAGGTTGTGGAGGTCAGATAGGCAGTCGCTCCACGTAAAATACTGGTATTTAGCTGCATCCGGTTAGACTGGAAGCCGACCCCAACATAGTTGGGAAAAGGCTAGGCAGATAGACTTCTGTATTTCTAACATTACTTTTCGACTCCTTAACTTTTTACTATGTATGCATAATCTCAATAATTTACTTACATTCCACCGTTACTTACTCAATTATCTTGTTAGCAGTAGCATTCTAAGTTGATTTTTGTGTGACCTAGTAGTAAAAAGGTCCTAAAAATGTTTGGTTGCACAGGAATTTAAATTCTGCCGTGTATGACATTAAGTTTGTAGTTCCAAAAATTATCTCATCAGCTTGCACTGAAAATAGGTACCTACCTACTAAAAACTATGCTTGATCTTTTTCCTCTCGTACTTCTGTATTTCTAACATTACTTTTCGACTCCTTAACTTTTTACTATGTATGCATAATCTCAGATAATTTACCTACATTCCACCGTTACTTACACAACTATCTGCTTAGCAGTATGCATTCTAAGTTGATTTTTGTGTGACCTAGTAGTAAAAAGGTCCTAAAAATGTTTGGTTGCAGAGGAATTTAAATTCTGCCGTGTATGACTTTGAGTTTGGAGGTACAAAAGTTATCTTATAATAATAATTATACTTATCTCAGATTCTGCTTTGAAATGTTAACAAGTAATTATCGATAGGTACCTACTTTGTTGCAAGGTTGTAAGTCTATGTTAATTTTATGATGGCTACACAAAGACTTGATGTTCTGGACACAGTTTATAACGTCTTTAAAAGATATAAAATATCCAATGTATCCCGTGCTGATATCGTTAAGTAGATCACATAAAACATCTTATTACAAGTTGCACTTACAAAGTATAAAATACGATTGACGATTTCTAGGAAATCGTGAGGAAACCTGTGGCAAGAGGCAAGCTAAGCTTCAACGATAGGGTGCGTATGTAGCATTAATATTGTCGGAGCAAGTAAATATTATAATAATAATAATAAATAAAAATATATTAAAAATATTTAAAAATGTAAATAATATGTACATAAATGAAATAAAGGATAATAATAAATAATAAAAATCGTTTATTAACCAAATAAAGATCTTACATTTCCTTAAAAGTAATACAAAAATAACTCCTTAAATTATTGACAATTAAGGAAACATATTTTTAATAAATTAACTAGTGGACTCCACACTAATTCGAGCCAGTCTCGTGAAGTCCTACAGAGTTTTCAACAATTTGAAGTTGGTCAATACTGTATTTTAATTTACTTATTAGGATATTTACATATTGTTTTGAAAATTTAATGTAAGACAAAATCAATAATAAAAAAAAAATTGTAATTGCAGTTTTCTTTCCTCACTCGCTCTTCATCTCGCTCTATCTCTCTCTCTCTTTCTATATTATTGAAACGGTGTAGAGCGTAATGTATTGTATAATAGACAAGTTTTACTATTGTAGAAGATGATCCCTAAATAAATAAATAAGAAAGCAACTACTAATTCTGATGAACAACTGCCCCATATGTGGTTCAGAATTTGAGATGGCATTCATGTTTCATATTTAAGGAGTATTGCTAACTGGAGTTTGTCGAATTTTAAGAAGAAAGAAGAAAGCACTAGTATTCAATAAACCAAGCAAATATATTATTAAGTGTGCGCTAGAATAATCTTAGCACACACAGCTCACGAGTGGCCCAGTAGGTACTCCCGGGAATTCCGTATTCACCTACATTTAGCTGACAGAAATTTAAAAAAGAATGGCTTATTCTTATGTTATTTTGGTTAAAAAGGTCTTAATTTTTCCCCAAAAAGAAGAGCGGGTATTTGATGTTTTTTTTTCTTTCATCCCCTCCATCAGATTATTATACCCCCTTCAGGTTCTGCATTGACTTCCTACAAAATACGTGCATACCTCATATACTAACATAACATCCCTAGTCGTGCACTTGCCTGAAAACTCCACATTTCACAGCAGAAAGCAGTAGTAATTCAATACAGCAAGCAAATATAAAGTGTATGCTAGAATATTCTTAGCACGCACAGCTCACGAGTGGTCGCATCCCCAGTAGGTACTCTCGGGAATTCCGTATTCACCTACATTTTTAGCCGGTGCTAGTTGGTAGTCTAACGACGGTGTCTGTTCATGTTGGAAGATTTCTGGTTTGGACGTGGCATGTTGGTTCGGGGCTTCGAAGTGTTGGTTGGATTTTTCTGAGATAAGTAAAGAAGAATTTTTAATGCTTGAGATTTATTGAAACTGTTATAATATTCTACACTTGAAATCGTTGGTGTCGTGAATGCTTTTACAAATACAGCCACTATTTGTAATTCATTCAAATGAGAAAATATATCATCACACATGCCTATTAAAATGCGTGTGTATTGCTGCAACTCCTAACTGATAACCAAAAACTTACAAGCTAATTGCCCTCAGACTCACATCCAATGACAAAAAAACCTTCAAGGGCACCAAATCCGACATTACCGTAAACAGTCACAAAATCATCCGTAATTAGAGCTAACAGCAATTTATTAGCGTAATCTCGTCTTACGTCCACTAACACAAATACAAAGAAGTCATCCAATCAGCAATAACAGTCTCACTGTACAAGATAACATCGGACCAAGGAACTCTGTATTTTATCCCCGTTGCCGCATTCACAAACAATTCGTATATCAACTGAAAGCGTATATTTCCTCGTCGAAAAGAAAAATGTTACGTTCGCGGGGAGCATCGGAACATGTACTTTAGGTGCTTTGGAAATACCTAGTTTGATATTCAAAAACCATTATTCTTTATGCGCACCTTTTGCGAGGCAATATCAACTTATATTGAAGATCGCAAGTTATATAACAGCTCAGATTCTCTGCCGTTCTTTTGTTCTCTTTAATATAGTGCTACAATGTTACCTTTATGGGTTTATACTTCGATAGCAACAGAGTATCGTGACGTATGTAAATCCGGACATAACAGTTTGATCGTATCGTAAATATTCGTTTGGAAAGAGGAGAATCTTCCCATATTTCAATTCGCGCTGTTTATTTGTGTTCACATTTTGGGGAGGTTACCGCACAACTTAGACTTGAACATGTCGTATCGAAGTCATTGAGCGTTGGCTCCGTACGGCATTTCATACAAAGTTTCAAGTCCTGTTTTATCGAAATGAATGAACCGATTTTAATGAAACTTCATACGCTTAAGCAGGTATAAAAAGGTAGATAAGAACATTTTCGTAATGTCTTATTTAAAAAAAGATAACTGGAAATCTCAATTTCTACGGAATTTTTAAAATTGGTCGAATTTAGCTGCAACACTATTTTTCGAAAATGTTCTTATCTAACTTTTTACCCGACTACGGCAAAGCCAAAAGGAATGGTTATGATTTTAGCAGTCTATGTATGTATGTATGTATGTAAGTATATAAAATATATAAGTTTGTATTTTTACCCGACTACGGCAAAACCAAAATGAAGGGTTATGATTTTAGCAGTCTACTTGTGTATGTATGTATATAAGTATGTATTTACGTGTGTTCTACCGTAGCGCCTAAATTACTGGACCGATTTTGATGAATGAGGTATCAGTAGATTCGAAATAATGGTCCGGGTGACATAGGCTATATAAATTCTCCCTAAATTTAATATGGTGGACTAAACACGTAAATTTCTGACCTCGAAAAAAATTTAATTGAAATAATCATGACATGTTTGGTATTAAAAAAAGGTCTTGACGAGCACATTACAAATATGACCTATGTCATTATTTTTTAAGTAAATAAATATTTTGAACTTTTTAGATCAATTTTATTTTTCCGTAGTCGGGTTACAGTTTTTTAAACTTTATTAGACCTGTGTATCCTGCTTATGCGTACGAAGTTTCATTAAAATCGGTTCATTCATTTCGATAAAAAAGGACTTGAAAGTTTGTATGAAATGCCGTACGGAGCCAACGCTCTTAACGCTCGGTTTGCCACGAGGGTCGCACGGACCACATTTGTTTAATTTCCCCGTCTCTGAACTTTGAGAATAACAAGAAGGATCCCGAGTCCTACTGCATGAGATGTGAAGCTGGCGGCACTTTATTATTTCTTACTTTATTTACTTGGAACCCAAGACAGATAAATTTATTGCTGCAGTTTTTCCGTTTCCCTGTAATTTACTGCGAATAGTTGCACTTGTCTGTATCGTTGGAAGCGCCTCGGCCCTTGATCACACTTAAACCCATTTTCACACCCAAAACTTGAGTGCATTTTCTTATGCACTGTGCAGATTTATTAGCAGCAATTAGGTGTTGCTACTATCCATTTGGCTTAGTAATTACCTCTGTGGTGATATTTATCGCGATGCGGTCGGGAATGTTCTGAAAATTTCTTGGCTCTGGTTTCGGAGATAATGGTACTCGAGAGTGGTAAAATATCGCTCGACACTTGCGACATATTATGACGGTAGATCATTGGTGAACGTTTGGTGCAGAAAATAGGCGTTGCTTGGCAACGTGACAATTAATTGATGATATTAACGTGAGCTTTGTTGTATGGCCTCTTCTTTTGGCTTACATTTTGTATTATGTGCAAACTTATATGTTTATTTTATGCGGGTTGTTCGTTTGTGTTGTAGGCGTAATGTTATAGAATACAGGGTGTAAGGGACAGCCTTCCGCAAACTAACAGGGTGCATTCAGCTCCTTATTTTTAATCATATTCCAACAGAAAATTGATCAGGAAAATTTTTATTTTCTTTTATCCTTTTTTCAGTTACTATTCCTTTATTTCAATGTAAAATTACACTATCTGTACGCAGCACTCCATTTATGTAAAAAAAAACAGCTAAAATAAAAAAAAACAGCAATGGATGTTGAAATTCTCTAACGAACGACGCGTGAAATCGGCTGTGCGTTACGCTACGTGCGTTTTGCCACGGTAACGATACATTGCATGTGAGATAATAAAACAAATCAGGTTTATTGGATTCCCATAGCGTTCCTGAAATAATTTAATGTAAGTACTGCGGTCATCTTAGTATGACATACTGAATTCACTCCATCGGTCTGCGAGGAGGGCTGTCCCTTACACCCTGTATATTTTTCTGCGCAGTAAGTTTTACATACCTACTTACAAAATGTGTTCTTCTAAAACGTTTCTCAATGGTTTTGGGTTGCCAATAAGTCAAATATCAAATCGCGTCTCTTAATCTGAGCCACACAACAGTAAGTAGGCTGTATTCGTTACAGCGCGCTTACACACCAATAATTCCGTCCAAATTCAATATAATTGATTAAATCTATTAGTTCTTAACTCAAATTCAAACACTAATCTGCCGTCAGAATTAAACAATCCATTTCACTATTCGTCATCTTTATCGATAGCTTCAGTCCGGATTGAAGAGCCTCTATTGAAATGAATTCATTAGTCAGAGAGTCGGCCGTAATATTTTAGCGGGTGAATAGAAGAAATTATTTCACATCGGCGCCGAGGGCATTCATCAAATCCGAATTGGATGTCATCACGTTCGAATCTAGTTCTTATTGCCTTGTCATAGAGATGCGGTGATATCTATAGAGGTTGATGTGAATTTCGCTGTTTGTGTTGAGCTGATAACGTATGAGGTTTTGTTTCTAAGCCATATGTTTGTTTCGGCTCAGTCCGTCTGTTTTCGTCTTTAGCTGAGATGTTGAGCCTGTGCTCAACATCTGAGCGTTGAGCGTTAATTAAAGGTGTTTATTTACCGCATCCCTCTGTCTCGGATGTTCTTTTCTCTTGTCTCTTATGAGGTATTTTGGGCCTTAAAGCGATGCGGAATCTTATGATGGCTTTATTGAATTGTACCTATGTGTTTTTCGAATACAGTCAGCTACTACTACTACTACATTAGATTACATTAAATTGTTGTACTGGGGTCATTGCACTCATCATTATTAACAACTTTTACTATAGGACCAAATCTGAAATTGCGAAAAATAATTCTACTGTTCCCTACATTTTGACGAATTATGCGAACATAAAATGTACTGAACAACTGATATTTTTTCTGCGATTTCAGGTTTGGTCCCATAGTAAAAGTTGTTCACAATGATGAGTACAATGACCCCTTAAAAGGTTGCCATTGTTTACACTTACACTTTGTATATCACTCCAATTATCACCTGAAAAATTGAGAGATTTTTTTGGGCGTAGAGCATTAAATTAGTATTTAGTTTTGTGAAGAAGTTTGACTTTGCGAATTACATCTTATATTATTGGCTATGGTTTCGTTTATAACGTCACAATCATTCGTAGTAATAATGTAACAAACGACATTTACAGCTCGATTTCCTTTATGAACTCACAAACTCCAACACTAATATAAAACATATCCAGTTTTACAGCTGGAACGTCTGTAACGCGTAAATATACGGCAGTTTGGTCGCTTTCCTCTTTACAAATGTATTCGCCTTTTATTACAACACATTGCGTTTCAGCCACCGCGCCCGCGCCGTTAAAATTACATCAACAAAATTACTGTTGGCCAAATTGAAAGTTACGTCTTTTGGGCCCGTGTCACAACAACACTATTAAGCTTGGCGCTTACTGTTGTATGATGGTATAAATAAAGTAGTTTTTCTGACCTGCCGACGTAAGGACGCTGTTACAAGTGGGTAGTCAAATCATTACTTTTTTACATAAAAGTATGTTTATTAAATAAAATGCTTTGCATTCTTAAAATGTTTTTTGGCCGAATTGTTGATAGATGTGCATGTTACGATTCTGAACTATACCTAAATATAATTTTAGATAGGTACAGTTTCTCAATAAATGTACCGAAGTGAAATTTTTTACTTCGGTACATTTCAACAATTCGGCCGTAAAACATTTTAAGAATGCTAAGCATTTTATTTAATAAACATACTTTGTGTAAAAAAGTAATGATTTGACTACCCACTTGTAACAGCGTCCTTAACAAACTTTACGAAGTCATGTTTCATAAAAGTTCTATTCTTTTGTCTCGAGATTTGATAGTGTTATACTATGAAGTTCCCGGGAAATTCAGGAGTAAATTCTTGTCATTTCTGCACCCGAGTGGAGTACTCTAGTCAAAATGATGAGTAGCAGCGTCCTTTCATTTGTTAATGAGCAGGCTCTGCCTAGTGCCTAGTGTGATGGTTCTGATAATTATCTAGCGCCATAATGACTGTCTTCTGTAATCAAAGAGTACCTCCTAATAAATGATAACAACTTCCATCCATTGCAACATAAATGTAACACAAATTTGACATCCTAATTTATGCAATGCAATATGAAATGAAACACAAATTAGCCTTCCTAATTTATGCAATGCAACATGAAATGTAACACAAATTAGGTAACCTAATTTATGCAATGCAACATGAAATGTGACACAAATTAGCCATCCTAATTTATGCAATGCAACATGAAATGTACCGAAACAACCAGGCGAACTTATGTTACATTTCATGTTACGTTTCACCAATCTGTAACCATAAGGGCAAGCAAAGATATTTCCTTCTTTTTCAGCCTTTTTTGCTAATTTGTTAAATATGTCTGTTAAATACTTCCCATCGTATGTATTTTTGAACATAGCTCATTTTCGCTTTATTTTGTAACTTGTAACCAATTCAACTAATGGTATATTACACATCCTTTAAAATATTATACGGTCAAAGCGTAGTGCTGTGCACTTCAGCTGTAAGTGACGAATTCAAAATACCTAAAACTGTATATTATGTTTGTTTGTGTATGTTTTAGTGAGTAAGTCGTTGAAGTGTCATAATCATCATCATTATTCTCCTGCCCTTATCCCAATCTATTTGAGGTCGGCGCAACATGTCCCTTTCTTCCATACTTCTCTGTTAGTCGTCATCTCGGTAGTGACCCCCTTTCTAGCCATATCATCTTTCACACAGTCCATCCATCGTTTCTTTGGTCTTCCCCTATTCTTATAGCCATCGACATTCATAATCAAAACTTTCCTCACGACATTTTCCTCATTTCTCCGCGTCACATACCATATACCATGACAACCGATTTCCGCACAACTTTTCAGTCACCAATAAATAAATAAATAACCATAACAACTTGTGAATTCTGTTTATCTATTGATAAGTGGTCAGACTTTATACCACTGAAGTTTAGGCAAGACATTTTATAAAAGGTAATAATAAACAAAAGTGCTCTCCGTAGCTTGCTTCAGTGTGTGGATAGCCTTGTTTTTTCGTATGTCGATATTGCCTGAAGTAATTATTTTCTGGGAAATATGGGTTCGGTTCAGTTTCGGCGGTATTTTTGCGAAACCTATTTTCATTCTGCCACGTTATTGATTCGTTGTTGAAAGATTGAATAGCTGCATTTGTTTTAATTGCGGAAATGTGGAAATTGCTTCATAGTGATGGTGAAATATTTAATTTTCACCGTCTACCTAGAGGAAGATGGTTTGAGCGGTAGTTTTACTTAATTCATTAATTACCTACCTTCCTATGTAACTATGTTTTAAATAATATTGAATTCTACTGCGTTTCTAAAACCAGAAGAAAACGTTGTTGAGGATATTAGCATTGTGAGTGTGATGGTGGAGTCTCAGTATGTAAAGATGGTCACCCATCCACGGACCAACCCCGGCAACCCCGGGTAGCTTAATCGGATGGATTGACCCGTGCGGCTGTTATTACTTATTCACGAGCTCCTCAAGTAAAACTTTAATATAATTTCTAATCATTATGCCATAATATCCGTCCTTTCTAACCAAATATTAACAATATCATTAGTATATTCGTATACCAGTTGTAGTAACGTAATAGTTTCTGTCACAATACTATTATTACCTCTATAGATCTCATCTCACATGACCGCACCGCGCTGCTCCATTTAATTTGGCCCACATAAGTTTATTCACATTAATATCGCCAGTTTAACCAATAGTTGTAACGAGTATTGTCATCCTGTATGTACTTTTGTCAGTACTAATAATAACAGACAGAAATATCCCACTATTTATGTGTAGTATACAGGGTGTAAGTGTAAACAGTGGCAATATTTGAAGCGGGGTCATTTTGAACAACTTTTACAATGGGACCAAACCTGAAAACGCAAAAAAAAATCTGCTGTTCAGTACATTTATGTTCGCATAATTCGGCAAAAGTCAGCAATTTATTTATTTACCACGCTAAGTCAACACAAACTGGTGAATGAGATACAGTACGTCGTCGTCGTTCAAATCATACGGAAGGATACGACTGACCATCATTCCTATTCAACCCGACAGCCGTGAAGACGTCAGAGGAAGCTCTCACACACGCACACACCATTACATAGTGACACACACATGCACACACAAGTCACACACAGACACACACAGACACACACCAAGCAATGATAGATCTACCGACACCAGTATTACAGAATTCCCCTACCTCGGAACGTGACGTTTATGTTAAGCAGTGTTCATACAATCAAGGCTCGCGTGACTAGAGCGGACTGCTCATGCTCATTCAGCGGCTGGCAAAAGACGACTATTCACAATCACTTTAATTGCCGCATCGAGCGTCAGTGTGGAGCGCGTTTGGCGTGTTGTGGTATTCGGTTTTATTGGCAGATTTGAATTTGAAATTGGAGTTTTAGGCTGTTAGGAAAAACTGTCGTGTTTGTGGTTTCTGGTTGTGACGTGTCATTACGGGTGTTGTTTTAGTGGTTTCCGGTTATGAGCTAGGTGTCATTAGGGCTGTTGTTTTAGTGGTTTCTGGTTATGAGCTAGGTGTCATTAGTGCTGTTGTTTTAATGGTTTCTGGTTATGAGCTAGGTAGGGCTGTTGTTTTAGTGGTTTCTGGTTATGAGCTAGATGTCATTAGGGCTGAATACAGACTATCAGAGTGGCGGATAGAGACTGTTTCGATTAGAAATGTAGTCAAAAATTAAGCATTAATTGATGATTTCGTCTATTTGATTAACATTTTAATACCGATGATCTTTGCTGATGTTACAGATTGGTGAAATATAACATGGAATGTAACACGTGTTGAAAAAAGTCCGCCTAGTTGTTGTGTTACATTTTATGTTGCGTTGCAATAATTAGGATGACTAATTTGTGTTGCATTGCATAAATTAGGATGACTAATTTGTGTTACATTTTATGTTGCATTGGATAAATTAGGATGGCTAATTTGTGTTACATTTCACGTTGCGTTGCAGAAATTTGTATAGCTAATTTGTGTTATATTTCATGTTGTATTTCATAAATTAGGAAGGCTAATTTGTTTTACAGTTTATGTTATGTTTCACCAAACTGTACCCGACATTACATGATTATAATTGCTAAGCTATCGAACATTTACCTACTTATAAGACTCACTCACATTTGTATCAGCTACAAATGTACTCAATTTATCACACATTTTCATACAAAAACAACTTCATAAATAATCCCAACTGAAAACATTATTGTTTCTATGTAAACATACGTGAGTCTAATACATCAACTTTTTTTTTTCAGGTAAGTAACTGGCTACATACTCGAGTTTACTGGAGTGACCGGCGATTTGTTAAACTGCTTGGTACTCCGTTCAGGTACGAAAGGTAAGTCTGAATTTTGTATGATTTATAAGGTACAAAGATAGGGCTGTTTACTATTGTTAAATGGAACGGTAATATGTACTACCTATAATAAATTAAAAAAAAAATGTTTTTATATTCTAATATTTAAAAATGTAGGCACTCTATAAGTGTTAAAATAAAAAACATATAAATAATTTATTTGTTCGGACAACCACGACGCAGAGAGTTAGTAATTATTTCAATACTATATTAGTTAACATACTCGTATACTACACAGAAACTTTTTTTTTTTTTGCTAGCCTACATTTGTGTCCCACTGCTGGGAAAAGGCCTGCCCTTTTTCCTTCCGAACCTCTCTGTCTTGTGCGATCTCTGGCCATGTTGGCCCTGAAAACCTTATCAGATCGTCACACCACCTTCGCCGTGGTCTGCCTCGACGGCTATGTTCAGTGTGCGAGCAACTTAATAAAAACCTAACACATTTACAATTTTACTAACATAACTACAGGTAGAAGGCATATTTTTTCCAGCGCCGAGTTATCTCCGACACTTTAAAGTCCCTCCCCCGGGTGTTCTAAATCCGTTTCGGAAAGCAAAGTTCCCAAACTTCAACTCCACGAACTTTGGAGATGAGCCGTTCGCTTTTATTTTCTTTAATTTCATATTCCCTGCAGACTTTTCAACTCTTCAGTTTTCACCAATTTGGATTATTTTTTAGAAATATTCGTCGCTGGGCTTATTTGGAGATAAACTCTTTTAAGTCTATAATGGACAAAGTTTGGGTCTGAAACCTGTTAAGTGTTTGAGCTGGGTTGGTTTTGGAAGATTTATAACGAAGTCAAGACAGTTATTAGGGTGCATCCAGACTGCGGTTGATCAAAGTCGACCGTCGCCTCTAAATTGCTACCTCATACTGCGTTTTATGTCTCAAAATGAGTCAGGTGTCGTCGATATATTGGTCTGGTAGCAAACCTTGTCTATCTGCCATCAAAAAAATGCTATGTTTAATATACTTACAAAATATTAAGTAAGTAAACAGTTTCAAGTTAAAAAAAAAATTGGTGAGTTTTATTTATTGACAATTTCTTATTTTGTTTTATTTATTTGTATTATTTCTTAGGATTAATTTCCACTGAACGTACGTAACGTTTACGTTATTATTTGATTCCTGCATTACAAAGGCAGTCTTACACCAGTCAGTAGAAACATAAAAAAAAATAATGTTAATAAAATTGTTAATATCATCATAAAAAAAAACAATAGCTTCACACTGATCCGCTTCGATTTATTGGAAAGATCTCTACGATAGATTAGCACAAATGTTACTTTCGTGTATTGCAGCGGAATATTAATAGTAATCTCGAGGTGCAGACAAGATCCTAGACGAATAGGTGATTGCTCAGAAAGAAAGTCATAAATAACGGTTTGCAACACGTGCAGCAAGCGGGGAGCGGAGAGTCCGAGCGATGACGTAATACGGTAGATTTTTTGCCGCGCGCAGGACAATAATTGAGTCAGTATACAGGATGCTTTTAAAAATATTGTTATTTTTTAACCGACTTCAAAAAGGAGGAGGTTCTCAATTCGTCGGAACCTTTTTTTTTCTTTTTTTTAAATTTTTTTTTTATGTATGTTCCCCGATTACTCGAAAATGGCTGAACCGATTTGGATTTTTCTTTTTTTGTTCGAAAGGGTATACTTCCTAAGTGGTCCATGATCATCAAGTCGGGATCTGATGATGGAATCCCATGGAAATCGAGGGAAACCCTCATATATTTTATGGGCACACTTATATCGATTTCGGTATTTTTTGTAGTAACTCGTGCATTTGCTCTCGGAAAGTACCATTTGGTGAACTGGAACTGATGATGAAAACCACAGATGGCCATCGGAAATACTCAATTATATCTAAGTATATCACTGGTTGCGATTCGATTACTTTAATATGGTTTATGCTCGTCAAAATGCATAATGGTGATGGTGACTTCACCATGAGCTCCAGTTCTCCTGGTTCTTACTAGGAGAACTCCTCAAAAATTAACGTCCCTGCATCGGGAAAAGCAATATTTTGTAAAAAGTGATGAGCAGTTGACATTGGGTTATTGTAACTTAGATAAATTACAAACTGACCCACTGAAAAGTGAAAAATAAAAACTTTTTTACAAAAAACAAAACCGACTTCCAAAAAAAAAAACACTACAAAGTGAAAAATAACTTTAATTTCGGAAGTCGGGGGCAAAAACCTAAAATACAGATGCAAAGACACCGACTTCCGAAATTAAAGTTATTTTTCACTTTGTAGTGTTTTTTTTTGGAAGTCGGTTTTGTTTTTTGTAAAAAAGTTTTTTTTGTTTAGAAAACTGAAAATATAACTAGCCTGAATATTTGAAAAAAAAATGCTAGGGCCGTATATTTCTAGCGTACAGTTAGATGTTCTGTTTAAATATTTGCAGTTACTAAAAGCTGACCTTATATAAATGAAATTCAATTGCCGAATGTCTGTACGCGCATCACTTCAGAACGGTTGCGCAAATTCTTTTTTTGTTGTGTTTGTAATTGTCAGGACAAGGTTTATTATGAATGAAAATGTTTGACAAATTGTACGGAAAAGTGAAAAAGTGGTTCAAAAATCTCCGTATAAAAAAGTGAGTGAGTGAGTCCCAATTGATGAAGCCCATTGTACACCCGAGCGAAGCCGAGGCGGGCAGCTAGTTTGTGATAAATAACAATAGCAACCCTCTTGTATTATCAAAATATGTTATTCTCTGTTGTGATCAAAATTAACTGAAATGTACCTATCATCTTAGAAATTAATAGCTGACAATAAATCAGAGATAAACACATTTAACGGAGGCCGAATATTGCCGACATGATATATCTTTACAATATCTTAGTGGTGTACTATTTGTAAACAACTATCCATATTTTCCGTTTGTATTTTTTTGTTATGTTAGGATTTCGTCGGACGTCTGCTGGATACCAATTTATTTTAAGGGGTTTCGTGAGTACAATTTATTCTTTAAGCCATAATTACCTACTTCTACAGCTAATTTGATTTCCATTGCCAACGGACCAAACGTGGTAATCTCGAAAAAATAATCAGCCGTCCGATACATTTGCGTCGAGAGTTTTATATGGGACAGTTGATATATATATTTTTTTATATTGGCCCCCATGGAGAAAGTTGTTCATTTTAATGGTCTATACCACATCCTTTTTGACCACATCTTTCTGGTACACCCTGTGTAAATGTAAAGGCCTGAAAGTCTATATGGTGTGCTAGAGCTAACAGCAATACTTACTTAAAAATCAAGACGTGAAATATCTCATAACATTCCCCGATAAAACCTACATGAAATGTACCATAACATTAAAAATTAAAACACGAACACAATCCTGCCCAATGAACAAGTTTTAACGAGACGTGCTCTACGCCTGGCACCGTTAATTGCAACTGAAACCTGTGTCTCACAGAGTAGATAGATACAGAAGGCCAACTCTATACAAGGAGCGAAAATGCACGCACACATATAGACACCTTTCACGTACACAACATCAACGGGACGTCAACGAGAACCGAGATTATTCGAACCGAACATGACGTCCGGGTGACGGCGTGCGGTGAACACGCGGCCATAGTAAATATATGTATCGCTACTTCAGCGCCGACTTCTCGTTCTCGTTGACATCCCGTTGACATGGCGGTGGACGGCCTTAGACTGTTTGTCCACCGCACCGGGAACGGGTAGTAGCGACAGTACATTTACTATGCCGTCGTCATCTGTTTTCTCGTTGACGTCCGTCGCTCCGCAAGTCGCGTGGCATGCCCTAAACAACTTCTGTCATTTGTTTTCTCCGCAGTCGCTAGCACAAGACGCGTGTATCAGAGGCAGATATGCCCTAAGGCCCAGTAGGCCCGGGACTAGGGCGGCCAGATATTAGGGGCGGCCAATCTGACAAAAAATTCACTGATTATAACAAGAAATAAAAGTACATAAATATTCTAAAGGCTCGCGCACATTATGGTCCCATAGAATAAGAAAGAAGTTTTTTATATTTCTATGGGCGGGCCGCACTGCACCGCATCGTATAACAATAATCTTCCTAAATCACTCGTAAATCTAAATTATACAGGGTTTCTGGTTACTGATCAATATCCTCTTAAGGGGTTACTTATCATTATGAACAACTTTTACTATGAGACCAAACTGAAATCGCGAAAAAAAATTAGTAACTAAATAAATATATAAGCAGATATTAAAGTTAACCAAATTTCGGAATCGATTTCGATAAAAGTTGGCAATAAGTAAATTCATGATGTCTATATGATGGGTGCTGCGAAAGGGGGCGGCTGGTACTTAGGTACTACATGTCCTGGGGCCTAGGGCGGCCAACACTGCAAATCCGCCTCTGCGTGTACTTGAGCTTGTTGCATGGAGCCGACCTTCTGTTACTCATCCATATTATGCCTGTATTTTATAACTTCACTGCATACCTACTTGCTATAGCCAGGCACGGCGGCTTTAAACTCAGTTTTACGAGTGAAACGTCGCCAGTTCATATCCAGGGCTGTGAGATGAGAAATGTACGGGCAGTGCATTATATGAGGGGATTTTAAAATGCTTTTACTGCTTGAGATTTGAGTAGAAGTATATTCTTGTTTAGTTTCAACAAGTTGTTAAAATTCTTGTATTATGAAGTGCCTTAGTTTTTTATGCATGTTGAGAAGCAAACCGAACAAACCAAATTTGGTGGGTCGATGACCTTGTGAAGGCCGCAGGAATCCGCTGGATGCGGGAACACAGAACTGGTTGAAGTGGCGGGGGAGGCCTATGTCCAGCACGTCGACGTGGACGTCTTTCGGCTGAAATAACGATGTTGATGAGAAGCAAATAAAAACTTGGTTTTTGTTGTGTGGTCAATAGAATAATTTTTTGTACGCGTATATTTAGCAGAAACTTGGTTAGTTTGAGCTGGAAATTGATTCCAATGAAGTTGGAAAAACGCAATGATGATGAGATTATATTTTAGTATTAGGCTGGCCGCATACACACGTTTTCCGTATTCGATTTCCTAATGCGGAGCTAAGTTACGAGCACACCCAGATAAATTCTTTGATTTCTGCAGGATGTCAATAAATTCTTTTGATGAACTTCATAATGGCATACGTGATAAATTAATAAAGCAAAATACCGGCGCGGGCGCGATACTGAACAGCAATTTCCGAACGTGTGCGCCGGCACAAACAAAGTGTATGCAACCGCTGCATTCCGCATGACGTCATTAGGATTTTTCCAGTAGGTTTCTCCGAACGCGCCGGCTTGCATTCGAAACGTGCGTGCGGAATTTGTTCCGTTCGGAAAAAAAGCGAACATGTGCGTCAGTTAATGTATTTTCTACTGATTCCATGCCTTTGGATGTCCGAATACGGAAAACGAATTCGGAAATCGAATACGGAAAACGAATTCGGAAATCGAATACGGAAAACGAATTCGGAAATCGAATACGGAAAACGAATTCGGAAATCGAATACGGAAAACGTGTGTATGCGGCCAGCCTTAGGTATCGTCTTCATTTGCCTCTTCATATACCTAAGTATCTAAACATTGCGCAAAAAAGAACGCCAATCAACACAATTATAGTGTAACGATGCACTAATTATCTGTATTTTGTATTTTTAGGGTTCCGTATCTCAAAAGGAAAAAACGGAACCCTTATAGGGTCACTTCGTTGTCCTTCTATCTGTTTGTCTGTCTGTCAGTCTGTCAAGACCCTTTTTCTCAGGAACGCGTGAGGTTCCAAGTTGAAATTAATCTATATCTATAAAAGGAAAGCGTTACTGACTGACAGACTGACTGACTGACTGACTGACTGACTGACTGATCTATCAACATACAACTGAAACCACTGAACGGATTGGGCTGAAATTTGGAACACAGGTAGCTATTATGACCTAGGCATCCGCTAAGAAAGGGTTTTTGGAAATTCGACCTTTAAGGAGGTAAAAAGGGTGATATTGTTTGTATGAAAAATCTTATTCCTTGAGTTAATAAACTTGAAACTTGGCACGAATATTTATCTAATTAAATTATGATTTTTAGTTTTTCTAAACTACCCCCTAAAGGGGAATTGGTCTCAAAGTTTGTATGGAAAAATTTTAACGCGCAATCCGATTAACTCAAAACTCAGTATTTATACTTAAAACCAAAAATAAAGAATAATGTGTGTCAGGGTTTTTCGAAAATCTACCTGTAACGGCTTGAAAAGGGGTAGTCAATTTCACTGCGGAGAATTTTACTGCGTGGCTTGATTAACTCGAAAATTGGTGTAAATAATCTTTGAGTCAAGCTATTGAAATATCTCAAACCATTTTTTTTTAATTCCACCCTTGTGGGGGTAAAAACAGGGAATACAATTTACATGAAAAATGTTATTCATTTGGTTTTAATTGATTTGAAACTTGGCACAAATATTTGCCTAAGTTTGTCATTATTAGTTTTTTAAAACTACCTCGGAGGGAGGGTTAGATGGGGATGGGCAAGGGAGGGGTGGTGAGGAGTGTGAGGGGGAGGATGATGGACGCAGGGAGAAAGGGCAGGAATTGGTGAGGAGAGGAGGAAGACATGGTGAAGGCTGAGGGGTGGGTAGGGGTTGGTGATCCGGAGGTGGAGGAGAGGGGGAGAGGGAGGGGACAGGGTGGTGAGAGAGAGAGAGCGAAGGGGAAGTGGTGAAGGGGGTGTGAGAGTGAGTGAGAGGGGGAGGGAGAGGTAGCGGAAGGGGATGTGGTGAAGGAACGATCTAAACTCTGGAACTACCCTACCAGTCGGACTTTAAAAAATCTTTTTGCATTAATGATAGCCCAAAACTTATAGAAGGCATATTTAACATCACTCTAGGACCCTTAGGTTCCGAGCAAAAAGGAAAAAAAGTCTGAAAGAACGCTAAGTGAAAACGAAGTAATAGCGCGGGTAGGCAATGCGATGCGACGGGGTGGGTCGAGCAAAAAATAAATTTTACGCGGACGAAGTCGCGGGCAGAAGCTAGTATCAAATACGAATGTCTAATAGTCCGTTGAAGCTCTAAAAAAATCAAGCTTCTTAGTCAACGCAATAAAAAAATACGGCCATTTATGCGACATATTTTGACACTTGCAAGTAAATCAAAACCTGTACTAACCGTTGACCTAGAATAATGCTTGGCAAGAAGCAATGTATCACAGCATTCATAGCACAAATAAAGGAAAAATTGCGAAAACCGTTAATTTGTAATTTTATCACATAAAAAAATATTATTTTTGGATTAACTTAAATTTGCTATTGGAGAATTGACCGTGACGTATGATGTATGAGAGAACATGTTTTTCAACTACAATGCAAAGTTATTTTTTTGAGATTAATTTTTTTTCAACTACGGAACCCTTCATTGTACGGGGTCCGACTTGCACTTGGCCGGTTTTTAGGGTTCCGTACCAAAATGATAAAAAAGGGACCCTTATGGTGTGACTCAGTCTGTCTGTCTGTCACAGCTGGATATCTCAAGAACTACTAATGCTATCAACTTGAAATTTGGAACAGTTTTAGCTGACGTTTACCCAACTATTTTCAAATAAGAAAGAAATAAAAATGTATGTATTTTTTTTGCAACAGGGACTGAAAGGTCTTATAAATTCAAAGTGGGTTTACTAGGGCATGTGGGGTATCATATGAAAGAGCGCTGTTTGCACATTCTCAATTTTTTTAAATTTTTTTTTAGACCGTACAGTTTTCGACTTTTGATGAAATATTTAAAAAAAAAAATACCGCTCCCCCCCTTATCTCCGAAGTTTGCAAAGAGAAAAATCTGAAATTATTCTATGTTATAGAAGTTTATGTAAAGATTACAGGAAAAATAAAACGATGTCTCTAAATAGCACAATTTTTCAGAAATCGGAACGGAACCCTCGGTGCGCGAGTCCGACTCGCTCTTGACACGTTTTTTGTTGATAAAATCACAGCCTATGGCATGCTAAGACAAACTCCAGGGGTTTAATAATGTGCCTGTAATAATCATCACATACAAAATTGTTTTTAATCACACTTAATATTATAAAGGCGAAAGTTTGTGAGTGTGTGTGTGTGTGTGTGTGTTTTTTTTTATGTTTATTACTTCTTCACGCTCAAACGGCTGGACCGATTTAGATGAATTTGGTATAAAGATAGCTTGTACCCTGGATTAACACATGGCTACTTTTTATCCAGGTCTACACAGGTGAAACCGCGGGGTGCAGCTAGCAATAAATAAATATAATCTAGACGTAGCCAACTGTAGCCTATTGTATACAGCCAGCAGCCGCTCCCGAGTTGGACCAACACTGGTTCAGCTAAAATATATGTGTGTCACAAACTGCGTCGGACACAAAGTTCACAATAGTTGTGCCGACACTTGGGAACCGGTCAATTGCAGCCCATTTAACTTGCCCTACAGTGTACGACAAAATGTATGTACTACAACAATTAGATAATTAACAAAGTGTTTATTGTTTCTATGTGTATATCAATCTGCCTAGCCTTTTCCCAAATATGTTGGGGTCGGCTTCCAGTCTAACCGGATGCAGCTGAATACCAGTATTTTACATGGAGTGGCTGCCTATCTGACCTCCACAACCCAGTTACTGGCTAATACGATACCCCTTGGTAAGACAGGTTGTCAGACTTTCGGGCTTCTGACGACCCGTAACGACTGTCAAAGATTCACGAATAACAGCCGGGACCAACGGCTTAACGTGCTTTCCGAGGCACGTAGGAATCTCGTTATGTAAAGATGGTCACCCATCTACTGACCAAGCGTAGCTTAACCTGACGGATCGACCCGTGCGGCTGTTATTACTTAGCCACGATATTGTTTCTATGTGTATAATTACATGAAATACTGTTTGTAACTTAGATTTGTCAATATGTAATTCAATACGAGGCGGTTTGCCCAGTTATGATTTTTAAATTCTCTTTTCTTTTTAGTCTGTGATAAATATATGTGTTTTCTTTCTTTCTTTAAATGGAATTTAATTTAGTGTAATATCATCCTTATTGTGGTAGACGTGACCCGTAATCCTAACAAGACAAAAATTCAAGGTATTAATTAAAACACTTGACTTTTTAAGGGGGAAGCGCCAGGGTAGCCCGAGAAATTCAAATTTTCTTACAATTTTTGCAATTTTCACGTCAGTATCAGGATGTTTGTTGATTAAAGTACTCGTATGATACGTAACCGTAACAAATATGTATTTAAAATAATCATTAGAATCAGTAATAAGGGCCTGTTTCACTACTTACGATTAAGTTCCTAATAACTTACTTGGCAGATAATTTTATACAAATTCTGCTCCATTTTTGAATTTATTCGGCGAGTAGTCGCTATCCGAACATCGTGAAATAGGCCCTAATCCTCAGATGTCAAGATTTCATGAAAGTCATTCAATAGGATTACCTGGACGAGTTGTTTTGATGACTTTAATGATTATAATTTTGTAAATACATACTTGTTACGGTTGCGAATCATATTTTCATCAATATGCAACCAACCTAACAATGACCTGCAAATTGCAAAAAATATAAGAAAATTTGAATTCCGCGGGCTACCCTGTCGCTTTCACTTTAAACAGTGCAGTTTGTGCGGAGGATGATTGGTACTAACACTAGATAATAAGTTGTTTTAATATTATGTTACTAACACTCTATGGATTATTCAATCCGAATTAAAAATCAATTAAATTAAACTTAATTTCACAACATGTGGCAAGCGGCCGAAAATGTGTCCGCGCGACATGCTCAGTATGATCCGTTCATAGTACAAATTCAGTCTCCGCGAACTAGTGCGCTTTCGACTGTGACCGTGACAATTTATAAGGATGCCGTGTTGTTCAGTGGTTTCTTGTAAAAACCGAAGCCATGTAAATCATGGAATCACTTTCCATAATGGAAGTACAAGTATTTTACCGTATTTGTCTTTAAAATCATGAAAATGACGAAGGAAAAAAGTAGAGACACAGGGTTCCGATACATTTTAACATACTGGGCATATCTCATTCTTTCTTATATCTATGGTTCAATCTCAAAGATATCTCAGATTTTGAAATACCATAAAAACCTTTTGCCTCTTCATAAAAATAATGTAAAGACACCCTTACTTTGTCGTCAAAAACTAGTGAAGATGAATGGGAATAGTTGAAAAGTTAAAGATAGTTAGTGAGACGCTCGACGGCTGGTCACTCGCAGCTCATTTAACATGCCCCGCGGCGTAATGGACGGTGTGCGGCCATTTACCATTGAACGAGGTGCTTGTATGGGGCTTAGGAAACATTTAAGGTGTTCGTGCTAGGTTATAACGAGTGCGTAAGTAATATTAAAGGTAATAAAGTCAATAAAATAGGAGATCAATTTGTAGTTTGTTGTAGTTGTTTTTAATTTTAATATTGTGCACTTGGCTTGTATTATGGCTTGTGTTAATTGGTTGGACAGTGTAACATTTGTTGACCAATAAATAAAATAAAATAAACATAAATAAAATTGTAGTTAAAAAGAAAAGTCGATGCCTTATTAATAGGATTACTAAGTTGTTAATGTGTTCGTCAAGATCTGTATCAGGAACAGCTCAATTCTAATGATCAAGGACTAGCTTTTGCCCGCGGCTTCGCCCGCGTGGATGTCGGAAAATATCCCACGGGAACGTCCTACCGGGAAATCCTTCCTTATTCCTTGTCTACATTATAAAGGGCACCTCTGTGCAAAATTCCAGCTTTCTAGGTCCAAGGGTTTGGGCTGGGCGTTGATGAGTCAGTCAATCAGTCAGTCAGGACTTCTCTTTTTATTTATATATATATATATAAATCATAGCCTCAGGATGTAGCCTATTATATCCCACTCCAAGGCAATGGCCTTTATACCCTTCTTTCAAGCGAGATGCGAGCGAAGCATCTCTGCTTCAAGTCTGGCTAAATTTGTTTTTGTCTGTCAGTTTGTTGGTCCTCCTCGATATACAAGTTTACGAATTTATAGTTTTTTTTTTGTCGTCGGGCTACTGGATATCTCCGCGTTATGAAATCCGATCTCGATGGTTCTTTTATCATTTGAAAGGTAATAACTCCAAGTTGTGCTCATAAAAATTTGGTGAATATCTGATGAGGATCTTCGGCATGATGAGCATAATAGCTCCTCAAAATGCAGTAAATTGCTCACTTTTAGATTTCTACCAGTGGAATCGGCTCTTTAATTACTAGGTAGGGATTGATGGCGCACCTGGGACCACCTTTTCATCACAAAACTAGAGAATTCTGAAAATAAATCTAGGGAACAACCGAGTTTTTTTCCGCGTTTTCAGGTGTGATCCCAGTATAAAAGTTGTTCATAATGATGAGTACAATGACTCATTCAGACGTTAACGGTGATTAAAATTACACCCTGTATATTCAGCAACTATCTTAGCGTCAGGTGTGCCCCTCGCCTCATAATTATGAAGCCCTAGACTTTCATTAAAGCCGTTCATTAGGACCTCCTAGAGGCGTGAGGCAATCTCATATACACATAGCCGTTAGGTATATAGTTTTGGTCTAGAGTCTAGACGTATAATAAACTTTTGGGTAATGAGAGCGGTGGGATTAGATTTTAAATATGTTTGCAGTTTAGAACTGGTTTTCTGATTTGTAGTGTTTTGTTGGGACTTTTAATTAGCTTATTAGCAGGAACATGTAGTGACAAAAATTGAAAAGAGTATGCTTCGATGGTTTGGTCATGTTGAGAGGAGGAAGGAAAGGCGACTAACAAAAGGGATTTACAAGGCAGGTGTGAGTGGAGTGCCTAGCTAGGAGGACATATACAGGATGTAAGTGTAAACAGTGGCAATATTTTAAGGGGTCATTGTACTCATCATTATGAACAACTTTTACTATGGGACCAAACCTAAAATCGCGATCAGTACATTTATGTTCGCATAATTCGTGAAAACGTAGGGAACAGGTGATTTTTTTTTCGCGATTTCGGGGTTGGTCCCATAGTAAAAGTTGTTCATAATGACGAGTACAATGACGTATGTATGTATCAGGGACATGTATTTTGATATATCTGGCGAAATGTGGGTGGTACTGTACACCTCTGCGTTAAGGCTCGTTGAGACAGGCGCGACGCGACTCCAGTAGAACAATTTTAATGAAGTTTTCATAGAAATAGTTCCATCAGAATCGCGACGCGCCTGTCTGCGGGAGCCTTTATCCTTCGAGAAATACGGGCGTGATGTTATGTTATGTATTTTGCCGCAATAAGCTACAACAGAAAGGGGATGCGCCCTGTGATTATTAAAAATCAATCAACTGAGAGTATGCTTCAACTGGATATCTATACAAATCTCCTATTGGTATTGCCTTTTTAGCCGACGTTATCAAAGGAGGAAGTTCGCAATTCGACACCGTTTTAATTTTTTTAAATATTTTTATTGATATAATTGAAAATATCATTTTATTCAATTTTATAAAAATAAAATATATACTAGCACAAAGAAACTAAAACTAAAAAACCATAGTTACTAAAATATATTATTAAAAGGAGTCCCTTTAGGCAAGGTTCCGAAGATACTGGCAGCGTTCCCCCTTTGAATAGCTAGACTAATTCTTTGTCCGAGGTAGCTGCCAGCTCTTCGGTCTCCTGTGATGTCGACTAACTTTTTATTTATGTATGACACATATTTTTTCCCACTTTCTATGTGGGTGATGTTCTAGTTTCTTTTGCAGGTAGGTAGTATTAGAAAAAGTGAAAAATAAAACCTTTATTTACAAAAAAATACAACCGACTTCCAAAAACAACACTACAAAGTGGAAAATAACTTTAATTTCGGAAATAATAATTTGATAATAAAAAAGTTTTCTCCGCTTCAATTTTCTGCATTATTCCAAAAATACAATCAAATTGCTTCACGCCTCATTTAGTCAAAAGTGGTCACTACTAAAGCAATGTAACACAAAAGAGAATCCTTCCAACCAAAAACCAACAATATAATTTCACCAAATCCAATTCACACTAGCCACATTACAAGCACGGCTGCTCACAATCCAACCAAAAACGGCACACAAATATCATTATGACATTCATAATCCCATCACAATGGGCAGTGGCCGGCTCGAGCGTCATTCTCCACTCAACTGTTTGAGCATATCCCTTTTATGCTCAACCCGGCAAATGAGTACGTTGAGCGAAAGTGCCGCTCAAATGCTGCAACTGCGCTTGGAGAAGGCAAGTGTTCTGTAATTATATTATCAGACCGAGATATATGGGGATTATTTAATGTCGTGTGGTAAATTGTGTGAGGTCTGGTTAGGATGAAATTATTTGTGTGGTCTGTGTATGTCAAATCTGATTGGTTCGGCTAACTTCTAACCGTAGTAATCCTTGAACTTAATTTCATAATAAGTTGAAAATCTTTTAAGATAATCACACTAATATTATAAAGGCGAAAATTTGTGTGTGTGTGTGTGTGTGTGTGTGTGTTTGTATGTATGTTTGTTACCCCTTCATGCTCAAACGTCTGAACCGATTTGGGTGAAGTTTGGTATGTAGATAGCTTATACCCTGGATTAACACACAGGCTGCTTTTTATCACTGTCTTCGCGGGTGAAATAGCGGGGCGCAGCTAATCACTTATATGAATTATAAAGCTCGCGGCAGCAAAAAGATAGATTATTTTTTTTATTTCTTCGAATTCACCTATGCACAATTGCACATAGCCACATAAGGTAGGTAAGGACCTACCATCTTATAAAACCCTTCATTAGCTTTGTTTTCTCATCCATCAATAGAATAGCTAAATAGATGTAGAAATTGACATCTTTAAATTACAAGGAACAGTTAAAAACACTTCACATTCCTTCTGTAAAACAACTAGCACCCAATATCTCCAGCAAAAGCAATATCAACGATACAATATCTGAAAGCACATTTATATAATAATATCAGAAGCAGCTTTGCAATATCGAACTCGCAATACTTTCGGCTCACTAACAAGTACTCTAAAACACATCACTAGGCTTCGTAGCTCAAGAAAATAGTCCTTGAAATAAAACGTAGGAGTAAACAGCACACTCGTAGCGACCGTAGCACGTAGCCGCGTAGCACTCGTAGCCGCGTAGCATTCGTAGCACGTCTACGGCCGCTTAGATGCCAATCGTTACAGAATTCACTTGGAATAGATTACGTTTAATATTTTATTTACGTTTCTTTATGTGTTATTTTTATTAAGTGGTTCGGTCAAGGGTATTAGCCATTTATTTGAAAGGTTGTATATTTGATCCTCAAAATCATACATTTTATATTAGCTGTAGTTTACGTGATCTATTAATATTTGCTTGAAGTTTTGTATGTTTTAGAGTTTCTTGCCCTTAAGAAAGTACGCTTTGAAATGGTCAAGTAGCTTCAACTTCCAAACTAAGTGACGCCGGTTAGTTATTCAGAAAGTTTCTGTTTTTGATGTGTCTGTAAATGGTTTGATGGAAATTAAATAGTTTTGTTTCCATAAAAACTTCTTTTTGTCATGTCGACGCGCGACACTACTTTAATTCCTTTTTCTTGGACTCATAAGCGGGACTTAAGGGTTGTTGGTATGTGTAAATTGATCTTGTCTAAACCTACATCCAAATTAGCTATTTTATTTATTTAACACTTCAAGCACAAATGTACAGAGGCGGACTTAATGCCATATGCATTTTCTACCAGTCAACCTTTGGGTGATGCAGAGACAAGCAGTGGTAGGTGCAATTTCGAAAAATTAAAGGAATAAATATTTATTTAAATATAAAGATACGCATATACCTATTACAAACTATAAATATAATAATATATACCTAACAATACAAATACATATATACAAATATACTAATACAAATAATAGCAACAATGGGGAAACATTACCGTTGTGATGATACTGCCAGCTTCTTGCGAATGTGCTCACGAACTTTAACTTTAAAGGATAATCGGTTGGTTGCCATGCTGATTTCCTGGGGGAGCGCATTCCACAGAGAGATAGACTGAATGAAGAAGGAAGAGTGAATGAAGTCTGTACGGTGAGTGGGACATTGAAGAAGACGATTGTGAGATGAACTATTAAGTTGTATTACTTGATTATTAAATTAATTAAGTTAATATCCTTAGTTATAACCTCTTTCTATTTATATATTTAAAAAATATACGTTTTTTGTATATGGACCCCATTTAATTTGTAACTTTTTTTTTTTTGTTATAGTGGTAATAAGTATAAATACCCAATCTGTGAAAATTTTAACTGTCTATCTATTGCGGTTCATGAGATACAGCCCGCTGACAGACGGACAGATAGCGGTAGCTTAGTAATAGGCTTCCATTTTGCACCCTTCGGGTACGGAACCCTAAAAAATCAGAAAATTTCCCAGCCTCAATCAAAGACTTCTCGCTAAAATCTTCGACTCGTAAACACAGTCACATTATCTTCGAATCCTTCGCGCGATAAATCAAACGGTACACATTTAAATCGAGCAACAGGCAGTGTTTAATCACGCTGTCATCTAAAACTGGAGCGAACAAAAAACAAATTCGCGAACACTTGCCGACATCGCTTGCCTTCATCGCTTGCTGTTATTAAAAGCGCTTTTTTGTTAAATGTCCCTTGGATGTTTGGATAGATAAATGAGTTTGATAGGAATGTTGATGGCGATGAGTTTGTTAGTGGATTTGTTAATAAGGGTTCTATTTTCTATGTTCTATGTTAAGGATTTGGTTTCCGCACTTAGTCCTTTATGTGGACCATTGTGCGTGAGCCATGGCGGCCTTCGTGGGTTATTCCAACCAGACCACCTCCCTCCAGAAGTTAATCAAATCTCTGGGTCTATTAAGAACATCTGTGAAAGATCGGGGTATTCCAAGAGTTTCTGTTTTATTCTGGGTAACGCCTATGCATTCAAAGAGCACATGCGCAATGATCTCCTCGGTCTCCATGCAGGCCATGCACAGAGGACTGTCCGTTATTTGTATGGAAGTGTTTGTTTAATGAGCAATGTGTCCCGTGATGGTCCCCGTCAATACTCCAAGCGGGCTGGGTATATTAATGTTGAGATCGTTTGAGAAGACTCCGACCCCGGTGCCGGAGTCAGTCTTTGATCCAGTTAATAAGGCTAGTTTTGTTGATAGGCAGGAATTTGTGTGAGTTGTCGTGTCTGTAAATTATACTAATGAGTTACTTATAGGGGGATAGTCAGTGATATTATATCGGTCCCGGCTGTCATTTGTGGAGCTTTGACAGTCGTTACGGGTCGTCAGAAGACAGAAAGTCTGACAACCAGTCTTACCAAGGGGTATCGTATTACCCAGTTACTGGGTTGTAGAAGTCAGATAAGCAGTCGCTCCATGTAAAATACAGGTGTTCAGCTGCATCCAGTTATACTGGAAGCCGACCCCACCATAGTTGGGAAAAGGCTAGGATAAGATGATGAGGTTGGGGATGGGGATAGTGGGGAAACGAAAACCGATTAGAGGCAGCTGGGACGATCTGCACATAGAAGGTGGTAAGACGATTGTTTAAAGTCATCATCTGCCTAGCCTTTTCCCAACATGTTAGGGTCGGCTCCCAGTCTAACCGTATGCAGCTAAATACTGCGATTGCCCGTCTGGGCAGTCGCTCCATGTAAAATACTGGTATTCAGCTGCATACGCTGCTGGTTCAGTTACTGGGTTGTGGAGGTCAGATGACCTCCACAACCCAGTAACTGGGTAATGCGATACCCCTTGGTAAGACTGGTACTTTCGGGCTTCTGACGACCCGTAACCACTGTCAAAGACCCACGAATGACAGCCGGGACCAACGGCTTAACGTGCTTTCCGAGGCACGGAGGGGTCTCGGTGTGTAATAGATGGCAACCAATCCACGGACGAACTGCAGTAAGCGTAGCTTAACCTGATCGATCGATCCCTGCGGCTGTTATTACTTAGCCACGAGTCCGGCCTTACTTAATACATGATTATTGTACGTTTGAGGAACATTCACTAATAACAAATACACCCTTTTAAACGTGCACTTGCTCAGAGCAGCATATTGTTAAAAGCATCTACTGTGTGAATGCAGCCTCCAGGGTAATATAGGTAACAAGATTAACACTGCGCTTCAGTTAGACGATAGATTAGCGTTGCCAGTGCTTGCATATTATATGCTAATACTGTAAGTGGTTTTAATAAGTAGCAGCAGTACATGAAGACTTATTTTGTTGGAGAGTTTTGTTATAGTTATTTATGCAACTGACGTATAATAAGGGTTATTAAAACGCGAATGTGGGTTTATCACACGAGGCGAAGCTGAGTGTGATAATAGTATCACATGAGTGTTTTAATACCTAATTATGTACAGTTGCATACAAGACTTTATCTACATCCATGTTATCAATCCTCTATAAAAGGTTCTGAAACAGTTTTTTGCAATACTAATACTCGTATCGAACATGGTGGCCGGCGCGGCGTCATAGTATACGACGTGAATTCGAATAAGTTCTTTTTTTAAATTACGGCGCTGTTGTAGTGAAACGCGCGTGCATTACAATGTCCTTTTTTTTTTAAACGAGTTGCATTATGAAATTCAGTACAACATTAAAAACCCGTTTGGATGCTATTATGGTTACCATGGTTACTATGACACTGGCTGTTTTAATGTTGGCAATAAGCTAACTGTTTCAGAAACTTTTATAGAGGATTTATAGCATGGGTGTAGATAAAGATGTTAATGTATGTTATTATAAACCTAAGTGGTGTTTTTAAAACTAGCTGGGATGATAATGAATCCTACTTCCTACTAATATTATAAATGTGAAAGTTTGTATGTTTGAATGTTTGTTACTCAATCACGTAAAAACGGCTGAACGGATTTGGATGAAATTTGCTATACAGATAGTTTATAACCTGGATTAAGACACAGGATACTTTTCATCCCGGTAGAAGGTTCCCGTGGGATAATTTCCGACATACACGCGGACGAAGCCGCGGACAACGGCTAGTTTTGTTATAAATCTGACTGGAAAAGATCGACCCGTGCGGCTGTTATTACTTAGACACAAGCCCCTCCATTTTGTCCCCTGTAGGGGATGACGTCAGAGAATAAAGAACCTAAGTTACAAAAATAAGTTACAAGTTGTTCCCTCTTTTCATTGCAAGAACGCACCTTTGTTCAAGTAAGTGCCTATTTCACGATGTCCGAGTAGCCACTACTTACCGAATAAATTCCAAAATGGAACAGATTTTGTATGAAATTATTTGCCAAGTAAGTTAATAGGAACTTAATCGTAGGCGATGAAACAGGCCCTAAGTATAACATTTTATTTAAAAAAAATATATTTTCTGACAAATGCCACACAAGTAAAGTTCACAAAAACAAGTGGAAAAAATACCTTTCTGAAAATAGCAAAGTACGTCCGCTGTATTTCAAATCAATGCGAGTAAATGCGTCCTGTCGGTGACGTAGTCTGCGTTATTTTAATATGGTAAATTTTATTTTTACTACGTTTATTTTTAATTTAGAACCCGTGCTGGCTGTTACGAAATGTTTGCTTCCATTTTTGCCACGTTGGTATTTTGATACGCACATGTCCCGAGCGATGATAAGATTTTAGTTATGGGGCTCGTGGCTAAGTCAGCACGGGTCGATCGATCAGGTTAAGCTACTCTTGCCGCGTCGGTCAGTTGATGGGTGGTTACATGACGAGACACTCCATACCATGGAAAGCACGTTAGCCGTTGGTCCCGGTTGTCATTCATGTCAGAAGCCCGAAAGTCTGATAACTAGTCTTACCAAGTAACTGTGTTGTGGAGGTCAGAGAGGCCGTCGCTCCGTGTAAAATATTTGTATTCAGCTGCATCCGGTTAGACTGGAAGCTGACCCAAACTCTGTTGGGAAAAGGCTAGGCAGATGATGACTTTAGATTAGTTGCCACATGAATATTCTTCTGCATTAATACCGCATTAGGCAGTTTTCTTTTGTTAACTCATCAGGGAGTCAAATGCGTGACGATTTAAAATTAAATCTACAATTTATATGAAAACTGCAATTTTAATTAAAACTTTTTGACTGCCTCCCTTCAGGACCCGGATGATGTCAATGAAAGTTGGTGCTATCAGTACAGTTATGATCTATGATGGGACAACTTTTTATGAGTTGTCCAAAATTATGTTGTTTTAAATGAGCAGTTTACATAATGTGTCATAAGTTTAATTATTGTTGTAAACATGGGATGTTTGCGTAGTGGTAATTTTTGGGGATAAAGTTTAATCATATCGTCCGTTATTTAAACATAAATAACACGTGATAACATTCATCACATTTTTGTTGTTAATCAAGAAGTTGTTTGTGATGCAAGTTTGTTATCTCGACAGATAATGGTACCGATTCTCTTGTTACTATTCTACTTTTAGCTGAGAACCTCAAAGCTATTCTGCAAAAAGAATCTTCTATATAGGGTGTCCCTAGAAGTATGGATCAAATCGAATACGGAGGTGGGCAAGGTCATTTCCAAACTTTTTAACCCTGAGAATGTCGGGGCATTTTTTTACGGTTCAAAAGTTATGACGAATTTTAGTTTTTTTTTCATCACTTAGCATAGTGCTCAAAGAAATAAATTATAAAAAAACTATCAGAGCTATCATTTTTTTTTTTTACAGGACTTTGTAAAAGAGTGGGCCTTTCTTGTGGTAATACTTTTACGCAGCTAGAAAACGTGTGTTCTATAAGAAAAAAAAACATTTACTGAAAAGGGTTCGGTCTGGCAAAAATTTTAATCAATTTTCGAGCGATTTAAAAAAAAATCACAGGATCAAATAGTTTGGAAATGACTTTGCCCACGCCCCTTTTCGATTTGATCCATACTTCCAGGGATACCCTGTATAAATAAAAAGAGAAGTCCCTACTGACTGACTCATCAACGCCCAGCCCAAACCCAAACCCTTTAAGGCGAAAGCGCCAGGGTAGCCCGCGAAATTCAAAATTTCTTACGTTTTTTGCAATTTGTAGGTCAGTGTGAGCTTGTATGTTGATTAAAATAGGATTCGCGGCCGTTGCTAATATGGCTTTACAGAATTATAATCATTAGAATCAGCAATACAACTCCTTAAGTTAGCATTTACCTCAAACCTCATGATTTCATGAAATCGCTAGATTTGAGGTAAATGCTAACTTATGGAGTTGTATTGCTGATTCTAATGATTATAATTTTGTAAAGCCATATTAGTTACGGCCGCGAATCATATTTTAATCAACTTACAAGCTCACACTGACCTACAAATTGCAAAAAACGTAAGAAATTTTGAATTTCGCGGGCTACCCTGGCGCATCAACCTTAACATGAAAAGCTGAAATTTTGCGCAAAGGTTACCTTTATAATGTAGACAAGGAATAAGGAAGGATTTCCCAGTAGTACGTTCCTGTGGGATATTTACCGACAACCACGCGGGCGAAGCGGTGGACAAAAGCTAGTAATATTATAAATGCGAAAGTAACTCTATCTGTACGTCTGTTACATTTTCATGCCTTAACGACTGAACCGATCGCTATGAAATTCGACAGATAAATAACTTGGGACCTGGAGAAGAACTTAGTCTTCTTTTCATCCTGGATTGCACAGCTAGTGTTGCTATAAATTTCTTGAGTTCCATTAGTACCATCTGTATGTAAATATAAATTAAGTGCTTGGATACCTAAACGGATTCCTAAAGTAGAAGCAATCCTTCGAAATAGCAACTTTAAAAACAAATAAGTCTCGTAGCGTGTTTGTGTGTCATAAGCAATAAAACTTTATGGGCAGGTATTTAGATGACTGCCATAGCTCCGACAAGATTGCGAATTTTGTGTGAATTCCATTCGTTTTAGTTGAAACTCTATAATCGTCATAGCTAATTTATAGTCCCTGCTTGAATAACAAACTCGTCATAAACTGTTTAATTTTTCTGATTAAAGTTGTTCGAAAACTTTAATCAACTTTCATAGAACAATAATCGCACTAATAGAAGTGTAATCGAAGATATAAACAACATCTCTCCACTTAACATCAGATTCGGAAGAAAAATTGCCTCATAATTGAAAACTTCTCCCGGCTCAATTGCATAGCCACCCATCCCCCAGTCGGCGATCACTGTGTGCAAACTTGCCGCAACCAATTTCCAGCCAAACGTCCCGGCATCAAATCCAATAGGAAACGTCATAATCATATGATAGGTGCGGCGCATTGCGCCCACCTGTCGCCGCGCGTGCGTCCCGCGGTGACGTCACGCGCGCCGATCTACCCCGAGCGCCGCCGGGCTCGCACGAACGCTGCCGACCCGCGGACCGCAACGGATTGATCCGAGCGAGCCTCCGCGAGCCGCTAATCAAATGAGCCAATCGCTGTTTGTACGAAAATACGCTGACTTAGACTACCCGAACTCACCAACAACTTCTTTAAGGACGAAGCTCCCTTATCCTCCAAATAACATATTTTTCTGTAAGGCAAAACATGGAGCGAGCAGCGCTTTCGGCGCGTGTCTCGCCACGGCTCCTTATCTAGTTCTTAATCCAAGATAAATATTACATCAATCGGGGGAGGAGCGGGCGCGGCGCACGCAGGCGCGGCCGCCGTCGGCCCAGTCCCGCTCCGGCCGCGCTGCCCGCCGCACCTCGCTCTCGCGGGCGCTCGACCCGGCGGCGACTCGCCCGCTGCCTGTTCTACGACCCCCACAAATACGAGTATTGTACGCCTCCCAGTTATCACCGCCGCCGACGCCGGATCGACCCCGCCGAGTGTCCACTGTCGAGCCGCGAAGGTCGTCCACGTGCCCATCCCGTTGCGTAAGTCGGGAAAGCGAAAACTCGCCGAAAACGAACCTCTTCTCCTATTGACACGCGAGAAAAACAAACGTACTTGAATATCGATCACACCGTGTTTATCATTGCCATGGCGTGCCAATACGGGGAGCACTCCATGTGTGTTTATACCGCACCCGAAGTAAATAGTGTATCGTATTGGATGTGTCGGCGAGGTTAGAAGTGGCTTTCTTTTTTAATGGGGTAATCCGGGCCGCGCCCGCGGTCTTTTAACCCTATAGTACGCAAGTGCTGGTTGACCTTAAAACCGCGGCTTGGGGACGAAACTTTCAACGTGATGGCTTGTTTGTTTATGAAGCCATAAAACTGCTGTATTAATGTTTCTTTGATAAACATCTCTTATGATTGCTCGCTGAACCATGACCTTAGCTTATTTAGGCATGTCTTGTTATACTTCTATCGGATCGCTCATGTGTAGCTTTTGCAACAATATTCAAATGGCGATCAATTTTGTTCCACATTAACATACCACATAATTTATTTCGCTATTAATTGTGGTAACAACGCGAAAATATTCCAAACGTTGGCTGTGCCCTAATACTTATTTTTTATTCCCAGGCCAACGTAGTATTTGCGCTGTTGCTTCGTTTTGCCGAATTTATTATTCGAGGCTGGCTCTCAACTTTTTTTAATCGCCTCTAATGACTCCTTCCCCTAATTAATGACCCTTGACAGTTCACAAATTAGAATTTTCCGGAAAATTTCGTGCTAGCTTTTTAAATTTTCGATTAGACATTTATCATTTGTATTTTAAAGGGATTTTTTTACTTTAAAAAGTAATTAATAACTCAACAGAACAAGTAACAAATAATGTGTTCATACTAAAATATTAAAATTATAACGAAAATGTAAAGTCACGAACCACAAAATAAATTCATGGTCAGTAAAGGTCAATCACGCCACATGGATATTTCAATGAAAACTAACATTTTAGTTTAAACTGGAAGTACCATATAGACAGAACTAGCTGACCCGACAGAAGTTGTCCTTTCCAAATTTCAATAATTCATACAAAATTCCTATAGAAAATGCACTTTCAGTTTTCCCAAATTTACCAATTTTCCCGGCAACTTTTCCAATTTTTCTCTTCTTAAGAACTTTCCTCCATCGAACGAATATTTGAAAAAAAAAATGCCTGATTGGTCCAGCCGTTCTCGAGTTTTGCGCTTAGCAACACATTTAGCCATTCATTAATATTTATATAGATTAAAGGAATTGTAAATATTCATAAATGACAGATTTCTCTTTAGGTAGATACAAACATTTTCTTTAATTATACTTATTCAAGTAGCTAGTTCAATATTGTTACTTTTCTCCGCTTCGTTGTCTTTGTTTCTTACAATTTTTCAATTCAATAGCGAATAATTTATTCGCATTTCTGTAGCAAGAACCTCTGAAAGTTCACTCTCATCTAAATTCTCTCAACCACTAACTTGTCTTTTCCGCAAATAAAATTACTCCTCCGTCTGGTTGGTCAATTTCTAAAACTTTTAAATGTCTATAGCTAACCAATTATGTAAGCCTTAACTATTTTTTTTTTAAATTATATTTCTGCAACATACATTTATTTTTAATTTAAACAATTTTACTCGCCAAACTTTTAAGTTTGATGGCGAGAAGCGCTTGTTTAACCTTCATGCATGACAACGTCCACAGTATGAGCTCCAATGTTCGCCCTCTCTTCCATATCTCACAGAACACTCTTCTACAGAATATCCTTTTAAATATTTTTATGCACACCTAAACTGGATCTTCTCGCTTACCCATGTTTTATATTATTGGTAAGGTGAAGGAATGTTGTACTATTAGATTAACGATAAAAGTTAGGGAAAAAAAAGTTCAAATTCGTCAGGACTGAAGGGTTGGTTAGTTTTGTTAGAAAATCAGCCCACTTTACATTTTAGCATTATTATTGTTGCTATTTGGAGCTCGGAGGAGCTCGTGGCTAATTAATAACAGCCGCACCGCACGGGTCGATCCATCAGGTTAAGCTACGCTTGCTGGGGTTGGTCCGTGGATGGGTGACAATCTTTACATACCGAGACTTCTCCGTGTCCCGGCTGTCATTCGTGGGTCTTTGACAGTTGTCATAAGCCCGAAAGTCTGACAACCAGTTTTACCAAGGGGTATCGTATTACCCAGTTACTGGGTTGTGGAGGTCAGATAGGCAGTCGCTTCATGTAAAATACTGGTATTCAGCTGCATTAGACTGGCGGCCGACCCTAACATAGTTGGGAAAAGGCTAGGCAAATGATGATATTGTTGCTATTTGAGCACTGGTTTTCTCCCATTTTTGATATCCACTCACTACCGTAGTCCTTCCCTCGGGGTCGGCTTATCTTGTATTTGCTGAAGCACCCTTGACGTTTTGCGCAGCCATTCCTAGAAACCACAACACAATATACACAACATAAGGTCATCCCAAATATATCTGTAATCACTTAGCCAGCGATCCAATCGATCAAAAGATTTCTTAACTTACCGAAGTTTCGAGAATTCTGACCACAACTTCCGAGTGTCGAACCCCTTCTATTTTCCGGCTGCTACAATATTAATGTAGCAAATTAACTTTAACCCCTCAAGTGTCGAATGCACCCCATGTGTGCATAAGAAAAACCATTTTTTTGTTAGGTATATAAGCTTATATCACATATATATAAACGTAAAAAAACATCATCCGATGGAAAACCAATCTTCATCATTAGTTGTGAACCTATGGAGTTCGCAGCTAACACCCCCTCCCCCCCGCGTGTCAAATGCACCCCAAGTGTGCAAAAGGACAAAACTTTACATAATAGGTATATAAGCTTAGATCAAATATATATAAACGTAAAAAAACATCATCCAATGGAAAACCAATCGTCATCATTAGTTGTGAACCTATGGAGTTCGCAGCTAACACTTCCCCCCGCGTGTCAAATGCACCCCAAGTGTGCAAAAGGACAAAACTTTACATAATAGGTATATAAGCTTAGATCACATATATATAAACGTAAAAAAACATCATCCAATGGAAAACCAATCGTCATCATTAGTTGTGAACCTATGGAGTTCGCAGCTAACACCCCGTCCCCCCGCGTGTCAAATGCACCCCAAGTGTGCAAAAGGACAAAACTTTACATAATAGGTATATAAGCTTAGATCACATATATATAAACGTAAAAAAACATCATCCAATGGAAAAACCAATCTTTATCATTAGTTGTGAACCTATGGAGTTCGCAGCTAACACCCCCTCCCCCCCCGTGTGTCAAATGCACCCCAAGTGTGCAAAAGGACAAAACTTTACATAATAGGTATATAAGCTTAGATCACATATATATAAACGTAAAAAAACATCATCCAATGGAAAACCAATCGTCATCATTAGTTGTGAACCTATGGAGTTCGCAGCTAACACCCCCTCCCCCCCCCCGTGTGTCAAATGCACCCCAAGTGTGCAAAAGGACAAAACTTTACATAATATAAACGTAAAAAAACATCCGATGGAAATCATATCATCATCAGTAGTTGTGAACCTATGGGGTTTGCAACTAACCCCCAACCCTCCCCACTCGCTGGGGTTTTGGGTCTAAAATTAGCCAAACTCAGACACTTGAGGGGACGTCCATCCTTCCGCGTCCTACAAAAGTCCCCTGATGACCTAGAAAACTGAAACTTAGGTATATTGCTACATTGGCCGAGGTTAAACTTAAAGGACGTAAGTTAAAATTTACAGAGGGTCATTTGAATTAGTTTCGGTCTCTTTTAGTTTGCACAAACTATCAGTGAGTTGCACGAAACCAACATTAGTTTAACGCATGCCATCCCTTAAATTTGATGCTGTCACTTTCTTTTTGATACGAAATTTAAGGGATGGCATGCGTTAAACTAATGTTGGTTTCGTGCAACTCAACGTATACCTACTGTTTTTGTAGCTGAAGTAATTTATTTGGGTCCATTAACAATCGTGTTATTCAGTTTCCTTAAAAGTGCAAACAAATCAATATGCTTAGCCTTTTCTCGACTATGTTGGGGTCGGCTTCCAGTCTAACCAGATCCAGCTGAATACCAGTATTTTACATGGAGCGACTGCCTATCTGACATACACAACCCAGTAATACGGTACCCCTTGGTAAGACTAGTTGTCAGATTTTCGGGCTTCTGACGACTCGTAACGACTGTCAAAGATCCACAAATGACAGCCGGTACCAACTACTTACCGTGATTTCCGAGGAGGAGTCTCGATATTTAAAGTGTTCACCCATCCATGGACCAACTTCGGCAAGCGTAGCTTAACTTGATAGATCGGCCCGTGCGGCTGTTATTACCTGCCACGAGCTCCTCATAAAAGTGCAAACAACTAGTCATTACATTCGCGGTTATAACTGTGCCTCGTTGAAAAATGTTATGTTCTTGTAACTTAATTTTAACAGAGTCTAGCACTGTTTTATTTCAACACTTAAGAGGAAAGGCGGGTGGACAGACTTTTGAAAATGAGGTATTTTAAGAAGGTATTGCTGTCGCTCTGCGAGCGCTCCGCCCTCGAATTCGTGCGATAAGGACAACTGCAGATCCGACTAAATAGCCTATGTAAAAAGTCACATTTCGAGGTTTGGCTCTCGCCTATTTCCTCCTCCAATATTGGACCAATTTACAAGATATTTCATAAACTGAATAAGAAGGATATATACTATGCCCCTATGTTTTTCTTTTTTCGTTAATAGTTGTCAAATTGGTACACTAGGCGTCTGTTGACAGCGGTCTGAATAGGCAATTTTGAGCATTTTTGGAGGGTTCTAGTTCTTATAAAAATAATATATCATCAAAAAGGAAAACATAGGGGCATACAAGTAGCTGATATTTATATTTCTGTAAAAAATCATTGCTTTATGGTCATTAACCAGAAAGAAAACAGGCGAGAGCGTTTGTATCTTTTTGTATGGATAAAAGAGCACCCACATTTCCTCTTAATATAGACCAGTCCAGTTTTATAGCTGACGATAAATAATAATTGTGCTAAGTATGAACCACGTATGAACTTTACTTCTATAACCTTTCATTCTTTTTATCCACCGTTTCTTAGCAAGGAGGTCGTATACCAAGTAATACCTTATCATTTTAATATTTCTTAAGTAGGCCGACTTGTAGACTGAGAAATAGGAAGTAAAACGGTTCACTTAATATGAGGTGTAGTCACGACAACTTTTAATAACGGAATAACGCAGATAGGCACTTAAGATTACTACAAGTAATCTGGAAGCAGGCTCCACTGTTATTTATTAGCCAACATAACTATTTCCTACTTTAATGATATATTAGATAAATGGTTTAAGAGGGGACACGGCCTGTGAGGAATTTGAAAAAGAGGTATTTTTGAAGAAACTATTGCCGTCACGCTACGCCCGAACAGTGATAAGAGAGTGCGATAGGGATAGCTGCAGCTCAGACCGATTCACAAAAAATTTGACGAGATCGACGTTTCGTATTCCCCTTTTTTCTCCTTGGAAACTGAGCCGATTCAATTTCTTTTATTAAAATTTTAAGAACTTTAAGAATTTGTCTGGTAGTCCTCTAATAACGGCGGTAAAAATGGGACATTTTTTATAATTTTTGAAGGGTATTTTCTTTACTAATTAGTTTAAAAAAAAAGGAAATGACGGACGTGTTTATAGCAGACTTTGATTTTATATAAAAAAAATGATTGCTCTAGAGGCATTATTCAGGAAAAAAAACGGGGAATTCATTTGTATGGAGAAATGGAGGCCACCTTCCCTCTTAAGCCGAAAATTAAATTGTCGCATTGAAACCTTGAAGTGGATTAAACAAAAGCAGTAAGATTACCTTAAAACCGCAAGAGGCGTTCAGTTGTCGATGTATGCCAACTCGTGGCCCATTGAAGCGAATGGATTTAGCCCCAAACAAAATTAAGCCTGCCACAGGCTCTTGGAAAACAGAATAAATTGCACGAGAAACGCTGGCATTTAATTAAGACAACGAGAAGATATTTATGTCCTGGAAATTTTAAACTCGCAGTTCAAAAGACCACTTAGGAAAACACAAGTATTTTTTGCTTCATCCTTAAATGCATTTATTATATGTACTTATATAAAAATCAATTGCTGTTCGTTAGTCTCGCTAAAACTCAGAAAACGGCTTGACCGATTTGAATTTTTTTTTTTTTTTGTTTGCTTTAAAAAAGAAAAAAAGGGATTGAAATTTTGACAGGACAACGTCTGATACCTCAGCTAGTTGTTTATAAAAACTGTGAGTTAGACTTCACATTGGTGTAAAATGTCTACTTGATTAAAGAAGAACGTATAACGGTTTCATTTTATTTATTTTAAACCCAGTACTTCTCTCCCCCTTATGTGAAAGTGTCGGTGTTAGCCTTTGGACAAAGTCCTAACTAGACCTAATAGTTCCCAACATTGCCGTGTACTTTCGACGTCCCTTAATTGTAAGTGACCTTTCACATTAAAAGTTGTGTTGGTTTTTCATCAGGACTTCAAATGTCCTTTAACGTCCTGGTTAGAGCTTTGTAGGACGGCTTTTATTTAGAAACGTCTCTAATTAAGGGCTAATTGCTTGTGAATGTTTTAATTGTCTTTGTCTTTTATGGTTTTTAAACATCGTTTATATTTAATGATTATACATCACTGGGCTGCCCGAATATGTAATGAAGTACCTGTTAAAATTTAGACTTTTTACTACCTTTGTTATTTTCGTAGGTAGTGGCTGTAAAAATACTTCAGAATTCATAATATTCGCATATAAAGTAAGGGACTGATCATAAATCTTGCACTCTGTAGTCGATTATGTCATGCAAACTTTATTTAATTGATCTTTTTTATTTTCTTCTGTATCATAGAATCCGTGTTTGTATTCGAAAAATAAGTAGGTAACTGTAAATTATGAGCACAAAATTCTGTAGAGTAACGTACTAACGTATTTATAATTCGTTGGGATTATTTCGCCTCCACTCGTTTTATAATAATGGTTATTTCCCAAAAATTACCCGGGACTAACCGTAGTCACAGTAATGTAGTCCACTCAAACATATTACGTTTGGGGTAATTTGGGTTTCCATTCTTTGTTTTTTTTTTTTTTTTGTGAAAGTGGTCTGGAAAAAACTGTTCATCAAACTGTTAATTTCTAAAAATAGACTATTATTAAACAGTTGATGAACAACCCCTAAACGTCTCCTAAGGTGACCACTTGTAAAACAGTTGAACCGGGACAATAATTATTATCCTTCCCGGTCTTTTTCCTCAAATCAAAAGATAGACAGTGACAGACATTTTGTTTTCCTAAATTACGACAAAGATTGAGTGCCGTATCTTGGAGCTGTCCTATTTTGTGACAACTTTTGAAGAAATATTTGTTGAAAATTGTTTATATCTCGGTCTTATACTTTCTTCATAATAAGGTATTCGTTAGGTACAAACAGTTTGGACTTTTGTTCTTAATGGCGCCCAGTTGGGACAGGTTGGGCGCCAATAATATACGATCATATATTATTATTGGCATAGAAGTATTAAATAACTATTATAACAATAATGTATAAAGTCTAAATAGAAGCGTCAGTGTTACTTAAACATTTTTATAGAACAATCTTAATCGAGCTTCCCTTCTCCAATCTTTGCAACATCACTGTTTAAACATAAACATAATATCTTTCTTTTATCTCCCCAAAAAACGCGAAAGGAAAGCAATTCGCGCACAAGTCATAAAGAATCAACTGAGCGTAACGCGTTCCGTTACTTTTCTGTTACTTATGGTGGCAGCAGGGGGTAGGCTTGCTTGAAATTATTTATGTAGCATTGCAACCGTTTAACTCTGCAATTAATTGCTTATATTGCCTTTAAGCGGTGCCAACGCAGCGTTAAGGCTTAAGGTTTTATTGTGTGTTTGTTAAAAGTTGCACAATAATCTAGGATAGGTTATGAAAGAAATACTTAATTGTTTTGAAAGCAATGCACTTCAGTATCTATCTCTATAAATAAAAAGAGAAGTCCTGACTGACTGACTGACTGACTGACTCATCAACACCTAGCCCAAACCATTGGACCTAGAAAGCTGAAATTTTGCACAGAGGTTCCCTTTATAATGTAGATAAGGAATAAATATAAATTTCTACGCAAACTGTTGAACAAGAACTTGCAGCAATATCAGAAAAGTTTACCACCACTACACTACAACTTTATCAAAACATACTCTGAATGGACAAACAAGGACTCACATAAACTGAATACAAATAGAATTACGCAGTCGTCCCGTACAGATTACGCCGCAAGCCGCCTGGCTTAATAAATAGAGGGGGGACAAAAAATCCTTAGGAAATATAACTATCATATACAGTCTGATTTTGAATTCGACGGAATTCTGACATTTCTGAAGTGTTGCCAGTAATAAAGCGGTCCTATTAAAAACGGAACGCATTTAAGCGAAATTAAAAAAAACCTTTCTTGAATTTAAGGTTTCAATTAGAAAAACTAAAACTTAAAAATTGAGTGATAATTTTAAAATGGCAATCAGATTTTTTATTATCACATTATTGAATTTACAATAATTAGTAAGGTAATTATTTTTCTTTCACAGGAATCCCTGTCCACTAATCCATAGGTTACAAACCTTTTTTAGGAATATCTTTTTGTTTGTAAAATCTTCGCTTCTTGTAACTACAGACAGACAACGATGGTGATATTAGTGATAATGTTACCGCAATAATTATTTAAATTTAAAAAATATGTTCTTTCACTCTTTTTTTCCATTTAGCCATATAAAATTAATATTTTAGTTAGTGTGTATTGAATGCACAGAACAAACAATATTTACATTGTCATATATTTTACTTGATCTTATTCTCTTTCATATTTTTTGTTACTTTTTATCCAAAAAATTCTAGTCATTTATATAACTATAAAAAGGACAAGACAGAAAAGGTTTAGGATATCTGAAGTGTCAAAAAATTACAGCTGTCAGAATTCCGTAGAATTAAAAATCAGACTGTAGTGGAATCGTGCGTCAGGTGCGGGGGGGGGGGGGCAACTAATTCAACAGTTTTATGACACAATTCGGATCGTAAACTACTCTAAAAGCTTCCGTCACTTTATTTCGACGGCTTTGCGAATAGAGTCGACTTTATAGAGGTTTTATGTTTGTTAGTGTGCGTTTTAATCATATAAATTGAGGTTTTATTCCTGTTCGCAGCGCTGGTAACAGCACGGATTATTTCTCCCGTGCGTGCTTCCCGCGCTCGGTACATCAGTGCGCGTGCACCGAACAGTGTAAAGAGCGTCACACACACAGAAGATAATGTAAAATATATATAGACAATATAAAATATATATTATCTTCGACATATCGCTCACCGTAAGTAGTATGGGTGCTAATACACTTTCTACTAAGGATTTTGTGGATTGGGCAAAGTCGGCAAGATTGAGCCATAAGGTGAACCATAATCCAGGATAAATTACATGTAGTACAAGACAATTAGTCAACATTTATAAGCCCTTGGTTCCTTATATTCACTTATCAGGTAGATGGAAAGTGTAATTTATTAGGATAGATAAATCTGGGCGTAACATAACAAGTTGTTCGTCCAAATGAAAGAATTACATAAGTACAAGTTTTGCATTGATTCACTAGTTAAAACAAAAAACCAGTCAAGGGCGAGTCGGACTCGCGCTTCGAGGGATTCCGTACCATCATTTTTATGTAATTTTTGTTGATGATTTCTGAAAAACTGTGATAATTAGAGACATCGTTTTATTTTTCCTGTAATCTATACATAAACTTCTATCACATACAATAATTTCAGATTTTTCTCTTTTCAAACTTCGGAGATAGGGGGGGGATGGTATTTTTTTTAACATTATTCATCAAAAGTCGAAAACTATGCGCCCTAAAAAAAAGAAAAAAAAATGTTTGAGGGTAGCTTTAGTAGTTCTTGAGACAGACAGACGGACAGACAGACAGACTGAGTGACACCGTAAAGGTTCCTTTTTTACCATTTTGGTACGGAACCCTAAAAACATCTCTTTCACTTTTTGTAAAAATTGAATGAACATTCTAAAAATATTTGCTTTAAAACAGTGCGAAGAGTGCACGCCTATAGAGTTCAAATTGGTTTGTTTTGTAGTGTTCTAGATATAGGTCTACTACACACACTTGTTGTTCTTCTTTGTTTAATATTCATACGTCAATGTCTTGCTTATGGTTACTAAAATGCCAATTTTAGATGTTATTTAATTTGAATTGACTAACACTGACTGTGCTGTGACTGTGCTGTTGGTGTGCTTATTATAAATAAATAAATAACCTTTAAATTGTATTCTATGCAAAATAAGATTTTTTCTTACAAAATATTTTCTGCATTTTGTAGCACAAATAAATTAACCAAGCATTCATCAGGCTCAAATGTAACTAATAAATAAGCTTCGAGTCACGATTTTTATATCAAAAAACGCTGAATGCATGTTTGTGAAAAACATGTGAAAACCATCCATTTTGTTGGTAATAAAATATCTCCACCAATTTTATTACTAGCGTGTTCGTTATCCAATACCAATGTGAGTTGTTAAAATTTCACGTTGGTACAAAAAATATTTTCCTTCTCCATATAAGCTATGACCAAAATAAATTTTAAATTAAATTGCTTTGCTCTCTGGATGGAATACTATCCGCGTTTCCGAATGCAAATGTGATTGTATTGGGATCACTCGATCCGGAGGCCCGCGTGTTATCGTTTTTTTTTTCAGATAGTAAGCATTATTTGTTAATTCCGTATTTCATGTTTACAGTTTTATCAATAACGTTACACAGGGTAGTATCCCTTTTTTTTGTGGATGGGAAATCATCAAATGACTTCTCCCGCTCTGGTGGAGCGGAAGGGCGTGTTAGACTTTTACTGACTAAAGCCCACCCGTGTTCCTTCAGTTGCCTGTGCCAGAGCCACGGTATCTCTTTCGAACAACCCGCGACCCCGGCGGCATCGGCCCTATCGAAACAAATCATTGCTGACATCTCTTTGAGGTGCGCGTGGAACACAACGCGCCGTCGACCCGGGCCAGGGGGCCTAGTCCCTAAGTCCGCCTGTCTTTCCGTCCCTCCGTTCATCCGTCCGTCTGACATTACGATCTATCAAAACAAGTGTAAAATTTAAATTTTTCGGACGGGCAAAAACACATCGGGAGTAGGGACAACTGGCAAATCATGTTGTCATTCATACTTCGTTCGGGCTCTGAACCAATCATCCATCCGTAGGTGATACGGAGTAGGAAACGCCCGTAACGAAGGCCAAAACTTCGGGCTTCGTCCTTAGGGAGTAGGCCCCCTGGTCCTTACCGGACGGCGAGCTACCCACTACTCGGTATTCATAAAGTGGTTGTGTTAGTTTTTGAGCCAGTAAATTATCACTCCGAGTCTTATAAATTGCCTTGTCTTGTGTTGTGTCCCTGTCAATATATTCTACATTAATAAATGAGATGTCGTTCTCACGTTGAAAGTGTCTAACATGCCTTGGACGTTAATAAATGACAACTGGCAAATCATGTTGTCATTCATACTTCGTTCGGGCTCTGAACCAATCATCCATCCGTAGGTGATACGGAGTAGGAAACGCCCGTAACGAAGGCCAAAACTTCGGGCTTCGTCCTTAGGGAGTAGGCCCCCTGGTCCTTACCGGACGGCGAGCTACCCACTACTCGGTATTCATAAAGTGGTTGTGTTAGTTTTTGAGCCAGTAAATTATCACTCCGAGTCTTATAAATTGCCTTGTCTTGTGTTGTGTCCCTGTCAATATATTCTACATTAATAAATGAGATGTCGTTCTCACGTTAAAAGTGTCTAACATGCCTTGGACGTTAATAAATCCAATGGTAGAGTGCGGTACAAAGTACAAAAGGCACCGGGCTACACTAATAAATGCCAAAAGCACTCGCACTACAGTGAAAGTAAAGTGCAAAATAAAGCTCTTTATTCATGTCCAAACGATGAGATGAAATTTAATGTAATCATTTATTACAAGTAACAAGACTCATATTGTTAGTAACAATATACTTACAAACTATGTTAGTAAAACACAATTTGTGACATCACTGCTGCAAGGTGACAGGCCATGCCGATACCAGCAGTGGTTCACAAACGCACAATCAAGGCTGTTGGTGCCGCCCCGTACCCTACTACCAGGGATGCGCACCGCTTCCGCATCACAGTGTAGAAGCAGTCCACGCGAGCTTCAGCAAACATCCCTGATGCGCTGCAGTATCGAGGCAACCCCATCCCCAGTACCCTGAATGCGTTATTTTATTGAACGCGAAGGGCGCTGTATGATTTCTGAATATAATGAGCTCATAGGCTCCAAGAGTAAAAAGATGTGCAGTAAGCACTAAATATACTTAGTGCGCTTGACCTCTTTAGAGTTACCCCTGAATCTGCGAAATACCTACAAAAAATACATTTGATTTCCACAATAATATGAAATACCAGTAGGTAATATTTTTGTGCCTGTCAGTTTCCAGAAATAAAATTGCAGAAACTCCGTATTTCTCCTTAGGGACCGTATACACATAAACTTTGTGATCCGCACGGCATCTCGCGACATATTTACGGAAACGCTTCGTTATTCGACCGGGTTCAAGTGTATAGTTTGAGTCAGGACTCGGGTTTATTGACGTATTTTGACATTTAATGACCTTGCATGTGATACCATCGAAGTGAATCGCTTTGCAGGTTAAAGTTTTATATTCCTAAGTAAACGTGTAATTTAAATAACTGACAACATTTTAAGGGGTCATTGTACGGTCAGCAACAGAAGTCGGTTAACATTGCTACTTTTTGACATCATCTAAATTATAAAACAATATCGAGAACGGGTCTTATCGCATACCTGTTTACCTCGTAAAAAAGGAAGATACAAACTTACAAAAATATATCATCTAAATAAACACAAAATTATACGATAAACTGCTTTTTAGCATTTCATTTATTAGATAAGAGTTAATTTTCTTTAAAAATTTACATCTGTTCCAATTTTAATTAAGTATTTTTCTGAATAATTAAGATTTAGAAAACACAAGTGTTGATCGATTTTTGTTGCTGACTGTACTAATCATTATGAACAACTTTTACTATAGGACCAAACCTGAAATCGTAAAAAAATCAGCTGTTGTGGCATTGGTGCTCCAGTGGTAACGGCCCCGACTTATGAGTTGTAGGTCGTGGGTTCGAACACAGGCAAACTATACGCTTTACTTTGTGTAAATAATTTCATTACCAGTGCTCTCAAAAACGGTGAAGGAAAACATCTTGAGGAAACCGGTATGTCCTAGAACCAAAAATTTGAAGACATGTGACATCTACCAACCCGCACTGGGTCCGCGTGGTGGATTACGGCCCATCACTCCCGCTCGAAGAGAGGAGGCCTGTTCCCGCTGTGGGAACATTATAGGCTTATTATTATGTTCCCATAGCTGATTTATTTTTCGCGATTTCAGGTTTGGGCCCACAGTAAAAGTTGTTCATAATGATGAGTATAATGACACCTTAAGAGGTTGTCATTTATTTAAATGATTTACACCACCTTTACACCACACGGATCGGTACTTATATTCCTCTTCATTAATTAATCATGTTCAGAACACATTCTTGGAAAATTATTTAATTAAAGAACAGACCCGATGAAAAAGTTGAAAAGTGAGGATATTAACGAAGTGAAAGTACAAGTAATCTGAGTTTCCCCGCGAAAATATACGCCTACAGAAAGTTTAATCTTCTAAAAGCGGCGTACTAAGTCAAGACTCAACATTTAATTACCGAACACGTAAGATATGTATCTTCAATATATCCCGGGGCGTAAAAGTCAGTACTTTGAATCCGAGCCGACGTCAAAGAGCTCATAATGAAATAAGTTCACTTCGCTCGTAAGGCGTAATTTCTCACCAGATTTCGCGGTCCGTTTTTCGCGCGAACTTGTGCAAAGATGCCTTTACAGACTGTCTGATTGTGTGCAGTGTTTTGTTATCCCGTATTTCTTTATCTTCTTTATGTGTAGTTGTAAGTTTTGCATATTTACGTTGACAAATGTTATTTCTCTACCCGACTAAGGCGAAGCAAAAGGAGGGTTATGATTTTGACCGGTATGTATATATATGTATGTATGTATCTGTGCCCTCATAACTTCTAAACTCCTCGTCATAATTTGACAAATGAGGTATCATTGGAAGCGTCTTGATTGCGTTCTTCAAACCAACCCAAAATACATATTATTCTTCTTTAAAATTTTATGTAAATTGACTCTAGCCAATACGAAATTGTAACCTCAAAATAATTTAAATAAAAAGTAAGTCTATAAACTAAAACCCGACTACTGAAAAATCACGCTCTAAAAGTATGAAACAAGAAAATATTCTCATCTGAAATTAGAAAAAGACAGACAAATTAACAGATTACGTGTGACTCTGGATTTTTAATTTGTCTGTCTTTTTCTAATTTCAGATGAGAATATTTTCTTGTTTCATACTTTTAGAGCGTGATTTTTCAGTAGTCGGGTTTTAGTTTTTTTATTTGCTTACAGATTTCAAGCCAAATAAAAACCTTATGTTTGAAAATAAAAGTGGGTTACGATGTGGCGACATTAGCAATGCAGATGGGTAACAACGTTGCTAAATAAAAACGCGTATTAGCACTCTTGTACTTGCATTCGCTTAAAACGTTTACGGTACGATCGCAGTTGCCTGTTTACTACGCCAGAGCAAGCGGGTAGTTTCAGATGTAATTTTCTTTCATCCTCAAATCCTATTCAGAATGTTTACCGCTCCGAATATGTTAAGGTTTATGGTTGTCATGTCTGGTCTAATGCTAATACATGTCGCAAGCACCTTACCTCACATAATATAATGCCTACTTACGTCAACATTTCTATACATAAGCACAGTTAGTATATGCAGCTTACGGAGTCAGAAGCTCTATCATTGATGTGTGTAAATACAATGTAGCATAACAACTACGTATTAACTGAACTAAGATAATGCATACATTTGCATGTTAACTCCCTGCTAACAAATTAAATTCTAGCTCAAAATGCTAACTATGTTTCCAAAAATACAAGCCCTTTTATTATAACAGCGGCATTTAACTTTTGTGTAACAAAATAAGCATATCAGAATTACATCCACCGTTTTCGAGTTATAAATGTCAGCACAAACAATGTGACATTGTTTTATGTGTGAAGATAACAAGGAGCGAATTTATTGTGTACTCTGTTTATTATGTTGCCCATTGATCTGGATTTTACTTAATTTATAGTGAGTTGGTTAAAAGTGTCGCAGCGGAACCGCAGCGAAGCACCCCTCGTCTGAAAGGGCTTACACTGTCAGGCTGTATCGCGGCGGTTTCCGATCCATGGAGCAATAGACGTCGACACCCAGCGCGTGCCAGCTCTGACGTCACTACTGCACTTTAAATAGGTTAGCGTTTAATGAGGCGTGCTAAAGGCCAGCTCACAGGTTAAGAAATTATTCAAAGCTATTTTTCACTAGCGAAGCTTTTAATGTTCCAAAATGACTTGCTCTTTTAACGTTAATTACCGACTCCGTCCTTTTAACAAATCAAACAAACATAAATCATTCGCCAGACGTATTGGCTATAAATTCGCAGCCACCAATGCAAGTTCACCGGTTTAGGCGTCCGTTGTTTATCGTTATATATCAGCGGAGTTTCCATCTCATTTAGTAGGCCCCGAAACTGGCCCGAGTTGAATCAACCCGAATTAGGAGAGCCCACCGAGCCTCGTCACCGCGCCCGATCCTATCGGCGCAATGAGATATGAAATGAAACTACAATATAAACAGGATCATCGTCTAGATTACCAATCCGACGTTGACGCTGAGGTGACTGCCACTGGAAAGTCGCTTGTCTAAATATTTTGGCACGTATCACGTGCGCGGTTTTGTGCGGTCACGAAGCTTTGTCTCGGTGGGCCCCGGGCGGCGACGTCAAAGGAGATTAGGTTCGTTTACACAATTGTCGCGTCCCCTCGACCGGGCGCCGGCGACCAGCTCACCGCGCGACCTCGCTCGCCACACGCTCGGATTACGGGACCCCGACTCTAAAGCCTTCGTGTGCAGACATGGACACTCATAAACGTACACCTTCCGTAGGTTCTTCGTTTCTCCGTGTTTATGGCTAGCGCTTGATTAATAACAGTGTAAAACAGTGATTGAAAATGGCGTGGGGTTACTGGTCGGCTTCGTCGGTGCTGCCGGACCGCGGGCGGAGTCCGCGCCGCGCGGGCACGTCCGCGGTGCACGTGCACCCGAACCCGCCGACCGCGAGAGAGGTCATGGAGACGCACGACGAGAGTATCATCCACACGGCGTCCACGTCACGTGACAGTCGCGACCACTCCGCGTCTCCTCACTCTTCGTCGAACGGCGGCCATTCCCACCATCAGCACGAAGTGAGACACGCGGTGCCAGCCAGTGCGCTCTTCGGGGAAAGTTACGGTGAACTATCTAGACGACCGTCTTTAGACCTTGGATCAGTGCGGAGTGCGTTAGCGTCATGTTCTGGTGGTGGGACATTAAGTGCGGGCTCGACGTTGACTCGCGGTGGTACGTTGGCGGACTATCTTCCTCCGACGCCGTGTCCGCACCACCACCGCGTGTACGTGGACCATCACAAGCACTACGAGCAGCCCATACAGCCGGTGCACGTGGGTGTGGCACATCACTCGCATTCGCACGCCTCCAGCAGACACCACACTGACGACGAAGATGACCTCGAACCTGCCTATGCTACAGGTATGTAATAGGTATAAAAGTAGTGTGTTGTTACCGCAAATAACATGAAAGAATAAGCCGTGCAGTCCAGTCCAACTTCAAACAATAAACTCAATCCGTCTTATTACAAAACGCGATTTAAATATAGTACTGGGATTATTACTAGGTTTAAACCATGACTAAATAAAACGTTATTATAAAATGAAGTTTATCACTAGTTCATGAACTATCTATGGTACTAAAGTTAAACCACAGAGACCCCTAGTTTATCTATTGGACTAACTGCGGTACTAATATAATAATAAGAATATAAGAACATCGCGTTAGGTAGTCGAAATAAGATGGTTATTATTTACCTATTAATAATTTAAAATCCATGTTTTACTAACTTTTTCTTCAGAAATCCAGTTTTCAACCCGTTTTTTCTGTTGTTGTTTTCCATTTTTTACGATTAGTAGTTCACAATTCAACCAGACACAACAACTCACGAGCAAACCACATAGCAGTAACAGTAATATTAAAAACAATTAGTGAAAATAAGTAGTTCATCCAGGTATTTATTATTATAGGACGCAACAAAAACATTCGTCTCAAGGCTCTCAACTCTCAAATTACACGCGCCGCTCGCCGAATATATGTCGCTCCACTTCACGCTAGAGGTGTTAAAAAATATGACAACTTGTTTATAAAAAGCGCGTCAAAAGTACGAATTGTGCTTGTTCAATATATTGTAACATAGACAAAGAACAATTTTTGACCTATTTTTGTATTGATAAATAATTATTTAAACATTTCAAGTGATACTATTATGTCAATATTTAGAGAAACGGAACGTTGCTTCAAATAAATACTGTAGGAACGAATGAAAGAATGCCATTTTTGTTTCTTATCTGTGGATATTTTAAAAGCATGGACCAGCATGGACCTTCATTGGTACTAACCGTGGTACTAACTGATCCTCCGATAGTCTTCGTTTTGTAATCGGAACACATTTTGGTTCTGGTACTAGCTGTAATACCGTAACAATCCTAGACCTTTTAGTCTTGGTTTAAACCAGTACTTAAGCATTTTTTTGTAATAAGACGGAATGTGACTAGGAAAATGTGTGCAGATTTTTAACGACATTACTGCCACTCTTTCCTAAAGCACAACCTCTTAAGGGGGGTTTTTGTACATTATGAACAACTTTTTCTATGGGACAAAAAAATCAGATGGTCCCTACATTTTAAATGTTCACATAAATTCAGGTTAAAAAAAAAGTAAAAGTTCATAATTATGAGTAGAATGACCCCTTAAGATGATAAAGATGACTAAAATTATACCCTGTATGTTCTTGTATTCGTATTACTTCGTATGCTGCAACAGATCAACTCGTAACGATCGTAAAACGGTATCTAATACCGAAGCTACGCCTGGCAACACTGACAGTTTTATAGCCTTCAATATTTTATTCAGTGGAACGAGAATATAAAAGACCGTAAGCCGTTTAGTTTATTTTTTCCATCTTCAATAGACTCAATTAAATCGATAGCCGACTTCATCTGTTCAAACTTTTACTGTTTGTCGATATTGTGTTGCTAGCAATCAAAATACGAAATATTATCTGGGAGGGAGTTAGTCATTAATTCCCCGCAGCTCTGGCATTGTATTACATTAATTATAAAAGTTTTCCGTCTTATTTCGTTAATATATTTGAAGCTCTCTGGTGACCTAGTTTTCTGTGAGCATTCATCGCGGCCGGTCAGTGTTGCCAACTTCGTAACATTACTTACACGTTTCAGTTGGGGAGGGATATCCAACTATATGTTGCTGAAGCAGAATTGGGTTGAAAAACTGTTAAAGTTAAATGCAACATTGGTTTTCTTTGTGGAAGGAAAAATTCTGGGGATTTGTCGCTGTGCATTGCAACTTTGCAACATTCACACTATCTATTCACAAAGTCACAACCTATCAGGGGGTTTACTACGAGCTCTTATAGCAGGGCAGAAGTAAGATCGTTTCCAGCGAGAGAGAGTGACGGTGCTATAAGTCGTATATAGCTCCGTCTCTCTCTCTCACTGGAAACGTTCAACTTCTGCCTTGCTATAAGAGCTCATAGTAAGCCCCCTATAAGGGATTGACATTTATATTATTACGTTACGCGTTTCTTAAATGTCCTTACAATACCTATTTTGTGTGTCTCGCACATTCATCTTTGCACTTTCATTTGCCGCCTAATTCAGCGAGCATTCGTCCCGAACTCGATTCCTCTACCTTCGATTCGCAAGCCCTTACCGATGCTAATCAGATCCATGTGATTGATTAACCGAGTATAGTCTGAGTGAGTGTTATAAACACTATCATAAACATACTTAAAATGTGTTTATTTACACTGTTTCTCGAACATTCATTTTTGCACTTTCATTTGTCGGCTAATGTAGCGAGCATTAGCCACGCGCTCGATTCCCCTAACTTCGACTCGCATGCTGATCAGATGCTAATCAGCTCGATGTACTAGCTAGATTATACGTGTACAGGCTGAGTGAGTGTTATAAACACTATCACAAACATACTATCCTTAAAATCAACTAAAATAACTGCATTTATTTACACTGTGTCTCGAATTTTCATTCACCGCCTAATATATCAAGCGTGGATCGAGCGCGGGATGAATTCCCGCGCTCGATTCCCCTGACTTCACTCGCAAGCTCTTACCGATGCTAATTAGCTTGATGTGCTAGATTGACCGTATACATTCTGAGTGTCTGTTTTAAAGACTTATCATAAACATAGTTCACTCTTGCATCTATTTACATTGTGTCTCGAACATTCATCTTTGCACTTTAATTTGCCGTCTTATGTAGCGAGCATTGTTTGACTCGCAAGCTCGCTAATCAGCACGATGTGGTACTTAAGCGTGTATAGTCTGAGTATGTTATAAGCACTATCGTAAACATATACTTCGCTTAAAATCAAGCAAAACTCTTGCATTTATTTTCACAGTAAGTATCTCGAACATTCATCTTTGCACTTTCATTTACCACCTAATGTACCGAACATTCGTCCCGGGCTCGATTCTCCTAACTTTAACTCGCAAGCTCTTACTGATGCTAATCAGCTCCATGTGGTAGATTAAGCGTGTACATTCTGAGTGAGTGTTTTACATTAAATCATTCTTGAGTGAATGTATTTCGGATATGTGGTGGGTGGTTGGAGTTTATTTTTATTACCTGACTACAACGGAGCTCAAAGGAAGGGTAATGTTTTTCTCAAAGGTTTTTGTTGTGTATTGTGAAGCGATGTTCTGTTTTTAAGATTGACAGAAGATTTTATTATGGTGACTTTCTATTTAAACAGCCTATCGGATACCTCCTTATTTTTTTTATCGAATCCTGAGTAGAACATTAATTTCAATGTTCAACTAAAGTCATCGTTTTGAAGTTGACTACAAGTTTTGATCAAGAAAACGTTTCATATCTTTAACAACTTCTATACATATACCCAGCTGCCACAGTACAGCGCGATGGAGTGACCGTAAGGAACTTCTCAATATAAAAATTATAGCAAACATTGATTCACGTCAACATAGGTGCCGAACTGTTCCACCAAACCGAAATTAATTTACCAACATTCTGTTTCAGTGCGGTTAGTGAAACAGTTCAGGTGCCATTCGGTCAAGTGCCGTTGAAATCAGTGCTCAGAGTGGAATACCTCAACAAAACAAACCTTACATAACAAATTAATTGTAACAATTATCAGCGCATGTACACAAAACAATTCCAGATTGAAACAATACTCAACAGAAATGAATCTGCAGAACTATGTATCTAAGTAAACATACAAGTTATTCAATAAGCATATGGCTGTTCACAACTATTCCATTGTCAGCTTGGTAACTGCGGTATAACTATCGATGCTCTCAATGCCTCGTCTACCTCTATGATCATTCAGTGATACAAGCACGCGTATCTGAGCTTGGGCTCGTTCCTCAGGTCGGGCGAAAGTAAAATTGGGTTTTCCATTTGGCATTTCTCAGTAGCTCTCGATCGATGGCAATAAATAGGCTCGCAATTTAAGGTTGAACGCAGACGACACACTTTTTGTGCGATGGAGTCTGTGGCAAAAAAAAAGTCCGTCGCGAATTGTACGCAGACTCAACACACATGACGAGTATCAAAAATTTCGTTTAAATGGCCTTATTTTTATTTGTTCAGAAGCTTGTTTCTTCAGAGCTCCAAGTGACTACAGACCTTTGAAATTAATAATAATTTCAACTTGATACCTCTACGCGCTCCTGAGAAAAATGGTCTTGACAGATGGACAACGAAGTGATCCTATAAGGGTTCCGTTTTTAGGGTTCCGTACCTCAAAAGGAAAAAACGGAACCCTTATAGGATCACTCGTGTGTCTGTCTGTCTGTCTGTCCGTCTGTCACAGCCAATTTGCTTCGAACCTAATGGACCGATTAAGTTGAAATTTGGTACACATATGGATTTCTGTGACCCAAACACGTATGGGTAAAATAAATAAATTAATTTTGAATATGGGGGTCACTTTTAGGGGGCAAATAAGAAAACTAAAAAATAAAGTTTTGCTAACAGTACCGTGTGATATATCAAACAAAAGGGCTTACTGTGAGGGTCTCAAATATATTTTTTTTATAATTTTAAAATAAATTGTCTTAAAGTTATTTAAGAAAATAGACGAAAATTGACCATTCCCCACCCTTATCTCCGAAACCACTGAGCCTAAAATTTTGAAAAAAATACAGAAAATAGTTCTTTACCTGTAAATTACAGGAAAACCTATAAGAAGTCTGTGGTCTCAAAATAACATGGTAAATCTCTCAATATTGTGAGTACAAACTTACATTTACAGTTGGAATGTATGGTAGAACATGTAAGTACTTCAACTACAATGTGAAGTTTGTTCTTAGGATAAATTCATCCCAACTACGGAACCCTTCATTGTGCGTGGTCCGACACGCACTTGGCCGGTTTTTTTCCTTATGAGGTGCGGAAACTTAAAAACAATAACAATTATTAAGGTGAATTTATCGAAGTACCAAGGATTTCCATTGTGCTCTATCCCACTTCACTCTTCTCCAGTATATATGAACCTACTGCCAACTTTGTACTGTGTCCTCCATCTACAGTACCAATGGTTACGAGTCGAGAGCAAGCGCCTAATTATTGAAGTGTCTCCCCCTCCTTGGCGTACAGTCGGTTGGAAAATTGTTAGATCTGTTGTAAATTGGTACTGAGAGTTGGATGTGATTTTATTATTATTACACGACTGCCCCAAAAAAGGAGTGTAATGTTTTCAGGGTTCATTTATGTATGTATGTATGTGAGTTTCTTTATTCCACCATAACTTTTAAATGCCTAAACATATTTGGATGTATGGGGTACCGCTGAAATCCTTACATCATCCCGAGTAAAAAAAAAGAAAAAAATGGCGGCAGTATGGCTCCATTTTCAAAAGTGAAAATAGTGTTCAACAGGACGGTCCTCCTACAGCAATGACAGTTTTATTTATCTGTTTAGTCAGGGAGTAACTTGTGAGTGACCTTTCGTTTTGTATACAAATTAACGAATACAGCTTTTTACTTTTTAGTTCGGTTTTTGGCAGGGCGGTCGTGTTTTTTTGTTTGTGTATTTTTATGTGTTTTGTATAGTTCTTTTGAAACAATGGTACGTTTAGAAATTGTCTTGTATATAAATGAAACGTTTAATTTTTATGTGCTTGTGAATGTGTATAGCTGCATCTGGTTAGACTGGAAGCCGACCGAAAAGTCTAGGCAGATTGATAGATAGTGAATATGTAGTAGAAAGATTGGATTTTGTAAATATAAGACAAAAAATTACGAAGCTGGTTCGTTTCTTGCACTCACTCGTGTTAAATTTTGATAGAATACCTACGCTTCGTCGTCTCTTAGTTATAAGCCTAACCCTTTCCATCTTGCCTACTGCAAAGGTCTCAACAAAAATGACTTTGAGATTTAACCCCGCGATAGCAACTCCGTTTAAGGCGAAAGCGCCAGGGTAGCCCGCAAAATTCAAAATTTCTTACGTTTTTTGCAATTTGTAGGTCAGTGTGAGCTTGTATGTTAATTAAAATATGATTCGCGGCTGTAGCTAATATGGCTTTACAGAATTATAATCATTAGAATCAGCAATACAGCTCCATAAGTTAGCATTTACCTCAAACCTCATGATTTCATGAAATCGCTAGATTTGAGGTAAATGCTAACTTATGTAGTTGTATTGCTGATTCAGATGTGACGTCAGGAACACAGCCATAACGCCATTTCACTTACACACCGAGCTAAACCACGCTTCCACGTATTCTCTTAATGCCAACAATTGCAAAACATAAGAATATCAATGTTTTTCAAGAGCTCTTATCAACGACGTGCATCACTGGCTGTAAATGTCACATAAAACTAAAAATAATGGCTCTCATACATCTCAATACTCAATACTCAATATTTTATTGCATTCCATAATGTGTACATAGTTGGTATGTTAAACATCGAATCAATTATGGACCCTGTCGGGCACAGCAAAGTTAATTTTAAATAGGAGAGAGGATGAAGGCGCTTTTTGTTAAATAAATATTATATTGAAATAGTATCATTACAATAGTTTCATTTGCTTTTGTGGTATTTATATTTTAAATAGGTAAGTATTCATTTTTGGTTAAAAGTTATAGTTATATATTTTTATATTATATGTATATTGCACGATTTTCATTATTATCACTATAAATTATAATAAACCAACTATTTACAATTTTGTTGAGTCTTGTAGAATGTCATTATTATCAATTGTGCACTGCTTAGTACATTCATTTTTAAATTAGCAGTATTTTATTGTTTTAAAATAAATGTATAAACGAAATGAAATTGCAAACGAAATGTAGGTATCTATTATGTCAAAAATAGTTCTTATTATTGTTGAAATTTATCAAGCAGGAGGAGCTCGTGGCTAAGTAATAACAGCCGCACGGGTCGATCCGGTTGGTCCGTGGATGTCTGACCATCTGTACATACCGAGACTCCTCCGTGCCTCGGAAAGCACGTTAAGCCGTTGGTGCCGGCTGTCATTCGTGGATCTTTGTCAGTCGTCAGAAGCCCGAAAGTCTGACAACAAGTCTTACCAAGGGGTATCATATTACCCAGTTACGGGGTTGTGGAGGTCAGATAGGCAGTCGCTCCATGTAAAACACTGGTATTCAGCTGCATCCGGTTACACTGGAAGCCCATTCCAACATGGTTGGGAAAAGATACATCAAACAAGAATATCAAGTAGAAATAATATATGTATATTATTACAATCATATATAAACTGCAGGCTGATGCATTCGCGAGCCGAGATATGAACAGAAGAGTAACTGAATGAATGAAAACGTCGAGAATGCTTTACAGCGAATGTAATTAAACGTCCCATTCACCTGGCGACGAATGTAACTCAACAAACGACCTGAGTACGACCTACATTCACTCCTGGGTTCATTCATTCGTTCAACTACGCACAAATTACTGGAATATAAAGTGTGTGCGTACTTAAGCGGAATGCATGCATTATTTTTTTCAAGCCTGAAGAGAACTGAAGGTTTATTGTGAGCGTTTTGCTCTAGGATTTTCCACATAAAAACAATTTTATTTTAAGTCTTCTTTTTAGGGTTCCGTACCTCATAACGAAAACGAAAAAAGGAACCCTTATAGAACTTCGTTGTCCGTCTATCAGTCTATCAAGACCCTTTTTCTCATGAACGCGTAGAGGTATCAAGTTGAAATTAATATAGGTACGTAAGTCTGCGGTCCCTTGGAGCTCTAAAAAAATATCAAGCTTTTAAGTCAACGCAATAAAACATACGACCATTTATGAGACATTTATTTTGATACTTGCAAATAAATCAAAGCCTATTGGGTACTTGCCGTTGACCTAGAATCATGAAATTTGGCAAGAAGCAAGGTCTCACTGGACAAGTAAAGGAAAAAGTCCGAAAACCGTTAATTTGTAGTTTTATCACATAATTTTTTTTTGCGATTTCAAACTTAGATTTGTAGTTGGACAATGACCGTGACGTAAATCGATGTATGGAAGAACATGTTTTTCAACTACAGTGGTAAGTTTCTTTTTGGGATATATTCAGCCCAACTACGGAACCCTTCATTGTGCGTGGTCCGACACGCACTTTGCAGGTTTTTTCCATGTCGAAATGTTTAAACTGAGACTTTTTATTTAAGAAACACAAGACTACATGAAAAATTTAAGGTCGCCGGTTCTACACTTAGTAAAGTTCGAAATCTTTCCAATTAATCAGGCCCATTGGTTGCGTTAGACGTATGAGCCCCATCAATCGACGAGCCTGTCTCTTACTCGAGCCCAACCCCACTCTTAACCTTCACATATCGCACGAAGAAACCGGTCAAGGTCGAGAGGCTTTTTATTGTTTCAGGTTCAGAATCAGTTCACAATAACCTCGTTCACGCTTGCCTGGCTCCAAATATACACCCTGTATACAGTACAGTCATAGTATAATAATGATACAGTAGTTTATCTTCATAGAAAACGGCCGAAACGACGCGCTTCGAGATCTGTCAGTCTCAGTTACTCAACACACGTATACGTTACACGTATTTACAATCTATGTCTATAAAAATCAATGCCACTTTTCGTTGTAATTTTATAACTCAAGAACGGCTGGGCCGATTTAGCTGATTTTGGTTTTGAAATGTTTGAAGTAGTCCAGAGAAGGTTTAAAGCGTTTAAAACTTACTAGGGCCCATACATAAAATACACAAAATAATCTTACAAAAATATAAACTAATCACACTAATATTATAAAGGCGAAAGTTTGTGAGGGTGTGTGTGTTTGTATGTTTGTTACTTCTTCACGCTCAAACGGCTGGACTGATTTGAATGAAATATAGTATGTAGATAGCTTAAACCCTGGATTAACACATAGGCTACTTTCTATCCGGGTCTACGCGGGTGAAACCGCGGGGCGCAGCTAGTAAATAATAAAAAACATCACTATAAAATCTATTTACTACGTTAGGTCGGCGACGTTTGCGCTGAGAATATAACTATATTTATCTACCGAGTAATTAATTTAAGGTCACTGCCCAGATAAAATACTGTATTATTATCATACTGTGGTAGGTACAGTCGAGCACACCTTGTTTACCATTTCACTAAAGTGCCTTCAACACACGCGCTCAACCTTGAACTGAAAACTGAAAAGCCTTTTGTGCCTTCTCATTAGAATAAAAAATAGTTATTCTCAAAAAGAGACGGTCTTAGGGTTCCGTACCAAAATGGTAAAAAAGGAACCCTTATGGTGTCACTCAGTCTGTCTGTCTGTCAGTCACAGCTGGATATCTCAAGAACTACTAGGGCATGTGGGGTATCATATGAAAGAGCGCTGTTTGCACATTGTCATACATTTTTTTTTTTTTGTGTCGCATAGTTTTCGACTTTTGATGAAAAATGTAAAAAAAATACCGTTCCCCCCCCCCCCCCCCTTTACTCCGAAGTTTGCAAAGAGAAAAATCTGAAATTATTCTATGTGTAAAGCATACTTTTTTGTAAATCGGAACGGAACCCTCGGTGTGCGAGTCCGATTCGCCCTTGACCGGTTTTTCTTTACTAACAAAAACATGTACAGAGTAATAACTATTCCTATGGCGTGTTCGCGGCCATTCCCCATAGGCGATCTTTATGTTTTTAATTAACGTAAACATTTATCGTTCAGTGTTGTACTGTAATGAACTATGGTTAACAGTTTTCCATTGGCTTTGTGTACCGTGATCGTGACACGTTTACGAGGACATTGTTATTGTTTATTAATCGTGGAGGAGCTCGTGGCTGAGTAATTACAGCCGCAAGGGTCGATCCATCAGCTTAAGCTACGCTTGCCGGGGTTGGTCAGTGATGGGTGACCATCTTTACATACCGAGAGTCCTCCGTGCCTCGGAATCGGAAAGCACGTTAAACCGTTGTTGTTACGGGTCGTCAGAAGCCCGAAAGTCTGACAACCAGTCTTACCAAGGGGTATCGTACTGGGTTGTGGAGGTCAGATAGGCAGTCGCTCCATGTAAAATACTGGTATTCAGCTGCATCCTGTTAGACTGGAAGCCGACCCCAACGTAGTTGGGAAAAGGCTAGGCAGATTGAATCGTGTTTAACGATTTTTCTCGCGACAGTACAAGGCTATCTGAAATTTAATTGAAGATATGTTTGCCAGAATTCTTACTCATCATTATGTAAAAGACCATGGATCATCAGCTTCTATTGCTAATTTATAGCTATTGAGGTCATTCATTGAGTCAATGAGGATAATATATAGGCAATTTAGAGAATGACAATTGGATCAATTAGGCTACCAATACGCTGCCAAGTCTACAAAAGATTCTCACAACAATTCGACATTTAGACCATTATTGAAGCATCGACGTCGGAAAAAACTTCCTATTTTTGCAACAAAATTGTTGAATTTCCAAGTATCTAATTATTATTTCCGACCATAGAATGGCCAAATGATTGACCCGAACCGAACTTTCTCATGCAATTTCCAACCTTCTGACTGTTACTTCAGTTTGGAATTTAATTGTGAACTCTATGTAAAAGGCTAACTTTGCAAAATCTAATTTGGAACTTATGGGTTGGTTTGTGAACTGCATTTTCCATTGGGTTTTGTAACTTTTAAACTTGTTTAGTATTTAGAACGAATTGGAGAGTATTGAGTGGGTTCTGAAACATGCTTCGGGAAAGAATATTTTGCTTTGAAAAAGTAAGTTTCTGCTTTTAACTTAGTTAAGCGTCCTACTTGACCCTGTTTTAGTATTTTGATCTCACGAAGCGACGCGCGCTTTACTTGTGTTTACCAAATGTACAAACACGCTGTAAATGTGTGCGTGAAGACGAGTAACGTCAGCACATAACACACACACACACTCACTCTTCCGACTTCGCTATTGTTTCGGACGGTACCAAGATCTCCAACGCTTACAGTCTGCGTGTTTGTACGGACAACAATATAAGTCGAATAACACTGCTACTTTTACAAAATTAGATTTGATTATCTCCTTTTTTCCTAAAATACCTAAGAGTTTAGTAGATCTTTAATTAATTTTACTTCTGTTCCGATTTTAATTAAATGTCTTGCTCAATAATTATTATGATTTAAAAAACTGACGTTTTAATCGACTTTTGTTGCTGACTGTACACTTGGTAAACACAAGTAAAGCGCGTGTCGCTTCGTGAGATAAAAATAATATAATTACTAAGTTTTTTCCTGTTGGTTATTAAGATGCAATTTTAGATTTTTTTGTTAAGAATTAAAAAGTAAAATAGCTAGGTAACTTTAATTGTTTAGAAAAGAAATTTATCTAGAAACTATACAAAAGCAATTACACTTAAAATATACAGCCACAGAGAATATTAGGTAATCCAAAAGTCTTTAATTTAACCCCTGAAGCTGGCTATTACTTTAAACGAGTTAGTAACTGGGAGAATAATTTCTCTCTAAAACTTCATGATATTTCGTATTCCGAGGGTAGTCTACGATTCGTTAGGTTTGACCTTGAGTGCTTCACCGTGACCTTTGTAAGTCGGCGTTCTAACTCGCATGGGGGCTTTACCTGTTTTTATAGACATCCATTGACATTTACTCGACTGTAGGGAACGTAAATTGTGATATGTTTTTATTACAAGTACTTTGCCTAACATGTATGTAGGTGTATTGTATAGATTTTGTGTAGTATATAGTAGACAGTATGGTAAGTTATATTTAGCAGAAAGTGAGTGAATGATACAATACAAGTAACTGGAAAATAGGGCTGTTAACATGTTTATCTACACCCATGACATAAAACCTCCATAAAAGTCTCTGAAACAGTTAGCTTATTGCCAACATTAAAACAGACAGTGTCATAGTAACCATGGTAACCATAATAGCATCCAAACGGGTGCTTTAATGTTGTACTGAATTTCATAATGCAACTCGTTTTCAAAATAAGAACATTGTAATGCACGCGCGTTTCACTACAACAGCGCCGTAATTTTAAAAAAGAACTTATTCGAATTCACGTCGTATACTATGATGCCGGCCGCCATGTTCGATACGAGTATTAGTATTGCAAAAAACTGTTTCAGAACCTTTTATAGAGGATTTAACATGGATGTAGATAAAGTCTTGTATGCAACTGTACATAATTAGGTATTAAAACGCTCATGTGATACTATTATCACACTTGGCTTCGCCTCGTGTGATAAACCCACATTCGTGTTTTAATACCCCTTATTATACGTCAGTTGCATAAATAACTATTATATGTTGGTATTGAATTCTCCAATTCACTCAGTGATTTCTACACCAATTCGGAAATTACATCTCGTATGTTATTTAAGATGAGTTTTATTTCTTTAATAACATTGAGGGATAAAGTTAGGTATAATAAAAGTTTATATCTTTTCCGATAATACGTTAAGCCCAGCAATCGAATCATTACCGTTACCGTAGATATACGGAGAATCCTGAACTTTCAATATAGCGGGTATGGTTGTAAAACGCATTACAAATTATGGTTACGTAAAGTTCATGAACGTAGATTTAAACGCTTGTTTGGTTAGGTACACTTTTGTGATTACTTTTCTTTGTCGAATGGTCTTGGCTCGTGGCTAAATGATAACAGCCGCACGGGTCCATCGAAGGTTAAGCTACGCTTGCCGTGGTCGGTTCGTGGATTGGTGCCCATCCATTCACATCAAGACTCAAAACAGTCAGTCATAAGTAGATCTTTGACAGTCGTTACGGGTAGTCAGACGCCCAAAATCTAGACAATCAGTTTTACCAACGGTAATCGTGTTACCCAGTAACTGGGTTGTGGAGGTCAGATAGACAGTCGCTCCATATAAAATACTGGTTTTCAGCTGCTCTGGTCTCTGGAATCTGGTCAGACTGAAAGCTGACCCAACATAGTTGGGAAAAAGCAGGCAGATTTATTATTCTTGACGTTTGTGATCAAGAAACGGATTTTTTTTGACAGTGACATTTAGAGATATGTTTTGAAAGTAACTTCCGTTATTAAACGCAAGCAGAATTACTAGTAAGGTAAAACTATTTTTGAATTCACATCGATGATCGATGTAAGATCGTCTCCATAAGCAAACAGCGACGTCACTAAAATGGGTTAAATTGACATATTTTTCAAAGTCGCGTTCGCAAAACGTTTTCTCATTTAATTTTGAGCACAGAATACTTGGCATAAAATACAAGATGTAGGTACGTCTTGGCGACGAGGAAGAAGAAAATGATGAAAATATGAAATACAACGTGTCGAGATTAATTTCATATTCCATTACTTTTTTGGCAACCGGTTCTTGATGACAGCACTAAGAATGCTCAGTGGAGACATTTTTATACGAAAAATTAAGAAGGAAAAAGTCCGAAATAAAAAAAGAGTTTAAAACAGAACATCATAATTGCGGATCAACCCTAACCTTTGTACAACTTTTACAGAGTTCCTCCCCTTTAACTCCTGAGTGGGTCGGGTTGTGATTTTTCACAATTAACGGATTATAATTAGGGAGGGGTGGCCACGTCGTGTCTTTACGAGCCAATCTCTCCGCCCCATTCCCCAGGGTGTACGTGCACTGAATTCAAGCAAACCTACCTAATACCGACCTCTGTACCTTTAACATTTTTCCCTTTTGAATAATCGTGGGGTTACTGGAAATATTTTTACTTTTGTGGGTAGCAAAGTGGAAAGACGGGTGGAATGTGGATTCTGAAACGTTTTGTGATATTCAACAGGCCTCCGGTTGATGTTTGTAGTTGTTTCTGTTTTCTTTGACTTTGTTGTGTTTTTTATGGAAGGTTGCACAATTTTGTATGTCACATCGTCGCTAATCTAACTAGCTGAAGTATCTGACATTTTGGACTAAGCCGATAGCCGACCTTAATATTACTCTATTTAGGTCGGTTATCGGCTAAGTCAAAAATGTCAGATACGTCAGTTAGTTAAGAGTTTTTTTTTAAGGATATAATCATATATGAAGTTATCCGGAAAAGAACCGATAGTTACCGATATAGCTTGCAGAGTAAGCAAGCTGAAGTGGCAGTGGGCTGGCCATGTTTGGCGAAGGACCGATGGCTTATGGAGCAGACGATTCCTGGAGTGAAGACCGCGTATCGGCAAGAGTAGTGTGGGACGCCCCCAAGCTGCATGTACCAACGACCTTAGCGACGACATAATTTAGAACAAATTAATCATAATCATAATCATTAATGAGAGAACCTGCCTAAATATTGTCAAATTTTGACAATATTTAGGCAGATCTACAGTTGGAGAATGTGAAGTGGTATAAATGTTTGGTTGTCTTCAGACTGATTCGCCCTAACCCCTCGTACTAATAAACTGTATCACGAGCGGATAGGCTTTTTAACCCTAAAGACAACAGATTCCCACAAGTTCCAGTTATAGTTAACACAGTTTTTTAAGCAGAAAAAAAAACTGTACACAAGACATGCACGTAGTGATCTAGCAGAGAACCAAATTTGTCGACGTAGCTCACAGAATAAGCAAGCTGAAGTGGCAATGGGCCGGCCATGTGAGCCGTAGAACCGACGACCGTTGGGGTAGACGTGTTCTCGAGTGGAAACCGCGAATCGGCAAACGTAAGGTAGGACGCCCTCAGGCTAGGTGGAGCGAGGATCTTCGCAGGGCTGGTAGCAGCTGGATGAGAGTTGCCGAGAATCGAGCTGAATAACGTGCAATAGGAGAGTCCTATGTCCAGCAGATCACTGCTACAGCCTGATGATAATGATGATGATTTGTGCATCAATCAATTGGGGTCGGCTTCCAGTCTAACCGGATACAGCTGAATACCAATATTTTACATGGAGCGGTTGCCTATCTGACCTCCACAACCCAGTAACTGGGTAATACGATACCCCTTGATGAGACTGGTTGTCAGACTTTCGGGCTTCTGACGACCCGTAACGACAGTCAAAGATCCACGAAAAACAGCCGGGACCAACGGCTTAACGTGCGAGGCACGGAGGAGTCTCGGTATGTAAAAATGGTCACCCATCCACTGACCAACCCCGGCAAGCGTAGCTGATGGGTCGACCCGTGCGGCTGTTATTACTTAGCCACGAGCTCCACTCCAGATGATGATTGTGCATCATGGTATCAAAACCTAGAAAATATCTCCCAAAATTTCTTGTTTACTGTATTCTTCAAATATAGGCATAATACGTCTTGCAAATTACAAGTAAACTTCTATTTGCCTTTGATCGTCCTTCGTAAACGTTTTCACATTAACATCGGAATTCCTACCTTTCACCGATAATCTTCTTTCAGCAAATAACTTGCTTTAAAAGAATTTCCAATGATAATATTTTCTCTTGAAATGGAAGTCCGCCATTTCTGTCGGAGGGCTCTAAGAGTGCCACCTTACAATTTGCATATTCAAACCCTCTCGATGCGAGGGTGCCCCTCCGTGTTGGCGAATTTTATGTCGACATCGTTGAAGAGATGTCGAAGGAATAAGATTTACATGAGGTTTTTTTTTCGGTGTGACGACTTGAGAAATGAAACGTCATTAGGTTGACGTCAAATCGAAAAGGAAATGTGTATTAAAGATTGATGAGTTAGCTGTCTATGTTATAATTCGGATTTATGAAGACGCTGTAATGTGATTTTTGTTTGTTTACTTACTCTTAGATTGAATTTTCCTGTTCGTTGTCAAATTTTCAAGTTTTTTTTTTTCCTGGCTGACGACATCAAATTTTATCTTGCTGAACTTTTTTAAATGGATGAAGCAATCACACTATCACACTAATATTATAAAGGTGAAAGTTTGTGAGTGTGTGTATGTTTGTTGCTTCTTCATGCTCAAACGGCTGGACCGATTTGCATGAAATTTGGTATGTAGATAGCTTATACCCTGGATTAACACACAGGGTACTTTTTATCCAGGGTGAAACCGCGGGGCGCAGCTAGTAAGTAATATAAACTCGGTTAGGTCTTCTACGTGATATAAGACGGTAATTAGTTAAGGCCAGAAGGTTACCTACGACATACAATACCTGGTTAATAAAAGGCGTATCGTTAAATATAAAGTTTGGATTATTATTTCTACAGGTTAACTTACTTATTTCAAGACGGGAGCTGTTACCTATCCGAACTAACAATCGAATCTTTTCCTATTCTTCTAAACATGAAATAATGTTTATCTTCACATACATTATGCCATAAATTTCATAAATATTCGTGGGATGAGGAAGCCATCTCGGTTAAAACTTCTACACTACCTATGTAATCAATGAATCTGCCTAGCCTTTTCCCAACTATGTTTGGGTTAGCTTCCAGTCTAACTGCATGAAGTGACTGCCTATCTGACCTTCACACCCCAGTTACTGGATAACTCAATAAACCTTGGCTGCCTGGGTGGTGACCCCATAGCTTACAGTACCTATGTAATAATATAGATATTTTTCTTAGAAACACACAGTTACATAAACACAAACATGAACCAGTAAATTCAATGCAAACATATAGGTTAACACATATAAGTAAGTTAAAACATACACTTGTAGCGAACGCCGAACTTCACCGCTCCGATATTGACTCACAAACAGCACCTATGTTTGTTCCCCGTTTCGATAGCATACAGACACTAAGTGATGGATGACAAACCAATGGGTTATCAATATGGAATTATGTTTCATGGAGAATTCAGTATACAGGTATACAATCAAAGCCTTTCGATGTAGCGTTGTCTTGTTCCTGATTGATGACAGCCTCCATGTACCGAAATAATATGAGCATTAAGGCCATACCCCGACCAAACGACCTTGAGCGTTCGGTCCTTCTCTGTCCCGCTGCTCAGCCTCGCTCTGTCCCGCTCCCTGCGCACGCCCCTTCATCAAAAAATTCACATTTTTTCGGGAATTATTTAAATAAAAAAAGAATAGCGCACTTTAAAAAAAAAATAAAACGTGGATAATTTAGATTTTTAAATTATCTATCCATTAGTGTAATCCTCGAATGATTAGAACGTCACCTTTAGCAAAAGATGCATGGAATCAATAATTTTAGACACTTTTTTACAAGGAGATTTTAAATGTATTTATTTCACATAAAAACAAAAGTAAACGTGCAATGTGATGATAGAATATCGAACATTATTAATGTGCTTTTAGATGTAATTTATTACTCTTAATTAATGAGTTAATAGCGTCTGAATAACGCCATATCGCAAGGTTTTCGTCGGGAGATCGCCTTAAGGCGCGGTGTTAGCTCAATATTCACAAAAATTGGTTTCTTGGATTGTCGCGTATGACGTAACGCAATGAAACTATACGACGCAAAAAATACAGTGGACAGACAAAGGTTTAAAGAAAAATTTAAAATGAATAGAATAGTAAAAAATAGTTTGATAATCCCAATAAAAATTTTGAAAGTTGCTCCAAAAAAATAAACTTTGTCGTCTGTATTTTCAGCGATAGCGACATTCTTTTTTTTTTGAAGAATTTAATAGAATTAGGATTTTTTGTTAATTTTAACAGGACAATTTTTTAATTTATTGTGTATATTCTGAATAATAAGGGTATAGTATTACCCAGTGACTGGGTTGTGGAGGTCAGATAGGCAGTCGCTCCATGTAAAATACTGGTATCTAGCTGCATCCGGTTAGACTGGAACCCGAACTCAACATAGTTGGGAAAAGGCTAGGTAGATTGATGATTTTTTGTGTATATTCTGAATAATCTAAAGAAAACCCGGAAAATAAATCCACATCCTCAGCTTATTCACATCTCGGCAACACAAATATTATTTTTAATTTTGAACCTTATTTCAAGGCAACTAATGGTGACAATAGATTATGCGGTTGTGTGACGTTTAAAATCGTAGTCAGTCCGCGCCTTAAGGAGTAACATAACATCACGCCAGTATTCCACGAGGGATTGGGCAGAAGTGTATCTTTATGCACCCACATTTCGCATATTTTGTTTAAGTTCCATGTAATAGGTGGCGAGGAATATTAATAAGGATCTGCGAATACGGTGAATATTGAAATAATAGATGATAGAAAAGCAATATTATGCACTCGTCTATTACTCCATCGGTTTACGTAAGTAATTAAATAAAGGTAAATAAAAAAAACGTGCCTGGTTAACCGACTAAACGTAATACTTGTCACTTCAGACATAGTTGTACTCTTCAATTTAGCAACGTTATAATTACTTGTTTGTATAATTGCTAAATTATGATGATGAATTATAGATTTACCGCAATTTTGGTAGGATGCAATAACGAACTATGTTACGCAGTGACTCGGCAAGTGCTTGCTTTTTATAAGGTTCTAAGAAGTCTAGAAAAGCAACTACATATACCAAGGAGAGTTTCATTACGAAGATTATAATTATGCTTCACTTGTAAGCCGAGCCTCTGAAAACAATAGGTATGCGCGTCGCGTCTTGTCGTATCCTCGTTACGTTAAACACATTGAAAATTCATAACCAATTTGTCAGGTGATGCTATATGGCACTGTTCTCAGGGTGATTAAATATCATCAATGTGTTTATATGAATATAATTATGCCTCGTTTAATAACTTTATTGTATTTTATCAATCTGCCTAGCCTTTTTCCAACTATGTTGGGGTCGGCTTTCAGTCTAACCGGTTGCAACTGAATACCAGTATTTTACATTGAGCGACTGCCTATCTGACCTCCACAACCCAGTAACTGGATAATACGAAACCCCTTGGTAATACTGGTTGAGACTTTAGGGCTTCTGACGTCCCGTAACGACTGTCAAAGACCTACGAATGACAGCCGGGTGCATCGCCTTAACGTGCTTTTCGAAGCACGGAAGAGTCTCGGTATCGTGTACTTGTAGCTTCATACCTAAACTGCGGAGTGTCCCATCTGTATTAATCTGTGCCTATAGCCAAGTTATTGTTGACACTTTAACAACTAATTTCTACACAAATTCATTAAATTTCAAGCAAGTCATCATCATGTTCAATAATTACACCTCTCATTTTCACCCTCCAAAAATAGCAACCCAAAATTTAAAATTAGAAACCCGATACCTGTTAGATAACCACCAATCATAGCCGAACCTATCCCGCTTGATGAAACGTGTAAATAGCTTCACCAATAGCGTGGTTTTAAGACCAAGAAAATTAATGGCGGAACAAAAAAATATGGCGGGACCTCAAGAACAAAAGTAATTTCTAAATGTTGAATCGACCACATTAAACCGACATCACATGGGATGAAATACGCAGCAATTTAAACCCACATACCTTTTCAATCCAGAGACCTCACTCAGACCCAGGAAGGCAGGCTCGATGACGATCGATGCACGCGTGTCTCTTCGAATAGCTGCCGGCCGGCAAACTCAATCTCTGAATATTCCTTGATTTATTCGTCGAAACTTCAAATCCAACACAGCACTTAATGTTCTTGCAGAAGCACAGAGTCACGCCTATTTATTTCTTGAGAAACTCTAAGATTTCACTATAAAAGTATTTTTCAAAAGCGGAGCGAGCGACACATAACATATTTTTTTCGATTCACCGATGCGGAAGTGCCGGAAATCAGCACCCAATCACACAGATAATACGCTATTATACTCGAGTCATTTATTTTCGTTAGCTCCATCTATGGGCCATGTTGCGAGTAACTCCAGAAAGTGTCAATAATGCGGGCCGCTGCTTCCATCGACGGCGGTGCGACGATTCAACAAATTAGAAATCAAAAATTACATTATTTAATTATTTTCATAATATTGAAAAAGCCATTGACGCTTCACCATGCTCCCGGCTTTGGAAGGACGCAAGTGCTTTCAAAAATAGAAGTAAAAATTATAAAGATTTACTGACCTAAATCATGATCAGAAAAAATTGCGGACGAATGTCTAAGTTTATGACTGAATGAGAGAGGAAAAATACAAGTTATTTAAGATTAATTAATATACCTTAAAACTATGCGTATCATTTAAAAGTTAATTTTATTGCGTTGGAATCGGATATAATTTAATGACAGCACGTTTAAAGTTACCCGACCCTGTCATAACCATTACAACGCGAGCGATATTATCGCTGACAAAGACTGACCAGCGGTGAGGAGAAGTATGCTTCCAAAATAAGGCGGAAGCAGAAAAAGCGAAAATTCCTGCAATAGGAACACGTAAAGCGTAAGTACCGCGAACAGTTTTTACCAATTTTGATATGAGCACGGCGGCACATAACTCCAGACACGCAAGAGTCGTGACTTTGGTAGGTGAAACTTTTGATTTTACACGAAATAAGCAAACTACGACACCGGACGGCCCAGTAGAATGTGTATAAATAACACACCCGTACCCACCCATACAGGCATCGGCAAACGTGACTAAGTGAACGAAGAAATCATTGGTAACACCCACATGGCGTGGTATCCTTAAGATATATAGCAAGGAAAACTCTTGCATGAGAACGGAGAAACGCCTAAAGAGATCGTCAGGAGCGGGATAATCCCAACCGATATCACTCAACCATAACCTTTCGATAAGCAATTTGGCATGCAATATCAAGGGGGCAACCAAATCGAGAACATCAAATAGGCATGTGGCTATCGAGAGTATATTTCTCTTAATATATTTCTCGGCCACTTGAGGGGAAGTGAAGAAGAAATTATCCTGAGAAGGTTCCCACGAAAGCCTCATTACCTTGGACACATCATTCTCCGCGTGAACATCGAGGAACTTACGATGCGAGTCGGGAAGACTGTTTAAAAGCGCAGGTGAATTTCCACACCATTTTACAAGGTCAAAATCGCCCGATATAAACATATTTATGAGATCATGCGATAACTGCTTGGCGGTGTCTGTATTATTATCAGAATACACCAGATCATCCTTAAAGAGACTGGTCTCTGCTACTTTAGCAACTTCGGGATAATGCAGACTGTCAGAGGCCGGCTGTCGCACAGTGCGCATAGCCATGTAAGGTCTCGACAGAGGTCCAGAAGTTAAGCGTTTAAAAAAAGAAGGCGGACTGTCTGAGGCCAGCTGTCGCACAGTGCGCATAGCTATATAAGGACTCGACATAATTCCGAAGGAAAAGCGAATAAAAGGATGAGGACTGTCGGAGGCCAGCTGTCGCACAGTGCGCATAGCTATGTGTGGACTCGACATAAGTCCGAAGGGAAAGCGATTAAAAGAATGAGGACTGTCGGAGGCCAGCTGTCGCACAATGCGCATAGCTATGTGTGGACTCGACATAAGTCCGAAGGGAAAGCGATTAAAAGAATGAGGACTGTCGGAGGCCAGCTGTCGCACAATGCGCATAGCTATGTGTGGACTCGACATAAGTCCGAAAGGAAAGCGATTAAAAGAATGAGGACTGTCGGAGGCCAGCTGTCGCACAATGCGCATAGCTATGTGTGGACTCGACATAAGTCCGAAAGGAAAGCGATTAAAAGAATGAGGACTGTCGGAGGCCAGCTGTCGCACAATGCGCATAGCTATGTGTGGACTCGACATAAGTCCCAAAGGAAAGCGATTAAAAGAATGAGGACTGTCGGAGGCCAGCTGTCGCACAATGCGCATAGCTATGTGTGGACTCGACATAAGTCCAGAAGGTAAACGTTTCAAAAAAGAATGTGGACTGTCGGAGGCCAGCTGTCGCACAGTGCGCATAGCTATGTAAGGACTCGACATACGTCCGGAAGGTAAGCGGTTAAAAACAAGGGTCATCACAGGTTCGCTCTCATTGAATCGAAACCAAATGCGGAGGTATTTACTCTGGTCAACGGATACACCAATGTGTAAATACATTTGTTTAATATCTGCGTTATAATTTTCCCGTAACGTCGGCGATTGGCGAAGTTTTGTCTCAAGCGCAATCAACCGACGGTACGTGGCGGTGTGGGAATTATCTAATTCTGCGGGATCCTTACTAAAAGGTAACGCGACTGTATAACGCCCCACATCGACACGTGACACGGTCGAGGGAAAAATATTCTTATATTCAGTTTCCTCAGGAGAGAGAAAGCGTTTATTACCATCTTCTTCCAATTTCGAGAATGTTTGTAATAAATCATTAAGAGCCAAGGCCCTGAAAGAAGAGCTAGGTAACTTTAAATTATTACTATTATGCGGAAAATCACCCATAAGGACAAACCCGAATGTGGTCAATAACCCAGGTGGGGCTCCAGGACCAAAGTCAACCCTATTCCCCAAATAAATGTAAGGAAACAGTTGAGCGCCCAACACTAAGTCAATATCTCCTGGAATATTCCAGCTTAAATCAGCAAGCGGGAGCGCGTGGAAGTCTACATGACTACACATAACTTGGTGCGATGGCAGCTGGTCTGTAATATACTCAACGACTAACGCATGAATGGTATATTTTTGATCTGGGTATATGTGAGACTCGATATCTAAATCTACGTAACCTATTATCGGTCGCGATATAGAACCAACTCCTTTGACAAAAGAATTACTCAAAGGAATTATTACTAAATTAAGTTTTCTACAACATGCTGTAGTTATTAAGTTACTCTGCGAACCATTGTCAATTAAGCACCTCACAATTTTTTTATGACCCGCACTGTTACTTTTAGCTCGCGCATAAACTTGAGCGGTCGATAACAGCACTGTCGCCTTAGTCTTCGTATCAGCTGCTAATAACATAGCCGTATTATGAGCTGAAGACGCTGGCGTCATATCACAAGATTCATACTCAGCCACCCGCCCGGAAATATCGACCTTATCGCAAGGGACGTAAGAGCGCGGCACTGCGGCGAGAGCCGAGGCAGGCGAAGACGCAACGGGGTACGAGATGAGTGCGGGAGGCGCCAAGACGGCTACATTGCAATTCGTAACTTCAACACCAGCTGTGTGCGTGATTTCACTATCCTTATCGAAATGCAATAAACTGTGATGGCGTTGTTTACATACGTCACAGACTGATGTCGACTTACAGCTACTCAAACCGTGCAACATACTCAGACAATTCGCGCATCCACGTTTGGATTTAATAAACTCAAACCTAGTTCTAGGAGTCAACGCGGATTTAAACTTCGTGCAGTTATACAAATGAACATGAGCGCCATCATTACAGTACGCGCAACACGAAGTCGCATTCGCGGGAGAAGAACAGGACGAGTCAGCTGACTCGCTCACAACAAACGCATTTGTCTGTGTATGCGACTCACGATGTGCGGAAGCGGGGGGTCTACTATAGTTTCTCGCGTTCGAGTGAGATACATTCGAGCGTGCTAATATTTTTGCCTGATCTTGAACAAAGTTAATTAATAATTTCGTTGTGGGAATTTCAACATCTCGAATAGAAAGTTCAAATGACTGAGTAGTCTGCGAGTCCATTTTTCTCATTGCACAATGCAAGAGAATAAAATCCGCAAGATCCGTAATCCCAAGTTGTTTCAAGGCAGAAATAGATGCACTAAATGTTTCTATGAAAGAATCGAGACTGTTAGCGTTAAATGAGCATCCTTTTAAATCAAATATGTTATTTAAATAATGTGTTCCTAGTGTCCGTTTATCCTGATATTTTTTAATTAAACTATCCCATAAAATGTTGTATGTATCACCAGTTGGCTCAATTCCAGCGGTAACCCTCAATGCGTTCTGAGTAAGCCTACCCACTAAGTACTGCACACGCTGCGAGTCAGTCAGCTGATCATTATCATGAATGTTTGACTTGAATGACTCATAGAAAACAGGCCAATTCTCAGTTTTTCCGTCGAAAGACGGCAACGCTATAGGAGGCAACTTTATTTTAAGCGGTTCAAAAAAAGACTTTGGGTTATCACCGGGTGTTGAAGGATACTGTCTACTGTTTATTTTATTCCTAACACGTTTGATGTGAATATACAAATCTTCAAAGGATTCTAAGCAAGCATAGTCGAGACTAGTACCAGGTTTTAAACTAAGATTTATTTGATTAATTTGATCAACAAACGATTCAAATTTATCTCGAATGTCATCAATTGTCTCTGACTCAGTCATAAAATTCTCATTCGCCCTAGAATCGAACGACGATATACTTTTCGACAAATTATACAATCGATTTATGGGTTTAAATAACAATCCCTTCTTTTCATGAAGAATAGTCAGCATATCTTCCGGCTCAGTTTGATTGAGCGACATTTTTTTTTTTAAATAAAAACAATCACAACAGAGAAAAAATACCTACTAGGCGGTTTACAATAGCCGCGTACCTACGATCCTATGAACGATAAGTAGGTACCTATCTATTGTACACAAAGCCGAGAAGCGGCGATTAACTACCTACCAAGCGAGATTATAAATGCGAAATACCTACACAGAACGAAGAACGTTACCAAATAAATACGTAACGTGTTCCGTTCTATGTAATAATTGAACAGATTTAACTCAAGTCTATTGTCAATTATGTTTATGCGTTTTATAAGTAATAATTTACCAAAAGTTTACGTAAAATTATACCTATTGTGCGATATGTATGAATAATGAACTGTGAACCTATATGATTTTTACCAAATAATTACGTAAGAATCTAGGTATAAGGTCATTTATCCGGTAAATGAAGGACCAGAAATATGGTGAAACGTGTAAATAGCTTCACCAATAGCGTGGTTTTAAGACCAAGAAAATTAATGGCGGAACAAAAAAATATGGCGGGACCTCAAGAACAAAAGTAATTTCTAAATGTTGAATCGACCACATTAACCTTGAACCTTTGATTTTTTTTGGTTGAGGACCTTAAAGATCATGAAGATATCGAACGCGAGCGCAGAGCTCTTGCTGTGAGAAGCAATATGCTGGTTCGCAGGTTTGCTTGTTGTAGTAAGGATGTTAAAATTACGTTGTTTAAGGCTTACTGCCAGACTTTCTACACAAGCAGCCTGTGGGCCAGCTACACGCGGAAAACAATGGATGCCCTGAGGGTACAGTACAATAACAGCTTCAGAATGCTTTTGGGGCTGCCGCGCTTTTGTAGTGCCTCTGGCATGTTCGCCCAGGCGCGTGTTCATGACTTTCACGCAATGGTGAGGAGGAAAACGGCGTCACTATTGGAGAGAACGCGGTCAAGTCCTAATGGCATTCTGAAGATGTTAGTGGACAAGTTTAACTCACCGATAATGAATCACTTCATGCAGGTGTTGGTGAGGCAGGAGTGATTCATTACACCCGGTGAAATGTTTTTTCTGTGAGCCCAGTTATAATAACACACTAACATAGCGTTTTAAGTATCTTTTGTACTAACTAACTAACACTAATGGATCATTGTTGTCTATGTAAATAAATACATTTAATTTTTTAATTTTAATTTTAATTAAACCGACATCACATGGGATGAAATACGCAGCAATTTAAGCCCACATACCTTTTCAATCCAGAGACCTCACTCAGACCCAGGAAGGCAGGCTCGATGACCATCGATGCACGCGTGTCTCTTCGAATAGCTGCCGGCCGGCAAACTCAATCTCTGAATATTCCTTGATTTATTCGTCGAAACTTCAAATCCAACACAGCACTTAATGTTCTTGCAGAAGCACAGAGTCACGCCTATTTATTTCTTGAGAAACTCTAAGATTTCACTATAAAAGTATTTTTCAAAAGCGGAGCGAGCGACACACATATTTTTTTCGATTCACCGAGGCGGAAGTGCCGGAAATCAGCACCCAATCACACAGATAATACGCTATTATACTCGAGTCATTTATTTTCGTTAGCTCCATCTATGGGCCATGTTGCGAGTAACTCCAGAAAGTGTCAATAATGCGGGCCGCTGCTTCCATCGACGGCGCGGCGGTGCGACGATTCAACAATTTAGAAATCAAAAATTACATTATTTAATTATTTTCATAATATTGAAAAAGCCATTGACGCTTCACCACCGCTAACAGGCGTCGTACATCAGATTACTGGCTAAAAACCAAATTAAAGTTCAGCGATCCAAGTGATTGGTGAACCGATGCATTGGCCATTAGTAACGAAACCAGAGAGGCAATTCTCGTATTTATAACAACGTTCACAATCTCCTCTCGGTCTCAATCTGTCAAAAATTGTTTAGCGTTTACCTAAATTTTTGACATTTGATTGTCGCTGACATTAGATTGCGACTTGAATTTGAACGTGTTTAGGTAAGAGAATTGGCCTTCTGGACTGTATAACCACCAAATATTTAGATACAGAAGGACGACTTTACACAACAAGTGAAAACAGGCGCGCCATGTGCGTAGACGCATACGTGCGGCGATCTCAAACGATTTTAAACCAATGCCAGTCGCTCGCACTCGCTGTACGTACGCGCGTTACGTCGTCTATACACCATGTAACGGAAATATAGCATCATATCATATTTATGGGTGTGGTACAGACCATGACACAAATTTCACTGTAGATAAAACACCACAATCGCGAAAAAATTATCAACTGTCCCATACAAAACTTCATCACCTACTCGAATCCCAAATGTATGGGACGACTGATAATTAGAGAACGTTGTTCAGTTTGATGGTCTGTACCCTTAAATGTAATCACACCTTTCTGATAAGGTGTGATCATATTTAAGCGTATGGTACAGCCCATGAAACTGAACCACTTTCATCGTGGATCCAACACCATAATCGCGAAAAAATTATCAACTGTCCCATACAAAACTTCATCATCTACTCGAATCCCAAATGTATGGGACGGCTGACTAGTTTTTTCGCGATTACGATGTTGGTCCCATGAAGAAAGTTGTTCAGTTTGATGGTCTGTACCCACACCCTTAAATATAACAAAACCTTTCTAATATGATATGCTATATTGTATATATTTATTATGTTATGTGCACAAATTTTCGCTCGGCATGTGGAGTCGCCCTTCTTCTGTAACTATATATTTCGTGTTTCAGCCTTGCGGCCATCAAATCACTTCATATCTATCTAATTGATTACTAGTTTACCATTAGGTTGATAGCTAAATTGATTTAGTTATAGTATATGAGTATAATTATCGAGATGGGTTCGAAATTATGTACTCTGGGAAACGAGTAAACCAATCGTCTAAATTACATACAATCGCTAATGCTACTGTATGTTTTTATGTTATGTTTGGTTTTGATTTGATTGGTTATTACTTCAATGATGTTATTAAAAGTTATCACTGGTAAAATATTATATTATTGAAAATTTTGCGTGATTGATGCCCATTGCTTCTCTACTTACATAGGAGTCAATCAATCTGCGTGGCCTTTTTCCAACTATGTTGGGGTCGGCTTCCAGTCTAACCGGATGCAGCTGAATACCAGTATTTTACATGAAGCGACTGCCTATCTGACCTCCACAAGTCAGTAACTGTGTAATACGATACCCCTTGGTAATACTGGTTGTCAGACTTTCGGGCTTCTGACGAACCGTAATGACTGTCAAAGATCCACGAAAGACAGCCGGGACCAACGGCTTAACGTGCTTTCCGAGGCACGGAGGAGTCTCGGTATGTAAAGATGGTCACCCATCCACTGACCAACCCCGCCAAGCGTAGCTTAACCTGATGGATACTTACATAGGAGTCATCATATTTTTTCTCGTTGACGGCCCGTTATCGGTGCGGTGCGCAAACAGTGAAGTCTTAATAAAATCGTTCAGTGGTAAAACACATAACATTAAAAGTCACGCTATGGACGTGGTTTTTAAACCTACTGCACCCTGGTATTTAAAAAAAACCTCCGACCCGTTACAACGCGACCGGTATAGTAATAATAAAAGCCTGTTCATCATAACTGTTTCAAACTCCTGTTAATCAGTTTTAAACCAGATTATAACATTTTGTACAGACTATTAAAATAACCAATCAATTGATCACTATTTAGAGAAGCCCATTTAACAACAAGGCAAATATAAGTACTCATTCGTGCAGGTACACACGATAACGAATGTTCATCGTTACCGCGGACCCAAAACTACGCAAACTAACCTAATTTGGCGCTAATTCGTCCAGTTTCATTTCAAACGTATGCTATACGTATGTAGTGTTGGAAATTTCATGCGGTTGAAAATTTAGTCGTTTCCAACATTTGTTGCACGTTTTAGAGTTGAAACCACATTGTAACTATCAAGAGAGATATGGAAAATACCACGTATTATCAAGTATCATGGTGAGAGTGTTGAGATGGATGTGTGGAGTGACGAAAATGGATAAAGTATGAAATAAGTAAATAAGAGGAAGTTTGAAAGTGGCGGCAGTGGCAGAAAAGTTGAAAAGAAATCGTTTGGCTTGGTATGGGCATGTGATAAGGAGGGACGAAACGTATGTGACTAAAATAGTAATGAATATACAAGTTGATCGATGGAGAGGGAGAAGAAGGTATATGAAAGAGAAGGGAGTGAATGATAGCGTGACGGTTGACAACGGAGAATGGAAGAAGTAACATGGGGTAACATGGGGTAGGAAGACGATGACATATCATGGGATTAATGTAAAATTGTGACAAATATAGGTAGAAGTAATTGTAGACACTGCTCACAAACATACACAGACGATACGAGTTTTAGCACAGAACGAACATAAATCAATGATTGTATCGTGGACTAATGATAAAACCACTACCATAAAAATCTCACATAAACTGAAAGAGACTAATCCATTCAAGAGAAGCACTTAAAACGACATTATATAAGTCCTTGAGCACGTACAATTAGGGCAACCCTAATTATTCACTGGAACAATCGTAACACAACACAGACACACAACAACCCACTGGCACAATAATTCAGGGCTGTGATTACGATGCGAAATGGCCGGTGGGGTATTAGACGCACTAATGTACATGTCAATGACTATTGTTTGGCGCAGTGTGCAGGACATTCCGGCTATATTAACGAATGCCTGGCTGGCTTCCAAACTGGACATAAATGGTTATGACAGGTAAGATGAAGAGGCTGCAGGCAATGTACCTGTAGCTAAGACATTAATTAATATTAAGTGTTGTAATAACTAGTGAAATAGGATAGTGAATAGTTTATTTCTAGACAATGTAACAAATCTACTAGCCTACAGAAATAAAAGGGGGCTAAAGTAAGACTTGAAACAATATATTAAATATTAAAAGATAAAAAATACAGACCGTTTTTTAAAAAACACGTCCTACCTAACACACACAGTTATTTAACGCGAAGGTAGAGGATAGCTTGAAGTAGTAATTTGAGTAAGTCCAGGTTAGGCAAACATGCACGGATAGTTTGGAAGAGGAAGATTTTGAATTGAATCGCTCCGATAAATTAATGGTTATTTTCTATAACCCTCCTTTAGGGATCGACCGCAGTCGGGTAAGTTTTAGTCACGGAATCAGTTTTCCCGGTCGAAGAATACTTTTAGGAGATGTTTCGTTTATAGCTTCCGGAGCAGAACTGTCTAGTCTCCGAGTCTTCCACCCATCGATTCATCAGCGTTTTTCGAAATCGTCTTCCAATTTCAGATCCTTTCCACATTTGAAGCTTTCCGTCATCAGAATGCCAAACGCCACAGTCAATGCTTGAGTCTGCCAGTAATATACGTTGAAAAACCTCTAACCTCTTCGATGAATTTCAAGTGTGTGTGCATTAATTTTATAAAAGTAATTTAAGATACAGCTATTCAATAATAAATCAAAATTATCTATAAAATACAATATTTGACCTAACATATTGATAAAAGAATTTAGATTACATAAATCAAAAGAAACGTTCATAGTCTATGCCATTATGAAACTCTATGAAAGATAGATAGAAGAAAAAAATAATGACAGCTTGACAACCTGACGTAAGTGTCATAACAATGAAAAATTTATAGAAAACGAATTGTTTTAGACCAATTCGCAATAGATGAATATAAATCTTTATAAAAGATAAATAAAAATGGATGAAGTGTAAGTAAAGGTTATGTATGTAGTATGTATGTATGTAGTAGAAGTATGTAGATACTATATTTCCCCATCGACCCCGAGAAAATTTTCAACTCAATTGAAAATTTTGAAGGTTAAAAATATTACAGCATTCACAAAACGTACATACTTCATTCAATCACACCGACATCTTACGAAGTTAGGTCAGGTAGGATTCACATTCAATGATCACTACTCGACCTGATAAATCAATAACAGTAGGCTTATTTTCGGAGTTGTAATCCGCTCGCGTCTAAGACCATTAATAAAATATATTTAACAAGGGCTTATTTTTATGGAGTTGTTAGCCGCTCCAGAAGATTCAAGGTTTAAGAAAAACCTCAAGTTTAAGAAAACTTAAGTTTAAGAGAGAAAACTCAAGTTAGTTTGAGTTTAAGAATAACCCAAGTTTAAGAAAAACTTAGTTTAAGAGAGAGAACTCGTTAGTTAGAGTTCAAGTTTAAGAAAGGCTCAAGGGAGACTTGAGTTTAAGAATTAGAGGATATAAGAATACCTCTAAGGATAGAGAATGCATTAGGGGCTTGTTTAATGAGTTGCTACCGCTCAGAGAGAAAAAAAAAATTGCATTAGGGGCTTATTTAGGGAGTTGCTACCGCTCAAAAAGAAAAAAAAAAATGCATTAGAGGCTTATTTAGGGAGTTGCTACCGCTCAAAAAGAAAAAGGTGGAATAAGTTTTTACCGAATAGTTTTAAATGAGAGAGGGAGTATTTTAATGTTGAAGGGTGAAATAATAAGTTAAAAAAAAAATATTCAAGTAATAAATTAAAGAAAATATCTCAAAAGAGAAAAGATTTCTAAAAAGTCCTGGGAAGTTGTTTAAAAGTTCAAAGAAAATAATTCTATCCATTGTTAAAGATTAATGTTAAATAGGATTAAAATATTTTAAAGGGAGGTAAGTAAGGGTTAATGAGTGCAAAAGACGACTCAAAGAGATTGAGTGCTAAAGACGACTCGAAGGGAGTGAGTGCTAAAGACGACACGAGAGTGAGTGCTAAAGACGACTCAAGAGAGTTTAAGAGGTCTCTTAATATTTAAGAGGCCGGTCCCTTAGTATAGAAGAGGTCCCTTAGTATAGAGGAGGTCCCTTAGTATAGAGGAGGTCCCTTAGTATAGAGGAGGTCCCTTAGTATAGAGGAGGTCCCTTAGTATACAAGAGGTCCCTTAGTATAGAGGAGGTCCCTTAGTATAGAGGAGGTCCCTTAGTATAGAGGAGATCCCTTAGTATAGAGGAGGTCCCTTAGTATATAAGAGGTTTAAGAGGTATCCTAGACGGTTTAAGAGGTCTTCCAGAGGGTTTAAGAGGTCTCCCAGAGGGTTTAAGAGGACTCCTAGAGGGTTTGAGAGGACTCTAGAGGGTTAAGAGGACTCCTAGAGGGTTAGAGAGGACTCCTAGAGGTTTTAAGAGGACTCCTAGAGGGTTTATGAGGGCTCTAGAGGATCCAAATTAATGATGCGACTATAAAATAACCACAAACAAAAAGAAAGGCACAGAGGCATAACGAAAGTTGTATGTGTGTAAGAATGTAGAATAGTGAAGTATTTGTAATAGGTGTTATATAGATATTAGATTTGTATAAACGACTACAGGATATTCTCCTATAGTACGTCGAAGAGTAAACCAAACCCCAACTTGTAAGTGACCACGGATGGTTTTAAGAACACTCACAAGCGAAGAATGGGTACGATTACCAGTGGGTAAACGTAGTGGTGTGCAAGTGTGTGGGGTGCAGAATAATGATGTAGAAGTAGAGAGTTTTAGGTGTAGGTGGTAACGATTACAGGATATTCTCCTATAATACGTTGTAGAGTAAGCCAAACTCAACTTGAAAGTGACCATGAATGGTTTTAAGAACACTCGCAAGCAAAGAATGGATGCCAATTACCAGTGGGTAAAGGAATGTGTGTGGGGGTGTAGTATAAGTTTGTCAAGTATGTGCTGAAGAGGAAAAGTAAGTTAGTATTAGACCTACCTGGAACCTAATATATGTTATAAAAAAGAGACTAAGCCAAATAAGAGTCCGAAAAGAAATAGTACTAGAGATAGTTTATTTTAGAATTTTGAAAAAGATTTGAAAGAGCTAGCTTTGATTTTATATTGGGCGCCAGACTGTAACAAATCTACTAGCCTACAGAAATAAAAGGGGGCTAAAGTAAGACTTGAAACAATATATTAAATATTAAAAGATAAAAAATACAGACCGTTTTTTAAAAAACACGTCCTACCTAACACACACAGTTATTTAACGCGAAGGTAGAGGATAGCTTGAAGTAGTAATTTGAGTAAGTCCAGGTTAGGCAAACATGCACGGATAGTTTGGAAGAGGAAGATTTTGAATTGAATCGCTCCGATAAATTAATGGTTATTTTCTATAACCCTCCTTTAGGGATCGACCGCAGTCGGGTAAGTTTTAGTCACGGAATCAGTTTTCCCGGTCGAAGAATACTTTTAGGAGATGTTTCGTTTATAGCTTCCGGAGCAGAACTGTCTAGTCTCCGAGTCTTCCACCCATCGATTCATCAGCGTTTTTCGAAATCGTCTTCCAATTTCAGATCCTTTCCACATTTGAAGCTTTCCGTCATCAGAATGCCAAACGCCACAGTCAATGCTTGAGTCTGCCAGTAATATACGTTGAAAAACCTCTAACCTCTTCGATGAATTTCAAGTGTGTGTGCATTAATTTTATAAAAGTAATTTAAGATACAGCTATTCAATAATAAATCAAAATTATCTATAAAATACAATATTTGACCTAACATATTGATAAAAGAATTTAGATTACATAAATCAAAAGAAACGTTCATAGTCTATGCCATTATGAAACTCTATGAAAGATAGATAGAAGAAAAAAATAATGACAGCTTGACAACCTGACGTAAGTGTCATAACAATGAAAAATTTATAGAAAACGAATTGTTTTAGACCAATTCGCAATAGATGAATATAAATCTTTATAAAAGATAAATAAAAATGGATGAAGTGTAAGTAAAGGTTATGTATGTAGTATGTATGTATGTAGTAGAAGTATGTAGATACTATAACAATCGTATCCATCGTCGACCGCCATTAGGTAAGACAGTGGTAGTCAAACGTACTGTCTTGTATGGATCAGAATGTTGGACCTCAAAAGGAGCTGAGGTGAGAATGCTAAGAGGGATATGTGGTGCTACGCAAATGGATAGAATAAGAAATGAGTATATGTGTACGAGGAAATCTGAAAGTAACACCGGTGACTGAAAAGGTGTGTCGGTTGTTATGGTACGGGCATGTGAATTGTGATGCGGAGGAATGAGGAAAATGCCGTCAGGAAAGTTTTGAGTATGAATGTGGATGGTTATACGAGTAGGGGAAGACCAAAGAAATGATAGATGGACTGTGTGAAAGATGATATGGCTAGAAAGGGAGTGACTATAGAAATGACGACTAATAGGACTAAGTATGGGAGAAAAAGACGTGTCCCCAAATAGATTGGGATAAAGGCAGGAGAGTGATGAGTGCTTAAACGTGAGTATAAATAAATAATTGGCAGTCATGGGGACTGCCGATAGCAGTGAAAACTTAAACGTAAAACTGCATAGCATGTCGCGGTGTCGAGGTGTCGCGGTGACGCGAACCCGTAATATTCCCCCCTACCAAAAATCACTCAACGCGCCTAAAGAAGTTTTCACTTCAATAATAAAAGGAAACGCAGAAATAAAGCGTTTCTCTAAAAAAAAAATGTTCGCTTTTCTTAATCTCTTTTTCAAATCAGAAGAGTTAAGAATCTTATTCTAAAATAATCTCAAAGACGGAAAAGTCGGTCACAAAGCCTAGATATCGAAATCCAAAGAATTTATTTCCATTAGGAAACCTTCGGGATTTCAATGTACCTACTTTTCCTTACATATTCTCTTTATATTGACAGTTAACTACACCCTCGAGGACTAAGAAAAGACGTTGGATGGTTCTAGAAGCTATAAATCGTAAAAGGAACCGGTAACACAAGTTACAGGTTTATTAAAGCTTAGGAAGAACTCGCATTCCAATCTTAGAAGGAAAAGAAAATCTTTTAAAAGATACGACTCCGGAAGAGTTTGGGCCAATTGATATAATTAAAAGAAACTCGTTAAACCCGTACGTTTTAAATTGGTCGCAAGCTTCTAATGGACGAACCAATTTACTGAATTTAACCAAGATCACAGTACTTAGATTACTGTTACATAGGTAGTTAGAGATACGAAAATCTTGAGATAAAAATGTTTGAAATAAGAGCGAGATTTATAAACGTTACTTTGCATGTGCTTTGGCTTAGCATTATTCCTTTCACTGTCGCACAACGGTTAAATTACAAGTGCAAGATAGAGACGGGAACATATGTAAGTCTAAGCACGAGCTATTAGGTAAGCATTATAGATCTCGGCCTAACGGTGAAGTGATTAAAGCATAAATATGAAGAACAGGGGCCGTACTAAAATATAATAAAATACATCTGCCTAGCCTTTTCCCAACTATGTTGGGGTCGGCTTCCAGTCTAATCGGATGCAGCTGAATACCAGTATTTTGTATGGAGCGACTGCCTATCTGAACTCCACAACCCAGTAACTGGGTAATACGATACCCCTTGGTAAGACGACCCGTAACGACTGTCAAAGATCCACGAATGACAGCCGGAACCAACGGTTTAACGTGCATTCCGAGGCACGGAGGAGTCTCGGTGTGTAAAGATGGTCACCCATCCACGGACCAACCCCGGTAAGCGTAGCTTAACCTGAAGGATCGACCCGTGCGACTGTTATTATTTAGCCACGAGCTCCTCTACAGGGGCCGTACTATGACGTGAAAATAGATCATGGATCCATCATGGTTCCAGTATGAGAGAGAGGCGGAGCTATATACGACCTATGGCACCATACTTTTTAGGGTTCCGTACCAAAATGGTAAAAAAGGAACCCTTATGGTGTGACTCAGTCTGTCTGTCTGTCCGTCTGTCTGTCTGTCTGTCTGTCTGTCTGTCTGTCTGTCTGTCTGTCACAGCTGGATATCTCAAGATATAATATAAGATATATATATGGATATTTTTTTATTATATCTCAAGAACTACTAATGCTATCAACTTGAAATTTAGAACAGTTTTAGATGACATTGACCCAACTATTTTGGAAAAAGAAAGAAATTAAAATATTTATATTTTTTTTGCAACGGGGACTGAAAGGGTGTCTTAAAAAAATCAAAGTGGGGCTACTAGGGCATGTGGGGTATCATATGAAAGAGCGCTGTTTGCACATTCTTAAACATTTTTTTCTTTTTTTTAGGCCGCATAGTTTTCGACTTCTGATGAAAAATGTAAAAAAAATACCGTTCCCCCCCCTTATTTCCGAAGTTTGCAAAGAGAAAAATCTGAAATTATTCAATGTGATAGAAGTTTATGTTAAGATTACAGGAAAAATAAAACAATGTCTCTAAATACCACAGTTTTTCAGTAATCAGCAACAAAAATTACATATAAATGATGGTACGGAACCCTCGGTGCGCGAGTTCGACTCGCTCTTGACCGGTTTTTTCTTACCTACTATGACGTGAAAGATCATGAATCCATAATGGTTCCGCCATTATGGATTCATGATCTTTCACGTCATAGTAGGTACGGTTCCAGGACAAAAGTAAATAAGCGAAATTTGTCATCAAACAAATTGAACTAAGCCGAAAAGAAGAATTAGTCGCGACAATTTACAAAAACGAAGACGAATAATATAACAGAACACCCAAACACCGATTCGCTTTATCCGCCCATTGATGATAAACGATCGAATTAACACCCGCGACTCCTTACCAATATTGCAGCTGACATTTCTATAGGTTCGCTTCGGGGCTTCGGCTTTATTCGTGCCTTCTCGGCTGGCCATTCGTTTTGAATAGCAAACAAAAACGTTGGTCGATCCATGCCTTGCGAACAGCACAATTGTTTACGTGTCGGGTATTCATTAGCTGTGGTGATTGCTATGAATATCCCAGACTCAAGTCTCGGCAGTAATTGAAATCGACTTGAAATATCATTCTGATGTCTGTTTCAGTGATTGTGGTACGAAATATCGTGTTGTGTTAAGATAGTGTTTGCTATTTCATTAATTTCATTGGCAAATTCAAGACGTGTTTAACTTAGACGTGCTTTTAGCCATAAAGCACAAATGTCGATGAAACACTTTGAATGTGATGTTATGATTGTAAAGTTTTATTTTAGTCAAAGAAAATAGATGTGGCAATACCAGTTTTAAACAAAAAGTGTTACTGTTAGTCTGTATCTCCCCACTGCTGGGCAAAGCTCTCATCCCATGGCTTCCAGTGCTTGTATTCAGTGCTAACGGCCTGTCATGTTCTACGGGGTCAGCCGCGACTTTTAGCTGTCTCTTGGCTCCACATAGTGGTTATTTTGGCCCACAGCTCATTGGGCAAGCGGCAGACATGTACCATCGATCATAAGAATGTACCATCATACAGGGTGCAGGTGTAAACACCGTTATCATTTTAAGGGGTCATTGTACTCATCATTATGAACAACTTTTACTGTGGGACCAAACCTGATATTGCGAACATTTTGGCGAGTTATACGAACATAAAAGAGTTATGGGAACATGGGATTTTTTTTCGCGATTTCAGGTTTGGTCCCATAGGAGGAAATAAATGCTTTGAGTTTGAGTTTGAGTTTGAACAACGTAATCCACGTTGTTCAAACTCAAACTCAAACTCAAAGCATTTATTTCAATTAAACCAATTACAGGCACTTTTGAATTGTCAAAGAGTCGGTCAGTAGGTAAGTCAGAAAGTTGAAGCTAGTTGCCCATTCCAAAACGTAGATCTATGGAGAAGAACGGGCAAGAAACTCCACGGACACTCTTTTAAATCAAAATATAGTTACAAAATATTGGTTACATCATTCATGTTGAAATTATACATGTGAGAACGATGAACGTTAAAAGCGTCCGTAATAAAAAAAATTAAAAAAAAAACAATTCAAAATTAAAATTAAAATAAGCCGTGGCAGCTAAGGTATGACCAGCCTCCACCAACAGCGCCCGTTCACAAACCTGATGTATGGATTCGTTAAATGATCCAACACACGCGCCACCATCAGCGAGGCATTAGAGTGAGCATGACACACTCTCAGCCGCCAGGGCACATCCAAGTCAAATAAAGACGTACCCAGTAAATGGTAGCTTTAGAGTAGGTACATAGTACTCACACATGTACTAAGCAATTATACAATACAAAGGTGATTGAGTCTACACAATGCAAAGCTATTCTTACAATCTTCAGCAGTTGCTTAACAGTATCTTCAAATGTTAATTAATTAGTTGAGGTTGTGGAGCAGGACCAGCATGGAGCCAAGCATTTTTATTCATTCAGTTCATAATGATGACTACAAAGACCCCTTGAAAGGATAACTGTTTGCACTTACACCCTGCACATTTTTAAAGTATATTCTATTTAGGGCTTGTTTTTCAATAGTCAGTTAACCTTTGTCTGAAGAATAAATATGACAGTTTGACATATTTTATATACAAAAGCTGGCAAGCCGCCATATTTATTCCATAAATAAAAATTATCTGCCGATTAAAAAATTAGCCCTTGCAAGGGCAAAAAATATACCAAGGCCTTGGTATATTTTTAAGAGAAAACAATACAAAAATTTTAATGTTCCTGGCATCTCCATTTATGTTTTTTATATCTCGAAAATACCTATCGATTTACTGGATCTAACTTCAAATGTTTGACACAAATCACCTATCTTTTTCTTCCGTTACCTACGTCTTATTTGTATGCTACCGCATGTCAGACGTCATCAGTAGAGACGTATGCTTTGTTTTTCTTTTTAGAATATCTATTTAACCAGCCATATTGACGTCAAAGTGGTGGACGTCAAAATACTGGTATTCAGCTGCATCCGGTTAGACTGGGAAGCCGACCCCAAAATAGTTAGGAAAAGGCTAGGCAGATTGTCTGACGTCAAATTGAGTTTTAGGCTTTAAATTAAACATACACACATACATAAAATCACACCTTCTTCCCACGGGGGCAGGCAGAAATATATCGAATGCCACCTGATAAAATCCTTACATACCCCCTTTTGCCTCGTTTACATTCATACATCTGAGGGCTTAGTGCGAGTTTTTATACTTACTCAATCACGTTTACCTTATCGTTACCTTATGTCAATTCGTGTGGAATAATTGTGTTTCCCATTATAGTCACCAGGCGGCGCTTATTCATTTTCAATACAAACTGACGTTTACGTTAACGTGATCGAGTAAGTATAAAAACTCGCACTAAGGCCTCTGGACCCGACATAAAATACAAATGTATGAAAACTCGTTCATCTACATTACATTTGATTAAATTTTGGATAAATAACAATAAATGTAATAAAATAATGTACTTACAAATGAAAAGAAATAGTGCAGCTTCTGCCGCTATAGTTTTTTACACCATTTAACTGAGCATTTAGTAATTTTTGGGAGATGTTTTGTTGACAAGTAAGTGCTTGAGACGACGCAAAAACAAGCAACCAAGGCTAGAATTTCCTGGTTACTGACAAGACCGGTAAAGGTACGTCCGCTTATATGTCGGGTCCAGTGGTTAATTCGTTCATGATCTGGTCATATACGCACGCCGGTTGAGAATGCTACGCACCTGACCTTTCTGAAGAACTTCGCCACTATTATGCCCTTCCAAAACCAGTGCCTGAGCACTAGTTGGCATTTTTGCTGAACTGGGCCTTTTTGGCGCAGCCGTGGGGCACACATTCTTGCATCGCTCTGTATTGAGCACATGTTAATTCTTTTTTTTTATTTTTATTACTGTTAAGTATATTTGTGTGCCTCATAATTAGTCTGTGCTAAATAAATGTATTTTCTTTCTTTCTTTCTTTTCTTTCTTCCAGGATGTCCCCTCCCACCGGCGGTAAATTAAACGTGAATGTAGACAACGGTCCCCAAGGTCCAAACACATTTTCAGCTCGAAACAAACTCTACTTATCTCCCTGAATAATTAACTAGGTTCGCGGTAATCGGTTTTTACTTAGCCACCTTAAATGTTCGGGATTTACAACCTATTTTGTGAGTCTTAGGGGCTTATTGTGCTGTCTCCGGTGCAATAGCGAGGTCCGCGAATCGAACAGTGGAACTAAATGCAAATTATGTTCCCAATCGGGTTTTAATTAATCCGGTATTATCATATTTGGATAATATGACAGAAATCCAATTAATTGAATAATATCAATAATACCATAACAGACAGCGCTTCCGTTTATTGAATACTAGCGACTCGCCCCTGCTTTGCACGGTTTTTACAACTTCAAGAAACATCAAGATTTCTATGTTATATCTAAGTTTAATATTAATGTTTTATACACACAAACCTTCCGGAATAAATTATCTAAATTATGGTAAAAACCGCATCAAAATAAGTTGCGTAGTTTAGAAGAACAACGCGGTCACACAAACACACACGAAAAGGGACTTTAATTTGTAAATGTATAGATTCACATACATATAACGCAATAAATATATGTTGTTTATGCGAAATAGGCAGTGACCATATTTGTAATACATTTTTCCTCAAACATACTGTATGTCTTTATTCTTCAAAGGGTTCAGTAAACAAATAGAAAACTCTTTGAAGTATTTGCCTAAAATAATAGAGATTGGCGTATATCTGTTTACTTCGGTTTTCCCTATGTTATTATTCGCAAAAAGGGGAAAACTGGGGCACTATTGATCTCGACATAAGTTTGCATAATATGTCACTCTGGCTTGGATGGAATTTGAATGAATTGTGTTATACCAAAGATTAATACAAATGGGACCACTCCGCAAAATCATTTAAATAAAAAGCAACTCTTGCTACGACACCGTGGACGGGGCTTTAGCTTCATACCTAAACTGCTAAATGTCCCATCTGTATTAATCTGCGGTTATACCGCCTTTTCTCAGGACCTCGATTGAGTGAACATATAAATACTAAAATTGTATTTTTTTGAAAGACATGAGCACTAATGAGATTTCTATTTACAAACTAGATGACCCGACAGACCGCTGTCCAGTTTGTCCTGTAAAAATGTCAATAAATGGTCTTCGAGTTCAAAAATGCCATGGCTAAAATGGCATGGCAATATCAGCTTGTACAGAATTTTCTGTATTTTTTTTTCAAATTTTTGTTTCCTTATAAACCTAATTCAGACTATTACGAACATTTTAAAACAAAAATAGCCAAATCGGTTCAGCCGTTCTTAAGTGCCAAGCTAAGGTTCATTGAAGAATTTGAAGACACTGACTTCAGAAGCTGTTATGTTTTTTAATTAAGAAAGTTATTTTATTCGTTTTAGGTTTTTGAAGTCGGTTTTTACTTATTTTAAAGTAAATTTATTTTCCATTTTTAGTTATACAATTACATAAGCCCAAAACGAACAAAAAGAAAAATCATCAAAAATTCGCTTAGAAAAGCCGGAGATACATTTATGCATATAACTTTGTACAGATAGACGCCAGCACATCAAGCTACCACAATCTGTCAAATTTCTATAATCGATTTTCATCTGTATCGCTAAAGCATTAGGTTCAAGTTTGATTGGGAAAATTTGACAGTTTCGGGTGGCTTGACCTGCTAGCGTCTGTACATAAGAATGTAATATAATGTATTATATATTAAAAACATCCTGAAAATGTAGATCACGTTAGTGAAAGAATCATCAAAAATTTGGTTTATTAATTTTTGAGAAAATCGCGGACATACAAACAAACATACATACATACGGGTTGAATACAAACCTCCTTTTTGAAGTCGGTTAAAAAAGCCAACATACTTCGCTTTATATAAAAGCACTCAGGACAAGAGAGTATTATAACATCGTCCCACCTCAGAAAGCAGTTCGTGTCCAATTTCCTGTAAACATTGACATTTATTTTTAAGCGGGGCTGAGATAGTCGGGGACAGTGGATCTGGATGCGATTCCGAGAGCTGCGGTAGTTAAGCTAATGTTCGAGGACGTTGAATAAAGAAATAAGTATAGAAAGAATGATTAAATTCCATAGAAACACGTGGTGAGCGAGTAATGTGTCTGTCTCTGTTTGTTCCGGCTAATCTCCAAAACGGCTGGATCGATTTTGACGGGACTTTCACTGACAGATAGCTGATGTTATAAGGAGTAGCTTAGGCTACTTTCATTTTAGAAAAAGAATTAGGTTTCCGCGCTAAAATAATAAAAGCCATGATTTTGTGAACTAAACGATCCAAATATGGAAGTATTGATATTCACGCTGGCGAAGCCTCTGGCAACATTCTTAAGGTATACAGGCTATAAAACCCACAAAACTCTTAACAAATTGGTTTTAAAAATTAAAATTGCTAACTCAACTGCTACAATATTTAAGTTAACGTTCTATGCCAGACTACCCGTAACGTTACCAACTTTATTGCGGGTAGAATTATATTTAAACTTATCATTAGCAAAGTTTGTTTTAAGTAAATTACTTTGAACTTACTCCTTTTCACCTGACAGCCACATTAAAGCTTCATTTTAAAGTAGTTTCGAAATTAACGCAAACTGTATTTCGTATCATGAAGTGCATTATACTGTACTGAAAATTGTGTAAAACGTTGGAAAATATTTAAAGAAGTTGCATTTTGAAAATGGGGCTACTATTAAATTGCAGTAACTGAAAATAAAAATGCATGTGGCTTCAATTATTTAGGTTAATTAAAGTGTTGTTGCGTATTTTATTATACAGCAGCCCTCCGCAAACTGATGGGGTGAATTCAGTATATCATACTAAGATAACCAGTACATGAAATTATTTCAGGAATGTTATGGAAATCCAATAAATCTGATTTGTTTGTGTTTTTGTGCACAAATCGGAGCGTCGGTTACTGGTTGGGAGGGGTAGGTAATAGGTATGCGGTGAGTTCGATGAACTCTGTAGCTAGACATAAAGTGAACAGCTGATTTCACGCGTCGTTCGTTAGAGTATTTCAACATCCATTGCTGGTTTTTTTTACATAAATGGAGTGCTGCGAACACACAATGTAATTTTACATTGAAATAAAGAAAATGTAACTGAAAAAACTATTAAAAAAATGAAAATTTTCCTGATCAATTTTCCGTTGGAATATGATTCAAAATGAGGAGCTGAATGCACCCTGTTAGTTTGAGGAGGGCTGTCCCTTACACCCTGTATAACTTATTGTATAATTCTCAACTTACTTATCAACCGGTTCACTCTTGCTCTTTGCTGTAAAAGTTATCTGACCCTGCGGCCCTTAAGGCTAATTTTTCAACGGTAACGGTCAAACGGTATTTATTCCTCAAATAGAAGTTACCAGACGGTAACTTCTATTTGAGGAATAAATACCGTTTGACAACTTTTGTATAGGAAATATGTCAATTTTTCATATTATGGCGCTATGACCCGACAGAGACCGCGCTTATTAGTTTTTTGAATCTATGGGAAACATGAAAACAGTGTTATAAAATCCTGAAAAAAAAAGGATCTGGCGGATAGCCGCCGATACTACTCGAGTCGGTATGGATTTCAGTCGGTAGTTTAGGGTTAAAGATAGCCAATATAGGTTCACGAGTCAATCGTGAAATGATTTCTTGGCGGACTTTTTTTGCTGGATAGAAAAAAAAATCCAAATTTACACTTACTTTCCGTAATGTAAAATCAATCTCATAGCTACAAAAAACACGTGTTTTTCTTATTTTTTTATAAAATTATTAAAGTAATTACTGTGTTTAAATACCTACTAAAATCCGCTTGAAGTTTTTAATAAGTAACGGCCATCTATACAGGGTTATTGGTAAAACACCAGCAACCTCTTAAGGGGTCATTGTACTCATCATTATGAACAACTTTTACTATGGGACCAATCCTGAAATCGCAAAAAAAAAAATCTGCTGCTCCCTACATTTTGACGAGTTTGATGTAGATAAATGTACTGAACAGCTGATTTTTTTTTTCGCGAATTCAGGTTTGGTCCCATAGTAAAAGTTGTTCATAATGATGAGTACAATGACCCCTTAAGAGGTTGCTGGTGTTTTACCAATAACCCTGTATATAAGATGTAAGCTTCCTATTAAAATGGATGTAAAGTTGTTGAACTTTGAACAATTCTTGGTGTGTTTTCAAACCATCCTCTACTTCCATTTTCAAACTATACAGGCGATTTCATGTTTCCCAAATTAACTTCAAAGACCAACCCATCCATAAACCAGGCAACTACAAATCACATCTCAATCTCATTAGGGATTCCATCCATCAAATATTAGCTTGTTGGAAGGTTGGCGCGAATTACCTGTGTAATCCTACTATCCCTCATACATCGCGATAACACCGTAGATTACTGTACCCTTGTTCAGCACCTGACGTCATATCCGTCAATCATTAATAACGTAGCTGAGATACGTTTGGGGACTGAGTTGTGAGAGGTAGCGGTGGAAAGATATTTTTATGATGGTGTAGCGGTATGTTTACCCACACATGCACACCACTTGCGAGCTTATAAGTGCCTATGACGTTGCACCGTCAAGTTAAGTTCGAAGTCACAAGTCCCCGTGACAACACATATAGTCGGTTACTACCCGTTACTCACATCAATCATTTATTGTAATATTTTACCGTGTTTAGTTGTAACAAAATTTATACATTATTAAATTCATAGTTTAACATAGAATGGACATTTCATTTCATCTCACTATAGAACCTATATCACGTCCCAACAAAAGTTCTATAATGGGCTTGGGTTTTGATAATGATTTTACTTGATTTTAAACGATGAAAGAACGAAAAAGTATTTATTGAGACTCTCACAAGAAGATCTTATTAAACTAAATACACTCTTAAAAAAAAAAAAGTAAAATTAAAATAATAAAAACAGAAAGTCCAAAATGCTCCTATCACAGCATGATACTGCGACATATAAAAGTAAGTGTCGCAGCGCTGGTATTCGGATATAAATAATAGATACATAAAATAAAAAAATAGACATGTGTGAAATAACATTTATAAAAATAAAATATTTATTATAGTATCTCGAAATTTGTGAAAAACACAATGTAATCCGCGTGTCAGCACCCGACGTAACATCAGTTACTTACGCCTTATTAATGCCTTTAGTCTGTGGCGATGATGTTATAAGCATTGCCTGGCCTAGAAAAGTAGAAATATATAAATGTAGTCGTAACTTGAAAACTTATGCCCATTTCACTAACACTAGGAGACACCTAAATGATCGCTTAAATATTATTGCACTCTTGGGTTATCAACTCTCGGCGCTGATCCTAGCGTTAAAAATCCAACAGTGCGAATTTATTGAGGCATTCATCTATTATGTCACCTAGCGTTAATGAATGATACTGAGTCAGTCACCAGGCCATTATCTATTTAACCGACTTCAAAAAAGGAGGTTCTGTATTCGACCCATATGTATGTACGTATGTTATATGTTATATCTATTATATGTTAGTACTTTTTTATTTCTTTGTGTATCTTTCTATAATTATCTATGTTAATTAATGTAATTGGTGTTACCGTTTTAATTAACAATAAACAACAATAAACAATAAACAACAATAATGTTTGTTTGTCCGCGATTTTTTCAAAAACTAATGAACCAATTTTGATGATTCTTTCACTAACGTGCTCTACATACTTTCAGGAAGGTTGTTTCCAAGTTACACCATGGGGCTATGGTAACTCGTAAGTTTTAAGTTTCAACAACTCAATTTCAATAAGCTTGTCCTCGTACGCTAGCTTCCCGTTATTCAATTCAAACAAGGGCCAGTACTGTTTACATTTAGCTGACGAGGCCCGCAGTTAATAGGCGGGTAATTTGTTGTGTCCCAACACTAGAGATACCGGAGCCGATCGGTCTGTGTCGCTCGCCACTTAGCCCCCGTTAACTGGTAGTATTGGCTGCTAGGTACCAGGTACTTATATGTGTATAAGAGGGTAGTATTGGCTGATAGGTACCAGGTACTATAGGTACCAGGTATATGTGTATAAGAGATGATGGCTAGAAGTGATTCTTGTTAATGTTAATCGTTGATCAAACCAGCTTTCGCCATTTTATATGAAAATGCGTGTGCGTGTTGGACCACGCACAATGTAGGATTCCTTAGTTGGGATGAATTTATCTCAAGAACAAACTTAATTTGAAAAAATAGTTGAAAAAATGTTCTCCCATACCAGGCCAGGCGCACTCCACTCCGCATTTTAGGTATGAAGCTAAAAGTACGCGGCGAGCTGGATATGTCGAGCTAATTAATAAATTAATTACTATTCCCGCACGGAACAAATATTTGTACGACCTACAAGTATTTGTTTCGAGTCTGGGTGTTTTTCTATCTATAATATGTACGTATTTACAAAAAAAAAATGTATATAAGTAGTTTATCAGCCACCTCGTTACCATAACACAAGCATTAGGTTGCTTAGCTTGGGACTAGATGGCGTTGTGTGAAATGTCCAAGGATATTTATTTTATTATATTTTCTGTTCTATGTTCTATGTTAGAGGGTATGGTTTCCGCACTTAGTCCTTTATTTGGACCATTGTGCGTGCGCCATATCGGCCGTCGGGGTCTACTCCAACCAGCCCACCTCACTCCAGAAGTCAATCAAGTCTCCCAATCTGTTCAGAACATCTGTGAAGGATCCGGGTGTACCAAGAGTTTTTATCCTAATCTGTGCGACGCCTGTGCATTCAAAGAGCACGTGCTTAACGGTTTCCTCAGCCTCCAGGCAAGCCCTGCACAGGGGACTGTCCGTTATTCCTATTGTATGGAAATGTTTATTCAATGAGCAGTGCCCTGTGATAGTCCCCGTCACTAGGCGCAGGCCATTCCTGTCCAGACGTAGCAAACGTCTGGTTAACCTACCATCAAGAGATGGCATAGCCTCCTTGGCCTGCCTGCATCCCGGTGTCGAGGACCACCACATCTCCGCTTGTGTATGAGTGGCCTCCTGTAGCCACCTGCGTAATTGGTTGAAGGGGATCGGTACGATAGGTTCAGGTCCGCAAGCTGACATGCTAGATGCTTTCCTAGCTAGTTCGTCAGCTGCGTCGTTGCCCAGCGATTCGCTATGTCCTTTTATCCATTGTAGTGTCACTGTATTGCGGTTTGATACCGTTATACGTTCTAGTGCAATGTGACATTCTAGTATTAAACTCGAGGAAATATGTTTTCTCTGTAGGGATTGGAGTACGGAGGCGCTATCTGAGAGTATACGTATTCGGGTATCCGTGACTTTCCTGGCTTCTATGGCGTAAGCCATACAGTGACGTGGGATGCTCTCCTCCGCTTTATTATATTTTAATTCAGTATGGGCTGCCGCGCACCGGCCGGATCGCACGTTGGTTCGATACTCACTCACGCGCCGCGTCGTAAAAAAGCACAACCTTACCACCCACCTTACCTTAAAGAGTCAGAAGGTATAAGACTAAAGCGCCGTTTACACGGGGCAAGTTTCTGGAACGTTCAAGAGCAATAATTGCATGTCATAAAGCACGTTCAAGTTTTTTGACATTCAAGAACTGCATGAAGTGTTTACACGCGTGCGATTCCATAAAATGGCATGTACAATAATTGAGTGCAAGTTTTGCCATTCAATAAAATCGCATGCGACTTACACCAGGCGATAAAATTGACAGGCGATTATTGCATGCAAGTTTTGCCTAGACATGATATTTCATTAAATTTTATTGAACGCTTCTCAAGATATTTTTCAAGTTGTTCTTGATTTGATTTCTTGCCTCAAAATAGCAACAACGGTTACCACACCCTCACTTACCGCACTCATATTTCAATAGCAGCACAAATGTCAGATCATGCCAGAATTGAATGCGATTTTATTGTACGAGCAATTATTGTATGTACTGTGTGATTTTCTTGTACATGCTTATACCAGTTTTCAAAGTTGCCCGTATCGTCCAACAATATTGTACGTGTAGTTTAGACGGTGCCAGATATTTGCCTGTCAATTTTATCGTATGCCACAGGCAATAAAATGGCGCCGTGTAAATGGAGCTTTACGCGATAGAAAGATAAGCAACTTCTAGGTGACTGTAGGTAATTAACGCTGTGCTACCTGAATTGCACTTTATTATGTCGTAGCAAGAGTCGCTATTTATTTAAATGTTTTTGTGGAGTGAATCTTCTGTACTTGTACAGTAAAATATGTTTTTATGTGATAAAACTACAAAACAATTTTCGGACTTTTGCTGGTTCCGTTTTTTCCTTTTGAGTTATGGAACCCTAAAAACGACATTGAAATTGTGAAGCTTGTGTTTCTGGATTTTTGTACAATAGATATATTAATAATTTATTTGTTGCAACACAGAAGAAGGAACACAACACACACAAGCACAATTAAATGGTAAACACTAAGTAAATACATTAATATAAATTAAAAATTCAAGCACAATTTAGCGAGGCCAGAATCTACAAGGATTATAATTCTGCAGAGAAAAACAGACACATTCTTGAAAAGAGATGAATTTTACTACCAACATGAATTTCACAGTTATGGATTCTAAAAGAGACTACTATTTGTTTACCCTTTGCAATTTTACCCCATAATCATAAAAAATCTGTAACGTTCTATAAACCTATTTCATTTATAGAAGTGATTTGTCTTCTTCTTTCAAACTCAAATCATAATTCGAAAGAAATTGACAAAACACTTTTTTAACTAAAATAGGTTTATACAACGTGTAACGTTAAATGCGCAAAACCTCTTAAGGTGTCATTGTACTCATCATTGGGTAAATCTTCGAGCGTTTCAACCGCCGTCATTACCCTCCCCCAAAAGTTCATGAAAAAGAATATATTTATTTAAATATTTCAGGAATTCTTAGATTCTGGTTCTATAGCAGATTCTGGGAATTGCAGAAATATTTAATTAAATATATTATCTTTCTTCAACTTTTGGGGGAGGATAATGACGGCGGTTGAAACGTTTGAAGAATTACCCCATTATGAACAACTTTTACTATGGGACCAAATCTGAAATCGCGAATAAGAAATCAGCTGTTAAGTACATTTATGTTCGCATAATTTGTCAAAATGTACGTGATGTTTTTTTCGCGATTTAATGTTTGTCCCATAGTAAAAGTTGTTCATAAACCCCTTAAGAGCGTTGTTGCATTTTTCATACGTAAATCGAGAACTTGGGAGATTTTGAAGTGATTTTGGTCACATAATTTATTTTTTTAGCTTCTTTTGACTTCAATCATCGTAATTATCATATATTTTTATTTAAAGTCTATTAAAAAAAACTTGTTCAAATTGAATTATTGACTACGAAAACAGTCGATTTCGAAGGCGCGATTTCCAGATGACGCGCGAAGGCTCAACTTTGAAGTAATCTTACACCAATTATTACTATTAAGTAAGAAGGTAAAATGGTATTCATTCGAAGAGGCATATCCTGAAATTTAAAATGCATTGAGAAAAGTTTGATTTTTAATTCATTAACTTGTATTTTAATCACGTCTAAAATAATCAAAAATCGAGAAATCGACTACAAAAAAACACGTCATTTCTCAGAATCTAAAAGTCATTTGGCAACACAAATCATTTTATACGTAAGAAGAAAGATTGTACTATATATGTGTAAAAAATAAAACATATCTGTCTTCAATCATTTACGAAAATAATTTTTTAAAGTAAGTATAAAATCGGGTGCATCGAACGGCCTAAGTCAGTCGCGCTCTGGCGCTCGTCGACGCAGGACCCATGTCGGTTGACCTCCCGCCGCCGCGCATGCGCCTCGCGTGATATATAATAAATTGTAGTGCGACTAAATATTTTTAATCCTTTCATTTAAGTAATATTTTAAGAAGCTAAAGTGGTAGGCACACTTACTTTAGGAGAATTATGTTACAGTTCTTGAATTATGTTGTATTACTTGTAATATTGATATTGTAATTACAATATCAATAATACAATATAATTTGGTCAAAATGTAAATCCAAGGTGGTGGCTGCGAAAATTTTTAAATTTTTCGTCATGGGGATCGTTCCCATTGTTCTCGAGGATGCTAAAGCCGATAGTGACGTTAAAATGTAAATCCAAGATGGCGGCTGCGAACATTTTCATATTTTTCATCATGGGTATCGTTTTCATGGTTCTTGTGGGTGCTAACGTCGATAGTGTAGTCAAAATGTAAATCCAAGATGGCTACAAGAATTTTGGAGGATGAATATGGAGAAAAAATTTATATCAGATTTTTATTTGAAATCTCTACTGCCACAATCTCTATTGTGGATCCGTGACAAAGGAGACGGAAACCATGTCATATAAACTTGGGCCTGGGCCTGGGTTGTAAAAATATGAAATTGGTGTCAATTTATAGCTACTATAATATAGTAGCGATGATGGTTTGATAATATTATTATCAAACCATCACTGAACATTTTACGGATTTTCGCGGTCTCAGTTCCGAGTTAAAAGAGATGTAATAAAAGTGAGGTTACATAACGATCTACATATAGGTACTTAACAGCTGATTTTTGAAGTTCTTCAGCTCGACGACCACGTAAACTACAGCCTCTAGTCACTTTGCCACAATTTACACAACGATCCATGGTGCCAATATGAAATCGGTAGGCTGGTCGTACTATACAAAATAACAAGTTCAAGTCCAACGTTTATGCGGGGTTCTCCGTACCGTGTCCGGTGTGGTAGCAAGGTTCGTACAAGAAGCAAGATCAGAAGTCCGCAGAAAGAAAACAGTGGTCGAGGAAAACATCAATAAAACTATGGGAAATACACTCAAATCGCGACCCCACTAAACGATACGAAACGAGTGAGGCATAGATAAAGGCACTATATAAAGGTGTGTCCAAATATAGAGCGGCATTTGAGCGCGGCTGCCACGCGCGCCTATATAGCCGCGCTCTGATCGGACAAGGGCCGCGCGTGGTGGTGTTGAGCGTAATATATCTTCTCGTCTCACATCAGTGATGACCTCTGGCACTGAAACGTGCTCGCTCACAACATAATGGGTCTCAATCATAATCAGCCTATAATGTACCCACTGCTGGGACACAGGGCTCCTCTCGGTGAGAGGGAGTGGGCCGTAATACACCACGAGGACCCAGTGCGGGTTGGTAGATGTCACATTTCTTCGAATTTTTGGTTCTAGGCGGTTTCCTCACGATATTTTCCTTCACTGTTTTGAGAGTAGTGGTGATGAAATTATTTACACAAAGTGCCTGCCTGAGTTCGAAACCATGACCTACTCGTAAGTCGGGATCGTTACCATTGGGCCACCATTGCATTGCTCTCTTGGGCCGCATAGTGCAGCCAATCATCCCTTCTAGGATGATTGACTTCACTATCGGCTTCATCCTCGAGAACTATGAAAACGACACCCATGTCGAAAAATTTGAAAATGTTCGCAGCCACCATCTCGGATTTACATTTTAACGCCAATATCGGCTTTAGCACACTCAAGAACTATGAAAACGACATCCAGCCGCCATCTTGGATTTTAATTTTGACTTCACTATTGGCTATAGTCGAAATCGAAAACTATGAAAACGATACTTATACAAATCCTTATCACTTACCACTGACGTGCGACGTGTGGTCGACTGGGCACGTACAATACCTGCCTAGGCTAATAAACATTATAAAACCAACCCCACACGAACGCAGCAGTACTATTGTTTATTCTGTGGCAGCGGGGTTACCTACCTATTTGAAATTTGAAAACAGTAAACCAAACATTTGCGCATGAGGCGGCTTTATGTATTTATGTATTATTGTTGGTTCAAATTCAACTGTTTTATGAACTTGATGCGGTTGCTAAACCTATAATGCCGCAAGAAAAATAAATAATTATAGCTAGCGCGTGGCGTCTTTATCTACATTGAAATAGGGCTTAAATTCAAATGATTTTACACAAAAAAACGATGATTTTGGACAAAAGATGGCTCCGCTGTTAACAAAATTTTATTCTGATTGTGTTCTCCCAGAAATTATAGATCCAAGGAAAAGTCGATCAATCCCCTTAGATAAATAAATAAAATAAATAATAAATAAATATCCTTGGACATTTCACACAACGCCATCTAGTCCCAAGCTAAGCAACCTAATGCTTGTGTTATTGTAACGAGATGGCTGATAAACTACTTATATACATTTTTTTTTGTAAATACATACATATTAAAGATAGAAAAACACCCAGACTCGGAAACAAATACTTGTAGGTCGTACAAATATTTGTTCCGTGCGGGAATCGAACCCACGACATGCTGCGCAGCAGTCAATTGCTCAGCCACTGCGCCAACCGTGTCGTCAAATACAAATACTTTTATAAAACTTCAATTACTTATAAGTATACAAATACTTAAGCAAATAAGTAAAATGAGTTTAGTTTTTATAAGTACCTACATAATATTATTTTCTTCATCCATATTTGTATAAATTTAATTAAAATACACTAATAATGTATTGTGGACAGTCTTTTTATTTTCTCCGTAAACCTCTAGCTTTTACTTCAAAAAAATATAGGTACGCCATAGCTACAGATCAAGATCGTTTAGTCGTCGCAGCATCGCAACTGTGTGCCGTACATGAGGAAAAACGCACACACGCGCACTCGCTACGCGGCGTCGAGCGTCAGATGTTTAAAATCCGAGCGCGAAAATAGGCGACCACAGTCTTAAGAGGTTTTGCGCATTTAACGTTACACGTTGTAGAGAGCGTTTTAGTTTTTTATGAATAAGGTGGTTTATGTTTAGGGGTGTTGCTAAAATACTTGCTATTATTGATAATACAAGATTCTATTCAGATGATAATGGAACATTGTATTAAAATACATATGTTTCTAAGAAAAATATTAATAAACAAACATCTGAAATTCCTTAACAAACCATTAAAATTAAATTGCCACCGGTTAATAAGTTCTAATCAATTTAACTTCAAACACATCAATAACGAAACAAATGACAAACAGGACTTGAAAGAAACAACTCAATATACAAAACATCAGTCTCAAAGTCTTTTGATTTTACACAGGGAGGCTTAAAGTGTTCTCAAATATTCCTTTATATCAGACGGAGGGAGAGAAAATTTTTCGCAAATTCAGCAAGTTAATATAGCTTGAACTCGCTTAAGGATTTGCAAATATGGCGTGTGGATAATGTGTTAGGTTATATTAAGTGTCTAAGTTCGGGTTTTTTTTTACAATGTGGATGTGTAGGTGTACTGCCTCGTTGGTCTAGAGGTCTCCTGAGGTCATAGAAATATAAAAAACCGGTCAAGAGCGAGTCGGAATCGCGCACCGAGGGTTCCGTTCCGATTTCTGAAAAAGTGTGCTATTTAGAGACATCGTTTTATTTTTCCTGTAATGTTTATATAAACTTCTATCACGTAGAATTATTTCAGATTTTTCTCTTTGCAAACTTCGGAGATAAGGCGGGGGAACGGTATTTTTTTTTACATTTTTCATCAGAAGTCGAAAACTATGCGGTCTAAAAAAAATAAAAAAAAAATTGAGATTGTGCAAACAGCACTCTTTCATACAGGGTGGCCGGAACATTGACGTCCAAAAATAAAATTTCGGTCCCTCGTATCGTGGGGTATTCGAATCACCCCCATGTATGTTCCGCGACTTTTCATAGTTTTCGAGTTATGAATTTTTTTCTGAATGTTTGAAAATTTTCGACCTGACCAACCTAAAAAAATTCTAAAAAAAAAAGTAGAGGGTTTTATCGAGTTTCTTTTTTTGCAACTGAATTTTCATAAGTAGTACTTTTATGCATAAAATAATCAGCTTCGTAACTGTGATGAAAGTTATGAAAATGTTGATCTAAAGTGAAAAATTTACGTTCGGTAAATTATGACTTAAATTTTCAACTTCAAATTAAAAATCTAAACAGGTGACTTCATGGTTCTCAAGTAGGCTTCAAGAATGCGCCAGACTCTCAGTTTTCATAATCATTAAAAAACGTAGGACTTAATGGGGCTAACTTTGGCCTTAATCGGCCTTCAAAGACTGCGAGGTGGAAAATTCTTAAAATTAGCTATCTGATTAATATTTTTTTTTTTCCATTTTCTCGCTCCTAAGGTTATTTAGTTTGCTAACCAAAAATGACTGCAGGAAAGCTAAGATTTAAACACGGAGATTTTTTTATATGTTAGTTTAATGAATTTTGCGCGATCCGTTCTCGTGGACTATGGGTTGTAAACGAGGGTGCAACTCTTTTACCTGCAATAACAATCCACTCGAAGTGAGAGCTTCGACATTTCAACATCGCTTCAGCGTTAACTTGTGGTCTGGTATCCTCAATGGCGAACTAATTGGTCCGTTTGAACTGCCGTCCAGACTTCATGGAGAAACATACAAAAACTTTTTGGAAAATGAACTTCCATTGTTGCTGGCAGATGTGAATCTCGAACTCAGACGAACCATGGTGTTGCAAAATGACGGCGCCCCGTGTCACTATGCAACCCAGGTCCGAAATTACTTAGATGAAACATACCCCAACAGATGGATCGGACGCAGCGGACCAATTAGGTGGCCTCCACGCTCACCTGATCTCAACCCCATCGATTTCTTTATTTGGGGCTATTACAAGGAAATAGCATACGCCCGAGACTGTTCAAGTGAACAAGAGCTGAGGCAGTTGATTGCAGAAGCTGAACGTGTTGTGAGAGAGAACAGAGACGCTTTTAGACGATTGCCAGACAATTTCTTACGTAGGTGTAGAATGTGTATTGCTGCTGGTGGTGGCCACTTTGAAAACCTTTTGTAAATGTTAAAAATAAATTAAGTACTTTTTTCACATTATCATCTGTGTTTTATTCAAAACCACTTTTTACGTAAAACTTTTCTTACCCAACTCTGAAACTATTTGTTGGTTAGTTTTCAGTATTCTTATCATTAATTAACCTTAGGAACGAGAAAATAGCCAAAAAAAAATAATTACTCAGATGGGTAATTTTAAGAATTTTTCCACCTCGCTGTCTTTGAAGGCCGATTTTAAACAAAGTAGCCCTATTAAGTACTTCATTTTTTTTATGATTATGAAAGCTGAGAGTCTGGCGCATTCTTGAAGCCTACTTAGGAATTATGAAGTCACCTGTTAAGATTTTTAATTTAAAGTTGAAAATTTGAGTCATAATTTACCGAACGTAAATTTTTCACTTTAGATCAACATTTTCATAACTTTCATCACAGTTACGAAGCTGATTATTTTATGCATAAAAGTACTACTTATGAAAATTCAGTTGCAAAAAAAGAAACTCGATAAAACCCTCTACTTTTTTTTTTAGAATTTTTTTAGGTTGGTCAGGTCGAAAATTTTCAAACATTCAGAAAAAAATTCATAACTCGAAAACTATGAAAAGTCGCGGAACATACATGGGGTGATTCGAATACCCCACGATACGAGGGACCGAAATTTTATTTTTGGACGTCAATGTTCCGGCCACCCTGTATAATACCCCACATGCCCTAGTAGCCCCACTTTGATTTTTTAAGACCCACTTTCAGTCCCTGTTGCAAAAAAAATATAAATATTTTAATTTCTTTCTTATTTGCAAAATAGTTGGGTCAACGTCATCTAAAACTATTCTAAATTTCAAGTTGATAGCATTAGTAGTTCTTGAGATATCCAGCTGTGACAGACAGACAGACAGACAGATTGAGTGACACCATAAGGGTTCCTTTTTTACCATTTTGGTACGGAACCCTAAAAACAGCAGAAGTGGCGGGCGAATCTGTGTCCGCGCGACATGCTCAGTATGAGCCGTTCATAGTACAAATTCCGTCTCCGCGAACTAGTGCGCTTTCGACTGTGACCGTGACTATTTATAAGAATGCCGTATTGTTCAGTGGTTTCTTGTAAAAACTGAAGCGAAACATGTAAATCATGGAATCACTTTCCATATGTAAGTACAAGTATTTTACCGTATTTGTCTTTAAAATCATGAAAGTGACAAAGGGGACAGAGTGGAGACACAGGGTTTCGATACATTTTAACATACTGGCCACATCTCCTTCTTTCTTATATCTATCGGCTGAGGTCCTGGGTTCAATTCCCGGGTCGGGCAAAGTGTTATTGGGTTTTTCCATCAGAAACTTCTCAGCTGCAGCCTGGAGTCTGGGTTTGTGCCCGATTGATGGCAATAGGCTTGCCTCCCATTACATGTAACTTGGCGAACAAGTGTTACTATAGATACACTTCTGCCTAACCCTTCGGGGATTACAGGCGTGGTGTTATATTCAATGTGTATTTATTTGTGTACTAGCTGCGCCCCGCGGTTTAATCCGCGAAGACCGGGATAAAAAGTAGCCTGTATGTTAGTCCAGGGTATAAGCTATCTACATACCAAATTTCATCCAAATCGGTCCAGCCGTTTGAGCGTGAAGAAGTAACAAACACACACACACAAACTTTTGCCTTTATAATAATAGTGTGATGTGATGTATACCTACCAAGCGTCACGCCTGATATGTGTAGAGTCAGGTAATTTAGCACTGTTGTTCACAATGTTATCATTCAACGGACATACTTGTTGATAATGACATGTCTACACTGTCCACTGTCTTCACACTGTCAACAGTGTTTGAAAACATTGTAAAAGCCAATTATTTTTAAAAGCCTTTTTTTTTCTTTTTTTTTTTACCTTGGAGTTTTCTTTTTCGTGGAGGGGCTAATAACAGCCGCATGGTTCGATCGATCAGGTTAAGCTATGCTTGCCGCGGTCAGAGCCGACCCTCTGTGTCTCGGAAAGCACGTTAAGCCGTTGATCCTGGTTGTCATCTTTGACAGTTGTTACGGGTTGTCAGATGCCCAAAAGTCTGACATCCAGTTTTACCAAGGGATATCGTGTCACCTAGTAATTGAGTTGTGGAGGCCAGATAGGCAGTCGCTCCATGTAAAATAGTGGTATTCAGCTGCATCCGGTTAGACCAATTGTAACCATGCACCTAGCTTCTGACATTTCATACGTGCCCCTGTAGGTTTATGTGAAATACAATCATTTGAATTTGAATGATTTTAGTGCAGCAGTAGGGATAAAAAAATTGCACAAAGCAAAGTGTGTGTTCCGAGGTTCCAACCCACGACCTACAAAGTGTAATGTACGATATTTATCACAATACTTGGTCTGATGCATTAAGGAGATCCTATCGTTTTTCATATCTGGCACAAAGCCAGTTCTAACAATAAAGAAGATAACGAAGAAAAACTGTTGATACTTTTTGCTCCATCCTACCACGTCTCTAGATGATACTGTCAGTAAAACTAGAAAGTCTCAAGATATGTGCTAGCCTCAGATCAACAAAAAAAACCGGTCAAGAGCGAGTCGGACTCGCGCACCTAGGGTTCCGATCCGATTTCTGAAAAAGTGTGCTATTTAGAGACATCGTTTTATTTTTCCTGTAATCTTTACATAAACTTCTATCACATAGAATAATTTCAGATTTTTAACTTTGCAAACTTCGGAGATAAGGGGGGGGCGGTAACGGTATTTTTTTTACATTTTTCATCAAAAGTCGAAAAGTATGCGCCCTAAAAAAATAAAAAAAATGTTTGAGAATGTGCAAGCAGCGTTCTTTCATATGATACCCCACATGCCCTAGTAGCCCCAGTTTGAATTTTTGAGACCCCCTTTCAGTACCTGTTACAAAAAAAAATATAAATATTTTTACTTCTTTCTTATTTGCAAAATAGTTGGGTAAACGCCATCTAAAACTTTTCCAAATTTCAATTTGATAGCATTAGTAGTTCTTGAGATATCCAGCTGTGACAGACAGACAGACAGACTGAGTCACACCATAAGGGTCCCCATTTTACCATTTTGGTACGGAACCCTAAAAAAGGAAGATGGAGCGTCGCGAATGTCAAAAGTAAAAGCTAGCTAAAAATAAAATCAAACAATTCGAGCGATTTAGTTTCCAAACATGTAAACAAATATGTGATTTTGGAAAAACATCTTTAAAACCCACACAAAAAGTTCAGATGGCAATACAACTTTTAACATTTTCATGATTTTTTCAATACTAGTTAGACAAGTTATTCTGAAACCATCATCATTAATTTATCAATAGACTTATCGAGAATCTATGTCTCTATAAGTTTTAAACGTGAAATGTGAAATGTCCAAGGATATTATATATTATATTATTATTATAAACATGTAATATAATTATTCAGATTTTAGTAAAAGTAGTTTACTTAACAAGTAATGAAATTTGTACCGAGAGTACGGATCATTGACTATAAATGGAAAAGGAATTCTATATTAATGAATTCGATTTTAAAATCGTATATGAACGGCTGTTAGAGTACTTTGATATGGATTAAAAGCGTTTTAGCCAGCTTTTAGAGGGAAATGAGGTTATTAAGTTATTAAAACGTCGAGCCTAGAGAATATTTTGTTAATTTCACTGGAAAATTGTAATCGAGCCTATGATTTTATTAGTGAAGGCTTTTCAACGCGGTAATTGAACTTAGTCCCTGTGGCTGTTTTATGTTAAATGTGAACATTTTATACAAAAATATTTATTTATTTTAAAACACATACAACTATCATCACAGTTTAATACAATAGTGTAATTATACAGGGTGTATGTGTAAACAGTAGCAATCTTTTAAGGGGTCATTGTACTCATCATTATGAACAACTTTTACTATGGGACCAAACGTGAAATCGCGAAAAAAAAATTAGCTGTTCGCTACATTTTGACGAATTATGCGAACATAAATGTACTGAACAACTGATTTTTAGGGTTCCGTACCAAAATGGTAAAAAAGGAACCCTTATGGTGTCACTCTGTCTGTCTGTCTGTCACAGCTGGATATCTCAATAACTACTAATGCTATCAACTTGAAATTTATAATAGTTTTAGATGACGTTTACCCAGCTATTTTGCAAATAAGAAATAAATTAAAATATTTATATTTTTTTTGCAACAGGGACTGAAAGGGGGTCTTAAAAAATCAAAGTGGGGCTACTAGGGCATGTGGAGTAATGAAAGAGCACTGTGGTGTTGGGTAGAATTTAACGCATTTCCATTTGTATGATAACAAAATCAAAATCAAATAATTTATTTGCATAATACAGGTTACAAAAGGTGTTACAAGTATAAAAATTACATTGTATTATAACCTACTGAGGTGTACAAATTAATATATTACGTAGGTACCAAGCAAAATTAAATAATTATACTGAATAAATTAAATTGAGTTACATAAAAAATAGAAATGTCAAAATAAAAAATGTCAAAATAAAAAATGTCAAATTATAAAAAGTCAATTAAAATTACAATAAAAATTATATTTGTGGTGCCATTTCAGATAAAATCAGTCATCTTTCATATAAATCATTCATCATTTATTGAATAGTAGCATTTTGCAACTAGGAATTTGTGTAAAGATAATTTGAATTGTCCCATTTTGTCTAGGTCTGTGATATTTTTTGGCAACTTATTGTATATTTTGGGTGCCATGCCCAAAATGTTTTTATTAAATACTGCTTTTTTATGACGTCTTATGCATATTTTATTTTTGTGTCGTGTGGTTTTTGGATGGGTATAAAGATGTAAATTAGTTTTGACAAAGATCGCCATTTCATATAATATATAAAAACACGGGAATGTTACTAACTGGAACTGCCACTGAAAATGTGGCTTACAACTTTCTGTGCGTTGATATCTTTTACAATATTGTGATTTGAACCCCTAATAGACCATTCAGTCTTCAGACAATACAAAAGATAAACTTCAGTATCCAGGACACAAAAGAATTCAAATATAACTCTTCCAACTGTTAACACTAACTTACACAAGACATAAACCAAATCTATTGTACTCTTAACTTCTGTAAACTTCCCCGGCTTTAGATTGTAGTGCTATTACCCAGGTTTTAACATGCAAATTCATTCAGCTCCCTTAATACAATCTACCCTCGGGAGTTGAGTGGGCTAATAATTCTGAAGAAGACAAGTATAATTTAATTTTTAACTAAGAACTTGTAGGGCTTCTCATGGTAATATAAAAAACGGAGAGCAGAATATCTCGAGGGAGGTATTAAGGTAATTTTGCGTTCGGATCTTTCTCCATCTTTTGATTTCGTCATCTGTCGGCGCGGCTTCACCTGAATCAATTTTGACATAATAAGGATAAATTATACAGGACACAAAAGGAGATTTTCATTTTATTATCTTCACAGCTGTCATTCTTAATATCAATGTTTTGCTGCTCAATTATAAGACTCTGTTGAGTCTATTTTTTTCGGCAGATAATGTTTTTCCCATTTCCATAACATTCAAAATAAAAGTTGGTCATGCTTGATAAATTCTCTCCTAAAAGGATTTTTTTACTAGAAAAAAGATAGAACGTATTGCAGGTGAAAATTGTTTAACGCCATTATCGACTGACGCCGGGGCGGTAAGGTAATGACACCTTACAGTAGAATATTGATTTTGTCCTGTGAAATACTGGCTTGAACCACCACCGGTATAAACGTTAGGCATTTACATGCATTTTCTTTGTAGAAAGGTCATTTGTATAAATAGAAAAACAAAAGAAAGAAAATACGTTTATTTGCGGTAAACATGACGCAAAGAAAAACACAATAAAAAAAAAGTTGAAGGAAAATATGCGTCACATCCAAGCAAAACGGCCATCGTTTAGCATAATGCTGTGACCCTATGCGAGAAAGAGCCACAGCGCTGGTTTTCAGCGACTGGCGTTGTCGAACCTTTCAACTTTTTAATTAAAAAAAAAAAGGTAAGGTAAAAGCACTATACTAATTCCAAAACTCTAATACTACATGAAAGAGAAACATCCATTCTTCCACTTCCAAAAAAAAAAAGAAATCGAAATCCGTGACTTGAACCAATTTATCTCCTGAAGACAGCGCTTAACTTGAATTTAAATCCAAGACTTGGTCGGAATGGCAGTAGACACTTCGCTACAAGAGTTGAATTTTACACCCGCTAACACTTTGAGACGTTTCAAAAAAGTAAAATCTTTAATAGCGGGTGCCTTGAGTGCTGGAGCTCGAACGGTTTGCCAAGGGAATGTCCTGGCCGCGTCTGAATGCTTTGTGAAATAAAGATATAACTCGCTTTCATTTGACTGCCACTGGATTCTTTGAAGACGTTTTCTCAAATGCTCTTCTATTTTATACTTGGATGATTTGTTTGTTGTTATTTTAAAGACTTTTTTGTAACGAAGGCCATCAGAATAAACATCTTTTTGCATTCTAATCTGTTTAACGCGCTGAATTTTACCGTAGCTACTCGGGCCTTCCTAATCCAAAAAAAAAAGACAGTCGTGCGTTTAGTCTCCCTTCAAAATACAGGTAAAATTTTCTCCACGTCATTCCAAAAGGTTTAAGTATCAGATAGCATAAAGTACGGAAATACTTCAACATTCCCGTACGGCCGTACCGCAACCCCTCGACGGGTATATTTGAAACATTTACACGCAAAACAACCGACTTCCAAGTATGCTTTGACAAATAACCCGAAAAAAACTCTTCAAAGTTGTAAATTCGCGATCGCTGTTAAAGAGGAAAAATTTGGAACACCACAACGTAAGCACGATTCCACGAATGTTGTTAGAAAAAGCCGTCAAGTGCGAGTCAGACTCACACACGATGGGTTCCCGTACCGTCGTACAATATTTAAAGTTACAAATTATTAAAAAAAAAGAAATACACGTTTCTTGTATGCGGGGATCCCCACAAATTTTTAACTTTATTTTATTTTTTGTTATAACGGCCACTGTTGTACACACACTGTGAAAATTTCAATGTTTCAAAAGATACAGCGGCTTTGACAGACTGACGAACGGACGGATAGTGGAGCCCGTTGGACCCTTTGGATACGGAATCCTAAAAAGTACCGAAAGTTAAAAAAAAAAGGTTGATATCGCATTATGGCGGAAAGTCGCGGAATTGCATACAATAACGGATAATTTGAACAGGTCGGAGTTTCGTAGAAGTGGGCACACGCTACCTTCCCGAGTACTAGTTTTAACGGTAATTGTCGGGTAAAGTATAACAAATTTTGTTGTAACACACTTTGTAGTTGGCGCTCGGTGCATTCGCGAAATTGTATGGGTTTTAATAGTAGGTGCCTGTTAGGTGTTCTGCAAATTGGACTTTTATGACGCAGATATATGCCAATGGCCTTGAGTGGTTAGCATCATATTTAGTAAAAAAATGTTATTTTGACCTTACAATTAGACATTTCAATTTTATTTAATTGTAACTAGCTGACCCGACAGACGTTGTCCTGTCCCAATTTCAATATTCCCATATAAAATCCACTTTCAGTTTTCCAGAATTTTCCAATTTTTCCAGCAACTTTTCCAATTTTTTTCATCGTTTAATCCTTCCCTGGACTACGTCAAACATTTCAAAACCAAAATCAGCTAAATCGGCCCAGCCGTTCTTGAGTTATAAAGTTACAACGAAAAGTGGCATTGATTTTTATAGATATAGATGAAACGAATAGAGATATCTGATATATGTCATAAATTCATAATATAAGGCACTGCCTAAAATTATGTGCTAATGAAAGTTATACAATCATGCATGATAACTACAAGAAATATCCATCCATCCAACACTGTTCCTACACCGAAAACCGGATTATCTTATACCTTAAAGCCCTAAAAACTTCACCCCACATAAAAATATGCAATTCTACAATGTTTTTACAACTGGGAACCCTAAAAGATAACCTCAAAGCGTGGTTTTATTTATCTCATACTGGACGGGGACTATTTTGCCGAAGACACGAAAGGGAATGTGAAACACTTAATTTTTTGGCGAACGTTAGTGTGTCCTCTGCTATCCTTGTCTTGCATTATGTAATGTAATTTGAAACCTTAGGCCTTTTGGCATAGGCAACTGAAGGAACACGGGTGGGTTTTAGTCAGTAAAAGTCTGACACGCCCTTCCGCTCCACCCAGAAGAGCGGGAGAAGTTATTTTATGATTTCCCAGCCTCAAAAAAAAAAAAAAAGGCCTTTACTAAAGAAAATGCTCATTATTTTCCTTTAAATCATCATAATCAATCATCAAAATCGTTTCGATGTACAAATCTGGAAATTAGTTTTTTTTATCAAATACGTCAATTTGTCGTGTTATAAGTTTATAACTGTTACCGTATGATTGTGAACACCGTTAGCTTATAATATAGCTCGCGTGATTATAAACTGTCGATAAATTGTGAACTGTATACTGTACAATGCGTTTCAACTAAGAATAGGAATGACCTTGCGCCATATTGTGAAGATTTAGCAAAACAGCACCTCGTTTACACATTTGCTAAGTCAGTGACATATTTTAACAAAAACAAATTCCAAAAACATAACTAAAAGTGATAATAATAACACTACAAAACTTTGCAAGCCGTATATTTCAAGTTTCAGTTGACAGTTCGAGGTCATTGACGTTCCTATTCTTAGTTGAATCGTACTGTACTGCTTACAATAAAACGCATCAAGTTTCGATAGTTTTCATCAAGTTTAGATCTATCCATGTTAAACCGTCACATTGTAAACGAACCTGCGCTTACCGACAATGTTCACAATCTGTTAGACTTTATCACTCGTAAAAGTGTGAACCGTCCCTGACTGGTACGATGACCAAATGGGTGAGAACTGTGACCAAACGCGCGCAAGTCGAGCGATTGCTGTTCAAGTTGGTCGCAGGTTATTTAGTACTAGCGCAAGGTGCGTACGTCGCATGCAAGTTTGATACCAGTGCACAATTTGTCGGTTTGCCATGGATAGATTATAAAGTACTTATCTAAAATTAATGCGATAACTTGTAAATGGTTTGTTTCAGTTCACAATTTTTCGATAGTTTATAATCTCGCGAGATAGATTATACGTAGTTCATAACAGATTCATTTCATGCAACTGTCAAAGAATGACAGTTGTATTTAGAATAAACTGTCAATTTAAGTTGATAGTCAATTTTATAAGCAATTTCCCAAACTTTACATTATCATGCTTACTGTCATTATACAGACGAGAATGGTAAAGACATTGTTTTATTCATTTCATAAGTAAAATATAAAATAAAGTAAGAAGCACTAAATGCCTACCAATTATAACAAATCACGTAATGACCCTTTACAGAAATAATTTCTCATTTCAGCCGTATCACCACCTGATTTTTTAGTAGTAAAAGCAAATACTTAACCTTATGAAGTGAAAAATTATTTACAGAAAACGAATTACTCAATAAACAATATTTGTATTTCTGTAATAAATAAAATTCTATTCTAACCATAAACAATCTTTGTTCTAGGTAAGTCTACAAATAAACTACTTACGGAAAAAATCCGTGCGGGACCCAAAATGGAGAGACAGCAAAAAAAGGTAAGTCGTTTATCATCTAAAAATGCTCTCGAAATAATGAAAATGTTTCCCTTTTTTTTCAATACGCAACCGTAAACGTGGTTCATCCATCATAGTGAGGGAGTTCCCCGGATCTGCATAATCGAGTTATTTCCGTAATCTTTACTGCAGATGCGAATATACAGGGTAAGTAGGGTTGCCAACCCTACTATGTAATAATATAGTATCCTGGTATATTAGGGGCCTAATATTAAAAAAAAAAATATCTTTAGTAGGCGAAACTACTATATTTCACTTAAATACAAAATAGCGAGATGTGTAATAATTAACTGTTAGTTATGTGAGACGATTATTTAAAAAAAAAAAACAAAAATTTTGCAAAAATAAACCTACCTATGCGTTTAAAATAAAAATATTTTTGAAACATACCTACCAAATATGTTTTTTTTTTAATTTTTCGCCGTCGACTATATTTTTGCAAGCAGTGGCTTCGAAAATACTATATTTATTTTGATAAAAAAACTTGGCAACCCTAGGTAAGGGACATCGATGCGCAAACTGTTACCCTGTATGAATAAATTAATTATCTGATTCTAGTCCCATCAGCTTTGAAATTTTTCGTCTTGCACTTTTGTATGAAACAACAGATTATTATTTTTTAAACCGATGATAAATTTCTACGCTATCAATATTGGGCTCCAGAATCATCTTCTACACCTCTCACACCGTGTGTACTCACATCACTATTCTATGTACAATTGGTTCATTCCAATTTTAATCGATTTTATTAGGACAATTGCTATAAAATTACGAGTAAACTAAAATATGAATCGTCTAATTCTGTTCTTTATTTAAATCGCATTTTCTGCACTGGCGAGCATTCTTTCCGTTGTTTCGGTTTTATCTTTTTTTTTTGTGCAGTTTGTGTTCGGTGCCAGTAAGTCTTTGGATCTGGCCAGTATCCGAGTATCCGTCCCTGGCAGTTTGCCCGGGAAGAGTCTGATTACATTCGAAGGGGATTCGATTTCATTTCTCGAATATAACACTTGGCTGTTGGATGCTGTGAATGATATTCAACCATATACTGTGGAACGTAGCTACTGTTAGTCTGCTAATGTGAATGTGGGATAGTCCTCGACTGTTTATCGGTCAATCTCGCTAAATGATCGGCCGGACTATATTTGTGGTTCCGCATACTATTAGTTGGCCTATATGTGGCTTTATTTGTGTTGTTGTTATGTAGTGACCAACTGGGTTTTGTTAGATAAATGAGTTTTATGTTTGAATGATTTTATGCTAGCTGTATTTCTGCTTTTCGGAATAACACACATTAGTACCTATAATTAATTACTATATTTTTTTACGTTTTATTCAATGGAATTTAAAACTTAAGCAATTATTTTGACTACGTTTAACAAGCTACTCAAGCTCTATTTCTAACTGTAATTAGATAAATATGAAATAGAAACGTTACAAAATGTCTTACAACCTTTAAACTCATCCCGACACCAAAAACAACTAAAAAGAACTACCCACCGCATGCCAAGCTTCGTTTACAAGAATTTGGGCAAGTAGACTGCACTCTTGCCAAATTGCGGCTATAGCCTTGCATCCAGTGCCACTGCGTAATATGAACGCCTACTGCAATTCAGCCACTTGAAATGAAATAAAATATAAAAGCGACTGTTAAAAAATGTAAAAAAAGAGAGTAATGAACACGAGAAACATAGTGTTTTTTTTGGGAAAGATAAACATGACTTAATTTATTTTAGACTAGCTTTTGCTAGCGGCTTCGCGCTTGTGGAGGTCTGAAATAATCCCATGGGGAAGTACTGCCGGGATAAAAAGCATTCCGTGTCCTAATCCAGGTCATGTTCTATCCGTATGCCAAATTTCACCGTTTATCCGTGAAAAGGTTCAGACAAAGTTCAATCAATCTGCCTAGCCTTTTCAAAACTATGTTGGGGTCGGCTTTCAGTCTAACCGGATGCAGCTGAATACCAGTATTTTACATGGAGCGACTGCCTATCTGACCTCCACAACCCAGTAACTGGGTAAGATATACCCCTCGGTAAGACTGGTTATCAGACTTTCGGGCTTTGACGACCCGTAACGACTGTCAAAGATCCACGAATGACAGCCGGGGCCAACGGCTTAACGTGCTTCCCGAGGCACGGAGGAGTCTCGGTAAGTAAAGATGGTCACCCATCCACAGACCAACCCTGGCAAACGCCCTTAATCTGATGGATCGACCCGTGCGGCTGTTAATACTTAGCCACGAGTTCAGACAAAGTATAATATTAAGTATGGATTGACTCAAGGTGCGTTTTGAACATCATGGTTTTAAGGACTTTTCATGAAGATTTCTTTTTCAATTTATTTATATGTACAGATTCTTCTGTTCAGATTCTTTAGAAAACCACAGCTAAGCAAGTCTCTCTCATTAAATAAAAATTTCCCTGTCACCCTGTATACCAGTACACAAACTGGTAGTGGAGCTACCTGGACAATAGTTTGACTGCCCAAAGGGGTACAAAATTTTGCTATCACCAAATTTGTCTGCCAAATATAGCCATTCTCCAAATGACGTTCGTTCGTTGCAACGATGTATTGGACAAGCCCCATAGACAAAACAGATGACAATAGAGTTCGATAGTTAACGTTTACGAGCCGATATTTTGTGTACGGAGTAACTTTTAAACAACAGTTTTAGGTGAGCAGTGACCTAAGTGGAATACCTCAGTTGAAGCCCTCAGCGCACCTCCGCTGCGGAACCATAGCAGCGAAACCGCAGTAGTTTATTTCAACTGACTCGCATCGGTTTCGCTGTTTTGCGGTTTCGCGGCGGAGATGTCGTAAGTCCCTGAAAGTGTGTTTCGATGTATTATGTTGAAGTTTTTGTATAGTTTTAGCGATTAATATACACAAAAGCTGTTTTGATTAGTATGTTTGTTAAGCAAACTACAACCATTGTTAGAAAAGAGATACAAAACACACACACACGTACACTGATGCTTTTGCAAAATTTAATTGTTTTTGTATTATTTGGGACGTAGATCAATTTAAAATACTAACGGGATAGTGATACAGTTTATGTAGACAAACGGACAAACTTTTAAATGCTTTCAAAATTATGAACAACAACTTTTGAGGTAAAATATTTAAACTAGTGGTCTCAGTGTTAATGGCCGCGACTTATGAGTTGTAGGTCGTAGGTTCGAACCCAGACAGGCGCTTTACTTTGTGTAAATTATTTCAATCACCAGTGCTCTCAAAACGGTGACGGAAAACATCGTAAGGAAACCGGCATGTCCTAGAACCAACAACTAGATGACATGTGACATCCACCAACCCGCACTGGGCCCGCGTGGTGGATGACGTCCCGCTACCTCTCACTGAGAGGAGACCTGTGCCCCATGGGAACATTATAGGCTGATTATGCTACAAGTAACGTAAGTAAAAACAGCTCCTGATATGGAAATTGCATAAATGATGAAGAGTATACCTACGTACTCCAATATACTCTAGCTAGACTCTAGTAATGGCACAGATTAATACAGATGGGACAGTCCGCAGTTTAGGTCTTAACCTACAAGTACGCGGCGGGCTCATCTCACTGGGTCAATTCAGTGTGGGCTGCCGCGCACCGGCCGTCTCACACGATAGTCACTCACGCGCCGGGTCGTAAAAGAAGACAATCCTAACGAGTAAGAAGGTATAAGAATTACGCGATAGAAAGAGAGGCAACTTGTAGGTGAATAGAACTGTAGGTAATAAGGCGACCTGAATTGCACTTTATAGTGTCGTAGCAAGAGTCGCTTTTTATTTAAATGATTTTGCGGAGTGTCCCATCTGTATTAATCTGTGGTAATGGTTAAGATGACTCAACGAATTCGCGGTATTCAATCCAATCTCGCTGAGACACATTACTAAGCCGCAGGTGTAAGCAATTATAATATCCTTGGCTGTTAACAAATACTTTAAAACTAGAAATTATTCAATGCTAATAATTATACACGTGATTCGTCAGTGCAACACCTGCCTATGAATGACGTATGTTATCGACGTCAATAAGGGTCACAGTAGGATCATAAATAACATAACATCACGCTTGTTGCATGTTGCATTCCCTGGTAGGCAGAACTGTTTACTTAGTACATCTATCTTACTACGTTAAGGTTGAACTAGTCGATATTTTTTCCATACAAATTTCGGGAGGGTATTACTCCACTGTTTGACATTGTGCATCCAAAGTTAAACATGATATGGTTTTGTCTCATTATTAATTTTGTCTGAGCGGAATAGTAAAATAAAAAGCCATTAAAAAGTTATGAGCCAACAAAGATTCGTTTTTCTTGCTATTTTAACGCAACTTTGGACGTAAATAAGTAATAAAAGACGTGTAAAATGTCCAAAACAAATTCGGAACCGACAAAACTCAATTATTGAAGAATTCAATAAACTTTACTCGTAATTGATTTATTCATTGGTTTTTTTATAAAACTCGATTTTTCAAAAGACTTTTCGTAAATTTTTATGCGCTCGTTTTACTATTATGTACTAGTTTTACTTCATTTCATTTTATTTATTCATAAAACAATTTACATTGTGTTGAATATAACTACAAATTATTACACATGCAAATTACATACAACTTTACTACTACTAACTATTTATTACTTTGCTAAATGATTTATTTTCTGTAAGTACAAACACTTTTACACGTCAATGCTAGCGTCTAACTGCTTATCACTCATCATCTCTGTGGGACACGATGCCAGGTGAGACAGCGTGCTTTTTGGCCAAGCCCACCAGTGAGTTCGAGCCCGCGACTAGTTCAACCTTATCTCCCATGAAATAGGGGCGAGCCTATTGCCTAAAGTCTTATCCTAAAATAGGGAGGAGTTTAGTAATTAAGTATGTATACTGTATAGTTCTATGTTTTTTATATTTCATCTGAATGTGCCAACGTTACGTTTTAAATAATATCGTGGCAGATTGTGGCGCAAGCTCAATCAAATTGTGATATCATAAACTGGACCCATTTATAGCGACTATTAATATTAACCTCGTTACCAACCCTATGTGAAAAGCACGTTTCTTTAATTACTAAACTCCTTCTCCCCACTTTAATCCTTGGTTCAATTTAAAGTAAATACAATCGTCTGGAGGCGAGAGCGGTGCCAATCCTCGTAAATCGATACCTACACTTACCTGAAGGAGAGATCGAGTGCTCGACACCGAGTCGCAAGCTCACACCTACTTATTTACCTGTACGTGACGGGAAAATTCTTTCTAGAATATTCCTAGACCTAGATATGTGTCGCTTTATCGGGGTCATCTTTCGTGAAAAATCGTAGCAAGTTTTATAGACTGAAAGTTTGGGTAGGTAAGTCTCGTAATTAACAGTAGTCTATGTTGATATGAAACACGTAGGCTGCTATGTGTTTCATAGCAACATAGACTAGCCTTTCTATGAACTGTAAAATCACCAAAATATCGAGAAATTATTGTAATTTTCAACACTCTCTATTTATATAGAGAGTGTTGAAAATTACTTATTTATATAAAAAATTTTTTATTTATATAAAAAGAGAAGTCCTGACTGACTGACTGATTGACTGACTCATCAACGCACAGCCCAAACCCTTGGACCTAGAAAGCTGAAATTTTGCACAGAGGTTCCCTCTATAATGAAGACAAGGAATAAGGAAGGAATTCCCGTGGGATATTTTCCGACATCCGGAAGTGCTAGTTCATCATATTTGCCTAGAAGACTGCAGCTGTTCACATAAAGCATTATAAAATTCCCTTTCCCGAATTTTCTGCATAAATTGACAAAAAATATTCCGAAAATTCTTCATTATGCCATTATGCTCGTGCATACATAATGTATTTATGATAATTATTATGATTTTATTATCATGAACGAGTGGATTTTAATGCTGCTACTAATGGAGTTTTCATTGACCATTAGTTAGCGGGCAGTTGGAAAAACTACGCGAGTTTTTATCTAGCCAAAAAGGACATTAAACTAAATGAATATGGCGCTCGCTAGTTTTATATGGGACTGCTGTTATCGGATCTATGTAACCCGTTATGACAACTACATTTTGACAGTTTTATGAATAAATTTAATACAAATGAGGCGCCCTAAGTTACGCAATGCAACATGAAATGTAACACAACAATTAGGCGAATTTGTTTCTACGTGTGTTACATTACATGTTACGTTTCACCAATATGGCCTCAAACGCAGGTTTAAATCAACCTTAGATCGGGTCAGGCACTACATTACCTTCAGAATTTTATTTTTTTGCAACCGTAATTTTTATATTGGTCATACCATAGTTTTTAACCAGATTATTATAATACTATCATAGGCCTAGATTAATATTTACTACTGAACCATATTTATGTACTTACAGTCTTTTGTAAACATATTATTATTTCATTTTTTTTTTAATCCGTACCCGGATTAAGACACATCTCCTTCACTTCTTTGCCACAGTAATCCATTGCCACCTAAAACATTCTCATTTTCATAAAAATTCTGGAGTTATCCATTTTCCAATATTCAGCATTATTTCCGTTCGGGGGTATCTTTCCGGTTAATTTAATATTATTTAACGCTCAATTGGCCGGTTAAATTTTTGTATAGCGGGTGTAAGAGTTGAATTAATCATTAGTTGGCGAGTTTATGTAGAGTGTTATGGGTTTACCTTATTTATTCATCGTTACGCTAATGTTTTTAAAGCTTAAGTGTCTGTTTTATTTTTTGATGGGCATTGCTGTAGGTATTTAATTTATGAGTTATGAGTTTTTTTTAATGAGATTTTCCTTAAGTGGTTTTGTGTTGGTGATGGTGATATCATTCTCTTATGAGGACTATCATCATTCTTCTGCCCTTATCCCAATTTATTTGGGGTCGGCACAACATGTCTTTTTATTACACGACTGCCCCAAAAAGGAGTGTAATGTTTTCAGGGTCATGTATGTTTGTGTGTTTTTTTTGTTCCACCATAACTGTTTAATGCCTGGACAGATTGTGATGTATGGGGTATCATTAGAATCCTTACATGATCCCGAGTGACACTAGCTATATTTTTTATAAAGATTTAGACAGGGTCAAATTGAATTAGCTAGCAAAACTCCGCAAACTTGACGGGTATCGGTATCTATGCTGATTTCGGCTACGGTTTACAAGCGTGAAGATTTACGACATTAACTACAACAGAATAGTCACGAGCATCTTTAAAGTACAGGTATTCTGCTTGATTCGGTTAGACTGGAAGCTGACCTCAGTATAGTTGGGAAAAGGCTAGGCAGATGACGATAATGAGACACGAGCATCCTGTAGCTTTTTACTATAATGGCAACTGCCCTTCAACTTTTATCTGGATGTCACTATGTCTGATTATACAGTGTGTCCCAGCATAATGTGCTCAAACTTAATGGTGTGGTACAGACCATCAAACTGAACAACTTTTTCCCGGGGAGCAACATCGTAATCGTAAAAAAAACAGTCATCTCATACATCTGGTCAAGTAGGTAGGTATTGAAATTTTGTAAGGGACGACTGTTTTTTTTTCACGATTACGATGTTGGTCCCCGGGAAAAAGTTGTTCAGTTTGATGGTCTGTACCACATCCTTAAGTTTGAGCACATTATTCTGGGACACACTGTATAGACCAATAAAATCTTGTATAACCAACACAACCCATTAATATATTGCGTCATATCCATAAAATAAAGGAGGCCTCTCATAAACCTAGTTACGATACACTAAGCAATCCATCAGGAATACCGATAGTATGGTTTTACTATACCTGAGTAGTACAAACGAATTGCTTGTAAAACTCTTGAGATGTTTCCAGAACCTTCGGTATTAAGAGCGTCATCGCGCGCGGGCTGGCAACGTTGCATTTCTAGAGGTTTTTCGTGATTATTTCATTAAGAACAATTTCCTCTTACAAATTCTTAGATCATTGGTATTTATAAGTATAATATGTATGCTATTTTTTTACATATTGTCAATTATTGTCTATTTTCTAAGAGTAATTACCAAAATAACTGTAAAAATATTGCATACCTACATACTTATAAATGCCAACAATCCAAGAATTTTTCCGAGGAATTAAATGGTCCTTTGATTTAAATTTAATGGAATTATCACGAAAAACCTCTAGAAGTGCGACGTTGCCAGCTCGCGGTCAACGCTCTTAACAGAAGTGTTAGCTAAGTTAGTTGTTTCGACTTTGCTAAGTGATAACTTTTCTGGTTCAGGTATGTATACTTACTTATAAGTAAAGCGTGATCCAATTCGAGGTTCCTAATTGGCAACACTGTACTTTTGGCAGCTGTTAGTAATGGCGCGTGAGCATCAAAAAATGTCAAAAAAATTAAATAATTACGAAAATGTGACGTTGCCAGCCCGCGCGCGATCAACGCTCTTTAGAGTCGTGTCTATACCAACACACTTGCAACGGTGGAGCACCTAAACACTAACATCCGCCCACGATATTTGCGAAAAAGTCATCGAAAATTATCTCGAAACAATCAACTGCTGGAGAAGACAAATTAAAAAGCTTAAGAAGGTCCAGAGGCGGCCATTTGCCTGACATCATAATCCATAACTAATTAATAACACTAAATATTCGATTAAAGAAAAAAGAATTAAGAGATTACATTTTGTGTATTTATTTTTAAATAAAATTTAGGATCCTCGAAATTGGAACACGCTTTAGTTGTGTACTGAGTATTATTTCGGATTGTTTTGTCAGAAACCTGTGGCCACGTCAAACTTGTAGATACTGAAACTGTTGTATTGAGCGGATTATTTTGTCAGTGTTTCTGCCTACGATGGATGAATGACATAACTTGTTTAAATGTATAAATCAGCCGTGTTCCTCGCTATACTAAGCATAGTGTTTAGACATTATTGTCTTGGTATTTCCATGTTTAAATATGATTATCATAACAGTGCTATTGATGAATAGTATGTTATTGGTGTCCTGCCACTTTCTTATACTATTTCTTGTGTATAATGCTTCCAGCAATATCTTTAAAGCTTTCATCCGAATCTTACTTAACGCCTGCCCCAAATCTTTTAATATGAGAAAAAGAATAATATTAATCTTCTGTACGTGTTTTTCACCTAACTCCTCCTAAAGGGCTGGACCGATTTAGATGAAATTTTGTGTGTATATTTCAATGGGTTCCTGGTTGGTTTGAAAACACAATTGGACCGGTAGGTGGCGCTGCAGTCGGGTTCTAGAATCGTTCAGACAGGCCAACGTCTGTCGGATCCGCTAGTATCCAATAAATTCCTTTTTACTGTCGCGAGTATTCCAAATTACAAGAAAACAAAACAAAAAATAAAGGAGGTACAGAGGTTAGGCATAAAATGTAGGTTTTCTTTTGGTAAACGCAGGCTGGGTTGCCAAGGAGGTGAATTAACCATGAGACATTGTCGTGAACCTACCTACTGCCTTTTTGCTCTTTTTTAGGCAGAATTGGAATCGTTGTTTCATAAAATGTGACTGAAAATTACATGAGCCAGGTCTGAATTTTTCCCCACTATACATACCAAAGTCCGTTTCCTCGAAAAGCACGCTAAGCCGTTGGTCCTGGCTGTCATTCGTAGATCTTTGGCAGTCGTTATGGATACCTAGTCCGAAGCTCAAAAGTTTGACAACCAGTCTTACCAAGGGGTATCGTGTTACCTAGTAACCGGGTTGTGGAGGTCAGATAGGCAGTCGCTCCATGTAAAATACTGTTATTCAGCTGCATCCAGTTAGACTGAAAGCCAACGCCGACATAGTTGGGAAAAGGCTAGGCAGATGATGATAAGTCTAAAAAAATAGCTTGCGTGTACCACAGGTCGAGAAAAAAACAGCCAGGCAGGTGACATTTCAGGCTGAAGACTGTAAACGGATTATGTCAATCAAGTAAAATCCCTGTACGTCGAACTTGTAGGTCATGTATGTATTTATGTGCATATAATCTACGTATACATGTTATAAATTAGAGTAGCTTTTCGTGTCTGTGTGGCCGCGGTGTTTGTTGTCGAAACGGAATTTTCAACCACAGACAACTTTGTTCGTACTACCGATACAACCTCACGGCTTTTGGCAAAAATATACCGTAGCTAACCACCTTTCCAAAGAAATTATAACGCAAGGGATAGGTACGCAAGCAAAATTACAAAAAATAAAAAAGTAAGAGCCGGAAGTTCAGGTTCGTGTAGTTGGACAATCTGGGCTTTTCGTTCAGGTACGGTTTCGTGCAGTTGTCGCGTCAGTGGTTAATAAAGAAATCTCTATGTTTTTTCAAGTCGTAAAAGCCAGACGAAGCAGGGGCGGGTCGCTAGTATTGATGATTCTTGTGGTTATAATTATGTACTTAAATAAATATTTGTTACAGCCACGTATCATGTTATTATCAACATACAACCAAATACTGACCTCCGTCCTTCCGTACCTACTCAAAATAATAGGCAAACTTTCATACTTTCTAACTTTAAACCGTATCTAGCAGAACTTTTTCTCCCTCAACGATTCATTCAAAAATACACTAATTAGCCCAAACTTAACGAAGTTTCTCCGTTTAATTATGAAACTTCCGTAGTTTCAGGACGAGATAAAATTTCTAAATAACTTTTTAGTTAATTAAAGACCTCTTATTATAAAGAACAGTTATTAAAGAAACGTGAGCTCGGGAAGCAGTTTCGCATTTTCTAAAACTATTCTGAAATTTTCGCTGTGTTGTAATTTTATTATTTTACCTTTTACCTGCTAAGGCACTTTATTAAATTCCAAGTGAAGTTAATATCACTCTGGACAAAGTGAGGGAAGAAAGAGAGTGACTTAAGAGGCCGTACCTATACGAAATTTTGTCGATTTCGCCGATTTACGTGATTTTACAGTTATAATACTGTATTTCTATAAGTTTTAATGCACAACATGAAAAATTATGATCTAATGTATGAGTTACTTTTTTATTTTTATTGTTTAATTTTGATTAATCGACCTTAACGGGAGACTGTTTTGGGAAGTAATGATTGAAATAACAGGACGTATTTTTTTTTAGATTTTAATAAACATTTTTCCGTCGGTAAAATTAAGCATTGTTTCCCTAATTTCGATATGGCACTCCTAGATCTAAACTGAGACAACTCAAAAATCGTTAATTTTGAGTTGTTTGTATTCGAATGCTCTGTGATCATACGCAACTATCCAACATAACAGGTTCAATAAATGCTTATAAAATTAATCGCTAGATGGCGTTAACTTTCTTTTGTTGAATCAACGTCTGTCACCCTATCCCACCTAAACAAGTCTATTTTTAGTTGACCTTCACTAGTCATAAGGAGTGCACGTATTATCAAGAACGAAAACGCGGATATTTCGAATTGTTACAGTTTTGACCAAACGTACCTATACGTGAGGTTAATTCTAGTTATTACGGTGTTGGTGAATTGTTCTGCCATATTACATAAGGATGTTTTGACTTGTTCCAGTTTTGTTTGATAAGGGACGTAAATATTTAGTAACTATTTTGATTTGACTTTGTTTTGATGGATCAACATGTAAAATTCTAGTTATCGATAAAAATGATTGAATTTTAGGCCCAGTTTGTATACAGTGACATTTTACAAGCTATTTATTATCTACAATCAAATTAAATTGTATAACTTCCTTAACAAAAAATGCAGATAGGTATATGTTTTTATCGTCTCCTGAAAAATGACCTTTTTTGAGCTGTCTCAGTTTAGATCTAGGTGTGTGTATAAGGTACACCTCTGCCCAACCCTTCGGGGGCTACAGCCGTGAAGTTATGTTATAGCACCCAAGTCGTGTTAAGACTTCAAGCCGTCTGAAAGACTTGTTGAATCAAAAGTCAATAATGTTGCATTATGTACGAGTATCGGAGGGTCATCGGGTCAGTTCTTATCATTAAACTTTTCTATGTTGACCTGCATTGTGTAGTAAACAGTTTACTTACGATATGTTTCAATACTTTAAAAAACCGGCCAAGTACGTGTTCCGTAGTTGCATAATAATACGGACTAAGAAGAGGGTATTTTGTTGTTTCATGAATATTTGACTATTACTCGTAAACTTGAAAAACCTACTTAGCTGTGATAGTTTTACTTTTAACTTCGTTATATATACTACTACCGTGAATTTTTTCACCTATCCAAAACTAATCGTTTAGTTGGCAGGGCCCGGAGGACACTTGACTCTAACAAAGCCAGCGGCTTCGGCCTTGTGAATGTCGGAAAATATCCCATTGGAACGTACTACCGGGAATTCCTTCCTAATTTCTTGTCTATATTATAAAGGGAACCTCTATGCAAAATTTCAGCTTTCTAGGTCCAAGGGTTTGGACTGGGCGTTGATGAGTCAGTCAATCAGTCAGTCAGGACTTCTCTTTCTATTTAGGTAGATAGATGGATCCACTGAACACTACTACTAAATAACGATATTCTGGAAGGTTTATTGATCACCATTCCTGATGTTTTTACTTAGAATAAAAACCAGGGCTTTAAATACCGGTAAAAATTCATAACGTTACCTCTGCTTGACAGAGTTACCGTTAATAACGAAAATAACGGTATAAGAATTAACGTTATTTTATGCAATTTTTAACGTTAGTCTTTATTAAAGTTAATTGTTTAATAACAATGCGAGGCGGAGCGGCAACAGTGCATCGTGATCCAATGCTAAGCGACCGCTAGCGGAGCGCACAAAAATACAATCCTACGTACGGAACGGCAACATAGCTAAATTAACGGTAAATTAACGTTATTTATCGTATTTTCTATAATGTCAATTAACGTTAAATTATTGGTAATGTTATCAAGTAACGTTACACTTTTGTAACGTTAGTAAGGTATCACATTGTAATTAACGTTACGTAACGGTTAATTATTTTCTTATTTGGTAACGTTAACAAGCCCTGATAAAAACTCCCGAATTACAATATAATACGTAAAATAATAAATGAATTCTTTAGAAATAACTCGATATCTTACAATAGTTACAATACAATCCTAAGCAAGACTCGTCGCCAAACGGTAACAATTTTACTGGCCTACATACTCTTCGATCGTCTAAGTTAAAAACGGTTGTGTGAAACTCGCACAATACGGCGGAAATAAAGCGGCGAGGTTGTAACAACCACACAGATAGTGAAACATAGTGTTGTAGTTTGTTATATAGAAAGTAAATGCGCGGTCACGGTCGGACTGCATAGAAAAGAAAGAGAAGCGCGATGACACAACGCTTGCAAAATATGAAGTAATTACCGATTTACAAAAAATCTAGGGATTGGACTAAAAAAGTAATCACATGAAATCATTCCTTATTATTTTGTATAATTTTCACCTGACTGAATTGAGACCTGGGTTTATTTTTTTTTCCTTAGTTCTACAAACTAAAATAGATTTCAGGACACATGAAATCATTTCTTATGTAGGTATTGTAGATTGCTGTGTATTTTTTCCTATCAAAAATATGCTATAGTAGTTACTGTAAAAGATGGTCACAAAGTTACTTAGTTTAGCCGTATTTTAGGGAGGAGGAGCCTTAATACAGATGGGACAATCCGCAGTTTAGGTATGAAGCTACAAGTACGCGGCGGGCTCATCTTCAGTGTAGGCTGCCGGCTCGTACTTTAGTTGGATACTCACTCACGCGCCGCGTCGTAAAAGAAGACAACCCTAACGAGTCAGAAGGTATGAGAGTTACGAGATAGAAAGAGAGGCAAATTGTAGGTGAATATAACTGTAGGTAATAAGCGTTGTGCAACCTGAATTGCACTTTATTGTGTCGTAGCAAGAGTCGCTTTTTTTTAAGTGATTTTGCGGAGTGTCCTATCTGTATTAATTTGTGCCATAACGCCTATTTTGCCGACTGGTTAGGCAGAAGTGTACCTATACTCCCATATTTCAACAGTTATGTTTAATTTCCATGTTATGTGGTAAATACCCTTCAAGTAATATCAACCTAGTGAAGCCAACTAAACTCTATTATTAATGGTTTAAGTGACACAACTTAAAACAAGCTTTTTTACTCAGCAAGCTATATAATTGACGATTGAATCGTATGGTTAGGAGTTCTTAGAAAGAAGAATCAATAATCGAATTTTTCATTTTGTATTATGCTACAGCACTCGAAAAGGAATTTGGTATTGTATACAAATCATTATTAAATTAAGAGATTACTTTGTGTGTAGTGCCGTATATCTCTCTCTCTATCACACTAAAAATCGCAGTAATATTATAAAGGCGCCGCGAAAGTTTGTGAGTGTGTGTATGAGTTTGTATGTTTGTTACTTCTTCACGCTCAAATGGCTGGACCGATTTGTTTGAGATTTGGTATGTAGATAGTTTATACCCTGGATACATAGGCTACTTTTTATCCCGGTCTACGCGGTTAAAACCGCGGGGCGCAAATAGTGTAACATAAACAGTTAACTTTTCCAAACAGAAATAAACCTTTTCACGCCATCAATTTTCGGGCATTTAGTTTGCTACCTGCAATGGTTCGTGAGTCGTGACGTTTAAGTTGCGAGCGATCGGAGCATTCGGAGCGAAGTTCGCTCAATAGACCGGAAATAGAGTGGTGCAACGCTGCAGCGAACTAGTTTAGCTACTTTTCGAGTTAAATAACCTTGTTTTGTATGTTTTGTTGTTGTGATAACATTGAAAATAGGACAGGACATAAAGCAGTTTGGTCTTACGTAAAATTTGGAGAGGATGTCACTAAAAACAGTCAGCCGCAAGGGTCGATCCATCAATTTAAGCTACGCTTGCCGGGGTTGGTCAGTGGATGGGTGATCTTTACACACCGAGACTACTCCGTGCCTCCGAAAGCACGTTAAGTTGGTCCCGGCTGTCATTCGTGGATCTTTGACAATCGTTACGGGTCCTCAAAACCGGAAACCCAGTTACTGTGTTGTGGAGGTCAGAGGGGCAATTCTCGTATTTTTAACAACGTTCGCAATCTCATCTCAGTCTCAATCTGTCAAAAATTGTATAGCGTTTACCTACATTTTTGACATTTGATTGACGCTGGCATGAGATTGTGAACGTTTTTAGGTACGAGAATTGGCCATCAGATATAGGCAGTCGCTCCATGTAAAATACTGGTATTCAGCTGCATTTGGTTAGACTGGAAGCCGACCCCAAAATTGTTGGGAAAAGGCTAGGCAGATATACATATGTGTCATTAAAAACGACTAAAGTGTTATGATAGTGCCTTTTCTGCACCTAACTGCGTAAAAAACTTTCAATCAGAATCCAAAAGGTCTTGGAGGAAATGGGTGAAGCTCACTTTCACGACCCCCTCCAACATCGCTCCCGCACAACACCGCCTTAACCCTTTAAATGTCAGACGCACACATGGGGTGCGTAAGGAGATATCAAGGAGAAAACTTCATATAATATGTATATAAACGTAATATGTGTATACGCATATGTATACCGGGGGTTAGGTTAAACGAGGACCTTAACGGTGTGTATAATAGTAGGTACTCATAAAAATTAACAACTTTTACCATGGAACTAACCGTGAAGTCAAGTCACACACACACAACATACGCACACACAAACACACTGACTGACTGTTTTTGTCTTATGTTATGACAAAAACTTTTTCCTCCTCGATGCAGCTACAAAAATGGTAATAAAAATACTTCTAACACCTCAGATACTAATGTAATTGAAAGTATTTAAATTGTACACATTTAAAGGTTCATTAAAAACCAGTACAAAAAACCTCAATGTTATAAATTCAGTATAGAATAGCGAACTTGTAAGTTGTGGTTTCGCGTTGGTTGGAGCAACTTTTTGATTGTATACGATAGCGGAATGCTTTCTGAGAACCGCAACCCTTCTTGTAAATGCTTTGTTTGCCCAATACTTTATGTTGTGTACTGCACCTTTTTGTTTTCTTGTATTCTTTAATTGTTTGGTAAAGGTAAATAGGTAAACAATTCAAAATGGGAAATTATAAGTGCAGCATCAAAAGTTTTCTTTAGAACCTGCAACCTAGCGTCTTTTTTTGTATGTAAGCAACAAGTTAATAGAACAGCCTCTATTATAATAAGTCATCGTCTTTACTATTCCAACAGAATATCAAAAAACCAGCGTCAATTTAATATGACTCAGAGCTACCGATAAATATATTTACTTCTGAATTAATAACTCAGCGACTAATGTTGTAAGTGGGCTACTTTATATATTTTAGAGATTCAACATCTGTCTGCTAATAAAATTACAGGTAACATTAATAGGTAGATAGGACTACATGAAATTAGAGCTTTCATTGACTATTATTTGGTGACAATAATAAATAAGGTAATTTTATGTTCAGTTTTTATTTCAAAAGATTCACTCATCAATTACTTATGCTAACGTATAAAAATATAGGTGACTATATGAAATTAGAAGCTTATTACTTATTAGAAGCTGTCAATGCGTAGACATATCAAAAATTTTGTTGCTTAAAAATAATCACGATGCTGCATCATAAGAACAGTAGCTTGTTTTACAATACACCACTATTTTTTAATTAGTACAAATACTTAAAGGGCTTATTGGAGAAGGACATGTTTATTATATATGTAAAGTCTCAATTAATAATATTCATAAACAGCAAAGTTATTGGCGTTTGTTTATATCTCAAAATGTCACTCAATGTATGGAAATATTGTACAGGCTATTCATAATTGTATTCATTCTCTCGCTCTCACATTCGCGTGCTCTCGCTCGAACTTGCTCCGCCTCCAACAGCTGTTATCGTATCATAATCATGAATTTACTAATTATGACAAATTTTCGTGGACAATTTTGGTATTTCGTTTTTTTTACTTTTGACTGCACAAATATGATCAGTAACGGGTACGGATAGAGCCCCATTTTTTTTTGTACTAGTTAAAAAATTGTGGTGTATACAGTCGCCTGAAAAGCATTTATTAGACGTTAAAAGTTAGTCGCTGACCTATTAATTCATTAGACAACTAATTATATTTGAAGACACGAATGACATTTTAAAGAAGCTGCATTAATTATAGCCCATTCAAATTGTATCTTTAGTTGAATGTTTTAGAACTACGAAGTAAATCGTTTTCTATGCTTCGTTTTAGGAGTGTTTATTCTTTTGACATAAAGTTATCCTAGGCAGTATGTTTACTCTAAAAAATTGGTTTAAAAAAAACGGCCAATTGCGTGTCGGACCACGCACAATGAAGGTTTCCGTAGTTGAAAAAAACTTAACATTGTAGTTGAAAAACATGTTCTCCCATACTTATACGTCACGGCCAATTCTCCAACTGCAAATATAAGTTAGTAATCCAAAAAAAAAAAGTTGCCTATGTCATTTTCCAGATCATGGTCTACCTGAGTGCCAAATTTCATTCAAATCCGTTCAGCCGTTTTAGCGTGAAAGTGTTACAAACATTTCGTATTTATACAAAAAAAAAGTAGCCTAAGTATGTCCTTTTCCAGGTCATGATCTACCTGAGTGCCAAATTTCATCCAAATCCGTTCAGCCGTTTTAGCGTGAAAGTGTTACAAACAAACTCTCTTTCGTATTTATACTATTAGGATTGTTTTTATTCTATTCTATTTCTTCTATTCTTTCGATTTTATTTTATTCTAGTTCTTATGAGAAATAAAGTTTCTTATGAGAAAAAAAGAACCCAACCCAAATTATTCAATAAGCTAAGTTGAAGTACAATGACAGCAAGTTTGCAGGCGACATTTATACTATTCTGTTATTCCACGAAGAGATACTCTCTCGGTGTGCCGGCAATTATGAAAACGTCGCTTTTTCTTTCAATCTTTCTTTTTCCACTCTTGCACAGAAAAGGAACTACTCGAAATCATGTTAGTTATTTCACTTTTAATGCAGCAAGCGCTCTCGGATAGAACTAAGGTACTTTTGTTTGCGTTCCAATGTTTGTGTCGTGGAATATTTGAATTTAACTTCTAAAAGAAATTGAGATAACATTTTGTGAAAGGTTTTTTATGTGTTACTGTTTAAAATACGTTTGATATGACCTTGCGGAAAATGCGATACGCTTGATGCCAAAAAGTATATGCCAAGATAGTATTTTGTATTTAAGGGCACGCTATTCGCTCATTCTTCCATACAAACGTATGCACGGGTCGATCCATCAGGTTAAGCTACGCTTGTCGGGGTGGGTCAATGGATGGCTGACCATTTTCACATACCGAGACTCCTCCGTGCCTCGGAGAGCACGTTAAGCCGTTGGTCCCGGCTGTGTCATTCGTGGATCTTTGACAGTCGTTACGGGTCGTCAGAAGCCCGAAAGTCTGACAACCAGTCTTACCAAGGGTATCGTATTACCCAGTTACTGGGTTTTGGAGGTCAGATAGGCAGTCGCTCCATGTAAAACACTGATATTCAGCTGCATCCGGTTAGACTGGAAGCCGACCCCAACATAGTTGGGAAAAGGCTAGGCAGATTGATTGATTGACTCGTCTGTTTGACGGTGTACGCTCAAAATCTAAGGCTATAATATCTCTAGCGTCAAAATTGACCTACTAAAGTGACCTTAGCAAAGAAGAAAAGTATAAAATACGCATAAAATCTTCACATAAATTATTCCATAGAAATTATTCGGTATGAATGACTGTCTACGAAACTTTATACTGGCTACGCTGCTACGTGATAGCGTAGCGCTACGTGAACTCGTAGCGACTTGCGTAGCACTTTGTCGTGGCAAATGCAAAAATATACCATTTTTGCTTTTGAAATGGGAATTACTGAAAATTTATCAATTTCTGGTTATACCTACAGTATAAAAATAAAAGCTGAGTGCGCAATCAAGAATTTCCTCGAAAAATATTAATGAGACTTGAGACCTTGATATCAAGTTACGTAACAACCAAAACGTCTCCATTTACGAAAGGTAGGCAGCATTCAAGTCCGGCTGCCGACATTATTCACCCGACAGCCTCCCGAACAATGGGATCATTTACGAAATATTAAGGACATTACACGGAAAAGCTTCCAAAGAGGCTCTTGTTGTTTGCGTTAAGAATTGTAAGAATGAAAGGAGGTTGACGACTGAGGTTTTATCTTTGGTACCATTGTGGTACCTCGATACCGCTGCAAAAACTATTCAAACGTTTATCAGGCTGCGACACCTGTTGACGGTGTATACACGGCCTTATCTGGGAGCATTGAGGCAGTAACGCTCTGTTGTGAACTCCACTTAAAAGTCTGATAACGTAAACGAGGGACGTCGGAGGCCCGGCCTCTTGTCCCGGCTATGTGGGGGCACTTGACTTCTAAAGAGCCTTCGGTAATTGGCTTTTTTGACTTCACTGTTTACTTAAATGTATAATGATTTGTAAATATAAGTTAGAATAATATTTGACAGAAAATAATTGCCCTCAAGGTAGGAAAATAATTTTATACGAAATCTATGTATCTGTAACATAAAAGGCAAAAGTTATTGACTGATGTATCAACGCACAGCCCAAACCGCTAGGTCTAGAGATTCCAAATTTGGCACGTAGGTTCTTTATGAGGTCTAGGGGTGCACTAAGAAAGGATTTTTCAAAATTCACGCCCTAAAGGGGTGAAACGGGGGTCCAAAGTTTGTATGAAAAATCTTATTCCTCGAGTTAATAGACTTGAAACTTCCACGCGGGCGACGCCGCGGGAAAAAGCTAGTTAATAATAAAGCTAAAGAGTTCGTTTGTATGTTCGAATGCTCTAATCTCTTCTTTTCGCATTTGATAGTTTAGTTCTTGAGCAAGAAGAAGGCTATTTAACAACACGCTGGGACCATTAGGATCCAAGCAAAAAGAAAAAAAGTCAGAAAGAACGCTAAGCGAAAACGAAGTAAAAGCGCAGGCAGGCGATGCGATGCGTCGGGATGGGTCGGGGGAACAAGAAATTTCACCCGGAGGAAGTCGCGGGCAGAAGCTATTATATTATGTGGCAAAGATAATTTTTGCCACATAAAACGGCTCAGGCGCAAAACGTCTCTTTCGCAAAATGTCTACTGGTAGTAAAATGTCTCTTTCTCATAATGTCGCTTTCGCAGAATGACTCCTTCTCAAAAAGTCGCTTTCTCACAATACCTCTTTCGCAGAATATCTCTTTCGCAAACTTTTTTTTTAAACCTGGCTAATTTTTTTTTCTAAGTTACTAATGCGACATTTTGCTAAAGAGGCATTGTGAGAAAGTGACTTTTTGAGAAGGAGTCATTCTGCGAAAGTGACATTATGAGAAAGCGACAATATGAGAAAGAGACATTTTACTACCAGTAGACATTTTGCGAAAGAGACGTTTTGCGCCTGAGCCCACTCTTTCGCAAAATGTCTACTGGTAGTAAAATGTCTCTTTCTCATAATGTCGCTTTCGCAGAATGACTCCTTCTCAAAAGGTCGCTTTCTCACAATGCCTCTTTCGCAGAATATCTCTTTCGCAAACTTTTTTTTAAACCTGGCTAATTTTTTTTTCTAAGTTACTAATGCGACATTTTGCTAAAGAGGCATTGTGAGAAAGTGACTTTTTGAGAAGGAGTCATTCTGCGAAAGTGACATTATGAGAAAGCGACAATATGAGAAAGAGACATTTTACTACCGTAGACATTTTGCGAAAGAGACGTTTTGCGCCTGAGCCCATAAAACAATTCTTGTAATTTGTACGTGTATGACAACAAGCATTTGCTACGTACTAAGAAATATCACTAGGTGTATACTTCATTTTTAATCTGTGGTCTCTTTGTCTAGACCCCAGGATTCTGATTAAAACACTTTTTTTTATCAACACTGCAAAGTCTTAGTCTTTTTTTGACCGACATGGAGAAAATCTTTTCAGTTCATCATTGGGGTCGGCAGTATTTTACAAGGAACTGGCGGCACTTAGCCTCTGGCCTAGGTGAAACCAGCCCTTGGGTCACGGGGAAGTGTCTACCAGCCGTTTGGAGATTTCGTTGAACGAACTATAAGCACTCGGATCCCACGGATGTCATAAGTAGGTAGGAACATAGGGCTCTGTGCTTAGAATACTTTTTAGAGTTCCGTACCAAAATGGTAAAAAGGAACCCTTATGGTGCGACTCAGTCTGTCTGTTTGTCACAGCTGGATATCTCAAGAACTACTAATGCTATCAACTTGAAATTTAGAACAGTTTTAGATGACGTTTACCCAACTATTTGTCAAATAAGGAAGAAATAAAAATATTTATATTTTTTGCAACCGGGACTGAAAGGCGGTCTTAAAAATTCAAAGTGGGGCTACTAGGGCATGTGGGGTATCATATAAAAGAGCGCTGTTTGCACATTCTCAAACATTTTTTTATTTTTTTTTAGGCAGCATAGTTTTTAACTTTTGATGAAAACTGTAAAAAAAAAATACCGTTCCCCACTATCTCGTCGTCCTCCTATTCTAATCTTATCAGTCACAATAGTCCTGTCACTTGACATGGACCAGTCCTATCACAGTTGACACCACAACACCACGGACGCGACTTATTAATAGCGCAAATGACTTTGCAAATTACCCGTATCCATCCGCGGTGGGTCTAATTGTCGAGCCTCCGGTCTCTCCTTTGTCTACTACCGCTCTCGTTAATTCCTTTTTTTTTGCACCAAGATAGCTCTTCATTATTTGGTAAAAGAATATAAATTTTCGCCGGCCGCTCGCCGCTGAAATTAATAATAGAGAGTGGCGAGAACGGTGGCAATTTATAGCTCTATTATAGACAATAAATTCATATTATAAATGCGCTAAACGGTCCGCCGACCGCTCCGAGCGGCTCCCAATAAAGGGTGAGTTTCATATTATTATTATTTCGATACTTATTTATTGCTGAATCAATTATTTTCATTTGAGCTTTTGGTGTTTTGTTCTGCATCATTAACGTGTTTCGGCTGTTGATATTTGCGTGTTTGCCTACTGAGATAATAAAATGGAAGGTTAATGAAAATGTGTTTGTTTCATAAATATAAATTATTCATTTTGCTCACAAAAAGATACCAAATCTACTGTAGGCAATGCCAATTTTTTTTTTTCACTCTTCCCCATAACCACTATTTATTAAACTTCATCATTCATTATTCTCCTGTCCTTATAGGACCAATCTATGTATGTGTTTGTGTTTTATAAATATAAATTATTCATTTTGCTCGCAAAAAGATAGCAAATCTACCGTAGGCAACGCCAATTTTTTTCACTCTTTAACCACGATTTACTAAACTTCATCATTCATCATTCCTGCCTTATCCCAATCTATTTGAGGTCGGCGCAACATGTCCATTTCTTCCATACTTCTCTATTAGTCGTCATCTCAGTAGTCACCCCCTTTCTAGCCATGTCATCGGATCTTTCACACAGTCCCATCCATCGTTTCTTTGGTCTTCCCCTACTCTTATAGCCATCGATATTCGTACTCAAAACTTTCCTCACGACATTTTCCTCATTCCACCTCATCACATGTCCATACCATGACAACCGATTTCCGCACAACTTTTCAGTCACCGGTGCCACTTTCAAACTTCCTCTTATGTACACAGGCCAAAGGAATTAAGTAACCAGACACGCACACTACAAAACTATATCCTACTGTACGTACTGCTCACAATGACAGCCTCGCACACATCCCATTCATAGAGTGAGTGCGCTGACGTCTTTTAAATGATAGTGTAACATAATTTCGCAATGTAGGATAGTTGCTCTCGTGGCGCAACAGGTAAGCATTCAACCTACAGTGACAGAATGATCTGAGTTCGAGCCTCGAGTTTACTAAAATATTATTTTTGAGATTTTGTAATTTAAAATGAATATACTAACTGAATAAAGCGATATTCTGACCAGTTTGAGAATCTACCACAAGTTTCTCGCCTACTTAAAATTATTTCCCAGTTTAGAAGCTAACTACCCGCTTTAAAAATATATTCCTGCCTTTAATTGTGAACTTATGTAGTCAGTCTGCATTAGCAACTACACATTATACTCTTTCTTTTGCACTTGAAGTTTGTGATTGTGATATATTGATTAATTTAGACCATGCATCATTTAACAAGATTTCAAAAAGCTCAGATTATTGTTTTGCATGAGAAAAAAAATATTTCTATTAGTGAAATCGCAAGGCGCCCAATGCTATCGGTGAGTGAAATTATTATTAGAATGTATTAATTTATTATGTCACCGTGATCCCACCCAGTAATTTTATTATGATTGTCTGTTGTATCTCATTTAACGAATTGTGGATATGAATAGTTGAATCTAATAGGAAATGACACCGGAATAGTTGAATTTAGTATAATGAGTGGCTATGCAGTTAACAAATAAATACAATTTTTGTTAACTGCATAGCCACTCATTATATCGATAATTATTTAATCATTTCCATTATTGGTTTACACAGTATTATAGTAATAGTTTTTTATCTGTGTTTTGTAATAAAATATTCAAAAATAATGAATATGTTTGTAAATGATTACATAATAATAATAAAATACAATTTTAAAAGATTTCATTTTTTATCTAAAATATTTAAAAATGTAAATTGCATGTATGGTAATTAAACAAAGGATTTCTATTCTAAATAAAGTATAATAATATTGTTTAATACTTTTTAGAAAAAATAAAAAATCATCATTATATTATATTATTTGTTGTTTGTTTTTTTTATTTGTGTCATTATTATATTATATTATTTTTTATTTTTTATAAGTATGATATTATGTATTTCCTAGGTCACTCGCCCTGCCTTTTTATTTCCATTTTATCGTATTATAATTTTTATTATTACTGACCACTAGCCTTATATATCAATTGTATTTAAGTATATAAATATATATTCTCTGCATTGTATTTATATTGTGTAACTTTTATTTCTTAATTTATAATTTGGGAGGTGTATGTTTAGACCTAATATTTTCACTTTTTTTTTTGTAGAGAAAAACCGTTTGACTGTGGGTGCATTGTCACTGAGACAAGCGAAATAAACCGTCGCCTGCCTGGACCGACACCATTGGCTTACACAAATGTTTCGCCTCGGCATCGTGCGTGAAATTGTTGCCACCCATACATCAGATCCATTCGCTTAGACCAGCATAACAGCAGCAGCACACAACGTCATTATGCAAACTGTACGGAACCACCTGCAAGCAGACGGTTTGACATGTTGCAAACCGACGCGTAAAATTTTGTTATATACCGTGCACCGTCAAAATTGCGGAATATCGGCACTTCGATTAACAAAACAATGTCGTCATAATTACTGATGAAAAATGTCTTCGTCGAAAATCACCACCGACTTATCGTAACATACATATTATATACTACCTTTAAATTTCAGACATTTTAACGTTTTTAAATCTATTATTTTCCTAGAAATAATTAATAATGGTTGGTAATAATTATAATACCTACTGTTCCCGATACAGGTGGTAAATGTTTTTATTTTAATTTTAATTTTCAAAAATGTAGGTAATTCATATCTGTATATAACTGAACTAGCGACCCGGCCCTGATTCGCACGGTTTTTACGACTTGTTAAAACATGAAGGTTTCTATAATATATAAGTTAAATATTTATCATGATAGTGAAAACCGCATCAAAATCTGTGGCGTTAGAAGAACAACGCGGCTACACAGACAGACATGAAAAGCGACTTTATTTTATAATAGATACCTAAACGAAATACTTAATACTTTCACAGCATATTTAGCCATAATAAATTAAGTCGGCGGTACTGTGTAGGTAGGAGTGTGTGAGTGATGTTATTGTTACTGGATCAGATTATATTTGTTATCTATGTGACATGTTTATTCACTCCGCCCATTGTTGTATACATATTATATAATGGTATAAAAAGATGTAATAGCATGTTCTAAACATATTGTTGTATTTATAATAAAACATGTTCACTTTTGATGTTCTTTTTTTTAAATAAAGATATTTACTAAAAATTGTTTTATTTATTTAAGCAATTTTAAATAAATAAAACATTTTCTTAACAAAAATTGTTCTAATTGCTTTAGCTTAAAATAATAAATCGCAAAAAGAATCATCACTTCAGAGATTTGAACTCACACCGTAGTACTCAGAAGTATAATGCCTTATTCGTTGGGCTACGAACGCTTAAGTTTTCAACGCGAAATTATGTTATACTATAATTGAGAAGACATTAGCGCACTCACTCGCACATGAACGCGATGTGTGCGTGAGGGCATTGTGTGCTGTACGTAATGAATCGTTTTAACAGTAGCAATACAGTTTTGTAGTGTCACGCACACTACAACACTGGTTACTTATCTCTGTTGCAGACTGTACTCATTTCTTATTCTATCCATTCGTGTGACACCACACATCCCTTTTATCATTCTCAACCACCATTACATAGGCTTAATAATTACGCAATTGTTCTTTTTAGGGTTCCGTACCAAAATGGTAAAAAAGGGACCCTTATGGTGTGACTCAGTCTGTTTGTCTGTCTGTCTGTCTGTCACAGCTGGATATCTCGAGAACTACTAATGCTATCAACTTGAAATTTAGAATAGTTTTAGATGACGTTTACCCAACTATTTTGCAAATAAGAAAGAAATAAAAATATTTATATTTTTTTGCAACAGGGACTGAAAGGGGGTCTTAAAAATTCAAAGTGGGGGCTACTAGGGCATGTGGGGTATCATACGAAAGAGCGATGTTTGCACATTCTCAAACATATTTTTTATTTTTTTTAGCCCGCATAGTTTTCGACTTTTGATGAAAAATGTAAAAAAAAATACCGTTCTTCCCCCCCCCCCCCCTTATCTCCGAAGTTTGCAAAGCGAAAAATCTGAAATTATTCTATGTGATAGAAGTTTATGTAAAGATTACAGGAAAACTAAAATGATGTCTTTAAATAGCACAGTTTTTCAGAAATCATCAACAAAAATTACATATAAATGATGGTACGGAACCCTCGGTGCGCGAGTCCGACTCGCTCTTGACCGGTTTTTTAGCCTTCTCAGTCCATTTATAATCTTCCTTTTTTTCTAAGCCATGTCAAGTCCACGTCTTACAGTACACAACCAAGCCGTCCAGCCGACCGTACCTTACTCTCATACTAAAAAAGTTTCCGCGCAGTATAATATTTTTAAAACAGTTTATAAATATAAAAGCTTTTCTCGTCCGTAACACAGACGCGAGGGGAGTACACTTCTACGTCACGGGTAATGTGACCATGAGAGATGGATTTAATGGAACTGTTCTGTTTATAATTACGATTCCCTTTTAACTTAATGGGGATGCGCTAAGGTAGCCCGCGAAATTCAATTTTTTTTTTTTTGCAATTTGCAGGTCAGTGTACTTGTACATAATTTTAACCGTAAAAATCATAAATACGTCTCTCGAAGTTAGATTTCTAACTTCGAGACGTATTGATGATTTTTAGGTTATAATTTATGTAAATACATATTTTTTGCGGTTGCGACTCATATTTTCATCAAGATACAAACTTAGGTACTATTACATTGACTTGCAAATTGCAAAAAATGCAAGAAAATTTGAATTTCGCGGGCTACAACAGCGCAATCACCTTAAAACAATTAATAAGAAGGGGTTTTCTTTTCGATATCAAGCAGATATCCCAGTCGTTGAGTTGCAACCGGATCGCCGCGTAACCCTTTAAACTACCGTAGTCTAAAAATGTACTCAATTACATTTTTATTAGGGTTCCGTACCAAAATGGTAAAAAAGGAACCCTTATGGTGCGACTCAGTCTGTCTGTGTGTCTGTCTGTCCACTGTCTGTCTGTATGTCTGTCTGTCTGTCACAGCTGGATATCTCACATAGAACTACTAGTGCTATCAACTTGAAATTTGGAACAGTTTTAGATGTCGTTTACCCAACTATTTTGCAAATAAGAAAGAGGTAAAAATATTTATGTTTTTTTTTGTAAAAGGGACTGAAAGGGGGTCTTAAAAAATCAAAGTGGGGCTACTAGGGCATGTGGGGTATCATATGAAAGAGCGCTATTTGCACATTCTCAAACATTTTTTTTATTTTTTTTTAGTGCGCATAGTTTTCGGCTTTTGATGAAAAATTAAAAAAAAATACCGTTCCCCGCCGCCCCTATCTCCGAAGTTTGCGAAGATAAAAATCTGAAAAATTCCCATTTAGCGTCCAAAATCCCATTTTAAATTCTAAAACATAGCCACACTCTTCACACAGCGAAAATAAATTTAGGAGCAGAAATGTGATTAAATTTTAAACCGTTACTTCCCGCTGAGGCTTGGAACCGACGATTCGTGAGCATAATACATGCCACTTTTGAACCTTGATGTCCAGCAAAAACAACACCAAAATACTGTGCTAAAAACTAAGGAAACATTTTTATAAAAATGTTTTAAGACGTGATTTTTTTATAACCCACAAACGTTGTGGTTTTCAAAAATGTTTGAGTTTTTAAATGGTAATGAAAACTTGCTTTATACAAGGTGAAATTTTAATGTTGTTTTCCTCTTAAAAATTCGTTGTACTTATCATTATGAACAACTTTTACTATGGGACCAAACCTGAAATCACGAAAAAAAAAAACAGCTGTTCAGTACATTTATCTACATCAAACTCGTCAAAATGTAGGGCAGCTGAATTTTTTTTCGCGATTTCAGGTTTGGTTCATAATGATGAGTACAATGACCATTTAATAGGAAAACAACCATTAACATTTCACCCTGTATAATGAATGGTTTGCCAATGGTTACCAAAATCGAACTTTGAATCGGTGTCTATTTTTACCTTACATACCCACGTCAGAAAAGTTCAGAAAATACTTGAATAATTCCGGAAAAACAAAATCTCTGTTAGCAAATGGCTTTGAACAAAGACATTCCTAGAATTTATAATTAACAATAAAAAGTTTGGAATACTTTATGGGAAAAATTGCAATTCGCGAGAAAATTATAAAACGCTAACAGTAAAATTGGAGAACCCAATAATCGTAAAATGCTATCTGAAATTGAAGGAACTGACTGAAGAATTAGGAGCATTCTTACAGCAGCGAAGGGTAGTGCGAGGTAAATTCGACCCCTATTGGAATGTAACGGAATACCTAATTAGTGGACGATAATCGACGCAATTACCACCGGCAAAGGGTTCAGACCGGGTGTCGTAATGGTGAGGACTAAGGTGCACCTTATAAGCTGTTAAATTTAAATATTGCCGACGTAAACGACGCTGTTGCGAACGTAATTAAAATGTGTATTGTCCAATAGATTAAACGGCCCGAATTTGCTCAACGGAATTGTTTACTCGGTAAATGTTAGGTGGTATACAAAAAACGGTAGATAGTATATCAACCTTTTTTATTGCACAAAATTGTTCGTTCTTTTTTTTAATACGTGTTAAAAACTGCATCGTTCATGTTGTAATTAAAAACTGGGTGTGCGTTAGCGCGTAGTTATCGGCACGCCCTACCCTTTGGCAAAAACTGGTGCTCGATAGCCCTCGACCGCCACCCATCGAGTGGTCCTCTTCAGCGGTCCGTCCTCTAATGGCTGTGTTTTTCACGTTCATAGCCGATAAACTGATGGAAAATATTGATTAGTTTCAAAAGTGATTAGATTGAATTGTTCTTTTCTGGAGTGCTAAAGTTAGTTTAATGAGATCGTTTTGACATTTATCTATTTTATTTATTTCTGTTTATCTGCTCGTAGCGTCACAGCGGGCCTTAACAGAATACCAGCGCTGCGATACTTATTTTTAAATGTTGCAGCACCATGCTGACATAGGAGCCTTTTTTGGCCTCGTACAGTACTTTCTGTTTTATTTTTTAATTCTTTTGTCTATACCAATATTTTAAAGAGGAAAGATTTTTTTGTTTGTTTGTTTGTACTGAATAGGCTCCGAAACTACTAGACCGATTTTAACCATTTTTTCACCAATAGAAAGCTAGAACAAGAAATTTCACGCGGACGAAGTCGCGGGCAGCAGCTAGTTTTGCTATATTTCCATGATTGTGTTTAGATTACAATCTTCTTGTACGAGTCCAAATAAATAGACTTTCTTTCTTTTGAAAGAAATCTTACTGAAAGGATACCAGAACTAATACATCACGTTATGGGATATCTCCAGCCAAAAGATAACTTATCCCAAACCCTGTCATCTATTCATTTCCAAATTAAATAATCCGCTCAGATGCTTCTTCTTACTTACCAAAGGCATTTATGGCATCTATTCCCTATCCACTAAGGGAACCCTGTGAAGAACTTTTTGAAGGAAAACCTTTTAAGACATTGGCATTCTATAGAGATACAAGGTTGACCCAAATAGACAACACGGTGCGTATTTGTAAGAGGAAATGACGTAATACCCCGTCAGAATCCGGGAATGGTTAGATGGTGTAATGATACTATAGTTGTTCTTCTGTCGTCCTGGTTGTCGATATTTTGTAATCAATCATTTGGACGTCAGTTAAGTTGTTGCCACTGAGTTTGTGTAATGTTATTTATCTTTGTTATGATTCAGGGAGATGCGCTAAGGTAGCCAGAGAAATTTATTTTTTTACTTCTTTTTTTGCAATTTGCAGGTCAGTGTCAGGTTTGTATCTTGATTAAAATATGGTTCGCGCCTGTAACTACTATGGCTTTACAGAATTATAATCATTAGGATCGGCAATACAACTTCCTAAGTTAGAATTGGCCTCAAATTTCAAAATAGTCATTCAATAGGGTTAATATTCAGAACAGAGTTCTATTGATAATTTTTATGATTATAATTCTATAGATTAATTTGATACGGCCGCGAATCATATTTAGATCAACATACAACCTAATACTACTAAATTTTGAATATCGTGGGTTACCCTGGCGCTTTCGCCTTAAGAAAGGTTGTTGGCTGAAGGATATCTTTCTTTGCTCTTACTTTGTTCTTCAAAGACTTCTTTCATAGCCAGTTCTTATTTAGTTTCTTAATGTTAAAACTTATATTTCTTCCAGTAGACTCGTAATTCGAGCCATATACCAATATCAGCCATATTGCGATCTCCACAAATAACTTTTTTAATACCATCCTTAGTAAGTACGAGTTTTCTGTAAACAATTTCAAAGATTGTATTTATCTACTGTCCGACCACGTTTATTTTCTTCAGAACTTTGTCTATCCGTTTGTTCTATCTTAAATGTGAGTTGGATACAAGTTTTTTAATTTTCCCAAACGCTACGTAGAAAGATGAAACTCGTTCGGAAGTTCAGCAAATAGTTCTAGCGTTTATTCTTGTCTAAGTTCTGTTGTTTATGTCTCCTAATCATAACATTTTGTGCGCGTATGGTTTGGTAAATGTTTGTTGTAGTTACTCGTTTCATTCTCTAGGTTTCTCTGGTAGAAACTTGGGTGGGTCATTTTTTAGGATATTATTTGTGTTTTCGTGAATCAAACATTGGAATCGTTAGTATATTCTTTCAACAATTTTTTTTTTTTGCCGTATGATGGTGAAATAATTAATGCATTTTCTTTTTACGGTTCCGTACCTCAAAAGGAAAAACGGAACCCTTATAGGATGACTCGTGTGTTTTTCCGTCTGTCACACAATTTGCTGCGAATCTAATGGACCGATTAAGTTGAAATTGAGTACACTTATGAATTTCTGTGACCGAAACACGAACGGGTAAAGTTAATTAAAGTTAAATAAGTAAATGAATTTTGAATATAGGGGTGAGTTTGCAATTTTTTTTTTAATTTTCTTATTTGCACCCAGGCAAGTAAGAAAATTTAAAAAAAAATTGCAAACTGTGCCGTATGACATATCAAATGAAAGGGCTTACTACGAGGGTCCAAAAATATTTTTTTTTGTTATTTGAAAATATTTTATTTTTAGTTATTTAAGAAAATAGTCGAAAATTGACCATTCCCATCCGAAACTACTACTTCACAATATTGTGAGTACAAACTTACATTTACAGTTGGACAATGTTAAGTTTGTTCTTGGGATAAATTTAACTACGGAACCCTTCATTGTTCGTGGCCCGACACGTATTTGGCCGGGTTTTTTTTCTATTAGGAGTTTGAGATACAAAATCATGACTACACAGCTTATGCACACTACCCACATTTTCACCTAGCAACTCTTAAAAACCCATATATCTGGTAATATTAGCAGCTCAGCACTCGCACAGTATAAAGTTTCATGTTACATTAGTGCTTAATCCCTCTAGACTCCATTCATCAAGTGTATGGGCTGAGATTACGTGCACGCTTTGTTTGAGCATTAGAGCAGGTGGAGCATTCTAGAAGCTTTTACACCACTCGTATACGACTGTTTATAAGCTGCGAAAATATGTAAATATAATGTTACATGAATGTAAATTTTGCATTGTATATTCGAGTTTTACGATGTGTAATAGAACATTATGAATCGTAAAAATTCCACGTTACGTTGAAGATTGTACTTCATATGCATTTTATTCGTTTTTGACAACGTAAAGTTACGTTACGTTGAAAATTCATTTTGTTTAATAAAATTTAATAAAAATGTAACTGTAGCTTAATGAAAGCGTTTATGAATTTATTTTTAAAGTATGGCAGTTGTGATAATGGGATCATTTTATCCAATTTAATCAGTCTGCATTTAAATAAAATAAGCATTTCCTGAGTATCTGAATTTCATATTTTATCTACAGTATAAATATTTTAACGTTATTCACAACTAAGAATCTTTTGCCCGTGGCTTCGCCTGCGTGGATGTCGGAATATTCCACGGGAACGTGCTACCGGGAAATCCTTCCTTATTCCTTGTCTACATTATAAAAGGAACCTCAAACCAAAAAAATCAGCTTTCTAGGTTCAAAGGTTTGGGCTGGGCGTTGATGAGTCAGTCAATCAGGACTTCTCTTTTTATTTTATATGGATAATTATAATAAAACATCCGAAGCTCAATTGTGCACCCAGTGGTAACGGTCCCGACTTACGAGTTGTAGTTCGTGGGTTCGAACCCAGCCAGGCGCTTTATTTTGTGTAAATAATTTCATCACCACTGCTCTCAAAACGGTGAAGGAAAACATCGTGAGGAAACCGGCTTGTGCTAGAACCAAAAATTCGAAGACATGTGACACCTACCAACCCGCACTGGGCCCGCGTGGTGGATTACAGCCTTCTCCCTCTCACCGAAAGGCCTGTGTCCCAGCAGTGGGAACATTATAGGCTGATTAATGCACAATAATTATGCTCTCAGTTGCTTTTACACATTTCACGGGCAGATACCCATGTATTTTGTATTTCGCTTTCGAGAAATCTGTTTAAAACTGCCATATGCAATCTGTGCTCATTTGTATTAAAACATTTAACTTTACTCGAGTTTGCTCTAGCATGGTTAATGGTTTGGGTATCTTATGCCGCAAATTGTGCATCAGGTACAGTTGCGGACATTTGTGGTGAACCACGTTTGAATCTCATAACCATAGTAAGTCGATAAGTGGTTCACCGCAAATGTTTGCGATGTTACATGTGCTAAAATGCTGTTCTACGAGTATTTGGCTTTATTTGATAGGCAGAAATCCTGCATGTTTTTAATTAATACTTAGGTATTAAATTTCGTACGCTATGCTATTGTGCTCTATAGATATTTACTATACAGGGTCAAATTAACTTATCTAAGGAAACTCTGCAGTCGTGACGGGTTTTATCTAACCACGATAAAACAAGAAATTATTTTGATGATGTTTTTTTTGGGTGTTATCAACCGCCCACGCCGGTAGTCACTTAAAAAAATTAAAATATTGGTTTATAATCAGTTTTTTTGTATTCTGTAAAATTCATAAACGTGATGGGTATCGATATCTGAACACGATAAAACAGATGTTATCGACTCACACTTCAAGTAGCAACACTACCAGCGGTCATTGACCCCCAAAAAAAACATTAAATCATTTTTAATTTCTCGTGTTTAGATATCGATCGATACCTTTCACTTCTGCGGAGTTTCTCTAGCTAATTTAATTTGACCCTGTACAGTACAAATAAAACATTATTAGGGCATAGAACTTAATAATAACGAGATTGCTCTAGTGTGGTTGATGTGCAGGAGCCTTTTACTTCCCGGTTTAGGGGGCCTACTCCCTAAGTCCGTCCGTCTTCCCGTCCGTCCGTTCATCCGTCCGTCTGACATTACGATCTATCGAAACAAGTGTAAAAGTTAAATTTTTCGGACGGGCAAAAACACACCGGGAGTAGGGACAACTGGCAAATCATGTTGTCATTCATACATCGTTCGGTCCCCGAACCAATCATCCATCCGTAGGTGATACGGAGTAAGAAACGGCCGTAACGAAGGCTCAAACTACGGGCTTCATGCTTAGGGAGTAGGCCCCCTGATATTAGATAAGTTTCGTACGTCGCCATATTGTTCTCTAGCGACATCTGTCAAAAGCTGGGGCCAAGTGCAATGTTATTTAGTAGTTTCTTGTGCGACTAGATGTTATTTGGTTAAGATGCTTTGTTGAGGAAATATCCTCAACACAAAGCATCTTAATTTAATATTTGGGACAGTTGTATTTTTACTCGTTTTCAGGGTTCCGTACTAAAATGGTAAAAAAGGAACCCATAAGGTGTGACTCAGTCTGTCTGTCTGTCTGGCACAGCTGGATATCTCAAGAACTACTAATGCTATCACCTTGAAATTTGGTACAATTTTAGATTACGTTTACCCAACTATTTTGCAAATAAGAAAGAATTTTTTTTTTTTTTTTTGCAAAATGTACTGGAAGGGGGTCTTAAAAATTCAAAGTGGGGCTACTACGGCATGTATCATATGAAAGAGCGCTGTTTGCACATTCTCAAACATTTTTTTTAGGCCGCACAGTTTTCGACTTTTGATGAAAAATGTAAAAAAAATACCGTCCAACCCCGGAGATAAGGGGGGGTATCTCCGAAGTTTGCAAAGCGAAAAATCTCAAATAATTCTATGTGATAGAAGTTTATGTTAAGATTACAGGAAAAATAAAACGATGTCTCTAAATTGCACAGTTTTTCAGAAATCATCAATAAAAAATACATATAAAGTATGGTACGGAATCCTCGGTGCGCGAGTCCGACTCGCTCTTGACCGGTTTTTTTTACCTACGAAATATTTACCGAGCCTGATAAATATTTCGTAGGTGTAAAAAAAAGTGTGCTATTTAGAGATATCGTTTTATTTTTCCTAATCTATCACATAATAATTATTAATAATTTCAGATTTTTGTCTATGCAAACTTCGGAGAAAAGCGGACCCCTTTTCTCCGAAGTTTTTTTTTTACGACGGTATTTTTTTTTTCATTTTTCATCAAAAGTCGAAAACTACGCGGTCTAAAAAAAAAAAAGTGTTTGAGAATGTGCAAACAGCGCTCTTTCATATGATACCCCATTTCACACGCCCTAGTAACTTTACTTCGAATTTTTAATACCCCCCTTCAGTCCCCTGTTGCAAAAAATATAAAACTGTCCCAATTTTGATAGCATTAGTATTTCTTGAGATATCCAGCTGTGACAGACGAGAGACAGATTGAGTCGCCATAAGGGTTCCTTTTAACTATTTTGGTACGGAACCTTAAAAATACTATTCTATAGGCAGTGGACATCGTCAGCCCATGTGTAAACAATTTATCTCCGATTTCCATAACCCAACTTTACGATAGAAAAGGTCCCTCAAATCCACCAAAATAATATATTATTCACTCTATAATTCATACAACAAACGAGTCGGCAGACTGAAAACCTTTTTAAAATAATCCTTTGGGTACCCTCGAAACCTATTTGGATGTATTGGATCCATCGATTCTTTAGTCATCAGCGGTATAAGGCAGCCACGCCTCTTCGCTGTCCTCACGCAAAAACTTCGGGTTTTCCGACTGAATCGACCGTGGTTTTTGTTGAGCTTTTTTCATGTACTTGATACGAAATTTATTGGCATTACGTGAACCAAGGAGACAGCTGGTAGCGTGGTTTATGTGAATCTATGACTAAAGTCGTAGTAAGTTTGAATGAGGATCGTTGGGAGTGGAAGTCTGTCTATTGTTTTGTTAGACCTATGTTCTAGAATAAGCTGGCATGCCATTTCAGATTCACCAATCAGAAGTTGATATGGCACACGGCATGCAAGCTACTTGCATAGTTTTGTGCAAGTTATAGGCATGTCTATTCTCACCCTAAAGAATAGAGCTAAACAGGGTGTTTATTTTAAAATGTCAAGCCAATGCGAGCTGATAGCAGAGTACCATACCTATCGATTTAACCCCCATGTATGTTCTACGATTTTTTTTTTTTTTTTTTGTAGTTGTCGAGTTATTTTGGATACCTCATTTCTTTGTAGTTTTCCGAGTTATTTTGGATCCCTCATTTCATATCAATAGTAGTTGTTAAGGATAGTAGTAGGTTGGGCACGCCACAATTGCGGCGATAAGTCCCCTCTTTGAGGAGTGGTTAGAGCGGCGCCACGGCGTCCTCACCTTCCGCCTGACGCAGGTCCTCACCGGACACGGCTGTTTTGGGAGGTTCCTGTTTCGCATAAGGCGGGAGGAAACGACCGGGTGTCACCATTGTGTGGATCGCCCGGAGGACACGGTGGAGCATACAGTGGAGGTCTGCCCGGCTTGGGCAGAGCACCGCCGTGTTCTCACGGAGGCGATCGGCGGCGGCGATCTCTCGCGTCCGAGCCTGGTTCAGGCCATGGTGCAGAGCGAGAGTGCATGGGAGGCCGTCACCTCCTTCTGCGAAGCAGTGATGCTCGCGAAGGAGGAGGCGGAACGCGTGAGGGAGAGGCAGCCTCACGCCCTCAGTCGCCGCAGGAGACGCCCTGGGCGGCGGGAATCGCGAGGCGATTTCCGGCCACCGTAGGCGCGGGCCTGCGGACGGTGAGTAGCGGGTAGCTCGCCGTCCGGTAAGGACCAGGCCCGAGTCGACGGCGCGTTGTGTTCCACGCGCGCCTCAAAGAGATGTCAGCAAATGATGGGGTCCAATAGGGCCGACGCCGCTGGGGTCGCGGGTTGTTTGAAGAAGATACCGCGGCCCTGGCATAGGCAACTGAAGGAACACGGGTGGGTTTTATTCAGTAAAAGTCTGACACGCCCTTCCGCTCCACCCAGGGCGGGAGAAGTTATTTGATGATTTCCCACCCTCAAAGGATAGTAGTAGGTATAAAATTTGTGTTTTTATTATCAACTAAAATAAATTATAAAATATGAAAATCACAATATATCAGATACACCACTTTCAACGACCAATTTCAGCAAATAATGACCTATTTAGTACGTTCTTGTTCAAAGTTGACCCAAAAAAGATATAATTTTTTAAAGCCATCGTCTCGTTGAAACAGGAAAAATATCGAAAAATGAAAACCGGTCAAGAGCGAGTCGGACTCGCGCACCGAGGGTTCTTTCATATGATACCCCACATGACCTAGTAGCCCCACTTTAAATTTTTAAGACCCCCTTTCAGTCCCTGTTGCAAAAAAAATATTTTTTTTTTTATTTCTTTCTTATTTGCAAAATAGTTGGGTAAACGTCATCTAAAACTATTCTAAATTTCAAGTTGATAGCATTAGTAGTTCTTGAGATATCCAGCTGTGACAGACAGACAGACAGACTGAGTCACACCATAAGGGTTCCTTTTTTACCATTTTGGTACGGAACCCTAAAAATTATAACTCGAAAACTACAAAAAACCGTAGAACATACATGGCGGTTAAATAGATAGGTATGGTACTCTGCTATCAGCTCGCACTGGCTTGACACCTTAAAAGAAACATCCTGTATATTAAAACCAGATTTGAATAGAAACGTTATGTTATGTTAGTTACGCTTGATCATTGTACAGTCAATACGGATCATAGGAGCTCGTGGAGGAGGAGCTCGTGGCTAACTAATAACAGCCTCACGGGTCGATCCATCAAGTCAAGCTACTCTTGCCGCGGTTGGTGCTTGGATGTGTGGCCATCTCCAAATACCGAGGTTCCTCCGTGCCTCGGAAAGCACGTTAAGCCGTCCTAAAGTGAAGTTTGACCGCAATTACACGAGTCGCTGCATCCGAAGAGATTTACATACCCGCCTGAAATACTGATGTTAAAATCGCGTCTTTGCGAGGAAAACGTGGCATTTCGGAAAAGGTGTTTTTTGTTATTATTCGATTGTAGAATCTTTTTGTGTATTTTTTAAATTTTGTTAGATAACTCATTTAACGTTTTAAAGCACATTAATTTACTTGTCATATATTTTTAAAGTTTACATAGCGCTGTCTGTAAAATTGCATTTTTCGAGATAGCACGTTTTTCTCGCAAAGATGTTAAATATAGTTTAAGACTAGCTGACCCGACAGACGTTGTCCTGTCCCAATTTCAATAAATGCACTTTCAGTTTTCCTGAATCAGCTGTTCAGTACATTTATCTGTAACAAACTCGTCAAAATGTAGGGAGCAGCTGAATTTTTTTTCGCGATTTCAGGTTTGGTCCCATAGTAAAAGTTGTTCATAATCATGAGTACAATGACCCCTTAACAGGTTGCTGGTGTTTTACCAATAACCCTGTATATATAGATAAATAGCCCTCTTAAATGAATGACATTAAGTGAACGATGGTAGATGGCCGGGTGCGGAATACGCCCCACCACTGCAGGTACTATTCTTACCAAGGGTTATCGTGTTACCCAGAAAATGGGTTGTGGAGGTCAGATAGGCAGTCGCTCCATGTAAAATACTGTTAATTCAGCTGCATCCGGTTAGACTGGAAGCCTACCCCAACATAATTGGGAAAAGGCTAAGCAGATTGATTTAATAATAACAACTAATTAAGTACACAAATTTGTACAAGCGGACTTAATGCCATAGGCATTTTCTACCAGTCAACCTTACAAAACCCCAAACCACTGAATACATACAACGTGTAACGTTAAATGCGCAAAACCTCTTTCAAAAAAATCGAATCAATTTGTTCAATGAGAATAGTACAACCCAAACCAAAACCAAACCTTCTTATACCAGGCCAGATGCACTCCGCACTTTAGGTATGAAGCTACAAGTACGCGGCGGGCTCGACTTGTCGACACAATTTAGTGTGTGCTGCCGCGCACCGGCCGGCTCGAACGATAGTTCGATACTCGCTTCCGGGTCGTAAAAGAAGACAACCCTAACGAGTCAGAAGGTATAAGAGCTACGCGATAGAAAGAGAGGCAACTTCTAGGTGAATATAACTGTACTTCTAGGTGAATTGCACTTTATTGTGTCGTAGCAAGAGTCGCTATATACGAGTATTTAAACGATTTTGCGGAGAGAATCTTCAGTACTTGTACTATTAGTATGTATTTATTCTGTGGTAATACTTTCATTTGGCACTTGAACTGTATTGTAACATCAGCTGTTATATAACACTGTTCTCTCCAAACCTTCACGATGTAATAAAAAACCGGTCAAGAGCGAGTCGGACTCGCGCACCGAGGGTTCCGTTCCGATTTCTGAAAAAGTGTGCTACTTAGATACATCGTTTTATTTTTCCTGTAATCTTTACATAAACTTCTATCATATAGAATAATTTCAGATTTTTCTCTTTGCAAACTTCGGAGATAAGGGGGGGGGGGAACGGTATTTTTTTTTTCATTTTTCATCAAAAGTCGAAAACTATGCAGACTAAAAAAAAATTAAAAATAGTTTGAGAATGTGCAAACAGCGCTCTTTCATATGATACCACACACACTCTAGTAGCCCCACTTTAAATTTTTAAGACCCCCTTTCAGTCCCTGTTGCAAAAAAAATACCGATTATTTTTATTTATTTCTTATTTGCAAAATAGTTGGGTAAATGTCATCTAAAACTATTCTAAATTTCAAGTTGATAGCATCAGTAGTTCCTGAGATATTCAGCTGTGACAGACAGACAGACAGACAGACAGACAGACAGACTGAGTCACACCATAAGAGTTCCTTTTTTACCATTTTGGTACGGAACCCTAAAAACAGTTAACACTTAAACAACACAAACCCGATACCCAAGTAATGACATCATAAAAATTGCACAAAAAAATAAAAGATTTCTTACCGAGAGCAAACTTTACAACGACTTCTTAATTTAAGTGGTACTCGGTAGAGTCGCGTAAGTCCCCCTTAACCAAGAGTGTCTCTCAAACAGCTCACAAGTACCGTTCAAAATATTAACTTTTAAAGGTAGTAAAGTATAGTCGCGTAATTGTTGCTTCGTTTATAGGTGGTAGGTGGCTGTAATGAGGGACTGCTAACTTCCATTGGATATTAGCTGTTGCCTGTAACTTCGTCTGCATTTTATCGTTCTATATTTTTAACTAGCTTCTACCTGCGACTTCGTCCGCGATCTAGGCTGAAAAATAGCTTATGTAAATTTCATCCAAATCCGTTCTGCCGTTTTAGCCGTGAAAGCGTACAAACAAACATACAAACCCACTCTCGCATTTATATGACATTCTTACAATCTATGCGACCTTACCTTAAAGGTCGCATAGGTTATAAGAATGTCATTGTCATTTGATTCGTATAACTACGTTTTTATTTTGTTATTACACTTTCGGCTATAAGGACTTAAACTCAGAATAGCAATGTTAAGTCTCATAATAATCAATCAATATTTTATTGAAAACAAGATTTGTCTTTGAGCATTTTTTTTTAAATAATAAAAATCTAATTTAATTTTCAGCTTCAATTAGTTTTATTACTAAGTAAAACCAGTAATTAGCTGGAAGTTTTTCTGTATAACTGTATTACCATTACAAAATTCTGAATCTCACAACTCTCGATACCATTGCGCTTCCGTCACAGTATACATAATAGCACAAGTACAGAAGATTCTCTCCGCAAAATCATTTAAATAAATAACGACTCTTGTTACAACACTTTAAAGTGCAATTCAGGTCGTATTCACCTAGAAGTTGCCTCTCTTTCTATAGCGTAGCTCATATACCTTCTGACTCGTTAGGGTTGTCTTCTTTTACGACGCGGCGCGTGAGAGAGTATCGAACTAACGTGCGAGCCGGCCAGCGCGCGGCATCCCACACTGAATTAGCCCGACAAGTCGAACTTGCCGCGTACTTGTAGCTTCATACCTAAAATCTTCGCTAATCTAACTAACTAACTGACGTATCCGACATTTGGACTAAGCCGATAGCTGACCTAACTATAGTAATTTGATATATTTTCCAAGTCGAATCGATCTGTCTAATCGGCGTATCTGTACCTATGCCTTACGGTCCCCATGATAATGCAAAAATCGAGACTGATATGTCTACCTATAGTTTACAAAAAAAAAAAAGAAAAATAGCTTGCCCTGTAAAAGTAGATTAGCGACGAAATGTTGAGTGCGCCTGGCCTGCTTCCATACAAAATTACTACCTATTTATTGTCCCTATCCTTACAGGGTGCATCGGCAGCAGAGGTCACGTACTCGATAACGAGGGACACTTTAGATCACAATACTGCGCTATTGTGTGCGCTGTACTCGCTGTACTCATTCAACTAGTTCCCTTGACTTGCGACCTCTCGCGACTTTGTGCGATACTAGGTTTTATTTCATTTGATTTTTCTCTTGAAAGTTTTCTTTTTTTCTCTGTCTCTTTTGCAAAGTTAGGTATACTATGCGGTGGGTTAGATAACTGAGTTCGGTTGATATCTATATAAATAAAAAGAGAAGTCCTGACTTACTGACTGATTGACAAACTGACTGACTAACTCATCAACGCCTAGCCCAAACCTTTGGTCCTAGGAAGCTGAAATTTTGCACAGAGTTTCCCGATATAATGTAGACAAGGAATAAGGAAGTAATTCCCGGTAGTACGTTCCCGTGGGATATTTTCTCACATAAACGCGGGCGAAGCCGCTGGCAAAAGCTAGTCTCAAAATAAGGACAACAACTAAAGTTAATCAAGTTTTGCGTATGTCCTTTCTAATTGTGCTGTGCTGCAATAACGAGTTAAAAGAGTCATCTATCGTATTACCGGTATATTGTATTGTTTTTATTGTTTTAATTTATTTATAGAACACCGCGCCGGTACCTATGCTCTGTTCCAAAGTATATAATGAAAGTGTAAACAAACCCAGAAATTAGAAATAATTTATTTGCCAATAATATAGGTACTAACACAGATACTCGTATGATATGAGTTCAGGATAAGGCACTATAAGACGCAAATCTTCGAGGTAAGGTAATAGGTAAGTACCTAAATCGTGACGGTAGACAAATACGTTTGAAAATGGCGATACATTTGATTTGTGTTGAATCTCGTGTCGGCCAATATGAAAGTTATTTCACTGTTTTATTTTTTATTTTTTTAAATAAGTACGGTAGTACGTAAGTTAAAACATTTTTACATATTTGTTTAGTTGATTATAGTTACAAAAACATGAATAGTTGTCGCTCAAAATATTGAGCATTTAAGACGAAAAAGTTTTTCCCCTACTTTCTTGCGATTTTTTTTTCAAGACGATATAATATATAATAGATAATTTCTGTAAAAAGTATTTTTTTTATAGACTGTATTTTTTTTTGGCTTGTAACAATACAGCTAACTGTGCGACGAAAAAGTGGACGTTTTACGGTGTTCCCTATTTGGGCAGTGCCTTAAATTCTTACGCAATCAATCACTCAATTCAATGGCATTTATATGTTTTCAACTTTATATCTCACCAGTTTTTCCAAAAAAAAAAAATTGTGTCATATTTGGGGAGTAAAGAAAGAAGCCTGTCCATAAGTTTAGACAGTTTTCTGATACGCCTCCCCTAGAGTAAACTATCTGCGATGAACAACTTTGTCAAATTAAGTTTATTGACAAAGCTACATGTTGCATAACAAAGCATCTGACGATGACGACACTGGACGTTTGTAATAAAAACGAAAAAGTGAAAACCTTTAAAGGGTGTAAGAATAAACAGTGGTAACTTTTAAAGTGTCATTGTACTCGTTATTGTGAACAACTTTTACTATGGGACCAAACCTGAAATCGCGAAAAAAAATCAGCTGTTCCCTACATTTTGACGAATTAAGTAGGTATGCGAACATAAATGTACTGAAAAGCTGATTTTCTTTCGCGATTTCAGGTTTGGTCCCGTAGTAAAAGTTGTTCATAATGATGAGTACAATGACCACTTAAAAGATTTCCACTGAAACAAACCCTGTTCAGGTTAAATTCTTACGCAGTCACTCACTGAAGGGAATTAGTAACACATTCATCTGTATTTAGAAAGTTTGTTCCAACTTAAAATCTCACAACTTTTTCCAACAATTATTGTTTGAACAACATTAATAAATTGCAATTAAATGAAAAAGCTTAGACGAGAAGGTTACAAAATTAACCTCAATGGTCGAATGAAAAACATATTTAAGGTGATTTAAAATTAAAATTTCGGGTTTAGGTATACAAATAATCAAATCAAAACACTCAATTTGTAAGTGGTACACTGGTACAGTCAGCAACAAAAGTCGATTATCACTTGAGTTTTTTAAATCTTAATTATTGAGAAAAATACTTCATTAAAATTGGAACAGATGCAAAATTTAAAGAAAATTAACTGTTATCTAATAAATGAAATGCTATAAAGCAGGTTATCGTATAATTTTGTGTTAATTTAGATGATGTCAAAAAGTAGTAGTGTTAACCGACTTCTGTTGCTGACCGTACTACAAAATGTCATCCACAGATACTTTTTCTGATCCATTTGTTTATATTTTCATTAGATAAGTACTTTTGGTAGAGACCATACCTGTATTTGTAATGTTAACTTGATAGAACACCGCTACACCTATAGTCAACTACGTTACACCCACTCCAAAGCTGCGCACACGCTCACTAAACACCAACAAACTTCCCCCGACAAACCAATCACAATAACAAAATCACAATATTGTCAAACGACCTACATTGCCCGCAATATAGGCGACGAACGATAATGCAGTGTTTTGCATCGGCATCCGCACTGCGCATTACATTGGTGGCGCAGTTACCCACTGCCGATGCCACTTACATGCTGGGGCGGCGATGCGGTCGTAAATTAGCTATTTGCTCGCTAGCCCGATGTGTGCGTTTTACGCAGTGGGGATCTGATTCTATATGTATAGTGCAGGGATTTCAGAAGGCTAATTCTCGTACCTAAAAACGTTCAAATTCCAGTTTAATCTCATGCCAGCGACAATCAAATGTCAAAAATGTAGGTAAACGCTATACAATTTTTGACAGTTTGAGACTGAGATGAGATTGCGAACGTTGTTAAAAATACGGGAATTGCCCCTCTGGTCGTGTGTTGTTGTTTTTTTTTTGTGGGTGTTCTGAGTGAAGGGAAATTTGATTTTGAGAGACTGGAAATTATACCTACAGAGTGTTAGGGTCGCGGGTTGTTCGAAAGAGATACCGTGGCCCTGGCACAGGCAACTGAAGGAACACGGGCGGGTTTTAGTCAGTAAAAGTCTGACACGCCCTTCCGCTCCACCCAGAGCGGGAGAAGTCATTTGATGATTTCCCATCCACAAAAAAAAAGGTGTTAAAAGAACAAAGTCGTCATTTACGCGTTCTGTACATCAAACTTTTATTTCTGGTGCGAAAAATCGGTGTTAGCGCGCAATGTAACGCGCGCAAAATATTGAGCTTATGGGTGCATGCAAAGCGCAACGGTAGGTACAGAGTTGTGGGGGTATCACTTGAAACTTGATTTCGTGAAGAAAAAAAAAATTAAAAAAAAGTTGGATTTTGATCTTCAACCAATATCTCCGTAACCAAAAAGTTCCCAGAAAGTCTCTTTACAATTATTGATATCTTCCTTTTGTTCATATTTCAAATTCTATTATTTCAAAATCCAAAAGAATTAGAGGTACTCCTTGACAACAACACAACTGTTCCCCTACTGTTAACAGTTTTACTAAAAATAACAACTGCTTGGAAAGACTATAAAATGCCATTTTTTTCCGGCGAAACAAGGGCACGACCTTAAACTTAGGTAAAACCCTAAGCAAATAAAACAAAAAAAATACACTTCTTCCGTACCCGAAATATAAATGTAAATTCAATATCTTCGTAAAATATGCGGTACCTGCCTAATAACGCGAGGACTCGAAACGTATACAATTTTTCACGCTGTGAATGTGTGCGTGTAGACGAGTAGCGTCAGCACCATAGATATAAGAAAGAAGAAGATGTGCCCAGTATGTTAAAATGTATCGGAACCCTGTGTCTCCACTTTTTCCCTTTGTCACTTTCATGATTTTAAAGACAAATACGGTAAAATACTTGTACTTACATTTGGAAAGTGATTCCATGATTTACATGGCTTCGGTTTTTACAAGAAACCACTGAACAACACGGCATTCTTATAAATTGTCACGGTCACAGTCGAAAGCGCACTAGTTCGGGGAGATGGAACTTGTACTGTGAACGGCTCATACTGAGCATGTGGCGCGGACACATTTTCGCCCGCTTGCCAGTTCTCCTGTTTTTTTTTATATTTTTATGGTCAGCACATAACGCACACACACACTTCCGACTTTACCATTGTCTCGGACGGTACTAGGAGCTCCTGTGCTCACACACATTCACAGCGTGATTGTACATTTGGTAAACACAAGTAAAGTGCGTGTCGCTTCGTGAGATAAAAATACTGTATGATGAGACCACATGAGTGCAAATACGAGTAAATTCTGCGACTGTCTGCTGAACACATAAATTATGGCTGTCGGTCGGCGGTCACCAAACTAATACAATAAAACGCTAGAATACGGACAAAAACACCGACGTTTAATAATTTAACCCTAGATGAAAAAACCGGACAAGTGCGTGTCGGACTTCGCACAATGAAGGGTTCCGTAGTTGGTATGAAATTATGCCAAGAACAAACTTAACATTATAGTTGAAAAACATGTTCTCCCATGTATTCCAACAGTACCTAAATGTAAGTTTGTACTCACAACATTGAGAGATTTACCATGTTATTTTAAGACCCCAAACTTCTTATAGTTTTCCTGTAATCTACAGGTATAGACCTATTTTCTGTATTTTTTTTTTAATTTTAGGCTCAGTTGTTTCGGAGATAAGGGGGGGAATGGTCAATTTTCGTCTATTTTCTTAAATAACTTTAAAACTATTTATTTTAAAATTATAAAAAAAATATATTTGAGACCTTCATAGAAAGCCCTTTCATTTGATATGTCACACGGTACAGTTTGCAAAACTTTTCTTTTAAATTTTCTAGTTTGCCCCCTAAAAGTGACCCTCATATTCAAGATTAATTTATTTACTTTAGCTGTACGTGTTTGGGTCACAGAAATCCATATGTGTACCAAATTTCAACTTAATCGGTCCATTAGGTTCGGAGCAAATTGGCTGTGACAGACGGACAGACAGACAGACAGACACACGAGTGATCCTATAAGGGTTCCGTTTTTTCCTTTTGAGGTACGGAACCCTAAAAAGACAAACTAGGACCGGTTTTGTTAGAAACCAAAATTAGGGTCGCTAATTTTTCGTAGGGAGTCATCTGTTTGTAAATAAAACATTAGCATAATCAGCCTGTGCCACTGCGGGGACACAGGCCTCCTCTCCGTGAGAGGGAGTGGGCCGTAATCTACTACGCGGGCCCAGTGCGGGTTGGTAGATGTCACATGTCTTCGAATTTTTGTTCTAGGACATGCCAAACCGATGTCCTCACGATGTTTTCCTTCACCGTTTTGAGAGCAGTGGTGATTAAATAATTTACACAAAGTTAAGGGCCTGCCTGGGTTCGAACCTACGTCCTACAACTCGTGTAAGTCGCGACCGTTACCACTGGACCTCCACTGCTGCAAATAAAATATTAATATAACGTTTTGTGCCCACAGCAAGTGTCATTCCTGACATTCCGATGACAAAACACAGTGTCCCAATATTCTAGCGACCTTATTCGCTTCAAATCGTAAAGCAGAGAGTTACAGCCGCCACTCGTAAAAACTCCAATCGCCCACGGTTTTATGTTCGGAAATGTAGCGCTCTCTATCGTAGAAAAAACTGTTTTTTTTTCCATTTTGGCCCGTTTTATAAATCTCCGCGATTTAACGTGCAGTAAAGGGGAGAAGTTTTAAGCCAAGATCTTTAACACGCTGTTATAAGTTAAAGTTATGGATGTCACTGTTAAACCAGTCATTTTCGATAACTTTTCTAACTGCAGATTAATGTTAGCTTCTTATGTAGATTTTCCTTTATAGGATTTTGTTGTAAAGTTGTTCCATTTTATATTCAAATAACATGAGGGGGGGCAGTAACCATTTATGTTCATTTTAAATCTGAGTTAAATCTGAGTTTACCCAGACCTTGCAAGACTTGGTCTCTATTTTAATTGATTTGAATGAGAATTTTTCACAAAATCATTTTTTGCGAGGTCACGCAAAAAATAATAATATTTGCGATGCTAAAAATAAGATTGTTTTAATTTAATGACTTTTGCAACATTGGAACAGAACGAACACACGTCTAAATTAACCATTTTTTGTTTTTGTAATGCACGTCATAAAAATCCACCCTATGGATTATTTCCCATGTTAACAATCCAGCCAAGCTTAAACACATTTTTCATTTAAAAAGGCCGTTTATACATAAAATTAACAAGTAAACATGCATAACATTAAATCACGAACGTAGGTAGGAACTGATTGATGACACTGCCCTAATTATGTAGCGTGAACACCACGTTTTCAACAGCCTAATTATGGTTTAAACCTTTTATCTAGGAAGGGGAAGGCCCCTATGGAGAGGGGAATAAAAATCGAATAATGTTCATAGTCTTACGGGCAAAGATTTAAATCGTAAGATTCGCCCTTCCGTGTCAAAAAATAATCGCGTTACTGTTTCGTTTTGACACCTGTCTGACACAATGACGCAGTGATTTGACTTGATTGTCATGGAAACGCTATTTAATATGTGTGAGCTCACTCTTCTCAAAATAGACACTTTTCGTGTGACTAAGCACGGTGAAGGCAAATCTAGCGACTTAAATCTTTGCTTAGAAAGAAAGAACAATGTTTATTTGAAACATTTCGTGAAACACAAAATAGAAATAAAATAAAAAGTGAAAATAATTTTCTATACAACAATAGTGTGTGCCTCTCGGCTGCGCCAAAAAGGTTCATTTCAGGAGTAATAGCAGACAAAATGCTTACGGGGTATTACTACCGGCTAGTAACCAAAATGATGTGCTGTTACTAGGTACCCTATTAAATAACAGCTTCTGAAGAGATGGGATACTTACCTATTTCTGTTCTTTAATGAAGAAGCCAACTCCTTTACCTGAGCAGGAATTAATTCCGTATGCACGTTTTATGATAACATTTTCTGCCAATTTGCTACTTATGAAGATCTCGGACTTGGTAACGCAAATTAACTAGTGGACATTTATAACGTGACTAGTTAAATGTTGCTATGTCGGACCTTACTTGAACCCCTAGAGTTCCCCAGCATTTCTGGGACGAGAAACGCTTGCGCTTTCTAACCACACGGTCGCGACCTCTTGTATTATTTGAGTACGTCTGCACGGACCCGTTTTTGACCATGTCTTCCACTGTTTTTGTGGTAAAATTAGAAAATGAACTACCAACTTGATAAAAGCGAATAGAACTAAGACTAGACAAATTAAAGATACCTATCCTTATTAATCCTATAAGTTCTTAACAAAAAACTTAGCTTAAATAATTACTTTTGTGTACTAATAAAACTTCTTCTTTTACAGGTAAGTCTTCATTCCTTTCACCCAGCAACACAAGTAAGTGGTAGAGGGATATTACACACTATGTCTATCATGTACCGGATCATAAATACCTTTTATCTTATCATCATCTCTGCCTAGCCTTTTCCCAACTATGTTGGGATCAGCTTCCAGTCTAACCGGATGCAACTGAATACCAGTATTTTACATGGGAGCGACTGCCTATCTGACCTCCACAATCCAGTTGCTAGCCATGGTGCGGAGCGAGAGTGCATGGGAGGCCGTCACCTCCTTCTGCGAAGCAGTGATGCTCGCGAAGGAGGAGGCGGAACGAGGCAGCCTCACGCCCTCAGTCGCCGCAGGAGACCCCCTGGGCGGCGGGAATTGCGTGGCGATTTCCGGCCACCGTAGGCGCGGGCCTGCGGACGGTGAGTAGCGGGTAGCTCGCCGTCCGGTAAGGACCAGCAGTGCGATTCTGTAACCATCTCACCGTGAAAACTTAGGTGAAGTGAGCGTGGAGTGAGCTGTCAATAGTGTCAATTCCTAGCAAAAACAAACTCACTTCACCTAAGTTTTCACGGTGAGATTTTTACAGAATCGACCGGCAGGCCCGAGTCGACGGCGCGTTGTGTTCCACGCGCGCCTCAAAGAGATGTCAGCAAGTGATGGGGTCCAATAGGGCCGACGCCGCTGGGGTCGCGGGTTGTTATAAGAAGATACCGTGGCCCTGGCATAGGCAACTGAAGGAACACGGGTGGGTTTTAGTCAGTAAAAGTCTGACACGCCCTTCCGCTCCACCCAGAGCGGGAGAAGTTATTTGATTTCCCACCCTCAAAAAAAAAAAAAAAAGGTAATACGATACCCCTTGTTAAGACTGGTTCTCAGACTTTCGAACTTCTGACAAGCCGTAACGACTGTCGAAGATCTACAAATATATCATACCGAAACTCACAAATGATTCTGTATGTGATGCGGAGGAATGTGGTAAAGTTTTGAGTATAAATGTGGATGGCTTTAGGAGTAAGGGAAGACCTAAGAAACGATGGATGGACTGTGTAGCCTCCACTACACTACTCGCGAAGTTGCTTCAACGAAGTACTCGTCGAAGTTGATCGAAGTCCGAAGTACGTGTCTACACACTCGTGCAACTTCGCGAGGAGCTCAGTCACCCGGTGGCACCCGCGCGCTTTACACCACAGACTAAGTAGTATTCTTTGCACCATGGATAATGTTGAAGTGGCAGCTGCCGTTGCAATGTGCACTTTCGCATATTATAATTACGTGTGAATTTATCACGCGACAATTTGAAGTGAGTCGAGTAGTGTAGTCAGACGCTTCGTCGGAGCACTTCGGGCCCTTTGACTCGGGCGCAAAAACCGACAACGATCGGAAGTCGCGCCAGGCGAGCCGAGGTTGCACGAAGCGAAGCGAAGTGGCCGTCCACACTATCGTATTCGCCTAACTTCGACCAACTTCGCGAGTAGTGTAGAGGAGGCTTGTGAAAGATGATGACTAGAAAGTTGGAGACTACCGAGATGACGACGGTATGTATGGAAGAAAATTGGGAGCAGGGCAAGGGAATGATGATGACATTACGTTGTCATGTCCTATAATTATAAGAGTCTTTGAATGCGGAACTCGTGGCTAAGTAATAACAGCCGCACGGGTTCATACATCAGCTTACGCTTGCCGGGGTTGGTCTGTGGATGAGTGACAATCTTTACATACCGAGACTCCTCCGTGCCACAGAAAGCACGCTAAGCCGTTGGCCCCGGCTGTTATTCGTGGATCTTTAACAGTTGTAACGGGTCGTTCAGAAGCCCGAAAGCCTGACAACCAGTCTTACCAAGGGGTATCGTATTACCCAGTTATTGGGTTGTGGAGGTCAGATAGGCAGTCTCTCCATGTGAAATACTGGTATTCAGCTGCATCCGGTTAGACTGGAAGCCGACCCCAACATAGTTGGGAAAAGGCTAGACAGATTGAGTGTAATATCTCCCATAGTCGTGAAATCATATTAAAATCCGGAACGTATCGCCCAAGTACATTAAAGTTCTGTTCATGTAAACTTGGTGTGAGTCACCAATTACCGATAGCTTCCTGTCGGAGTTTCACTACTACCCTCATAACTGGTTTTCTTCAAACTATCAACGATAAAGTTTGGAACATAGCAATCTATGCAATGGGCGTGTCCTAACAGATCTAAACTTCTGATATACGTACCTGATATGTGCTTCTGAGATATTAAACTTTGTTTGAGAATGCAGTATTGGCTTTTAGCGTTAATACCTGGATTTAGTGATATTTAAGCATGGCAGGGGAGTACGAATATTCAATTTGCAGCGTATTGAGAACATTCTATTACAAAGCCAAGCCACTTGGGAACTACAATTAAGACCCAGATATTGCCAACGGCTTTGAGTGGTTAGCTTGTGTCTGTGCTGAGCTCGCGCAACGCGTCGTACGTTCACCCAGTAATAGGACTCGCCCATCAAGGAGCGCTGTCCCAAATTAGACGCATTATTAATTTATTCTATGTACACAAAACAAAATACGTATATTAAAAGTTAAATAATTAAATTATCTTTAAAATGGTGAAGGTTTTATAAAAATACGCTTGACAGTATTTGCGTGATTCTCAGTTTTTTATCCGCGGGCCTGTTTCACCACCTACTATTAAATTCATATTAACTTAATTGGCAGATGATTTCATGGCAAATTCTGTTCCATTTTTTAATATAGTCGGTAAGTAGTGGCTAGTCGTACATGGTGAAAAATAGGCCCATAGTAATATTTTTTTTCGCATATTAAGTTACTAAGAAAATGTTCTAATTTAACATTTATTTTTTCCATGTCATTAACATTACTCGTATCGTTTAAACGTGATCTTCAGTTTAAAATAATTAAAAGTCGTTTATCGTTCTGACAATATTCAGTCACATCACTTGATAATACGAAGGAGGACATTTTGAATAATAAAAGTACATTATAAAACCCGTCAATTAAAGGCTCTTACAGACAGAGGCGATATCGCGGTCGCGACGCGATATTTCGATATTATATCCGTAGAAAAATATCGCGTCGCGACGCGATATCGCCTCTGTCTGTAAGAGCCTTAAATCAGAATACTAAACACCCTTATTCAGCTTAATTCAGCTTTTGTCCATGGAAAACACCACTTTTGTATAGAGATGCGTACGCATCCGTTCGTTCGTCAGTTCGTCGTCAGTTGTTTCTATAACATGACATTTATGTTTGACGTAAGATTTAAACATAAAGCGCCGTTTACACGATGCAAGTTTCTGGAACGTTCAAGAGCAATAATTGCAGGTCATAAAGCACGTTCAAGTTTTTTGACATTCAAGAATTGCATGAAGTGTTTACACGCGTGCGATTCCATATAATGGCATGTACAATAATTTAATGCAAGTTTTTCCATTCAATAAAATCACACGCGACTTACACCAGGCAATAAAATTGACAGGCGATTATTGCATGCAAGTTTTGCCTAGAAATGATATTTCATTTAATTTTATTGAACGTCTTCTCAAGATATTTTTCAAGCTGTTCTTGATTTGATTTCTTAGCTCAAAATAGCAACAACGATTACCACACCCTCACTCACCGCACTCATAATTCAATGACAGCACAAATATCAGATCATGCCAGAATTTAATGCGATTTTATTGTACGAGCAATTATTGTATGTGCTGTGCGATTTTATTGTACATGCTTATACCAGTTTTAAAAGTTGCCCGTATCGTGCAATAATATTGTACGTGTTGTTTAGACAGTGCCAGATATTTGCCCTTCAATTTTATGGTATGCCACAGGCAATAAACTTGCGCCGTGTAAATGGAGCTTTACACACAATTTGAACATCATCATTTTCCTGGCCTTATCCCAATCTATTTGGGATCGGCTCAACATGTCCCTTTTTTCCATACTTCAACCAGGGACCACTTTGGTTACCCATTGAAAGGGTTTTCGATAGGGTTTTTCTAAGCAGTTAATCAAAAACTCTTACGATATGGGTAACCCTTTTAAACGGCTTAAACTCTCTTAAAAAAGATAACAGCGTAACATTTCGACTCGGAGCAATGTAAATCTATATCAATCTCTCGAAGATGGGTATGTAAAGATGGTCACCCATCCACGGACCAACCCCGGCAAGGCTTGCTTAACCTAATGGATCGACCCGTGCGCCTGTTATTACTTAACCACGAGCTCCTCATTCAAATATAAATAAAAAAAGCGTTTCTAGTAATACTTAGTGTTGATAAATTGAAAATGCAAGCAAGAAAATTAATATTCACTTGAAAGTTTTGTATTTTATCTTCGCATTAATAAAACCATTAATTCTTGATAAATTACTGTTGCCTCTTGTTCCAACTTTACTAAAGTTGTTGTGTTCAAACCATTTGTCTGCCTCAAGAAACACTTTTATCTAAGAAGGGCTTGCTTTTATATTTTAATCTTTTTAGAATTTCTAGATCACTTTGTTTGTAGTTATGAAATGTAATCAATTTTCATCTTGCACTTTTAATAAATCATTTTTTGACAGTTTGCTTTTAATTTAAAGAGTAGGTATTGTCATTTTACATTCTTATACAAACATTATTGTATTTCACAAAATACTAGCCATATATTTTAGATGCCTTGTTCTACAAAATTGTACCAAGATACATATTTTGATTTTCCTGTTATGTTTGTGGCCCCTACAAAAATGGTTTTCTTAAGGGGGATGCGCTAGGGTAGCTCGCAAAATTCACATTTACACTTACGTTTTTTGCAATTTACAGATCAGTGTCAGGTTGTATGATTTGTAGTCGTAACTAAAATATGGCTTTACAGAATTATAATCATTAGAATCAGCAATACAACTCCATAAGTTACATTTGCCCTCAAATCTAATGATTTCATGAAATAGTCATTCAATGGTGTAATACGAACTTACAATGCGTTTCAACTAAGAATAGTAAAGTCAATGACCTCTAACTGTCAACTGAAGCTAGAAATCTAAGGCTTGCAAAGTTTTGTAGTGTTATTCTTATCCATTTTAGTTCTGTTTTTGGAATTTGTTTTTGTTAAAATATGTCACTGACTTTGCAAATGTGTAAACGAGATGCTATTTTGCTAAATCTTCACAATATGGCGCAAGGTCATTCCTATTCTTAGTTGAAACGCACTGTAGAGAGTTGTATTGATGATTTTTATGATTATAATTCTATAAATAAATATTTGATACGGCCGCGAATCATATTTAGATCAACATACAACCTAACTTGCAAATTGCAAAAAACGTAAGAAATTTTGAATGTTGCGGCTACCCTGGCGCTTTCGCCTTAAGCAAAGCGTGCCACAGTTACCACAGTTCTCGTCATTATCAAACGTAGAAACTTCAGGCAACTGCCAAGAGACAAAAATTACAGTCAACACAAAATTTCATTTTCCTGTCTCCGTAATTCTCGTGGAAAGGGGCCTCTTTTACACAGCGTGCGACAATTCCCACCCCGTCATTATGTGAAGGCTTTATCTATTTCTGCACTGCAGTGTACACAACCGCCATATTAATTAACGCAAACACATTCGTGCGTAATGATATTAGCACTCGATATTTGGGGGCTGGGTGTGTAAATATGAAAGGACGTTTACACTTCGCTGGGTTAAGTGTGGATGTTAATTTGAGGGTAAGTGATATTTTTGGAACTCGTTTCAATTTTGATGAGAGGTTTTTGGGATGTCGTACGGATTTAGATTTCCCTTAGATTAGTAGTTTGGATATGACGTTATTGGATAGACAATTAAGGCAATAGACAATATAGGATTTTGTTTTGGATGGTTTAGGGACTAAGTACATTTATTCAGCTGAATTCAGCTTTTATCCATAGATAATACCAGTTTTGTACGCATCGTACGCATCCGTTAAGCTTTCCGCGTCTGGAGGCCTACTCCCTAAGTCCGTCCGTCTTTCCGTCCGTCTGTTCATCTGTCCGTCAGACGTTACGATCCATCAAAACAAGTGTAAAAGTTAAATTTTTCGGACGGGCAAAAACACATCGGGAGTAGGGACAACTGGCAAATCAGGTTGCCATTCATACTTCGTTCGGGCACCGAACCAATCATCCATCCGTAGGTGAAACGGAGTAGGAAACGCCCCTAACGAAGGCCGAAACTACGGACTTCGTGCTTAGGGAGTAGGCCTTGAACTTTAGTTAGGAAGGTTAAGGCGCTTCCTCGACCGACGACTTTGAGCGTTCGGTCCTTCTCTGTCCCCGGCGCTCTGTCCCGCTCTCTCCGCATGCCCATTTATCATAGAATTCACAATTTTTTTAAAATTATTATAATAAAAAAAGAAAGCAATCTTTTGAAATAAAATAAAACGTGATTTATTTACATTTTAAAATCCAAGTCCATCCATTTATTTATTTTATTTTATTTTTACAGTTTTAAGAAAGCTTACAGACCAATGGTAACAAAAATAACTATTGACAATCGCTAATTACAAGCTTCCACATTTATATTACAATGTTTTGTAAAACAAAAGCAAAAGATTTTTTAGCAAAAGATGCATGCAATCAATAATTTTAGTAATTTTTTTACAAGGAGTACTTTAAATGTATTTAATTTATAAATAACACATAAAAACAAATAAGAACTTGCAATGTGATAATAGGATATCGAACATTAATAATGTGCTTTTAGATGTAATTAGTGAGTTAACAGCCTCTGAATAACGCGCTATCCCAAGATTTTGCTCGGGGTAGCGCCTTACCCTCTTACAAATAAAATACGGAATAAAGTTATATCAGGAATAACAAAAGAATAACCATACATTTTCATAGGTTTAAATTTGGAATAACTTTATTCTGTGTTTATTAATAAGACGGTTAATGTTTTAGATCAATTATATTCAACCATTGTTTGCGATTCCGCCATTTTTGTTATCCGACGCGCGACTTCCACTCACAGTTAAATAAATATCACATGTTCCTGTGCATTGTCGGTACGCGTTAGTAATAAACTCTTAATAATAGTCTGACCTAGTTTCAAAGCCTAAATGTGCTCGGTGGAAAAGGATTAAACCACCTCTCACACTATGCGACTCGATAGCTCGGCGACCAGACGCAACGACCGGCTGCGGCCGAATTTTCATACACAACGTTATAAAATAAAATATTTTCAATTCAGACATAATTATTTGGCCCATAATATTATTGAAAGAAAGAAAGAAAGAAAAAAATTTTATTTGTGACACGCACAGGAAATACAGTTTAGAAGGAGCATAAAAAAGTAACAAAGCAAACATTACAAAATAAAGAAAAGTAAAAAAAAAAATAAACAAAAAATACAAACTAAAAAGACCTGTGCGAGGCCAAAAAGGCTCCCATCTCAGCATAAAGCTGCGATATTTAAAAAATAAATACCGCAACGCTGGTATTCTGACAGGGCCTACTGTGTGATGCCACGGACACACCACGGATATCTATAACTCACAAGGGGAATAAAATAAAATACAAATACAAATACTAGAATACCTACTTATAGTATAGCAAAGAAAAGAAAAAACAAAAACCGTAAATTATAAGTGCAGTGAATGCCTGACGCCCGACTCTAACCCCACTTGCTCAGACTATTGTCTATTTATAGTCTGTGACAAATTGACATTTAGACAAGCGATGACAGATGAGACGCGGGCGCAGGCGACTGGCTGTCAACCAACAATGCATTATTGCACAGACCAAGATGTAAAAGAAATTAAAGTATCGGTACAAATAAAACAATTAGTGTATAATAGATACGGCAAGAAAATGGTGCAGATAAATAATATAAAGAATTGTTGAGTGTTATATGCTTGTGTTGTGTAAGCTAAGGTCACAAATACTAACTACGTGCAGTCCCAGGGTGAGTTCAGACTTTCAGAGACTAGTTTCCTTTTGTAATCGTAACAAGTGTTGTTTATATTTCATACTAAAAGTACCAACTGTTTTTATAGCACGAAACGGCGGTGGCAAATCGTTCCAGCACCGAGAGGCAGCGAATTTAAAGCTTCCACGGAAAGCAGCAGTTCTGTGAGCACCGGCCAACAAAAGGTACGATGATGCTCTTGTTTTAATTTTATGTGTATTAGTTGGTAGTCCAACATAAAACTATGTTAGATTTAATAAATAATTAATTTAAGTATTTGCCGGCCTCCAACTCCAACCCAGTGCCCCAGAAAGGGTCTGTCCAGCTTGTGGCTGAGCAGGTTCAAGATTCAAGATTCAAGATAATTTATTTTCTCTTCACAAACGATGAAATGACAAATTAATTAAAACAAGCAGGACGGGTTCAGGACGGTGTTGGCGCTCCCACGCGTGCGGAACATCAGCGAAGCGATGCGGCGCCGCAGCACAGTGTGGAAGCCGTCTGTGTGCGCGTGCGCAAACATCGCGGACGCACTACAGCAGCGTGGGAGCCCCACCAGCACCCTGAACGCGTGATTATGTTGTATTCGGAGAGCGTTGATGGCGTTATGTTAAATTGGCTAGCTAATCTCGGCCGCAGCCGATCGTTGCGTCTGGTCGCCGACCTGTCGCAGTCGCATGTCGCATAGTGTGCGCCTTGTCTGAAAGCCTCGCAGTAAACACTTTCGCTAGATGTACACACGATAACAAAAGTGATTTTCTTAGAAATTATTGTAGTTTTATTAAGCTGTTTGATGCAGTGATGGAAAGGAAATCGGTTTTAAGGCGAAATGGTATCGTAACGGGGCCGCGGGGTGTCTTATGGTCGGCCCGCGCGCAATTTTATGGCACTCTTTTTATATATATTTTTTTTTTTAAATTCTATAATTATGCTCTGTTACATTCAAGTAAATCCACAATCCCCTAATGTCTGTAATGGTGAAAGTGTAGACGAAATTTTATTGAAATTGCTCTCATTACAATCGAATAACAGTTTTTCCTCATAATGGACGTATAAAAATGCTAATTTTGAGGAAATTGCGATTTTTTTGTATCGAGCCAAATTGCGTCAATCGTGTTTTGGCCCTCATAATTTACTTAACTTACTTTAGTGCGTGATAAATAATAGTAATGCTGTGCTATACGTGTGACACATGAACAAAATGTTTTTATCAATATTATCAGACCTAAGAAAGTGCTACGGAATTGTGTAAAAGTGCAAATTGACACTATTCTTAGTTATAACAAAATGTTTCACATAAAATAATAAGTTACAGTTAAATTGCTTATTAGTCTATTAGGCTAGATTGTAATCAATTATTAAGAACTAAGTTCTTTTTATTAAAGAAAAAAAAAATTACTTGGTAAAATCTTTTTTTATAGTCATGAAAAAAATAAGGCAAAGTAGTTTTTTAGGACAAAAATTGATTTTGAGTGAACAACATCTTCTTTGGAATCCACTTCACCGTAATAGTAGTTCTAGTGTACGGAGAAAATGTCGCTATAGTGCTAAAAGATATTGAAACTTCCGTTCGGACTCAAGCTTTATTCTATTGTGAAAGAACTTCTGGGAGATAATGTAAATCAAGGTAGAAATAATACAAACCTTGCCAAAAACATGAAAAATGTGAATAATATGAAACAGTTATCTCTGTTTGTATCAAGAAAGAGAATTAAATCTACATAATTATATGATTGCAAAGTTACAATTAGGTAGTAAAAATGGTTTCGTATCCTATTCCATATTTTTTCCGAATTCTAACTGCTAAATATATAAGGTCTATCTATTTACACATGAAATCTCTTAAGGAGTTATTTGTACTCATTATTATGAACAACTTACTATGGGACCTACATTTATGTTCGCATAACTCGGTCAAAATATAGGGAACAGCAGATTTTTTTTCCACGATTTCAGGTTTGGTCCCATAGTAAAAGTTGTTTATAATGACGAGTACAACGACCCCCTTACAGATTTCGTGTATTTTTGCAGTATATAACCCTCTATACGACCTCCAAAAAAAATATTAGAGGGCCTTTTCCTACCTCCTTTCTCATACACAATCTTCTATACAACGTGTCGTTTTGCGTCAAATATAATGATGTGGTATAGAATAGACCATCAAACTGAACAACTTTTTCCATGGCACCAACATCGTAATCGCGAAAAAAAAAGCCGTCCCATACATTTGCGTCGAGTAGGTATTGAAGACTCTATCAGTTAAAAATGTTTTCGCGATTACGATGTTGGTCCCATGGAGAAAGTTGTTCTGTATCACACCCTGAAATTTGACGAGGATGCAAAACGACACGTTGTATAAGAACTGAGTTGACACATTCCATCACCAAAATGGAATAAATCGCATTATAGCACAAATACGAATAAATATTTATGCTTAATCAGAAAGGCTGGGCGGAATAAATTGCTGACGGCCGCGACGACAGTCCGCTGAATACCTGAAATTGTCGCCCGATTCACTTTTAATGGGAACTATCTTTTGTGTTCTTTATAGGCAGGAGTCCGCTGTAAGAATTTTACGGGAATAAAGAATTTGTGGATATTGTGTGCTATGTGTTGAGCCTTCTGGGGATATAGTATTAAAATATTTAAGTTTCGGTTTGATTTGAATGGATATAAGTATAAGTAAGTATAAAATAAGTATAAGTAGGTAAGTGGAAGTGGGCTTGGTAAGCTGTATCCTGGTAAAGAGATCTTACAGGACTTGCACATGTTTGATTTTAAAATAATTTAACAGCGAAGCCTAATAATAACCTATAATAATAATAGCCTATTAATTTTTAGTACGTTCAATAAATATGCAGAAATGATTTCGCATATTTACTTTCGGTGACAAAAAAAAATATAAGTACTTACTTACATCTTCATTTTTGGTCCTTCGAGCTGGATCAATGTATACAGGTTTTTCACAAAAATACAGATACATTGTTGTAAAACTTAATACTGGTATTCAGCTGCATCCGGTTAGACTGGAAGCTGACCCTAACATAGTGGGGAAAAGGCCAGGCAGATTGATTGATTGTTGTAAAACTTAAGTATGAATACATAAAAAAATCACATAAATTGTTTCAATAAAGCACTACTGCCATACAGTTTCGCTGCTAAAAACATTCTGTTTTTCTTCTCATCGAACATAAAAAAACAAAATAACAAACTCAAATAAAATATTTCACTGCCATTGCAAATACCCCTTTCCCCCGAATCGATACTTGCAAACTTTACACGGCAATAATACTTCGTCTTTAGGGAGACTAAGCAACGTATGTGACGCGATAAATAAGAGTTTTGTTCCCGAATGTAATCGTAAATTATGCCACGTTTTATCGAACCCGATAAGAAGCCCCTATAAGACATAGGAGGGCCCCCACTAAGGCTGGGCCCACAGTGCAAGTTTAGCGTATTGCGGTGACAGACGCGAAGTATCATAAACAAGGTGTAATTTAAATAACTGAAATCATCTTAAGGGGTCATTGTACTCATTATTATGAATGAACAATCATCATCTTCCTGCACTTGTCCCATGATATGTGGGGTTGGCGCAACACGTTTTCTTCTTCCATTCTCTCCTGTTATTCACTCCGTTCTCTTTGAATTAACAGTATGACACACAACACCACACCTGTAGGTAATCCCCGAAGGGTTAGGCATAGGTAGTAATGTGTGGGTGTATATGAACAACTTTTAAAAAATCCAGTTTTACACCACATTTTGTCGAGTTAGGCGAATATTGTGGGGACCAGCTTTTTTTTTGCGTTTTCAAGGTAGCGCTCTTATAGTTTGACCGCTACCGTTGTACCGCGGGGGCGGGACGCCGTGAGCCTTGACGAATGAGCGGCCTGCACTGCCCCCCAGTCTCGCCGCGCTCGTACTAAGGCGCGTGTACGGTCAGCAACCGCACATTGTACTTTAGCCTAGTTTTAAATACTGTTAATATTGTTAATTAAGAAAATATAGTATCATCACGTACGTAAATACGTCAGTCTTCGGTTTGATATCGAGCTCTCGCAATAGCTAACATTTTGTAACATTTTTATAACATTTTTTATTATTTCTTAATTGCATTAATTTAGTGAAGTTTAACATTAAATACTTTCATGAACATTAACATTTTTCATTACATGAAAGGGATCGCCCTTAAACTTTGGTCCTTCGAGCCGGATTTTGCTCCGATCTTATGTGCTTCCAACTGTCGGCGGGCACTACAGATGTTATCTCCTGAACTCTGTGTCCGACGTAAGCCTTCCATCGCGAGATATCGCCCTTTGAACATTAACATTTTTCATCACTTGTAAGGGATCGCCCTTACAGCGCGGTACAGCGGTAGCGGTCAAACTGTAGGTGGTCAAAATGACCAGTATAATGACCTCTCAAGAAGTTTTTAGCGGTTTAGTCAACCGCTCTTAAGCTCGCACTATCTACCCAGCCTAAGGTATATAAAGATTTATATAGATTGTTTTTTCGTGTGAACGTCGCCTGCTGTGATTTCGCTCAACCCTTGAGGTGCTTATAGAAGTTGTGAACAGTAATAAAACGTAGTGCCCTTAATCGTAATAGTAATTTCACAGCGAATACCTAATAGAATAATAATTTTATGGAGCTTTTCGAATTGTCAGATAATAACTAGAGCCTTCCCAGGGGTGATAGTATTGAAAATAATTTAAAAAAAACCGGCCAAGTGCGTATCGGACCACGCACAATGAAGGTTTCCGTAGTTCGGATGAATTAATTCCAAGAACATACATAACATCGTAGTGAAAAACATGTTCTCCCATACATTCCAACTGCAAATGTAAATTTGTACGCACAATATTGAGAGTTTTGCCATGTTACTTTAAGACCATAGATTTCTTATTGGTTTTTCTGTACTCTATAGATATAGAAGTATTTTCTGTATTTTTTTTTTTCAAAATTTTAGGATTAGCAGTTTCGGAGATAAGGGCAATTTTCGTCTATTTTCTTAAATACTTTAAAACCAGTTATTTTAAAATTATAAAAACAGTTTATATCAGGAAAATCAGTACTTACATATAAGATCAATAATAAAACAATCCTAGGCAAAAGAACAAACAATGTAAATCGCAATAAATCAATTACATTCCAATATCTCTTGCCAAAACTCCTTCATTTAAAAATCACTTATTTCAAGACCCTCATCGTGATAGGCCTTGAGCTGTCAGCTGACCCAGCTGAGATCCCCATCCTTAAATCAATCAAAGCAAAAAAAAATACTTATAAAAATGTCACGACACGGTCTTAAAAATACTAAAATATTTGAATGAAACACAAGCTTAAAAATTAAAATAAAACTATGTAATCACAAATTGTGCGTCCATTATTAGGTATTATCCATGTATGCACTATGCAATTTTTTTTTTTAAATCTTTATTTATTTAAGGGATTTTTGTACGCATATGCGACGATGTCAATCCCATCGTGCTTTTACAAATTACAAGTAACTCTTAAATTAAATAAACTAATACTAACACAAAACTTAACTTTTAATCTAATTTATTATTTACCTATTTAATAAAAAAGTATATAATTTCAAAATTGTGTATGCTATAGCTAAACCCTTTGAACACATTTAGAAATATGTTGTAAAGCACTCTTACTGTCGGTACATATCACCACTTTATTCTTATTTAATTCTACCGCATATTTCAAGGACTCAGAAATGGCAATAATTGAGCTGTTATAATTAAGATATGATTACTCATTTTATAAGTTTTATGATACTTATTTGCCAAATCACAAAATGCTGCACCCACTCCATCTGATGTTTTGGACCCATCAGTGTATAAGACATGCCACCCAGTGTATCTTTCCCGTAGTTCTTTGAGGGTATTATACTTTAGAGAATAAATGTCATAATGTGATTTTGGAGCAGTGACAGTAACCAAATTACATCTAATAATATCCTTAATATCTATTTTAGACACCCATGTCTCCAAAGTGAACATAGCGACTGGATAAGAAGCCGAAATCTCTTCAGCTCCCACCATACTATGTGAAGCAACTAGTAATGGTTTCCTCTTCGCATTCCAGTACCTATTCTGAATCATGCTACTCAGTTCTGGAACCAAACTTATAGAACCGTCATTAGTCCTGGATTGCAGCTTTAAACAAAATTTTAAAGAGAGATATTGTCTTCTTATTTGCAAAGGAGGTATACTCAACTCACTTTCCATGACATGTATCGGTGTCGTTTTAATAAAACCCCCAATTATTCTTAAAGCTAGATTTTGTAACTTGTCCAATTTATAAGTGTGACTAATTGCAGAGTTATCGTACAAAAAACATCCATAATCAATTCTGCTCCTGATAACAGCCATATAAAGTCTACGCATGTATGTAGGATGAATACCCCATGACGATCCTACCAGAACTTTGAGCAACTGAATTTTTTTTTGAGAACCCTCATACACTTCGTTAATATGCTTTCCCCATCTTAAACATTTGTCCAGCCACATTCCTAAATATTTAATGTAGTCAACAGTTTCTAAAGCATTGTTGTTGACTTTAATATCAACTGAAAGTCTTCTACGACCTCGGGTAAATATACATAATTTAGATTTGTTACTTGATAATTCCAATCCCAACATGTCCATAGCGGAAACAAAAAAATCTAAAGCTCGCTGCATATTATCAACACTATCTTGCAATTGATTGTTATTACAATATAGAACGAAATCGTCAGCGTATTGACTGATACAAACGTTATTAATGTAACGTTATTAATGCAAATGCATCCAAGAACAACCCCTGGTTGGTGCAGGACTATTGGAGAACATGGAACATATTATTATATTACTCAGCCCTGGAGAGCAAATGTGGTGTCCTACAAACGATGGGACACTTAATTGTGTTCTGCGAGTCATGGTGTCTCCACGATATTGGAACTGATGGACGCTTCTGAAGGAGGAAAACCCCAAAACCAAAATCGGGAGCCAAAATCTAATCGACACAAGACCTGCAGTACCCTAAAAGGGCAGCAATCAATCTATTGCGGAACCAAGTAGGCCGCTGCAAGCACAATCTAGCGAAATTGGGGATTATTGACCCAACCGAGACCCAGTGCGAAAGCGGTGCTCCTGACCAAACCATGTCCTATTATGTTGGAGTATCCAAAGTTCCCATACACCTGCACTTCTGAGGACCTACAAACACCACCTCAGCTAACATAGGTAATATCTTCAATATTTTTACCTTTGCCATCGACTCGAAAAGATGAAGAACACTAAGAAGAAGAATTACTCTCATATATAATCAGCCTATAATGTTCCCACTGCTGGGACACAGCCCTCCTCTCTGTGAGAGGGAGTGGTCATTAATCCACCACGCAGGCCCAGTGCAGGTTGGTAGATGTCACATGTCTTCGAATTTATGGTTCTAAGACATGTCGGTTTCCTCGCGATGTTTTCCTTCACCGTTTTGAGAGCAGTGGTGATGAAAAAAATTACACAAAGTAATGTGTCTGACTGAGTTCGACCCCACGACCTACGACACTTAAGTCGCGGTCGTTACCACTGGGCCACCACTGCTCTCACTCTCATTTAAAAAAAAATGTCATCCTTGTCTACATTTGTATCTCGACCTTCATCACGATTGGCCGTCAGTTGTAACCTTGGACGTAACATCAATCAAAGCTGAACTTAACGGCTGAGAAAAATATTTCGTGACACTGTGACTGCTGAACATGTCCAATGGACATTAAGTCCAGCTAATGTCTGTTGGACACGATGGTAATAACTAGATAGGCAGTATACCTAGTTATAAAATCAGCAACTGGTTTATGACTCAATTTGTTGAACGGTATTTAGTTAGAGTCTAAGCCGACGTTCGCACAGACGTAAAAATATCGGGGCGGGATTTTATTGCGCACTGGATTTTCAACTCTCGGTGTTGAGCCAGGCTTCGAGAATCCAACCTAACAACAACAGAGTGCATCCCAGCGCGTCGAAAAAACACTATTTGATTTTCAACCAGTCCAGTGCTCGAAAAAAAATCGCCGCGATATTTTTACGTCCGTGCGAACGTCGTCGGCTACCTTTTACGTCAAAAACGATGCGAATATTATATGTAGAGTGTGTGCAAGTGCCCATCTGAATTATGTGAGCGGTGAGAGATGGAGGTAGACAAATGTCAAGCTCAGCCTCAGTCTGCCAATCTTGTCAATCGCGCCCTCCCCCGTCTCACCGCTCACATACCTCAGGTGGTGACTAGCACTTGCGCGCTCTCTATAGTATTCACTATCGTTTTTGACATACGGAATTTTAACGTATAGGTCTTATTACATGTCCTAATGTAGGTAGGTAATAGTTTAGGGATTCATTAAACACTTATTTTTGTGCCTCAATGTTTTACGAGCAGGATTTCAGCATTCTTACCATCCTTCCACCAGACGAAATCAACCCAAATGTATGTTTCGGTAGGTAAGTACAACAATTACTGTGTTCATATTAAGAATTTATGAACACACTGTTGTAACAGACTATTCAAAATATCTACAAAAGCATCCAACAACAACCGTTAAAAAATAGTTAAACTATAACTGGACAAACTAAAAACACGTAACGGAAAAGCCTAAAAGCTTTTCAGGTCGGCTCGGATTTTAGTTTTAAAAATATTCAGCTGTTAATTGGCGGACAGAGTGTTACATTGTATCGAGAGTATAAAGGGTGCTACACACTTGTTCGGGTCGGCATGATTCGGCACAATCGGGCGGCAAAATCGAATATGCAGGTTGTCTCAAACGTAGTGATCCAAAGGCAAATGGGATAAAGCGGAGGTGTCCACCTTTAATTTAAAACTTGTGATAATTCTCAACAGTTCAGAAAATTTCGCTAATTTAATAATTTTCTAGAAATACTTACTTTCACTTGGATTTTTCGATCCTGTGAACAAAATGTTCGACGTATAAATCTGGCTGGAAGATGTCTTGATAGTGTAGGAACAAGGTTATGTTCCTATTAACGTTCAATGCGGCTCTGCAACGCCTCAGATTTTATTTTTACCTGCCTATCCTAACTTTTTATTAAAATTTTGCGAAACTTTCTAAGCCCAGATTCTTAAAAATGTGCTACTTACCTAATATCCAAACTCTTAAATTTTTAAATGATAGGTGGCCATCTCTGCTTTACTCCATTTGCCTTTGGACCACTACTTTTAGACACCCTGTATGTATGTAGATATATGTTCGGGAAAACCGTTCGGCTTACCTGGAATTGTGTAGATCTGATCCAAACCCATTCATATTCATTAGCGAGGATAGATGCCCACCGGAGTTTTCCAATCGGCACCAGTCAAATGAAAGCCGAATATGTGCAGTAATTGCTTCGGGTCGGTATTGTTTTACAACAAATATTGCAGAATCGAATGTGTCCCCTTACTACGTAGGGAATATTTGTTGTCCATTTCCGATAATATTCTAATCTCTCTCTCTCTATGTGCAGTTCTATTGTAAATCCATTAACTGTCAATGTTACAACAAATAGATGTATGCAGGTATGATATTGGAAATTGGATTTGGAAATGAGCTGTGTCTGTCAAAGTCCCTTGTGTGCCGAATGTATGTGTGAGACCTGAAACTCGCTCTAAACAATTATTTTGAAAAGACAACTGATTTTGATTTTTTACACCGGTGCGGCGCGGCGGCGGCGGTGTCAAGAAAATGTAGATAATAATTATTTTTGTATTCACACTAAAGTGTAATAATTATTAAAGGTACCAACTCGAGTATACTTATCCTTTAAAAATATTGGGGTAAAGTTGTCCGATTTTGGTGGTCCTTTTTTTTTGTGGATGTATAATCACCAAATGACTTCTCCCGCTCTGGGTGGAGCGGAAGGGTGTGTCAGATTTTACTGACTAAAACCCACCCGTGTTCCTTCAGTTGCCTATGCCAGGGCCACGGTACCTCTTTCGAACAACCCGCAACCCCGGCGGCATTTTGGTGGTCATTAGGCCACAAAATTTGGACAACTTTACCCCAAAAATTTTATTCCATAAGTAGATTGTTTCACTTCGCCCCACAACAACTGTGTATCTATCTCACGTTCGTTGTCACAAACAGGATATTATGTTTGTTGTAACAAAGTGCCATAAGCGGTACAGTTGAACCCTTTCTCACAAGATTGATTCGTTGGAAGTTCGCGACTTGGCGCGGGTGCACTCATCAATCAGCAGTAACACATTATAGAACCATTGTGCGGGAGCGCTCAAGTATTGATACGTGTTAGTTTACATGGTATTACGTAAATAAGAATAACAATTGACTATGGATGAGAAAAAAAGATACATTTTTCCATTGAGCACCATGGATTTTTTCGGAACGTTCCCGAATTGTCCATTTTACGCCACAGTGTAGATATATAAGAACCGAAAAATTCAAAACACGAAATAATTGATTGCAATAGAGTAGAAAATAGAACAACAATACACTAACCTAACAAAGCTATAGCCATATATCCAAACTTGCCATACCCGTCAATTTCCCAAATGGATTTTCTGAGAACGTATGTAATTGTACTGCACAGTGTACATTTTGTTTGTGAAGCCGGGCTGGGCAGTAGAATAGATTATCTTCACAGGTTCTAGGAAACAAACGAGACACAAGACAATTGGCAAGGCTCGGACAAGACAAAGGTATAGGAAGATTGTGGCCTACACAAGTACAAAACATAACTGGATGTACTACTGTCTAACGTAGTGGTTTGTTTACGTAAATTGTGTGCGCTAATGGAAGTAAGAATGAGTGGGATTTTAACTGTTTCTTGTTGTTTCTTTTAAATTATGGATTACAAGCTTTTGTGTGCGAGATTATTTGCGTGGTTTAGGTACCTACAGGCAGTGATAGAGATTCAATAAGCTAACTGAATCTTAGTTCTACCTTTTGTACTTGATTAAAGTAGGTATATGTAATTGCAGCCGTAGCGGAGTAATTTGCCCATAAAGTTCGGAAAACAATGTAATTATAAATGATACAAGAAATACATTAATTAAATGTCATCAAAATAATTTCAATTTTAATTCAGTGGCATAATAATTTTCTTAACCTTTTAAAACAAAACCTTGACATAATGAACACACTCCCACCGTCCCCTGGCCGTCCAAATGACGTCGGTCCACTATCAGGCGTCTCCATCAGTAAACAATACGTGTAGCCACTGACCATGCGGAAGAGCTCTCGAGGAGATACGTCGCTGATAACATTGCTCTGTTGGGGGGGTGGGTAGAGAGATACGTGAAGGGGTGTGTCGATCTGGAATAGATACAAGCTTAGATATATGGGGACTAGGGTTATTAATCGTTTTAATTATTACTCCAAGAGTTACTAGTGTAATCGAAATAAACAAAATTTGAGCAGGGGCCATTATTCCCTCGTTGAATCTTCATTCTGACCTGACTCACAATATCTCGAAAGCCAGTTTTGCTAAAGTCATGGTGTGTCATAATACCTAATTCAATTTAATTTATTTAGACAAGTAACCAAGACTCATTTGTTAGTAAAAAAACTTAGGTATCGTATGTTAGTAATTAAGACAATTTATACTTATTTAATATACACGGCGGCAGTACTATCCGACGCTTCACTGCGACTGCACCATTCCATGGGAAATGGCGCAGCAGCGATTCACGTACGGACAGTCCAGCCTGCTCGAAATTAGAGACAGGATACTGTTGCTACTGCCCCACACCCCACGCACCAGGGGGCCTACTCCCTAAGCACGAAGCCCGTAGTTTCGGACTTCGTTACGGGCGTTTCTTACTCGGTATCACCTACGGATGGATGATTGGTTCGGGGCCCGAACTAAGTATGAATGACAACATGATTTGCCAGTTGTCCCTACTACCGATGTGTTTTTGACCGTCCGAAAAATTTAACTTTTACACTTGTTTTGATGGATCGTAATGTCAGACGGACGGATAAACGGACGGACGGATAGACGGACGGACTTAGGGAGTAGGCCCCCAGGGACGCACAGCGCTTACGCATTGTAGCAAAGAAACAATCCACATGTGCGTCCGCGAACATCCCTGATGCGCTGCAGTAGCGGGGCAGCCTCAACAGTACCCTGAACGCGTTGTTGTATTGCACGCGGAGGTCACCGTACGGTTTTTGAGTATACCTAGCCCACAGGCTGCTCGTAATAACACACCATGACACCTCATTGATCATAGAAAAAGTGCAAAATCACACTTGAAAATATTTTATTTCAATCCCCAAAATTATACTTTCGCTCAAATTTAGCTCTATCAATTCATTAATACCGAAATTCTAAACATTATTCACATAAACAAACAGGAACTGTAAACATAACTTGTATAGCTTTTGTATCAGTTCGACACTGGCTTGTATCTTCGGACGTCGAGTAACGCGCCGCTAGTCAAACATCAAACATCATGAATCAAACGCGTCCGGATCCGGAAAGCTGGACAACCGGATACCCAGACACACCAGACGTCTGGTGACTTATATTATTATTTAGTTTATGGAATGTCGCTTTTTATTTGGGGGTAGGTAAATTGAGGAACTAAATTATTGAAAGTTGGGTTTGGAAGGCAGTAATATTTGTGTCCCGATATCGACACAGAAATACAACAACAACACTAACACAACAACAACAAACAACACACAACAACAACGCAACTACAACTTTTCTTGACTATTTTATTCAAAATTATGTACTTGCTCGTCGGTATTCATAAATTATAAAGATAATAAAATACACTGAAACATGAGAAATCACGTTAAACGAATATCAAAGCAAAATTCAGGCAGTATTCATAAAATATTACTTTACAAATTCGGAGCGACTGTACAATACATTAGGAAAATTAAATAACACAACAGAAGTTTCCAACTAAAAGCATTGCGCATAAATCATCGCAGAACGACGTACACACGGCTTCATATCAAGCTATACAGTTCCAGTATAAGTTGATCTCGCATTGTGCAGGATTTCCGTACAATGAGAGGTCAGTTTAAACTGGAAATGTATAGCTTGATATGTAGTCGTGTGTACATCGGCACTGCACACCCGTAAGAGCCGAGACCGAATGGCGAAATAAAAAACTGGCAGAGTGCGAGTCTAACTCGCGTTTTAAAGGTTCCGTACATGTCTGAGAAGTAACGGATTCAATTATTTGTGGTTTTAATTTGGAGTATTAGAGACGTAGGTGAAATTTGTTGCATATGTGTATTATCGCTTTTCTAAAAAAAAACGATGAAGATATTAATTTTATTCGAGGTTTCTTGTATGGATACTACTTGGGTTTGGACTTTATTTTTATTACTAGTACTTCCCTCGCGGCTGCGGTGCGTGGATGTCGGAACATATCCCACAGGAACAAAAATTCTTCCTTATTCCCTGTCTACATTACAAAGGGAACCTCTGTGCAAAGTTTCAGCTTTCTAGGTTTCTAGGTCCTTAGGGTTCTTAGGGTTCTAGGTTTTTAGGTTAGGTGGGTTTGGGGTGGGCGATGATGAGTCAGTCAGTCAAGACTACCAAAGGTTTGGGCTGGGCATTGATTAGTCAGTTAGTCGGTCAGTCAAGACTTCTCTTTTTATTTATATAGATTGCCATGACAGCTGCCATAGGAACACGTATTCTGTGAAAATGTCAACTGGTTACAGTCCTGTGACAGTCATAAAGACGAAAAGATGGCGTTGTCTTAGTAAAAGGGTCCCGTTGTCACTGTTCGGGTACGGAGCCCTAAAAGTACACACCAAACGTATTACCAACTACGGATCCAACATATTACTCGATATTCGTAATGGAACACGAAGCGTGCCGAAGCTATTTCACGGAAGGTTTTCATATTCAAACATTGGAAATGGAATTTTTCTAATAAAAATTGTTTGTACTTCCTCTCTTTTGATGTATTTTGGTCGTTTTAATTTTGCCTAGAAAACAATAGCTCGTGCTTTATGATCCTAGTTACGTATTGGCTTCTGCCCGCGACTTCGTTTGCGTGGACGCCGTAAGATACACACATACCACATAATCAGCCTATAATGTTCCCACTGCAGGGACACAGGCCTCCTCTCAGTGAGAGAGAGCTGGCTGTAATCCACCACGCGGTCCCAGTGCGAGTTGGTAGATGTCACATGGCCACCACTGCTCTCAGATACACAATATACTAAAAAAAACCGGTCAAGTGCGTGTTGGACTCCGCACAATGAAGGGAACCCTTCATAGTAGTTGGGATGTAGTTGGGATGAAATTATCCCAAGAACAAACTTAACATTATAGTTGAAAAACATGTTCTCCCATACATTCCAACAGTAAATGTAAGTTGGCACTCACAATATTGAGAGATTTACCATGTTATTTTAAGACCACAAACTTCTTATAAAACCTATAAGAAGTCCTGTAATCTACAGGTATAAAACTATTTTCTGTATTTTTTTCAAAATTTTAGGCTTAGTAGTTTCGGAGATAGGGGGGATGGTCAATTTTCGTCTATTTTCTTAAATAACTTTAAAACTATTTATTTTAAAATTATAAAAAAAAAATATTTGAGACCGTCATAGTAAGCCCTTTCATTTGATATGTCACACGGTACAGTTTTAAAAACTTATTTTTTTCATTTTCTTATTTGCCCCCTAAAAGTGGCCTCCATATTCAAAATTCATTTATTTTCTTTAACCGTACGTGTTTGGGTCACAGAAATCCATATGTGTACCAAATTTCAACTTAATCGGTCTATTACATTCGGAGCAAACTGGCTGTGACAGACGGACAGACAGACACACGAGTGATCCTATAAGGGTTCCGTTTTTTCCTTTTGATGTACGGAACCCTAACAATTGCAACATTTTATTAAGCCTCCGCGTCGCACCCAGGGACTGATAGGGGGTCTTAAAAATTTGAATTGGGGGTACTAAGGCATGTGGGGTATCATAATATGAAAGAGCGCTATTTGCACATTCTCAAACATTTTTTTCTATAGATTTCGACTTATGATGAAAAATGTTAAAAAAAATACTGTTCCGGGGCCCCTTATCTCCGAAGTTTGCATAGAGAAAAATCTGAAATTATTCTATGTGATAGAAGTTTATGTAAAGATTACAGGAAAAATAAAAAGATGTCTCTAAATAGCACACTTTTACAGAAATCATCAACAATAATTAAATATAAATGATGGTACGGAACCCTCGGCGCGCGAATCCGACTCGCTCTTGATCGGTTCTTTTTCTTTTTGCTCGGCTCCTAAGGGTTGTAGCGTCATGTTAAATAGCCTTCCTCAAGAATTGGGCTATCAAATATGCAAAAAGATTTTTTTTAATCCAACTGGTAGTTCCCGAGATTAGCACGTTCAAAGTTCAAACAAACAAACTCTTCAGCTTTATTTTATAGTATAGAAGTATACTTAGATATAGACAAGAAACCAGGCTTGGTCGATCGGGTCCCAGGAGGAATTTTCAATAACTAAATTACTTGTAGTTTACGTATTTGATCTAAGGATATTGTTTCGGTGCACGCGATCTTGCTGACGTAGTTGGGTTTTCGAACTTCGACGCTGAATTCCCAAAGGGTAAGCAGAACTGATCTGTACAGTATCTATCATCGCATAAATAAGTTAAATAATTGATGCTCTAGGCGCTATCATAATTGGTTGTGTTTCCAGCCACGACTGCGATCCATTAAGCTCCATTAACACGATGCAAGTTTATTGCCTGTGTCACACCATAAAATTGAAGAGCAATTAACTTGCACCGTCTAAACAACACGTACGATATTGTTGCACGATACGGGCAAGTTAGTTGCCGTTCAAAACTGGTATAGGTGTAAACAGCACAATCATTGCACGAACAATAAAATTGCATTCAATTCTAGCATTAAATTTTTCTATCATTCAAACATGAACGAAATAAACAAGACGTTCAATAAAATTGAATTAAATATTTGGCAGTGCAAATACGGGTAATCAATTGTACAAAGACGTGCATCTCTGTGTTTAGAAGAGGTAAAACTTGCATGCAATAATCGCCTTGCAATTTTATTGCTTTGGTGTAAGTCGCATGCAATTTTCTTGAACGGCAAAACTTGCATTCAATTATTGAATTCCATTTTATGGAAATCGCACGCGTATAAACACTTGCATACAATTCTTAAATGGTAATAAAATTCAAGTGCTTTATGGCATGCGATTATTGCTCTTGAACGTTCCAGAAACTTGCGCGGCAAGATGGAGTTTTAATTACAAGTTTTATTGTATGGACTTTTCCTCTATATGCATTCAAAATTTAATTTAGCGATAAAACCTAATTACCAGCTATAAACAAATGGCTCTACGAAAGACTAATCAAAAAGTAATTTAATGCCACCCGAAAGTTTATTTCAAGTTTTGGTGGAATTAACTGTAAATCATCCAGAATTACCGGCGTTGTTTGCTACACGAGAAATAAATAGATTTTAACGATTGTGCGTTGAAAACAACAATAAATATTGCTGCTTTGAATATTTCTGCTACAGTTGCTACGTTTTTTTTTTACTAATATTTCAGGGTTAATAGCTTTCTTGGAGCCAACAACCCTTTCTTTCGTTAAAAGCAAAATAAATGGGCATTTTTCATTATTTATTCATTAGACATGCCAGAATTTTATTGTATTTTGTGCTTAGGATAATGAAAATAAAAAATATATAAATACTAAACAGACATTTTAATTAAACAACAAAAAATAGAAAATTCTCATCAATCTCGCTCGGCTCAGCGCTAATCCTGAAAAAAATATAATCTCATCGAGGTCCACCATTAATGTCGTAATTAAACTTTATTGTTTTTTGTTTACACACAGTTAGATACGAAATACCCTTTAATAATTAATAATGTGGATGGAACAAAGAATGTGCGGTGGTAATTACCGGGGCGGTATTACCGGCGAACTGGGCGGTATTACCAGCGACCAGGTGTGGGGTAACCTGGCTAATGAGCTCATAAATTGGGACCGGGGTCTCCGAGACCCGGCCGCGGCATTTGAAGGTTTCATGGTGTATTACTAATAATGTTATTTGTGACTAATTTTTTGAAGTGACTTTTAATGTTATAGTAGGTAGTAGGCCCGCAAAGGCGGGCCGGTACTAGCCCGGGATCGTGGAAGGCGCACAAGTTCACATGATCAAGACAAATAGCCTGTTGTTTGTTTTTTTTTTGTAGGGTATTTCTCACAGATCTTCCGTTATGTCGGACTCCTACCGACAAAACCCCACGATTCCTTAAACGTGGGGATTTAATAGAAGGCTAATCTAATGAGTTGGGGGATCAGGAGATACTTGCAGATTCGCCACACCTCCGACTGGTATCAGCCCGCCAGACAAATAGTCTAAAAAATCAGCACTTAGGGAAGACTACGGTGGAGAATTTTGAGCAGTCAGAATAAATTACAATAACCTAATTTTAAGTCGTAAAAGGTCGTGGTCGCGCAAAGATCGCCAGCTACAAAGTTTCGATGCAGTGGCTTATTATGGCGAGTAGGTACTGGCGAGCACAGCGATTTCATTAAATAGCCTGGAGCTGCAGCTTGCATTATTATGCAAATGCGGCGACGCTGTATACCGCCGGCATCGCGGCGCCGGTCTCAGAAATTAGGTGGAGCCACTGTAGAGGCGAGTGCAAGATTCATGATTGAGATAGGTTTCTTTAAATTAGAATCTAATAAAATGTATGTATGTAATGTGTGTGTGAGGGTGTGAGGGGGTGTGTCTGTGTGTGCATCAAAAGTAGTATGTAAGTATCACGGAAGGTGGCTTTCTATAGTTTCTGCCCACCACTGTGGGAAAAAGGCGTGAGATTATTTACCTAGTGAAATGTAATTTATGACATTTATGTTTAACTAAATAAAAATAGCCTGTGCTAATCCAGGGCATAAGCTATCTACATACCAAATTTCATCCAAATCGGTCCAGCCGTTTGAGCGTGAATAACTAACAAACATACAAACAAACACACACACACACCCATAAACTTTCGCCGTTATAACATTAGTGTGATATGAAAGAGATTTTAAGACTGATATTTACTGTATTTTTCTACTGGTATTCAGCTGCATCCGGTTAGACTGGAAGCCGACCCCAATATAGTTGGGAAAAGGCTAGGCAGATTGATTGATTTACTGTATTTTATCTGAACACTGTATATTGTTATAATAAAAAATTTAATTGATTTCAAATGAAATTCTACACAATTTTCTCAAGGTAACAATAAAAAGGAGAAGGAAATAACAATTCTAAAATAAACAGCAGACTCTAAATCAAATGCAGTCTGGCACATATTTCTTTGTAGACTCCCTTATTCGCTGTCAAATAACAATTCTACAATAAACAGCAGACTCTAAATCAAATGCAGTCTGGCACATATTTCTTTGTAGACTCCCTTATTCGCTGTCAAATTTACCGGACCCTATTCTGCGGGACCTCCGGTTCATATAAATCCGCGCCCCGGTCCCGCTTCACTGAATTTCCTCTGGCTTTCCACTGTTTGTTTTTTATATCATATCTATACTAGCTTCGCCAGTGAACTAGCTTCTGCCCGCGGCTTCGTCCACGTTAAATTTCTTGTTTTAGCACATAAGACACTTATTTTTCTACCAGTGAAATAATTTTTGAAATCAGATGTACAAATGTATGTGTCGACACATACATTTCCAAAGATTACCTTTTACAAACAATTTTACCTGTTTATAATATTCTTTATTAGATGATGTCTGCCAATTAAAATGACTTTATTTAAGACCTTTGGTTGGATCTCGAGGCAATTTTAAGTATAAATTAGCTGTACGTATTCTCTAGTTCCCGTTTTGTCCATCTATGACCAAAACGTATTCCCAAGTTCTCGTTTTGTCCATCGAATATCAAACAATTTTATTTTGTCATACAAAATATTAGTTGCTCATAGTTATGATAATATTATACTTTACTAGCTTTTGCCCGCGGCTTTGCCCGCGCATGTATTATACATATAAACCTTTCTCTTGAAACACTCTATCTATTCAAAAAAACCGTATCAAAATCCGTTGCGTAGTTTTAAAGATCTAAGCATACATAGGGACAGACAGACAGCGGGAAGCGACTTTGTTTCAAACTATGTAGTGATGATTATTGTCTGCGAAATTTTATTTTTGACTCATTCGGCTGACGACTTGGTGATGGTAAAAAATGTTACTTTCGTCTTTTGATTGCAAAATTGAGTTTCCTTTTGTTACCGACTATATTTCTTTTGATTTTCGTGTTCATTAGTGGTCCGAAACAATACTGAAAATATGAAATACTAGTGTGCCAACACTTTGCTTGCGTGTTTTTGATTTTCCGAAGTAAGCACTCGATATCATTATTCAAGTACTAAGCTGATCATAATATAATTATTTGATCGGCAGTTCAAACAATTATGATCAGATGTGATTTTAATAGCTTTACCGTGAAATTTAGAACTTTTGTTGGCAAGGCATTGAAATTTCAGTGCCCGTCTGCTTGTTTGCAACCCTATAATAATAATAATACCTTTTTTTTTCTGAACATCTTTGCGTTGTGGTATTTTCAGTAGTTTATAGAATGTCTCTTAGTTCAGTGTTCCTTTTGGCAAAGGTCTCCTATGACAACTTCCACTGAGTCCTATCCAAAAGAAAGAAAGAAAACACATTTATTTAACACAGACTAAAAAGACACGCAATATAATCTAAGTATACAACAGATAAAAAACAAAAACAAATAAAAAGTGTAACGTCTGTTGTAATGTGGGTGTGTAGTGTGTGTGTGTGTGTGTAGTGTATATGGGTGTGTTGTATGTGTAGTGTGTGTGTGTAGTGTGTGTGTGTAGTAATCTCTCGCAACTCTTCTCCAATATTCGTCTTCCCATCTTTTATGTTGGCTTCCCCTGTTCCTTTTGCCATCTCTGGGGTCCAATTCTGTCACAACTTTATTCGACTTCTTTTGAATGCCTCTTGACATGTGGCATGTCCATCTCCACTTTTGTTGGTCTATTTTGGTAAGAACATCAATAACTTTTGTCTTTTCTCTAGTCAGGGTATTTTGTATACTGTCAATCTGCCTAGCCTTTTCCCAACTACGTTGGGGTCGGCTTCCAGTCTAACCCGATGCAGCTGAATACCAGTATTTTACATGGAGCGACTGCCTATTTGACCTCCACAACCCAGCAACTGGGTAATATGATACCCCTTGGTAAGACTGGTTGTCAGACTTCCGGGCTTCTGACGACCCGTAACGACTGTCAAAGATCCACAAATGACAGCCGGGACCAACGGCTTAACGTGCTTTCCGAGGCACGGAGGAGTCTCGGTATGTAAAGATGGTCACCCATCCACTGACCAACCCCGGCAAGCGTAGCTTAACCTGATGGATCGACCCGTGCGGCTGTTATTACTTAGCCACGAGCTCCTCCTGTCTTGTTTTTAATACCAGTCATACTCCTCTCCATTGCAAACCTATACCTACCATATTATCATGAAGTATTAGAAGTTTGGACCTGAACTATTTCAAATCTGTAGCACTATTTTCTCTAGCACAAAATGAGGCTCAAAATGTATTGTGATTATGTTCGAGTTCCATGTTAAATACTCCTCATTAATAAACAACTTCTAATTAGCTTTGACGTCGATTTGTGCTGTTCCATTTGTACTAAATTTAATATTAAATTCATAATAGCTCCCTGGAAATCCGGTTTGATGTTGTAATTATTTAAATGACTGCTGCACGCCTGGGGTTAGCTTGAATATTTAAATGTATGTTTAGATATTAATGAGTATTATTTAATTAATTATTTGTTTTGTCTATTTAATAAAAATAAAGTTGCATATACTTAATCATTCTAATTTCGAGCAGATATCACCACCCTCAGTAGCACCCAGACAGCTTAAGGCGAAAACGCCAGGCTAGCCCGCGAAATTCAAAATTTCTTAGGTTTTTTGCAATTTGTAGGTCAGTGTGAGCTTGTATGTTGATTAACATATGATTCGCGGCCGTAGCTAATATGGCTTTACAGAATTATAATCATTAGAATCAGCAATACAGCTCCATAAGTTAGCATTTATCTCAAATCTAGCGATTTCATGAAATCATGAGGTTTGAAGTAAATGCTAACTTATGAAGTTGTATTGCTGATTCTAGTGATTATAATTCTGTAAAGCCATATTAGCTACGACCGCGAATCATATTTTAATCAACATACAAGCTCACACTGACCTACAAATTGCAAAAAACCTAAGAAATTTTGAATTTCGCGGGCTACCCCGGCGCATCAACCTTAATGTACTTATGTACGTAAGCACGGCTACAGATCAAGCTATACATTGCCAGTATAAGCTGATCTCGCATTGTATAGGATTTCCTCACAATGAGAGGTCAGTGTAAACTGGTAAATGTATAGCTTGATGCGTAGCCGTGTGTACACGATAGATAGATAGAATACTCTTTAATAAGCACACCATAAAAAAATCACACTAATATTATAAAGGCGAAAGTTTGTGAGTGTGTGTTTGTATGTTTGTTACTTCTTCACGCTCAAACGGCTAGACCGATTTGGATGAAATTTGGTATGTAGATAGCTTATTCCCTGGCTTAACACATAGGCTAATTTTTATCGTAATCTGCGCAGCTAGTTATAGACATAAATGTTGAAATTTTACATAGGGTGACACAATGGGCTGTCTTATCGCTAAAAGCGATCTTTTACAGACAACCTTTGGATGGATTAAGTATATACACTTATACAATAATAAACATGAAACAAGAGCAAGTACATGTAATGATGATGTTTAAGGAGAGAAGTGATTTTACCAGAATTTTAAAAGGATTGAGCAAGCCATTCGATACGGACAAGGCATAACAGAAAAAAATAAAATATAATAATTTTTCAGATTTTTTTTTCGGAGAGGAAGCAGTAAATGAGCGTAATAAAAAGAAAACATACACTGCCAACGAAAATAACCTATTTTTAATCACATCTTATTTTCGTAGGCCTAAAGATCACATTACAATATAAACTGATTGAATTTTTCATGCAGTATCTTCCATTAATTTTATTTCACCCCTCCATTTCATTACACCCCTTCCATTGTCTCTGCCATTATTACAATTACCCTTTCTTTAGCAAAAATCAAATAAAGCAACGCTGACAGAACGTCTTAGCATTCCGCCCCTGCGTTGACAACACCCCTGTGAAAACAAACTCAACCCGCTATCGCTATGTTATTTGCAGAATAAGTAATTCAATTTAAATAAAACGCCGTATCGATTGCAAGCTACTGCTGCCGGGGGTTGTGACATGGAGTAGAAATTTACAGAAGGACCAGTCAACCCAACTTCCGGGTTATCCACATGTTACAAAATGTGGTTCAAAAATAAAATCGCATCTTTCTCTTTAAGTAATAACAGCCACACAGGTCGATTGATCAGGCTAAGCTACGCTACGCTTGCCGCGGTTGCTCCGTGGATGGGTGACCTGTATGCACCTGGTGTCTGACTACCAGGCTGTCATTTGTGGATCTTTGACAATCGTTACGGGTCGTCCGTTGGAAGCCCGAAAGTCTGACAACCAGTCTTACCAAGGGGTATCGTATTACCAACTTACTTGGTTGTGGAGGTCAGATAGGCAGTGGCTGGTATTCAGCTGTCCGCTTAGACTGGAAGCCGACCCTAACATACTTAGTTGGGACGAGGTTAGCAGATTATGATGATCTTTCTCTTTCTACTTGATTTTTCAAAGGGGATGGGCAGCAGTATTCTTGTTTTCGGTACCCAATAATGACAAACTGCTTCAAATCGTGTATAATAATACAATATTTGATAGGACTTTTATGCCATACTCGCTTTTGCCCGCGGCTTCGCCCGCGTGGATATCGGCAAATATCCCACGGGAACGTACTGCCGGGAAATAAATAAAATAAATAAATAATAAAATAAATATCCTTGGACATTTCACACAACGCCATCTAGTCCCAAGCTAAGCAACCTAATGCTTGTGTTATGGTAACGAGATAGCTGATAAACTACTATATACATTTTTTTTTTGTAAATACATACATATTATAGATAGAAAAACACCCAGACTCGGAACAAATACTTGTAGGTCGTACAAATATTTGTACCGTGCGGGAATCGAACCCGCGACATGCTGCGCAGTAGTTAATCGCTCAACCACTGCGCCAACCGTGTCGTCAAGGAAATACTTCCTTATTCCTTGTATAAGGGAACCTCTGTGCAAAATGTCAGCTTTCTAGGTCCAAGGGTTTAGGCTGGGCGTTGATGAGTCAGTCAGTCAGGACTTCTCTTTTAATTATATAGATATTTCATATGTATGGCGTAAACGTATCCCGCTCACACTTCGGCAGACCAAGGCGTGTATAAAATTGCGTTTTGCGGCGTGCGCCGTTTGTTAGGCAGACCACGTATCTCTAAAAAAGTTTCTAATACTAGCTTAGAAATATGAGGCTACTATACCTCTACCTAACCTTTCGTGTAAAAAATCAAGATTTTTTTATTATTATTTCTATTATCTTTTTGTAAACATCTCGTGTTTCTGTGACAAGTAAACTAATTTGTCTTACTCTTTTTCATTTATGTCAACCAATAATTATTGGTCCTTCTGTATATACTACTCTGTGGTCAAGAGGTATCGCAGTCCCGCTGGGGGCCTTGATCTGGCGAAATGAAACATAAATTAATAAGTCGTTGAAGCACCGTTGTGCACAAAGGCGTTCATGCAATCACAGTTAGTAAATAATAATATTTGTACTTTCAAACAAAGCTTTGGGTTCATGCTAAAACGAAGGTTTACAAAGATTTGGTGGAAATGCAAAGCTTGCTTGACAAACAAATTTTGCGATGCACTTTCTATACAATGTGTTTGTTGACGGTGTGTCGAAAATTAAGGGTGTGGTACAGACCATCACACTCAACATTCTCCCGGGACCAACATCGTAATCGCGAAAAAATTATTCGTCCCATACATTTGGTCGAGTAGGTATTGAAGATTGTTACGTATACAGGGTGACCTGAAATTAGTGGCGGACCCGTTAAGGGGTGATAGTAGGGATCAATTCCAGTCGATATCACTCTTAGACCTACTGTCCTAAAGTTAACCCATTTCAGGATATTCCTACTTAAAGAATTTTACAAAAAATACCTGTAAATCCTAAAAATTGGTCTTTCTGGTACTTTTTTTTTTGTTTTGCATCAAAGATATTCTTATTTAGAATATCTTTGATCCAAAATGAAAAAAAATGGTCCAAAAAGACCAATTTTTACGATTTAGAGCTATTTTAAGATTTAAAGTAGGATTTTTTTGTAAAATTCTTTAAGTAGGAATATCTTGAAATGGGTTAACTTTAGGACAGTAGGTCTAAGAGTGATATCGACTGGAATTTATGCCTACTATCACCCCTTAACGGGTCCGCCACTAATTTCAGGTCACCCTGTATAAATTAGCTGATCACAATACAGTCAGTGGTGTCGTGGGGAATAGTAGTTTCTGTCATTCCCGACGACACCACCAGTGGTGTCGTTTTCAGTGGTGTCGTGGGGAATGAACGAAGTTTTGTAGGGGATGACTGATTTTTTTTTTTCACGATTACGATATTGGTCCCCGCGAGAAAGTTGTTCAGTTTGATGGTCCATACCACTTAATTTTCGCCAAACCGTATACAGACACAATATAAAACGTGAGCTTTTGTAAAAGTTTCGCATTTTAGATGCATGTGTGCTTGTAACAACAGCCACACGGGTCGATCGATCAGGTTAAGCTATAATAAGCTTGCCGCATACCAAGACTCCTCCGTGCCTCGGAAAGCACGTTAAGCCGTTGGTCCCAGCTCTCATTCGTGGATCTTTGACAGTCGTTACGGGTCGTCAGAAGCCCGAAAGTCTGACAACCAGGCTTACCAAGGGGTATCGTATTACCCAGTACCTAAATGGGTTGTGGATGTCAACAGTGTTCGAGCCCGCGACTAGTTCAACCTTAAGGATAGACTTACTTAACTTAACTTCCCTATATGCTATCACAGTGTACAATGAAGCAGCAGCATCTGTTTTTGCTTGAGCAGACCAATGATCTTGGAAAACATTATTAATTTCTCCATCAAAACCAATCCAACTCAAATTTCTCCCCAACTAAATCTGCCTCAATTTTTTTTGTCTATCAAACTTTACAGCAAGCCTGACTGTTGAAACACCAATATTATTATTGGCTCCAACTTGTAGCGTAAGCATAACTGGCCGTGTGGACAGTCTGTGGAGTTTTGGCGACTTATAAATTTATATTTAGTTTTGATTTGAGAAGTCGATGTCTTTGATGTTGAATTTAAATTGAAGGCATGTTTATTGAGATATTTTGAGTTGTGAAATTGTTAGGAAATCAATGTTGTTTTGCTATGTCACCATTCTCCTGCCCTAATCACTATTTATTTGGTGTCGGCGCAACATGTGTTTTCTTCCATAATTCTCTATTGACATCGCGGTAGTCACTCCCTTTCTAGCCATATCATCTTTCACACAGTCCATCTATCGTGCAGCAGCATGTCGCAGGTTCGATTCCCTCACGGAACAAATATTTGTACGACCTACAATTATTTGTTCAGAGTCTGGGTGTTTTTCTATCTATAATATGTATGTATTTACAAAAAAAAAATGTATATAAGTAGTTTATCAGCCATCTCGTTACCATTAGTGCTTGGCCACACTGGCAGCGCGGTGCGGGGAGCGGCGCGGGTGCGGGAACGCGCGCGATTGTGCCTGTCCGCAGTCGACCGCGGCTTCGTTCCGAGTGTTGTCGTGTCCAGTGTTGGTCAAAATATAATATGGATGAAGAAGACTTGTTTTTACTGGAAACAGTGATTTTATTTCATTCCACAATCTTAAAATAACTTTTTGTTTTTGTATTGACGATGATTCGACATCCACAATGCAGGTCGTGCTTAAATAGCACTTATTAATTCTTCAACATTTAATTGTGAAGACGCCATTACAACAACGCGCGCGGTTGGCTCGAACTAGTTTGAGATTCACGCTCCCACGCGGGTTGTCGCTTGCCGCCCGCGCACTCACTGCGGCCACTTGTATGAACGAGCTATGGCGCGAGTTGCCCGCGCGCTCCCCGCGCCAAGTAGCCCGCGCCGCTCCCTGCGTCCGCCCCGCGCCCGCGTGCCCACTATGGACGCTCAAATGAAGTTCTTATGTTTGAAGTTTGAGTAGGTACGTCGCGCCGCGCCCGCGTTTGCAGTCTGGCCTCACACTAACACAAGCATTAGGTTGCTTAGCTTGGGACTAGATGGCGTTGTGTGAAGTGTCCAAGGATATTTATTTATTTATTTATCGTTTCTTTTGGTCTTCCCCTACTCCTATAGCCATCCATATTCATCCTCAGAACTTTCCTGACGACATTTTCCTCATTCCTTCGCATCATATGCATTGCCCATACCATGACAACCGATTTCCACACAACTTTTCTGTCATCACGGTGCACGGGCTTTTCAGACTTCCTCTTATACATATACTAATTTCATAATATATCCATTCGCGTAACACAACACTTCCCTCTTAGAATTCTCATCTCAGCTGCATGCAATTGCCTTTTGTGGCCCTGCAGTGGTTGCGTTTCGCGTTTTAAGACTATCTACCGTGATATTATATTTTACTTTAGGAAATTATTTTAGCCGTTCAGAAACATGCTCATAGGCTCTATTGATGAGCACTGCCTAGTAACAGGACCAATCTTATTTTTATTCATCATCAGTCATCATCTCATTTTTTATTTTGCCTTTTTTTTTGTCATTGTCTACTGCTATTTTTTTTAGTGCTATTCTGTAAAATTCTCTTCGTAAAAACTTAGGTGAAGTGAGTTTAAAGTGAGCTCAATCTCTAGCGTCACACTTCATGCTCATTTCACCTAAATTTTCACGATGAAATTTTTACTGAATAGACCGACTAAGTTATAACAGCCGCACGGGTCGATCGATCAGGTTAAGCTACGCTTGCCGCGGTTGGTCCATGGATGGGTGACCACCTTTACATACCGAAACCCCTCCGTGCCTCGGGAAGCACGTTAAGCCGTTGGTCCCGGCTGTCATTCGTGGATCTTTGGCAGTCGTTACGGGTCATCAGAAGCTAGAAAGTCTGACAACCAGAGAGTGATGTGTGTGTGAGATGTTGTAGAGTTTAGATAGGCAGTCGCTCCATGTAAAATACTGGTATTCAGCTGCATCCGGTGAGACTGGAAGCTGACTCCACAATAGTTGGGAAAAGGCTAGGTAGATGATGATGAGCCCGACTGGGCCTTGTTTTCAACAGTTATTTCTTAATCTTCTACTGCCAGTCTGCCATGAATGCACTTACTTCTCTATTAATTCCTCGTTCCAGCTATCTCTTTTAAATAAATAATTACAGACCAAAAGTTAATTTCGTCCCTAGTAAGCACTATAACTTTGGTCCATCTTTGAGCTCTCCCCGCTAACTTTTGCCGGCAACTTTTTAAATATCACCCCACTGTAAGTCTCTGGATCTAGAGGACTGCCTTTAATACGAAAAGGAAACTTCTTGAAACTATTTTATGAGTTGAAAAATATTAATTACTTATACTTAGTTGTGTTTTAGTTAGGGTTGTAAGGTATCTGTGTAAAGTTAGGGGTGTTTTTCGTGTCGGCCGGCATACACATGGTTGAGTTTCACAGCCGGAGGGCAATAAATCAATCTGCCTAGCCTTTTCCCAACTATGTTGGGGTCGGCTTCCAGTCTAACCGGATGCAGCTGAATACCAGTATTTTACATGGAGCGACTGCGAGCGACAGCGAGCGACACAGCCGGAGGGCAATATCTATATAAATAAAAAGAGAAGTCCTGACTGATTGACTCATTAACGCCCAGCCCAAACCCTTGAATCTAGAAAGCTGAAATTTTGATAGAGGTTCCCTTTGTAATGTAGATAAGGAATAAGGAAGGGTTTTCCGGTAGTACCTACGTTACGGTGGGATATTTCCCGACATCCACGCGGTCGGAGCCGCTGGCAAAAGCTAGTCGAATATATACACATACCTACAGGGTTACTGGTAACTCGATGTATTCCTTGCATGACGTCATAGTAGGGTGAAAATGCAACAAATCAAGCCACCAATTGTTCTAAATTGCTCAACATAAATTGCAGAAATTGCCCAACTCCAGCAACTGAACCCGGATAAAGACCGGCTCCAGACAAAGCCTTCTGACTGGTCATTATGGTCCTGACTGACTGATTGACTCATCAACGCCCAGCCCAAACCCTTGGACCTAGAAAGCTGAAATTTTGCACAGAGGTTCCCTTTAAAATGTAGACAAGGAATCTCTATAAATAAAAAAAGAAGTCCTGACTGATTGACTGACTCATCAACGCCCAGCCAAACCCTTGAACCTAGTTAGCTGAAATTTTGCACAGAGGTTCCCTTTTTAATGTAGACAAGGAATAAGGAAATAATTCCCGGTAGTACGTTCCCGTGAGATATTTTTCGACATCCACGCGGCCGAAGCCGCTGGCAAAAGCTAGTAGCCAATATTGCCGAAACAATTGATGCCATTTTTCGAAATTTTATTAAACTGCCCAACATAAATTGCACAAACTGCCCTCGGGCAATTGAACCCGGTCAATAATTACCTACCCGTGTGAGCGCAGCTTTAGTGTGTGTCGGGAGCCGCAAGCCGGGCTTGTAACTTAGTGCTGGCTTAGAGCTCTCAAACTTACTGCCTTCAGATAAAGACCGAATCCCAACTAAGCCTACTTCTTGTGGATTCTCTTGCAACTGCACTTGAGATGGGTTAGTGATAAGTGTGGGTTATGTTACCTTTTGCGTGTTATGTATAGTTTCATTATAAGGATTTTCTAACCGTTTTATTCAGTTGCACTGTTGTCTAGTTTTTTTTTTGTTGCTAAATTAGAGCAGTATTGGTTTTTGTCCATATGAGACATTCAGCTTCCCATTTTTGTTTCTTTTTTTTTTCGTGTGGTTACCATCATGGATACCCTTGATTAATGTACAGAGAAACTTGATTTATGTACGTTCAGTCTTCAGCGTTTCTTCAAGTAATAACAGCCGCACGGGTCGATCCGTCAGGTTAAGCTACGCTTGCCGGGGTTGGTCAGTCGATGGGTGACCATCTTTACATAGCGAGATTCCTCCGTGCCTCGAAAAGCACGTTAAGCCGTTGGTCCCAGCTGTCATTCGTGGATCTTTGACAGTCGTTACGGGTCGTCAGAAGCCCGAAAGTCTGACAACCCGTCTTACCAAGGGTTATCTTATTACCCAGTAACTGGGTTGTGGAGGTCATATAGGCAGTCGCTCCACGTAAAATACTGGTATTCAGCTGCATCCGGTTAGACTGGAAGCCGACCCCAACATAGTTGGGAAAAGGCTAGGCAGATAGATATAGATCATCATGGATACCCTCCGTCTGGGAACACCGGAGGGTTATGTCAGACTCCTATCGACTAAAACACCACTGTTCCTTCTAGTACCATGAGTCGGGGACCCGGGAGATACTTGTATGTACATTTGCCGCACCCTCGAACTGGTAGATTTAGCTTCCCCTGGTAGATGACGAATCCATGACGATAATAAAAAGGCACTCTATTTTGCTGCACCTTGAGCTATTTTGAATAAAAGATTGCGAATGCTGTAACAACCATTCAATTCAAACTTCGCTATCAAAGTCAAATACAAAACGTCAAATATCAACAACGTAATAATCATCATATCAAGTTGATCACTTCAAATGACAATAAAATGGCCATAGGCGATACCGTCACAATTTACATGCCTCCCAGACAATGTAATTATCCATCAAAAAATCTTCATAAGTTCACACACACATGTTGATACCCGAAGTTCAAAATAACCAATATCTAGGTCCCCTAAATAAACACGCGAGAGTAATTTAACCAGCTTTTTTTTAATTGTCGCGATGACGCGGCGACATGCAAACAATTTCGCGGGGCCTTTGTATCGGTAAATTGACTCCGTTATTTATGAACCGATCGGGATCACTTTTAGAGATGAACAGAGGGCTTAGTGCGAGTTTTTATACTTACTCGATCACGTTAACGTAAACGTCAATTTGTACTGAAACTGAATAAGCGCCGCCTGGTGACTATAATGGGAAACACAATTATTCCATACGAATTGACATACGTCAACGTTAACGTAAACGCGATCGAGTAAGTATAAAAACTCGCACTAAGGCCACTGTTGATGCGGGAGCACAGTGGAGTTTAAAAAATAAAAACAATTAGGTTGGGGACTGGTGAGGGGTAAAAGCAAATATTTAAATCGTTAGATTCGCTCGACTGTGTCGAAAATGGTCACGTTTCTGTTTCTGTTACCAAATATTACTATCTCGCTCACTCATACAAAAGAAAATATGTATCGTTTCTTGCGGGATGTAGGTACCTTACCTAAGAGCTCTCAAAGTCAAAATATTTATTTGTAAAACTAGGGTGGGTGTAAAACAGAAGTGGTAATAAAAATATAGATCACTGTCGGTATCTAAAATCTCTCTCTTCTACGTATGGACACTTTTTCACGCGACCTAATCACGGTGAGGGCAAATCTAACGATTTAAATCTTTGGCTAAAGGTGACAATATCCTATAGGGGTAAAAGTGTTTCAAGAAATGATTTTATAAGCGCTACTTTGGGACGTAAAACTCCTCTAATTCAAAAAAACAGTTTCAACGCATTATATGAATTGTTTTAATTAATAGAACTGCTAATTAGATACATTTTCTTGACTTTTTGGAGTCGGAGCTCAGACACAACATTAATTTTTTTTTTAAATTTAATGTTGTGTCTGAGCTCCAGTACACAGTAGTGTGTCACAGTGGTTTTTTAATTAAAAGTCTAGCAACATTTTAATAGAAGTTCTCATTAAAACACCTGAAGCTGCTCTAAAAATAGATAATCTCACCCCGTTTCCACAACCTCCTCCGCGCGGAGAAAACAAATGAAAGAAGATGTTTATAGCATGCCACGCAATTATGTACAATGTGCTTTTTGCGTGGCATGTTATAAACATCTTCTTTCATTTGTAGCACCACGCGACTTGCGAAGCGAAGGACGCACACGCGCGCGTGTTGCTTGACGCACCTCGCTTCGCTCGAGGTCGTGAACGGGGCCTTACTGCGTTTGTCCACCGCAGCCGACACTGGGACGTCACCAAGAACACAGATTAATACAGATGGGACACTGCGCAGTTTAGGTATGAAGCTAAAAGTACGCGGCGGGCCTCGTCCGCGGGTCTAACTCAGTAGGTCAGAAGGTATAAGAGTTACGCTATAGAAAGAGAGGCAACTTGTAGTTGAATATGCGTAATAAGCGTTGTGCGACCTGAATTGCAATTTATTGTGTCGTAGCAACAGTCGCTTTTTATTTAAATGATTTTGCGGAGTGTCCCATCTGTATTAATCTGTGCCGAGAACGAGATGACGGCGCTGAAGTAGCGATACATACATTTACTATAGCCGCCTGCCCACCGCACGTCGGCGTCGTCACCCGAGTGCCGTAATGCCGCTAGAACTGTGACGGCTGGCGGTGAACAAACGCCCTTACAGACAATAAGTAAAACCGCTCACATCTCGACTCTAATAACAAAGATAAATAAGTAACAAAGACGCGGCAATATGTCAGCCGGTCCATATTATACCTACGCGTATATTATTCATGATAAATGTTCCCCCATCATTCCATGAAGCCTGCTGGGAACGCCTCGGTCCTGGTAAACTGATTCGTGTCTGTTTGTTTATTATTTTGGGAAAAAGATGTATAAATATATCAAAATTACTGGGTTGTAATTGTGAATTGTTACAGCATTTAGATAAGGGTAAACATGGACTACCGTTTGGCCTGAAAAATATTTATGTACGCGAATTTTAAAGGTATAATTGAAGTAAATATAATATCTTTTAAATACAACCTAGATCGGGCCAACGGGCTACACGAATCAGTGGTTAAGAATAACCTAAAGCAAACCCGCAGTTTGCTAGAAACCATTCCAAATCTTGATCGCATTTATATATCGATACTAATAATAAAGATGAAGAGATAGTAATAATAAAACTATCGATATATAAACCGCGCTAACCTCTGAAACTACCTATCAGTCGGATTTGAAGAAATCTGATGCATTGCATTTGATGGCCTATTTTAACATCACGATAAGATCCTTACGATCCGAACAAAAAGAAAAAATGTCGGAAAGAACGCTAAGCGAAAAATAATTAATAGCGCGGGCAGGCAATGCGATGCGACGGGTTGGGTCGGGGGCATATGAAATTTCACGCGGACGAAGTCGTAGGCAGGGGCTAGTTTAATATTAAATTTATAAAGTTAGGCATTGTTTGTATTTTGGTCAATCAGTCAAAACTGCTATTACAAGATCCGACAAATATAATTACTGACCGATAAACTTAATTACACCGGCTTTCAAAAGCCAGTGTCAATTTATAATCCTTTAAAAGCTTTATCACTCAGAATAAATAATAATATCACTCAGAATAAATAATAACAGATTTCTGGTGAAATATTTAATGAACAACACTAACATGAGGCGTAATGGTCGTAAAACACATTTACCCTTTTAATACACCCGCCATCTTTTTTCCTGACGTCACTGCCCTAAAAAGGCAAGATTTATAGTATCCATCAAGCCTGTCAAATATCGAATTTTAACAAATAATCATGTAATAAGAGGAGGATGCCATCCATCATCGCGCTTGCCCAAGTTCGCGCTATCGCTCAAACTTCAGTGATACATAAATAGCTGGAAAGTTTCGGGAGATGGAATTTTTAGAAGCTTTTGGATACACTCGAGGTTATAGTTTTAGATTTTTGAGAAAATAGAGAACTGAAGAAGGAGAATGTCCTCATAACCAATTTCTGAGTGTTGATTAGGGTTGAGAGGAGCTCGTGGCTAAGTAATAACAGCCGCACGAGTCAATCCAACAAGTTAAACTACGCCTGACGGGGTTGGTCAGTGGATCTTTACACACCGATACTCCTCCGAGCCTCGGAAAGCACGTTAAGCCGTGGGTCCCGGCTGTCATTTGTGGATCTTTGACAGTCGTTACGGGTCGTCAGAAGCCCGAAAGTGAGAACTAGTCTTACCAAGGGGTATCGTATTGCCCAGTTACTGGGTTGTGGAGGTCAGATAGGCAGTCGCTCCATGCTGCATCCGGTTAGACTAGAAGCCGACCCCAACGCAGTTGGGAAAAGGCTAGGCAGATGATTTGGAGGACCGATGACCTTGTAACTGCCGAATCCGCTGGATGCGGTAAGCACAGCACCGGTCCAAGTGGCGATGCTTGGGGGAGACCCATGTCCAGCAGTGGACGTCTTTCGGCTGAAATGATGCTGATGACGATGATTAGGATTGGCAATAGGAAATTGTTTTATGGGTTTTGGATAAGTTTATATAGAAAACTTACAAGTGGTGACTTCTTATTTGCGCCAATTAAAGTTACTAAAATACGCCAGAGCTTTTTGCAAGTTTTCAAGTGATATTATTATTTTTTTTACCTATCATCTACAAGGTTTATCCTCGATCCGATTTTGTCACTGACTGGAGAAACTCTTGAGCTAGTCAGACGTTTTTTTTCGTTGCTACTACTTTAAGTTTTCTATATAAATTTATCCAAACCCCATAACACGATTTCCTAATGCCGACCATTAACAATATTCCATATCCTTGCAAATAAGAGTTTCTTAATCCTTACGTAACTACAGTATAGGATTCACAAGACTCATGTAAGGGCCCTCGCTCACGGCGACTTTTTGTAGCGACAGCATTGCTACTCGAATCGAATCGTGGTGTAGGCGAGGGCAAACAGATATCACCGCATCGCTACAAAAAGTCGCCGTGAGCGAGGGCCCTAAGACCTAACTTAGCTTCAACCCTATTTCATTTAGGGCCTGTTTCACCACGTATGATTGAGTTCCTAATAACTTACCTGGTAGATAATTTCATACAAATTCTGTTCCATTTTTGAATTTATTCGGTAAGTAGTGGCTATTCGGACATCGTGAAATAGGCCCTTAGTGATTAATATTCTTAGGTAACACGTGAAATGTACACGTTGTTACATAAAATGACCTCGAAAATGTACGAGTGCATTTCAAAAACTGTCAAAATATCAGCATCAAGTAATTCTGTGAACGGCGCGCGGCGAGCAAACTAAGCAGCTCCTGACAGATTTATTACTCTTTAGTCAAAACATTTGTTTAGACGAAAACAAATGGCTACAAATGTTTTACAGTAACACTAACATTTAACATTGCTGTAACTCATTTTGTGCGTATTAAAAACTAGTGTAACCATAGATATAAGAAAGAAGGACATGTGCCCAGTATGTTAAAATGTATCGGAAACCTGTGTCTCCACTTTTCCCTTTGTCACTTTCATGATTTTAAAGACAAATACAGTAAAATACTTGTACTTACATATGGAAAATGATTCCATGATTTCAGTGGTTTCTTGCAAAAACCGAAGCCATGTAGGCTTCGGTTTTTGCAAGAAACCACTGAACAATACGGGATTCTTATAAATTGTCACGGTCACAGTCGAAAGCGCACTAGTTCGCGGCGACGGAATTTGTAGTATGACCGGCTCATACTGAGCATGTCGCGCGGACATATTTTCGCCCGCTTGCCACTTCTCCTGTTTTTATATTTCTATGGTTTAGTTTAGATGAAAACAAATGGGCACAATGTTTTACAGTAACACTAACATTTAACATCGTTGTAAACTCGTTTTGTGCGTATTAAAAACTATTCTAACTGATGAAGGAGTCATTTATAAGAAGTAGTAATATTTGGAGATTAGCCAAACTTAACCACCCTTAAGAGTCCATATGATGCTGTTTTGGTGGGGCAGAAAATCATGATGCCACTTCGACACGACATTTTGCATTATCATTTGTATGATATCAACCATTTATTTACAGCATATTTAGTTTATTATGTGCGTCCGGGGCACACCCTAGGTAATATAGAATATAGAATAAATATAGAATTTTTTTTTTTTGGAACTTGGTTGTTTTTTTTTTTTGTATAAATAGTTTTAAATTTATGATTATCACTATCACTTCATCACTACATAGTATAGAACAAAGTCGCTTCCCGCTGTCTGTCTGTCCCTGTATACTTAGATCTTTAAAACTACGCAACGGATTTTGATGCGGTCTTTTTAGGGTTCCGTACCTCAAAAGGAAAAAACGGAACCCTTATAGGATCACTTGTTTGTCCGTCTGTCTGTCTGTCAGTCTGTCAAGACCCTTTTTCTCAGGAACACGTTGAAGTATCAAGTTGAAATTAATACCAAATACGTAGATCTATGGTCCCTTGGAGTCCTGAAAAAATAAACCTTCTAAGTCAACGCAATAAAAAAATACGGCCATTTATGTGGCATATTTTGATGCTCGCAAGTAAATCAAAACCTATAGGGTACTTCCCGTTGACCTAGAATCATGAAATTTGGTAAGAAGCAAGGTCATACAACATAAATAAAGGAAAAAGACCGAAATTTGTTAATTTGTAATTCTATCAAATAAAAAAAATGTTCAAGTCTGTCAGTCTGTCAAGACCATTTTTCTCAAGGACGCGTGGAGATATCAACTTGAAATTAATATCAAATACGTAAATCTATTGTCCCTTGAGAGTCCTAAAAAAATCAGGCGTCTAAGTCAACGCAATAAAAAAATACGGCCATTTTGCGACACATTTTGATACTCGCAACTGTCGCAAGTAAATCAAAACCTATAGGGTACTTCCCGTTGACCTAGAATTAGTGATGGATTAATTAGCATTCGCATTCATTGTTAGCATGCGAATGCTTATTTAGCATTTAGCAAATGAAATGTAGTTGCGAATTTCTGTGAAATGTGAAATGAATTATTATTCATCCCTTCGTACTTCATAGGTCGACAGCGCGTGCAGTGCGCGCTCTCTGTCGCACCCACGAAAAGTCGGATCTACTAAATATATTTGTTTCACGTGATCCTGACCTCGTTCGCAAGTGAAATTATTAGCAATTTAGCAGGTGGTGTGAATAATGAAGTCAAGCAATTATTATCTTCGATTAGCTCGTACTTAGGATCGTATATTGAATGAATGCGTATGATTGTATTGTTAATAATAATTTGTGATTTTGTCTGGCCCGTGCGTGGCGCGCGATTATTTTTTAAATTGTTAAAAACACGCGCTAAGACGCTAGCCCGCGAACGCGCTCTTTAATTCACATACTAACAAAATTCACATACTTGACTATTATTAATTATCGTCATATTAGCAAATAGCATAGCAATAGCATTTAGCGTGCTAAGACTCAAGAATTCGCATGATAATGAAATTTATTCTAAATCGCATTAATTGCCATCACTACCTAGAATAATGAAATTTGGCAAGAAGCAAGGTCTCCCAGCACAAGTAAAGGAAAAAGTCCGAAAATTGAGAATTTGTAATTTTTTGACATAAAAAATTTTTTTTTGGGGTCCAATGTTAAGTTTGTTTTTGGGATAAATGCTTTTCAACTACGGAACCCTTCATTGTGCGGATTTTTAATAGATATAGTGATTCAAGAGGAAGGTTTATATGTATGTATGTATAATAACTGCCTCAGTGCGTTTTATGTTCACCAATGAACATTACGAGTTAATATAATATGATAATGTTATCTTCCCAGTTCTTCCTCTTATAAGTAAACAGAACCCTAAGTTTAAATAGTTATTGAGTCGCGTGGCCTTGCAAAACATTTCAATAATGCATTTAGTAGTAATGGAATGCTTACCCCGAAGTACAATTGCCATGGAAACCCTTATCGTTTTCCCTACTTAACATTTATGACTAATATCGGTATAGGGTTTGCATTTTGCGCATTGAATGTTCATATTTTATCATGTTTATGTTGATTTGGCAGAAATAACTGATACATAAAACGAAGTCCTTAAAAACTACCGAACGGATTTTCATACGGTTTTCACCAATGGGCGGAGTGATTCATGAGGAAGGTGTAGGTATGTGTGTAACTCATTAAAGTTTTGTGTAAATTAGTTACTTATAATACTACAATGATTGTTGTAAACCGACAGAGTTTAAGACCACAATGTACTCGTATTACCGAATGAATACATTGTTTACCTGGATTAACACATAGGCTACTTTTAATCACGGTCGTACGTCCCCGTGGGATATTTTACGAAATCCACGCGAGCAAAGCCGCGGGCAAAAACTAGTAATCACAAACTAGGAATAAGGGTAATTAATACATACATAAACTCATGTGGGTTGGTAGAAACTACAAAACACCATGTGCTGCGATCCTTACATTACTCCTTTTGCGAATAATACTACAAAAAAAAACTTGGAATATATGTACCCTGTATGTGTATGTATGTATGTCCTTTATTTCGAAAACTACGCAATTTATTGTATCATTAGTTTGTATACAAAATCGATTCGATAAAAAAACATGGTATTCAACTGCATGTTATTAGACTGAAAACCGAACCCAACATCGTTGGGAAAAGGCTATAGGCTACCGAATTCCCGAAACCAATTATTGAAGTTTGTACAGGAAAATCTTATGGTTTACTAGCACTTCCCGCGCGGCTTCGCCCGCGTGGATGTCGGAAAATATTCCACGGGAACGTGCTACCGGGAAATCCTTCCTTATTCCTTGTCTACATTATAAAGGGAACCTCTGTGCAAAATTTCAGCTTTCTAGGTCCAAGGGTTTGGGCTGGGCGTTGATGAGTCAGTAAATCAGTCAATCAGTCAGCCAGTCAGTCAGTCAGGACCTTTCTTTTTATAGGGTAACAGACAGCTAGTTCAACATACAACGTGTCGTTTTGCATACTCGTCAAATTGCAGGGTGCGAACAACTTTTTCCATGGCACCAACATTGTAATCGCGAAAAAATAATCAGCCGTCCCATACATTTGCGACGACTAGGTATTGAAGTTTTCTATGGGACAGTTGAAATTTTATTCGCGATTACGATGTTGGTCCCATGGAGAAAGTTGTTCCGTTTGATCTTCTGTATAAAAAACGACACGTTGTATAATTATCTCAGTTACAGCTTATTAATTACAGGTAATATCAGCTGTTGGATGTCCCACGTAATGAATTAAGGATTTAATGAAATGCACCGACCCCAGCGTGGATTACCCAGACGCGATTACTCGAATAAACTCAAAGATTCACACTAGCCCCTGTTGCCTCATGTTACATGGTGCAACAGAGACCATTGCGACGGAGGGGGGCGCGATAATGGTAGGGAACACGTGCCCTTAGGATATGGAGGGGATAAAGAGCCTACCGAGTATGCACCCTCAGCTGTTGGATGTCCCACGTAAATTAGTTTATTATTTACGTCAACCTGTCAATTGTTTAGCTTGCACGCGACGACGAGACGTAAATAAATGGTCGATAATGTCACGTAAATGCACTGCTTTGTAAGCTATAAATACGGCTATGGTTCACACGGCATTATACTGTACGTTTTATTGCGGGATAAATGTTACCGAATAAGTAGTGGCGCATACATTGAGTATAGAACCGTTCACACGTCGTAGGTACTGCAAAAACTGGCCAAGTGCGAGTTGGACTCGCACACACAGATTCCGTACAATATATGTTTATCAATCGCAAAGATAACTTTGTATTTCATAATGATACTGTGAATTGCAAGGTTATTTTATGCAGTTGCAGAAAATCGCCCATATTTAAACAAAATACCTTATGAATCGGCGTTTTTAGTATTTGTTGATTAAATACAGTACATGATATACAGAAGTTTCAAATTCCTAACTTGTTTAACTGTCGCGATAGAGCTCGTACAAAAATGGTCTAAAATTGTCAATATTTACGGCCCTCTATTTCTTAATTTTTGAAGATAAAAAAAATTAAATATAATGTAGATATATTTGTACTCTACTCGATGAGTTCTAGACAATGACACCCCACAGCCCTATGACAGCATAATAATAGGGTTACGTTTGATACCCTTCGGGTACGGAATCCTAAAAAACGTACATAGCTAAATACCCTTCGGGTACGGAACCCTAAAAACGTACATAGCTAAATACGTTTATCGAATACACACCGGACTTGTCAAGCAAATCGAAGAAACTTTTTAACTATTCGGTCTGTGTGTGGCAGTGGCTAAGTGGTACATGACACATCATGGTGTGGCTACCATTACATCATCATCTTCCTGCCCTTATCCCATAGTACGTGAGGTCGGCGCAACACGTTTTCCATTTTCTTCCATTTTCCTCTGTCAACCGTCACGCTATCATTCACCACCACCACATGACACATCATGGTGTGGCTACCATTACATGCGTGTTGTTATGTGTTTTCTCTCCTTTGTTTAATCAAGACCCTTTTTTTTGTGTATGGGAAATCATCAAATCTTCCTTCTCCCGCTTTGGGTGGAGCAGAAGGGCGTGTCAGACTTTTACTGACTAAAACCCACCCGTGTTCCTTCAGTTACCTGTGCCAGGGCCACGGTATCTCTTTCGAACAACCCACGACCCCGGCGGACCCCAGTTTTCTCTTTCCCAATCCCTATCTAAAATCAATGACCAGCACCTCGTTAGTAGCAGTTGTGACAGCGCATTATTTGAGTACACCTATATTAGTCATCACACGTCGCCTTGCGTGCTCGCCATTCGTAACTATAATCGATGAGCGTTGCGTGTGCTCCTTGAACATTTAGCTCTTCGACTAGAACGTGGTGCTCTATAGGTATTGCTACACAAGCTAAGCAAAAACTGTGGCAAGGTAAGCTTTGCCACAGATTAATACAGATGGGACACTTCGCAAAATCATTTAAGTAAATAAAAAGCGACTCTTGCTACGACACACAGGTCGCACAACGCTTATTACCTGCACTTATATTCACTTACAGGTTGCCTCTCGCGTAACTCTTATACCTTCTGACTCGTTAGGGTTGTCTTCGTTTACGACGCGGCGCGTGAGTGAGTCTCGTACTAACGTGCGAGCCGCGCCACACTGAAGTGACCCAGTGAGTTGAGCCCGCCGCGTACTTGTAGCTTCATACCTAAACTGCGGAGTGTCCCATCTGTATTAGTCTGTGGCTTTGCTAAGGTTTGTGACTGTCCTATAGTTTAGCAATAAATCTTTTATACTTAAGCATTTTTTACTGGTAATAAATACATACTTACAATAAACTCACACCTTCTTCCCACGGCGGTAGGCAGAAACTAGGTACAAAACGCCACCTGCTACGATCCTTACATAGCCCTTTAGCCTCGTTTACATTCATACATCTGGTCATATACGCCCGCCGGTTGCGAGTACTACACACCTGACCTTTCTGAAGAACATCAGCAATAAGGTCACTATACAACCATAAATTTGAATGGTTGTTTTCCTCTTAAAGGGTCATTGTACTCATCATTATGAACAACTTTTACTATGGGACCAAACCTGAAATTGCGAAAAAAAAATCAGCTGCTTATTTTGACTAGTTTGATGTAGATAAATGTACTGAACAGCAGATTTGTTTTCGCGATTTCAGGTTGGGTGACCATCTTTACTAACCAAGACCCCTTCCGTGCCTCGGAAAGCAGGTTAAGCCGTTGGTCCCGCCTGTCATTCGTGGATCTTTGACAGTCGTTAATACGGGTCGTCAGAAGACCGAAAGTCTAACAACCAGTTTTACCAAGGCGTATCGTATTACCCAGTTACTGGGTTGTGGAGGTCAGATAGGCAGTCGCTCCATGTAAAATACTAGTATTCAGCTGCATCCGATTAGACTGGAAGCCGACCCCAACATTGTTGGGAAAAGGCTAGGCAGATGATGATTGTCAGTTTATTTCAAGTTAAAAAGGAAATAGAAGCAAAATCTTACATTTACTAAGCAAAAGGAGTATGTTAGGGCTTCCTTTGAAGGGCTTTCTGTAGTTTCTGCCTACCCCCATAAGAAGAAGGCGTGAGTTTAAGTATGTCATAGGTTTTCAATCTTATTTCTCATTTGACTAAGTAACTCCTAAAACCACAACGAAATTAGGTCTTCACAATCTAAAGGTAATTTCTATAGCTGCTGGCCATCCATCAGCCGCGCTAATCACCGTGCCTCCTTTATTTGCTCATTAGCCGTATAGCCAAACGTTCGGTCACCATCGGCTATGTTCGGCAGTTCCCGGAAATGCTGCTTCTTTGACTCTTTGCTTCGGTATTAGCGTAGTGGTCGTATTGGTCGGAATCGGAATTGCAAATTAACTGAAAATGTCATGCTGGTTACAAAGTAGGTTGTTTCATTTGAAAGGAGGTTGATTTGTTTTGCTACTGGTTTGTTTTCGTTTTGATCAGTATCAGATAGATTTACTGTTGATGCATTTTTAATTGTATCGATATCGTGTACTGACGATGTTTTAATTATTTTCTGACAATCGCCAAGTTGATGAAATCAAGCTCACGCAGTAAGTTAGCTTAGGTATACAATACGTAATTTAAATAACGCACAACCTTTTAAGGGGTCACTGTACTCGTCGTTATGAACAACTTTTACCATGGGAACAAATCTGAAATCGCGAAAAAACTCGTAAAAATTTAGGGAACAGCTGATTTTTTTTCGCTATTTCTTGTTTTTTCTACAAAACAAATGATGAGGTTGTGCGTTATTTAAATTACACCTTGTATATTTTTTTAAAAAATCTGCTTGCAAGTTTATAAAGATAAAAAGATAAAGATAAAAGATATTTTATTTTGCAAATATGGGTACAATGCGTGGTGATATACGGAATAGGTTCAGCCATATTTTACCAGTAGGCATGCAAAAAATTACTGGCATTAAATTTGGCTGACTTATAAATTATTTATGGCAGAAAATAACGAAGAGAAGCAGCCTCTTTATTTATTATTTCAATACTCTTTAGAATATTACACTGACAGTTAATACCGAGTAGTTGTAGAGAGTTAACAATAATTATTAACACAAACATTAGATTGGTTATGGACATGTATTGCAAAATGTCTCTTAACTTCTGAATCGATCTCACTCCTCGCCCTCCACCATACATATACAAACACATATTCTTTATATGTATAATACATAGTAACACTCACAATAACACGACAAGTGGTCACGCTCGAATAGGTTTCTGTAGGGAAACGCGTCGCGGGCGATCCATTAACTTGTGAGCTAAAGTTCCTCTACTCATGCGGACATATTGATTAAAAGGATGGTGGACTTGTGGCGGCATCTACATCGCCACATATGAACTACGCATCAATGACATGACGTCACGCAAACCTGCATCGCGCAATTAGAGTTTACCACGCGATTAGCATATATACAACGCCCCAACATCAACCGTCGGGCAGTAGCCCACCAGACACAACACCCGTCTGGTTGGAGGATCCTCCCTTTTCAATAGAGGATGACTGAACTTTACACCCTGTTCACCAGGCCTCTAAAGACTTATTGGGAAATCCATTCTAATATTAAAGCTGAAGATTTTTTGTTTGTTTGAACGTGCTAATCTCTGGAACTACCAATAGGATTACATTTTTTTTTTTTTTTCATTTAATAGCCCAATTCTTGAGGAAGGTTATAGGCTATTCATTATCACGCTACGACCGTTAGAGGCCGAGCAAAAAGAAAAAAAAAGTCAGAAAGAACGCTAAGGGAAAACGAAGTAATAGCGCGAGCGGGCGATGCGATGCGACGGGGTGGGTCAGGGGAACAAGATATTTCTTGCGGACGAAGTCGCGAGCAGAAGCTAGTACCTATGGTGATAAAAAACAAAACATTTATATAAACTATGTTTGTTTTCTTGATCAGTATATATTTGCTTTAACTAATTATTTGTTCTTTTTTTCCAGGTAAGCAATATTAACAAGCTATGCTGGATGCTGATGGCAGTAACGTATGTATAAGGTAGTTAGGGTAGCTAGTGTCTACAGCCTGTGAGGTAAATCAAACTCTACGTCACTTATCAATGAGAAAAAAAAAACATGAAAATTCACGCCACCAGTTGGCGCCACTTCGACAAGAGGTCTTCCATTTCGACAATGAATTTATATGATATGATGACGTTCACCATTCGTTTCATTCATTCGTTCATCATTCAATCACGACTAAAGAAAATATAGGCACTTTGACACTTTTGACAGGTGCCCGGACCTGACGTCTTAGTACTGCCACCTAGTGAACGTCATTTCAGAAAACCGTCATTAAAATAGAAAAAGATTCTCCGTAACAGATAAAACATTAAAATACACTTACTTAACTGAGGCATGGTTATAAATGTTAAGAAAACTAAATAAGCCACTTTCCTTACTATGGTTCAGATAAGTTGGACGTTCAAACTTATCGGTAGCTGATGACATTATAACAGCTCTGAACCACAGAAATTTAATCAACAACGTTACCTATTTATCTCACAGATAGCAGTATCTGTATGTCACAGTATCAGAAGGCCATCGCTCAAGTCAACGCGAAGTACCGCAGATGTGATTAGCAAGTTAGTTTGACGTGAGCCAAGTTAGACGGTAAAGTTGGATGTTCTGACCGCCCGTGTGTATAGAGTTATGTATTGGGGACATGTCTTATATCCGAGACTTTGAGTCATAACTCATGTGAGTGTTTTGCTTTTGATTATCTTAATATTATGGGGTGAAATATGTTAGAAGTCTCTCTATGTCTTAAGGATTATTTATTCACAGATATTAAAATGAATGTTTTTTTCATCTTCTTCGCAGTATTTTGTTTACTGACAGATTTACCTTTTAGTGAACAAAATACTGCGACCCTATTTTAGACCCTAAAACTACACATCTATGCGTATCGCTTTTCGTGTCTGTCTGTGTGACCGCGTTGTTCTTCTAAACTACGCAAAGGATTTTGATGCGGTTTTCACCATCATTTAGAGAATTTATTCCTGAAGGTTTATGTGTATAACATTAATATTAAACGTTCTTTTTAAGTGCGTTTAATGGCTGAAAGCAAAGTGCAGCCCACATAATAAAAAAAACGTGTGCGGTCGGGGGACCCCCGTCAGGAACGAAGTTCCTTCTCACGTATGATTTAAAACAAAAATAACATTTTCGCAGCCGCCATCGTCGATTTTCATTTTAACGTCACTATCGGTTTGAACACCCTCGAAAACCATGAAAACGACACCCATGATGAAAATGATGATTTTTAATTTTGACCAAATTCACACTTTCTTCAAATTCACGCTTTTTCGTTACGGGACGATTTCTACCAGTTTATTCCTACCACAAGTCGCGTTTTAAAAAAAACCCATAGGCAAAGTTCCCCATGACCAGTTTTCCCCTACAAGATTTCAATTGATCTTAAAGTTAGTAAATAGGTAAGTATAAAGTGAGCAGACCTCTCGATTGCGTTGATTAGATTGATCGAAGCTTCTAGAAGGTAAGACGCCGATCTCTTGTGTCTATATGAAGATTGATGAAGCGTTGCTACGTAAATGTAAACAAAGATGTGTAGCTTTCATCACTTTTCACCCTCCATGAGCTTATGTTGACAATCAGCCTGTATTAATAAATAATAACCACTAATATTTACGTAAGTTTTTACCGCATAGATTGTGGATTTACAAATAAATGGTCAGGTATTTTGACCAAGGGTGCCCAGACACGAGGTCGTCTGGCGCCGTTTGGTCCCTGGGGGTGATCACGGCGTGCAAGGTGTTCTGGTGCGCCGGTGATGGGGAGGGACTAGGTACTCGGCGGGTTCACGGATGAGTGCTAACGCGTGCCCGTGTTCCCGCCGTAAGCGGCAGAGGAGGACACCGTGGAGTTTTAATGGGCTAGAGTCCCACATAACTGCACTATCTCCCCGTGGTAGTGCAGTATGCATGAGCTATGGTGATAGGGTTCCGTACCTCAAAAGGAAAAAACGGTACTTACCCTTATAGGATCACTTCTGTGTCCGTCTGTCAGTCTGTCAAGACCCTGTTTCACAACAACATAATACCACGCCTTGTTTCCTTGAAGGCTTAGGCAGAGGTGCACCTATAGTACACCCACAAATCACCCGTCTTGTTTAAGTCCTATGTAATAGTGGGCGAGCCTATTGCCACCAACGGGGCACAAATCCAGACACCGAGAAGTGAATAACATTTTGCCCGACCTGGGCTTCGAACCCAGGCCCTCATGCACAGCAGTAGTTCTTCAACCAGTAGATACACCAACGAGGCAGTATTACAGTTGAGCTGCACGATTACTGACAAATGCGTACACTGACTGGACAGGTCCACTCAATCTGTGAGGTTCTTTCCTCAAAAGACCATTTTTAACCCCCGACGCAAAAAGAGGGGTGTTATAAGTTTGAACGCTAAGCGTGTGTATGTGTGTCTGTCTGTCTGTCTGTGGCACCGTAGCTCTAAAACGGGTGAGCAGATTTGAATGCGGTTTTTTTTATTTGAAAGCAGGTTTTTCAGACAGCAATCTACATGGTCTTCACATGATCTGACCAAGATTATGTCTGGACTTTAAAAGAGACTGTGACCTCTGAGTTTGTTTCGGCCTTTCTTCTCAGAGTATCGACCTCATCTAGTTTTTAATAATATGAATGACGTGTAAAAGTGTTTGTACAAACCTACTAGCAGAAAATAAATCATTTATCATTTATCATCGGGAAATAAAAGTCTTGACATCCGTTTGGATACACGGAGGCATCACACGCCCTTGCATAGCCTACCCTTCGCAGATATGAAGCTTCACTATACAGGTTGGGTAAAAATCGTGGATCAAACGAAACAGGGCGATAGTTGGAGTTATTTGCAGTAAAAAAAAAGAAAAAGTATTAAATAAATAAATAATATTTATTTGCTTAAAACACGGTATAAGAAGGTATTACAATACAAAATGTGATCATACATGTTTTGCATTAAAGCATGCAAAATTGTGCTGTTAACGTTTGTAATTTGTAAACAGATATTGAAAAAACCGGTCAAGAGCGAGTCGGACTCGCGCACCGAGGGTTCCGTTCCGATTTCTGAAAAAGTGTGCTATTTAGAGACATCGTTTTATTTTTCCTGTAATCTTTACATAAACTTCTATCACATAGAATAATTTCAGATTTTTTCCTTTGCAAACTTCGGAGATAACGGGGGGGGGGGGGGGGAACGGTATTTTTTTTTTACATTTTTCATCAAAAATCGAAAACTATGCGGCCAAAAAAAAATTAATTTTTTTTAAGAATATGCAAACAGTGCTCTTTCATATGATACCCCACATGCCCTAGTAGCCCCACTTTGAATTTTGAAAACCCCCTTTCAGCACCTGTTACAAAAAAAATATAAATATTTTTATTTCTTTCTTATTTGCAAAATAGTTGGGTAAACGTCATATAAAACTATTCCAAATTTCAAGTTGATAGCATTAGTAGTTCTTGAGATATTCAACTGTGACAGACAGACAGACAGACAGACTGAGTGAGACCATAAGGGTTCCTTTTTTACTATTTTGGTACGGAACCCTAAAAAGTGCCAATACTCCTAATCATAAATCTTGGTACCCACTGTCATGAAGGCACTTTTGTAGTGAGGATACATTTCCTAGAAGTAACTAAACACCATTTATTGTTTTAAAATATGTACCCATTTTACTCGTATTGGCTATTTATTACAAATTTTGGTATTTTCTTAAAACAAAACAACTCAAAAACTCATAACTTTTAAGGAGATCAAGTTAGGGATCTACCACAGAGATATTTTTAGGGTTCCGTACCAAAATGGTAAAAAAGAAACCCTTATGGTGTGACTCAGTCTGTCTGTCACAGCTGGATATCTAAAGAACTACTAATGCTATCAACTTGAAATTTGGAACAGTTTTAGATTTTTAGAGAACGTTTACCCAACTATTTTGCAAATAAGAGAGAAATAAAAAAAATCCTTTTTTTTTTTGCAACAGGAGTCCCTGTTGCAAGGGGAAGGGGTCTTAAAAATTCAAAGTGGGGCTACTAGGGCATGTGGGGTATCATATGAAAGAGCGCTGTTTCCACATTCTCAAACTTTTTTTTTCTTTTTTTTACTCCGCATAGGTTTCGACTTTTGAGGAAAAATGTAAAAAAAAAATACCGTTCCCCCCCTTATCTCCGAAGTTTGCAAAGAGAAAAATCTGAAATTATTCTATGTGATAGAAGTTTATATAAAGATTAAAGGAAAAATAAAACGATGTCTCTAAATAGCACACGTTTTCAGAAACCGGAACGGAACCCTCGGTGCGCGAGTCCGACTCGCTCTTGACCGGTTTTTTACTGCAAATAACCCCAACTATCGCCGTTTCGTTTGATCCACGATTTTTTACCCACCCTGTATACTTACTAATATCTGTAAACTTCTATTTCGTACCACAGGCTACAATAACAAAACCACTTTCCAAATCAGAATTACATCTCTATCGTACAAACAGATAGTCAGACATACCTTTTTCCACCGCAGGAGTTGCCATAATTCACTTTCAAAACTAATAAGCCACATAAACAAAGCTTCTCATTTCACAATTAACGCCGCAGAGCCGCGGACGGCAGCAGTGTTGCCAGTGCAATAATAATAACACATTGCTCCCCGAAGACACTCGCTCATTTACCTGGTTGATTGAGAATAGAGAATAGGAAATCTGTAGGTATATTAATATAAAGCCGCTGTTCGTGTCTGTCTGTGCGACCGCGTTGGTCTTCTAAACTATACAATGGAAATTGATGCGGTTTTATTTATTTATATTTTTTTTTTTATTTATATATACTTTATTGTACACCAAAAAAAATACAAAACAAAAGAAAACATGTACACTTCAAAACATACAATGGCGACCTTATCGCTTTCCGCGATCTCTTCCAGGCAACCTTAGGATGGACAGTGATTTATCAGGATATGATATGGGGCTGTTGTTGGTGCAAATAGTAAATACCAACTTATACAATATTAAACTAAAATAGATACATACATATCCTAAATAATAGATACATAAATACATACATACTAAATATTTAAGCAACGAAAATTAATGAAGACTAAAGATGTTTAATTTAACAGTTATGAGAACAAGATCACAACGACAAGTAATGTTCCTTTACGAGCCTTTTAAACATAGGTAACGACTGCGCGCGTCTAATTTGAACGGGCAATGCATTCCACAAACGAGCAGCCTGGACAGTAAAAGATTGAATTGATGCGGTTTTCACCATCCTACTCCTAACTAATATTATAAATGCAAAAGTTAGTTTATTTGTTTGTTTGTAACGCTTTCACGCTAAAACGGCTGAACGGATTTGGATGAAATTTGGCACACGGGTAGATCATGACCTGGAAAAGGACATAGACTACTTTTTATCGACTTACAACGCGGGCGATGCCGCTGGATAATTTATTCCGGAAGGTTTATGTGCATAAAATGTTACTTAATATTTAACTCACATTTGTTAAAGAAATATTGTACGTTTTATCAAATCATAAAAACCTAAAATAAAAAAAATATTTAAAAATGTACTTATTATTATTATTATATTCTTTATTTTTCGGACAACAATGATCCAACGTGTTAGTAAACAATATTATAACTTAAAACTAGTGTTAGTACGAGCAACTCAAATACAATACAAAAGACAGAATAAATAAATATATAGTGTTGTGAAAAGGACATCCCCAGTTAATGGTTAGTGATTGTCCTTCTCACAAAACTTATAATAATCGGAGAGTCCACACTCTCCGCCACAGTTTTAAGAATGCTGTTGTCACTCGCCCGCAACCTTGACAACAGCGACGCGGTTTTCTTACGAATGACGGCGTGGAAGCCGTCAGTTCGGCTTTGCGCAAACATAGCAGAGGCGCTGCACCACCGTGGCAGTCCCAACAGCATCCTAAAAATATTATTATATAGTACGCGTAGGTCATCCAGCGTTCTTTTGGTATAGTTGACCCAAAGATTCCCCGTGTAAAAGCACTGGCAATATGCCTTAAAAAGTGTTACTTTTACTGGATTGCTACACCGAGCGAATCTTCGGGCCAACATGTTACCTCGGACCGCCAATGCCCTACGCTCCCTTGCAATATCAACTTAGGTGTCGCTTCAATACTGGTGGCAGGCACATTTAAAACTTTGACATAATGTGAATGGGCTACTTATTCAGAATATTGCCGCCTATAGAATAGAATAGAAAGCGTATATTTCGACCAACAAAGGATCATAGTCTTAAAAATAAAACCAAAAGAAATAAAATAAAGCACACACAACGAAATTACAAATCTCGATTGCTCAGTATGTGAACCATACAGCTATGTCTCGTAAATAAGGCTCTCACCCACAAGCGCGATATTATCGGTCGATAATATCGGATGCGTTATTGCGATATCTGTTTTCAATACATTTTGTATTAGGACGGAAACGAAGTTACACACTGTTGTGATAATAACGACGCAATAGAGGTAGGGCGCTTGCGTTTCTCCGCCCTGCGATATTCCGATATGAGTTCACAGACCATTTTGTATTAGGACGCATACAATCTTACACACACCTACGATAACCTTTTGATCGCTTGGATAAATATCAATTGAATATCGCGCGGGCTACAAATCGATAAAATAATACCTACAATAATAGAACGAAGTCATGCATGTTCTCTGTCGCAGAAATACGACACGAGTGGTAGGGGCTCGGAAAGGTTAATAGCGTAGTACTAATAGTACCTCAATAATTTGGTTTACACACACACGTTACAAATATCGGACGATAAAAACGCAACTGTGTGGCAAGGAATCGGGACGCATTATCGCAATAACGCATCCGATAATAACGCGCCTGTGAGCGGAAAGCTTTACAATTTGCTATGAGACCGGTTCTGCTATTTATTTATATATATTTTCTAAAGATTATAGGTAGATTTTCTTATAGTTAAAAAAATCTTATTCGCTAGTTATTTATTTTAGAACAAAACACAGTAAGCTTTATGCAGTAGGTAGAGCCGTGGACGGGCATCAGTGTTGCCAGTGCTATAATAATAACACATCGCTCCCCCAGGACGCCGATATTAAATACATAGTTACTCTAGGGATCACTCGCTCATTTACCTGTCTGATTGAGAATATAGAAGAGCAGCAATAAATAAAAGTGCTGAATCAGCTCTAAGTGGGCTTAACAAATAAGTATGTTTATACCTAGATTTCAGAAGTACTTGAAAATCTAGTATATAATAACTGTCATGGCGGTCATTGCCATTCAAGAATTGCATGCAAGTGTTTACACGCTTGTGATTTCCATGAAATGGCATACAATAATTGAATGCATGTTTTTCCATTCAATAAAATTGCATGAGTACACCGAGGCAATAAAATTACAAGACGATTATTGCATGCAAGTTTTGCCTCGTTTAAACACGTTAGTTGCACGTCCTTGTACAGTTGATTCAAGTATTACCCGTATTTGCGCTGCCAAATATTTAATTAAATTTAACGTCTTCTCAAGCTTTTTTTTTAACTCGGTGCATTGGTGCCACGTACTATTTTATTGTATGTGCTGTTTACACCTATACTAGTTTGGACCGGCAACTAACTTGCCTGTATCGTGCAACAATGTTGTACATGTACAATGTGTAGACGGTGCCAGTTAATTGCCCTTAAATTTTATGGTACGCCACAGGCAATAAACTTGCACCGTATAAATAGAGGTTTTACGGCTGTCTCTGTTTGAGCACAATTATAATTTGCAATTAATCAACTTCTACTTTTGTTACTGTAACTTATGTATGTTATTTTAAAGAAAACACTGAGTTGTTTCACGCCACAAAGATGCGGACGGCCAGCTGTGTTGCCAGTGCAATATCTAATAATAGCAAATTGGTCCCCGAGGAGATCGATATTAAACAGTGGCTCTAGGGATCACTCGTTCATTTACCTGCCTAGTTGCAAGAAAATAGGAAGTACTAAATTAAATCTACTGTTCCGAAGTATTGGTCGATTTATAGTGTTTAGGTGTTATCATGCGAAAAAATCAGCTGTCAAAATATATGGAGCAGCTGCTTTTTTTCTGGGGTCTGTCCCTTACCGTGTTTAAATATAATAATACGTATTATTTTGTATCAAATCTTCAGAACAATCATGTGAAAATTGTTAAAATGGTCTCTAGTTCAGAACACAGAAAACATTATTTACTGAATGCATTATTTCTTCCTTTACGCTGATTCAGTTCAGGACCCTTATCTGAGCCGTAACTGTAATTTATTAGGTATAAGAAAGTGTTTAAGAGTGTCGCTCTATTGAACTATAGCTTTATCTCTCACCTGCGCTCTGTAGGGTGGGGGATCGGGAATGAGGAGGGAGTTAATGCTGTCTCTTTTAAGCTTGATGCGCCAGGGTAGCCCGCGAAATTCAAAATTTCTTACGTTTTCTGCAATTTGTAGGTCAGTGTGAGATTGTATGTTGATTAAAATACGATTCGCGGCCGTAGCTAATATGGCTTTACAGAATTATAATCATTGGAATCAGCAGTACAACTCCATAAGTTAGCATTTACCTCAAATGTAGCGATTTCATGAAATCATGAGGTTAATTGTAAAATCAAAATCATCAAAGTTAATTGTACGTAGGTATGTAAAATTTCACCATAATATGACTCAAAAACACGGGTATTTTTTTTACATTTTTCATCATAAGTCGAAAACTATGCGACCTAAAAAAAATAAAAAAATGTATGAGAATGTGCAAACAGCGCTCTTTCATATGATACCCCACATGCCCTAGTAGCCCCACTTTGAATTTTTAAGACAGCCTTTCAGCACCTGTTAGAAAAAAAATTAAAATATTTTTATTTCTTTCTTATTTGCAAAATAGTTGGGTAAACGTCATCTAAAACTGTTCCAAATTTCAAGTTGATAGCATTAGTAGTTCTTGAGATATCCTGCTGTGACAGACAGACAGACAGACTGAGTGACACCATAAATAAATAATAAATATCCTTGGACATTTCACACAACGCCATCTAGTCCCAAGCTAAGCAACCCAATGCTTGTGTTATGGTAACGAGATGGCTGATAAACTACTTATATACATTTTTTTTTTTGTAAATACATACATATTATAGATAGAAAAACACCCAGACTCGGAACAAATACTTGTAGGTCGTACAAATATTTGTTCCGTGCGGGAATCGAACCCGCGACATGCTGCGCAGCAGTCAATCGCTCAACCACTGCGCCAACCGTGTCGTCGGCCATAACTATAAGGGTTCCTTTTTTACCATTTTGGTACGGAACCCTAAAAAGGACAGAAATTGCCGAAAAGAAGTAATTCCTACTCGTGATGACGTCACTTAAAAGATTTTATGTTTTTACTTGTTGCTTCGTAGAATTATTGGTGATGATATTCAAATTTTTTCGGGAAATAAAAACTACATACAGGCCATAATTTTGTATGAACTACCTGCTTTTATTGATCAAATACTCGTAACATTGTAACAACATTTCTTTTCCTGCACTCAAAACTTACTATCGATTTTCACAACCCTTAGCGTACGACAGTCGCAAATCAAACCGCCAGGTGGGCAACCCTACCGTGCCCCAGATTATCGTCGCCGGATAGAAATTGCCGATTCTTTATTTGCCGATTTGTTAGACGTCCGTATCTCCCCGTCTGCTACGAATGGCTGCCCGTGAATCGGAGTGAGGAATTATAATGCGGTTTTTTTGAATTTTGTTATTATGTGTACGATAACCGACTTATAATTATTTTAAACTGAAGATCACGCCTAAGGGCTATGTTCACCAACATTCAAACCGCCGGTTAGTTATTTAAACAGTTGGTTTGTGTCAAATTTAGAAGGAAATTCGACATAAACCAACTGATTAAGTAAGTACCTAACCGGCGGTTTGCATGTTGGTGAACACACGCCTAAATGAGTAGTGTTAATGATTTGGAAAGGTATAAATTTTAAATTAGAGCAATTTTCTTAATAACTTAATAATGTGAATATTTTAGATTATGTTTATATTACAGAAATTTGTATTTACATAATTTTAACCATACATCATCATTAATACATCTCTCTAACTTAGATTTGCTCCGGATTTGTCTGATTTCCGAAATCAAACGAATCCGGAGCAAATTAAACCAGAGAGATGTACTTATTGGTGATTTTTATGGTTAAAATTATGTAAAATACATATTTATTGCTGTCGCGAACAGCAATAAATGCAGGTTGAAGGTTGTATCTTGATACAACCTTCAACCTGCAAATAATAATTGCAAAAAACGCAAGAAAATATGAATTTCGCGGACTATCTTAGCGCAATCACCATTATAGCAACATTTTTCAAATGAAGCAATTATATGGAAGGTAAAGTAACGCACAAACGAAGATCGACACTCAAATATCTGTAGCTCAAAAGAATAGAGTTTAACACCATAGGACTTTATCGGTGGTAGATTCCTATTAATACCTATTAGACCTCTTCAACCCTCAAACCAAAGATTACGAAAAACAAATCACTCGATATTGCCCCAAAATTCTTCCACGGCACCATAATTCCGTATCATCCCCACGCAGCCTTAAAAGATTATTGCCACCATCAACAATAAAAGATTTAATATAACAAACAATAAACAAACAGGGGCTGTAAACATTGGCAACACCAATAAATGATTATTGCTATCACCATAGCGCCATGGTGATTCGACTACAAGCTTTATGGTTTTAATTTACGTCCCCCCCATTGTGTATTATGTAAATGGGGGTAATGGGAAACGATCTGGGGTTAGACATAACTGGGGAAATGTGGGTATACTATAGTTACACCTCTGCCGTGCCCTTCGGGGATACAAAGCTTGATATTATATGTTACGGGGTTCCTATTTGGGGATGTTATTTTGTGGTGTAAGAAGTGCAGTAGATTCTTTGAAAGCAAGGTTTTATGTTGGAGACGTGTTCATTCATTCTTTAGTTGGCCTAGATTCTTTTAATCTTTATTGTGGTGTTTATTTAGCACTTATATTGCACCCGAAGGCATTTTAATAGTTCTTTTACATAGATATAAAAATGTGTATTTTTTATCCTGTGTTACGTCTTTTCCTCTTAAGCTACGGTTTCTTAGATGAGCGGTGACCGCACTTAACGGCCGCAGTGACAGCTGTCATGAAAATGATGGCAGTGGCAAAGATTTAAATCGTTAGATTCGCCCTACCGCGTTAAAAGATAGTCGCAATTCGCATTTCTGATTCGTTTTGACACCTCTGACACACAATGACGCAGTGACTACAATTAAATGTCATCGAAACGCTATTTAATAATGTGTTAGCTTAAGAATAGTAATATTATTCGTAGGTGTGAGCTCATTCTTCTCAGTAAGGAGTCACTTTTTCTTGTGACTAAGTACGGTGAGCGCAAATCTAGTGATTTAAATCTTTGGGTAGCAGGTTTTAACTGTATGTGAAATAATGGTGAAAATGACAGATTTTCATGACGGCCGTTATGACGGAATCGCTTTCCTAGGAATCCAAAGCCTTAACTCCTCAATAAGGTCTATGTGAAAGTAGAACAAAACAAGAACATCCTAATCTAAGCCAACAGACATCAAACCTAAAATTTCAATACTAGGTGTATGTTGAACCCTGTTGAACTTCCTACTGCTCACACATTTACCACAGAGTAAATAAAATAACAGCATCAGAAGCACCATAAAACAGTACAATGGAACAGCGGTGGCTCAATGATGAGATTACTCGTCTCATTTAACATCACACCTAGTGCGGAGACCACTCGTTATGTGCTTCATTGAGCTGCAGTGATCTTTGTACGAGAAACGAGGGTAATGCAGCATTGCTTGAGAATTATTGCCAGTGTAGAAAATGATATGTGAATCAAACTAACCAATAATTAACACGTAGGATAAATTATCAGGCCTGAACATTTACTATACCACTTGAGTATGGTGTTAAAATGTTATTCTGATCTTTAAAGTAGTTTAAAAAGTGGTCGTCATAACCATAAATGACCATTGACTAACTTCGAGAAAAAACTTTTACAAAAAATAAACACTGTTTATTTGTATTGCCGAATTCAGATTCTTCTAACAAACTACTCGATCGAATCAATAACATGAAAAAGACCACACTAAGCTAAGAGTACCAACAGAATAGATTCAATTTTTAACCCGCACAACGTAATTTCAACCCCTCGCAATCTAACTCACTTCCAGCTCATCGAGCATTCTGACACTTCCTATCTTCACCCCACAAATCAGATTGCAGGTGGCCGATCATTGATAAACACTAGACAAGCCCCGACCACCGTAGCCTCGGACAGATATCGAGGAAACTAGGCCACTGATACCTCCACATATGCATACTTCTGTCCCAATATTTCGCGATCACTGTTCATTTGCCGTTTTATTTTTGTCCCGCCAAGTAGTTTGAGATATCTTTTTTTTTCTTGTTTATTTTTCTGCTCTGTGGCACCCGGTGTTTGTGTTCGGAAATTGAATTTATTGTGGACTCTAGTGAAGTGTCACGGTTTGCTCGTTTATGTGTATCGATAGTAGTGCTGTTCGGAGTTCAAATTGGTATATTTTTATTTTAGGAGATATTCATATTTTCTTATCTTCGGTCTTATGTAAAAGCAAATATTGGTGTAATTTTATCTCTTGTTAGTTTTAAAAGATTAGCTTAATAATTTTAATATTTATATTTTCATCGTGGTTTGATTTTGTGTTTTGTTATTTTTAACGTTTTTGAATTATTACTCATTATCAGAACTTTATGAAAACATTAGCTCTTCTTAATCTTTTGTCACGAGATATTTTTGAATCTAAATCAAAGTATATTGTGTTTATTTTCGTTTTGTAATGTATTTTTACCGATTTTCCCAAACCATTACTTCAAATGGCATCAACATTACTTTTCTACGTTTTAAAACTATAACTAGAGCACACACTCATAGAGTGTAGTATAGCAGTGTTTGGCTCACTCACAAATCAGATAGGCTGTGTAGGTGCCCGAGCGGATTGCTCGCAGCCACGCCGCCTGACGTATCGTGTATAACCGTGCTATTTTTACATACTACCTTCCGCTTTTAAATAAAATTCTATTACAAGTTGCATGTTTGATATGGGTAACAATATGGCGTCAATGGTTTGTTGGTGTATAGAAAGATTGCACTTGTTTTGTATGGTCTGAAAAACTTTTCTATTTGAGAGCAACATGACGTAAAACTTTTTGTTTATAAAAAGTTTACAACAGTCTAGTATTTAAACAATACAGTTAAACAAAACATTTGTGCAGTATTTCATTTTTGATGACCTAAAATTATAGTTTGTGAGTTTATATGTTAGTGGCTTTGCAAGTCTTGATGGATATTTTTAATGTTGATATCATTTGAAGTTTGGTAAAGAAGAATTAATTAGGAAACGATATGTCTCTCTTTACAAAGATAATGACCGTACCTTTATCAATCACACTGGAAACTCCGTAATTACGACTCATTCCGAATGTGGTGTATATTTAATTAAATTAAACATTTGACCATTTTCTCCCTCCTGTAATGTCCAATAAACCCACATCAAGACTTTTCCTGAATAGGAAATACAGCCCTTTTTAGGGTCCCACAAGTGCTCTGATAAGCCATTATTACTATTTCGGACACCTGACTTTACCTGCTTATCTACAGGAGGTTCCAACCGGAACTGTGTCCCATCCGCATAGTTCTGTTAGTACTGTTTAAGTACTGTAACACAACCTACATTGTTTCCTATGACCTAATAGTAAACCTCTTTTGTATTTCCTTTTTAGAAATAGTTGACAAAATTACAAACTGTAAATGGTGTTCTTATGTGATGAACATTTGCTTATAGAATTACCAGTGATGTGTTAAAAACTTAAAAATAAAAAAAAATAAAAAAATGGTGCACCAAAAGGACCGAGACTGTTTATTAGAACTGTTTAGTTTATTATGTGCCCAAAAAGGCCCAGTGCAAAATAGAAGGAAGAAAATAAAAGAAGGTAAGATGGTTCCATTTTCGAATTTCTATTTCGGAAACTTCCGTATTTACGATCTTACATGAACATATTTATTGTTATGTAAGTTTTTAAGTTCTTATTTTGAATTTATAGTTCGAATTTCCGGACATGCATAAGCGTAGTGTTGTGCAATGTGATATCGAGCGTACGACATAAATCATTACGATTATGCATTCGCTCTTCGGAGTATCGATATGTCAACATGACATTTGGAAATTCGACGCACAGGTTAATTGAAGTCGTGCTGGTGTCACTTGGTCTCAGATGACATGTTACATTCAAATTGGGAATGACAACACATTGGGCACGTGCTGTCCCGCTCGACACGCCCCGATTCGACGGCTGCTGATATTATCACATATTTCACACGATTCATATCATCATGGCGAAATTGGACGCGGGATTTCCTTATTCCCTTTCTTTATTCTTCTTTTTGCGTCGTAAATTGTGAGATTGTTACCAATATGCTTTTATATTTCAATGAACAAACGTGCGGACGCTTATAGTAGCTCGTTTAACAACAAGATGACTTAACGTTTTAGTGTTAAGTTAATATTAGGGCTCAGTGCGTGTTAATTTCTAATCAACATCATTATCTTTCAGTGTCAGGTGTAGGCGTACACAAATTAGAAAATATACGACATAAGTACCGATATATCATGTGTGACCTACTTTAAGTAGGTACATTAACAGCTTATCACGATATATTTAAGTAAGTACGTACAATATCTCGATTTCTCTGAAAACGCACGATGTCGGATCAATCGGAAATACGCAACGAGCATTCATTAATTTTATTTGCATGAAGCAACTGACCGTATATTTTAAAACAAAAATCTGAAATCACTTCATTTAAATAAATTATAGAATTTCAGCTTTATTTATAGTCTCTCAGAGGAATCGTAAAATACTTGCCATATTTATTCAGAATTTCCGTCATTTCTGACTGTTTTTCGATATCGTTTATATTGGGTGATTTCGTATGAGTAACTTTTATTAATTTAAGATTTAACCAGAACAGGGTATCTTTTGATACAGAAGATAACAGTGTTGCGAAAATAATCACTTTTTTAATACATGGCCAACAAACAGGTGCACTATCAGCTGTTTCACCTAATTGTTGTGGGTGAGGCTTATCACTGCGATAGGCGAGACGACGCTGTGTTGATAACAGCTAAACAGTCGCCGGCCGCGCGTCCCCGAGTGTATCTACTCGCCGGTTCCGAAAAAACAAAGTGAAACCATAAAATAATATTTGCACGGCAAATACGCGCCTAAACGGCAACACAACGTTCGAAATTGGAACAATATTTAAACGTAACGGTAGTGATGTGACGATATCAATAGATTATATCGATGAATTGACATAACGATGAAAATGAACACGTTTTGGAGTGAGTTTTTGAACGCGGCCGCGAATCACCCGTTCCCGTCGATGCCCATTGATTTGCTGTCGCCTTTCGATCTACAATCAAATGAAGATAGTTAGTGTTTTGTACTTATACATTATACTTATTTTATTCCAGCTTTGTGTCCATTGTACGATAACGGGAGAAACCTTTGTTTGATAAAGCTCGTGTACTTTCACAATTGTACAAATAGTTGCCTGACCGATGTACTAAAAGGATTTACTCGTGAAGTCGTGACGAATCTTGTTGTGATGATACTGTCCTTTGATAAACCGTATTTTCAATAATTTCTTATCTATTTATAATCGGTTGTTATTAACATAAATTATACTATCTTGATCTAATTTTACAAAAACAGATGCACTTGCTTATTTTTTATGTCGAAGTAATTAACATACTTGAAGATTAAACATATCACATACTATTTCTAGACAATATGTTTACTTACCCCTCATACAATTTCATATCGGTGCCCAGTTTGTCCCAATCGATTCTGGGTTTTGTTTTTGGTCCATACATTATAAACCATCTCCTTAAAGCTCCATTTACACGGCGCCAGTTTATTGCCTGGGGCATACCATAAAATTGAAAGGCAAATATCTGGCACCGTCTAAACAACACGTACAATAATGTTGCACGATACGGGCAACTTTGAAAACTGGTATAAGCATGTACAAGAAAATCGCACAATACATACAATAATTGCTTGTACAATAAAATCGCATTCAATTCTGACATGATCTGACATTTGTGCTGTCATTGAAATATGAGTGCGGTAAATGACGGTGTGGTAAGCGTTGTTGCTATTTTGAGGCAAGAAATCAAATCAAGAACAACTTGAAAAATATCTTGAGAAGCATTCAATTAAATTTAATGAAATATCATGTCTAGGCAAAACTTGCATGCAATAATCGCCTGTCAATTTGTTTGCCTGGTGTAAGTCGCATGCGATTTTATTGAATGGCAAAACTTGCATTCAATTATTGTACATGCCATTTTATGGAATCGCACGCGTGTAAACACTTCATGCAGTTCTTGAATGTCAAAAAACTTGAATGTGCTTTATGGCATGCAATTATTGCTCTCAAACGTTCCAGAAACTTGCCCCGTGTAAACGGCGCTTTATTGTAACATATTCAAACCTATTTCATGTATACGAGTAGCAACAAATGTTAAAGGCGTGTATGCACGAGCGAACAAAACATGGTGAACACGACCATCGAACATGGTTCATCTGAAGAAACTCAGGACCCTGTTGAACATTTAAAGTGTTCGATGTTCGTGTTCACCATGTTTTGTTCGTTCGTGCGTACACGGCTTAACGGAACGAAGGAGCCTGGATCTCACACAGGGAATCCTAGTGTGAGTTCCAGGAAACAACACATCAAATGTAACTTCTTAGACAATAAATATTCTTATTCTTATTCTTATAATATCATCATTAGTTGTTGCCCGCGGCTTCACCCGCTCCTACTTCCCTATTTGAATCGGATTTTGTTCACAATTTCATAGGTTTAATTTTTTTTGCGCTGAACTCTAATTTTTTTTTTCTAAAATAAAACTAGCCTAAGTTATAACATCGGCTATTTGCCTGTGAAAGTCCAGTCAAAATCTTTCCAGCCGTTTTGTACACTAGCCCGAACAAACAAACAGACAGCTAAAGAAAAAAATTAAAAATAGTTTTTATTAAAGACATTTCAATTTTATTTATTTGTTTAGATATGTCGCAGGCAATTTGTATGATTCCGCATTTTACAAACGGCGTCGTCCGTTTAAAAACGCTCGCTGTTTTAAAATATGCCGAAGGCAAATTGGCGAATTGTTCAATTGTTAAAATTTCGACATTGATTGTTATAGTGGGGTGACCATCATAAAACACGGGTTGGACAAATCAGACTTTATTTCAGAAATCAGGTAGGTACCTATTCAAATAGGACTAACTTAAAATACCGGCACTCCTAAAGTAATTAAATTAATTAAGTAACAAAAACAACACTAATCTAATTTAAACTGATGACGTACGTAACAATAATGCAACTTTTATGAATAATATGGAGGGGATATGGCGCTCGGCGGCCGCTGCCGCGGCACCGCTCGCTTCGCTCGCTCGCCGTCGCGCGTTAAAGGTCACTGTTCTAACCTAACCTAACCTAACCCAAATGATTCACCAGCAATAGAGGTAATGGTCACTATTCTAACCTAACCCAAATGATTCACCAATGTGAAGTTTCGGACGCGCGGGTGTGATAGTACAGTGAAGCCCGGATAGGTAGGTGTACAGAGGCCAGCATCAAGCTAACCCAATCTGTCAAATTTTCACAATTGAATAATAACGTTGTTCCTCCGACCACCAGATTCCATGGACACCTTAGCGTTTTTTACGTGCCGGATAACCTCAAAAACTTTATCATTTGTCCACGGCTTTTTTACTTAATTCCCTATAATAAATGTCTTTAAAACAATACTTTTTTTGTGAAAAGTCCTTTGAACACGTAGAATTTGCACTGTTTTCAATGTTTTTCTGTGTCACAAAACCACTACTCGACGCCATTTTTCTTGTTTTGATTAGCAGCGCCACGCGTGGTAAGAAAAATTACTAAATATTTCAATTTGCCGCGGCATTTTGTAAACGGAGATTGAATTGTATATCAAATGATGTGGCATATTATAAATTGACTAGGTAATTTACATTTTGCCTTCGGCATATTTTAAAACAGCGAGCGTTTTTAAACGGACGACGCCGTTTGTAAAACGCGGAATCATACAAATTGCCTGCGATAGATATACTACTGCAACAAAATAGAATAATCAATCACAACCATCATAATTCGCGGCACCATCGAGCTTAAACAATTCTAATTAGTGTAATCCCAAATTAAAATAACTTAAACCGAATCAATCCTCGTTGAATAAATTAACCGGTTCTAAATTCTCTTACGCTAGTGTTGTGCAAATAAACATTTCACTTGTGCACGTAGATGCATGTGTAATCCAATTAAAATGGTCCCGCCAATGCCAAATTAGAATTTAGTATTTGTTTGTGCAGTTCCATTTTGTTGCCTACTCTGTTTCGAACTCAAGAACTTAGTTTACTGGAACGGATAAAGTTATAGTGGATTTTATCGATAAAATATGTTTACCTAAAAAAAAAGTAATGGGTTTTTTATCTATTATTGGCCAGTGTTTTGTTTGGATAATAGTCATAAATATTACTAAAAGTTAGCAATATATCCGGAAAGAATAACACAGAATTATCAGGTCAGAATAATTAAAAGTAGGAAATATTTCCCGATATAGATGTAATCTTTCACCTGACTAATACAATCACTAGAATTATTGAAGTGTTTTATTATTCAATATTATAAAACAATGATTATGGATATTTACGTAGGTACTTATTAATATAATCGGTATCGTGGTGTCCAGTTACTGGATTGTGGAGGTTAGATAGGCAGTCGCTTCATGTGTGTGCCTTTTATTCTGTGCAAATAAATGTACATATTTTCATTCTTTCTTTCTTTATTTTTTTCATTCATGTAAAATACGAAAAGAGACTATACAATTGGGGTAATTACGATAATGCGGTAATTCCGATTGATGATAATTTCTACCAAACGCAGCGTCATTTTACATAATTATATTGGAAGTAGAAAGAGTGGGCAGAGTAGGCCAGTAAAAAAAAAAACATTGGCAACATAATGATTAGACGCCATTTTATCGACAGCCGCGTTTTGGGTTTGGCTGTCGCTATATAAAATGCCGCTGCGCTTGGTAGAAATTATCATTAATCGGAATAACCCCATTATCGTAATTACCCCAATAAACCTTATTGTATAGTCTCTTTTTCTATATTTGCATAAAGGAAATCACAGACAAACAGACCGACATTATCATATTGACCTGCATAGCTGCAAAAGTGCAGTACTCAACCAATTTTATATAAAACAATACCATTTACAAATTGAATTTGGGAAATAAATTCCACAATCAATTTGGTAGCGTTTATCAAATTTGATTTATCTGGCGTCCGATATACAGATTAACGGATATGTGACGTCAAATAAACTGAACAAATATTGAACTGGCTTTGTTTGTTGTTACATATATACAAATATATTAGATAATGGCTGATCCGACAGACGTTGTCATGGGGGCTAAAACGGCCACTTTGGCAGAATCATAATAGGATAATAGGTATTTATGAATCATATTTGAAATCGTAAAACGCTCACAAACTGACAATTCATCATTTAACTGCGTACAATTCATAGCACGCAATTCATCTGTTTGACAGTTTTGTATGGAGATTCGTAAAATGGCCCACAAATTATGAATTATAGCACAATCATAATAAATTGCTGGGAATTCAGGAAGTGAATCGCTTTTAGAGGAATTGCCTAATGTGGCCGTTTTAGGGCCCCAGTCCAAATTTCAACAAATCATACAAAATTCCTATAGAAAATGCTATTTCAGTTTTACCAAATTTTCCATTTTTCCTAAATAGTACACTTAAAACTTAACATTTAAATGACTCTAAAGGAGCCTTCTCATCCAAAACTTCTGCGGAAATTAAAGCAGTACCCAGCCAAATTAATGATAAACTCGTACAAGTAAGTTGCCAAGATCGTGTGTGTTGTCTGAACTTGTCTGACCAAAGAGGAACGGAACAACAGAGAACAACTGTCCTAAACAAACTGTTGTTCACAACAAGAATGTTTCCCATCCCTAATTACGGACGACGGTTCTATAATGTTGCCAAGTTATTTGTGTTTTTTAATTAAATGGATGCTGCTAATTATGGTCCAGTTGCGTGTGCCAGGTTAAATTAGAACTGCAAAGTAGAAAAAGGAAAAAATAATAGTAACTCATTTTATAGAAAAAAAGGTAGATAAAATAATCACATCCGAGAATTATTATTTGTAAATCTCTCCTAAATGTAACTTTACAATTCAGTTTATAATCAACGAGCTTTTGCCCGCGGCTTCGCTCGCGTTAATTTAGAATTTGACAATCAATTCGAGTTGTACTCTGCTTGTAGTATTATAATTCAATCATGATTCGAAAGACACGTGGCGCCATCTATCATATCATATATCATAAGAACGTTATTGTTGTTTTTCTCGGGAACAATACATTTTGCGGGATTAATGGTACTCTATGTCCGTTTCTGTACACCTGACAACGTATATGCAAAATTTCAGGATGATCGGTTCAGTGGTTTAGGCGTGAAACGGTAACAAACAAAGAAACTTACTTTCGCATTTATAATATTAGGTTAAGATTACACACGCTGGTTAACCTTATAAAGAGTTTGAAACTAATAAGTTCAGTCTCTAAAACCTTATTACAGATGCTGCAAACTAAAAATATCGTTTATCCGACTTTCCCAATCGATATCGCTTTAATCGCTCAGCTTTGAAATTTCTTAATTAAATCTGTATTTTTAACATAAAATGGCCCACCTTTTATATAATTAAATTGATTATTAATCTAACAAAGGGACGCAACCTTCACATGAAATATATTCCTTTTTATTACATTCCATATAGGTAATAAACCGTTGCGCAAACTCGATGAGTTATCGCGTTCGCTATCGCTTCGATTGCCTTTATCTTTGAATGCGAGATAATATACGCCATGACGCGTACGCGACGCACCTGATCTTCACAACGAGCAACACCATCTATCAGTGCCGTTTTCCACATAGATGAGCGCTCTCGCTTCGCACCATCTGCTTTATCTTATCGATACAAGAAACATCGATACCTCCGCGAAATCACGCGCGTCAATGAACATTTTCTATTGGGTAGTGATGTCCCTTATCTAATCTAAATGTAGTTAAAGCAATAATATCGGTACGAATCGAACGTGTTCCAGTGTTGAATTTAAATTTGTCAATAATAATGTGAAAATGTTTTGTGTTTTAGTGTGGTGTGTTTGTAAAGTGACCTGGTTGTGTGATAGTGTTTTGTTAGTGGTGTAGTTAGTCGATATGAAGTTGCCGTCGGTGTCGTGGTCGCAGACGGCAGAGTGTATGCGTGAGTGCGCGTGGCAGACGTTTTATTGCGGCCTGAATGTATGTGAGAAGTTCGCTGCGGCTCAGAACCTGCTATCTCAGCCGTATCCGCGTTTAGATGTTGTGATTTCAGCACCTTCATATGCCGCACAACGTTAGTACCTTTTATATTACATAAAAGATATTCAATTTTGCCTTTTTTCACAGATAATTCCTAATACAATAATGATTTCGATACAAAATCCGATATCAGTGCGATTCATCTACATAACTTTGTTGTGCTGTAACAAATGACGCGTACCGCAAAATTGTGAATATTAATGTGCAGCATTGTCATGTTATACCGCAGCCTCGGTTAACATAACAGAAATGCAGATAGTTTTATTATTACATGTCGTTATACAAAACCGAGCGATATGTTTTGGTTTAGTCGATAAAACTCGACTAAACCAAAACATATCGCTCGGTTATTTATACATTTTGATGTAGGCACATCACTATTGTGTTTTTTGTTTTATTATTTTCAATTCTGGTTTTATTGTGTTGTAATTATTTATTAATTCAGCATAGTAAATGCTTTCTGCTTTTGTGATACTCTTATCATATCTAGTATACGTCTTTACCTATTTACGACCATCTGTCTTACTTTGAAAACTCCAATCGACCAATTACGTACATTAATTTCCTCTTTTATTTCATTCACAAAATGTTTAAAATTATTACATCAGAAGCTTTACAAAGAGTTCAAATTAGAGCGATAACATATTAACATTTCAGTTACGTCGCTTTTCTGTGAAACAATCAAAGCAAATCCAGATGCTTATAAATATCACCGGGTGCGAACAATTAAGGAAAGTTAGTTATTACACAAACTTCGGTAATTCATTCAAAAACTTCATTCGTTTAATGAAAGTAAACAAGGTACATACGTTATCAAAAGTTTATTCTTTTATTATTAAAGTTTCAATTGGCAGACGCTAATTGATAGGTGGCAAGGTTGGATGGCGCGAATTAAAAAAAAAATAAAGCCAATAACGGGATTTTCCGTGTTGGCAGTAGTTATTTTTGGTTTTTTAATCGACTATATAGCAATAGCATATCAAAATGTAAGAAGTAATAATCATTCAACAGACGAGGTAACCAAAACTGTAACTAGTTTTTAATGACACCAGCAGAGCCCTATACCACAAAACTTTGTGTACAATTCCACAAAATTAGTCGCGTAACACAGAAATTAGAAATACAGGGTGTCCCGTAAATAATGGATAATCTCTTAAGGGGTCATTGTACTCATCATTATGAACAACTTTTACTATGGGACCAAACCTGAAATCGCGAAAAAAAATCAGCTGACCAGTACATTTATCTACATCAAACTCGTCAAAATGTAGGGAGCAGCTGATTTTTTTTTCGCGATTCCAGGTTTGGTCCCATAGTAAAAGTTGTTCATAATGATGAGTACGATGACCCCTTAAGAGATTATCCATTATTTACGGGACACCCTGTATGTATAAGTTACAATTTACAATATATAAATCTTTCGCATTTTTAAAAGCGTAACACAAAGCATGAGGGTTATGTTTAAGAAACATTATGTTAATTCTGAACAGTTTTCATTAATTGACTCATGCCCTTTTAGAAATGACGGGTTTAATTACAAAAAAGGGCGTCAAAAACTCAATTATCACCCACTACATTATTAATTATTACCAAGTTAATCACATACAAAATTAATTTAAATGGCCAACGTTTTCAATTACCTGTCGCGTCGTTAGTTTTCACAACCGCGTTCTACCTCATTTGTTGAATACACGTACCGTTAACTGCTTTTTATCCGTTTAAAAATTAACCGGTTTAAATTTAACTGTTTAATTGTACGTAGTGATTGTTGGTTTAAAAGATATTTCAGTTTGATGGAAGTGAATTGCTGTTAATTGCAAGTTTAATTATAGGAGGTGAGATAATTAATTCTGTATTGTAAATTAGTACCTTTCTGACTTGGTTTTTTTTTTGTTATTGCTAACATTGCAGAATTAAAACTTTTACCTTTCTGTGCAAATAATGTACTTACACATAGGTATAAATAAGATTATTTTTATAAAAATGTTATTTTACTTGTATTGATCATCATCTGCATAGCCCTTTTTCCCCAACTATGTTGGGGTCGGCTTCCAGTCTTACCGAATGCAGCTGAATACCATTATTTTATATGGAGTGACTGCCAGTTACTGGGTAATACGATACTCCTGGTAAGACTGGTTGTCAGACCTGTAAGACTGGTTGTAACGTCTGTCAAAGATCTACAAATGACAGCCCGGACCAACAGCTTAACGTGCTTGCCGAGGCGTGGGGTCTCGATTTATACGTAATGGATGATCAGATCACCCATCCATGGACCGACCTCGGCTGTTATAGAAGTGATACCAATTGATATTGTTCTTTTTGTAACAGAAAAAAATATGGAATAACATTTCTGACATTCTAAGTAATCAAATCAAAAATGTTTATTTGTCAGAATATGGTACAATAGTTATTACAGTAATTTTGGTTTCAGCATATACCTGCAATGATATTGCGTACAAATACATTTTATGTCAGTAACAAATCCTGCCGTAAAAAAACAGTCTTGTATAACATTTAATCTGGTCGTCTTATTTCGGTCCTAACATTACCTTAAAGTTCAAAATCTTTAGCGAATTTATTACCCGAAAAATAAAATTATAAATCCCAATCATCTTTCATTAAATTTAAAGCATACTAACAAGTTTTCGTTGACTGGTTTTTAAACGGATTATGACGATCGGCTCCTGATGAGTTTTATCATTGTTTAATCTACCAATTTTCTTTCCCACAAAATTGCTTAACTTGAGAAGATTATTACCCAGACGAGTAGCGTTAAAGTAATTAATATTATCATGTATGTATTTATTATGAATTGTATGGTCTGTAATTGTACTCAAAATCCCAGAAGAAAAAGAGAGATAAGATATTTTTAAAATCTCACATTTTTTTCCTAGGCATTAAAACGCCACGTGCTATATATAACATTAATATGTTCTATTTGTGTATTCTAATATTTATATTTTCTTTGTAATTGCCTCAAAAAATACAACAGATCTTTTATTCTGATAATATTGTTTCCTTATAAAATAAATGCATACTTATAAAACAAAGTGCTCCAGATTTTGTAGTTCGGCTTTCTCTGAAGTGGATAATTGATTTGATACCGTTATCGCTCATTTCAATAAAGTAGTCGTTCTGTCTCTATCTAATTTATCACACTACTTACGAACATCTAAACATAGATACAATACAGTACAGTAAAGGAATTCCGAATAGTTAGAATTGTCGTAGCTCGTAGCACTTGTCGTAGACTCCTACGAACGCTACGGCTACGTCGGTTCGTAGCGCCGCTACGAAATAGTTCACTGTTTAATTTTGTGATTTATGTAGTGTTTATTGTTGTGTCTGCTTTATTGAACTGAGTTTCTTGTGGATATTTGATTGATTCTATGTTTAGGTTTAATCTAGTTACTGTGTAGAGAAACGTAAAGTCAGTATTAGCATATGTTTTATTTCTGCCAAATATTATAAGCCATAGACTTTTTTTTTAAGTGTGTTTGTGTCAGCTCCGACGCACGACGCGACGGGAGTTCACTCCTTAAGTAAATGTACGGCCAGCAACAGAAGTCGGTAAACATTGCTACTTTTTGACATCATCTAAATTGACACAAAACGATACGTCGATTAACACTTGTATTTTCTCAATCTTAATTATTGAGAAAAATAATTAGTTAAAATGGGAACAGATGTAAATTTTAAAGAATATGAACTCTTATTTTATTAGATAAGAGTTCATTTTCTCAAAAAAAAAAGCTAGAACTTTTTGTATTTCATTTATTCGATAAGAGTTAAGTGCTAAATTTACATCTGTTCCGATTTTAATGAAGTATTTTTCTCAGTAATTAAGATTTAGAAAACACAAGTGTTAATCGATTTTTGTTGCTGACTGTACATTACATCCTCCTTGTCTTTGAATATAACGAATAGATTGACCGCTACAATGAAGACTGGCCTCAAACATACAAAACAAGTATACACATAAATGATTTCAAAGTGAAAGGTGCACAAGGTAAGTTGCGCAGAAAAACGTTTTTGAGTTGAAACGCTTTTGAGTTACCGCTTGTATTAATTTCACTACTCATAAAATTTACATACCCGGCCTTATATGGAAATCGATTCCTAAGGAGTAAACTCCAAAAACTAAAAAAAATTGTGAGCATTCATACCGTTCAATAAATTCTGGATTTAAAGCGAAGTATGTAATTAGAGGCAGTCTAGACTATTCAGTTTCTACTACATTTTAAAACAATGGTCGCCCATCTAATAAAAACACACTTGCAAACACACCCACAAACTCCACATAACTAAAAACAGCAACACTAATTGAACTCCCGTAGGCTTTGCTCCAGCATCGTTTTTCCGAACTATTCAAAGTATCCGCTAGACATGACGCCGGGTGCGCGGGGGAGCTTGCCAAATTGCCGGCCGCATCGACAACTTTGCTAATAACGTGATTTTGAGAACATCTTGCTTATTTCACGATGCGTTTTTGTTTTGTAGTGTTTTTTTAGGGTTCTCAAAAGGAAAAAACGGAACCTTTATAGGATCACTTGTTTGTCCGTCTGTCGGTCTGTCCGTCTGTCTGTCCGTGTGTCTGTCTGTCAAGACCCTTTTTCTCAGGAACGCGTGAAGTTATCAAGTTGTAATTAATATCAAATACGTAGGTATATGGTCCCTTGGAGTTCTAAAAAGATCAAGCTTCTAAGTCAACGCAATAAAAAAATATGGCCATTTATGCGATATTTTTTGATACTCGTAAGTAAATCAAAACCTATAGGGTACTTCACGACGTCCTAGAACCATGAAATTTGGCAAGAATCAAGGTCTCATAGCACAAGTAAAGGAAAAACTCCAAAAATTGTTAATTTGTAATTTTATCACATTTTTTTTAGGGTTCTGTACCTCAAAAGGAAAAAACGGAACCCTTATAGGATCACTTGTTTGTCCGTCTGTCTGTCTGTCTGTCAGTCTATCAAGACCGTTTTTCTCAGGAACGCGTGAAGGTATCAAGCTAAAATTAATATCAAATACGTAGGTCTATGGTCACTTGGAGTTCTGAAAAGATCAAACTTCTAAGTCAACGCAATAAAAAGATACGGCCATTTATGCGACATTTTTTGATACTCGCAAGTAAATCAAAACCTATAAGGTACTTCCCGTCGTCCCAGAATCATGAAATTTGGCAAGAAACAAGGGCTCACAACACAAGTAAAGGAAAAAGTCCGAAAATTGTTAATTTGTAATTCTATCACATAAAGAATATTTTCAAAGTTGTCAGTCTGTCAAGACCCTTTTTCTCAGGAACGCGTAGAGGTATCAAGTTGAAATTAATATCATATACGTAAGTCTATAGTCTTTGGAAGTCCTAAAAAATTCAAGCTTCTAAGTCAAGGCAATAAACAAATACGGCCATTTTGCGACACATTTGGATACTCGCAACTGTCGCAAGTAAATCAAAACCTATAGGGTACTTCCCGTTGACCTAGAATAATGAAAGAACATCGGTCATATTTCTATAGAAGCTGGACCTGAGTTTTATTTTCAGTGTACAGAAGCAAATTATAGTGAGATTTGATTGTTTTATGTAGTAAACCCCATCCCTTTCGAAAATAATATCTAAATAGCCAAGATATTTCAATAACGCAAAAAATACTTTTGAGGTTATCGGTGTCCGGAAATCAAAAGCACAGAATAATCGTCACAAGCGGTACCTAGTTATCAGTCTGTAAAACAATGCCAAGGTCAAACAACAGAAGGAAATCCAAAACAGTAAAGTACTTATCACAATATTCACACTAACAACAACAACACAACAACAATGCGAGATCGCCGGGTGCAAAGACTACACACTACAGTATATTAGTGTCAAATTGACACCCGTTGTAATTGACAGTATTGACACTGTCAATCCATGGCGCGCGTCGATGACATATTATGACGTTCCGTTGTACACAATTGAACAAAATGTTGATACTTACTATGAACCCACATAATTATTTTTATGACAAGAATCCAATACATAATAAAAACAGCACTAGTTGGTTTGATACACAAGTATATAGAATTGAATTACATCTAATAACGTGAATAATTATAATCTTTGAGTACTAAATCATTTCTTAAGCAAAATGAATCGTCAAAGGTGCGTTCTGAACATGTTATTCTAAATAATTTGCAAATTATGCTATTAAAAAAAAATGTGTTTGTGCTTTTTTTTCTGGCGACTTAAATATCTATTTCTTATGTTTTTTAAGACCTTAAAAAATACTAGATTTTTACATATATATGGCATATCTGTACACCACCGCCTCGTAGTCAGGTACGATTTGACCGTCCTTCTTTGGCAAGAAGCAAGGTCTCACAGCACAAGTAAAGGAAAAAGTCCGAAATTTGTGAATTTGTAATTTTATGACATTTTTTTTTTTTTTGATATCCAATGTTAAGTTTGTTTTTGGGATAAATTCTTTTCAACTACGGAACCCTTCATTGTGCGTGGTCCGACACGCACTTGGCCGGTTTTTTTTTTTTTGGATTACAATGGTTAAGTTGGTTTTTGGGAAAAATTCTTTTCAACTACGGAACCCTTCATTGTGCGTGGTCCGACACGCACTTGGCCGGTTTCTTTTTTTATTTGATGCAAGAATAGGAAGAGAGGCATAAAGCTCCGTTTAGACGGTGCAAGTTTCTGGGGTCAGTATTGTCAATATTGGTAGGTACTTATGAAGGCTATATGGACAAGTTTTGTATATTCCCAAAATTATAAAACTACCTTCCCACAGTATTTTCCTCTATTTATGAATTGGCAGAACAAATTCTTTCCTACAAGTAAATATCTCAAGTGAAAGGCAAGCATAAAAGTAAACAGAAACTTTCACTTTGAACCGTCTCAAGTTATCACGAGTTAACCCTCCGATGTCAACCCTAAAGAAGCCGAGTAAGAAAGTTTGTGTAGGTACTGTTTGTGACAATGTTTGTACTTAACTATCGACTTGTAGAGACATGTGCTGACGTGCTTTGATCTGACTGTCAAAATACTTCTACGTTATTTTCTTTTTTAGGGTTCGGTAGTCAACAAGGAACCCTTATAGTTTCGCTATGTCCGTCCGTCTGTCCGTCCGCATCTTAGCTCAGAGACTCTTAGAGAAAGCTATAATTTGGCATGGATATACATATTCATCACGCCGACAAAGTGGTAAAATAAAATCATGAAAAAAAAATGTTTTTTTAGGGTAGCTTCTGTACATATGTAACGTGGGCATGCTTTTTTTTTCTCGTCTGCCCCATGGTGTAGGTTTTGTTGGATGGGTCTTACAAAAATATTGCGGGTTTGTGAAAACAATTTTTCTATTTAGGGATCCGTTTCTGAAATATTAAGCTTTAAAGTGCTAATTTTTGTTAGAGTCAAGTCCAGCGAAACGGTTAGTTTTGGATAGGTGAAAAAATTGACGGTAGTAGTATATACATAAAACGAAGTTAAAAGGAAAACTATCACAGCTAAGTAGGCTTTTCAAGTTTACGAGTAATAGTCAAATAATCATGAAACAACAAAAAGCCCTCTTCTTAGTCCGCATTATTGTGCAACTATGGAACCCTATTAGAAAGAAAGAAAGAAAGAAAAACTATTTATTCCCGCGAAAAATGACGCACATACTTTCATTTTTACATAATCATTTTTTTTTTCATTATTACTGCGTGTGTTTTTATACCATGAAACGGCACCACCACTGATTGTTTCGCTGGAAGACCTTATTTATTTGGAATTTAATTCCAGGAATCAGTCTCGGTGAAATACTAATTCGATAATAAGATTGCGTCTGTATTTTCCGAAGGGCTAAGCTTTTTTGTAAGATCTTGAATAACTTCAAAATTAATTTTTAAAAATGAAAAGTAAATAATGGTGCCGATTCTGTTGTGCACAAACTAAACTTAATTTAGTATATTGCTAACTTTTTCTTTCTAATAAAACAAGAAAGAGACGGACGTAAATAAGAGCTGTCAAATTTAGCTGAACTAATATTTCCATACAGATTTCAGCCGACACGTAACAACATGTCGACTAAAATCGGGTCGTGGGGCTTTCGGGACCGGGACAGCGGTCCCAGATTCCACCATTATTATTTTTGAGTAGTATTTTGGGACCACAAATAAACAAATTATGTCTTGGGAAAGTACGATCAACCAAAAAATTTAGAAGTTATACAAATAAAACTAAGCATTAAGTCCGCCTTTGTACTGTTTTTGTGCGAAAAGTTTAAATAAATAAATAAATAATAAAACTATTTTTACACGACTGCGAAAAAGGAGTGTAAATGTTTTCAGCGTTCATGTATGTTCGTGAGTTTCTTTATTCCACTATAACTTTTGAGTGCCTGAATTTGATGTTTGGGGTATCGTTAGAATCCTTACATCATCCCGAGTGACACTGGCTATAATTTATTTTGCAAAAAAATCAATATGACGGCAGTATGGCTCCATTTTTAAATGTGAAAAAAAAAATTCTTCAATTATTACAATATGTTGCCATGGCAGGGGAACACGAATTTTGTTAACTATACTATAAATTCTTTTTCTTGTGGTTCCAAGATACTACTCTAAAATAATAAAGGTGGAATCTGGGACCGCGGGCCCGGTCCCGAAAGCCCCACGACCCCTAAAATCACGGTGAAGCGCAAGGCGTAAAGTAGTTTGACATGTCTAACTTAGTTCTATAGTATAGTATAGCTATAGCCGTCCTTTTCTCGCGCGGCCTGTCAGTAAAAGATAGCGATTCTCTAATTTTGGTTTAGTTATTAAACAAGAGAATCGGCACCAATTTGCTTATTAACTAACGCTACTTTCTACTTTCTACAGAGAATACAATAAAAAACATAATATTTCCTCACCACCCTGCTGATTTGCTGAATCACACACATAAAAAGCATGCCTCTTATCTCGTCGCCCAAACATCAAACCTATCACATGCAGGTCAGGTACCCAGTAAACAAAATAATTGGAACCGATGGTTCTCAGCGATAACCACTAACCCTCTAAGAGTTAACTCCCAAAGAAAACTTGTTAAAAGTAAATCTATTAGCCAAAGTGTTGCCACACACGAAATCGTTCTGTTTTTTATTGAAAAGTTTTTTTTTTATGGCAACTGGCAACTGATGTTATTGGTTCTTCACGTGTGTTTTGAGGGTTCGTTTCAGGCTTTATTGGAAATAAAAGTTTTGAAGTTTATCAATTAAGATAAAGAAGTTGGACACCTACAGGATATAATTACTTAATAGAGTCTGGCCACGCTAACTCTGCAATGGAATAAATGGGCAACCCCAAAAAGTTTTTTATATGGTATCTTTTACATGGTTTTTTTACATGGTTATATGGTATAGTATTTTATATGGTAACAACTAGTATCAAACTGGTTTTTCGTAGTATAGACGGTGTTACCATCTATAGATTTTCAAATTCCATAATTTTCTTACTTCTGCAGAGTTAGCGTGGCCAGACTCTATAACTTTTTACTCTATCCTACTTCCTACTAATATTATAAATGTGAAAGTTTGTATGTTTAGATGTTTGGATGTTTGTTACTCAATCATACCAGAACGGCTGAAAGGATCTGGATGAAATTTGGCACAGAGATAGATTATACGTATAGTCTGGAATATATAGCACATGCTACACACTTTAAATAACTTGAATAAATTACTTGCTTTTTGCGGTTGGCGTATTTAAATTGAACAATAATAAACTTCCAACCTTAGATCTTTCAACTGTTTTTGTATAATTTTGTATCAGTTTGATATATACTTAATATTACATGTTATTTATCGTTTCGTAACACCATAATTTGCATTTAATTTAAGTTATTAACGTTGAAAAGCACCTGAATTGTGCACGGTGAACAAATTATTTTTTCCTTTCCTCTGCTGTACCGTCAGCAAGCTCCTGATGTTATCAACTTCATTACCTAAAAGTGTGTACGTAGCCTTACGTTGTTTTTCTGCCGGTACAAATAAAACGTCGCAGTTTTCTTATCGTATGAAAGTTTATATGTTTATAGCCAAAGGACGCTTCCGGGAGTTAAAAAGAAAAACTATGGTTGTAAAAGCTGATACTTACATCACTATAGTTAACTTACGATTGTTGTCTGCCTGTCTGAGACTTTGACCTCTGAGTTTGTTTCGCCATTTCTTCTCAGGGTAGTCAGATTGGAAATGTCGACTTCATCTAGATTATTTTAAAAAAAAATATAACGTTTAAAAGTAATTGCCATGTACTTACAGAATAAACAATTTCATTTCATTTGTCATCCTTGTGTGGTACTCTTGTTAGAGAAAGTATTAAGTACTGGGTGGTCTTACCAATACAACTAGATATGCATATTATAAATTGAAGTCGCTTTTCGAGTCTGTCTGTGTGACCGCGTTGTTGCTCTTTTAGTCCTTTACAGCCGCGCTGAATCGAGCGTGAGTTTCACTTTTTTTTTTTTTATTAAAATCACAGCAGGGGGGATACGACTCTTCGATAATGCGTAGCATTATTAAGAGATGTATCTCTCAGAATAATCTTGTTGCAAAGTAATAATATTAAGCTTTACTAACATAGTCATAAGATTTCTGTGTACTAAACCACTATGGATGTTACTTATCCGAAATAAAGGTTATTTTATTTTATTTTGTATTATTTAAAACTGGCGCCAAACCATTTACTTCTTGCGAACGCAACCGGCATCGATCGATCGTGAGTGTCGCTCGAAATGCTAAACGCGGCGTTTTTTAAACGGCATTTAGTTCCGGTGCGCGTGAGAGCCTATTTCGCGCGTCAAACTAGACATTCATATCATAGCCATTTCACTTACACACGTAGGTAAACCACGCTTCATGAATCCTCCTAAATGCTATGAATTTTACGTCATTACGTCTAACGTCGGCCATATTGAATTTCCTGTGATGTCGAGGTAATAAAACATAACTTTCATTTTAACTAAGATATTTTACTTCCTACGGAAAGGAGATGTATTTTTTAATAAACATTGAAAAAAAAAGACTGCATATTATGTAAACATAATTCTTGGAAAATACTGTCAAAGGAAGATAGTGCTTACTCTAGCTTAATTAATTTCTGCAAAGCAAAGGAATACTGCTAACAGTATTTAGTCACTCATAAAAACAAGTGAACCATATTGCCCTTGGGTTTCAAGAAAACCTTTAGTACAGTCAAGCTCACAAGAAATTGTGGTCTGTCAAAGGTTACAGACAAAACATATTACTCTGTCAGTGCCGGATCTGTACACTCAGAAACACAAACGTATGCGTAGTGTAGTTGTTCGTTCAATGTGTGTTTTTCAAAAATTCCAAGTTATCAATTACTTACAATATTAATCAGTTAATACTCGATGCGTTTTGGTCTGCTAAAAAGTTTTAAACATCGATGAAATACAGACGGTTGCGTGGTACAGTCGAGTTCATTAATATATTGGCCCTTTCAGGTTTCAAAAATATATGAACGTCAAAAAACTTCATAATATTGTGACAACTATAAGCATCATTAAATTGTGGTCAAGATTTAGATTCATATTATTTATTATGCACCCTTCCACGTGTATATGTATAGGTCATAAGTTCATAACCTAGCCTTTTCCCAACTATGCTGGGGTCGACTTCCAGTCTAACCGGATGCAGCTGAATACCAGTATTATACATGGAGCGACTACTTATGTGACCTCCAGAACCCAGTAACTGGGTAATACGATACCCTTGGTAAGATTGGGTGTCAGACTTTCGGGCGACCCGACGACCCGTAACGACTGTCAAAGATCCACGAATGACAGCCGGGACCAACGGCTTAACTTGCTTTCCGAGGCACGGAGGAGTCTCAGTATGTAAAGATGGTCACCCATCCACTGACCAGCCGCGGCAAGCATAGCTTAACCTTAACCTGAACGATCAACCGGAGCGGCTGGTATTATAGGTACTTTATAATAAGAACTAGCTTCTGCCCGCGGTATTACTAAGTTCGTTTTTGGTGAGCGTTATTTCAGACTTTTTTTCTTTTTGCTCGACTCCTCAAGCCTTCCTCAAAAATTGGGCTATCAAATGCAAATACTCGTAGTTATTTATGCAACTGACGTATAATAAGGGGTATTAAAACACGAATGTATCACATGAGTGTTTTAATACCTAATTATGTACAGTTGCATACAAGACTTTATCTACATCCATGTTATCAATCCTCTATAAAAGGTTCTGAAACAGTTTTTTGCAATACTAATACTCGTACCGAACATGGCGGCCGGCGTCATAGTATACGACGTGAATTCGAATAAGTTCTTTTTAAGGTTCCGTACCAAAATGGTAAAAAAGGAACCCTTATGGTGTGACTCAGTCTGTCTGTCTGTCTGTCTGTCTGTCTGTCACAGCTGGATATCTCAAGAACTACTAATGCTATCAACTTGAAATTTAGAATAGTTTTAGATGACGTTTACCCAACTATTTTGCAAATAAGAAAGAAATAAAACTATTTATATTTTTTTTGCAACAGGGACTGAAAGGGCTTCTTCAAAATTTAAAGTGGGGCTACTAGGTCATGTGGGGTATCATATGAAAGAGCGCTGTTTGCACATTCTCAAACTATTTTTTATTTTTTTTTAGGCCGCACAGTTTTCGACTTTTGATGAAAAATGTACAAAAAAATACCGTCCCCCCCCCCTTATCTCCGAAGTTTGCAAAGATAAAAAACTGAAATTATTCTATGTGATAGAAGTTTATGTAAAGATTACAGGAAAAATAAAACGATGTCTCTAAGTAGCACATTTTTTCATAAATCGGAACGGAACCCTCGGTGCGCGAGTCCGACTTGCTTTTGACCGGTTTTTTTTAATTACGGCGCTGTTGTAGTGAAACGCGCGTGCATTACAATGTTCTTTTTTTGAAAACGAGTTGCATTATGAAATTCAGTACAACATTAAAACACCCGTTTGGATGCTATCATGGTTACCGTGGTTACTATGACACTGGCTGTTTTAATGTTGGCAATAAGCTAACTGTTTCAGAAACTTTTATAGAGGATTTATAGCATGGGTGTAGATAAAATATTTTTTCAAATCCGACTGGTAGTTCCAGAGCCCGTTCAAACATACTTAGGTACAAACAAAAAAAAAAAAAAAACCAGCTAGTATAGAATATGTATATTAACGCGTTCGCAACTTTAAAGTAACAAACTTATGCAGTGACAATGTACGGTAAAGTTAGCGTAACGAGGTGTGTAGCGGAAATGGCTCGGAAGCGTCCTACACGCCTGGCCACAGAACAGATAGGTGGAGAGGATCCACATACCACGCTCACAGGCGACGTAGCTAACCTTTCAAATGTTCTACATCGCACATCGCACATCATTCAACCGATTTTGATTTCTATTGCGTTGGTGGCATGACAAATGGCAGCTGCCGTAAACAGCTGGTATTGTAACCAGTTTTTTTGCTTTTAATGTCATCCTTATGCCTACGGAATAGAAGTCAAAATTAGTTGAATGAACTGTAAATTAAATGTCTAATCTTATTTCAAACGGAGTTAATATCGATGCATACAAAACTAATGCTCAACTAGCATAAGATAGGAATAATACTCAGCAATTTGCAGCCACTAACACTTCCCAATCAATCTGCCTAGGCACTTCCCAACTATGTTGGGGTCGGCTTCCAGTCTAACCGGATGCAGCAGAATACCAGTACTTTACTTGGAGCGACTGCCTATCTGACCTCCACAACCCAGTAACTTATTACTTATCCACGAGCTTCTCAGTAACTCCTCAGTAGCTCCTCCTCCTCAGTAACACTTCAAACAGTTTCAAATCCTCACCCTCCCGTCCTTGGCTCGACCTTGACTGAATACGCCTGAAAATGGCCAGTAACACAGCCGTGCATACGTATGTACGTTGCAGGAGCAATAGCGTGAATATTTCATAGCCTCGTCTTGTGGCAGGCTTGCTCTCATTTATTCATTCTGTATGTACCACATCGGACAGTTTTGTGAACTTTAGCTGTCGAAATAAGCGGAGCCATATTTGAAACCTCGTATTTATAAAGCTACTATATGTAAATGTTAGTGATAGAAACGAAAGGGAAAGTTTCGCCACCTACAATTAAGCTATTCACGAATTAAGAGATAATTTCATACAAATTCTGTTCAATTTTTGAATTTATTCGGTGAGTAGTGGCTATTCGGACATCGTGAAATAGGCCTTAAAGATACTGAAAAGTGTATTCTAGCAATTAGTTACTTTAGAATATCGCAAACCTACTGTACTGTTTACCTATTATTATTTTTTTTGTAACACATTCAGACACAAAGTACATTGTTATTGAATAAATGAAATGAATTGAATATTTTACATAGGCCTAGCTTCTGAAAACTGCAATAAATCAAATTAGAATTCGACGCAGTAGTAGTTAATTTTTTTTTGCGACCTTGCCACGCCAGTTTATGATCGAGCTTCAATTGAAACAAGTATATTACTATTTTTTTTTAAACAATCTTCTTATTCTGGATAATATCAAGGACCATAGAGACCTTGAATTGACCTTGTCACGTCGAAGCAAACGAGCCCAAACTCGATAGAGTTGTGTCGTTTTATTACTGAGTTCCTGTGGCTACAACATATTTACGACTTACGTAACCCTGGCTTAGCTACTAAATTTAAAACAAGTAACAGACTGCGTCAATCACAAGACCAATCCACTTCTAATTTCAACAACAATCCTCGATATAGGCTCGTCTATTCCCGTCAGCGTTTACCAAACAATTCGCTCTTGTCATAGGGATCAAGTTATACCAGCACTCAAGCCCTCGAGATTAATATAATTCACTAATAGTTCAGGAATGTGGCCGAACGTTTGTATGAGATCTTCCTGAATTACTTGTCTTATTGAACCGTTGTGGAAATATGTAGATTCAGGAAGGTGATTTCATTGTTTGAGGAATTAATAAGACTGTAATACTCATTGGCATTAAAGAAAAGTATAGCGGATTTACACGACGGTGCACCAATGGGAAATATGAAGAAGAAAAGTTTAGGTTACGTTTATTCTCAAAAAAGACCCAAAGTCTTACATGAGAACAATGCTTAAAATAAATAATAAACATATAGTTCATCACAGACGTCACGGTAGCAATTATGATACGGATATGATGATTAAATGGGTATCCAATGCATTCAGTTTTTAGGAAGGGTGTTATTTGTGATTAAATTTTCAGCTAATTGAGTTTTGATTGAATTGAATGAGTGTTATCCGGCTCGAAGGACCAAAAATATGTATGCGCTGCTGCATCCAGCAGCGCATACATATTTTTGGTTCCATATTTTTGGACCTTTGGCTATCCAAGGTGTGTGCGACCCATCGGTCGCACACACCTTGGATAGCCAAAGGTGATGGTTTATTGAATATACTTAACTACCACGTAACTAATGCTATATGAATGTTGTGTAATTGAGTACAGCTGACTATTAATGCTGGATGTGTACTGTCGCGTTACACTATAATTTTTGCATGGCGACGAAAAGTTTCAATTTAATAAAACCATTTACTCGTATACGCGAAAGAGATAGAGAAAATATATTTTTTCTCGTTTACTTTCACGACTGTATCTAATAAGTGTCCTTGTCTCATATTATTTAGTGATTTGTCTATTTCTACACTCTGTCTACTATACTAAACCACGAAAATCCTAAAACCAATTACACCAATATCTTAGAAACACCTAAATATAATTGAAATCCCTCTATTTTTCTCAACTCAAAACCAAAATTCTGCTCTACGTTATTATTTCAAAGGAATGCCAAACCACCAGAGTCATTTTATTCTTCGCGATAACGGCAAAAGGCGATATTAAAAAAAAACCTACCAATGCTCGCACTAAAGGAAAATGTAAATAAAAGATCGCTTCAACACTTAGTACTTTACTTTGCCTTGTTCTGTTTTGTTTTATTTTGTAAACAGTGATTTTTCTTATAAAACCATAGATATTGGTATAGAGATCTGCGAGCGGTTGCCTTTTCAATTAGTTCTTAATTAATACTGGTGGATGTCTGTACTTCCCTATTTGAACCGGATTTTGATCACAATGTCATGCGTTTTTCGTGGATCTTTGACAGTCGTTACGGGTCGTCAGAAGCCCGAAAGTCTGACAACCAGACTTACTAAGGTGTATCGTGTAACCTAGTAACTGGGTTGTGGGGGTCAGATAGGCAGTCGCTCCATGTAAAATACTGGTATTCAGCAGCATTCGTTTAGTTTGGAAGACAACCCCAACATAGTTGGGAAAAGCCTAGGCTGATTGATTTTGGCATAAACTCACGCCTGCTTCCCGTAAGGTAGGCAGAAACTACAGATTGCCACGCTACGATCTCACTTAGAATCACCTAAAAAGCACAATAACTATAAAATTATACACAAAACAAATATCAAATACAAAACAAAAAAAAAAAAAACAAAAAAAAAATATTACATAATGTTACAAATTTTATTTTTCTTTATCCCTCCTGCCATACTCAAAACATAGAATACGTTAAAAATAACCCTCGTTTGGCTTTGCCTTAGTCAGGTAAAAAGAAAATGCGTTCCCTTTCATGTTAAAACTAAAATAACTATAAGCCATTAAGCCCCTACTCTTTACTTAAGTTAGAAACTCGGCTTAAACTCGGGCAGGAAAACTAAGTAACTACTCAACGGAAATATCTCTCGAGAACTAGGCTTAGTCGCTTCGCTTGACTCGCGCTTCTGATTGGCTGACATGGACTATAGTACCACCGGTCCAAGCCACGGATAAAATGGGCCACAAGATATTTATTTCAATCAATCTGCCTAGCCATTTCCCAGCTATGTTGGGGTCGGCTTCCAGTCTAACCGGTTGCAGCTGAATACCAATATAGTATACTCACAAACCATTATATACAGTAAAGTCTGACAACCTGTCTTACCAAGGGGTATTGTATTACCCAGTGTACGAGCAAACCCGTACATATCAATTGTATTACATTTATGCTGACATCAACGCGCAGCGAATGAATAAAATGCATATAGTGGAGTAAGCAGTAGTAGTCGCGTAGCATCGGTTGGGCTATCAATAAGGGACTCATTCGCCGCGTGTTGATCAGCTCAGTTTTGAGTGTTTTTCTGTGTGACATCAATACACAAGTTGAACTCTTATATCAGACTATCATTTAAATGTACCTTACCCGTACACCCAGTAACTGGGTTGTGGACCTATCTGAGCTCCAAAACCCAGTTACTGGGTAATACAATACCCCTTGGTAAGACTGGTTATCAGACTTTACTGTATATAATGGTTTGTGAGTATACTACTATTGTTTTTAATATGTATGTGTAGTGTTAATTTAATTTAGATATAACTCAGAAATCTTGATGTTTTGTCAAGTTGCCATTGCACCCGTGCGAAGCAGGGGCAATTCGCTAGTTTACTGTAAAGGAAATACTTATTTTTCGGATTTCTTATCACAACCAACGATTTCTGCCAGACAACCTGTTTCAGAAAAAATAAACCCATGGAAAACCATACTATTCTTATTCAAAAATTTTCATAATTTTATTTCTAGTGGAGAGTATAAAAAATCTTTTATTTTTATTGTAATGACGAACTCGCAGCTTCACGACCATTCAAGGCAATATGTCAGTCCCCTTAAACACGACAATTTCGCTCCTATTGTCCGAGAAAACAATTGAAGCCACGAGTAATAAAATTGTCTTGTACAAAGAAATCGAATTGAAGTGAAAACACCACTATAAGTACGGGTCCCGTCAAGTGGGTCCTGTGTTTTTTAGGGTTCCGTACCCAAAGGGTGTACTGCCTCAAATTCTATCGATAGAAAAAAAATCCTAAGTTACCTCCAAACCGAACAATAAACCGCTGGTATTCAGAACATACTTCAAATTACATCATGAAACTTTGCATACTAACTGAACTAAAGCAGGTCTTATGTTTTTTTTATTTTTTTTTCCAAATTACCATTGTTTAGGTTTTTACCGTAAAAAGCAATTACCTAAACTATCGGCGCCCAGCACCGCACTCAGTCCGCGAGCAGTAGGTATCGTGTGCTCGAGATAAAAAGCTGAGGTAGTAATATTGTAGGGTGGTACGGAAACCTTCATGCGCGAGTCCGTCTCGCACTTGACCGCCTTTCTCTATCCGCAACCAACGAGATTGGTTTTGACGCCGGCCTGTCCTTTGTCCCTGTTATTTTATTTACTCTCTTTATTTTTTCCTTTTCTCCCATTCTTTCTCTCTTTATTTTCACGTTACCAGCTAAATTATTTACTAAATTAAATTGCATTACACTTTGTTTGTCGAGTTTCTGACGTGGAAATTAGTGGCTTCAGCTTATTAAGTGCAGTCGAGGTCGAGATTGTTTTCAAAGCTTTCTGCTGGGTTTTGAAGTAATAAAGCTAAGCAAGGCATTGAATTAATTCAAAACAATAGTTTTTTTTTGCTATTATTAGAGCAGTGTTTTAATTACATTTTCTTTTAGAAACGTTTGAAGAGTGTAACTTCTTCAAAGTGCTGAGCGTAACAAAGTCTCTTCAATAATGTTAATTAAGAGGAAGTTACGATACAAAAATACAACAGACAATATTTCTAAAAACTTATACTTACCTAATTAAAACGAACAAATTTTTTGTTCATCAAATTCTTTTGTGAAGTTTAATTTTATAAGTATACTAGCTTTTGTCTGCGGCTTTGCACGCGTGGAGGTTGGAATTTATCCCACGGGAAAGTACTACCGGTATAAAAAGTATCCTATGTGTTAATCGAGATTATAAACTATCTGTGTGCTAAATTTGTTTGGTATTATTTTGCGTAAAGGAGTAACAAACATCCATCCATCCATCCATCCATCCATCCATCCATCCATCCATCCATCCATCCATTCATCCATCCATCCATCCAATCCATCCATCCATCCATCCATCCATCCATCCATCCTACATCACAAACTTTCGCGTTTGTAATATTAGTAGGATATTATTTATAGCTCTATCGTAAAACAGATTTTTATATAAAAGCTATACAGGGTTATTGGTAAAACACCAGCAACCTCTTAAGGGGTCGTTGTACTCATCATTAAGAATAACTTTTACTATGGGACTAAACTGCTGTTCGGTACATTTATCTACATGAAACTCGTCAAGATGTAGGTAGCAGCTGATTTTTTTTCGCAATTTCAGGTTTGGTCCTGTAGTAAAAGTTGTTCATAATGTTGAGTACAATGACACATTAAGAAGTTGCTAGTGTTTTACCAATAAGCCTGTATATTTAGATGAAGTTGCTTCAATAATAGCTTAAAAAACCGGTCAAGAGCGAGTCGGACTCGCGCACCGAGGGTTCCGTTCGGATTTCTGAAAAAGTGTGCTATTTAGAGACATCGTTTTATTTTTCCTGTAAACTTTACACAAACTTCTATCACATAGAATAATTTCAGATTTTTCGCTTTGCAAACTTCGGAGATAAGGGGGTGGGACTATGCGGCCTAAAAAAAAAATGTTTGAGAATGTGCATACAGTAAATATTTTTATTTCTTTCTTATTTGCAAAATTGGGTAAACGTTATCTAAAACTGTTCAAAATTTCAAGTTGATAGCATTAGTAGTTCTTGAGATATCCAGCTGTGACAGACAAACAGACAGGCAGACAGACAGACAGACTGAGTCATACCATAAGGGTTCCTTTTTTACCATTTTGGTACAGAACCCTAACAAGCGAAGACCACTGAAGCGGGTACACACAAGGATTGAACGATTCAATTTACCGGTTAAACTGTTGTTGGAACCAACGTCTGTTCCTTACCTTAGTTCTTTATATGTCTTAGTTTAAGCAATTATTTTAGTTTTATCTTTGGATAAATTACGTAGGTATTGTAGCTTTGAACCTTATGCGTTTTAGCATGTAACCTCCGTGGATGTTTAAATAGAAAAGGAGACAGACTATGATTTTAAATAGATGACAGATGTCAGGCGGCCACGGGCAGATGTGATAGTTGTATTTGTATACTTAATATACATATTATTGAAATTTTAATATTATATCAGAATTCAATAAGCAGATCCCTCTTTGATAGAGATGCTATAGCCCTCTGTGAGGTTCGACCCCTCACAGTATATACCATAATTATTATTATATAACTAGAATTGAGTTACATGCGAACTAAAGCAAAATCCGAGTAAATTATTCTTGATTGATTTTATATTTTAACGCGGAATAGCATTGAACGGATTGAACGATCTAATTTATAGGTTACTGTTTGGAACCAACATCTGCTCTGACCTTAGCTCTTTTCAAGTCTTAATTTAAGGCGAAAGCGCCAGGGTAGCCCGCGAAATTCAAAATTTCTTACGTTTTTTGCAATTTGTAGTTAAGTTAGCACTTACCTCAAACCTCATGATTTCATGAAATCGCTAGATTTGAGGTAAATGCTAACTTATGGAGTTCTATTGCTGATTCTAATGATTATAATTCTGTAAAGCCATATTAGCTACGGCCGCGAATCATATTTTAATCAACATACAAGCTCACACTGACCTACAAATTGCAAAAAACGTAAGAAATTTTGAATTTCGCGTGCTACCCTGGCGCATCAACCTTAAGCACTTATTTTAGTTTTATCTTTGGATAAATTACCATAGGTATTACTTATAATAATACCATAATTATTATTATGTAAATAGAATAGAGTTACATGCGAACTTTAAAAAAGCAAAATCCGAGTAAATTATTCTTGATTTTATATTTTATTATTGATAAGTAAACACTATCCTCCGTTCTAAATATAAATATTATCTAAAGTATTATTATATGGAGTAATGGATAAAATATGCAAGAGTAGAGTAGCTGATACTTGACATACCTACAATAAAACTATATTGAATAATGATTCATCGTCATTAAGTAATATAGATAGACAGTTGGCTGGAAATCCTCTATACCTATTCCATCATTGTATTCCAGTTACAATAAGATTTGACATTTAAACAATACTTTTTTACAGTCCGTTCAACCGATTTTGACTTCTATTCCGTAGGCTGAAGGATGGCAATAAAGGCAAAAAAGTGGTTACAATACCAACTGTTTACTGCAGCTGCCATTTGTCATGCCACCAACGCAATAGAAAACAAAATCGCTTGAACGGACTGTAAAAAGGTGTACTTAAATGTCTAATCTTATTTCAAACTAACTGTGCCCGACTTCAGTCTGACTCTTGTTTTTCTCCTGTCTAGAAAATGAATTAATTTTAACATATTAAGTCTTTGTGCAGTAAATAAATGAATTTAAGATTTTTACCAAGTATAAAAAATACAACACTTTTTTGAAGTCTATTAAAAAGTTAGATCATAATGACCACATTACACGGTTCAATCAAATTTATTCACTTTTACTTCGAATTTGGTTGATTCATCCAGACAAGTGAACCGCATAATTTTGTTGATTCATCCAGACAAGTGAACCGCATAATTTGGTTGATTCATCCAGACAAGTGAACCGCATAATTTGGTTGATTCATCCAGACAAGTGAACCGCATAATTTTGTTGATTCATCCAGACAAGTGAACCGCATAATTTGGTTGATTCATCCAGACAAGTGAACCGCATAATTTTGTTGATTCATCCAGACAAGTGAACCGCATAATTTTGTTGATTCATCCAGACAAGTGAACCGCATAATTTGGTTGATTCATCCAGACAAGTGAACCGCATAATTTGGTTGATTCATCCAGACAAGTGAACCGCATAATTTTGCCATAAGCTTTCACTTCCTTGTTTTTCTCCTCTCTGCAAAATGGTTAAATTAAAGTCCCTGTGTACTTGCTTACCGCAACTTGGTGCAATGTTTCAGAGTTTAAGTGTGTAGTGAGATACAAAGTTTAATAATAAAGTACTGTGTCTTGTCTTCAAAGTTTCGGTGGTGATTTATGAAGGAGTGTGGCGCTGTAGTTGGAATATTCAGATGTAGTGGCGCTCGTGTGGTTGGTTGAGGCACGGCATCTCGTACGTGTTATAATAACTAAATGTATTCTCAGGGTTGGAAAATGTTAGTAACTGTGATGTTTCTTTTCCATAAGGATCTACGCAGTGCTTGTAATAAAATTGAAATTAACCTGAATAAATGGTTTTTCTATGTATGTCGTATCGATGAGATACGAGAATAGGTTGCTACCATGAAAATATTATCCTTAAACGGTCAGCAATGTTAGTGTAGGTTCCTGGTTTCTCCATTAGGGAAACGTCGGTTAATTTTTATTTGACTCTAACGTGAAACGGCCATGCACCGGCCAAGTACAGTAATCTTAATAAACATTGAATCATCAATAACGTATAATGTCAATACAAGAAACATTGTAATCTTATCTTTTGTTATCTTGAGTATCAGAGTATTTCTGATCTAGTAAAACCGCTTTTCCCCGTTTTAAGGTTAGATGTTAGTATATCTAGAAGTTTGATTTCGAGTGTAGATAATCAAATAATAAATTGTATTATTATTGAATTGTAGACAGTAAAAAGCTTTTAATAGATAAAGTTCCTAAAAATATAAAACATAAAACACATAGTTATTTTCAGCTTTCAATACAAGATATTGTCTCTCGTTAGATCTATGATGATGGTCATTAGAATATCACAATCCCTCCTTCTAACTCTAGTAAGTAGTCCACACTATGACCGGATGTCCGTGTGACGTGACATCCGGTGTGTCCGCGCGGCTGTCACTAACTTTGCTCTCAGTGACATGTCCGCTGCGGATACACAACCCATATCCGGATAGTGTCATACAGTACTACTGTTATAATCACTACATCACTAGCACTACATAGTATAAAACAAAGTCGCTTGCCGCTGTCTGTCTGTCCCTATGTATGCTTAGATCTTTAAAACTACCCAACGGGTTTTGATGGGTTTTTTTATAGATAGAGTGATTCAAGAGGAAGGTTTATATGTAAAATAATGGCGTTGCCATCTCTAAAAATCAAAAAGCCGGACTTACCCGTTAAAAAAGCCGGACTTTTAGTTCCCAAGGCTTTATCCGGACGGATGGCAACGCTAACTGGACATGAGGGTGACTGGGTGTGCTGTAGCTACACCTCTGCCTAACCCTTCAGGGATTACAGGCGTCATGTTATGTATTAAGGAGGATGCGCTGGGTAGCCCGTGAAAGTCAAATTTTCTTGCGTTTTATGCAATTTGCAGGTCCGTGTCAGGTTGTAACTTGATCAAAATATGATACGCGAAAATAAAACATATTTATTTGCATAATTTTAACCATAAAAATCATAAACACAGATGTGTTGATGATTTTAAGTTAGATTTCGTGCAGATTCGTTAGATTTCGTTCGTTCGAAGAATCTGCACGAAATGTTTTATGATTTTTATGGTTAAAATTATGTAAATACATATATGTTTTATTTCCGCGTATCATATTGTGATCAAGATACAACCCGAAACGGACCTGCAAATTGCAAAAAACCCAAAAAAAAAATGAATTTCACGGGCTACCACAGCGCATCCCCCTTAAGGGTATAACATACACACCGTTCACTATAACTTGTCCCTTGGCCGTCATGTTAGCACCATTGCTTTCAAGCTGTTGCTGTCAGATTTTGGCTTGAAAGCAATGGTGCCAACATGTACAAGTTATAGTGAACGATCTGTAGACCTTATGTTTCTGAAAAACTCTAGGACTATAACATGGCTGTCAAAATGTGTATATCTGAAACAAGCAAGTTAAGACAGTAGTAGACGGTTCAACCAATTGGATTCATTTTGGTTGAAAAACGCAGAAAAGATGTGACCAACAAAGAACACTATTCAATTTGGTTGCTTCATCCAAATTTAAACATGCTAAACCTTGTAATATTAGCCGTTAGACACACGCAACAAATGAAAAACCCTTTCAGTTTAACCGGTTAAAAAAACAGCAATACATTCCAATCGAACGTCCCACGTGTTCAATTTGCAGCTCGTAGGTAAGTCCTTGATGTTTTGACGGCCCTTCAAAAACAAAAACAAGCGAACACGGCTCTCCGGCTTTCATGCCACACTTTGAATTGCGAATTCCACAAACATTAGCCCTCGAATTTCCGAACGAGGTGTCCGAATTTCCAAATACCCGTTTGCAAGTTGCAAGTTTTTCGCGTATCGAGTAGGGAGTTTGAATAAAGCCGAACTTGTTTGCTGCCATCGGTTTTTTCCCGCTCTTTATTTGGATGAAAACAAAAGGCCTATTGTCGGATCGTACGGTAGCTTCTCTTTTATGTGACGACAAAATTGGAACTTCATCGATAATACCGGTTTGGGCCGTTTGCAGATATGAAAGACCTGATGGCAGTATGAAGTCTTTCAATCTTTTTAAAGGCTCATTTTCATTGGTTGATAGGGTCCGCATGCGGGGTGCGGGATTTCTGTAAAGCATGCCATTGGGCCCTTATTCGAGGAACCGTTTTCATAAGTCTATATATATGGGAACGATTGCGGTATACGGAGAAACTGCACCGTACGTTTGGCAGTTGCTTTGAAGGCTCATTTTCTTTGGTCGTTTGCATTGTCGCTACGCCCCCGCTACGGGGATTCCCCGCAGACGGTGTACCGACCGTGTTATCGACTTCTGACTTTCATTACTCATTACCCCGCATGCATGCTGTATATCGACCGAGTTATCGACTAATGAAAATGAGCCATAAGCATAAACAAAATGTAAACTTTATAGGTAGTTATTTCTTAAATAACATACAGGGTGTAATTTTAATCGTCTTTATCCTCTTAAAGGGTCATTGTACTCATCATTATGAACAACTTTTACCATGTGACCAAACCTGAAATCGCGAAAAAAAATCAGCTGCTCCCCCTACATTTTGACGAGTTTGATTAAATAAATGAACAGCTGATTCCCATAGTAAAAGTTGTTCATAATGGTGAGTACAATGACCCCTTAAGAGGATAAAGACGATTAAAATTACACTGATGTGATTGACTGAAATGCGGGTAGTGTTTGTTTACATTTTATCTCATACTTTAGTGAACAGACCATAGTCACTTCACTCTTATTTTTACATTACACAAAGCAATTCCTCACAATACGAGTACTAGAAAAACTACTTACAATATCTCAGCCCGTGTTAATATTCTATTTTATTGTAGCACGTCGCCACATTGCGGGGCCTCCTCGTGTGTGCGATAAAATGTAACCGCTAGACAACAAGTCGCTTTATGTTGTAATAAATCTGAGGTCTATCTCGGCGGTCAGACAATTGCGAAGTACACTAACTTAGGAAATGACCTGAGGGCTGGGTTGTTTATTTAGTTAGTGTATATGGCTATATTAGATTGCTAAATAAAAGCTAGGTTGTCTTTTCAATACACGGTACAGTAAACATTACTTTGGAATATAAAACCGATGTCAGACCCGATCACACTTCGTTTGTGCTACAAAAAACCGGCCAAGTGCGAGTCGGACTCGAACATGATAGGTTCCGACCCACCATACAGTATTTAACACTAGTATAATTTAAAAAAAAAAACTGTTTTAAAAAACACGTTTCTTGTATGAAGTCATAACGGCAATAGAAATACACAATCTGTGATAATTTCAACTGTCTACCTATTACGGTTCATGAGATACAGGCTGCTGACAGACAGATGGACAGTGGAGGCTTAGTAATAGGGTTCGGTTTGACACCCTTCGGGTACGGAACCCTAAATACAACTCTTATTTACTCTAAGTTCAATACCCAAGTAACATCAAACAAATACAGTAACAAACCTGTAGACTCTAGACCTCTAGAGAATTCAGCAAATAAGTACTTAAGAGCGTTGTTGCATTTTTCATACGTAAATCGAGAACTTGGGAGATTTTGAAGTGATTTTGGTCACATAATTTATTTTTTTAGCTTCTTTTGACTTCAATCATCGTAATTACCATATATTTTTATTTAAAGTCTATTAAAAAAAACTTGTTCAAATTGAATTATTGACTACGAAAACAGTCGATTTCGAAGGCGCGATTTCCAGATGACGCGCGAAGGCTCAACTTTGAAGTAATCTTACACCAATTATTACTACTAATTAAGAAGGTAAAGTGGTATTCATTCGAAGAGGCATATCCTGAAATTTAAAATGCATTGAGAAAAGTTTGATTTTTAATTCATTAACTTGTATTTTAATCACGTCTAAGATAATCAAAAATCGAGAAATCGACTACAAAAAAACACGTCATTTCTCAGAATCTAAAAGTCATTTGGCAACACAAATCATTTTATACGTAAGAAGAAAGATTGTACTATATATGTGTAAAAAATAAAATATATCTGTTTTCAATCATTTACGAAAATAATTTTTTAAAGTGAGTATAAAATCGGGTGCATCGAACGGCCTAAGTCAGTCGCGCTCTGGCGCTCGTCGACGCAGGACCTATGTCGGTTGACCTCCCGCCGCCGCGCATGCGCCTCGCGTGATATATAGTAAATTGTAGTGCGACTAAATATTTTTAATCCTTTCATTTAAGTAATATTTTAAGAAGCTAAAGTGGTAGGCACACTTACTTTAGGAGAATTATGTTGTATTACTTGTAATATTGATATTGTAATTACAATATCAATAATACAATATAATTTGGTCAAAATGTAAATCCAAGATGGTGGCTGCGAAAATTTTTAAATTTTTCGTCATGGGGATCGTTCCCATTGTTCTCGAGGATGCTAAAGCAGATAGTGACGTTAAAATGTAAATCCAAGATGGCGGCTGCGAACATTTTAAAATTTTTCATCATGGGTATCGTTTTCATGGTTCTTGTGGGTGCTAACGTCGATAGTGTAGTCAAAATGTAAATCCAAGATGGCTACAAGAATTTTGGATGATGAATATGGAGAAAAAATGTATATCAGATTTTTATTTGAAATCTCTACTGCCACAATCTCTATTGTGGAACCGTGACAAAGGAGACGGAAACCATGTCATATAAACTTGGGCCTGGGCCTGGGTTGTAAAAAGATGAAATTGGTGTCAATTTATAGCTACTATATTATCAAACCATCACTGAACATTTTGCGGATTTTTGCGATCTGAGTTCCGAGTTAAAAGAGATGTAATAAAAGTGAGGTTACATACCGATCTACATATAGGTACTTAACAGCTGATTTTTGAAGTTCTTCAGCTCGACGACCACGTAAACTACAGCCTCTAGTCACTTTGCCACAATTTACACAACGATCCATGGTGCCAATATGAAATCGGTAGGCTGGTCGTAATATACAAAATAACAAGTTCAAGTCCAACGTTTATGCGGGGTTCTCCGTACCGTGTCCGGTGTGGTAGCAAGGTTCGTACAAGAAGCAAGATCAGAAGTCCGCAGAAAGAAAACAGGGGTCGAGGAAAACATCAATAAAACTATGGGAAATACACTCAAATCGCGACCGCACTAAACGATACGAAATGAGTGAGGCATAGATAAAGGCACTATATAAAGGTGTGTCCAAATATAGGGCGGCATTTGAGCGCGGCTGCCACGCGCGGCTAGCCGCGCTCTGATCGGACAAGGGCCGCGCGCGGCGGTGTTGAGCGTAATATATCTTCTCATCTCACATCAGTGATGACCTCTGGCACTGAAACGTGCTCGCTCACAACATAATGGGTCTCAATCATAATCAGCCTATAATGTTCCCACTGCTGGGACACAGGGCTCCTCTAGGTGAGAGGGAGTGGGCCGTAATACACCACGAGGACCCAGTGCGGGTTGGTAGATGTCACATGTCTTCGAATTTTTGGTTCTAGGCGGTTTCCTCACGATATTTTCCTTCACTGTTTTGAGAGTAGTGGTGATGAAATTATTTACACAAAGTGCCTGCCTGAGTTCGAAACCATGACCTACTCGTATGTCGGGATCGTTACCATTGGGCCACCATTGCATTGCTCTCATGGGCCGCATAGTGCAGTCAATCATCCCTTCTACGATGATTGATTCACTATCGGCTTCATCCTCGAGAACTATGAAAACGACATCCATGACGAAAAATTTTAAAATCTTCGCAGCCGCCATCTTGGATTTTAATTTTGACTTCACTATTGCCTATAGTCGAAATCGAAAACTATGAAAACGATACCTATACAAATCCTTATCACTTACCACTGACGTGCGACGTGTGGTCGACTGTATAGTCATTAGGTCGACTGGGCACGTACAATACCTGCCTAGGCTAATAAACATTATAAAACCAACCCCACACGAACGCAGCAGTACTATTATTTATTCTGTGGCAGCGGGGTGACCTATCTATTTGAAATTTGAAAACAGTAAACCAATCATTTGCGCATGAGGCGGCTTTATGTATTTATGTATTATTGTTGGTTCAAATTCAACTGTTTTATGAACTTGATGCGGTTGCTAAACCTATAATACCGCAAGAAAAATAAAAAATTATAGCTAGCGCGTGGCGTCTTTATCTACATTGAAATAGGGCTTAAATTCAACTGTTTTACACAAAAAAACAATGATTTTGGTCAAAAGATGGTTCCGCTGTTAACAAAATTTTATTCTGATTGTGTTCTCCCAGAAATTATAGATCCAAGGAAAAGTCGATCGATCTCCTTAGACAAATACTTTTATAAAACTTTAATTACTTATTAGTATACAAATACTTAAACAAATAAGTAAAATGAGTTTAGTTTTTATAAGTACCTACATAATATTATTTTTTCATCCATATTTGTATAAATTTAATTAAAATACACTAATAACGTATTGTGGACAGTCCTTTTATTTTCTCCGTAAACCTCTAGCTTTTACTTCAAAAAAATATAGGTACGCCATAGCTACAGATCAAGATCGTTTAATCGTCGTAGCTTCGCAACTGTGTGCCGTACATGAGGAAAAACGCACACACGCGCACTCGCTACGCGGCGTCGAGCGTCAGATGTTTAAAATCCGAGCGCGAAAATAGGGAACCACACTCTTAATGGAGTTAGTCGCAATTGTGACTGCGGAAAATCACAATGTCGCACCTATACTAGAAAAGGTTTAGGAGGAATTTGTTAGGTAGTTAAATAAAGATAAACAATCTTGATGTGTCTTTTATCTTTTTAGGGTTCTGTACCAAAATGGTAAAAAAGGAACCCTTATGGTGTAACTCAGTCTGTCTGTCTGTCTGTCGCAGCTGAATATCTCAAGAACTACTAATGCTATCAACTTGAAATTTGGAATAGTTTTATATGACGTTTACCCAACTATTTTGCAAATAAGAAAGGAATAAAAATATTTATATTTTTTTTGTAACAGGTGCTGAAAGGGGATCTTCAAAATTCACAAAATTCAAAGTGGGGCTACTGGGGCATGTGGGGTATCATATGGAAGAGCGCTGTTTGCACATTCTTAATTTTTTTTTTAATTTTTTTTAGGCCGCATAGTTTTCGATTTTTGATGAAAAATGTAAAAAAAAATACCGTCCCCCCCCCCCCCCCCCCCCCTTATCTCCGAAGTTTGCTAAGGGAAAAATCTGAAATTATTCTATGCGATAGAAGTTTATGTAAAGATTACAGGAAAAATAAAACGATGTCTCTAAATAGCACACTTTTTCAGAAATCGGAACGGAACCCACGGTGCGCGAGTCCGACTCGCTCTTGACCGGTTTTTTTTATTTTAAACACTCACTTTAAAAATAAAATGCAACTAAAATCCAATGTAAATACAACAATAATGATTACTAAATCAATTGAACCATTAGTTTAAGCAGTAGTTTATTTGTTTAATATGTGTTTGTGTAAAAAGTCACATAAAGATTGTTTAACTTTATTTTACTACCTAAACCTTTCTAGTATAGTGTTGTAAGAAACTCGAGTCTTGGAGTCTTATTTAATAAAACTTAGAGCTCAAGTCCTTCAGAAATTGGAGTCTTTTGTAAAAAGACTTGAGTACTACCAAAAATAACTCAAAGACTGAGTCTTCTTTTGATTAAGTTATTTGTGTTTAATGCTATTTAATTGTTACAAAATTTTATTGTGCGATTTATTTTCAATCAGTACTTAAATAAGTATGGATATAAAATCACCCAGTATTATCTATTATAATACACCAACTCAAGTTCATGACTCAGTCTAGCTCAAAGAACTTAAAAGACTCGAAAGGACTCAGAAGACTCAAAGCACTCGGACTCATGTGACTAACGAGTCCTAGTCTTGAAACTCTACTCAAGTCTCGAAATGAAGACTGAAAGACTCGAGTTTCTTACAACACTAGTTGCACCGATGTCGCAATGTCGCAGTCGCCGTCGACAACAATGAGTGCAACTGACGTCTACCATAGCTTATTTCTCCGTAAAGCAATGCAATTTCGTTTTCAACAAATAAACGAAACGTAGGAACGAGAAATGGTCTTCTTTTTTTTATTTTCGTGTAATTTCGTGGTGTGTCCTAATTATATTGTTGTTTGTTTCAGTTTTCCCGAATGTGCCCGCCGCGCCTGGTATGCCGTGCGCCGGCGAAGACAGTGAGTACTTACTGTAACTACTAGCTATACTACTTGCCCGTTCACTGTCTAGCTCATTACTTGCCTGTAACTAGTTGTAGGATGAGCGTGAACGTGTTGGTTTAAAGGAGGCACGGAGGTTGAAGTGTTTAGATACCGTCTACAACCGACCTTCATGAATGTTTTATACAAGTTAATGGCATCTATCTATATTATAAAATAAAGTCGCTTTTCGTGTCTTTCTGTGTGGCCGCGTTGTTTTTGTAAACTACGCAACATATTTTGATGCGGTTTTCACTATCATTTAGAGAATTTATTCCGGAAGGTATTTATGTGTAATATTTGATATATGATATAGAAACCTTCATGTTTTGTCAAGTCGTAAAAACCGTGCGAAGCAGGGCCGGGTCGCTAGTAATACAACATATTATGAGATAAAAACTATTTTCATATTTAGAAGATCTTTGTAGGATCTATTTAGTAGAAGGTCTTTGTAACTTGTCAAAGTCATCTTGAAGACAATGACCAATCGGCGACAAGAAAAAACACTTATAGTATAGTTAAAATCTCGCTGCAGACTCAGTCATAAATCATTCGAGTGTTTCGCTCTCTTTCCCACTCACGGGCCTTATGGGCAGGCCACGCCCACACGTAGTCCTGTGCATTACTGGCCTTGAGCGCGCGCAACTAGCGCAGACTTGGTCATAAATCATAATCGTAGTAGGGATCTACTACGGTTATGATTTATGACCAAGTCTGCAGCGAGATTTTAACTATACTATAGTGCCATCTCGCGGCAAAGTTTTCTACAAGGAACTCCATTGGCAGTTGAATGAAAGTAACAAACACGTAGCGCCATCTACGCGGAACTAATTTGACAGTTTTCTTCCCCACTGAGATCAGCCTAGAGAACTGACAAGGGGCGCATCCATCGATTTACATCTTTAGGCGCGTCATGATAAAAAAAACCGGTCAAGAGCGAGTCGGAGTCGCGCACCGAGGGTTCCGTTCCGATTTCAGAAAAAGTGTGCTATTTAGAGACATCGTTTTATTGTTCCTGTAATAATCTTTACACAAACTTCTATCATATAGAATAGTTTCAGATTTTTCTCTTTGCCAACTTAGGAGATAAGGGGGGTATTTTTTTTTTAATTTTTCATCAAAAGTCAAAAACTACGCGGCCTAAAAATGATTAAAAAATGTTTGAGAATATGCAAACAGCGCTCTTTCATATGATACCCCACATGCCCTAGTAGCCCCACTTTGAATTTTTCAGTCCCTGTTGCAAAAAAAAAAAAATTATTTCTTATTTGCAAACCTCATCTAAAACTGTTCCAAATTTCAAGTTGATAGCATTAGTAGTTCTCGAGATATCCAGCTGTGACAGACAGACAGACTGAGTCGCACCATAAGGGTTCCTTTTTACCATTTTGGTACGGAACCCTAAAAATCAGTAGAATCTGTGATTGGAATAATTTATTACATACTACTAATACGCCTTTCATTTGATATTCCCGGTAGGTAATATAAGTGCGCGTAGCCCTTATCTGTAGTAGGTACCTATATACACATGAGAATAAGCTCACTACGTAAAATGTAAGTATGTGTTTGGAATACCAACCAGTGATTCGGATTAATTTGATTATTACACTTGAATGGATAGAGATTAATAATTAGCTGAACCAAATATTACTATGATAATTTGCAACCTATTTAACACTGACAACGTTTGCTGACTCTACTCAAACATCTTGCATAAATCTTATTTATATGAAAACACTGTTTAAATCTCAAAGCTCTCATTGAGGAGCTCGTGGCTAAGTAATAACAGCCGTACAGATCGATACATCAGGTTAAGCTACGCTTGCCGGGGTTGGTCCGTGGATGGGTGACAATCTTTACATACCGAGACTCCTCCGTGCCTCGTTAAGCCGTTGTTGGTCCCGGCTATCATTCGTGGATCTTTGACTGTCGTTACGGGTCGTCAGAAGCCCGAAAGTCTGACAACCAGTCTTACCAAGGGGTATCGTACTACCCAGTAATTGGATTGTGGAGGTCAGATATGCAGTCGCTCCATATAAAATACTGGTATTCGGCTGCATCTGGTTAGACTGGAAGCCGACCCCGACATAGTTGGGAAAAGGCTAGGCAGATTGACTGTTTAAATCTCAAAGTACCTACCCACCACAACAAATACCCACTATATAGTCACAAGTTCACAACTCACGAAATCGTTCATAAAAGCGAGGAAGCGATATTTGTCAGCGGCCGCAGCGGTACAGCGCCACAAAGCATAGACATTAGCATGTGAATACGCCGAAATGATGCACATTACGGATGCCGACGAAGTGCCAACGGCTGGTATACTATTCAGTCATGTTTCGTATCTATCATCATAATATTTGTACGTTGAACTCGTGCGCTTTTAGCGGCTTTCAGAGCTTTGAAGATTGAAAGTCTAACATTTGGATACCGGAATATCCAACTATATAATGTCTGTTCCAAAAGAATCTGAATGTGTCAACAAACCCTCAAGCTGCCATGCCTTTTCCCAACTAAGTTGGAGTCGGCTTCCAGTCTAACCGGATGCAGCTGAATTCCAGTATTTTGCGTGGATCGACTGCCTATCTGACCTCCACAACCCAATTACTGGGTAATACGATACCCCTCGGTAAGACTGGTTGTCAGACTTTCGGGCTTCTGACGGCCCGTAACGACTGTCAAAGATCCACGAATGACAGCCGGGACCAACGGCTTAACGTGCTTTCCGAGGCACAGAGGAGTCTCGGTATGTGAAGATGGTCACCCATCCACGGACCAACCCCGGCAAGCGTAGCTTAACCTGATGGATCGATCCGTACAGCTGTTATTACTTAGCCACGAGCTCCTCAAAGAGAGCCATTTGCCGAAGTCTCGAACTCTGATGAAGGGGATGATGCCGAGGTAAAAAAAAGTAATTATATTTAGTCCGTCAGTCAGATAGTAAAAAGTTATTAGACACGTATTTTTTTCTTTATAAATAATAACTTAGATAAAACGCGTTAAAGTTGAGGATTGAGGGTGGAGGTTCGCTACGTCACAACTATAACAAACTACGTATAAAATCTATCAAGGAGTGACGTCATGCCACATTTTAACTCATTGTATCGCCGTAATCTTTTGGTTACGTAAATAAAGAAAAAATACGTGTCGAATATTTTTTTAATAATCTATACTCCTCTTATAATAAGATTAGACATTTAAACAAACCTTTTTTACAGTCCGTTCAACCCATTTTGACTTCTATTGCGTTGGTGGCATGACAAATCAGGCGCAGTAAACAGTTGGTATTGTAATCACTTTTTTTGCCTTGAATGCCATCCTTAAGCCTCCGGAATAGAAGTCAAAATCGGTTGAACGGACTGTAAAAAAGGTTTGTTTATATGTCTAATGTTATTGTAAATGGATTATACATGACCATCATCCCTAATATCGTCGCTAATCTAACTAAATGACGTAACTGATTCGAAGAAAATTTTACAGGGCAAGCTATTTTTTTTTTTTTTTTTTTTGTAAAATGTAGATATATCGGTCTCGATTTTTGCATCATCATGGGGACCGTAAGGCATAGGTACAGATTCGCCGATTATACAGATCGATTCGATTCGGAAAATGTATCAAATTACTATAGTTAGGTCGGCTATCGGCTTAGTCCAAAATGTCAGATACGTCAGTTAGCGAAATCATAATTAAATTAGCGAATATCATAACATCTATTATTGTACCATATCCATATTGTATAATTTTTGATTTGATTTGATTTGACGATGTGTTAATAACGCATATCATGGGTGCCTGGAGCTCCAGCAAATGTCCAGTTTATCCGCAGCATATGTGTGTAATTTCGCCACTCAGTGTAATTTTCTGTAAACAAAGTTGCAGTTGCCATATTTGCTGTCTAATCATGCGACGCTTTGAGGATCGGATTTGCGCCTGATGCAACGCAAACGATTTCCGAATTCTTTGTTTATTTTGTGGCTGTATTTCCCAATTTCCGTTTGAAGTGTGTTTGCTTGATGACCAAATTGCAGATATCACGCTTGATAAATGCTTGTTGTCTGCGTCGTTTTTTAAACAAATCAACACTAAACCTCCTAGGTTCGAAATTATAGCAGTTGACGCCAAAAACGACCGTTTTTTTAGGCTTCCTTACCAAAATGGTAAAAAGGAACCCTTATGGTGCGATTCAGTCTGTCTGTCTGTCACAGCTGGATATCTCAAGAACTACTAATGCTATCAACTTGAAATTTGAAACAGTTTTAGATGACGTTTACTCAACTATTTTGCGAATAAGAAAGAAATAAAATTTATTTATATTTTTTTTTTGTAAACTGGACTGAATACACACAACACTTTGAATTTTTAAGACGTAAAAAGAAAAAAAAAGAAAAATAAAATTTTTAAGAAGTAAAAATCAAAGTGGGGCTACTAGGGCATGTGAGGTATCATATGAAAGAGCGCTGTTTGCACATTCTCAAACATTTTTTCTTTTTTTTTTAGGCCGCATAGTTTTCAACTTTTGATGAAAAATGTAAAAAAAAATACCGTCCATAGAGAAAAATCTGAAATTATTCTGTGATAGAATTTTATATAAAGATTACGTGAAAAATAAAATGATGTCTCTAAATAGCACACTTTTTCAGAAATCATCAAAAAAAATTACATGGTACGGAACCCTCGGTGCGCGAGTCCGACTCACTCTTGACCGGTTTTTTTTTCAATGGTGGCGTTCTTTGTCCTAAAAATTGGCCAGCCCTCTAGTCACAATGTAATTTTCCACTATGTAGAAATGTCGGCTAGGCACAGCTAGTGAGATAATATTTGCTAAAATCTCGGTGCGAACACTGTCCGGTCTCCGGTGTCCGGTGTCCACAGGCTCTCACATTTGCATACCAATGTCCGACTTGCATTAGGAATGGCACGCTTATATTGGACTGCAGTTCTTTTAAAATAGAATTTTGTGTTTAAAAAGAAGAGGATTTTGTAACGTTATTAAAACAATATTATGTGAATGGAAATGTGGAAGTCAATCTGCCTAGCGTTTTCCCAACTAAGTTTGGGGTCGGCTTCCAGTCTAACCGGATGCAGCTGAATACCAGTATTTTATATGAAGCGACTGCCTAATACGATACCCCTTTGGTAAGATTGGTTGTCAGACTTTCGGGCTTCTGACGACCCGTAACGACTGTCAAAGATCCCCAAATGACAGCTGGGACCAACGGCTTCCGAGGCGCGCAGGTTGTCTTCAATTCTTCAATGCACCTTAGTTTGGCACCGACTTCAGAAGCCGTTAAGTTTTTATGAAAGTTATTTTATTCGTTTTAGATTTTGAAGTCAGTTTTAACTTTTTTTACACGACTGCCCCAAAAAGGAGTAATGTTTTCAGGGTTAATGTCCATACATTAACCCCAATTTTTAAGTTTTTTTAATCCACCATAGTTCTTGAATGCCTTGACAGATTTCGATGTATGGGGTAGCGTTAGAATCCTTACTCACATCATCCCGAGTGACACTGGCTATAATTTTTTTTTAATAAATATTTTAAAGTAAAATTATTCTTAGAATGTTCTTTTGGTACTTAACTTTCGTTGCCGTGAATAAAGAAACCATCCCCTTTCCTTATAAAACAGACATAATCAAAAACCCATGTTTATTGTAAACAATAGCGATAACAGTAATCTAAACGCGATTAGCAACATTCTATTTCGAAATATCAGAATTGCAGTTAAGTATTTGCTCAAAAATTCATTGAAATCAGCTTACTAGTAGTGTGATTCAATAATTTCGTTTTACTCGATAAGATAACTTGTTTGTGATAAGGCCCAGTATCGCACCGACCGCGACTCGGAACAGTATCTACACTTGGTACTATGTCCTGACACACAAAATAAATGTCCTGCACTATCGACATCGCTAAGCACCTGTTAAAAGGTATATTCAAAAACAGTTTGGTAATGATCGATAATTGGGTCATCTACCCTAAGGTTGTGTGTCCACGAAATCAACGGACGCGATTTTGGAAGTGCAGATACGATTTTTATTTCATAAATTTTGAAATTAGAACGTCTTTCTTTCTGGAAATTGTGAATGAAAAAGTGTGAATTGATGTGAGGCATGGACTTGAGGTTTGTGATGAACTGTGAATGTGAATGTTAATGAATGGGAATTCAGTTCAATAACCTGCTACCATTCGGCAGTCTTTTTGATTTGTTATATGTTCGGCACATAGTCACATACACACACGACATACAAAAATAATTACAAAATGGTTTATTTCTTTAACATAGTTGGTAACATTTTGTTGGTGACATGTCTGTATAAACTACATAATCATATGCGTTTTTCTACACTCCTAACCTTTCAGCAGTACATGTACACTGTATGTGCAAGTAAATTTACTTACCTGCCTTATGCATATGTCTTCCTCACCACATCATCATCATTTTCCTGCCCTTATCCTAATCTAGGTATTAGGGGTCGGCGCAACATGTCTTTTTCTTCTTACACTTCTCTATTAGTCATCATCTCGGTATCACCGCCTTTCTACCCATATTATTATCTTCTTTCAAATCCTATTCACATAACAAGCACAATTTCAAACTCATGGCAGCTTAATCTGCCTAGACTTTCCCGAACCATGTTGGGGTCGGCTCCCAGACTAATCGCATACAGCTGAATACCAGTATTTTACATAGAGCGACTGCCTATCTGACCTCCACAACTCAGTTACTGGGTAATACGTTACGCCTTGGTAAGACTGGTTGTCAACCCGTAACGACTGTCAAAGATTTCGGGACCAACGGCTTAACGTGCTTTCCGAGGCACGGAGGAGTCTCGGTATCTAAAGATGGTTACCCAACCACGGACCAACCCAGCAAGCGTAGCTTAACCTGATGGATCGACCTGTGCGGCTGTTATTACTTAGCCACGAAACTCAGGGCATATACACTAGAAAAACTATCTTCAAGATCAATCTCTTGGGCTTTTCGTTGTGTATCTCAATCTTCGACGACCTCAATAAACAGTCCATTTTGTTCCCACCCTGACTTTATCTGCCGTCTGTTATTAAACAAGTACAAATGGAAATAAAAACGGTCGTTTTGGTGCCATCCTCTAAATTGCAATTAGATCGCGTGCCGAAAGATTAATGACTTCCTGAAGTGACATAGGTTTGGCCCATTTTATGCTGAATGCCACTACATATTTACCACACTATCAATTTGAATAGATTTATAAGGCGTTTTTTTAATAAATCACCCTTTGAAAAAATGTGGTGTCATTGTAAATGTATTTCAAGTTTATAAATTAAATTGGTTTCCATGGCATTTTTGTCAGCAGTATTTTCTAAACGAAATTGGGGCTTTTAATTTAAAGGTCTTCTCTGATACCTTTGTTAGATTAGCCTAACCTAACTAGCTATTTTCTTTTAATGTTTAGCCGCACGGGTCGATCCGTCAGGTTAAGCTACGCTTGCCGGGGTTGGTCAGTGGATGGGTGACCATCTTTACATACTGAGAATTCTCCGTGTCTCGGAAAGCACGTTAAGCCGTTGGTCCCAGCTGTCATTCGTGGATCTTTGACAAGCGATACGGGTCGTCAGAAGCCCGAAAGTCTGACACCCAGTCTTTTACCAAGGGTATCGTATTACCCACTTACTGGGTTGTGGAGGTCAGATAGGCAGTCGCTCCATGTAAAATACAGATATTCAGCTGCATCCGGTTAGACTGGAAGCCGACCCCAACATAGTTGGGAAAAGGCTAGGCAGATTGGTTGTTCAATTACCTAATCACAAGAATACGCAAATGCTGTTCATTATTGAGGAGTTCCATGTGACCTTCAAAATCCAAGATCAGTTTATTACTGTTAGATTAGGCATCAGCAACTGCCCCGGCGATGCGCATGTCCAAGGGCGTTAGTTACTATCTGCCCCCGGTTTGTTTGTGTTTTGTGTCTTCCATTTCGACAATACATACTAGGGTTAGTATGTCTGTCTGTTACCTTTTTACGCCTAAACCTAAACCACTGAACGGATTTCGGTAAAATTTGGCAAGGCGATAGATGGCATCCTGGGGAAGGATATAAGCTACTTTTTGTCTCAAAAATAATCCTACAGCGAGTGTATAGGGGATGGAAGTTCGTATTGGAAACCCAGCATTTCTTAAGTTAGGGATACGTAAATTCAAAATTATTTTGGTAGGAAATAAAGAATTACGTGTTCAGCGTTTTGAAAAATCATCCCCTAAGAGGCAAAATAGAGTCGGTAGTATGTTCCAGAGGGATATTTTCCGACATCAACGCGGGTGAAGCCGAGGGCAAAAGCTAGTGAACATATAAATGATGACGTTCATCATTCGTTCATCATAGAAAATATAGGCGCTCTGACACTTTTGACAGGTGCCCGGACCTGACGTCTTAGTGCTGCCACCTAGTGAGCGTCATTCAGAAAGCCCTAAAGCCCTCACTGACAGATAGTCATTATGTATTCTTTACTTTTCAGGAAGCATATACAGAAGAGGCGCACGGCGGTGGCGGAAGCTATACCGGGTCAATGGACACATCTTCCAGGCAAAAAGATTTAATAGAGTGAGTAGTTTTAGTTTTTTTTTTCTTTTTCAGGCTGATATAAATAGACTTTACTAAGCACATGCTTTGACTAAGCAGTATTCTTGTCACTATCCCGCATCTTTCAAAGTACAAGAGAGATGGGAACATAATATTTTACAGCCAACTAGTTTAATTTGGCTTAGCCTTTTAACTTTTTTTAAATTATAACAACCCGCGAGCCGAATTGGTCGCAGTAACTAAGCCGGCCACACCGCCCGAATGGGTTAGGTTAGAACTGTGACCAACCGCGTGCGAGCCGAGCGAGCGAAGCGAACGGTGCCGTGGCAGTGGCCGGCCAGCACTACTTCCAAAAGCTGTAGGCTTTTAACTAAACGGCTGATTAAGCTAGTTGGCTGCGATTTGGATGTAAAAATACCCATCACAAAGCCGTCATTACATTCTGTAAATCTAAATATTATTATATTACCGACTTTTATTTTTGATGTGAAAAATCGCTGTTTACAGTAGCGCTAAATGTAAGTTCATTAACATTTAAAACTTGTTTTCTTAAAAAAAAAATGTAAAAAAAAATCGGAACTTTGACTTTCTATCTCCGGAACCAGAAGGTTCCCAAGTATGGTCCAGTTACAATTAACGGAAAAATTTACTCTCGGTTTCGTTATGTACATACACCCGTTTTACACCCGTTGTTAGCCATTATGTTAAAATAATGTTTATTTATCTCGGCCTAAGTATCTAGGCCTGTATCTTTCTAACCCACTTCTCTTTCCCTTCCAGCGCGCCTTCTGTGTTTATTTATCTCGGCCTAAGATTCAATATGACCTGTAGCTTTTTAACCCACTTCCCTTTCCCTTCCAGCGCGCCTTCTGTGTTTATTTATCTCGGCCTAAGATTCAATATGACCCGTATCTTTCTAACCCACTTCTCTTTCCCTTCAAGCGCAACTTCTGTTTTTATTTATCTCGGCCTAAGATTCAATATGACCCGTATCTTTCTAACCCACTTCCCTTTCCCTTCCAGCGCGCCTTCTGTGTTTATTTATCTCGGCCTAAGATTCAATATGACCCGTATCTTTCTAACCCACTTCTCTTTCCCTTCAAGCGCAACTTCTGTTTTTATTTATCTCGGCCTAAGATTCAATATGACCCGTATCTTTCTAACCCACTTCTCTTTCCCTTCAAGCGCACCATCTGTTTTTATTTATCTCGGCCTAAGATTCAATATGACCCGTATCTTTCTAACCCACTTCTCTTTCCCTTCAAGCGCACCTTCTGTTTTTATTTATGTCGGCCTAAGATTCAATATGACCCGTATCTTTCTAACCCACTTCTCTTTCTCTTCAAGCGCACCTTCTGTTTTTATTTATCTCGGCCTAAGATTCAATATGACCCGTATCTTTCTAACCCACTTCTCTTTCCCTTCAAGCGCACCTTCTGTTTTTATTTATGTCGGCCTATGATTCAATATGACCCGTATCTTTCTAACTCACTTCTCTTTCTCTTCAAGCGCACCTTCTGTGTTTATTTATCTCGGCCTAAGATTCAATATGACCCGTATCTTTCTAACCCACTTCTCTTTCTCTTCAAGCGCACCTTCTGTTTTTATTTATCTCGGCCTAAGATTCAATTGGATCTGTAGCTTTCCAACCTACTTCTCTTTCCCTTCCAGCGCGTCTTCTGTGTTTATTTATCTCGGCCTAAGATTCATTATGATCTGTAGCTTTCTAACCCACTTATCTTTCCGTTCCAGCGCGCCTTCTGTGCCTTCTGCCAGGACCGCATCTGGGGCCTGGGCCGGCAAGGCTTCAAATGCATCCAGTGCAAGTTGCTGGTGCACAAGAAGTGCCACAAACTCGTGCAGAAGCCCTGCTCCAACGAACACGTGGACCCCATCGAAGTCAAGGACGATGCTAACGGGGAGAGCACTTTGGGAAGAGCGTCTTCTGTCAGGTAACAATTTATTTATGCCTTACATTAATTTTTACACACACTTCACACCAGGGATGTTGCGAATATTCGCATCCGCATCCGCATATGCGGAACATCCGCATCGATTTAGACATCCGCATCTGCATCCGCATCCGCATAAATCGATGCGGAGCTGATGCGGATGCGGATGTGTAGCAGGTCGCGACAAGAAAGAAAGGGGCGGGCCCGGCGAGTGGCACGTGTCGACCGCGCGTGCTGATTGACCAATAATTCTTATCAGCTCCACCAGCTAGTGTTCCAAGTGAACAGTTATTTAGTAGCGCAGGATTAATATACGAACCCTTGCGAAATAGACTGGAGTCCGAAAAGGCGACCATTCTACTTTTCATTAAATATAATACTCCAATATTCAAATTTAATTACTAAAATAATGAATCAGTAATAGAAATTCACTTGCTTCACAATAATAAAGTATATTATTAAATAAAGAAAGAATAAATATTACTGTCTTTTTTTTACTCTACGTGGGTAGAGTAAAAAAAAAGACAGTAATACTTAAATTTTTTGTACAGATCCGCATCCGCATCCGCATCTGCGGATGTGATCCTCTTAAAATCCGCATCCGCATGCGCATCCGCGGATGCGAAAAAATCTGCATCCACAACATCCCTGCTTCACACATACACATTTATCTGTACATCTATAAAAATAAATGAAATTGAAGTGCCTGTTTGTAATTCCAAAATAACAGCTTATTATACTAAACGCAGAAAGTATATCGGTATAATACTTTTAGCAAAAAATCAACTTTAAATATGTTTGTTCCGGCTACTCTTCGAAACAGCTGGACCGATTTTGACGGAACTACTTTTATCTTAGAAAAAGAATTATGGTTCCGCTAAAAAAAAATAAAACCCATGAAATTGTGAACAAGAAGTCGGATTTTAAAAAATATTTTTGCATTTTGTAGCCCAATTCTCGAGGATGTGCTATTTAACATCACTTACGACCCTTAAGAGCCAAGCAAAAAAAAAAAGTCAGAAAGAACGCTAAGCAAAAACGAAGTAATACCTAGGCCTAGTATTAAAATTATGTCTATCACTTATTTTATTAAAAAGATGTGGATTCCTTCTTATATACATAATATTTTCATAAATGATTTGGCAAGGTCCGTCATAATATTAATCATTTTAAATAGTTCCCTGAGAGTTTCCCGTCGACGTAGATTATAAATGGCTCTGACAGCTCTCTTTTGTAAAATAAAGATGGATTCAATGTCTTTCGTAGTTTGAAACACTAAAGCTTGACCTTCGAACTTACAAGTGTGATTCAAAATTAATTACTTACATAATATTTTTCAATATCATTGCCCACCACGATAAGCTAGTGTTTATTTGAGGTCACTCAAATATTTGATCAATTAGGGTTTCCCCGAACCAGAAAAAAAAATATTACGCGTTCCGAATTGTATATAGGGTGCCTGGTAATTAGTGACCGTTACTTAAACACATCATGATATAACAAACACCTTTTACTGTGGGACCTAACCTAACGCGAAAACGCGAAAAAAAAATCAGCAAACATTTATTTTCGCATAACTCGTCAAAATGTAGGGAACACTGATTTTTTTTCGCGATTTCAGGTTTGGTCCCATGTTAAAAGTTGTTTGTTATCATGAGTACAATCATGTGTTTAAGTATCGGTCACTAATTACCAGTCACCCTATATACCGGTGCAATAGCGCGTATCAAAACCAACGAGCTGATAGCGTCCTGCACCATGTTTACCGACATATCGATTAGATATAAATACAGGAATATCAGCTTAATCTATTTAATATTATGTAATACAAGTACCGTAGCAGTATTTAGGTCAATATGCATTTAATGAAGCTATCTCGATCATTCGCAGAACTTCCTTTTTATCTTTGCGATAATAATGGTTTACAGATTAATTCGTGTTTGCTATTTTTAATGGCGATATCATAGGCGCCTGCTGTGGGGTTAAGTTTTATGATTGGCGCCATTTAGGTGGGAGAGAAATAATCATATCTATTCTTAGTCAATCAATCAACTCAGCCTACCGCAGCTGGACATATGCCTCTCCCAGGTTGCGCCACAACACCCTGTCCTCCACCTTCCGCATCCAGTCGGTCCCAACCACCTTATTAAGGTCGTCGGTCCATCTAGCTGGTGGGCGTCCCACACTATATACGCTTGCCGTTACGCGGTCTCCACTCCTGGACTCGTCTGAGGAAACATGACCAGCTCACTGTCACTCCAGTTGGCTTACTCTGCAAGCTATGTCGGTTACTATAACGTCATTCCTGATTTTATCCTTCAAAGAAAGTCCTAGCATAGCCCGCTCCAAAGTGCGCTGAGCTACCTTGCATTTGTGCAGCAGCCCAACTGCAAGGCACCGTATGTCATAACGGGCAGGACGCATTGATTGAAAACCTTAGTCTTCAAACATTACGAGATAGGTGACGAGAAGTCTTGACAAAGTTTTCCAAACGATGCCTAAACCAAATGGATCTTTCTGTCGACTTCTTTCTCAAAGTTGTGCCTACCGAGCTGGATGACTTTCCCTAGGTAGACATACTCCTTCACAACTTCTTAGTATCGTATTGGTTCTTCAGATACCTGTATTAGCTGTTAAGCTTTTTGACCCTTGAGAAACTGTTCGATATTCATACAACTTTGCACTTTAATGATAAAAAAGTTTATTTTATATTCCACTTGGTCTGCGTTACACCTTTTAAATAAGATCCCTGATTCTTATCGTCTGTTATTAATAAGGGAAATTGCATATCAAAAAAATACCAACTGTTCATCATAAATAACAAATGCGCATCTAATAAACTTATTATTGCACTACTATGTAGTTAACTAATTGAATATCAAAAGTTGTACAAATTATTATTGCGCACCCCGAGGTTTGGTTTGGTTGGGTTCCTTTAAACCCTGCAGACAGAAATAGGAGCCCCGCACCGGGTCTGCGACCTGACGTTAAGTATTCTGTTGGGAAAAATTGAGAATTTTTGATCTGCGTTTAAATACTTTCTTTACAGCTGCAATCTAAAAGTAAACTATTTGTCAATATTATAACATAACAATATTATTACACTGGGTTTTTTTCACAAATGTTATTTAGACTCCTCTTATCAGCACGTTTTCATCACCTTAACCTTCCGGGCGATATGGGCATGACTAACGCTGTCAACCGAATCAATTCGTTTATAAACATTATATTTTTGGTAGCGTTGGTAGGCAAATATCCCAGTATCGGCCCGAACCGCTTCGGGAATACAGCTATTGAAATTAAAATCGTAATATTTGACTTAAAATTGAATGCAAGAAAAGACGCGAGAATCCCGGGAGTTATTTGATTATGTCTCATTAGTCTACGCTTGATGGATTCGAAATGTATCATCTCTTAAAGACTCTTAATTCAATTATGAAGGACATAATCCGTTTTCTCAGAGTGTTCAAACAAAAACACATAAAGAAACTTCAACAGCTTTTCACAAATTGTGTGGTACCATGTAGATCTCGCGCGGAAGTGGAGCCCCCACTACCAGAGACACCGCCCGCGCCTGCGCCCGCGCTGCCTCGGCCGGATGAGCTCGAGCCGGGCTCCCAGAGACAGTACTCGCTGGACGACTTTGAACTCATCAGGGTTATTGGACGAGGATCTTATGCTAAGGTACGTTTTATCACAATATCATATCTGCCTGTTATTTTTCACTATTAAAAAGGTCTTTGCCGCTTTCTCTGCAAATGCCTTTCAATGTTTGGTCGCACAGGGATTGGTGAAAGGAAAAATTGTAATTGGTGGTTGAATTGGAATTGGTGGTCGGAAAGTATGAATGAGGGTTTCTATAAGATGACGGCTAGAAGACGAAAACATTCGCCGACGCCAGAAATAAAATGAAATTGTTTATTCTGTAAATAGGATACCGGAATCATTTTTCCACTGAATTTGAATTTGAGTGGACCTCTCTTGTCAGTGCAAGCATTTGTCAGCATACGTGTAGCTCAGGTCAGGACTTAAGGAGCTCAACGACTCAACGAACAACAGATAAATTGGGATATGGGCAAAATAATGATTAGTGTTTTGTTATTAGTCAGTTTATGCAATACTAGATAGTTTATCCACATAGAAAGGCAGGCCTTTGCTATAAAGCAGAATAAATCTAACAAAACTAAGGCAAGGGTAGGGTAGGTCAAGGCTGGTTTTCAAATTACGGACCCTTCAACTTTCTGCTTTTTAATTAATTGTTTTCTGTCTCCTTCCAGGTCCTGATGGTAGAACTGAAGCGCACAAAACGCGTGTACGCAATGAAGGTGATCAAGAAGGCGCTAGTGACGGACGACGAGGACATCGACTGGGTGCAGACGGAGAAGCATGTGTTCGAGACCGCCTCCAACCATCCCTTCCTTGTTGGGTTACACTCTTGCTTCCAAACGCCGAGCAGACTGTTCTTTGTCATCGAGTTTGTTAGGGGCGGGGATCTCATGTGAGTACACTACTTTACTACTGTGTTAACTGTTTTGCAACTTTTTTGTAATGTTAATGTTATTCTATTTATTTATCCATCTTAAGTCTATCATTATAGTTTTTGTACCTAATGCGATAGTGTACTTATTTAACTGTTATCCTAACTTACTGTTTCAATGCATTCTTTGTGAATTCACTCTGACAACAACAGAATAGGTCCGTGTCACTAGCTATGAGGTTGAGAGTGCATGGAGACATGGACAGAATTTAAGTGTTAAGCAAGATATTATCTGCTTTACTATCTTTATCCTTATTGTATGCTGGTACGATTTAAATGCCCCGAAACTTCTTTTATCAAAGGCCATTGACGGGCTAAAAAATCTATGTGTAGCACTAGATCAAGAAACAAAGATGAATTTTAGGTTGGTAGTGCTTTAGCCCAGCTGTAACTCTTCAAAACCTGTCTGTAAATTATTTTTATTCTTGTTCTATCCTTCCAGGTTCCACATGCAACGCCAACGACGGTTGCCAGAGGAACACGCTCGGTTCTATGCGGCGGAGATATCGCTAGCGTTGCACTTCCTACACGAGCGTGGCGTCATCTATCGTGACCTCAAGCTCGACAACGTGCTGCTGGACCACGAGGGACACATCAAGCTCACTGACTACGGCATGTGCAAGGTAACTAACACTACGCAACACATATGCCGTAAGACCGAATATTTTTCTAATTCTTCATCATTCTTTGTCGTTGTATCTGTATTTTGTCCCAACGGCCAACAGTTACGCAAAAACTTTAATTAGGACTAAAAATAGTACTAATTTACTTTACTACTTACTACTACTTGTTTTATAAACTGATATCAGCAAAGCCTTCGACAAAGTTCATTTTATGACACTGATTGAAATGGTCTTAAAATATATAGATCGTTACTTATGAGGCGATTGACTAAGCTGAGTAAGGCGTTTTTTTTATGTTATAAGACCTTTTTCTTTATCGTTCATGAGTTTAGGTCAGACTAACATGCGATTGTGATTGGAGTTCCACAAGGATCACATCTAGGCCCTAATCTTCTTAACACATTCATCAACGACTTTATTTACTATTTCTAATACCTATATCTACAATTCCAGGAGGGCGTGCGACCAGGTGACACGACGTCCACATTCTGCGGCACCCCCAACTACATTGCCCCTGAGATCTTGCGCGGCGAAGAGTACGGCTTCTCTGTGGACTGGTGGGCGCTTGGCGTACTCACCTACGAGATGCTGGCCGGACGCTCGCCCTTCGACATCGCACAGGCCGCAGATAACCCTGATCAGAATACTGAGGATTATTTGTTCCAGGTAAATGGTAGTTTTGATGCTACATGTTGATATTCAATACTCAATCACTTAGTTCTACTGCAAAGTTCATACTTTTTGGGAGTAAAGTACTCATGAAAATTAATAACTTATTGTGGGTTGGTCCCGTAGTTAAACTTTGCCATTTTCATGAGTACACTCTCAAAGTATGTCCCTCGTTTAACCTAACACTATATCACAATCATCAATTGATATTCAAGTGGACTATCAATAGTTTTTACTGAAGATATAAAGATCACAATGCTTTTATCACCTATTGTCGATGAAACCAATGTTTGTGAAAATTTGATTGTAATAGGCTTACTAATGGCTGATTATTACATTACCTCTTATCATTAAACGTCACTATTTCAATAGAATACAGATTTAAGGAAAAGTATCAGTATGAAAAAAGTTTAAGTAATTTAATTTAATTTTTACTTTATTTAATATGAACATTTATTTACTTTCACCTAATAATGGAATACTTATACGATTTCACAGATTGTACAGTTCGTTCATGTTAATCTTCCAAAAGACTTCTTCTAAAGTCATCACAATCTAAGAAGTCCGATTTGACATGAGGGTCTCCCTCTTTGTTTGTCTCTCTTTGGCATATGAAACGATATGGGCTGTCAAAATGGACCTATTATTTTGTAACAACTTTAACATCTATGTTTCTCATTCCAGGTAATCTTAGAGAAAACAATCCGTATCCCTCGGTCGCTGTCGGTGAAGGCGGCGTCGGTGCTGAAGGGCTTCCTCAACAAGAACCCCGCGGAGCGGCTCGGCTGCGGCGAGAACGGCTTCCTTGACATCGTCAGCCATCCCTTCTTCAAGAGCATCGAGTGGGAGATGGTGAGCATACTTCGTTATTGCATGTCATTTTTTAAATTAAAATACAGACCTTCCTGTATAGGTACCGAGTTGAATTAAGGGCCAATTTATTCTCTAGAAATTATATTCTGTACCATTTTGTACGTAAGGTGTCATACGATCAGTTTTACAATTATTGTTATACTAAAAAGCACAAAAGTTTGATGTTGCTCCAAAAATCGACCTTAAACACAGGTCTATAAAAGCCAATTAAGTTTGAGCTCATTTCACATATCATTTAAGCTTGTCAAGTGTGTTATCTTTTTTCTTCATTTATTTATTTTCTATTAAAATGTGACGGTCGGGGGGACTCCCGCCTGGAATACAATTTCTTCTCTCGTATGATTTAAAACAAAAACAAAATGTTCACAGCCGCCAACTTGGATTAACTTTTTACCTCACTATCGACTTTAGCACCCTCGAAAACTATGAAAACGACACCCCTGACGAAAAATTTTAAAACTTTTGGAGTTGCCATCTTGGATTTTCATTTTGATTTTACTATCGTCTTTAGCACTCGAAAACCATGAAATCGATACCCATGATGAAATATTTGAAAATTTTCGCAGCCGCCTTGGGTTTTCTTAATGACCAAATTCACACTTTCTCTCTCTCGTAGAAAGAAAGTCACATGGAGACATAACTCTTTTTCATTACGTGACGATTTCTACCAGTTTACTCCTACACAATTTTGAGACGATTAGAAACCGTTGTTTTAACCGATACCCTAATTTCTATACATTTCTTTCTCCAGCTGGAGCAAAAGCAAGTGGTGCCTCCATTCAAGCCGCGGCTGGAGGGCGAGAGAGACCTGGCCAACTTCCCGCCGGAGTTCACCGACGAGCCAGTACACCTCACGCCTGATAACGAGTAAGTAGAATAATACAAAGTTGATTGGCTTTTTAGTAAACAAGTAAATCTGCCTGCTATACTCTATAACTGTTTATTTTACTTTAGCGGCCATGATGTATTGTATTCTTTAGTCTATGGTTGCCTGTCAACATATATAGGTATATACAGGTACAGGTCCATAATAGGTACAGTTTCTCAATAAATGAACCGAAGTGATTCCGAAATTACTTCAGTTCATTTATTGGTACCTATCTGAAATTATATTTATTAATTCAAAATCGTACCTTGCACATCTATCAACAATTCGTCGAAAAAAAAATTTAAGAATGCAAAGGATTTTATTTAATGAACATACTTTTGTTTAAAAAAGTAATGATTTGACTACCCACTCGTAAATGGACAAATTTTAACACCCTGTTCTCATGAATATAAACAACTTTCACTATGGGACTAACTCTGAAATCGCGAAAAAAAAATCAGCTTCTCCCTACATTTTGACGAGTTTGAAAATGTACTGAACAGCTGATGTTGAAGTTGTTCATATTCATGGGTATGGGTAATCTGTCCACCTATTTTAATGGACCTTATATAAAAGCTTGGAAAAAACATTTTTTTGAAATGATAGGCTCGTCATTTTATACTTTGCCAACTTTCAAAATAAGGAACAGTTACGATGGATGTGAGAGATACTAAGATGTTTTAAAAAATACAAACATACTCCCAAATCTTTTGTTATATTATTCTAATACATATTATTTATATCGTGTTTTCAGCACGGTGATCGCCGACATCGACCAGTCGGAGTTCGAGGGCTTCGAGTACGTGAACCCGCTGCTCATGTCGCTGGAGGACTGCGTGTGACAGCACGCCTGTCTGCTGCACCCTTACCACGACCCCGCGCAGGTACCGCAAAGTCTAAGTCAAATCGTTTAGTAAAATTTTTGAATGTCAAAATTTATTTCCCTTCTAAAAGGTAGTTTCGGATTATGGGAAAGAAACTCCAAAGTTACTCTTTTATAGTAGTTTATAAAACTGTTGCATAATGACGGGTATTAAAGGCGAGGTTTTTAATAGTATCACACGAGTATTTTAATACCTAGTTATGTGCAGTTTCATACGCTACTTTATCCACTACCGCGACAGGTCCCCCGCGTGACGTCATTATGATTGTCCTTGAGACTTTTTGTCGGTGCGTGACGTGGCGCCTAGCCACTTATACACGGCTTGTTCACAAAATATTTCTATGAACGGATAGTTCACTGCGCATGCGCTAAAGCTGGCAATGCCATAGATAAGTAAAAATTGGAAACAAAACTTTTACAATATTTTGTATACATTATTTAAATAATTATATTATAATATTATGTGAAGATACGATGTACCGGGAATAATATTACTATACTAAAGTAGGTACAACGAACTAAAAATGAAGCAATGACATACTAATTATTCATTTTTGAGATACCTACATGGTGGATAGATTTAATTTACTTTTTTGTAATGTTCAATATCGTTACCTTTTTATACAGGGTGTCCGGTAAAGAATGGATAACCTTGGAATAGCATATTGCAGACATGATGGCCGTTCTTAAAAAAATACAAAAAAAAAATATCCCCACTAGTAGGTACACACGGCTACACATCAAGCTATACATTTCTAGTTTAGACTGACCTCTCATTGTAAGGAAATCCTATACAATGCGAGATCAGCTTATACTGAAAATTTGATCTGTTGTCGCGCGTACATTATGATTTTTTGGAGTCTCCAAAAAAATTTTTTTTTTTTAATATTTTTTTTTTTGTATTTTTTTAAGAACGGCCATCATGTCTGTAATATGCTATTCCAAGGTTATCCATTCTTTACCGGACACCCTGTATGTATAAATTATTTCTATTTTAAAGTAATCAATCACCACTTTCCACGAAAAAACGTTCCTAACCTCAATCGGTTTTGGTAATTAAATAAAGCTAAACAAAAAAAAAACGTGTCTGGTTAACCGACTAAACGTAATATTTGTCACTTCAGTTGTCATGCTACGACACAGTTGTACTCTTCTATTTAGCAACTTTATAATTCGTTGTATAACGTTGCTAAATTGAAGAGTACAACTGAGTCGTAGCAACGTGTGTGTGTGTCTTGTGTGTGGTGTGTGTGTGTGTATGTGTGTGGTAGGTAGGTGAGTGGCGTTTAGTCGGTTAACCAGGCACGTAGTTTTTTTTTTGTTTACCTTTATTTAATTACCTAAACCGATGGAGTATAAAATGTTCACTATACTTAATGTCTCGTACATTTCCCAGACATACGGCTACGGTGCTGAATCGTCGTCATCGGACTACGACAGCGTATGCTCGGAGCTACCGCCGCGCAAGCCAACTCTCCTGCAGCACATGTTCTGCCTCCCGCTCAACTGACACAAGCGACAGCCCGCGCCCGCCAAGCGCTTCTGATCTAAGCGACACTAAGCGAAACTAAGCGAGTACTGAAGCCATTGATGATAGGGATTTATTTTGAAATTGAAGGAAATCTGCCCTTTGTAGTGTCTATCTACATATTATGTCAGGGTAAGGGTCTTTTGAACCCCGGGCCTTTCGGACCCAGTGTTTATTTCCATGTTCTTGTAACAACAGTAAACCCAGAAGGCTCTGACCCAGAAATGTGGGGATAGAGCATAAATTGTGGATGTATTGTTAAATATGGCTGGGTTTAAAGGCACAATAATGATAATTATCATCATGCCTCTGTATTACAAAGGGCTAGGTAGAGAAACTTTCGGGTAGTTGGAAAAATAATAAATTGCTGACTGTACTCTTCATTTTGTAAAGATAAACTTGTAAATAAAACATAATGTAAAAATGTATGGGATGTCGTACTGTTGATCTTCGATAGATCGTGCTTGCTTCAAAATTCTAAGTTTAAACTATCGGAACGAGTACATCCCAGTATAAAATAAATACCCTTTTCGTGGCATTATTAAATTAGAATATAAAATTAGCATGTAAATGGATATATTTATATCTATTTGAAAACATTATGACGCACATACAGTGCCAATTATTATAGCACAAGTTTTTTAGGTGTCAATGGCTTTATGTACCATAATATTCGCTTATTTCACATAACATTGTTGTTGTTGTGAAGAAATTTATAGAATTGATCAGAACCGCTTCCAAAGGCACTATTACTTGAAATATTAACATTTTATGACATTGATAGCAAATCATTGTCAATAAGCTGTAATTGATCCACCGTCGAAATTATTAATATTATAATAATATTATTTAAAAATTAATACAGGCAACCCAGTAGTTACTTGTCACATAAAAAAAATCTATTACAAAAATTATAGAAAACAGTTTTTGAAAACAACATTCCTATAGTTGGTCCAGAATTTACGAAACACGATTTTGAGTATTTGAAAGTATTATTTGTATATAGTATATGCCAAAAATTCCGATGATAAATCATATGAATAGCTAAATATGTATAATTATGGCAAACACGTATTTTATTATTATCCTTTATAAGTATTATTAACATTCCACCTTATGTCACTAAACAAAATGTATAAACACATAGATCTGACTTTATTTATTGCTTCAAGGAATTGATCAATGCGCTACCACCATACAATAGATGAATATTCTTCTACAGCTTAAAATTATACATGATTTTAAATTTTAAATTAATGAGGGCTAAGAATGCATGTGTAATGTAGCCAATATTGGTGCTCATAATATAATGCACGCGTCAGTGAAACATAACGCTTCAATACTTACGTAGGGAGCAGCGATTCACACCATTTCCTATTATTAAAATTTAGATCACTAATCCCCGGCTAGCGACGGGGCGTATGTACGCTTCTGTAAATAAATTAAACAAATTATTCATCTATGTATAATACTATACGAGAAAATATTATAAGACTTAATATTTTTGAAACTATTGTAGTAGTCTATCTATAAACCTTTCGGAGAGAAGGGTGCGCGGTCGTGCGACATCTCTTCCAAAGCTACCCTGACTTACGGTAAGCCTTGTCGAACACGACCGCGTTTTCAATCAAATCATTATGTTTTTGAGCAATAAAATATATAGTAGTACTATTGTATTGTAATTATGCGAGACAGGTGAACTGCTCAATGAAAGGCACGTAAGGAATTAAAAGTAGAAGTTTGATGACCGACCGGTCTCAGGAACGTATTTATAGCCCTTATCAAACATTAGTGTATTCCCTAGATACCTAGAGATAAGCTAGATTCGTAGCTATGATACTACGCGTCGAGTGGCGCGCGGCATCTGACCTTTACATATACTATAATTTTCTGTTTATTTAAAACCAAACTTGTACAGCTGATCGTTTAGTAGCCAATGAAAAACAGATAGTGTGGAATCGTTATACAAGTGTCAACTTTTTTTTTTTGTTAAAGTAAAAATAGCGTGTACATAAAACTAAATAAAAATACCACATGCTGCGCGCCATTTCAATGCTATAATAATACAATTAATGGCACAGAAAGTTACCAAACTCTTGATCTATTATTTATCCCAGTGTTCTTCAATCGTTCCTTAAGGACACTTTTCGTGCCACTGACTGTATAATATATTCCATTCCCTAATGTAGATTCTGTTGTCCTTCATAGCTATCACCACTCGATTAGGTAGCCAACGAATTTTAAAATAAAAAATATATAATATAATATTGAGCACTGAAACAAATTTAAAATCGTGTACATTATAAACAAGTTTATTATAAACATGAAAAAAAAAAACTCGTAAAATACATCGGTTATATTATAACAAATTATTGTTAATGTAGAAGAAAAGACTTATTATATAAAAATATTATCGTAATGGTTCGTGTGCGGTGCGCCTCGCAGGGGAGCTCAAGTGTCCACAAACTATTCTAAATAGTGCGTAGTACCTATCTATTAGACATTTTGCACCGATATTATATTATAGTTGTAATGACACGCGTCGGTCTGCGCTCGATACTTCGCGACGTGTTCCTCTCCCGGCGGTCACCCATCCCTCTGCCACCGCGTCACAAAGGCCAGTAACTCGAACGGAAATTATCGTGACAAATTGTCAAGCGTGCGTAATCTGCTGCGATTGTCTGTTATGAATGTATGATAATATACGAATAATAGAATGTATGACTACATCTTTTTTGTCCGTCAAGTAGATTATTAAAAAAATATTGGATACGAATTTTTTTTTTGTTTACGTAATCAAAGATTTCGGCGATACATTGAAATGAAATGTGGCATGACGTCACGCTTTGCTAGATTTTATACTGACCGTTTCACCCGCGAAGACCGGGAAAAAAAGTAGCCTATTTGTTAATCCAGGGTACAAGCTATCTATATACCAAATTTCATCCAAATCGGCCCAGCCGTTTGAGCGTGAAAAAGTAACAAACATACAAACACACGCACTCACAAACTTTCGCCTTTATTAGTGTGATAGTGTGATTGTGACTTGACGTAGCGAGCCCCCGCTGGGGAACTTTAATGCGTTTTATCTAAGTTATTTTATATTAATATTATGTTAATGCAAAAAATACGTGTCTAATGTTTTTTATTATCTGACTGACAGACTTAGTACAATTTCTTTTTCAGGCATCATCTCTATTCATTCAACCAATCACAGCGGTTTACTCGCGCTTGCGCATTAATTTTGCGATAGTTTTCGATCAAGACTGGTCGTTAGTCATGTAGACCGACATCCTCAGAAGCGAGTGTTGTGACGCGAGTCGTGGATCGGTACTTGATGGCTATACTTAACTATATCTGTGTTGTCGTTGCCCATATTACTGTATTTTATCAATGTGTTGCCGATATTAAATGACTATGAACATTGTGCTGTTGTGTTGCTATCGTGGTGGTCCTCGCCGTCTGCCTGTATAGGTTCTTTTGTATAATTTATATTGTTAAGTATTTAATTATTCGTAAGCGACAGTATTGTGGTACTATTAACGCTTTAGTTGTAATTAGTTAACATTCCATGTATCTGAGGAGCGCGGCCTTCCTCCGTACATCACAGCGGATAGATGTTGCATTGTTACAATATGTTCTCATGTTTTTGTCATTTTTAAATATTATCGATTATAACGCCACGTTGTATTGTCAAACGTTAAGTTTGAACTCTATATGATAAATGTTTTATTACCAAAAATTTTGTAATATGTATAAAATCTTACTAACTGCATGACAAGTGACATTTTAACAATTATATTAGTGTTATATGAGGAATTGTTAAACGGTTACATTTCGCAAATTAGAACAAAAGTATGTATCTTAGTTTTTAAGTATTTTAAGTTAATTGCATGTCATATTCCCGGTTGACGGTAAGGAATTATAAAACATAGATTTTTACATAAGTTATGTTGATTTATTGTATTTAATTTCGGCCGTATTTACTTGTATTGTGAAACACCAATAAATGTACGTTACTTAAAGGTTTCATTGTGAATAGGGATGATGACAAAAAAAAAAAATTTTGTCCGTCATAGAGATTATTAAAAAATATTGGACACGTATTTTTTCTTTTTTTACGTTATCAAAAAATTACGGCGATACATTGAGTTAAAATATGGCATGACGTCACGCGTAGCTAGGTTTTATACGTACAAGTGACGTAGCGAGCCCCCATTCCCAACTTTAATGCGTGATAGCTAAGTATTTTTGTATTAATATGATAAAGCAAAAAATACGTGTCCAATATTATTTTATTATCTGACTGACGGACTAAATAGAATTTCTTTTTTTTTTTTACCCAGGCATCATCCCTATTGCGTGGTGCGTGATTGAGACATACTGTCAAATTAGACTGGAGAAATTGGGATACTGTAACTATTCTATGCTTAACTGAAAATAAAGAAGATTAATCAGATTACGTGATTTTATTACCTACCAACTGTATCGTACACACGGCTACACATCAAGCTATACATTTCCAGTTTACACTGACCTGTCATTGTAAGGAAATCCTACACAATGCGAGATCAGCTTATACTGGAAATTTATAACTTGATCCTGTAGTCGTGCGTACAAACTATTTTCTGCATTTAAAAAGTGTGCATTGCAGTTTAAACCTTAAGCCAATGGCATAAAGCACACTAACGAGCGCCCGTTAATGCAACAAAAACGTAACATTTCAAACTAAAGCTACGGTTTATATTGGAGCGGTGGCCGCCACATAGCGTCCGCAATTGTTGACTTCATCGCCATCCAGCGGGAAAATGGCCGTAAAATGATATCTGAAACTTCAGATTCTTATTGATAATTATGAGACTTGAAATGAGTTAATATTCAATAAAAATATGAAAATTAACGGTATCTATTTAGCTATCGCATTTATTTAGTAAAAGCACATAAAAAAATTAACCTGCTTCGTCTCTGTTATGCTGGTTTCTGAAGAATTCAGAAACGGAGTTTAAACTCAATAGCTATTGATTTGACAAAATGAATTTCTTCCATAAAAACTGAACATACCTAAGTATGTTCAGTTTTTGAGGTCTTCAGATACACCCTCGATAGTAATTCACTCGACTTTTAATTTAAGCTAAATTCTTCCTTAGCGTATAGTTCAAGAAACACGATATCGAACCAATAATCCTAAGCTATCGAATGTCCTCACAAAAATCGGGTATGAGTCGGGGTGCTCAAATTTAGGACGTACCAGGTCAGGTATCTCCTCACCGAAGTCTGCGCGTTTCATGTTGAAGGATAACGTACAATTGACATTAAAAAACCAACATCCGTTACAAAATTATTTTATTTCAACATAATCACACACTAGATACAGTTACTCAAATTAAGATTTCATCCTCTGAAACTAGTCGAAGGTAAGATAGCAAAATATTGACCTCCTAAGTAATAATGATATTTATGAAACATTACACTGCCTTAATACTGTACCCTCATAATGTTATCGTGTGCTTAAAATCTGTAATCACATAACTAAGTAAATGCTTTCGTACATTACTTTCGTAAACTTAGCAAAAATACTGAGATTATTCAATGAAATTCATAAATAAATATTATAATACCGGTGCTCAATAAATTAATTAACGTTTTACGCATCTATAATACTGAAATGCGAGATTCTACTATGAAATGGAATGTCATAGTTAGATGAATTAAATTAATAACTTTGACACATTACTTGGTAATCCGTGTAGGAGATAGACGAAGCTAGTTAATGACACTATAATATATTGTAAAAATACTCCAAAGAATTTAGATTTACTTAAGAAGGTTCGAAGAAATATGTATATTTTCGAAAAATTCACTGGTATTATTCACAGGACGTCATTAGCTATAGATGTATCATATACATCTGTTTAAAAATAAACATTTGTCTAGTTTACCGTCACACTTCATCCGTATGAACGGTGATCACACATTATCACAGAACTTAACCAACATAATTGAAACTAAAGAAGGGTGCAGGTGCTAAATATATTACTAAAGAAGGGTGCAGGTGCTAAATATATTACTAAACTAAACTATCCAGAGCAAAGCACATAAATAAATAAACTTTTTCTAATAAATTATAGAAGCACCGAAAGCACGCATTTGTAACGTGAATAGATTACATAATTTATGATCAATTAAGGACTATACTATGTTTTCTTTTCTTTTTGTATGTCTTATTTGTAAACAAACACGTTATGCTAATCGGGAGTTTTCACATCAACTAATTCTTGATCTTTATAAGATACTTTCTAAGAACCGCGTGAAACTACCCATTAATGTGTTTTTTTTTTTTTAATGTCGGGGAAATGCCCCTAATACTTGGTGCCGTATTGGTTTACTAAATAAGACTATTTTGAAAAGAAAATACACATTTTTTATACATATAAACTTTGCAATGATAGATCTCTTTCCTATATTAATGATCACCGATGGCAAACTAAACTTGAATTCAGAATCCGAGAAAATTAGAAATCTACTTTAGGATTATGTAGTGTTAGAGGAGCTCGTGGCTAAGTAATAACAGCCGCACGGGTCGATCATCATGTTAAGCTACGCTTGCCGGGGTTGGTCAGTGAATGGGTGACCATCTTTACATACCGAGACTCTTCCGTGTCTCGGAAAGCACGTTAAGCTGTTGGTCCCGGCTGTCATTCGTGGATCTATGACAGTCGTTACGGGTCGTCAGAAGCCCGAAAATCAGACAACCAGTCTTACCAAGGGGTATCGTATTACACAGTTACTGGGTTGTGGAGGTCAGATAGGCAGTCGCTCCATGTAAAATTATAAAAAGTATTCAGCTGCATCCGGTTAGACTGGAAGCCGACCCCAAAATAGTTGGGAAAAGGCAGATTTTTTAATTATGTAGTGTTAATTTTTGAGCGGCCATTTCTATTAAAAAAGTCGTTAATTTTTTATTGCAATCAAAGAACTTTATCTTGAATGTGATTGAGTGTGTAGTTCCATACCAATAATAATCTAAGATTCTGAATTCAAATCAGACAGTTTATAGGAGTGATGAAGACTGCTCGTGAATAGTTTTGTGCCGTGGTGCGAGTGTACATGATGGCGGTGAATGGTATATGATGGCGCATGCTGGCGCTCACTGGTCGCCGTTCGCGTGGGTTAGTTTCTGTTTCTTGTTCGGCGGTGAGTTGAAGAGGGCGCCGCTGTGGAGGTCCTTCATGAGGAAGGGTACCTGGGGAAGGCAAGAATAATATTAGTTGTAGCAAAAATTGGGTGCAGTAAATGCAATGTCCTGTTGTCATTAAAGTGAAAAGGCCCCAAAACTCATTTCTTATTCTATCCATTCGCGTAAAACCATACATCCCTCTTAGCGTTCTCATCTCAACTGCATGAAATTGCCTTTCATTCATCCCTTTTGTGCCCCAACATTCTGATCCATACAAGACAGCAGGTCTAACCATTGTTTTATATATCTTCCCCTTAAGTATAAGGAGAATGCGGGAGTCGCAGATTGTTCCCGTGACCTGCCGCCATTTCATCCATCCAGTGTTAATTCTGTGCTTAACCGTCGTATCTACATCGCCGTCGCTTTGCACGAGTGAACCGATATACCGAAAGTCGGAGCAGACTGGGAGAAGAGCGCCATCAAGCGCTATGGCTCCATGGACTCCACGCTATGACGAAAATATCGATGACCATACATAAAAAATACTTGTTATTTTTTATGTATGTTCATGTCCCATTAAAATAGATGGTCAAATTTTCACAGTGTGTTTTACCCATGAATATGAACAACTTTTACTATGGAACCAAACCTAAAATAGCGAAAAAAAAAACAGCTGTTCCCTACATTTTGACGAGTTTGGTGTAGATAAAATAAATATTCTTATTCTTATTCTTAAATGTACTGAACAGCAGATTTTTTTTTTTCACGATTTCAGTTAGTCCCATAGTGAAAGTTGTTCATATTCATGGTTAGAACACGCTGTAAAAATTTTCCACCTATTTTAATGGGACCTTATATACTTACTGAGAACCTCTTTTTTAAGAAGTCGGTTAAAAAAGTTTTGATCACTCACTGTATGAATAGGTACTTGACAAGAGTATAATAACATTACCTTATGCTCAAGCCCCAGATGGTTGTTAGGCGGCAGCGCAAGCGCAGCGCGCATGAGGTTCTCGATGGAGGCGCGCTGCTTGAAGAGCGCGTTGACGACGGGCGAGCCGCTCGGCACCAGCGGCGCCTTCAGCAGGTACGCCAGGCTGGACAGCACCGCGTGCATGCTCTGCCACGCTGCGGAGATATCAATAAGTATCAGAACCTATCAATCTACCTAGCCTTTTCGGTAGCTTTTTTTGGTCGGCTTCCAGTGTAACCGGATGCAGCTGAATACCAGTATTTTACATGGAGCGACTGACCCAACCCAGTAACTGGGTAATACTATACCCCTTGGTCTTACCAAGTATAGTATTATATTATTAGTACCCAGTTACTGGTTGTCAGACTTTAGGTCTTCTGACGACCCGTAACGACTGTCAAATATCCACGAATGACAGCCGGGACCAACGGCTTAACGTGCTTTCCGAGACACGGAGGAGTCTCGGTATGTAATGATGGTCATCCATCCACTGATCAACCCCGGCAAGCGTACCTTAACCTGATGGATCGACCCGAGCGGCTGTTATTACTTGGCCACGAGTTCCTAACATAAACATTGGTCAAGAGCGAGTCGGACTCGCGCACCGAGGGTTCAGTTCCGATTTCTGAAAAGTGTACTATTTAGAGACATCGTTTTATTTTCCTGTAATCTTTACATAAACTTCTATCACATAAAATAATTTCAGATTTCTCTCTATACACACTTCGGAAATAAGGGGGGGAACGGTATTTTTTTTTTACATTTTTCATCAAAAGTCGAAGAAAACTATGCGAACTAAAAAAAAATGATTAAGAATGTGCAAACAGCGCTTTTTCATATTATGATACCCCACATGCCCTAGTAGGCCCACTTTGAATTTTTAATACCCCCGTTACAGCCCCTGTTGCAAAATAAAAAATATACATTTTTATTTCTTTCTTATTTGCAAAATAGTTAGGTAAACGTCATCTGAAACTGTTCCAAATTTCAAGTTGATAGCATTAGTAGTTCTTGAGATATCCAGCTGTGATGTGACAGACAGACAGACAGACTGAGTCGCACCATAAGGCTTCCTTTTTACCATTTTGGTACGGAACCCTCCAGGTTGTTGTATGGGACATTCGTGCGATTGTTTCAGTATGTGAAGTACAATAAAACATTTACCTACTCGGGAACGCCTCTGGTTCTGAATACTTAGCATTTCGTAACAACATAACTTTGAACAATCATCTAATGTATAGTCTATCTAGTCAAACTCAATTATAAAGTAATTATAGACGTTTTACTTCGCCTGTTGTGTGGGACAGCGAAACTACCAAGTCTGCGATTCCTGTTAATTACTTCGATTATTCTAATTCGTAACGTCTAATGAAACAATATTATATGTATCAATAATAACAATAATATTATTAATATTTATTAAAAAATAAATAAATAAAATAAATATCCTTGGACATTTCACACAACGCCATCTAGTCCCAAGCTAAGCAACCTAATGCTCGTGTTATGGTAACGAGATGGCTGATAAACTACTTGGATACATTTTTTTTTTAAACAACAAACAACAAACAACAACAACAACAACAACAACAATATTATATGTAGTACATGGCGTTATACCCCCCATGCGAATTTGTCTCTCTATGTCTCCTTCTTTACATACGAGTGTGCACGTGCGAGTATCGCGTAAGGAACTGCGTACGCTCTTATATAAATACTTTATGTATATACTCACAGCGGTCAGCGTCGCGGAAGGCGAGCCGCGCGAACAGCTCGCCCAGCAACACCAGGTCCAGTATGAGAGGCACTGCCAGGAGAGAGTCCTCGCACGTGTTGTGCACCACGATGGTGTTGGTGCCGTGCAGCAGGATCTCTGACGTGTACTCGTCCATGGCGCGTTTTGAGTCGGCTATAAAAAAAAAACATATTTATAAAGTCGTCACCCTGAATTTTGAAAACCGACCAAGTGCGAGTCGGACTCACGCACGAAGGGTTCCGTATAAAAACGGCAAAAAAAAAAAAAAACACTATTGTTGTCTGGGAGCAGGGGGCTTCCATACAACAAAACGTGATTATTTTAAAATATTTGTTTTATTTTAATTTAATTATTTATTTTTAAACTAAATATTCTGTGAATATTTCAAGCGTCTACCTGTTGCCGTTATCAATATCGAGCAAAAACGAGCAAAAAAAAACACGTTTGTTGTATGGGAGCCCCCTTAAATATTTATTTTATTCTGTTTTTTAGTATTTGTTGTTATAGCTGCAACAGAATTACATCTTTCTGTGAAAATTTCAACTGTCTAATTATCACGGTTCATGAGATACAGCCTGGGGACAGACGGACGGACAGCGGAGGATGATAGGGTCCCGTTTTACCCTCTGGGTACGGAACCCTAAAAACAAACGGCAATACACAGTCGCGGTCATAAAACGTGCGAGTAGGATGGTGAATGTGTCTCGTGTCATCTCGCTCCCATATTTTATGACTATACGGTCATCCTATTCATAACACATAAAGATAAAATCTTCATTCGCAGAAATTTGTAGACTTGGCAGATGAAAAGAGAGAGATATATATTTTTTGTCTCAATCTGCCTAGCGTTCCTCCTGACCACCAATAGTGAATGTGATCTATTTGCTGATGAATGGAGTAGTATTATGCGTGTATGTCTGATGTTTTGTGAGAGAAAGTATGCTAGGGTGTCCTCTATTATATGTTAGTACTTTTATTTCTTTGTGTATCTTTCAATAATTATCTATGTTAATTAATGTAATTGGTGTTACCGTTTTAATTAACAATAAACAATAAACAATCAGCGTTTTCCCAAAAAAGTTGGGGTCGACTTCCAGTCTAACCGGATGCAGCTGAATACCAGTATTTCACATGGAGCGACTGCCTATCTGACCTCCACAACCAAGTTACTGAGTAATACAATACCCCTTGGTAAGACTGGTTGTCAGACTTTCGTGGCTCTGACGACACGTAATGACTGTCAAAGATCCACGAATGACAGCCGGGACCATCGGCTTAACTATATGTGACGGATGGTCACCCATCCACAAACTGACGATTTCAATCGCTATGCGACTGTCGTTTTCAGCTGTTCCCACCCAATGGTAAAGACTTTGGGAACAGCTGAAAGGCTGCACCTAAATATTATTAAATCCAATCCCGAAACTGAATTTGACTTTGAATAATCACATTTTTAGGACTGTGCAAATTTTTTTTGAATTTTTCATGTATGAAACTAATAAAAAATGACAAACTTCGGTCTTGCACCACCAACTTGCAACTTTAAACAAGACTCACCGACATATGGCACATATTTGATGACGACCACGTGGTCGGGCTTCTCTCCAGGGCTGTACAGGATCTGGTTCGACTCCACCATGTCGTCCACCACGTTACTCTTTGTGATCTGCAATCATTAGAATGTTAATTAAATAAACCCATCCCGTCTTATTACAAAACAAGATAAATGTCACAGAAACCATCCTAAAGTACACTACGGCCGAACTTTGCGCGGTAAACTTTGCTTGCGCGATGTAGGATTTGTGTGATGTCAGGCCTTTCAATGCTTAGTTCGCATGTGGTGTTGTAGATGCCGCCGCAGGTGTAAACCATCGAGCTAGTTTTTGCATTTCGAAGAATTCTGAGGTAATATTTTTAATACAAAATTGAGAACTATGGCCTGCTTATGGACTACAAATCACTGAATTCGTTTAAGAGGGCTTTCGCATTTTGTCACCTCTCTCGCTCACACGGGACCAAATTTTTAAGAATGATAAATGAAAAGATGTTTTTTTGAGAAATGTAATCCATTATTTAACTAATACTTAAGGCGAAAGCGCCAGGGTAGCCCGCGAAATTCAAAATTTCTTAGGTTTTTTGCAATTTGTAGGTCAGTGTGAGCTTGTCTGTTGATTACAATATGATTCGCGGCCGTAGCTAATATGGCTTTAGAGAATTATAATCATTAGAATCAGCAATACAACTCCATAAGTTAGCATTTACCTCAAACCTCATGATTTCATGAAATCGCTAGATTTGAGATAAATGCTAACTTATGGAGTTGTATTGCTGATTCTAATGATTATAATTCTGTAAAACCATATTAGCTACGGCCGCGAATCATATTTTAATCAACATACAAGCTCACACTGACCTACAAATTGCAAAAAACGTAAGAAATTTTGAATTTCGCGGGCTACCCTGGCGCATCAACCTTAAATAATAATTAACTTTTCAAAATCTAATTTTTGCGTCAACGGATTTATTCTCTTTACTTTTAAAAGCATGGCAAGCCTCAACTGAATGTTTGGTGTAATACTAACCTCCTTGGAACGGAACTGTTTCGGAGCTGACAGATTCTTGCCGTCATTGTTACCCAGGTGGTTGTAGCTCACGATGGAAACCGGCTTCAAACCTGAGGATAGAACATGTTATTGTGAAAAAAATATATTTATTACGTATGAGTGTTCGTTATCAAGTCCGAAATTAGCTTCAATCTCACGATTATGAAGCCACAGAGAGACTTAAGAAGAAGAACTTTCTTCACAGAAGTCATCTCATAAAACGCAGCCTGACATGTCCTACATTATACATAATTTTTAATTTTTTTTTGTCATTTTGGAGACCAGTTTACCCACCATACACACCCACAGCAACACTATTTTGCTGTTTAACTAATTATTTGTTTCTTCCTTGTCTTAAATTGTTTTTTATCCCAAAATTTTCATCTATAATTTGTATTACTGTGACTTGTAACACAGGTATTCCTAGTACTGGCTCCAGTCTCCACAACATCAATGTATTTTTGTTTTTGTAGAGTTTCTCTAGCTAATTTAATTTGGCCCTGTATTTTATGCACACATTTCTTGCTTCCTTATCAGCCCACAGTAGTCCACTGCTGGACATAGGACTCTACAATCACACGCTAGTCAGCTCAATTCTCGGCAACTCTCATGTTTCTGCCCTGGCCACTTCAATAGTACATTTTGATACAAGTGGAGAACGTTTGTTATTGCAATCGAGGCGGAGCCGAGAACTGCAATAACAAATGTCCACGCGTATCAAACGACATTTTTCAATACACTTTTGAAGAAATACAATAAAATAACGGAAAATATTTTTGTTATGAATTATTAGGAAACTATGATTTCAATTTTATTTTTTTCCCGCGCTTTGCTTTCGCCAGGTTGAAGGAGAAGCAAAGATTAAAGCTGTTATACTAGACTAAGAGGTCACAGGATTTTTCATAACGATCATGGATACGGTTAGATTTACTTCGATGGGTTGTAGAGTAGAACTATAGTGTGGGCAGTTGTTTTAACCGTAGTTCTATGCTGCGTGGAGGTTCTCTAATCTTGATAAAAAATTGTTTAAAATCTAAGCAACGTAATGACATAGTTGGTTTATCAGTTGAACATTGCGTCGAACTGTCTTGTGTTGAGCTAGATAAGCATGTCGTAGTGTGCGTGTACAGACCCCCTAACTGTCAGAACTTTTCTTTATTTGAGTCAATAATGGAAGATGTACTAGCGAAACTTGCATCCGGTAACAAAGCTGCAATTATTTGTGGCGATTTTAATATTAATATTCTGGAAAATAATTCTAATAGCAGTAGATTGTTAAGCCTTTTTAAATCATTCAATTTATCTAATATTTTTACAGAACCGACTAGAGTAACTCTCACTTCTGCTACATGTATCGATAATGTTTTCTGCGATTGTGATTATTTAGATAAAGCCATCGTAAATTATTTACCGTCGGATCATAGTGGACAAACAGTAACTTTTAAGTCTAAAACACCTTTGCAAAAAGTGCAAATACAATTTAGACCAATAACAACTGGCAAATTAAATAGATTCAATAGTACCCTATGTAATAAGTTAAGTGTTCTGGGTCATAATATGGACGGAGCAAATAAATTGTATGAGGATTTCTTTTCAGTAGTGCACACTGAATTCAATAAAACTTTTGGAAAGAAAACAAAAAATGTTTGCCCAAACTTTTTATTTAGTGACTGGGCAACTAGAGGTATCAGGATAAGTAGGGAAAGACTATTCGAACTGTATGGCCTTAAGCCTTACATTAACACTGAAACGTTCAACAAGTATGTTGCTACTTATTCCAAAATTTTTAGAAATACCTGTAAAATAGCTAAAGCCTTGTACATTAGCAATAAGATCAAATCAGCAGAAAATAAAGTAAAAACAGTGTGGAAAGTTATAAATAATGAAACTAATAGGAAAAAAATACGAAACACAGATTATACATTGGAGACTTCTCGTGGTGACATAAGCTCTAATTTAGAAGTAGCTCAAGAATTTGTACACTTCTTTACAAATATACCTTCTAAAACAACGGAAGCTTTAAATTCCTCACCCGATGTCTCAATTGATTTATTAAGAGCGAACGTTCCAAGCTGCCCGGTCGAATTTCAATTTAAACATATAAACCCTATGGTAGTTATAAAAGCTTTTCGGCAAATTAAAATCAAATTGACCGAAGATCTATGGGGAATGTCTATCAAAGTTTGTACATCCATTATTGAAACTATAGCACCATACTTAGCATTAATATTTAATCTGTGTGTGGATGAAGGAGTCTTCCCGGATTTAATGAAATTTAGTAAGGTTATACCACTTTTTAAATCTGGGGACAGTAAAGACACCAACAATTATAGACCAGTTTCCGTGTTGCCGGTATTCAGCAAGGTGTTCGAAAAGGTAATGCTCAATCAAATGCTTAATCATTTTAACACCAACCAAATATTGCACGATCAGCAATTTGGTTTCACCAAAGGACGTTGCACGACTGACGCGGGTGTCACTTTATTAAAACACATATTTTCAGCGTGGGAGGAGGCCCAAGATGCCATAGGAATCTTTTGTGACCTCTCCAAGGCATTTGACTGCGTAAATCACGAAACCTTACTCTTGAAACTTGAGCACTACGGACTAGGTAAACTTGCGCTCAGTTTAGTAAAATCTTATTTAAATGATAGACAACAGCAAGTTCAAATAAATGGTGTCAATTCACTCGGTCTAAAAGTACAAATGGGTGTTCCACAGGGCTCGATATTGGGTCCTTTCCTCTTTTTAGTATATATTAATGATCTACCCCATTTATTTAAAAACCAACCACAAATGGTGTTATTTGCTGACGATACATCCTTAATTTTTAAGATAAATAGACGTGCATCAAATCTTGACGACGTAAATAACGCCCTACTGCAGGTTCAAAATTGGTTCACTGCTAATAATTTAGTATTAAATGGGAAAAAGACTAAATGTATAAGATTTGCTTTACCAAATGTTAAAAGTACTGATTGTGACATAGTATTGAATAAAGAGAAACTAGAATTCGTCGATAAAACGGTTTTCCTGGGGATCACGCTCGACTCAAGGCTGCAATGGGGTCCTCATTTAACATCTCTTGCGGGACGGCTAAGTTCAGCAGCATATGCTGTGAGAAAAATACGTCAATTTACTGATGTAGATACCGCGAGGCTAGTTTATTTCAGTTACTTTCATAGTATTATGTCTTACGGTATCTTACTGTGGGGACGGGCTGCTGATATAGAGTCTATTTTTATTCTGCAGAAAAGAGCCATCAGAGCAATATATGGCCTCCGCAGGCGCGATTCTCTAAGGGAACTGTTTAAAGATATTAACATCATGACGGTACCTTGTCAATATATATACGAAAACATCATGTACGTAAGGAAAAATCTAAATCTTTTCGGAAAAAGAGGTGAAAGACACAATTATAGGACTAGAAATAGGGACCATTTAGATCAACCAGGTTTCAGACTAGCGAAAGTAGACTCATCCTTCATGGGGTACTGTTTAAAATGTTATAATAAAATACCTCCGCACATACTACAGCTGAATGAAACTAAATTTAAATCATGTATAAAACGCACACTATGCAGCCAGGCATATTATAAGTTAGGAGATTACATCGCTGACAAAAATGCTTGGCTAAATGCTGGTCCTGCTCCACAAGGACGCTTAGACTAATTGATTAGCATTCAAAAATATTGTTGGACCTGCTGAAGATTAAGAAGAAACAAAATTTTTCTTTGCATTGTTTAAATTCAATCTCTTAGTATTGTATAAATGCATAGCACATGTGTGAGCACTATGTAGCTAATATAAAGCTACCTTTTACTGGGTTCGTCTCTCACTGACTTGAATGTGCCCTGGCGGTTGAGAGTATGTCATGCTCACTCAAATGTCTCGCTGGTGGTGGCGTGTGTGTTGGATCATTAAGTTCCCTTCAAAATGGTTGAGCTAATTGGTGCTGATCCATGCGTCATGTTCGTGAACGGGCGCCGTCAGTTGGGACTGGTCGTCTCTTAGCTGCCTCGGCTTATTTTTATTTAGTTGTTTTTAGTTTTTATCTTTTTTTTTTTTTTTTTTTTATTACGGACGCTTTTAACGTGCACGTCTTTCTACATTGTTCTCACATGTATATTTTCAATATGAACGATGTAACCAATATTTTGTAAAATATTTGATTTTAAAAGAGTGTCCGTGGAGTTTCTTGCCCGTTCTTCTCCATAGGATCTACGCTTTGGAATGGGCAATCTAGCTTCATTTTTCTGACTGACCGACCCAAGACCGACCCTTTGACAATTCAAAAGTGCCTGTAATTGGTTTATTTGAAATAAATGCTTTGAGTTTGAGTTTGAGTTTGAGTCCCCTAATGTGAATGACGTCGGTCTGCCTGCTCTGAGTGGTTGCAACTTCGAGTTATAGCGCTTACAAGAGGCGTCATTGTTGCGAAAAAAAAACGACCAGAGAAATGGTCAGTTTTGGTACACATTCAAAGTATGGCGTCTCCGCATATGAAACAAGTTGGTCTGCCGGCTCTGAGTGGTTGCATTTCAGAGCTATGATGCGCGCAACATTGTTGCGAAAAAAAAACGATAAGAGAAATGGTCAGTTTTAGAACCCATTCGAAGTATGGTGCCTCCAAAGGTGAAACGAGTTGGTCTGCCGGCTCTCAGTGGTTGTATTTCAGAGCAATCGTTGTTTATGCAAGACGCTTGTTTTTGGAGAAAGCCTAAAAAATACACCGGAAAACGGGACAATAGGCGAATTTTTCAAGTGCACGCCGGCCGGTGTCGTACCCCCACCATACACCTGCGCGGAGCACCACCCGCTGTGCGACCGTCCCCCCTGTAAAGGAATAGGGAAAAAGCTAGAGGTGTCAAGAGGTGTTAATGGTCAGTTTTAGTACCTATTCGAAGTATGGTGTCTCCACAGGTGAAAAGAGTTGGTCTGCCGGCTCTTAGTGGTTGTATTTCAGAGCTTTGTTATACGCTGATGCTAATGAAACAACTAAAATATTATAGAATGTTAAAAGTAAGTAAATATTTAACTATAAGTCTTAGCTATATTCTACACAATTATTAATCAGTGTTTTACCCAAAGTAATAAGTTGAATTATTAGAAATTGGATTTGTTCGATTTCATTGTTTATTTGATTGATTACCGTTGAGTTGAATTTTTCTATAACTAAGCGCCTTGCGTATAACAATGTCTATACAGCCTAATATGAAAAACAGAAAATTCAAATATTTTTGAGTTTAGAACACAAATAAATGTTAATTTGTTCGTAAAAGTTTTTTTTATTGTAATAATCATAGTTTTTGATGATATTCTATTTATGAACATTATTTAAATATTCAAAAAATATTAACGCCGTAAAGACGCACAACTCTTTGCCGAGATTTAAAAAAAAACATTCACCTCCGAATAGAGAGTTGTGATAGAGGCATTGAACCAATTTGTACTAAGTATAGGTATTCAAAATCGCACGCGTGCGAAATACATTGCATTGTGAACCTTATCGTAGTGCGATATGAACCAGTTTTCGAGGAAGTGTATTGAAAAATAATATCCTTAACTCACCAGCAGACACGAGGAAGTCCACGAGTACGGACTTGAGCTTGGTCTGTCCGGACTTGAAGTCGTCCCCGGCGACGAACACTCCGCGCAACTCTGCTCGCTCCACGACGCCCGCTACTAGCGTGTTCTGTGGCGAGCCGTTTATGTATATGCACTGGAATTTTAAGAAGAGATAATATATTATTACCACAATGGATGGGTGTCCATCTTTAGGTACCTACATACCAAGACTCTTCCGTGCCTCGGAAAGGACGTTAAGCCCTTGGTCCCAGCTGTCATTCGTGGATCTTTGATAGTCGACAACCAGTCTTACCAAGGGGTATCGTATTAGTCAGTGACTGGGTCATGGAGGTCAAATAGGCAGTCACTCCATGTGAAAATCTGATATTCAGCTGCATCCGGTTAGACTAGAAGCCGACCGCAACATAGTTGCGAAAAAGGCAAGGAAAGATGAGACGATGTCTGAAATTACGTTTCATCTCCGAAAACTAAAAAATGAAGGCGCAGGAAAAGACAGCGGCAGCTGAAGACACATAGTTCAAAACACACATTATAGATATCTAAATATCTCTTTACTGTCTCCAGCTAAAGAAAGTGGAAAGTATGGTTATTTCCTACATTCTTTGTGCCAACCACCAAACGCCGACCAAAGCGCCGACTTTGGTGGTTCGTATTAGTTCGTAACTACTGTACTAGATTATAGCTTACAGGAGTTGCGGTTGATAACACTGTTCCTCATAAGGAACAGGGTGTAAAGTTCACTCATCCTCCATAGAAAAGAGAGGATCCTCCGACCAGACGGGTGTTGTGTCTGGTGGGCTACTGCCCGACGGTCGATGTCGGGACGTTGTACACTGGGTGTAATTTTAATCACCGTCAACCTCTTAACAACTTAGTCTATGGATCCAAACCAAAAATCACTAAAAAAAATCTGCTGTTCCCTACACTTTCACGTTCCCTATTAAAAATTGTTCATAATGATGAGTACAATGACCCTCTAAGAGGATAAAGATTATTAAAATTACACTCTGTAGATGCCAGTCGCGCAGTAAACTCTGCTTGCGCGATGCAGGATTTGTGTGACGTCAGATCTTTGATGCGTAGTTCGCATGTGGCGTTGTAGATGCCGCCACAGGTGTGGCGAGCTAGTCACAAGTGGTTTTCTTACGCCATTTGTTCATTTTGTTTTGTATTTGTTGATTAGCTCTATAATGCTCGTCTGTCATACTCACGTTCTCATCAATAGCAGCGAGCGCGAAGATGGTGGAAGGCGATATCTCGGAGTTGTTGTCCCGCAGCGCTCGCTCCACGTTCTCTGAGGTGTCGTGAATGCCCGCGCGCACATCGCAGAACCTTGGGCGAAAGATGGTAAGCTATAGCTTAAGGCGACGATAAACGACTTTTAATTATTTTAAACTGAAGTGTTTTAATTTTAACAGTCTTACCAAGGGGTATCGTGTTACCCCGTTACTGGGTTGTGGAGGTCAGATAGGCAGTCGCTCCATGTAAAATACTGGTATTCAGCTGCATCCGGTTAGACTGGAAGCCGACACCAACATAGTTGGGAAAAGGCTAGGCAGATTCAATGAATGATTTTAAACTGAAGATCACGATTCACGTCTAAACGAGTAGTGTTAATGATTTGGAAAAAAATATATGTCAAATTAGAGCATTTTCTTGATAAGTTAATATGTGAATATTTTAGATTATGTTTATATTACATAGTGTAATTAATCTGTAAAGTTATGTCTATGTTTAAGGCCCAAGTAATAGGGGCGAGTCTATTACCAACTTAATTTAACAACAAAAAAAAAGTTACTTTGATTTCTGTTCTGTGTTGATACTACCTACTGGTTTACTTTGAGAAAACTTTCACCGTATGAAAAACTTAATTTCATTCAGTGTGTGAACGCATCCAAAATAATTTAATTTTTTGGTTGGCACCACTGAGTTTCTTTTTTAAGGGGGATGCGCTAAGGTAACCCGCGAAATTCAAATTTTGACCCAAATTTCATGAATTATTGAGATTTGAAGTCAATTCTAACTTATGGTGTTGTATTGCTGATTCTAAATTATTATAATTCTGTAAAGCCATTTTACTTACGGGGGCGAATCATATTTTAATCAACATACAACCTGACACTGACCTGCAAATTGCAAAAAACGTATGAAAATTTGAATTTCGCGGGCTACCTTGTAGATTAGTGCCTACCTTTAGTCTGTGCTAAATAAATGTATTTTCTTTCTTCTTTCTTTCTAAAACATAATTCATAGATCAAATGTACAGTTTACCTCTCAGTGTTAGCAGTCCAAAGTATGATGACTTTGTCCAGTTTGTTCTTGTCGCGGAAGTCCTTGATGTCGGCACGTACTTGCAGGTACTGCTCGTACCTGGTGCCGCGGATCAGGTTGGTGGCACGATCCGCCTGAAACCAAAAACAGAGACTGTTTGTAACGAATTTTCAGTAGGTAATTATGGCCCAGACGAGGTTGTGGGCTCAAATCCGGGCAAGTACAAATGGGACTTGTTACATTCATACGTAGGTACTTTTTGAGTTTATCTTGGCCTTTAATGACTTCAGAGAAGGAAAAATATTGTGAAGAAACCAGTACTTATAGTTAACTAGCCGTTGCCCGCGTTGATGTTGGAAATTATCCCACGGGACCCTACTACCGGGATAAAAAGTATCCTATGTGTTAATCCAGCTTATAAACTATCTGTGTGCCAAATTTCATCCAAATCCGTCCAGCCGTTTTTGCGTGATTGAGTAACAAACATCCAAACATCTTCACAAACTTTTATAATATTAGTAGGATATAAGTCAGTAATCACCAACAAGGTGATCACAATGAAGGTGATTGCGCTGTGTAGCCCGCGAAATTCGATTTTTTTTGAGTTTTTTGCAATTTGCAGGTGCGTATCAGGTTGTATCTTGACTAATGTATGATACGCGGAAAGTCGTTAGATTTCGTTCGTTTGAAGACTGCACGAAATCTAACTTAGAGAGATGTATTGATGATTTTTATGGTTAAAATTATATAAATACATATGTTTTATTTCCGCGTATCATACATTGGTCAAGATACAACCTGACACGGACCTGCAAATTGCAAAAAACTCAAAAAAAACGAATTTCGCGGGCTACCACTCGCATCATCCTTGAGCAACCGTGGTGATCAAATGCTCGTGCCTTCTCTGTATGAGAAGAGGCCTTTGCCCAGCACTGGGACAAAATCATCAGTCAGCCATAGGGACTGCCGACAGAAGTGAAAGCGCGACACGTTACATTAGCATGTCGCGTGACGTGGACGTGACGCGAACTCATTAGATTGTCCCACGTCTATTTATTGACAGGCAACCATAGACGATAAAATGCAATACTTCAGGGACGCTATGAACTTCCTTATTTATTGACAGGCTACCATAGACGAAAAATGCAATACCTCATGGACGCTATGCAGTTCCTTATTTATTGACAGGCAACCACAGACGAAAAAATGCAATACTTCAGGGACGCTATGAACTTCCTTATTTATTGACAGGCTACTATAGACGAAAAAATGCAATACCTCATGAACGCTATATGCAGTTCCTTATTTATTGACAGGCAACCATAGACAAAAAAATGCAATACTTCAGGGACGCTATGAACTTCTTTATTTATTGACAGGCAACCATAGACAAAAAAATGCAATACTTCATGGACGCTTTGAAGTTCCTTATATTTTATTGACAGGCAACCATAAACAAAAAAATGCAATACTTCATGGACGCTAAACTAAAATAAATGTTTGTAAAAATAATAATTTTCTGTCGCGATTATGTGAAATAGCGTGAATAGCCAATCATTTTCCTCATACGTAATACATTATTGATAAGGAATATATTGAACTTTTCACGGAACATTCATGCATACTACGATTAAAGTTAAAACTAATTTTAGTAGGTATGTACGTGGCATGACAATTGGTACTTTTCGCATTGCAGGAATGATCAGGAATCTCAAAATCTAGAAAGTTTTATAGTCCAGTCATTTGGTGTTCAAAAAGGGGGTTACCCAATTTTTTATTGTCAAAAAACTTTTCGTTTGTGGGTGCCATTATTTGAATATGGCGGCGCAAGTGGCAAAAATCAATACAATCACTAATTTTCAGAAAAATGTTCCAGGTAAAACTACCAAATGACTGACACGAATAATTAATAGGCCATTGCCTAGAAGTGGAAAATAATGTCAACCATTATAAATCATAATTTGATCTGAACCTGACGTACTTTTTAATCTCATAAATTCATTCACTCACAGACAACGCACGTTTGTATTGAAGACCGTCATTTTTAGGGTTCCGTACCTCAAAAGGAAAAAAACGGAACCCTTATAGGATCACTCGTGTGTCTGTCTGTCCGTCTGTCACAGCCAATTTGCTCCAAATCTAATGGACTGATTAAATTAAAATTTGGTACACATATGGATTTCTGTGACCCAAACACGTACAGCTAAAGTAAATATATGAATTTTGAATATGAGAGTCACTTTTAGGGGGAAAATAAGAAAATTAAAAAAAAAAGTTTTGTAAACTGTACCGAGTGACATATCAAATGAAAGGGCTTACTATGAGGGTCTCAAAAATATTTTTTTTATAATTTTAAAATTTATTTTTTTAAAGTTATTTAAGAAAATAGACGAAAATTGACCATTCCCCCCCCCCCTTTATCTCCGAAACTACTGAGCCTAAAATTTTGAAAAAAAAAATAGAAATTAGTTCTATACCTGTAGATTATAGGAAAACCTATAAGAAGTCTGTGGTCTTAAAATAACTTGGTAAATCTATATATGTAAAAAAATCAAAGTCCTGACTGAGTCACTGACTAATATACCAACGCACAGCCCAAACCAATGGACCTAGAGACTTGAAATTTTGCACATAGATACCTTATACAGTGTAAACATCCACTAAGGAAGGATTTTTGGAAATTCCATCCCTAAGGGGGTAAAACAGGGGATGAAAGTTTGTATGAAAAATCCTATCCCTTGAGTTAATAGACTTGCAACTTAGCACGAATATTCATCTAAGTAAATTATAAAGTTTATCATTTTTAGTTTTCCTAAATTACCCCCTAAGGAGGGATTGGGGGGTGTCAAAGTTTGTATGGAGAAACTTTAACACGCGGTCCGATTAACTCAAAACTCAGTTTTTATACTTGAAACCAAAAATTAAGACTAACGTGTATTAGGGTTTTCCAAAAATCTACCCCTAAGGGGTGAAAAGTTAATTTTATAGCGGAGGATTTTATTGGGGGCTTGATTAACTTTAAAATTGGTGTAAATAATGTTTGAGTCAAGTTATGGAAACATACCAGACGATTTTTGAAATTCTTTACGTGTCTGTGTTCGTCAAAACAGAGATACAGTATAAATGAAAAATCTTATTAATTTGGTTAATGAACTTGAAACTTAGCACAAATACTTGCATAAGTAAGTAATAATGTTTGTCATTATTAGTTTTTCAAAACTACGTCTCAAATGAGGTTTAGGGATGTTAAAGTTTGTATAGAAGAATTTTAAAGCGCAGTCCGATTAAAAAAATGCTACTTTGAGTCAAGTTAGGAAACTTGCCAAACGAATTTTCACCGATTTTGACGGCATATAGCTGATGTTTTAAGGAGTAACTTAGGCTATTTTTATTTTAGAAAAATAATTAGGGTTCCGCGCAAGAAAATTAAAATCCATGAAATCAGACAACCACGTACAGCCCAGTACAAACTTACTAAGCCTCCGCTGTCTATTACGGCTATAACAACAAATAATAAAAATAAAGCAAAGTTAAAAATTTAAGAGGTCGGTCCCCATACAATAAACTTTTCATTTAAAAAAAAAATAAAAATTTTAATCTAGCCAGTGGGGTGTCATGTCATTATTTCATCACCGCTGCTCTCAAAATGGTGAAGGAAAACATCGTGAGGAAACCGGCATGTCCTAGAACCAAAAATTCGAAGACATGTGACATCTACCAACCCGCACTGGGCCCGCGTGGTAGATTACGGCCCACTCCCTCTCACCGAGAGGAGGCCTGTGTCCCAGCAGTGGGAACATTATAGGCTGATTATGTGTTATGTGGGGTGTCATCGTCTAGAACTCATTGAGTAGAGTACAAACATATTTTTATTTATCTTTCAAAATTAAGAAACAGGGGGCCGTAAAAGTTGTAAATTTTAGACCATTTTTGTACGAGCTCTAGCGCAACAATTCAACAAATTAGGAATTTGAAACTTCTTTATACCATGTATTTGTACCAGCTCTAGCGCAACAATTCAACAAATTAGGAATTTGAAACTTCTTTATACCATGTAAGTACCATTAATATTGTATTTAATCAACAATACTATCAAAGTTTCGGTTTCGTGCTCCTGCTAGAATCCCTCGTGCTCCTATAACTCCTTTACACCCTCCACTCCGCAGAACTATACTTGGTGCGAACTCTGTCGTTCCTCGTCTTTGCAAATTGTTAAATAGCTGCAGTGATGTTATTGACGTGCATTTTGACTCCTATGCCAAGTTTCATAGAACAACTATATCAATTGTTTAATTTTGATTATAATTTAATAATATAATTTAATCTTGACTTGTTTTTGTTTGTTTTTGCTTGTTTTTTTAATTTTGTTTTAATTTTTTACTTAAATTTTTGATTTTGATTTCATTTTTGATTTTAATTTTAATTTTAATTTTGATTGTAATTTTAATATTAATACTTATTTTTTGACTTCTGATTCCGATTTTAATTAATTTTGATTTTGATATTTATTGTGACTTTAATTTCGATCTTAATTATGATTTTAATAATAATTGTGATTTTAATTTGACTTTTGATTCGGATTTTAATTAATTTTGATTTTAATTGTAGTTGTGATTTTAATATGATTTTTAATTGATTGTAATTCTGATTTTAATTAATTAGAGTTTTAATTCGGATTGACCTATTAATATTAATTTTAGTTAAGTACTCAAATATTTATCTTTAATTATAATTCAGTGCTTGCGGCACATCTTATTAGTTTATGGGGCATGTGGTGCTAACCTTTAATTAATTGTTACACTAACCTTAGATATTATATAATTACTTTAAATTTTATCAGTGTAAACAATTGTTGGTTGGCCAATAAAGGAAAATAAAAATAAAAAAATACTGAAAACGTCGATTCATAAGGTATTTTGTTTAAACATGGGTGATTTTCTGCAACTGCAAAAAATAACCTTGTAATTCACAGTATCATTATAAAATAAGTAAAAAGTTATCTTTAAATTGTTAAACATATAATATGGTACGGAACCCTTCGTACGCGAGTCCGACTCGCACTTGACCGGTTTTTTAAAGTTATAAGACACGTCGTGGAAGATGGTACATTGACTTCTGTTTGTATCATCATTTTTAGGGAACTGATCCCCTAAGGCTCCTCAGAGATTAAAATATTAACCATTCAGTAAGGTTGCTGGTCTGAGTAGTGACAACTCAGGGTGCGAAAGTACATTAATTTATGAATCATCCATCACACGTGGAGTCAAAAGTACAGACGCCAGCAGGTCAAGCCACCCGAAACTGTCAAATTTTCCCAATCAATCTTGAACCTAATGCTTTAGCGATAAAGATGAAAATCTATTAAAGAAATTTGACAGATTGTAGTAGCTTGATGTGCTGGCGTCTGTACATTGTATTCTAATAAATGTATTTAGCCGAATTTACATTAGATACGAAACTAGTTTCACGTTTAAATAGATAAATTATTTACACCTGATACTATCAATGAATACTAAGTTTGCGCAACTAGTTTCATAATGTAAATTAGGCTTTACACGCGCCGGCTATCAAATAGTCGACATATAATAGACTATTTCTTCAAGGCTAATGATCGATCGGATCCTATTTTCAGCGCTTTCTTTCACTATAATCGGTGGCTCCTTAGTAACATGGGATTTTTGGCAATCCCTTATAGTGGAGGTGCCAATTACTGGGATATATGTGGAGAGATTTACAATGTACCTAGTAAATTGGTAATTATTTATTGCAAAATTTATATAATTGTAATTTGTAATAAGTGTGTGCTCATACTGTATAAATGCAGTTTTAAAGAAGCTACCAATAACATTTATTTTTCTGTGTGCAGCTGTAGTTTTTTTTTAATTTATCAGTACCTCGCAAAGGAATGTCAGATCATCAGAAGGGGAATTCACGTATTTTTAACAACGTTCGCAATCTCATCTCAGTCTCAATCTGTCAAAAATTGTATAGCATTTACATCAATTTTTCACATTTGACTGTCGCATTGAATAGTTTTAAGAATAATTGTATTCAGAACAACGAACAGGGCCCGTATTTTTTTTTTTTTTTTTTTTTTTTGAGGGTGGGAAATCGTCAAATAACTTCTCCCGCTCTGGGTGGAGCGGAAGGGCGTGTCAGACTTTTACTGACTAAAACCCACCCGTGTTCCTTCAGTTGCCTATGCCAGGGCCGCGGTAACCTCTTCAGACAACCCGCGACCCCAGCGGCGTCGGCCCTATTGGACCCCGTCATTTGCTGACATCTCTTTGAGGCGCGCGTGGAACACAACGCGCCGTCGACTCGGGCCTGGTCCTTACCGGACGGCGAGCTACCCGCTGCTCACCGTCCGCAGGCCCGCGCCTACGGTGGCCGGAAATCGCCACGCGATTCCCGCCGCCCAGGGCGTCTCCTGCGGCGACTGAGGGCGTGAGGCTGCCTCTCCCTCACGCGTTCCGCCTCCTCCTTCGCGAGCATCACTGCTTCGCAGAAGGAGGTGACGGCCTCCCATGCGCTCTCGCTCCGCACCATGGCCTGGACCAGGCTCGGACGCGAGAGATCGCCGCCGCCGATCGCCTCCGTGAGAACACGGCGGTGCTCTGCCCGAGCCGGGCAGACCTCCACTGTATGCTCCACCGTGTACTCCGGGCGATCCACACAATGGTAACACCCGGGCGTTTCCTCCCGCCTTATGCGAAACAGGAACCTCCCGAAACAACCGTGTCCGGTGAGGACCTGCGTCAGGCGGAAGGTGAGGACGCCGTGGCGCCTCTCTAACCACTCCTCAAAGAGGGGACTTATCGCCGCAATTGTGGCGTGCCCAGCGCTGGGTTGCGACAGTCACGCTCTCCATGCCGCCATGAGATCCCGCCGGAGCTCTGTCCGCTGTACCGTGATTTCTCGCGGCAGCGGAGTTACGCCCCGGCGCTTCGCCTCCTCGCGCCACTCCCACACGTGCGCGAGGACCTTTGCCTCCAGATCCCACGGCGGCAATCCAGCAAGGAGGCTCGCCGCCTCCCGGGAGACCGTGCGGTATCCCCGGACTAGCCGGATGGCCATGACCCTCTGGGACGCGTTCAACCTGCCGGCTGGCCCCAGCCTTAGGGAACGCGCCCACACCGGTGCTCCGTAAAGGGCCATGGACCGCACGACCCCCGCGTAGAGCCTCCGGCAGGAGGCGTTTGGACCCCCCAGACTCATAAAATTATCTATAAAAAATGTATCAATACTTTTTTTCTTACGAGCCACCGTTTCTGAGATATAACGATTCACGATCACAAAGAATGGAGGATTCGTTTGACTCCGACGAAGTATCATGCGATACATCGCTATTGACGCAATTTACTTGCATCCAAAATTAAAATGAAGAAGAAGCAGGAGAAGAAGAACAAGAAGAAGAACAAGAATTTGAAACTTACGAATAAGACGAATAAACTTCAACACTTTTTTTTAATTTACATCGCTTTTATCTTTCCCAATCTTTGAAAATTTCCGTTATTATGCAATAGTTTTACATTAAACAGGATCACAACTGACCCGTGGAGTAGGCCTACTGGGGAAACCACGTTAAAAAAACGCGCTAAGTACACTACCTCATAGGTGGCGTGAAAACGTGTGCATATTATGACGATAACAACTTTTATAACTTTTTGAATCGTTATATCTCAGAAACGGTGGCTCGTAAGAAAAAAATTATTAATACATTTTTTATAGATAATTTTATGATCTACAATTTTTGTCTGAGGTACTTTTATGATAAAACTTACCGTTTTTCTGAAAATCGTGAAAAACTCATTTTTTTTACCTTTGACCTTGAATAAATTTTTTTCCTTACAGGGGAATGATGGGGAACTTCTAGACATTGTTTATAATTATGTTTTGAACAATTTCACAGAAATTCAGCTTGTTGGGACTTTATGTAACTTCGAATGTCTAAATTGACCGGACTATATAGACGGCTTATTTTTCAAATATGGTTGAATCGGAACCCACGAACTGACACTGTTTTATAAACAGGCCGTCGAAGGCAAGGGAAAATTGTATTATTCCACTGTGGGCCATTCATAGACAATCGGCCTTTGTAAACATACTGGCCGCTTATGATCAACATGCGTCACAGGCGGACACATGTTTTGGAAAAAAAAAGTTTCTACACAATGGAGACGACAACGACGACACGTGTCTCAAGCTCTACGCGTGGCTTGGTACATAATTACATAGTAATGTTATTTATAACATAATTAATCTATGAACGGTCTATAATGTTTGTAAATTTTTAGCAGGCTCGTGTAAGTTCCTGTGAATAATGGCCCATTTGTGCTTCCATTATCAGTTTATCACTCATAAGTAAACAATCTAATTCATATTGCTTTTGTAAAGCTCAGCAAACAGCGATTATATTAACAGATAGATAGATAGAATACCTACTCTACTCTTTATTAGGCACACCATTAAAATTCTAGATAAAATGTTGAAATTTATTTTATTTTATTTGTTGTTTTAATAAGTATCGGACACTTGCAAGCTCAAACACAATTATATTAGACCATCATAGTGTGGAGTATCAATATTTTCATCGACAAATCACTAAAGTTGACTAAACGAAGAATCAAAGAATGTTAATAATCCGTACCTCAGAAGGAAAAAACGGATCCCTTAAACTTTAAAGGATCATCGTTGTCCGTCTGTCTGTCAAAATTCTTTATCTCAGGAATGCGTGGAGGTATCAAGTTAAAATTAATATCAAATACGAAAGTCTATGGTCACTTAGATTTTAAAAAATCAAGCTTCTAAGTCAACGCAATAAAAAATAAGGCTATATAAGTGACACATTTTGATACTAGCAAGTAAATCAAAACCTATAGGGTACCTACTTAACGTTGACCTAGAATCATGTTAGGAAGAAGTAAGGACTCACAGCACAAGTAAAGGAAAAAGTCCGACAATTGTTAATTTGTAATTTTATGACATAAAAAATTTTTTTTCGGGATTACTATGTTAAGTTATGTATACATTTTTATCAACTACGGAACCCTTCATTGTGCGTGGTCCGACACGCACTTGGCCGGTCTTTTTACTCTGTAACTGAATCTTGGCAATTAGCCGAGAACATGGCCGGACATAAGGAAGCGTCAAATGATAATATATTATTGTTTAGAAGCGACTTATAGATCTTAATAAAAATCTAAACCATTAAAATAAAATCTCAACTAAATTATACAGCAATTATTGTTAGCTAAACAAAATTAAATTAAGGCTTGTCCGTCGCAAAAAACGCGGTCACTGTCGGACTCCATAGAAAAGAAAGAGAAGCGTGATGACACAACGCTTGCAAAATATGAAGTAATTATCGATTTACAAAAAATCTGTTGATTAAACTAAAAAAGTAATGACAAGAAATCATTCCTTATTAGTTTGTAAAGAACTGCATAAATTTATGAACACTTTTAATGAAAACTGTAGGAGTAATATGGTAACAACTCGAAAAAATAGACCGAAATAGATCTGGATCTAGGTTTTTTTTTCCTTAGTTCTACAAACTAAAATAGATTTCAGGACACATGAAATCACTTCTTATGTATTGTAGATTACTGTGTATTTTTTCCTATCAGAAAGATGCTATAGTTACTGTAAAATATGGTTACAAAGTTACTTAGTTTCGCCGTATTTTAGGGAGGAGCAGCCTTAAGTACATTTCTCATTTGATATAAAATAACGCATAGTTTACGCATTTAAATAATAATTTATGCCAGGTTTCATAATTACATTATTGTGTTTTAAAGAAGAGTTGCTATTGATTAAAATTAATTACCAAGATAAATCATAAATAGCAACATGCATATTCATCATAATCTTAGGATTACAGTGTCTGGACCACGGCCAGATTTTGCTCCACGTTTTATAGGCGAATAAGCTTTATAATAAAATATTGAATTTTCCACTACTTCTACGCCACATTCTGTGGATTATTAGTTTGAAGGTGTTACCAATTTAGCTTAAATTTTCATGAATGAATGGTGGGCTCGTGGCTAAGTAATAACAGCCGCACGGGTCGATCGATCAGCTCAGATCAGATGACCATCTTTACATACCGAAACTCCTCTGTGCTTCGGTTGGTCCGTCCCGTCCGGCTGTTATTCGTGGATAAGGACAGTCGTTACATGGGCACGCCACAATTGCGGCGATAAGTCCCCTCTTTGAGGAGTGGTTAGAGAGGCGCCACGGCGTCCTCACCTTCCGCCTGACGCAGGTCCTCACCGGACACGGTTGTTTCGGGAGGTTCCTGTTTCGCATAAGGCGGGAGGAAACGCCCGGGTGTTGCCATTGTGTGGATCGCCCGGAGGACACGGTGGAGCATACAGTGGAGGTCTGCCCGGCTTGGGCAGAGCACCGCCGTGTTCTCACGGAGGCGATCGGCGGCGGCGATCTCTCGCGTCCGAGCCTGGTCCAGGCCATGGTGCGCAGCGAGAGTGCATGGGAGGCCGTCACCTCCTTCTGCGAAGCAGTGATGCTCGCGAAGGAGGAGGCGGAACGCGTGAGGGAGAGGCAGCCTCACGCCCTCAGTCGCCGCAGGAGACGCCCTGGGCGGCGGGAATCGCATGGCGATTTCCGGCCACCGTAGGCGCGGGCCTGCGGACGGTGAGCAGCGGGTAGCTCGCCGTCCGGTAAGGACCAGGCCCGAGTCGACGGCGCGTTGTGTTCCACGCGCGCCTCAAAGAGATGTCAGCAAGTGACGGGGTCCAATAGGGCCGACGCCGCTGGGGTCGCGGGTTGTCTGAAGGGGTTACCGCGGCCCTGGCATAGGCAACTGAAGGAACACGGGTGGGTTTTAGTCAGTAAAAGTCTGACACGCCCTTCCGCTCCACCCAGAGCGGGAGAAGTTATTTGATGATTTCCCACCCTCAAAAAAAAAAAAAAAAAAAAAAAAGGACAGTCGTTACAGGTCGTCAGAAGCCCGAAAGTCAGACAACCAGTCTTACCAAGGGGTATCAATATTACCCAGTAACTAGGTTGTGGATGTCAGATAGGCAGTCGCTCCATGTAAAATACTGGTATTCAGCTGCATCCGGTTAGACTGGATGCCGACCTCAGCATATTTGGGAATAGGCTAGGCAGATGATGATAAATGGTTATACTTTAGTTTGCAATGTATTAATTGTTAATTAAAAGTGTATCTACCCATTGTTGAACAGACTTATAAACTATGAAAATTATGGTTTTGTTTTTTCTTATCGATTCATAATATTAGTTCTAACATAAGTATACTGCCCTGCTAAGCCGAAAGGCGCTATCTCTGAGATACGCCCTTTTAGTTTTTTTTTATACCATTCAATAGCTAGAATAATTTCGCACCTAATGGTATAAGCCAAATAGCGATATCAAATTTAAAACATTAAAATAAACCACTAAGAAGTTTTTTTATATCTCAATTTTTCCTTAAATCCATTCACAAAAAGTCGTTTTTCTCAACAAAACTTACTCTGATTGAGTTATCGCTTTTCGGCTTATCAGGGCAGTATAGTACGTATTAACATTATCAGTGAGTCACACATATGAATCGATACATTAGGTACGTAAAGTCATAAAAATACGACAGCATTTAAGCACCTAGGGTTATAGTTTGTTAGTACTGCACTTACGAAGGAAAAGTCTGTAAGTGTCTTATTACAAATAGAGTATCTTTAGTTCACGCGTACACCTTCGAACCCGTTGTCGTATTTTGAACTTTATTCCGACTAGGATAGGGTTCTAGTTCAAAATACAATAAGTCTAGATACAAAGTAATTTGTGTTCAACTATTAAGGGCACGCTAGTCGCTCATTCTTCCATACAAACGTAGTTTTCTGATTACTCGTCTGTTTGACGGTTCAAAACTAAAAATAATTTCAATTTTTCTCGTCATTATCTAGCCCTATAAGCAGAACTGGAAAAAAAAATATTGGTTTGGAAGTTATGAGCTATGATTCCATATTTCAACAATAATTTTAACGAATCTTTGGGTCTCAATAAATAGCTCCTAGAGTAAGAAAATGGCAAAATTGTTACCGTACAGGGATAGATAATTTATTGAAGAATTCAAATAACTTTACTTTAAATAAATACATCCCGTAATTTTTCATTATAACCTCATGATTTCATGAAATTGCTAGATTTGAGGTAAATGCTAACTTATGGAGTTGTATTGCTGATTCTAATGATTATAATTCTGTAAAGCCGTATTAGCTACGGCCGCGAATCATATTTTAATCAACATACAAGCTCACACTGACCTACAAATTGCAAAAAACGTAAGAAGTTTTGAATTTCGCGGGCTACCCTGGCGCATCAACCTTAAGCACTTGAGAACATTTCCCCCACCTGACGTATTCACGACGCATCAATAATAACATCGCGAATGGTGTCAAGGGCATGGGGGAGAGAGGGAGGTCTCTCTCTGTCCTACCCTGTCATTCGCGCGACAATTCCTTTCAGCTACATGCTTTTCATTTGAACTTGTCTATTTAAGAGGCCAATCACAAAATTGCGTTCTGACGATTAGGTATATTGAAGCAAGGCGACGATGCATCGCATTATGTAGCAATTTCGCAGTTGTAATTAACTACGTTTATTATGAGTCTTATAATTTATTTATAACGTTTATTCTGGTATAATTAGCGTTCCGTACCAAAATGGTAAAAAAGGAACCCTTATGGTGTGACTCAGTCTGTCTGTCTGTCTGTCACAGCTGGATATCTCAGTAACTACTGATGCTATCAACTTGAAATTTGGAATAGTTTTAGATGAGGTTTACCCAACTATTTTGCAAATAAGAAATAAATAAAAATATTTATATTTTTTTTGCAACAGGGACTCAAAGGGGTCTTAAAAATTTAAAGTGGGGTTACTAGAGCATGTGGGGTATCATATGAAAGAGCGCTGTTTGCACATTCTCAAACTATTTTTAATTTTTTTTTTTGGCCGCATAGTTTTCGACTTTTGATGAAAAATGTAAAAAAATACCGTTCCCCCCTCCCTCATCTCCGAAGTTTGCAAAGAGAAAAATCTGAAATTATTCTATGTGATAGAAGTTTATGTAAAGATTACAGGAAAAATAAAACGATGTATCTAAGTAGCACACTTTTTCAGAAATCGGAACGGAAACCTCGGTGCGCGAGTCCGACTCGCTCTTGACCGGTTTTTTTAAGTAATGATATTAATGTAGTAAGGAGAAATTTACAGTTAATTCTTAGCGTTTTTAGTAGTTTTAAGGTTTTGAATGGGATTATTTTTATAGGTATTCCATAGATATTTCAAAATTCTGAGGCCGCTATGAATTATACCACTATTTAAGAGATATAATTATATATTTACCCGATTACGGCGAAGCAAAAAGGAGGGTTCTGATTTTGACCGGTATGTATGTATGTATGTTCATCTGTTCCCTCATAACTTCTAAACTGCTTATCATAATTTGACAAATGAGGTTTCGTTGGAAGCGTCTTGATCGTCCGCTGGTTATAGATAGGCCATGTGACGTCACATTAAATTGAATATAGAGGCCATAAAGTAATGAACTGTAAAAAAATGTTTTTAGTGATTCCATGTTGTGTACCAAATGAAAGGGCTTAATTAGCACATTTCAAAAATACTATCGGACCCGACAGACGTTGGCCTGTCTGAACGATCCTAGAACCCGACTGCAGCGCCACCTACCAGGTCCAATGTGTTTTCAATATAAACTATACTAATAACTATTCTCCACCACTCAATAAGTCAAAGTTGTTGAAGTCTTTCAGTTTCTCAGAACACGTACGCCAAAGTTGGCCATTTAACGCAAAAATCACTGCCGGAATGTAATAGGCCTCTTAAATGGACCTCCGAAGTACCTTTCTCAACCCCTGTCAGATGTTTTCCTGTGTGGTATATTGAGGTACTATCATAACGTGTCACATTATTATGTGTGTTGAGTCGCACAGATTCATTCAAAGCAGTCTAGCCATTTTAGAGACGATTGAGTTCTAGTACCTACTCGTATTCTGCGCAGAAAGACTTGACATTTATAATTAATTTGACATCCTACATTTATTTTTATTTATTTATTTTATTTAATCAGTAGTACACTTACATTAAAAAGATATTTAAGTTGGTGCAAACATAAACTCATTTTAGAGTTTTACCGTGCACCAAAATCATCGACTACATAATTTAGATACTTACTTCTTATTTAAGAACAACCATTCATAGTTAGAATGAAGCAATAATAAAAATAAAAACAGAAATGAGGGTACTATGTAGAATAATTATCTATTCTAACAAACGAGCGAACATCGGTGACCGATCTGACCGTCTTTAAACAAAAAGTGATGGAGGAATTCATTCGATAATTTGTGGTTCTTACTTCCTGTAACAGCTGCCATAGATTTCGGGCTTATAGACGCCAAATCTGCAGGCATAAACTCTAATCTTAAATAGACTGACACAAATGCTGAAAAAACCGGTCAAGAGCGAGTCGGACTCGCGCACCGAGGATTCCGTTCCGATTTCTGAAAAAGTGTGCTATTTAGAGACATCGTTTTATTTTTCCTGTAATCTTTACATAAACTTCTATCATATAGAATATTTTCAGATTTTTCGCTTGGCAAACTTCGGAGATAAGGGGGGGGGGCGGTTTTTTTTTTACATTTTTCATCAAAAGTCGAAAACTATGCGGCCTAAAAAAAGGAAAAAAAATGTTTGAAGATGTGTAAATAGCGCTCTTTCATATGATACCCCACATGCCCTAGTAGCCCCACTTTGAATTTTTAAGACCCCCTTTCAGTCAATGTTGCAAAAAAAATATTAATATTTTTATTTCTTTCTTATTTGCTAAATAGTTGGGTAAACGTCATCTAAAACTGTTCCAAATTTCAAGTTGATAGCATTAGTAGTTCTTGAGATATCCAGCTGTGACAGACAGACAGACAGACAGACTGAGTCACACCATAAGGGTTCCTTTTTTACCATTTTGGTACGGAACCCTAAAATTTAGTTGAACGAAAACTTCTAAACTAGTTTAGACAATCCCCCAAAAATGTTCGTATAAAAACTGAAGTCAACTACGACAGAGCCAAAAGAAATTCGTCTCTTTTATGTTTTAAATGTTAGTTACAGATAGCAATAAAGAAAATAATACTTTTAGTTAATTTTAGTCGATAATCCTGCCGAATGCATGTTTAAATTAGACATTTCCATCGAAACTTTTTGAAATGTTAGGTAAGATAGCAATATTTTTTGTTAACTTTAGTCGATAACCCTATCGAATGCATGTTTAAATTAGACATTTCCATCGAAACTTTTTGAAATGTTAGGTAAGATAGCAATATTTTTTGTTCACTTTAGTCGATAACCCATCGAACGCATGTTCAAATTAGACATTTCCATCGATTTTTTGTGGCAGAGTTATTTTAGAAACACGGTCCACCCCGCGCGGCGCGGCGCCCTACTACGAGTATAGCGAGTAGTGACCATGACAATGGCTAAAGCGAGTGTATAGTATAATGTACTCTGTGGCGAGTGCGTTTATACCTATTAGCCCCGATAATTCTCAGTGTACAGAGGTGTAATTATTGTCAAGGTCTAGCGTACTGCGAAATTATATGACCGTATCATCAGCAAGAATCATACTACCTACTAGTTAGCTTTAACGGGATTAAGGCCCAGATTTCCGGAAAACGATCAAAAAGGTGGTTTTTTAAAGCAGTGTATCTCATAAACCGTAAATAATTTTGACATGTAAAAAAAATATGATATTTTCAAGTCTTTTTCGCATACAGTGATGGAAGCCAAAACATAATTATACATATTTTAATGCACCAAAAAAATCTTTAAACATACCTCCTAATAATCTTTAAAAGCAGTTTATCCCTTCATTAACAATTATAATTATAATTAAAAATATACCATGAAATGTCAAATTCCAAACTGCATCCAGTGATCGATTACTTTTTATTAAATAGTTAATTTCTAATTTTATACGATTTTATTTGCATTTTTACGACATAATTCCGGTGCGCGTGAGAATCTTCTATCTCGTGCGTCAAACTAGACAGCCATAACGCCATTTCACTTACACACCGAGCTAAACCAATCTTGGAACCTGGGCCTTAACTAATCTGTAGTTTTGATGCGGTTTTCACCATCATTTAGATAATTTATTCCGGAAGGAAACTTACAAATGTATCTTAAATTTACAAATCACACTAATATTATAAAGGCGTAAGTTTGTGAGTGTGTGTATGTGTTTGTATGTTTGTTACTTCTTCAAGCTCAAACGGCTGAACCGATTTGGACGAAAGAAGGACGGTCAAATCGTACCTGACTACGAGGCGGTGGTGTACAGATATGCCATATATATGTAAAAATCTAGTATTTTTTTAAGGTCTTAAAAAACATAAGAAATAGATATTTAAGTCGCCAGAAAAAAAAGCACAAACACATTTTTTTTAATAGCATAATTTGCAAATTATTTAGAATAACATGTTCAGAACGCACCTTTGACGATTCATTTTGCTTAAGAAATGATTTAGTACTCAAAGATTATAATTATTCACGTTATTAGATGTAATTCAATTCTATATACTTGTGTATCAAACCAACTAGTGCTGTTTTTATTATGTATTGGATTCTTGTCATAAAAATAATTATGTGGGTTCATAGTAAGTATCAGCATTTTGTTCAATTGTGTACAACGGAACGTCATAATATGTCATCGACGCGCGCCATGGATTGACAGTGTCAATACTGTCAATTACAACGGGTGTCAATTTGACACTAATATACTGTAGTGTGTAGTCTTTGCACCCGGCGATCTCGCATTGTTGTTGTGTTGTTGTTGTTAGTGTGAATATTGTGATAAGTACTGTACTGTTTTGGATTTCCTTCTGTTGTTTGACCTTGGCATTGTTTTACAGACTGATAACTAGGTACCGCTTGTGACGATTATTCTGTGCTTTTGATTTCCGGACACCGATAACCTCAAAAGTATTTTTTGCATTATTGAAATATCTTGGCTATTTAGATATTATTTTCGAAAGGGATGGTGTTTACTACATAAAACAATCAAATCTCACTATAATTTGCTTCTGTACACTGAAAATAAAACTCAGGTCCAGCTTCTATAGAAATATGACCGATGTTCTTTGGTATGTAGATAGCTTTATACCCTCGATTAACATCACATAGGCTACTTTGTATCCCGGTATATGCGGGTGAATTATTCCTTTCCTTTATATTTATATTTTTTATTTCCTTAGTATTAATCCTATGAACTCATGTACAGAAAATTCAGCGAACAATACCTACTGTCGGTCACACTATAATCATGCCATCCACGCTGTAATGACGTCATCCCGCGTCACGCACACACATGACGCATATATCTACGTCACCTAACTTATGTGTGGTCTATTTCTGCGTACTACCGGTCGATGCGATTCCTCAGGGCTGTACGTTTGTACTTATTATAATGGGTGATTGTTAGTTTGTGTACTAAGGGAAATATACATAAATAGTGCTATTATTAATGTTTAGTTGAGGAAATGTATAGGGTTGCGCAAGCGCAGGTTTGGGACAGAAATAGCTTCGTGTAATGCCGAGTATGCCAGTGGTGCATACGCTACAGCTACATTATACGCTATACAGCTTACCGCGTCTGAACGGATGCGTACGCGTCTCCATACAAAACTGGTGTTTTCTATGGACAAAACCTAAATTGAGCTGAATAAGTGTAGTTAGTCAATCCCTAATACACCTAGTACCACAATAGACTTACATTAAGGGTTGTCCTCCGTAAAAACGCGGTCACTGTCTAACTGCTTAAAAAAGAAAGAGAAGCGCGATGACACAAGGCTGGTAAGTTATTGCAATATATGAAGCAACTAGCTGACCCGCCAGACGTTGTCCTGTCCCAATTTCAATATTCCCATATAAAATCCACTTTCAGTTTTTAAGAAATTTCCAATTTTCCCGGCAACTTTTCCAATTTTTCTCATCGTTTAAACTACTTTAAGCCTTCCTTAGACTACATCAAACATTTCAAAACCAAAATCAGCTAAATCGGCCTAGCCGTTCTTGAGTTATAAAATTACAACGAAAAGTGGCATTGATTTTTATAGATAAAGATAGATTATCTATTATTATCGATGAGTAGATCGATTTGGAAAAGAGGAGTTCTATTGAATGAAGTTAATAGTTATTTATGCAACTGTTGTAGTATAATAAGGTGTATTAAAACACAAACGTGGGTTTATCACACGAGGCGAAGCCGAGTGTGATAATAGTATCACATGAGTGTTTTAATACATAAATATGTACAGTTCCATTCAAGACTTTATCTACATCCATGTTATCAATACTCTATAAAAGGTTCTGAAACAGTTTTTTGCAATACTAATACTCGTATCGAACATGGCGGCCCGCGTCATAGTATACGACGTGAATTCGAATAAGTTCTTTTTTTAAATTACGGCGCTGTTGTAGTGAAACGCGCGTGCATTACAATGTTCTTTTTTTGAAAACGAGTTGCATTATGAAATTCAGTACAACATTAAAGCACCCGTTTGGACGCTATTATGGTTACCATGGTTACTATGAAACTGGCTGTTTTAATGTTGGCAATAAGCTAACTGTTTCAGAAACTTTTATAGAGAATTTATAGCATGTGTGTAGATAAAATAGATTTCAGGACAAATGAAATCACTTTTTATGTATCGTAAATTACTGTCTATTTTTCCTGTCAAAAAGATGCTATATATAGTTACTGTAAAAGATGGACACAAAATGACTTAGTTTAGGATGACAAGCCTTAATGTAGGGGCGGGGTAGAACAGCCCTGCCCCTGACCACCGTCTTACTGAGTAGATACGGACTCCCAGTGAGGATATTTTTGCCATGTTCATCATTAAAAACCACACATACTAGTGTATAATAATATTAATAATGCATCATTTTGCATCATGCAAGAGTGTATTATGTATAAGCACAGTGTGCAGTAATTTATGTAATTATACACTTATTTAAATTAGCGTGCGTGTAAAATCTTCTATACATACAAATAAATAAATAAACTTGAAGTGTCTGTTTGTAATGATAAAATAACAGCTTGTTACTAAATACATATGAAAGGACATACTGTAAGTACTAAAAACAATTTTTTTTTTAATTTTGTCTGTCTGTTTGTTCAAGCTAATCTCCGAAACGGCTGGACCGATTTTGACGGGGTTTTCACTGGCAGACGACACAATGACTAGCTGATGTTATAAGCAGTATTAACTGCAAAAAAAAATTAAAAAACATGAAATTGAGAACAAAATCCGATTCAAAGTGAGAAATATTGATATCCACGCGGGCGAAGCTACGGGCAACAGCTAGCAGTAAATAATGCTAGCTCTTCGGGAAAAATATAGCACTTAATTGACACCACAGCGTTTAGGTTCAAGGTATGCAACTATGCATTATTAATAAGATAAATTAAGTTCTAGCAACATGGATAAATGCCTCATTCATCTCAATTCACTTCCTCAGGTTTTTATCTCGCTCGCACGATACTGCTCGCGGACTGAGTGAGAGCGAGACTGAGTGCGGTGCTGGGCGCCGATAGTTTAGGTAATTGCTTGCTTGGTACGGTGAAAATAGTAGTGATTTGAAAAACATAAAAACAATAAGACCTGCTTTATTGTTAGTATGCAAAGTTTCATGATCTAATTGTTTCTTTAACTCACTAACAGACAACGCACAGCCTAAACTGCATGAAATTTTGCATAAGAGTTCCCGTGTAACTTAAATAACGTACATCCTGTTAAGGAGTCATTGTACCCATAATTATGAACAACTTTTAATATGAGACCAAACCTGAAATTGCGAAAAAAAAACCGCCGTTCCCCTACTTTTAATATATCAATGGCTGTTCCCTAAATTTTGAAGAGTTATGCGAACATAAATGTAGGGAACAGCTGTTTTTTTTTGAGATTTCTGGTTTGCTGCTATAGTCAAAGTTGTTCATAATGAGGTTGTGCGTTATTTAAATTACACATTGTATAAAAGGAGGGGATTAAATAGGTGTTAATAGTTTGTATGGAATATTGTGATTTTTGCACGACTTGTTTTAAAATGAAAAACCAAATATGAAGTTTTTATTTTTTTTTACGTGTGAACCCTACGCTATAGCAGATTTTTTTGTATTAAAATGACCGCGAAAAAAGTGGCGACATTATGCATACTAAACGGTTTATAGCGGCTAGTCAATGAACTACGGCAGTTCACATGGCAACAGTTTATTTAGCACACATTCCTAAAACTACGGAATACGACATTTTGTCTGGCAATTTTTATGTTGTCTCCAACTCGACAACTCGATAGAATAAAAATATATAAACACGACATTTTGTCTGGCAATTTTTATGTTGTCTCCAACTCGACAACTCGATAGAATAAAAATATATAAACAGACGAATTCAGAACGTCCTCCTTTTTTTAAGAAGTCGGTTAAAAATAACGGCCAGCGTCCATTGACTGATTCAGAAATCATGTATTAACAAAAATTCATACTCCAAACTAACATTATAAATGCGAAAGTACTGTTTGTCTGTCTGTTACCTTTTCACGCCTAAACGGCTGAACGTATTCCGATACATTGCCATAAATACCATTTTTGGCAGACGAATTGCTGAGCTCAGTTTGTTGTTATGATTATGAGAGAAGATGCTCCTATGCATCATTTTTAACCGACTTCCACAAGGAGGAGGTTCTCAATTCGTCGGAACCTTTTTTTTTATTCTTTTTTTTATGTATGTTCCCCGATTACTCGAAAATGGCTGGACCGATTTGGATTTTTTTTTTTTTGTTCGAAAGGGTCCAAGTGGTCCCATGATCATCAAGTCAGGATCTGACGATGGGATCCCATGGAAATCGAGGGAAACCCTTAAATTTTATGGGCACACCTATATCGATTTCGGTATTTTTTATAGTAACTCATGCATTTGCTCTCGGAAAGTACCATTCGGTGAACTGGAACTGATGATGAAGACCACAGAGGGCCATCGGAAATACTCAATTATATCTAAGTATATCACAGGTTGCGATTCGATTACTTTAATATGGTTTATGCTCATCAAAATGCATAATGGTAATGGTGACTTCACCATGAGCTCCAGTTCTCCTGGTTCTTACTAGGAGAACTCCTCAACAATTAACGTCCCTGCATCGGGAAAAGCAATATTTTGTAAAACGTGATGAGCAGTTGACATTGGGTTATTGTAACTTAGATAAATTACAAACTGAACCACTAAAAAGAGAAAAATAAAAACTTTTTTACAAAAAAAAAACCGACTTCCAAAAAAAACACTACAAAGTGAAAAATAACTTTAATTTCGGAAGTCGGTGGCAAAAAACTAAAATACAGATCCAAAGACACCGACTTCCGAAATTAAAGTTATTTTTCACTTTGTAGTGTTTTTTTTGGAAGTCCGTTTTTTTTTTGTAAAAAAGTTTTTATTTTTCTCTTTTTAGTGGTTCAGTTTGTAATTTATAAAGACTCTTTTACGACATCCATGCATAGTGTTTCGTCAATTTTCTTCCACGCAATTAATCCGGAAAATGATAAATTTCTGTATCTACTTTTATTAAAGATATCCAATGTGCAAGCACGTGTAACAATCACCTTTATCGTTAATTCTAAGCCGCCTGCGTAGGCGCACTCATTGAGCGAGCCGCGCTGCCATGATGAATCGCTGACTCTGAAGATTACTCTAATAGCTCAATTGTATCAAATTGGCATCGAATTACCGTACCGTATGATTTTACTCATTCATTTAATTTCTCAAGTAATATTACAGATGTATTTTTTTTTGTGTATGGGAAATCATCAAATGACTTCTCCCGCTCTGAGCGGAAGCAGGTGGGCGTGTCAGACTTTTACTGACTAAAACCCACCCGTGTTCCTTCAGTTGCCTACGCCAGAGCCACGGTATCTCTTTCGAACAACCCGCGACCTCGGCGGCATCCTTTTTTACCTATACTCAAAAGCTCATGCTCGAATTGCACGTTGCAAGCTTTGTAACGCCTATTTTCAGATCCTGACATCTTAGGACTTACGATTTAGTCACCTGCATTCGTCAAGGGGGTGGTATTCGTCATACTAAACAACTTTCGCTGTGAAACTCATATCCGATTCGAGACAAGAAAAACAAATTCCTATACAACAGTAGACAGACTCTGAAAAGTGAACTTTAAAAAGATGGAAACAAGATGATGACCTATTTTATCTCCCACAATCTGAGCAATCGGAAGCATCTTCTTAAAAACAATAACGACCTATACTTGCCTCCGACTGCATGAGATTGTTTGGAGACAAAATAGGTCATCCTCTTGTTTCCATCTTTTTAAAGTTCACTTTTTACGCAGTCGGGTTTTTTTTGATTTTTTTAAATTGACTTTTTTTATATAGGTTTGTTACTCTATCACGCCTAAACGACTCATAGGACGCAATTCAGCATAAGGGTCAGCTCACACCGAGACGCGACGCTTCGCGCACACTTTAATCCTAACTTTAAAATTATAAATGCAAAAGTGAGTTTGTTTGTTTGTTCCGCTTTCACGCTAAAACGGCTGAACGGATTTGGATGAAATTTGACAGATAGATAGACTGGAACCTGGAAAAGGACATAAGCTACTTTCATCCTGGATTGCAGATGAAGTCGCGGGCACCAGCTAATCATAAAATAAAGATAAACACATACCTGATTAGCAGCAATGAAGTCAGGATCGTAAATGGCTGGTCGTGGCTTCATCGACGCCATCTCCTTCTTAAGCTTCTGTTGCAGGTCGAAGTCGATGACTTTCGCACGAACCATGGACTCCGCCAGGTTCAGGGGACTTATGTCCCAGCCGTCGATCACTACGGATGGGAGATTTGTGGTTAGAGTACTCTGTAATTTTCTTACAGAGCAAGTAGAATTGGGACGGTACAAAGGCCGATCGGTCAGCCACTGAAGACTGAAGATCGAAGTCGATGACTTTAGCACGAACCATGGACTCCGCCAGGTTCAGGGGACTTATGTCCCAGCCGTCGATCACTACGGATGGGAGATTTTTGGTTACAGTAGTAATTTTTTTACAGAGCAAGTAGAATTGGAGACGGTAGAAAGGCCGATCGATCAGCCACTGAAGACGGCTAGACAATATATTGCAATTGCAAAACAAAGGTTATGCAATGTAAAACTATTAGACGGCAACAGGTAAAGGTTAATATCTTATGTTCTTTTAAATTTCGGGTTGACAATCAATCAGGCTGCCCGAAAGACATCTTCTCTTGGATATAGGCCTACCCCAAGCATCGCCACGACGTCTGGTTCTGCGTTGCGGTTTCCCGAGGCCTAGGTCGATACTAGATCTTTCGTCAACCTAACTAAAGGAAGGCCTTTTTTTTGTGGATCAAATAACTTCTCTCGCTCTGGGGGGAGCGGGAGGGCGTGTCAGACTTTTACTGACTAAAACCCACCCGTGTTCTTTCAGTTGCCTATCGCAAGGCCACGGTTTCTCTTTCGAACCAGCCGCGACCCCGGCGGAAGGCGGACCGAAGGCCTAAGCTACACATTGTGTGACCCTGCAGGATCTTTCCAACTGCTAACAATTTCATCGACACTCGCTGCAAACCCCATGCTACTCGGAAGGAATGTAGAATGGTGGTAGTAATTCTAAAATTCCAATAAACCACACGATGTATCCCAAGTTCATTCGATATTTGGGTTCAAAAACAATCATCTGCCTAGCCCTTTCCCAACTATGTTGGGGTCGGCTTCCAGTCTAACCGGATGCAGCTAAATACCAGTATTTTACATGGAGCGACTGCCTATCTCGATGTCGATATCGGCCTACACGGGTCGATCTGTCAGGTTAAGCTACGCTTGCCGGGGTTGGTCAGTGGATGGGTGACCATCTTTACATATCGAGATTCCTCCGTGCCTCGGAAAGCACGTTAAGCCGTTGGTCCCGGCTGTTATTCGTGGATCTTTGACAGTCGTTACGGGTCGTCAGAAGCCCAAAAGTCTGACAACCAGTCTTACCAAGGGGTATCGTATTACCCAGTAACTGGGTTGTGGAGGTCAGATAGGCAGTCGCTCCATGTAAAATACTGGTATTCAGCTGCATCCGGTTAGACTGGAAGCCGACCCCAACACAGTTGGGAAAAGGCTAGGCAGATTGATACAACTTACCTAAATCATCGGGGTGCACCATGGGCAGTAGATGACACATCGGTACGTGCACATCGTTGCCTTTCTCGTCGATACCGAGGCGGACTGTCGACGCTTGCGTGATTGAACCCCACCTGTTACAATGGACAATATAACTTCTATTTGGCATAACTAATCGGTATTACTGTTGGTAAGAGAGACAGCTACGCGTCGAATGAGCATCCAAACTTCATTTGGAATTCATTTCTTTTTTTTTGTCTTCATTTTGGTGAAAATAAAGAATTTATTTATTTTTATTTTTTAAATTTATTTTATTAAGGCGACGATAACCGACTTTTAATGATTTTAAACTAAACATCACGTCTAAACGAGTAGTTTTTAATGATTTGGAAAAAATTATTTATGTTAAATTAGAGCATTTTCTTAAGACGCTACCGAGCGCGCAGTGGCGCCCTCATCGTTTGTTTGGTTATTTCTTTTATTTTAGAATGAAAATGCAGAAAATAAGCACGTTAAGTTGTGCTCCACAAGACTCTACGTTATTATTATTACAAATAGTAGTTTTACATTGTTAAGTTTTATTACAATCGTTAAAACGGAGCTTAGTGGCCACTCCGCTCCGTTTTAACGATTGTAATAAAACGTAACAATGTAAAACTACTATTTGTAATAATAATAACGTATAGTCTTGTGGAGCACAACTTAACGTGCTTATTTTCTGCATTTTCATTCTAAAATAAAAGAAATAACCAAACAAACGATGAGGGCGCCACTGCGCGCTCGGTAGCCTCTTAATAACTTAATATGTGAATATTTTAGATTATGTTTATAATACATAGTGTAATTCATTTGTATTGTTATATCTAACGCGGATAAAAAACAGAACCACGCAAAAACTATCAAGCGTATTTTTATGAAACCTAACTTAATTATTTATCTTTTAGTATACGAGTTTTAATATACCTTTTGTTTTATCTATACTATATAAAAAATTAATCCCTATTTCCTTAACAATTTCGTTAATTCTTTATTTTGTGATTGTAAGGAGAAAGTTCTTTTCTTATGAAAGAAAAAATTAAGTAAAATTCCCAGAAAATTGGAAAATTTCAGAAAAATCAACGATTGCCTATTTTAACTTCACGTGTTTACATTAGAATATTCATAGCTAAGACAGGACACCGTCTGTCGGGGCAGCTAGTGTATAATAAATTAATAATGCGTCTAATTTGGGACAGCGCTCCTTGATGGACTGGACGTACGACACGTTACGTGAGCTCAGCACAGAACACGCAAGCTAACCACTCAAGCAAGGCCATTGGCATATATCTGCGTCTTAAACAGGGTGGCTTGTATAAGGCCTGTTTCATGGTGGTAAACTATACCTATAGACACCTTCCTTTGGTCCTGTTCCAAAAGTATCTTATGAAAATAAAAACGAATGGACGGAACGTTTCGTGCGCGAGTGCGACTCGCACTTGGCCGGTTTTTTACGTAATCAAAAGATTACGGCGATACATTGAGTTAAAATGTGGCATGACTACTTGCTAGACTATACGTAGCTAGTTATAATTTGTGACGTAGTAGCGAGGCCCCACTTCCCTACTTTATCTAAGTATTATTGTCTAACATTTTTTTATTATCTGACTGACGGACTAAATAGAATTTTTAGTCATAATCTCTATTGTTGTGGTATTTGTGAGATATTTATTTATTTATTTATAACTATGGATGACTTACAGCTAAACCAATATAAAAGTTAAAACCTTCTAAATACAGATGACTGTGTTACTAATTCCTTTTGCAAATAGATATGGTTTTGTAGTATCTCACCCCAGAATAGTCATTCCCAGAAGACTGCAAAATTACTTGTAGTAAGAAAATATATGGCGTCAGATGTTACATTATGTATGTGTACTCTGTATACAGGAAAATTGTTTCTAAACTACAAAAGCAACTAATTTAACTCCACATTTACGAAGTAAACAACCAGAATGTAATGTTTTCTCGCATCTCCAAGACAAAAAGTAAATATTATCACAGAATTTGCGCGCTTTAACTAATATAATAAAGCTTGAAATCTCGCATTTCGAGCTATGCGAGATTTCAAACATAATGCTTAATTTTACCTTATTTACTACAGGTTCCGTAATTTTCAGGAGTAACTTTTGGGGATTTTTATTACTATTCATCTTTATTACTTGGGTAAATGGGTAGGGTTAAGGTAAGTTAATGTCCCTCCGCAAACTAACAGGGTGCGTTCAGCTCCTCATTTTGAATCATATTCCACCGGAAAATTTCGCAGGAAAATTTTCATTTTATAAATATAGTTTCATTTTCTTTATTTCAATATAAAATTACATTGTGTTCGCAGCACTCCATTTATGTAAAAAAAAACAGCAAAAAAAAAAACCAGCAATTGATGTTGAAATACTCTAAAGAACGACGCGTGAAAAAGCTGATCACTTTCTGTCTAGCTAGGGTTCATCGAACTCACCGCATACCTAACCTACCCCTCCCAACCAGTAACAGACGCTCCGATTTGTGCACAAACCAATCAGGTTTATTGGATTCCCATAACGTTCCTGAAATAATTTCATGTACCGGTCATCTTAGTATGTTAAACTGAATTCACCCCATCAGTCTACGGAGGGCTGTCCCTTACACCCTGTATAAAAAGAAAAGTCCTGACTGACTGACTCATCAACGCCCAACCCAAACCATTGGACTTTTGCAGAGAGGTTCCCTATAGAATGTAGACAAGGAATAAGGAAGGATTTTTGTTCCCGCGGGATATTTTCCGACATCCACGCGGACGAAGCCGCACGGGAAGTGCTAGTATTCATATAATTTTTAAAATCAAATATAAAATCAAATCATTGCCCATCTTTCCGTTGAAGTAAAAAATTATTAGGCTACAGGAGGTAAACTGACCAGTTGCAACGCCGTATATAGTGCAAAGTCTGGCTTGTAGAGAATCTCATAATTTGTAGTGGAAAAATAGAAAAAGTCGGCTTATGGGATAAAAATCGGAACAGCTGCAATTTTCATCTATAGAGGTATGAGGAACAGTCACTCATCCTCCATGGAAAAGGGAAGATCCTCCGACCAGTCGGGTGTTGTGTCTGGGGCTATTGCCCGACGGTTGATGTGGGGACGTTGTATCTGATCTCTCTGCTTGCGCGATGCAGGATTTTGCGTGACGTCAGTGAGATGCGTAGTTCGCATGTGGCGATTTAGATGCCGCCAGTCCGACACACATCCATCAACCTCAGAATCGAAGGACCATCAGCAGCCTAATATTATAACACTAAAATGGCAATCCTTTCATTTTGACAATACAACAATGTTCATTGGATTATTTCGGTTGTAGAGTAGACGAATTTTTCAAACAAATGCAGCAATTGATTAGCAATTTCCTCGGAAATCTTTTGGATTATCATTGAAAGTGTGGTACGCAATTAGGATGCTGAATTAACTTTTACGATATTCATGGACAAGGGAACGAATAGGATAAGGGATCACTAAACAAACACTTAGGAATAACTGATACTCCTCTGTGCAGGGCTTGCCTGGAGGCTAAGGAAACCGTTGCGCACGTGCTCTTTGAATGCACAGGCGTCACCCAGATTAGAACAGAAACTCTTGGAACACCCAGATCTTTCACAGATGTTCTGAACAGACTAGGAGACTTGATCGACTTCTAGAGTGAGGTGGGCTGGTTGGAATAACCCCCCGACGGCCGATATGGCCCACACACAATGGTCCACATAAAGGACTAAGTGCGGAAACCATACCCTCTAACATAGAACATAGGATAAGGGATTTAAACTAGAGATCTAACCTTCCAATGAAAGTTCTAAATCCCATTATATTAGATTTAGAAGTTATGCGGCTTCATTCCTTTTAATTATGGGGCGTTGAATGTTGGAGCACCTAGTTTTAAGTGAGAGGATACAATTTATAGTTTCAGGATTTTGGAACCATGGATTGTAATCTGCAGTTAGTTATAGGGTCATAATGTCATCATGTGATGCTCCTCCTCTTCAGAGGTTAAGGCGAAAGCGCCAGGATAGCCCGCGAAATTCAATTTTCTTACGTTTTTTGCAATTTTCAAGTCAGTATTAGATTGATCAAAATATGATTTGCGATAATCATTAAAGTCATCAATACCTACATCTCTTTAAGACCAGGTAATCCTGACGATTACAATGAGTCAAGCGGAAACTGTTGCTACAGAATTGCTTTATAAGGGGAAATCTTCTAAGGTGTTCTTTGACTTCTTCGGCCAGAAGATCAGTTTGTCCAGTTGGACGAAATAGGCGCTCGATGACAGTCAAACCATTTTGACCGTCTAGAACGAAACTTGATGTGCTTGTCAAGCAAACTACAATCAAAACCGTTTTTTTTTTTTTTTTTTTTTTTTTTTTTTTTTTTTTTTTATAACGACTTGGAAGGCACCGTCGGATTATAGACCAAAAACCAAAAACTCTGTTCAGTAAACAGAAATGCTGGTACCTCAAAATTTCGTCGTAATAACCATATCGCATGATAATGCTTGATGAAAAATTATGTTTTTGCACAATACTTGTCAAGCAACACATTCAGTGTGCAACGGAAAATAAAATGAAAATCGAGTGCAGATGCTTGACTTTAAGTCAAGCCTCGTCAAGCAATTTTGACCGTCTACCGGACCGCATTACGTACTTATTTTAAAATACATTTTTAGGTTTGCAAATAAGAAAGAAATAAAAATATACATTTTTTTTTTGCAACAAGGGCTGAAGGGGCTCTTAAAAATTCAAAGTGGGGCAACTAGGGCATGTGCAGTATCTTAGGAAAGACTGCTGTTTGCACATTCTCAAAAATTTTTTTTCTTTTTTTTTTAGGCCGCATAGTTCTCGACTTTTGATAAAAAATAAAAAAAAAATACCGTCCCCCAACCTTATCTCCGAAGTTTGCATGGAGCAAAATGTGATAGAAAATAAAACTATGTCTCTAAATAGCACTCTTTCAGTAATCGGAACGGAATCCTCAGTGCGCGAGTCCGACTCGCTCTTGACCGGTTTTTTTTAGAATAGAATAGAATAATATTTATTTGTTTAAAAACATGGTATAAAAAGATGGTAAAATACAAAAAACACAAGAGCATACATGTTTTTGCTTAACAGCGATAAGCATACAAATTTTTACAAACATATTTTAATATTTATTGTCAAAGAAGTCTTTGACACTATAAAAACTATGACTACACAACCATTCATGCAATTTAATTTTAAATAATCTCATATTTAAGGTCTTGAGATTATTTGGTATATTATTATATATACGTACACACATAGATATACAACTTTTATTAAATTTAGCTAGTCTCGGAAGGATATCAAGTACAAGCCTGTGAGGGTCACGTCGGTTACGAGGATATAAATCATCTGCATTACTAAATAATTCCTTATGCTTCCTCACAAACATACATGTTTCGTATATATAGAGAGACGGTAGCGGCAACAAGCCAAGCTTTTTAAATATCAGCCTACAGGATTCGTCAGGTCGAAGCCCATATATTGCTCTAATGCATTTTTTTTGTGCGATAAATGCTCTATTTTGATCTGTGCTATTACCCCACATTATCAAGCCATAGCGGAGTACCGATTCAACGTATGCATGGTAGGACGTGATTGCCGTTTTAACGTTTGTTATATTTCTGACTTTTTTAAGTGCATATACGAACTTATTTATTCGCTTGGAGACAGTGTCGATATGTGCTTTCCAGTTTATGTCTTGATCTAAAGTTACGCCTAGAAATTTAGTTTGCGTAACTTCATCAACTTTATGTATATTCATTTTAACATTGTATTTAGCATTATTGGATTTATTAAATTGTATATAAACTGATTTTTTAAGATTTATTGATAAATTATTTCTATTTAGATATTGAATTAGTATGTCAATAGTGTTATTAATATCAGTCTCATGATCGTCAATCGTATTATTTTTCTTATCAGTTGTTACAATAATAGAAATGTCATCAGCAAATAATATACATTTATGGTTCGTTTTAAAGATAAAGATAAAGATAAAGATTTTTTTATTTGTCCAAAACATGAGTATACACACATAGCATGCAAGATGTTAAAAAAAAAATATATATATCTGTCATGTTTTGCCTCATCGGCGTACAAATATAAATAGTTAAGTTAGGTTAGGTTTTATATTGTAGGATTTATCTATCCTATGTTTTTGGATATAAGTAATCTACGAATAGTTTGGGCCTGGAGCAACGATTCGATGATCGATGATGATAGGTAATGAATTATCACATTAACGATTTTTTTTTTCTCAAAACAATGTCATGCAAATATTATTAATACAATATTATATAAAATGTCATTCCTCGTCAAATTAATTAAAAATGTCATGATAATTATAAGAACATTAAAAATAATAAATCATCAAAACATAATCAAAATTTCTCATCAAAAAACTCATTCAAATTATAATAAGCTTTATCTGCTATAAAATTAATAACTTTCTGTTTAAACGCTACATCATTTAACTGCTTCCAGCTTTTAGGAAATTTATTATAGATTTTTGGAGCCATGCAAAAGACACTTTTACCCATAAGTGCCGTTCTATATTGATGTAGGCAAATTTGTGTATTATCACGTCTATTACGAGGAAATCGATCTGCCATGCGAGAAAAGAGGTGAGGGTTGGATCTTAAGAACATTGCAATTTCTAATATATAAAGTGATGGTAATGTCAAGATTTTGTATTTTTGAAAATAAGGCTTGCAACTCTGAATGGTTTCAAGTTTGAACATCGACCTAATGCAACGCTTTTGAGTTTTGAATATAAGTTCCCGGTCCGTGGAGTTACCCCAAAAGATAACACCGTATCTTAAGATGGACTCCACCAAGCCGTAGTATGCGGTGAGCAAAGCATCTACATTAATTACTGCTGCCAGTTTGTACAGAGCATATGCTGAGGAACTTATTTTCTTACTGATTGTCTCTATATGTGCCTTCCAATTTAATTTATTGTCAATAGTAAGTCCTAAAAATTTTGTTGTATCAACTTCGTCAATATTATTATTATTATATTGTATGTCTAAGTTATTAATTAATGTCAAGGAGCGTTGACTGAAATGCATGATTTTAGTCTTATTTAAATTTATTTTTAAATTATTATTATTTAACCATTCTATAATTGCAATTAACGAGTTATTAATGTCCGATTTATATATGTCTCGATTTTTACACGCAATTGTTACTACACTGTCATCGGCAAAAAGGCTCATAGGTTGTTCTGTGGATTTAGGCAAGTCATTAATATATAATGTAAACAAGGGAGGTCCCAAAACACTTCCCTGTGGGACACCATACACAACTTCACGTTCTTGCGACCGATGTGACTCTTCACGTTTTGTAGTGATGTTTATCCTACTGACTTCCGTTATTTGTTTTCGATGTTGAAGATATTATTGAATTAAATTTCATTCTGATACTCTTGGCTGTATGCATGTATCTGTGCCTGTGTTTTATAATGATGTGTAAGTTCTTAATTCTGACGGTTGGTGTCGCTGTCGTCCCTTCCATAGTTTTACTTACTGTGTCATGTACGTTTGATAATTAAATAAATATATTATTTAGTTCAAGCTATAGAAATCTTGTTTATTATTATATCTCGAAGTGGTTATGGGCCCAGGCCCACGCGAGTGATAAATAAAGAGCAGAAAAACAGTAAAGTAGTGTTGAAAGATTTTTACAATAAAAACGAAAAGGAAAAACCAAAATGGAGGTCGGCAAAATTGAAAAATTTGATGGTTCGAATTTTAAACAATGGAAATTTCAAATAAAATGCGCTCTGCGTGCCAAAGGTTTGGATATAAATATGCCAAAACCTGCAACAAATGTGATTCAGTGGAATAAAGATGATGGAATGGGTATGTTTATAATAACATCAGCTATGGATTTAAAGCAAGTAGCACTCATCGAAAACTGCGAATCAGCGCTTGAGGTAATGACTAAACTTGAGTCTATATATGAACAGAAATCCGAGATGACAAAAATGATGTTACACGAGCGTTTTTACCAATATAAAATGTCATCAGCGGACAGCATAGCGCAACATATTGCTAAGGTAGAAAGCTTAGCAAAGGAACTAAAAGAAAACGGAGAGGATTTAAGTGATACTGCAATCATAACTAAAATATTGAGTACACTCCCTCCAAAGTACAGATCTCTTCGTCAAGCTTGGATGTCACTTGATTCAAAGAAACAAACTATAATCAACCTGACAGCTCGATTATTAGATGAGGAGGCCAGCTTGAACGTAGAAGAAGAAAATGAAACTGCTTTATTAGTAGCAAAACAAAGTGCAAAGAAGAAAACTTTTCCATCTACACATACAAATAAAGACTCAAATGACAAATCACATCGTTTTTCATGCTACAATTGTGGGAAGCGAGGTCATTTTGCTAAAGATTGTCGTGCCCCTAAACAAAAACATAGCAAAGGAGAGAAAAACATGATTGCCTTTAATGTAGCAAATAGTGACTTGAAAGATGATGATGAAAGCTGTAGATGGATATTAGATAGCGGTGCCTCAGCTCACATGTCTTATAAAAGTGAAAATTTTGCAGAATTGTGTGAGTATACGGGTTCTCCATTGAAATTAGGAAACCAAGAAGCCATAGAAGTGGTTGGTCAAGGAAATGTATTGATTAACAAGTGTGTCAATGGACAGTGGGAGACGAGTATCCTGAAAAATGTTCTTTATGTACCGAAATTAAGAAGAAACTTATTCTCTGAAGGAATAGTGACAAGACAAGGTTACAGTATTATAAAGAAACAATCTGATGCTTTGATTTACAAGGATAATAAAATAGTGCTGTGTGCATCTTTACAAAGCAACAATTTATATGAGTTAAAGATGAAAACAATTCAAAACCCAGTATGTAACGTAGTGCAAAAATTGGATCTTAAGATATGGCATGAACGTTTGGGACACTTGAATGTCAAGGAAATACAGAAAATGTGCAAAAACAATGCCATAACTGGTGTAGACTTATCAGACTGTGACAAGTTCGTATGTGAGGGTTGTGCTTATGGCAAGCATGCTCGTCAACCATTCCAGAAGTCAAAAAGGGGATCACTACAACCAGGTGACATTATTTACAGCGATGTCTGTGGACCTTTTAGTGTGCCATCTGTACAAGGCATGAAATATTTTGTCATTTTTAAAGATGCTGCTACAAGCTTCAGATATGTATACTTTTTGAAAAACAAAAGTGATGTGCTAGAATATTTTAAGAAATATAATGCAAAAATTAAAAATAATTTTACACATGGTGTACGCATATTACACAGTGATAATGGGGGAGAATATACTAGCAAAGATTTCAAAGAATACCTGGATCATGAAGGTATTACTCATGAACTTACCGCCCCTTATACGCCTGAACAAAACGGGCGGGCTGAACGCGAAATCAGGACAATAGTTGAAAGTGCTCGATCCATGCTTTATGCTCGTAGTGTACCACTCAATCTATGGGCAGAAGCAGTCAATTGTGCGGTTTATTTATTAAATCGTACGTCGTCTAGCCAGACTCCAAATATTACACCTATGGAGCTATGGAGTGGGGTAAAACCTAGTTTGGATCATGTCAGAGTGTTTGGATGTGAAGGATATGTCCATGTGTCAGATCAGCTGAGAAAGAAGCTTGATTGCAAAAGTCTAAAGATGATGTTAGTTGGCTATGATAATACTAACTATAAAATGTATGATTTAAATACAAAAAGAATAACAGTATCGAGGAATGTAATTTTCAATGAACAGAAAAGTTCAGAAATAAGAAGAAATGAAGCTCAAATTTTTATCTGTGATAGTGATGAAGAAGATCAAGAAGCTGAAGAGGTGACAGGTAATATTGAGAGAAATTCGGGTGGTCAGGTCAGTTGTGATAGTGATGACAGCACACATACTGCCATCGATGAAAATGATATAACCTATGAACCTTCGCAAGAAATTGATCTTACAGATTCAAATAGATCAAATATCAATTTAAGACCACGAAGAAATCAATTTTATGAGGCAAATTTAATGGAGTTAAATGTTCCTGTAACCTATGATGAAGCGATTAACAGTGAAGATCATAAGTTATGGCAGGAGGCTATAAATGAAGAACTAGAAGCTCATCATATTAATAACACCTGGAGTTTTATTGATAAGAAAAATCATAGAACTATAACTTCAAAATGGGTTTTTAATATCAAAAGAAACCAAGATGGTCAAGTAGACAGATATAAAGCTCGACTTTGTGCTCGAGGGTTCTCCCAAATTAAAGGAATTGACTACAATGAAATATTTTCACCTACCACAAGATATGAGTCTATAAGGATACTGTTATCTATCTCAGCAGAAAATAACTGGAATATAAGGCAATTAGATGTTAAAACAGCCTTCTTGTATGGAGAGTTAGAAGAAGATATTTTTATGGAAATCCCAGATGGAGTGAAAGCACCTGAAAATAAAATATGTAAACTGAATAAATCCCTATATGGGTTGAAACAATCATCTCGTTGTTGGAACAAGAAATTCACTAATTTTTTATTGAAGTATGGTTTTATTCAGTCACAAGCAGATAATTGTGTGTTTGTATGTAATTTTCATGGCATTAAAGCTTTGTTAATTCTATATGTAGATGATGCTTTAATTATGTCTCAGTCAAATATAATATTAGATGAAATTGTGAATTACTTAAAGCAAGGATTTAATATCAGAGAGTTGAGTTTAAATAAGTTTGTTGGCTTAGAAATTTTGAAAACTGATGATTCAATTTGTATTAGTCAAAGACAGTATATTGAACAGTTAATAAATAAGTTTAATATGAGTACAGCAAACCCTTGTAATACACCTATTGATGTAAATGTTCAAATAGTTAAAAATGTTGATAATGAACAGGTTAATTTTCCCTACAGGGAAGCCATAGGGTCATTATTGTTTTTATCTACTGCAACTAGGCCAGATATCTCATATGGTGTTAATCTGTTAAGTAGATATATTAATAATCCTAGTTTACATCATGTAACTCAGTTGAAGAGAATATTTAGATATCTTATTAAAACTAAAGATTTGTGTATAAAGTATCAAGGTCATGAAGATTTAGTTGGATATTCAGACTCAGATTTTGCTGGAGATTTAGATACAAGAAAATCAACCACTGGTTATATTTTTATGTTAAATGGTGGTCCAATATCTTGGGCTAGTCAAAAACAATCTTGTATTTCTTTATCAACAACTGAGGCTGAGTTCATGGCTGGATGTGAAGCTGCCAAAAATCTTTTATGGTTAAGACAGTTTTTCAAAGAAATAGATGTTGGTCAGAATTGTACGACATTATGTATTGATAATCAAAGTACTATTAAACTGATAAATAATCCTGTTTATCACAAGAAGACAAAACATATTGATATAAAATTCAATTTTATTAGAGAGAAGGTGCAGCAAAAGTTAATTAATATTAAATATGTACAAAGTTCTGAACAACTTGCTGATATTTTTACAAAGGCTTTACCTACTCTTAAATTTGAACATATTAGAGAAGAAATATTGTCTGTTATGTAGTTTATTTTTTTTTTGTTGTTTTGAAGCAGGTAGACTACATGTAGAAGAAAAAGATGATGTTTTTTGTTATATAAAATTTAGTGGGAGTATTGAATTAAATTTCATTCTGATACTCTTGGCTGTATGCATGTATCTGTGCCTGTGTTTTATAATGATGTGTAAGTTCTTAATTCTGACGGTTGGTGTCGCTGTCGTCCCTTCCATAGTTTTACTTACTGTGTCATGTACGTTTGATAATTAAATAAATATATTATTTAGTTCAAGCTATAGAAATCTTGTTTATTATTATATCTCGAAGTGATATGACTCAAATAGTTTTTGTATATTCCCTCTAATGCCATATGCTTCAAGTTTCTTAAGTAGAATATTGTGTTGAACACAGTCAAACGCCTGAGTCATGTCACAGAATATACTACACACCGGTTTATTTTGATCCATACACGTCATTACTGTGTATAAAAAATCATAAATTGCCATGTTAATAGTTTTTTTTTCCCTAAAACCTTTTTGTTCATTGCACAGGATCTTGTTTTGTTCTAAATATGAGTTTAGTTGTTTATGAATGTATTTTTCAAAGATTTTGGAAATTATAGGGATGAGCGATATCGGTCTATAATTCGCCATCAACTCTTTATTGTCTTTCTTAAACAATGGCTTTACGATAGAAGTCTTTAGCGCAGTTGGGAATATGCCAGCACTGATACTCAAATTAATTATGCAACTTAAAGGAGAACTTATGACGCCAGCCACTGCTTTGAGTATTTTTGTGGAAATTCCATCGTAGCCTACACTATTTGTGTTTGTCGTTATCTTAATTATAGAATTTATGTACAAAAGGAATAAAATTGGGCCTAATACACTTCCTTGTGGGACGCCATATCTGTTGTACTTGAGTTCGGATGAGTGAGGTATCATGTCGTTATTTCTATCCACTTTTGTAATGGTAACCCGCTGTTGTCTGTTACTTAGGTATGTCGATATCCACTGAAGCACTACGCCTCTAATTCCTACTGCCTCTAGTTTCTGTAGTAACAGGTCATGAGACACTAGGTCAAAGGCTTTAGATAAATCGAAGAATAAACCTGTAGTAAGACGGTTTTGATTAATATTCGTCAATATAGTTTTTATAAGAGTGAATATAGCTAGTGTTGTGGATTTATTTTTTTGAAAGCCGAACTGTTCTTTCTCAATTATGTTAAATTTATTACAAAATTCGATCAATCGTTTGTACATGCACTTTTCAAAAATCTTCGACAAAATAGGTATTAATGTTATTGGGCGATAATTATTAACATCAGACTTTTCTCCTTTTTTAAAAAGTGGTTTAACAATTGATACTTTTAATGCTTCAGGAAAAGTACCAAGTGAGAAAGATAAATTAATTAAATGTGTTATAATTGCACTTAGTTCAAAAGTACATTCTTTTATAATTTTCGTATTAATTTCATCGTATCCTTCAGAATTTGAGTTTTTTAATGATATTATCTCCGTTCTAACTTCATTTTCAGATACAGGTTTGAGGAACATCGAATGAGCTGCTGAATTTTTCTTAGGGCTTGTTTTTATATCCGTACTACTAGAAGTATGCGCCATATTAATGAAGTGCTCATTGAAGGCAGTTGCTATTTCTATAGGATCCGAGACTACTGTGTTATCAATTTGTATATTTTCTATATTGTTCTTGAAGTTATTGTTCACGATTTCGTCCCTAATTACTTTCCATACAGCTTTGCATTTGTTTTCATTTTCGTTAATAAACTTAATATTTGCGTTCTTTCTTGATGTGTAGATACATTTCTGTAAGATTTTTGAATACTGCATATATTTACTTTTATTTTTTATATTTTTATTTCTATAATATTGATAGCGTAGAGACCGTTTTGTTTTACAACTTTGTTTCAGTCCTTTGCTTATCCAGTTTTGTTTCTTTTGATTAGTTTTAACTTTAACTTTTATTTTTGGGAAGCATAAATTATAGAAAAGGCATAATAACTCATGAAACGAACTGAATGCTACATCGATATCATTTTCTGCGTAAACTTCTGACCAGGACACATTTTGTAAACATTCCTTAAACTTCTGAATATTATTCAAGCTGTAGTCTCTTTTATAGATATAGTATGCTGCCTGTTTTATTTGTATTTTATGTCTTAAAGGAATGCTTAACATTTGAGCTGTATCATGGTCGGACAGATGGAGAGGCATTACTGTAGCAATAGCATCCGGAATATTACTGAGAATATGGTCAATACATGATGACTTGCGTGTTGGTTCATTTATATGTAATTTTAGATTATAATTGTACGAAAGATCTAGTAATTGATTAGTTATGTTGCCTTTTTTGAGAGTATTAATGTTAAAGTCACCTACTATAACCACATTTATTTTTGATTTATATTTATGAAATACATGTTCTAAAAGACCATTTAACTTAAAAAAGAATTGGGTGGGGTCTGATTGAGGTGTTCTATAGACACAAATAATTATTAATTTATGATAAGTAAGTTCTATACCGCACGCTTCGAACGTATTTTGTATAGCGTGGGTATTTATAAATGGTAGTTTTTTGAAGATAAGGTTTTTTTTTACTAAAATGCAGGTTCCGCCTCTTTGTTTTGTTTTTTACCTAGATAACTCACCAGTTAGAATCCATCTTCCCATTCTTAGTGTTCCAAGAAAGCTGGTGCCGGTTGGCGAGCACGGCGGCAGTGAAGGTGGAGCCGTTGTTGCCGCCCCAACCCACCAGCATCACGCCCACTCTGCCCACGCGGCGATCAGTGCGGATGCCCAGCGATTTGCGGATCGGTCGCGCCTGGGGAAATGTGGGCATTTAGGAATTGTTTACGGTAATAGAAGAGGGGAGGCAGGAATGATAATTGGATATAGGGCATGTGAGCCTAGGTTTTGCCCGCAGCTTTGACCATGTGTAGGTCGAAAATTATACCATGGGAAAGATTCCAGATTATTTTGAACCAACAAAATGATTTGTATCATCTAAACACTGTCTAGACGGAGCAACTTTTATTGTTGCTTCAAGTTTTATGGTATGCTACGGCAATTAAATTGCACCGTGTAAATCGGGCTTTATCTTGCAGATTAGTTTCCATTTGAAAAAAAAAAATTACATTCATCAGATGATGGAAACATGTTGATAGATAGACAGACTGAGACTGAAAATCTTCTACAGTCCGTTCAGAGTCATTTTACCTCTGACAGCAGCAATCCAACATCAACCTTATTGTAACGAAGCTAAAGATCACTTTAATTTTGAGACTTGTCAGTGGCAGCAATTCATCAGCAACCTTAACCTCTCAACTGTAGATCGGAGAAATATAATTGTGTCTCATAACGTGACAGTTGAGGGTATGAAAATAAAGATTACTATCATTTAGACAGATCATTAGCCCCCCGGGCCCCCTGGCCCCCTGGGCAGAATCATAATAGGATAATAAGTATTATGTCATCATAATTGAAATTGTAAAACAGTCACAAACTGACAATTCATAATTTATTTCATAGCACGCAATTCATCTGTTTGACAGTTCTGTATGGAGATTCGTAAAATAGTCCACAAATTATTAATTGCTTTATTGAAGTTTAATGTCAAGTAGCACAATCATAATAAATTGCTGGGAATTCAGGAAATTAATCGCTTTTAGAGGAATTGCTTAATGTGGCCTTTTTAAGCCCCTAGTAAAACATAATTGTGTCTCATAACATGACATGAGGGTATGAAAAAAAAGATTACTGTCATTTTGACAGATCAGTAAAAAAAACTGTGAATGGTCTTTTATAGGTTTTGTTTTTATGTTGATGTTCAGAATGGTTTATTATCACGGGCCTAGAGAATTCAAATAATGCTTTATTATTTTATGTTTTTAATAAATACCTGTTGATTTTAAATGTTATGTTAGTGCCCTGTACGTTGTATAGTTGAATAAATAACTATTATTTTACAAGGCAGTTGCCTCATATGAAAAATTGTATTAAATGAAAAATGAGTTATGTATGTTCATTAGGTGTTTAGGTGTACCTACCGCAGACTTTATATTTACTGTCAGAACCATTTTCATAGTTGTAATGGGCTTTGTTTTGTAGTGCTATGGATTAACAAATAATTTGTATGAGCTTTTTTTTTTTTTTTTTTTGAGGGTGGGAAATCATCAAATAACTTCGCCCGCTCTGGGTGGAGCGGAAGGGCGTGTCAGACTTTTACTGACTAAAACCCACCCGTGTTCCTCCAGTTGCCTATGCCGCGGTATCTTCTTCAAACAACCCGCAACCCCAGCGGCAATTTCTATGAGCTAAAGTTTAAATTTGCCTCCACTGAGATGTCATGAACACAACATGATAACACATTTAGAATAAATAGATTTAGATGTCAGTAACTCAACCACAAAATTATGAATAAGATTCTTATTATCAACAAATTCATAATGTGTTCTAGTTCACTTTAAAGGTGTATCTATATACAAATATAGTAGCAACCTGTTCCTTCTGGAACATGCATAACAAATCAATACGGCGTCGAAAGCAAATGCCGCGAAACGCATTTACTTACATATCAACAAAAATATGCTTACCGTCACCGCGTCGCCGTTTCTAGTCACCAGAGTCTCTTCATATTCATAGTCCGAATAAATATAATCATCAGTATATTTAATATTAGGGCTTGAAATAACCAAAGACGGTGTTTTTTCCATTTTCAGCTTACAAATTCTTTTTCAGGTTTGTTACGAGAAACTGCGATTAGCTAGTCCTTGTTCTGTATAAAGGGATCTAGTTAATACGTGGCCACAGTTGGCGCGGTTAACAGATTCAATGTTTAATTAATTGCAGCGTCGCCGACACCAACAAAATATCGACAAGGTTATGAGCAAGAGCAACTGAGCAAGCGATTCGTATTCCGGTCCGGCAATGTGATTATGTGAGACAACTCAACTTGACAATGATTGCGAAAGTGACGTGAGTCGTGACAACTCAACTGACAGCTTACAGCAGTCAAACTCAAATTTGACGTAGACGAATCACGCATAGAGCCAGAACGTAGTGATGCCCCATTAGCAGACCCATTAAACTAAGAACTATCGAGGTCTTCCACTTTCCCAAAAGGCTTATTGCCGTGTAAATGAATAATGACATCATCAAGCTCTCTCTAGGAGCATACAACCAAAATAAAAAATAGTTCCACAATCTTGAATATCTTAACTTGCCGGCGTCATGTCGTGTTATAAGTCTGTTTCTTGATTAACTGTTTGTCGAAGATATTCTCGTTTCAACTACTCAGGGCAGTGCCCTTAGTACGTAAGTGTGAGGCTCGAAGCCCTCGTCGAACACTGTATGTATGGTATTTACATTATTTTTAGGTAATAGGTTTGGGTCGCCTTGATTACTACGATTAAAATTAACATCCCATTGATTACTAACAATCAAGCATTTAAAATGTGATGCAATTAATTGCAGAATTGCGATTATGCAATATTTTGTAATGAGTAAGTACACCTGCATTGGCTGAAAAAAGAGCACACATTCACGAGTTCTTATAAATTCATCATAGTCATACTATACTTTTACCTTCACCGCTCTTTGCCAACAAAGTACAATACACCTATAATGTACATTATTAATTTATTAAACCTCGCCCACACTCATAGCTACCTACTTGGTATACCTACATAGAAAGTACCAAAGGTACAACAACCGTAATGTGATATAGAATAGATAGGTAGGTACAAGGTATTGTAGTAATTACATGTTGGTTCAAATTCAAATGTATAATATTCGAGCCACAAGCCTGTTAAATCTCTTGTTCTTCTCATTTTATTACTGGTTCATCTTAATGCCATACAAAATGACAAATACATTACTCATTCCAACGTGTAGACGGAAGGATGGAATCTAATAAAAACAAAACTATCCGAATCCGTCAGCCTCTATTCTCTTGTTTGCGCATGTAGTGGTTGCGTGTATGGTTACATTATACAGTGTACCTGTGTACATCTACACACTACTGTATGCCGATGTGAAAAAGAGATTGAAGTACTCACGCACACATTCTCACCTCTACTAACTAACAATGTACTACCTACCTACTATATCTAATTTATTTAGAGGAAGGGGCACAAAATTGGGTTGAAAACTTAAAAAAAACTTAAAACGCAGTCATTAGCAGTCATTTTAAAGTTTCTTTTGTTTAGTTAAAGCCGAAAACAAATAAAAAGTCAATCAGATACATTTTTGCTTCAATGTTTATGTCAATAAAACACCACGGTACGTGCTAGTGTATTTCCGATTCCTGCATGTATTGTTATTTTAGCGTTTTATCTGTGTATGTACGCACCTATGTAATTAATATTAAAGAGTATCTATAAAATTATACACATTCCTACACAGAAGATATGCCGCTTGCCTCTAATACAATTTATAAAGTTGTATATTAATTACAGTATAATAAAGCATGCGGGGGGCGAGGGGGCGCGCCGCGCTCTCATATTCCGTATATTGATTGTGTGCGAGGGGGCCGGGGCAAGGAGGGGGCCACGGCGTGCCCCACTCTGTTTTTTACGACACGGCTTTCTGTGTAACATAATTATTGTATTAATTTTGTGAAATGTTTCGGTGTTATTTGTGAAAAATCGAGAAGTCGGTAAAGAGATTTGCGAGGTAAGAAATTCTCACCGGCATGATTTTTGACGAAATTCCGTTTTGCCGAATAAAATATAAATAAAATTTTATAGCTCTAAATTCCGTCGGCGGCGCGTACCTACGGTATATTACACTGTCATACCGCGTACGTATAGTGTTTTTTACGGGCATCGTTCTAAAAATAAGTTGTAATAATTATAATTTTATGTAGCGGTCGCAGCAGAGTCGGTTTTCTGTCGATTAACCATCAGTCGTCAAGAAGTGTGATTTGTGATTGAAAAGTGTATGTGGTGGTGCAGATGCAGGGGCTGGTGAGCGATAAGACGTTCCACTTGAAGTGGAACAACCACCTGCAGAACCTGAGCCAGCTGTTCACGACCATATACTCGTCGTCGGCGCTCGCGGACGTGACGCTCTCCTGCCGCGACGGCACCCTGAAGGCGCACAAGCTCGTGCTCTCAGCATGCAGTCCGTATTTCGAACAGATATTCAAGTAAGTGCTCGCATTATACATTGTAAAACGCATTCGTACTAGGTTTCCATTTAAAAAATTGGGTATTTATTACACATCAGTTTTAAATCTGTTCCATTTGGTCATTATGACATCATTATTTTTTCTAGTGAAGTTATTTTTAATACCATGTAATGTATACAGACAGGAACAAAGTATATTTTGCATTCAGCCTGGGTTTTAAACAGCAATTTTAAAATATAATTATATTTAATTAATGTATGTACATAAGAAATGTTACATAAATGTCATAGGAGTCGAATATATACAATAATTACTTTTATTATCTTGTGATAACAGAAGAAAAATTATGTCTGGTTAATAAATAATGAGATAGTGTGTTATATTTAAATGAAAGAACATGTAGTTATTATAAAAATGTTTGTTTTTTTTGCTAGGGACAACCCATGTCAACATCCAATAGTGATTCTGAAGGGGATCCCCTTCTCGGAGATCAACCTCCTTGTAGAGTTTATGTACAAGGGTTCGGTGGATGTCCAAGAGCTGGATCTGCAGTCTCTGATGCACACCGCGTCAGAGCTAGAGATCCGGGGGCTTGCGTATGAGGCTAGAGACAATGCTGCACAGATGTTGAATGTGAACTTGGAGTATCCATCATATCCTGCCACTTCCGTGTCTGCACAGCCCACTTACTCACAAGCTAGGACTGATGTGGAGAGGCTGAAACAGGTGAGTTTTCTTTGCCTATAATAACATTATTATTCATCAAAGCTGGACTAACATTTGTACCAAAGGTTCCGTTTTGGTGGTTGGTTGGTTTCATTCAATTTATTAATTACAGCTTTACATTTGGCAATAAACATTGATCTTGGCAAGATATTAAAGGCTCTCATAGACAGGTGCGACACAACAGCGCACCGCAACTCTTGTAGAACAGATTCTATGAAAAGTTCATGGATATTGTTCTACCAAAATCGCATTGCACTGTCGCATCGCGCCTGTCTGTGGAACTATGAGTGTTAAGGCTCCCCCTTAACACTCATAGTTCCTGGGAGATAACCAAAAAAATGTGTAAAAAAAACTAAATGAAATCATTACACTTCATAATGGAATTCTTCATTTATGTTATTCTTATTCAAATGAAGGTAATTAAATTTGAAAGGAAACTTAATACCTACTGTGAATTTTATGACTTGTTATCAAATGAACAATTAGATAACAGGTGGTCTAGCTAGGAATATGGAGATATAAAGCTATAAAAGTATAACATTACTATGAACCTAAGTCTATCTAGTAGGCATTGTCCGTTTATCCTGCTCAGTTTCTTCACATGGTAAGAAACATTACTCATTTGCATATCTTCACCAGTATCTAGCCGTTATCAAAATGTTAGCAATAGACAAGATTTTGTTTTGCGTAATTAAACTCTCTTACATAAATGTGCAGAGCACAGCACATCAGCATATTATAATAAAGCAGAATCTGGATAGATACTAGAAATTAAAAAAAAACCTTTCAAAATAAAAGTGATTCAAGTTTTAAATGAGATATTTTCTCATGATGTTGTTAATTCTTTTAGGTGATAATTGGACAAAATAAAAATATTTTCCATAGTTTTTACAGTTCTTGGTTAACGGTTTTACCTTAACAGTCGTTATTAAATATGAAACAGAATAATTTTAACAATATTAATCAATATTTTTGTCATTCACACTTACAAGTATAATTTATTGTTGGTTGTATGATGCGCTTGGCATTATTTTTATGAGGAACACTGCCTTTTTTATGATTTCATTTCCAAGGGTGAAAACAGAACCCTATTTCAAAGTATGTATGATCAAGGAAACTTACATCTGACTAAATTTGAAAACAAAATCCTGTGCACACGATGACGTGAAGCGTTACTGAGCAAGCAAGCAAGCCTTATGGTGCATAGATGTTTGTTTCTCCGATAGTACCATTCCTAACACTAAAATGGTACATTATCATATCAAAACATAGTGATATATAAAATTAACCTGAACAGGGGTGCTAAAACGGCCACTTTGGCAGAATCATAATAGGGTAATATTATGAATAATATTTGAAAGCGTAAAATGGTCACAAACTGACAATATAATTATGAATTGTCAGTTTGTGACCGTTTTTCGATTTCAAATATTATTCATAATATTATCCTGTTATGATTCTGCCAAAGTGGCCGTTTTAGGCCCCCAGAAGTAGATTTTAAATAAACCCATGGTGATACATTTTTATTTTTAAGGAGGTTCCGCAAACCACTTAAGATCAATTAAAAATAATTGCCTTAATTGAACTCACCATGATTATTATTTTTAGGGTAAATTATGGAAGCTACTAGTATGGTTATTCCAATTAAATTTTACATACCTTAAGAAAAAAATAAAATCAACTAAAATAGTAATTGCCCAGCGGTGGTATAAAATGGGCAAATTAAAAAAAACACAGTCGGCTTGTACTTGTTACAAGTATCTAGGTACTTGTTAATCAGATAATATATCATTAAATAAATATTATGACGTAATTTAGAGTTAACTCGTTGAGTCATGGTAATTCAACTTTTTCATTTGCTTAAGTGCTGACTATTCGGGTATTTCCTATAACTACCTATTTTGGTTTGAAAATTATTATTTTTCTTAAAAAAAAAGTAGCCTTGAACATTATTCTATTACTGTCAATAATTATTTAAATTTCGTAACAAAAAGAATAAATATACTTAGCGAAGCGAAGGTACTTTTGTGTGCTTTGTTTGCGTAATACTTTTTTATAGATCTGTTTGACGTAGTTATGACGAAAAGAGATGTAAAATCCGGGTATTCATAATTTATTACTAATTTAACAAAATATAATGTTTTTTTCAAATTCATCAATAAGGTGAAACATCAACAGGGAAAAACTTTGATTTTACGATAAGAATAGAGATTCTTAGTATGTATCATCTTACCTACTAGCACTGAAAGGCATAAAAAATTGAAAATTATAATTTTTCCTAATTATTTGATATTTCCTTTTTGTACAGTACGTACGCAAAATACGCGCTTTGACGTGGAGTTGCGGGCACCAGACTGTTTTACAATTTATATAAGTTCTCTCTGGAGCCCCAACCACCGGTAGCTTGGTCCCTGCTCCCGACACCGGTCGACTCCTTTTTAGGGTTCCGTACCCAAAGTGTAAAACGTGACCCTATTACTAAGACTCTGCTGTCCGTCTGTCACCAGGCTGTCTCATGAACCGTAATAGTTAGACAGTTGAAATTTTCACAGATGATGTACCTATGTTTGTTGCCGCTATAGCAACAAATACTAAAAAACAATAAAATAAATATTTAAGGAGCCCCCTTAAATATTTATTTTATTGTTTTTTACATACAACAAACGTGATTTTTTTGCGGTTTTTATAGATAATAATCGTACGGAACCCACCGTGCGCGAGTCCGACTCGCACTTGCCCGTTTTTTTTTTTTTTTCATATTTTTAAATGTTATTTTTTATGTCCTTTTTATAAAGAAATACTAAAAATGTAAAGTTGAGGAAAAGTGAAAATTAGGTGTGGGATTATTGGGTGACACTACAAATAAAATTGAACAATATCAGCAAATTAAAAAAAATAAAGCAGGGTATAGTGACGCATCAATAGCTTCATCTCTCCTACCAATAGACTTTCTACCAGAGACAAACACATCAAAACCGGTCTAGTTGTTTTCGAGATAACTGCAAACATAAATTCATAGGTACATGCCCATTTATTATTTTCTAGTGTAATATACCAATTAAGACTGTTCTTACACGTGTATGAAACACAATTTATATTATTAAATTAACATGCAATTGTAATAACGAGAAAAGTTAGTCATTTATTATTTGGCCGCGCCGTCATTGTCGGTGACTGTACATAACTGTGGAGTACATTCATAAACAGTTATTGTACTTTATGCCATTTGCCATTTCACACTGTTTAAGAATATTATGGAAGTTTTTACAGATTTTGGAAAAACCAGGTCATATTTTAAAGTGTTTTTTTACAATATTTTAAGTGTAATTGGCCAGTGGCCAGTAATGTTACATTTTAATTAATAATGTAGCCTGTCAAAATTAACATAATGTATTTCCAAGGCCAAAATAAATTGGCTAGTTTCAGAAAATCAGATGGTCATGTAGAAAATAGTTACCTATAATTATTTTCACGTGACTGTCCGAAATTTTATTAACGTCATTAAAATTTTTGTGTGCAAAAAATGTGATTATAGGCTATTTATAATAATCATTATATTATCACCATTTAATAATATTAAACAATATTAAAATTCAAGATAAATGTATTGTTTTCAGATAACTTTGGGTTATGGAAGTAAAAATTTATAATAATTTCGCGATAAAGTGTTTAAACACCATCCATATCTTTATATCTAGAATGTGGTGGAATTTTTGTAGAATTATTACGTAAGCTGAAAAATATTCATACCATATTAGACTATTATTATAAAACATTATGTTTCGATACAAACAACCATTTATAATGCTTATAAAAACGTGATTTTGAACTAGCAAAACTTAGGGGTCTGTCCAAATACTTCCGGGAATCCGGGTGAGGTACTTCCGAGATCCGGGCAGTTCGAGCCCGGAAGGCCTTGACCCAGAACTGTGTGCCTGTGCAAACCACATAATAATATGGTCTGTACATACTCTTGTGCCACTAGAGTCGACATTGATATGGGTAAATTGACGTTACTACCCGGTTAGGCTAATTACCCCCGAATTCTAAAACGACTGTTAACTTTGAAATTCGTAATTAAAAGTCTTTCTGTGGCATTGGCAACGCATACTCAGCCTTTAAGTTTCCAATGCTGGGACAAAGGTCTCGGCTCTGTGATTGTGATCCACCAAATCACAAATTTCTCCGAATTTTTGCTTCTAGGATTTTCCTCAGCCTTTAAGTTTCCAATGCTGGGACAAAGGTCTCGGCTCTGTGATTGTGATCCACCAAATCACAAATTTCTCCGAATTTTTGCTTCTAGGATTTTCTTTTTTCTTCACGATGTTTTCCTTCACCGTTTTGAGAGCAGTTTGACTTGCAGCGAGAATTAACGGCGACTTAAAATTGTGTTGCGTTCTACAGGTTGCGTTTGAGAATTCGGTCGTTATTCTAGCTCTACTACAGATTAATACAGATGGGACACTCCGCAGTTTAAGTATGAAGCCAATTCAGTAGGTTAGAAGGTATAAGAGTTACGCGATAGAAAGAGAGGCAATTTGTAGGTGAATATAACTGCAGGTAATAAGCGTTGTGCGACCTGAATTGCACTTTATTGTGTTGTAGCAAAAGTCGCTTTTTATGTATATGGTTTTGCGGAGTGTCCCATCTGTATTAATCTGTGACGGTACCAAGTTTTAATGCTCCGTGGGTGGTAGAAGAACGATCGACATTTTGTTACCAGTTACCACCTTAGTAAGGTCGACGTTTTCTTCCTACCTTCTGTCTGGCGGTGAACGGGGGGCAGTAACCTTTTCCTCTCGTCTAGTTTTTATTGCATGCGGGTATGATAAGGCTGCTAATACATTGTATGTATTTCCATTATTCCTAGAACAATGTAGAAGTCACATAGGTAATTACGTACCTATTATGATTCAATAGAAAAAGTAATAAAAGCATTTCCTGTACTTAACCTAAGAAGTTACACAACGGAATTGATTAATTTTTGAATCTCGATCAATTTTTCAAGGTTCCGTAACTCAACCGGGTTCCGGAACCCTTATAGGATCACTTCGTTGTCCGTCTGTCTGTCTGTCTGTCAATACCATTTTTCCCAGGAACGCGTGGAGGTATCAAGTTGAAATTAATATAGAATACGTAGGTCCATAGTCCCTTGGAGTTCTAAAAAATCAGGCTTCTAAGTCAGCGCAATAAAAAAATACGGCCATTTATGCGACATATTTTGATACTCGCAAGTAAATCAAAACCTATAGGGTACTTCCAAAAGTCCTAGAATCTTTACATTTGGCAAGAAGCAAGATCTCACAGCACAATTAAAGGAAAAATTGCGAAAATTGTTAATTAGTCCTTCTATCACATAAATAAATATTTTCAAGTCACAGACAAGACCCTTTTTCTCAGGAACGTGTGGAAGTATCAAGTTGAAATAAATATCAAATACGTAGGTCTATGTATTTCTTCCATTCTGTATCTGGAGAAGGACGTTGTTAGCTGCGCTACAGTTTATACTTTTGCAGCTATCATCGTTTTACTTTTGTACCTACTTCTTGTGTTATTGTTCCAAAATTAATTTTTTAATTTTTTTTTATTGTCCTTTGAGGGTTTCAAAAAGTTTGCGACAGTAATTTGTAATTTTATCACACAGTATTTTTTTTTTAGTATTACTATGTTAAGTTTGTTTTTGGAATAAATTCTTTTCAATTACGGAACCCTTCATTGTGCGTGGTCCGACACGCACTTGGCGGGTTTTTTATAATAATCATAATAATAAATTAGACATTATTTATAATCAATGTGACTCGAATGATTCTGGTCGTTTTTACAATATTAATTATTTAGGTGTCCACTCAGATTGATGACATAATTAGTGAAATATAGTTTGATTAGAATCACAACTAGTTTTGGTATAATTTATGAGCTAATTCTGCATAATTATTTCAAACATATCTCAAATATACCTATGTTACTAAGACAATTAAAAAACATACTTTTTAATGTAATTTGCTTATACATGAGAGTATTGCCAAATTCAATGTTTACTGCTAAGATGTATAAGGACACGGTGTAAGTGGCAATCATTATGAACAACTTTTATTATGGGACCAAACCTGAAATCGCGAAAAAAAAATCAACTGTTCAGTACATTTCTGTCTGTTCGCATAATTCGTCATTCGTCATTTTTTTCGCGATTTCAGGTTTGGTCCCATAGTAAAAGTTGTTCATAATGATGAGTACAATGACCCCTTTAAAAATTGCCAATTTTTACACTTACACCCTGTATTAAAAGTAAAAACCCCTACAATCCATATCAAAACACCATAACGGGCAAAAACCGGGATCACTTCCAACCCAAAAAAACTTCCACCGCCACCACATAACTAACGCTTACTTACCCTACCAGAGCTTAACTAACCTTCATCCAGATCATTACCTTACATCACAAATAATTCCTAGATACACATGTACCAGCAATCCATGATGCGAGCGGAGGAGATACGTCGGCGTCGTCGAGAGGACCCTCCCACCACGCATACCGCTGTCAACAATATCTTGGCGGCTGCGGCGAGGGAGATGGAGGAAGCTATGCACGCGTCTCGCGGCATGGTTGGAGATAGAGTCGTTGCTAGTATACAGACGGAGCATGACCAGGGTGAGTTGGAGATAGAGCCTGGCACACGAAACATGATCCTGAAAAATAGCGGCAAATTCAAAAATCTAGCTCTGGTATCACTGCGTATGATAGGTAAATACATTTTGATACTTGAAATACATCATGGATTAATGGACAAATATTATTGTCCTTTTACATCATACAATTTTTAACGGCTCAACCAATTTTGATCTCGATTTTTTGAATTTGCCGCTATTTTCCAGGCTCATGTTTCGTGTGCCAGACTCTATCATTAATTATTGTCTCTAAGAAACTCTGGGCCACACGCTACAGCGACAAAACACCGCCACAAAGCTGCTGACTACAGTTTTCGTACATTTTATACAGGGTGTTAAAGTAATTGCATGCCATAGCTTAGGGGTAGGTTCAATATCGAAAAAGGAGAAAAAAAAAACAAAAAATGGTTGCAAGATCAACCTAATTTAGTACCTAGTAACTTAAAATAGCAAGCATTAAAATTATCGCGAGCCGTTTTCAGTAGCAAATAATGCGCAACAACGCGTTCGATAGTAGGTAAGTAATTAAAGCATTTAAACAAATAAAATAATTTTACAGTTGTTTTATCTCACGAAAGCCGGTGAGCCATACTTGTAGATGTAATGCGTATAGACACGCGCTCTTGTGTGCGTACCTGCAGGTAGCGCGCTCCCGAGCTTACGCACACAAAGACAATGTGCTTGTCACAGTTACACATACAAGTATGGCTCGCCCGCTTTCGTGAGATAAAACAACTGTAATTCTAAACGATTGCTATATGTATATTATAAGTTAATAGGTACTAAATTAGGTTGGTCTTGCAATATCTTTTTTGTTTTTATTTTTTTTTTCCTGGGTTCCTTTATCGATTCTGAACCTAGCCCTAAGCTATGATGGCACGCAATTTACTTTAACACCCTGTATAAATTCGCCGCACACGGATAACGCCGGTGGTCGCTGCACGCCACAATAGGCCGCTTCTCGCTTCGTGTGGCCGCCACCGACCACTAACTATGGGTTAAGAATACCACAGATTAATACGGATGGAACACTCCGCAAAATCATTTAAATAAAAAGCGACTCTTGCTACGGCACAATAAAGTGCAATTCAGGTCGCACAACGCATAATACCTGCAGTTATATTCACCTACAAGTTGCTTCTCTTTCTATCGCGTAACTCTTATACCTTCTGACTCGTTAGGGTTGTCTTCTTTTACGACGCGGCGCGTGAGTGAGTATCGAACTAAAGTACGAACCGGCCGATGCGCGGCAGCCCACACTGAATTGACCCAGTGAGATGAGCCCGCCGCGTACTTGTAGCTTCATACCTAAACTGCGGAGTGTCCCATCTGTATTAATCTGTGACTATACGGCCGAAATGTCTTGGCAAGTCTGAACATAGGCACTATGAACTTTCGCGCATGTTTTCTCACTCACACTCGCTTCATGTCACCATTTGATTCCTAAAAAAATTTACTGCGCAGCTTTCTGCGCGAAATTTAGACTCGCCAAGACATTTCGGCCGTAGTGTAGCGTCTGCCACACTGACCACTGACCACAAGTCGTCGCTAATTTAACTAACTGACGTATCTGGGGGCCTACTCCCTAAGCACGAAGCCCGTTGTTTCGGACTTCGTTACGGTCGTTTCTTACTCCGTATCACCTACGGATGGATGATTGGTTCGGGGCCCCAACGAAGTATGAATGACAACATGATTTGCCAGTTGTCCCTACTCCCGATGTGTTTTTGTCCGTCCGAAAAATTTAACTTTTACACTTGTTTTGATGGATGGATGTCAGACATACGGATAAACCGACGGACGGACTTAGGGAGTAGGCCCCCTGACAGTTGGACTAAGCCGATAGCCGCCCTAACTATAGTAATTTGATACATTTTCCAAGTCGCATCGATCTGTCTAAACGGCGTATCTGTAGCTATGCCTTACGGTCCCCATGATAATGCAAAAATCGAGACCGATGTATCTACAGTTTACAAAAAAATTCTATAGTTAGGTCGGCTAGTCCAAGATGTCTAAATCGGGGGTCTACTCCCTTGCACGGAGTCCGTAGTTTCGGCCTTCGGTACGGGCTTTTCCTACTCCGTATCACCTACTGACAGATGATTGGTTCGGGGCCCGAACGAAGTATGAATGACAACACGATAAGACAGTTGTCCCTACTCCCGATGTGTCTTTACCCGTCCGAAAAATTTAACTTTTACACTTTTTTTTGGTGGATCTTTATGTCATACGTTCGGACGAACGGACGGACTTAGGGAGTAGGCCCCCAGATACGTCAGTTAGTTAGATTAGCGACGAAGTGTCTGTCGCGCACTTCCGCTACATACAGCCAGCTACAGGTGGCGGCGTTTTGTGGCCCGTTTGTGGCCAGGCTTAGGCCTGCTTCCACCACTAATCACTAAATGCGCTGTCAATCGTTGGAAGATGACAGTGACAGAATTGTGATTTTTGGTGCAAGTGGGCCTAAGTCGAATCTTAAAATGTCAAATACCTCTGACAACATTTAGGCAGTGCATCTTATTTTTATGACTAAGTGCGTCCTAGAGAGAAAAGCCTGATTTAGACAGAGTCAATAGTTGACTCCAAACTAGAACCAAGTCAGCGCTGACCCGTTACTGTCTTCATGTAAATGGATTTGGTAGTCAGTATTACGACTACTGACTGCATGTAAACTGTGAAAGTCAGTTCTCGGCGCCAGCACTGATTTCGTTTGGATATACAACGTGTAATGTTAAATGCGCAAAACCTCTTAAGGGGTCATTGTACTCGGTATTATGAACAACTTTTACTATGGGACCAAACCTGAAATCGCGAAAAAATTCAGCTGTTCAGTACATTTTGACGAATTATGCGAACATAAATGACCTACTGAACAGCTGATTTTTTTTTCGCGATTTCAGGTTTGGTCCCATAGTAAAAGTTGTTCATAATGATGAGTACAATGACCCCTTAAGAGGTTTTGCGCATTTAACGTTACACGTTGTATAGTAATCGGTCTCAGATTCCACCTCACACGGATCAAATATTTGTTGCCCATAGGGTTTGAAACTAAGCATACGGGGTGCATAGTTCGCGTCATATGCATGCGAAAAAGTTTTCAACTGTCCCATAGAAAACTTCAATACGTACTCGACGCGAATGTATGGGTCGGCTGATTATTTTTTCATGATTACGATGTTGGTGCCATGGAAAAAGTTGTTCGGTTTGATGGTATATACTATACCACACCCTTAAATTTGACGAGGATGTAAAACGTATAATTCGAAGACCTTATTTTCCCAATCCTACGGCAGACCTACAAGTCATATTAAACCTTCAATCTCCCAACAGTGGCTGCATCATCAACAACAACGGATGTGAAGCTGAGCGTTGTGGAAGAGGAGCGTCCAAAGAAGCGGACTTCCATCCTGTCTCCGGATGATGACAGGCTCAGGGCCAAGAAGAAGCCCATGACTGTACGCTTCCAAGATGATAATAAGACTGATGAGCGCCATAAGGTCACTTCACCTGGTAAGTTTTTTTTTAAAGCTTTAGTTTTTTTTATTTTTTTTAGCAAATGTCGGAGGAATTACTAAAACTTTTCATGAAAATGTAATCTTCTTCGAAGTTCCTTGAATGCTGAGGATCACGAGTTCACGATCACATACGAGTCTAAGTTTTGCTCTCTTCTGCAATGTAGACTGTTTGGTACATGCTGCTTCCGATAGCCTTCTTGATCGCGTTTGTCCATCTTGCCGGTGATCTGCCTTGAGCGTGTTTTTCTTCCTCTCGGCCCAGTATCATAAGCTTTTCCAGACAATGCTTAGATGAAGTAAGTCCGGAACAACTGAAGACATGCTCCTGGCATATTGTTGATATCCACTTGGCGATGTTGAGTTGCTCCAGTATGGTAGAGGAGGCCTTAGGGCCTTAGTACATCTCCGCCGCGAAACCGCATGATTTTCCGCTACTCGAGTGGCGAAACAAACGGCAAGTACGGCGTAGTTCAATTCAACTGACTCGCATAAAGTCAGTTGAATTGAACTACTGCCGTTTCATTGCTATGGTTTGGCAGCGGAGATGGCTATACAGGGTATAAGGGACAGCCCTCCGCAAACTAACAGGGTGCATTCAGCTCATCATTTTGAATCATATTCCACCGGAAATTTTCTCAGGAAAATTGTCATTTTTTTAAATAGTTTTTTCAGTTACATTTTCTTTATTTCAATGTTAAGTTACATTGTGTGTTCGCAGCACTCCATTTATGTAAAAAAAAAACAGCAAAAAACAGTAAAAAAAAAACCAGCAATGGATGTTGAAATACTCTAACGAACAACGCGTGAAATCAGCTGTTCACTTTCTATCTAGCTACAGAGTTCATCGAACTCACCGCATACCTATTACCTACCCCTCCGAACCAGTAACAGACGTTCCGATTTGTGCACAAAAACACAAACAAATCAGGTTTATTGGATTCCCATAACTCTCCTGAAATTATTTCATGTACCGGTCATCTTAGTATGATATACTGAATTCACCCTATCCGTCTGCGGAGGGCTGTCCCTTACACCCTGTATAAGGCCCTTAAAATCTCGAATGTATTTAAAGGGTCGCGACCGGTTTATATTGACATGAGTAATGATAGATCTGTCCCATTAAAGGTCGTAGCACACATCACATCAACTCGGAAAGGGATCGTCACCGTATCAACTCGAGCCTTGCAGTATTCTTTGTATGAAACTCTACTGCAACGTCACTAATCGGAATCGTAACGTAATCGCCTCGCCTCGGGACAAGCTCATGAACCGCGGCGATACGGTGACGATCCCTTTCCGAGTTGATATTGTGCCTTTAAAAGGTTTAGCTTTGAGGAAAGGAGAAGGCCGTGAAGTATGTAATCATACAGTTCTGAACTTGATTTGAAATTAACTTAATATTATTCCTATCATAATAAAATTGCTCTTGAAAATTTAAGAACCTATGGAATAATTACCGTGTATCAATATTTAATGTTGAATTGATTTGCATTCAGTTCGATTTAAAATGAAAAAGAATTAGGGCCTGTTTCACCACCTACAATTAGTTTCCTATTAACTTGGCAGATAATTTCATACAAAATCAGTTCCGTTATTTAATATATTCGGTAAGTAGTGGCTACTCGGACATCGTGAAATAGGCCCTTAGTATTATTGCAACTGACTTAGGGTCTGTTTCACCAGCTACGATTAAGTTCCTATTAACTTGGCAGATAATTTCATACAAATTCTGTTCCGTTTTTGAATTTATTCGGTGAGTAGTAGCTATTCGGACATCGTGAAATAGGGCCTTAGAAGCATTTATTTTCGGAGGATTGATACAACTTTAGTCAGGTTTCCTAATTGTTTTTTACATACTTTTAAAATAAGGTTTTTTGTTGGAGGAATAAACTTATTAAAAGAATAATGTTAGAAGAAATGAATTTAATATAATAGAACCGAACAGCTTTATAAAAGAACAAGGAATTAAAGATGACAAGAATAGAGTAAAGAGTACAAACCATAACTTTTTGTACATAGGTACACACCTAATAAGTATAACATACAACATGCTCCCTCAAAAAGTTAATTGCATTGCACTCATAACACAAAAAGCATATAAAACTAGTAAAGAAAACCATTACAAAAACTAGGATATACCAATCATTTGCAAACAACTGCGATGCTTTGTTGGACCCAAAGGTTTCGTCAAAACATCTGCAGGTAACCTGTCGGTGGGCATATACCTAAGTTCAACGGTTTTATCGTTCACTTTTTCTCGGACAAAATGGAACTTAACATCTATATGTTTTGTCCTATTGTGGTGAACCGGATTCATGGCCAATTTTTGTGCACTCTGACTATCCGTATACAAAACTATGTTAAGGGACTTACCTGTTAAATCGGATATCAGTCGTTTTAAGAAGCACGCATCCTTTACTGCTGTAGCCAATGCCATATATTCAGCTTCAGCGGACGACAAAGCCACTGTGGGCTGTTTTTTAGCTTCCCACGAAATAGGGCCGCCTGCAAGTTCATAATAGAACCCAGTGTAGGATCGTCTATCAGTTGGACAATTTGCCCAGTCTGCGTCTGAAAAACCCGTCAAAGTTGTAGTATTAGCTTTTTCTTTCCTGTATGTAATACCACTATTTTTTGTCGCTTTCAGATAACGTAGACATCTTTTAGCAATATTCCAATGTGACTCATCAAATTTAGAGTTAAATTGACTCAAGTAGCTCACGGTGTAGGCTATATCTGGTCTGGTATTTACAGACAAAAACATTAGACAGCCAACTAACTCTCTGTAAGGGTACTCACACTCACCAATACCAGGCTCAAGGTTTTTCTTGACCATTGGGGTAGAAACACCCTTACAATCTTGCATGTTGAATTTCTTTAGCAACTTTTCAATATACGTATTCTGAGATAGCTTCATTCTATAATTATCATGGTAAATATTAATTCCCGTAAAGAAATTAATTTGTCCAAGATCTTTTGATGAAAAATATTTCTCAAATTGACATTTGAAATTGTCAAACGTAGTTTCATTTTTATACAAGATTACTAAATCGTCGACGTATACAGCCAGAACCAAGGAGTCTAAGTTCGCATTGTTTTTAAAAATACACGGCTCAGATGTTTGCATAAAACCAAGAACTGACAAAGTCTGTTTTAACTTTGTATTCCAGGCTCTTGGTGCCTGCTTCAATCCATAAAGAGACCGTTTCAAAAAACACACTTTCGACTCTTCCCCTTTCCTTACAAAACCTTCTGGCTGTGTCATGAAGATTTCTTCCTCTAAATCGCCATTCAGAAAAGCTGTATCCACATCCATATGGCGGACCTTATAATCTTCCTGCACTGCAAGCGCTAACAGGGTTCGCAACGATGAGTTACGTACAACCGGAGAAAAGATTTCGTGATAATCGACACCTTCTCTTTGTCGAAAACCTTTTGCTACTAGGCGCGCTTTATACCTAACAACGCCACCTTTCGCATCACGTTTCAATTTGAAAACCCACTTGCAAGGAATACACTTTCTATGATTTGGCTTGTCTACCAAAACCCATGTGCCCTTTCTGAGTAAGGCATTGTACTCATCTTTCATAGCTAAAATCCAGTTATCTTTCTCATTGCTGTTAATCGCAGCTAGATAATTATTTGGATCATCGCACTCATCGTCTAGCAGAGTATTATATGAGAAGTAATCCGGTGGTTTGCGAACTCTTGAAGGATAGCGACTAGATTCATTTGAGGAATCTGTAGCCTCACTTGACGGCTGATCATCAACATTGTTGACCTCTACATTTACTGCTTCATTGATTTCAACATCGGCATCCTCAGCATCCATGAAAGAAGTATCTATGCTAGGAGCATCTACCTCACATCTGCCAGATGAAGTGGAGGGCAATACTTCTTGTCTTAAAACTGCTGTCGATGGTGACTGTGAAAGCAAATTGACAATATCAGAGTTCACAGTACCTATAGGCTCAATATTTTCCTTCAGTCCAGTAAAGTTATTTTCAAAAAATGTAACATCTCTTGACTTTAGTAATCGTCTAGGACTTGCCGCATTCCGGAAATAATAAGTATGAGGATCATCTGAATATCCTACAAAAATCTGTTCCTCAGCTTTCATGTCCAATTTACATCTCTGACTTGATGGAACATGAACAAGTGCTCTGCATCCAAAAACCTTAAGATGAGACAGATCGGGTTTTCTATTAAACCACATTTCAAATGGTGTTTTACCACTAAGCGCGCGGTGTGGTGATCGATTTTTCAAGTAGACGCTCGTCTCCACTGCGTCCTGCCAGAAAGCTTTTGAGAGGAAACCATGTGACAATAGTGACCGAGCCTTCTCTACTATGCTACGATTACACCGTTCACTTACCCCATTTTGCTGAGGGCTGTAAGGTGCTGTCGTTTGCCAATCGATACCCAGTGACTGAACATAATCCATCAATTCCTTATTGATGAACTCAGTTCCATTATCTGACCGCAAAGTCTTTATTTTTCCACCAAACTGTCTCTCGACATAAGAATGAAAAGAACAAAACTTACTTTTGACTTCAGTTTTAGAAGATATAAAATACACAAAAGTAAAACGTGTATAATCATCTATAAAAATAATAAAATATTTATTACCTGTAAAAGAATTTGTAGAAAAAGGTCCACAAACATCGGTATGAACCAATTGAAGTGGCGATGTAGCCTTCCTGTATTTTAAGCTTTTGAAAGGCTTTCTAGACTGCTTACCCTCTATGCAGGGTATGCATGGTTCCTTGTCGACCTTCGTGTACTCCACGCCGATAGCCTGACCTTTTCTAAGTAGATCCATGCCAATTCGACAGAGATGTCCCAACCTCTTATGCCAGAGCTGAAAATTGGAACAATCAGAGTGCACATGAGCTGAAACATTATTGAACATTTTAATTGAACAATCGACAGTATACAGCCCATCACTTACAGAACCATACGCTAAAACATTTTTATTGTTTACTACATCACACTTAGAGTCATAAATAGTGCAGCCTTCTTTATTGAAAACTACAGAGTAACCCTTCTCTACTACTTTACTCACTGAAAGTAAATTACAGTTCAAATCAGGAACATGAACTACATTCTCTATTCTGTTCGCCAAAGTATCCGTATCAATGGATACATCACCAATACCTACAGCCGCCAGTTTTTGTCCATTAGCCACAGTAATCGTTCCACCTTGTACTGGCCGATAACTGCTGAACCACTCGCGATGCGGAGTCATGTGAATGGTTGCACCGGAATCAATAATCCATTTCCCGTAACTTGCAGCCGGCGCAGAGAGAGCCATTTCCTTCACAACAGCCTGTTCCACCTTTTCATTATGATGGCAATCTGTACCTTTAAAAACGTTTCCTGACACATTCATAGCCTTCCTGTCCTTCTTATTGGGACATTCGGGACTTTTGTGTCCTGGTTGTCTACACTTAAAGCAGATTATAGACTTCTTCTTTTTGCTTGTAGAACCTGTTGAATGTAGCGCAGCCACCTCGTTCTGGTGAGGGTCCTTCGAAAACTCGTTTAATAGTTTTGCCTTAACCAACTCACTGGTTACATCAACATTCGAATTCTCTAAAGCCATTATCAGCGGTTCGTACCGAGATGTCAATCCTCCGAGAATAATCGCAGCCAGAGATCCATCGTCGATCTTCTTACCAATATCTTCAAGATCTTGAGCAGTACTCATAACGGCGTTGATATAAGATTCTATGTCTTGGAAATCGGTCAAGGTATATTTATATAATCTACGCTCCAAAGAGAGCCTTCGACCCATACCTTTATCCTCGTATGCTTTTTGTAAAGCACTCCAAGCCTCCTTAGCGTTTTTCGCATTTCTCACGTGCGAAATTGCACCTCCATCTACCGTAAGGCATATTTTTGACAACGCCTTCTGGTCACTACGAGAGCGCACATCCTCCGCCGTTTTATCAGAATCATCATACCCAGTGATGGACGTCCACAACTCCTCATGAATGAGAAGCATCCTCATTTTGAACTTCCAGGTTGGGTATCCGTCTCGGTTTTTTAACATCTGAATACCTTGAAAATTCATACTATTCCCTGACATTATCTTCTTTTAAAATAAGAGCTTCTTCGTGCTGATAACGTGTTGGAGGAATAAACTTATTAAAAGAATAATGTTAGAAGAAATGAATTTAATATAATAGAACCGAACAGCTTTATAAAAGAACAAGGAATTAAAGATGACAAGAATAGAGTAAAGAGTACAAACCATAACTTTTTGTACATAGGTACACACCTAATAAGTATAACATACAACATTTTTTTTTGCGATACCCTTTAGACTGAGACTGACTGTTTTGAGACGTCAAAACGATTCGTAAATATGTGATATTCTAAACCTCTTACAGCAAAAAAACACAAAACAGTCGCCGGTTTTAGGTCGATTAATCAAAATTAAATTATAAAAAAGTAGCTCATTCACTGGAGTATTTTAACTGTAAAGTCACGAGATCAGCCTCGCCGACCGTTCCCTGTATAACGTTTAAAACAATAGACGATGATTTTTTTTATTTGCTAACTTTCAGTTTTTAAAACTAAATGTTTAGTCATCTGTACATTTCCCTTTATTTTTAATGCTGTGGTGTAAACCTGCACGACAAAAATAGCACCGACCGTATGGGGGGTCGTTATAACCTGATTAGGAACAATAAAACTACATCAGCAATCTACCTCATCAGTTTGACGTCAAACCCTTTATTTAGTTCTTAAATTGTTTAATGGAGTGTCGACGGCTTATGAAATTTTTCCCTTGGTGACCCTGGTGTCTGATAGGTTATTGTTGATAGTGTTTTTGTTCATAATTTTAAATGACGACTTGGTAAGGATCTTAGAAGTTAGGAGCAGGTGTAGTAGGAAGGTTTCTTCGTCCTTGAAATCATGGGATATGGTTTCCAGAGGATCATGACGCTTAAATACATCGAGAGGTAATGTCGCATACTTAAATGTCTTGCTCTTTTAACACACTCACGTGTTAAAAGAGCAAGACGTTTGAGCTGAGTAATAACAGCCGCACGGGTCGATCCATCAGGTTAAGCTACGCTTGCCAGGTTGGTTCGTGGATAGGTGACCATCTTTACATACCGACTTTCCTCCGTGTCTCGGAAAGCACATTAAGCCGTTGGTCCCGGCTGTCATTCTTGGATCTTTGACAGTTGTTACGGTCGTCAGAAGCCCGACAGTCTGACAACCGGTCTTACCAAAGGGGTATTATCCAGTAACTGGGTTGTTGAGGTCAGAGAGGCAGTCTTACCAAGGGTTATCGTCTTACCCAGTTATTGGTATTCAGCTGCATCCGGTTAGACTGGAAGCCGACCCCAACATAGTTGGGAAAAGGCTAGGCAGAGTGATTGAGTGTGCTGAACCTAGTATGGTTTCATAAGACCCTGGAGTCTCCCTTGTTCGTCACGTGTATTGTAAAGGCAAAGTAAGCCTAGGCCTGTATTTTAGAATTTCAAGAATAGTTCTAAAATAAAGGCCTAAGCTTACTTTAGACTGCAGATGTCCCACAAATCACAAAATTTTGTCAAAACTCCTGTCAACTTAATATAACCAGAATAAGAATGTAATTTGTGGAGATAAATTAAACATTATTATTTATTCAGATTTTTTTAAATTCGCTTTTTCATATTTATATTATGACTGTTTAAGTACCTACTCATAAAATGTTATGTGCGACCTTCGTCTTAACCATTAAAGTCCAATTAGGTTGGTTGAATATATAAAAAAATATACCACATTTTATACAAGTCGAAATTAACAAAGCGTAGCGGGATACCACAAAAAGTAATTTTCAATTATTTTTATTAAAAAAAAAAACACTAATTTTGTTTCAACTCTAATGATGTAGGTATTATTATTTTGTTTTTTATATTTTAAATTAATTTTGAATGTCGACCGAATGAAGTCAGTCCGGCGTCGTCGTAATAAAAAATCGTGATTTATATTTCCCTTCACTTAAAAAATAAAAAGCTAAAACAAGATTCTCAGTATATGGGATCATTATTTTTTTTTGCGTTTTATAACGAGATGCAGGTTTTGCAAAAAAAGTTTTTTATCTCAAAATTTTATTAAAGTTAAATAAAATCGTTTCTTGAAAACAAGTTTTTTATAATTTTGACAGAAGTACTGGCACGTATTATGATTTTAAGTATGTTTAAAAACCTTTAGTGCGTGATGGATGAACTAATTAGTTTCCGCATGTTACGGCCTATGATGGGCGTATACGTATTCCATGTCCATTGAAGGCTGTTGAGTCGGATATAGTTTCACATAGGCTGATAGATGCGTATTGCAGCCGTATCTAAAGAAATAACTTGCTTAGCTCTGTCATTGTGCTAAGAAAACCTGACGAAAAGTCTTTATAAGGCAAAAATTCACAGAAAATTCAATTGCCATGCTTTAGAACAGGAAGCCAATTGAAATCGTGTTTTAAAGACCCTTCCCCACTAGATTCAACACTTCATGCAAATAATACTTTGCTTGTGCCCAGATCATGCATTGTATAAACATACAACATCTTTAATATAAATCTTCATAGACAATTTGAACATAATTAACATACTTAAAACACTCGGTTGTGAATGGAACCCTAAATTATAACAACAATAAAATATATTATTAGATTATAAAATCGTTTTTGCAGCATATGGCCATAAATATTCATGACTGTTTTTAAAAGTTATTAAAAATTCCAAACTTGTATATTTTTAATCAGATTTGATTTCTTTTTATTATTATTTTACCTTTTTTGGCTCGTTGCAAAATAATATTCTCATTTAAAAATATAACCATCTAACAATTAAAATAAAATAACATATTTTAACCTTCTTTGTGTATGACTGTGTTCGTAGTAATTTATGCAATGATGTCATTTTCAAAATAGATTGCAAATAAATTATGACCACTTTGTCTATCTATAAAAAATACAGTACCTAGTTATTATGTACTCTAGATATTAGATGCGTAGTAAGTATTTAATTTATACTTTATTTTTTTTGTTTCATAAAATATTTTAGGATTCTCACCCAATCATAACTTTATTCTATTTCCGTCCATTAAAAGTGATCCAACTCGTCATTTAGATTTTTTATTTTATAATGGAGGTCGGTTGGTATTAAATTTGTTGCTAAAATATTGAAGTTATTGAATGTTAGTTTCTAAATGGAATGTGCCCTTGCAGTATGTATTGGCCCTTACACAACGGTGTTTTAGATTGGATCGTTCATAATTATTTCCGTCGAATAACAATACGATTTATAAAGTTAAACTATTTATATTACAATGTTTGTTATTCATTCAGCGGCCACATAATGAAAACATTAACAATGTGAATGAGTATGCACCTGCTTATTTAAAGCAAAATGTGACTTTTTATATTATACTTCTTTTTTATTCGACTCCATTTTCGAATGTCGAATACGAGTTCTCGAACAAATTCTTGTTTTTATTTTAGAATAGGGCGTAGCTTGAAATTCCGAAATATGCTAACATACAAATTATTTTGAGCAGAAACACGTTCCGAAAATTATTTAAAACGAATTCTCCTGCCCTTAGTCATCAGATTTCTTTTTAAGTTGACATTTAATTTGTAAAAGCTCGAATTCTTTATTTAAAAAATGCAGAATAACAACTTGCGAAATTAAAACCTTGTCATTTCAAGAAATATTGGAGAAAAAATAAAGAATGCAATATTGTTTTATTCATGTTTAACTTTTTAATTTTGAAATGTCACTGGGAATAATTGTTTTATTTTTTGTTCTTGTTCGAAAGTATAATTACGCTTTTGGAGATTTTATTAGTCGACTTTATTATGTAAATATTTCTTGTTTTTAATTGTCTGCCATTTGATTGATCTCGTTTGCTTATCAATACAGATTTTTGTACATATAATTAATAAAACCGGTTAACTGTTGTACCTAATTATATGTTTCACATTTTATGATAATTTTATTTTTTTACTGATTAAATATCAGGTTTTTATAAACAATATTCTTGGATAAAGCCGTCACTGTAAAAGTGTTACTTACCTACTATTTTTTATGTTGAAAGAAAAAAATACAAGACCACTATTTTTTTTAAATTTATGCGTTCTAATTAATTACAAATTGGAATCGGAAAAAAATAATTGAAGAAAAAAATAAAAATTATATAATGATACAATTATTACCTACTATCATGTTGGTTCAAGCTGTGATTGGCGCATAAAAAAGTTACTTGAGTACATTAACATTCTGATGAAAAAATAAAAGTTAAAAGTACTTACAATAAATTATCTGTAAATGTTATGGTTCCTGTTTACTATGTATGTACCGGACCATGCAATCTGACCATTGATGGACCATTATTACCGGAGACTTTCATGGACAATGTGCGTACCTGCAAGTTGAAATCGCTACTTTTTAATCCCATCGATCAAAATATATTATGTAAATTGCGACACTAGGAACTGACTTCACCTAAACTAGATTTAAATATACAATAGATACATACTGGGCTCGTGGCTTAATAATAATAACCGCATGGGTTGATCGAAGGTTTAGCTACACTCGCCGAGGTCGTTCCGTGGATGGGTGACCATCCATTACATATCATTCCATGCCTCGGAAAGCACGGGTCACGGCGCTCGTTTGTAGATCTTTGACAGTCGTTACGGGTAGTCAGAAACCCGTCTGACAACTAGTCTTACCAAGGGGTGTCGTGTTACCCAGTTGGGGGTCAGATAGGTAGCCGCTCCATGTAAAAATAAAAAACCGGGCAAGAGCGAGCCGGCCTCGCGCACCGAGGGTTCCGTTCCGATTTCTGAAAAAGTGTGCTACTTAGAGACATCGTTTTATTTTTCCTGTAATCTTTACATAAACTTCTATCACATAGAATAATTTCAGATTTTTCGCTTTGCAAACTTCGGAGATAAGGGGGAACGGTATATATACCCCACATGCCCTAGTAGCCCCACTTTAAATTTTTAAGACCCCCTTTCAGTCCCAGTTTCAAAACAAATGTAATTATTTTTATTTCTTTCTTATTTGCAAAATAGTTGGGTCAACGTCATCTAAAACTATTCTAAATTTCAAGTTGATAGCATTAGTAGTTCTTGAGATATCCAGCTGTGACAGACAGACAGACAGACTGAGTCACACCATAGGGGTTCCTTTTTTACCATTTTGGTACGGAACCCTAAAAACCGGTCATGAGCGAGTTGGACTCGCGCACAGAGGGTTCCGTTCCGATTTCTGAAAAAGTGTGCTTTTTAGAGACATCGTTTTATTTTTCCTGTAATCTTTACATAAACTTCTATCCAATAGAATAATTTCACATTTGTCTATATGCAAACTTCGGAGAACGGAATTTTTTTTTTCATTTTTCATCAAAAGTCGAAAACTATGCGGCTTAAAAAAATAAAAAATGTTTTGTAAAACTTTAAGACTGTAAATTACAATATTCCATCTTACTGGTGCGTGTTACTTTCGCCTTTAAGTGTTTCTCCTAACAACCTGATCCTTGACAAATGTGTAAACAGCGCACTTTCAGATGATACCCCACATGCATTAGTAGCCCCACTTCGAATTTTTAAGACCTTTCAGTCCATTTCCAAAAAAAAAAAAAAATTTCTTTCTTATTTGCAAAACAGTTGGGCAAACGTCATCTAAAACTGTTCCAAATTTCAAGCTGATAGCATTAGTAGTTCAGTAGTTCTTGAGATATCCAGCTGTGACAGACAGACAGACTGAGTCGCACCATAAGGGTTCCTTTTTACCATTTTGTTACGAAACCCTAATAATGGTATTCAGCTGCTTACAGTATAGTTGGGAAAAGGCTAGGCAAATGAATTATTTTACAATACAATAGATACTTAGTAAAGCAATATAAAAGTTTTGATATCAAACGAAGCCATCAGCCGATACTGCAGCAAGAAACGCCGCAATAGATCGCTCGCAAAACATTAATCTTAACTATAATATTATAAATGCGAAAGTGAGTTTGTTTGTTACGCTTTCACGCTAAAACAGCTTAACGGATTTGGATGAAATTTGACACATGGGTAGACCATGACCTTCGTTACGACATAGGATACTTTTTATCCCGATATTCCCACGGGATCGAGACTTATGTTATGCGGGTGAAACAGGGGGACACAGATAGTTTAGTATAATTTCCTTTCACAACATTTTGCACAATCGCTGGCCCACACTGTTATACTAGAAACCATTGTGCTATATGTTTATTTGTTTTAACTTTGCCATTGTTCACATTACATACCTTCATTATTTTATGGACTAGTTTTTCGTACTGTTTCGCCCGCATATTTTGATGTATTTTCGCTAATTATAAGAAGTTGTGTGAACCTTTTTAGGGTTCTGTACCTCAAAAGAAAAAAACGGAACCCTTATAGGATCACTCGTGTGTCTGTCTGTCCGTCTGTCACAGCCAATTTGCTCCGAATCTAATGGACCGATTAAGTTCAAATTTGCTACACATATGAATTTCTATGATTCAAACACGCACGTGTAACGTAAATAACTGAATTTTGAATATGGGGGTCACTTTTGGGGGACAAATAAGAAAATTGAAAAAAAAAGTTTTGTGACTTCAAATGAGAGGGATTAACAACATTTTTTTATAATTTTAAAATAAATTGTTTAAAGTTATTTAAGAAAATAGACGAAAATTGACCATTCCCGCCCTATCTCCGAAACTACTGAGCTTAAAATTTTGAAAAAAATTACAGGATAACCTACAAGAAGCCTGTCTTAAAGTAACATGGTCAATCTCTCAATATTGTGTATACAAACTTACATTTGCAGTTGGAATGTATGGGAGAACATGTTTGTCAACTACAATGTTAAGTTTGTTCTTGGGATAAATACTTAATCCCAACTACGGAGCCCTTCATTGTGCGTGATCCGACACGCACTTGGCCGGTTTTTTTTATATTTTTTTTGTTCGACAGTAGAATCATTAAAATGTTAGTTACAACAATAACATAAACGTTTTCGTTACCTTTACTAGAATCTGATAGTCTATTTTTTATCTATGACTCACAATGTAAAACCCGACATTGCATGTATTATTATAATATTTAGTATGTATAAAATAGACAATAAAAAATGTTCGCTTCGTGTGAACGTACCGAGACATACCTGACAAACAAAGGAGTTTTTTTTTTTATCTTTTTGAAATTATGATGACTTGAACAAAGTTCTGTTTGATTAATTTCATACGAAAATTACTTGTACGGTCTACTTAACACAGAAAATCTATATTTAGTTGTCGGCGCTCCTCGAAGTAGTGAAGGAGTATGTCTAGACACAACTTTGAGAAAGAAGTCGACAGAAGGATCCAGTTGGGTTGGGCAGCGTTTGGAAAACTTCGTCAAGTCTTCTCGTCTCCTATATCACGCAATGTTTGAAGACTAAGGTTTTCAACCAGTGCGTCTTGCCCGTTATGACATACTGTACTGGGGGCCTACTCCCTAAGTCCGTCCGTCTTTCCGTCCGTCCGTTCATCCGCCCGTCTATCATTACGATCCATCAAAACAAGTGTAAAAGTTAAATTTTTCGAACAAGCAAAAACACACCGGGAGTAGGGACAACTGGCAAATCATGTTGTCATTCATACTTCGTTCGGGCGCCGAACCAATCATTCATCCGTAGATGGGGGCCCACTCCCTAAGCACGAAGCCCGTAGTTTCGGCCTTCGTTACGGGCGTTTCTTACTCCGTATCACTTACGGATTGATGATTGGTTCGGGGCCCGAACGAAGTATGAAAGACAACATGATTTGCCAGTTATCCCTACTCCCGATGTGCTTTTGCCCGTCCGAAAAATTTAACTTTTACACTTGTTTTGATGGATCGTAATGTTAGACGGACGGATGAACGGACGTACGGATAGACGGACGGACTTAGGGAGTAGGCCCCCTGAAACGCGAACACTGACAGTCGTTCTGATCCACAAATTCAAGGTCACTCAGCGCGCTATGGAGTTTACTATTATAATTTCGCGGGCTAGCTTAACGCATCCCCCTTGAAAATAACTGCCGAAACGTGGATGTAATATAGATACACCTCTGCCTAAGCCTTCGGGGAATACGAGCGTGATGTTAGGTATGTATAAAAAGTATGTTAGGGCTATATTTAGTTGAAACGTGAGACAAATGTCGAAATATATAACTGAACTGGTTTTTTTCCTTTTGGCGACGAACGGCGACCTAGAGTAGCGCGGGCTGTCTCGCGTTCTAAATTAAAATGATTATAGTACTAGGAACAGGTAGTTAGGCTATTAACAATACGCGTCATAATGATCTGTATCCTTCTTAGATCTGTCTTGTACAAATTGCGCGGGAAGACAAACATTCCATTAACGTATGTAGGTTTTTATTAAACTTTTCAAATTGGTTTAGGAAAAACACGTACAGTCAGCCACAGCATTAGCTGACCCACCCTTGCATAAATAGTTGGCATTTTTTAGAAAACGAATCGATAGAATTTTATAATTCTTTTATATTTTATTTAGAGACGTATGTCAACCGTCAACTAAGGCTGTGCACATTTTTAGAGATTTTACAAAACTAGATCTTTCCCTCGAACCAAACTGTTTATATTAGAGCACTTACCATATACGATAACGTGTTTATGCTAAACTAGCAACTAATTTATTTTTATTTATTATAGGTATTTAAATAAAATATACCACCCTTGCATAAATAGTTGGCATTTTTTAGAAAACGAATCGATAGAATTTTATAATTCTTTTATATTTTATTTAGAGACGTATGTCAACCGTCAACTAAGGCTGTGCACATTTTTAGAGATTTTACAAAACTAGATCTTTCCCTCGAACCAAACTGTTTATATTAGAGCACTTACCATATACGATAACGTGTTTATGCTAAACTAGCAACTAATTTATTTTTATTTATTATAGGTATTTAAATAAAATATACCACCCTTGCATAAATAGTTGGCATTTTTTAGAAAACGAATCGATAGAATTTTATAATTCTTTTATATTTTATTTAGAGACGTATGTCAACCGTCAACTAAGGCTGTGCACATTTTTAGAGATTTTACAAAACTAGATCTTTCCCTCGAACCAAACTGTTTATATTAGAGCACTTACCATATACGATAACGTGTTTATGCTAAACTAGCAACTAATTTATTTTTATTTATTATAGGTATTTAAATAAAATATAAAAGAATTATAAAATTCTATCGATTCGTTTTCTAAAAAATCTCAACCATTTATGCAAGGGTGGGTCAGTTAATGCTGTGGCTGACTGTACTTAATAAATGATTTTAAAAATCAACCAATCTGTCTAGCCTTTACCCAAATTTATTTGGGCAGTCTTCCAGTCTAACCTGCTAAAAAGCTGAATACCAGTATTTTGCATGGAGCGACTGAATTCTGACCTCCACAACCCGTTTACTGGGTAACACGATAGTCCTTGGTAAAACTGGTTGTCAGATTTTTGGGCTTCTGACTATCCGTAACGACTGTCAAAGATCTACGAACTTATTATAAGATCTCGATATGTATTGGTTGGTCACCCATCCACGAAGCGACCGTGGCAAGCGTAGCTTAACTTTCGATCTACCCATGCGGCTGTTGCACAAGCCCCTCATTAAAAATGATTTTAATGACATGAAAAACAAAACAAAAACGCGGTGAGATCAAAAGCTGAAAGAAACGGTACTTTAACAGAAAAAACTAGACGATAAAAAAATAGTCTTTGTCTACATTTTAATTCCGACTAGATTTTGTTTCTAAAAATGTTAACGAAGTGTTTTTTTAGAAGAAATATATTTTAACGGTTGTTAATTAATTGAAAGTGCTAATTTTGGATCGTGACTCGTTTCCTAATTCTTGTTTAATTAAGGGTTTTTTGACTAATAATTCTATCATCATCAGTATCTATAAAATAGCATAAAACAAAGTTGCTTTTCTTGCCTGTCTACGTGACCTCTTAGTTCTTCTAAACTACACATTGAATTTGGTTGCGGTCTTCACCATCATTTAGAAATTATATTCCGTAAGGTTTAAGTGTAATTCATTAAGGCGCTTCCCCGAGCCAACGACGACCTTTAGCGTTCAGTCCTCTGAGGGTTTCTCATTTCCCGACTTTTTTTTGTTCCCGGATACCGAGACTTCTCGAGCACCATTTCCCGAGAATTCCCGAGAAGTTGGGAATTTGATTAACTTCAATAAAAATGTATGAAAAAGGTTTTAAAATAAAATACACATTTTCGTAATCATCAATATGTTCATTTTAATCAGTCTTCGTCAATTAACTAAAAAATATGCCTTCTTAATTTCCTTTATGAATCACAGTTTTAAAACTAGAATAAAATAATATCAATCACAGACAATAATTTTTTTTTTTTTATAATTAGCTGTTACTGACAAATATGATCACTTTGATTTATAATCACAGAGTTTTAAAGTAAAATCTTTAAAATTAACAAAATATCAATCACAGACATTAATTGAAGAGATTCACGTATAAATTCACTTCTAATAATTTGACGAATTATAAGACCATCTTTCGCTGCCAACATTGATACGATTTCCTGCATACATTTTTTAGATTTTGGTTCAAAGTTGAGAGTTTGCTGAATGTCTCGTTTTGATGTTTTTGATGCTGGCGGTTGATCATCTTCCTTATGGATGGCTGAACCGGAAGAAGATGGGTTGGTTCTTCTGCTCCAGCTTGTGTCTTTACCGAAATCTTGTGACTCTTGTGATCTGGTTGTGTGTGTGTGTCTTGTGTGAGAGATCATTGGTGGGTGCCTTATTGGGCAGTAAAAGAATGTAAAAGGGGAGAGGAGATAGAGGATATAATTTTTGTTATAAGTAACATAGGAATTAACGTCAAATTCCTATTTTTTTAGTTTTTTTTTTAATTTCTCGACCTCCCGGGTACTCAACCCTTTTTTTCCCGTGTCGAGTAAGGCCAAATTTCCCGGGAATTCCCGCTTCGAGACTTCTCGATGAGAAACCCTACGGCTCTGTCCCGCCGCGCGCCGCTCTGACCCGTTCTGTCCCGCTCTCTCCGATTATTTGATACTCGCAAATAAATTAAAACCTAGAAAACTAGTGTACTTCCCGTTACCTAGCTAGAATCATAAAATTTAGCAAGAAGCAAGGTCTCACAGCACAAGTAAAGGGAAAAGTCCGAAAATGGTTAATTTGTACTTTTATTACATTAAAAAAATGCGATTTTATTTTTACTTACATTTGCAGGAGAGAACATGTTTTTCAATTGCAATGTTCAGTTTGTTTTAGAGATAAATTCATCCCAACTACGGAACCTTTCATTGTGCGTGGTCCGACACGCACATGGCCGGTTTTTATTGATGTGGTAGAACTTTATTTCCTTGTTCGTTCGATGTCAGAGGAAAGTCAAACTCCAATTTGTTAATTCCTTTTTTTTAAACACAGCGAATGGTGTATATATAGTGATCGTAGCTTGTGGCGTTCTATAGTTTCTGCCTATCAATTTTAAGTCGCCTGTAATAAGTCTCATGTTGTCCCTGTCGTACTAAGGTATTATGTCGCAGTTATATCCCTAGGGATATATCTACCGTAATATAGTTAAGTATATGAAAACTGTCGGAGTGCCCTAATTTTGCTACTGCGACCGATTTTGACGTAACGCTCGTTGGCCGCTGCCGCATTACCGCTCGCTTTGCTCGCGTGTTGGTCACAGTTCTAACCTATCTTGTCCTATTTGGTCGGAGTGCCCTAATACTTATATTTCTTTCTTAGTAGGATAGTTACGAACCGCTTTCATATAACTATGTTATGTTAGATAACTATATCCCCAGGTATATAACTATATCACAGCTACAATCATCTTACTGCGACATAACTATATATGAAAGTCGTGTTAGTTACACTACTTATAACTCAAGAACGGCTGAACCGATTTGGCTGAAAATTGGTGGGGAGAGCTTTTAGAACCAGGAGACGGACATAGGATACTTTTAAAAAACGAATAAAACGTGGTATAACAACGGCTGGACCGATTTAGATGAAATTTTGTGTGTATATTTCAATGAGTTTCTGGATGTTTTGAAAACACAATTGGACCCGGTAGGTGGCGCTCCAGTCGGGTTCTAGGATCTTTCAGACAGGACAACTTCTGTAGGGTCCGCTAGTATAAACTAAATAACAATTCTTGTCTTGTCCTGCGACGGCTCATCTTGCTGTGCTGCCGTCAGTCACCACATGACGCTCGCAGAATAGTCGACATCGGCTCTGGTGCCAAAAAGGAAAAAAAACATAAATAAGTACCTCCTAAAGTGCCATTTACGAATTTTGGGCCTATAGTCAAGTTTTCTGACGATGTGTCACCCTTCATCAATTTTTTCTAAAAACTAATAAACCTAATATTACTCAGAAACAGGTTTCCAAAATTATCCACGCATAAAACTCGTTGCTAACCGAGACATTTCACTACTTCCTGATTCATTCATCATATCATTAAATGAATTACATCATAATTAATTCGCGTGTAGTTGTAGATGCTAGATTAAAGATCATAAGCATAATCGTTTAAACTGGTTATTTGTCTAGAAGTGCTTAGTGCGTGCACGTGGTGGGGTTAAAAAATGAAGATTTATGATATAGCGTGCTTAAACTGTGTACGATGAATTATTTTAGGCAGTTTATTGATGGCGAAACTGGGGTCTGTAAATCTTGAAAAGGGATGAATGATGGTTAAAAAAAAATCTAATTAGTCTGTCAGTCAGATAATACAAAAATATTAGACATGTATTTTTTGCTTTATCATATTAATAAAAAAAACGCATAAAACGAATTAAAGTTGGGGAGTGGGGCTCGCTCCGTCACAACTACATAAACAATCTAGTAAGGCGTGACGTCATGCCACAGTTTAAATTTTTATCGTCGTAATCTTTTGATTACGTAAAAAAATAAGAAATACGTGTCCAATATTTTTTAATAATCTACGTGACGGACAAAAAATAACTTTTTAGGCATCTACGCATCATCCCTATTCAATGACAGACAACGCGCAAATTAATCGTTTGGTCTAGAAGCACAAAAGTTCCTTAAAAAACGTAGATGAGAATTAATGAAGGTTTTTTGGATAATCATTTCCTAAATGGTTAAATAGGGAATGAAAGTTGTACGGAAGTTCGCCATTTTTGTCGATGGGAAAAATGACATGGGAGTTTTTGAACTGGATCACTGTATGATAAAAAAATATTTGTGCCAATTTATTTATGGCTAAACATAGGTCAATCAATCTGCCTAGCCTTGGAACGACTGCTTCTCTGACCTTCACAACCCAGTAATTGGGTAATATGATACGTCTTGGTAAAACTATATGTCAGACTTTCAGGCTTCTGACGACCCATAACGACTGTCAAAGATCCACGAATGACAGACGGGACCAAATGGAAATTACTGGAGGAGGCCTATACCTGTCGAGGGGTCCTTATTTAATAATTATTAAATACTTTATTTAACTTTTTTCTTCTCTTACAGTGTGGGCCCTTTCCAAGCGATTGTTCTAAGGGTCCATCTGCCACTGTGTGGTGAACTTCTATATCTATATACACTTCTTTAGGTATACCCTTCGCTTCGGGAATAAAGGCGCGATCCGCGCGAAGTTTTATTACGTTATTCATGGAAAGGCAAGGCCGTACCTGTAACGTTAACAGGTATCAGGGGACGGAATATTTTCCCAGAAAAGACCGGTGAGATTTCCGGGAATTTAGAACTAACCGAGCTTTGAGGGCTTTGTGTAGGTTCTACGTAGTTCGGATCCTTGATAGTTCGTTGCTCGTTCTATATATAGAATACTTTTTATTATGTGCTTACACCATAAATATTACAGACTAGTTTATCTATCCTATGGCACTCGGGATACTGTAGCTTCCCATCAGTGAAAGAATTTTCGATATAGGATCAGTAGTTCCGAATATTACGCGCTACATACAAATACAAACTTACAAACAAATTGTACCTCTTTATAATATTAGTATAGATATAAATGTAGAAATTAGGCCATTCCTCAGGTACACGACAGTTTGTGGTCAAAAGACCTCCAAAACAGAGTTTATGCACAAGAATTGCGAGGGAAATTCCTTAGTGGGTCGGAGCGTTTTGGAGGTCTTTTGAGATTATTATTACTGTAAGGTGATTTAGGTGCTATTTTTTTTTATTAAACTCTTAGTGTTAACTAACCAAATTTTACATACATATATACGATGCATTGTTATTATGAAACAAACCGTTTGTTAAGAGATAAAAACAGAGACGATGACATTGTGACATCCGGATTAATAATAAATTAAAGATAATTAGAAAAAACTTATCAGCTCATTTTGAAGACGAGAATATTGGAATAATTATGCGTTAAACAGATTTTGTAAATTTATTCTTTATTGCCATAATGTAAGCACACAAACATAACTCGAAACGTTGTTGGCGTGAAGGAGCTGTGTTTAACGCTTGATTTACCTATCATAATCCACCCAGATGAACTTAAAAAAATAATCAGCTATTACTTATATTATGGTTATTCATGTGCTATAGTAATATTTTATGTTATTTCATTACTTTTGTTTAAAAAAAAAAAAACAAAGTTGGGCAAATAATTCGCCGCGAGTCAATGTTGTAAGAGACACTGTTACAAGTGGTAATCTGTAATAGTGTCCTTAACGTGCTATCCGAGGCACGGAGGGGTATTTAAAGATGGTCTCACCCATCCACGAACCAAATCGCGCCAAGCGTAGCTTAACCTGATCGATCACCCGTGCGGCTGTTATTACTTAGCCACAAGCATTAAAAACGTCAAAAGGTTCCTAGGTTATCGGTTTACACCCGTTATTGGTTCTTATCCGATAGCCGGCTCTATTTTTTTTCAATGCAGTTTGGAAGAAAACTGCCAAATTAGTTCCGCGGAGATGGCGCTAAGTGTTTGTTACTTTCATTCAAAATTTTGCCGCGAGATGGCGCTAAGTGTTTTTTTCTTGTCCCCGATTGGTCGCTTTGTCTTCAAGATGACTTTGACAAGTGACAAACACACAGCGCTCTCTCGCGGCGAAGCTTCCGGAAAACAACCCCGTTCTTAGCAGTTTCTTGTTAATTCTGGGTATTTTCACTAGACAGTTAAACAAGGCTAAAGGGCCTTTCATGAATCCCAGTAAACGCCCATGTATAATGAGGTTCCTTATATTTTTCTCTGCAGGCGCTACCAGCAATGAATCTGCAATCAAACATGAGGACACAAAACATGGCGGTATCAAAGTGGTGCAGTTGGCAGTACTGCAGAAACCAACCAATAATGACCAGGACGATTCTGACGGTGAGCTTTTTTTAGGTATCGAGACATTTTTTATTTTTATGTCATCATCTCGTCATCAGCATCATTTCTGAGGTTAAGGCGAAAGCGCCAGGGTAGCTCGCGAAATTCAAAATTTCTTACGTTTTTTTGCAATTTGTAGGTCAGTGTGAGCTTGTATGTTGATTAAAATATGATTCCATATATTGTTGTATTGCTGATTCTAATGATTATAATTCTGTAAAGCCATATTAGCTACGGCCGCGAATGATATTTTAATCAACATACAAGCTCATACTGACTATTACTGACCTACAAATTGCAAAAAACGTAAGAAATTTTGAATTTCGCGGGCTACCGTGGCGCATCAACCTTAAGTCTAGATCATAATCACACTGGATTTTAATATTTTACTGCTTCAGAAAAGCCCATAACTACGCTTTCTTGCAAAAGCAAGTTTCAAAACCTCTATCTGCCTAGCCTTTTCCCAACTATATTGGGGCCGGGTTCCAGTCTAACCGGATGCAGCTGTATACCAGTATTTTACATGGAGCGACAGCCTATCTGACCAAAACATTGTAACTTATAAATTAGTTTGCTTCTTTGTTGCTAATTTTTAGCCTTTTTATAAACGGACGTTCGCACGGATATAAAAATATCGCGGCGGGATTTTATCGCGTACTGGATTTTCAACTCTCGGTGTTGAGCTGAGCTTCGAGAATCCAACCTAACAACAACAGAGTGCATCCCAGCGCGTCGAAAAAACACACTGTTGGATTTTCAACTCTCGGCGCTAAGCAGAGCGTTGAAAATCCAGTGCGCGAAAAAAAATCGCCGCGATATTTTTACGTCCGTGCGAACGTCGGCTTAGCTTATACTTGAGTGAAAATATAAAGGATGTTATTAATCAGTATTAAACACAAAAATATTTTCATAAACAAAATTAAACTAAATATAGGCAATATTATAAAACTACCTCACAAAGTTCACACATCATTACTACCAACAACTTTTGACCTTCAACTAACGTACAATCATTTTACAGAGAAAGGCGGCAACAAGTTAGATGACGATGAGGAGACAGACTCCAGTGGCTCGGTGTCCGACTCCGCGACCAACGACGCGCAGGAGGGACGGCCGCACGTGTGCGATGTGTGCGACCTCAGGTAACTATCTCTACATAAATAATTAGATCAGTTTTCTCTAATTATAATACACAATAAATATTTTAATAGTTTTACTTATTATTATTACTTATAATAAATTCAGGGAATAAATAAATTAGTGATAATTTAAATTTAAATAACTAAAATCATTAATAAATAAATGAAAATAATAAAAGCACTCTTCCTCTCTCTCTTACTTATAAGCTTGCTGTGCTCGACGGGGTCCATAATTGTTTCTAAAAGTATTATTTATCAACTGTACCACATTATGGATTGCAATAAAAAAAAAGTAAAAGTAAAAAAGTTTATTGATATTAATAAAGATTATTTGATTTGATTTGAATTACTTGTCCTGACTGACTGACTGATTCATAACGCAGAGCTAAACCGCTGGGGCTGGGAATGTGAAATTTTGAGGGGACTCCCTAGGAAGACATACAGGGTGTAAGTGTAAACAGTGGCAATCTTTTAAGGGGTCATTGTCCTCATCATTATGAACAACTTTTACTATGGGACCAAACCTGAAATCGCGAAAAAAAATCTGCTGTTCCGTACATTTCTATCTTCGTCATAAACTCGTCAAAATGTAGGAAGCAGAACAGCTGACTTTTTTTTTCGATTTCAGGTTTGGTCCCGTAGTAAAAGTTGTTCATAATGATGAGTACAATGACCCCTTAAAAGATTGCCACTGTTTACACTTACACCTTGTATAGCGGTCACTACGCACCTGATCTTTGACGACACGGTTGGCGCAATGGTTGAGCGATTGACTGCTGCGCAGCATGTCGCGGGTTCGATTCCCGCTCGGAACAAATATTTGTACGACCTACAAGTATTTGTTCAGAGTCTGGGTGTTTTTCTATCCATAATATGTATGTAATTACTAAAAAAAAATAATGTATATAAGTAGAAAGATCAGGTGCGTAGTACTCGCAACCGGCGTGCGTGTATGACCAGATGTTTGAACGTAAACGAGACAAAAGGAGTATGTAAGGATCGTAGCTGGTGGCGTGCTGGAGTTTCTGCCTACCCCCATGGGAAGTAGGCGTGGTTTATGTATGTACATACATTACATACATACATAGGTACCATACATTACATACATACATACTCTCCACAGGTTCCAGCGCTCGTCGCACCTGTCGCGCCACAAGCTGACGCACACGGGCGAGCGTCCCTTCACGTGCGGCGGCTGCGGACGCTCCTTCGCGCGCTCCGACAAGCTGCGCGTGCACACCAAGATCTGCGAGAAGGTAACGCTTTATCATCCATAGTTACCTCTTTTTACGGTCAGCCTACTTGATGAGAGGTCATCGCCGTTAAAGACTCTGTTACAAATAGGTAGTCAAATCATTACTTTTTTACATAAAAGTATGTTTATTAAATAAAATGCTTTGCATTCTTAAAATGTTTTTTGTCCGAATTGTTGATAGATGTGCATGGTACGATTCTGAACTATATATATAATTTTAGATATGTACAGTTTCACAATAATGGTACTGAATTGAACATTTTTACTTCGGCATTTATTGAGAAAATGTACCTCTAATCTAAAATTATATTTTCAGATTTCTACTGCCTCATACAACATTTTTTAACTAATCAATCCTCAAATTACAGGAAGACCCAACAGTAGACATGGCAAACGATACTCCCTCAACGAAACGCGAAAACAACTCGGAAGTGATGTCGGGCATGGTGAGAACTACACACCGCGAATCCGGCCACTTAGGTAATTTAATATTTTAACTAATTGATAAATGCTTAAGTGTAATTGAGTTCATAAATTATAATTTGTATTGAATTTAATATAATTTACTAACTGCATGCATTATTCAAATTAATTAATTGATTTTTTTAAATAATAATTAGGGATGTTTTTGCACGCCGAAATTAATGGCAGAATCACGCCATAATTATGATGACAATAGTCGTGCGGTCAATCAAGTCGCTTTTGTACGTCAAAATTCTTTAGTGGGTTAGAGTCCCACATAACTGCACTATTTCCCCGTGGTAGTGCAGTATGCATGAGCATTTCATCACAATAAAAAAAGGGTGTGGTAAAGACCATCAAACTGAACAACCTTGTACATGGGATCAACATCATAATAGACAAAAAATTATCAATACCCATACAAAGCTTCAATACCTACTTGATCCAAATGTATGGGACGGCTGATATTTTTTCTCTATCACGATGTTGGTCCCATGGAGAAAGTTGTTCAGTTTGATGGTCTTTATTGCGTTGTGAAAGAAGGATGATGCTATAGGTCGTATATAGCAAACAAATATTTGTACGACCTACAAGTATTTGTTCCGTGTCTGGGTGTTTTTCTATCTATAATATGTAAAAAAAAAGTGTATAAGTGTAAAGTGTAAAAAAGTGTAGGTTATCAGCCATCTCGTTACCATAACACAAGCATTAGGTTGCTTAGCTTGGGACTAGATGGCGTTGTGTGAAATGTCCAAGGATATTATTATTATTATTCTAAAATGTCTTTGACATAAATCTCGGGACCCTGCGGTCCCGGACCTTTGGAAGGCGTACTAGGGGCCGAAGCCAACTCGCAGAGGCCCCTTGGATTATTATTATAGCTCCATCTCTTTCCCTGGCCCTTATTTTCGCAAATAATTTTTTTTTTTTTTAGTGTTCACTCCTTCCGGTGACGTCATGCTGCCTCCCCGCGCGGCCGCTAACCCCGTGGTACTGAACTCTACCCTGGAACCTGTACGCAATGAAATCAATCCTGATAACCTGTTAGACCCGCCCAGGCGAGGCCGTGGAAGGCCGAGGAAGACTCCTCTGCCGCTGACGCCTAAGATCAAGAAGAAGAGGGGACGCCCGCCTAAGACTTCGATGGGTGAGTTTGTTTTTAATTTATTTATAGTAAAACTAGCGGACCCGACAGACGTTGTTCTGTCTGAACGATCCTAGAACCCGACTTAAGCGCCACCTACCGGCTCCAATAGTGTTTTCAAAACATACAGGAACCCATTGAAATGTAGATTATAAGATTGGTTGTCTTGTCAGACTTTCGGGCTTCTGACAACCCGTAACTACTGTCAAAGATCAAGAGTGACAGCCAGGACCAACGCCTTAACGTGTTTTCCGTTAAAAGATTTAAAAAATCTGTACCAGATTCATATAATCCCTGAAATTGTGTGAACATCATCGCCATCATCATTCTCCTGCCCTTATCCCAATTTATTTGGTGTCTTTTTCTTCCATACTTCTCTATTAGTCGTCATCTCGGTAGTCACTCCCTTTCTAGCCATATCATCTTTCACACAATCCATCCATCGTTTCTTTGATCTTCCCCTACTCGTATAGCCTATTGAAATGAAGAGGCTACTTGGATCGAACACATTTATTAAGAGCACAAATAAAGCCTCCACTACACTACTCGCGAAGTTGCTTCGACGAAGTACTCATCGAAGTTGACCGAAGTCAGAAGTACGTGACTACACACTCGTGCAACTTCGCGAGGAGGTCAGTTGCCCGATGGCACCCGCGCGCTTTGCACCACAGACTAAGTAGTATTCTTTGCACCATGGATAATGTTGAAGTGGCAGCTGCCGTTGCAATGTGCACTCTCGCTTATTATAATTACGTGCGAATTTATCACGCGACAATTTGAAGTGAGTCGAGTAGTGTAGTCAGACGCTTCGTCGGTGCACTTCGGGCCCTTTGACTCGGGCGCAAAAACCGACAACGATCGGAAGTCGCGCGAGGCGAGCCAAGGTTGCACGAAGCGAAGCGAAGTGGCCGTCCACACTATCGTATTCGCCTAACTTCGACCAACTTCGCGAGTAGTGTAGAGGAGGCTTTAAATATTTACACAATGACTTTTCTCCTTGACGGAACAGTTATTTTGTGACAGATTCTAAACTCGAATTTCAAACACTGTTGTGTAGGTATACAACCTCCATCATAGCCATCCACATTCATACTCAAAACTTTCCTGACGACTAATCCTCATTCCACCGCATCACATACCATGTCAACCGATTTCCACTCAACTTTTCAAGTCACCGGTGTCACTATCAAACTTCCTCGTATATTGTCATTTCTTATTCTATCCATTCGCTAAACACCACACGTTGCATCACACTAATGTTATAAAGGCGAAAGTTTGTGAGTGTGTGTTTGTATGTTTGTTACTTCTTCACGCTCAAACGGCTGGACCGACTTGGGTGAAATTTGGTATGTAGATAGGTTATACCCTGGATTAACACATAGGCTACTTTTTATCCCGGTGTACGCGGGTGAAACCGCGGGGTGCACCTAGTCTTAATATATTGTATATATTCTGTCATCTGTCAGGCAAGATGACACATCAAAATTTTTCGTTATTTTTAATTTAAATGTATTTATTTTGAAAAATCCATTGAGTTTCAATAATATCGCAAAGAATGTGCGCAATATGGATGGAGTTATGGAACTGTGGAGACGTGTCTTGCCGCTGCGTGGCAGCGTAAGCGTGGGTGACCCGCGGCCGCCCGCTCGATGTCCACGCACAGGATGGAAGGGAACCAGCACATGAAGTTATTTTTTTTTGCTCCGTTGGTGTAATTGCTGTATGGCGTTCCAGTGTGAGGATAAATAAATAAATATTTCCTAAATATCCACCTAATATTCCAGACATGGAAGGCTGCGTGCTGACAAGCGGCACAGTGATGGGCCCGAGCCCGCAGATGTCGCACCTCACGCCCTCCGGACAACAGCTGCTACTCAAGAGGAAGAGAGGCCGCCCGCCCAAGAACTACCTGCTGCCTAGGCAAGGTATGTACAGCATCAGGACAGACATGATATCTTTTAGGGGTATGATTGTTACACTTGCTAGGACAGCACCCTAATTGCGTAACACACTATCAATCGGAATCGGTTTCATTTTGACAGTTCAACAACATTAATTGCGTTATTTACGGTGTTGGAAAGACTGTAACATATAAAGCAATGGATTAGCAGTTTGCTTCAAAATTAAACTTTTTAAACTTTCGCGATTTGTACATATTATGAAAGAACATCGAGACCGGGTCTTATCGCGATATTCCTTTTTACGAGGTAAACAGGTACCTACTTGTTTCCCGACGTTTACCTCGTAAAAAGGAATATCGCGATAAGACCCGGTCTCGATGTTGCTTCAAAATTATTCAGATTCCGTTTGATAGTGTATTATATGGGCTATGGCCTACGCGATAATCAACGGCATATCCCGTTGATGTGGCCCCGACATTAGGGTTCTGATAACACAAAATTCATTAACGCTTTGAGGGACACTATACGGCTATAGCAGTAACAATAAAACTTATATTGTGTCCCGTTAGTGTCCTTCAAAGCGTTAAAAACAAATCAGGGTGAGGAACAGCAGTTTTTGAACAAATTACCCACCCACGGACCAATCCCGGCAAGCGTAGCTTAACCTGATGGATCGACCCGTGCGGCTGTTACTACTTAGCCACGAGCTGCATCTTTAATATTATTGATAACGCCCTTAATTATTTAAACTATTACTGTTATACATAAATCGTAGTTCGTATTTTAATAATGTCCTCTGCAATCCTCGTATTTGCTACACAATTACACTGTTTAAGTCCATACAAATTGTTCTGACTCACGACCGGAATGTTTTTGTCATGAATAATATCCAGCCGTCATTGTGTTACTTACATGTGTTTTTGTTTAATTTTTGTCTGTGTGTGTGTTTTATTGCAATTTTTGTGTATGTGTGTGTTGTGTGGACATTTCTAGCTTGCGACAATAATTTGATCACATTTTAACGTGTTCTTCTTCAATTCTTAATATTTTTATGTAGTTTTAAAACTTATTTTATTTTCTTGGAATTTATTAAAAGGAAAAATTTCAAGTATGTACAGTCCGTGAGGCGTAAGGTGGGCTTTGCATTTGTGCGAGTGATTACCAAAGTGGTACTCTCGTACCACTGCCCATGACCAAAATTTTTGTCTTATTGTTTTACGTAAGACAAAATCTTCAATCGTCTTATCGTTTTACGTTTTAGCAACATGGTTTTTGGTCATGGCCTCTCGTACTAAAAGAACAAAAGCCGATTGCCAAAAAGCAGTATAAACCGGTTTTAAACCAAGCAAAGGACGAATTGCACTCTATGCCGGACGTCACACCAACACTATACTGGGTGATTTTTTAATGACCAGCCAAATTTTCACAGGGTGTTCTACCCATGAATATGAACAACTTTCACTATGGGACCAACTTTGAAATCACGAAAAAAAACCAGCGGTTTCCTACAAAAGTTTAATACCTACTCGATCAAAATGTATGAAACAGCTGATATTTTTTTTGCGATTTCAAAGTTGGTCCCATAGTGAAAGTTGTTCATATTCATGGGTAGAACACCCTGTGAAAATTTGGCTGGTCATTAAAAAATCACCCTGTATATGTGCACTCACACAAAAAGCTCAGCTTAAACCTCACGGACTGTATTGTTCCAAACAGCATTGATTGAATGTTTATAAATATCAGATTATTCTTGAAACTGCATAGGTATAGCATTGCTTCTGGTTAAAATAAAGAACCATTCAAGCATTTACACAAATAATTGTATTATAATTGCTGCAGTTTTTAACGTAATAACATTTTTGTAATGTTCAAGATAATTATGTCCTCACAACATTGCCTTTATGCATTATGCTTTTTTATTGCGTTGGACCTGTTCTCTTGCTTGGATCATTAGTGATTCCGATAATTTTGTTTATTTTTGGCTTTAGACATCATAATTATTATCCGCCTGATTCTTTTAGCATGGTTACATTACCTATTTTTTTTTAATAATTGAAAGGATGAAGGAAACAAATCTTAAAATGGTAAATCTTATAAAAATATTCACTTCCTGTATTAAAATCAGGGTGTAATTTTAATCACTGTTATCCTTTTAAGGGGTCATTGTACTCATCATTATGAACAACTTTTACTATGGGACCAAACCTGAAATGACGAAAAAAAAATCTGACGTTCCCTACATTTTGACGTGTGATGCAAACATAAATGTGGGGAACAGCTGATTTTTTCGTCATTTCAGGTTTGCTCCTATAGTAAAAGTTGTTCGTAATTATGAGTACAATGACCCCTTAAGAGGATAACGGTGATTAAAACACCCTGTATAATTAAACATATGATTATAATATTTATTCAATCAAAGTCTAAACAAACAAATACTTACATTTAAAATAAAAGTATTGTGCCCTTGAATGAAACCTTTCGAAAGCTGCTATTTGCAGTATAGTTTTAACTTCTCCGAAGTATTAAACTGGCTTTTAATAAGCAGTGTCTCACTTCCCTGACCCCTCTTTTCATAAAGAGGGGAAACTTGTTTGATCATACATATAATTGTTAAGGCGAAAGCGCTAGGAGAAATTTCTTACGTTTTTTGCAATTTGCAAGTCAATTAGGTTGTATGTTGATTTAAATATGATTCGCGGCTGTATCAAATATTTATTTGTAGAATTATAATCATAAAAATCAGCAATACAACTCTCTAAGTTCATATTACCCTATTTCATGAAATCATGAGATTTGAGGCCAATTCTAACTATGTATTGCTGATTCTAATGATTATAATTCTGTAAAGCGATGTTAGTTACGGGCGCGAATCATATTTTAATCAACATACAACCTGACACTGACCTGCAAATTGCAAAAAACGTAAGAAAATTTGAATCTCGCGGGCTACCTTAGCGCATCCCCCTTAGGGACGCTGTTACAAATGGGTAGTCATATCATTAATTTTTTTACAAAAGTTTTATTGAATAAAATAGTTAGATATACTTAGTTCAGAATCGTACCATGCATATCTATCAACAATTCAGCCAAAAGACATTTTAAGAATGCAAAGCATTTTATTTATTAGACATACTTTTATGTAAGAAAGTAATGATTTGACTACCCATTTGTAACAGCGTCCTTAAATTTTCACAATAGAATTAGATACTAAATAAACCAGAGATTAGGTTCAACGCTACCGCCAGCTAACGCATATCTCTCTTTAGGTATGGATATGGATATATCGACGCAGTACGGGCTCGCGATCAACAAGTTTTGTTAGTACACACCACTTTTGAGGCATGATAGTTAACTATTTGACAAAATTGGGAATCAACGTCGGTACTAATTGGTATTAGTTGCTATTGGTTTGGGTTTTACTTGGAGTGGTGGCAAAATTGTATCTTAATTTATGGGTAAACTTGCACGTTTGATACTGACTGAAAGGGCGCATATTATGACGTTGGAAAAGTGTGACACTCTCACAGAAAACCAGTGTAAAATAACGTAGTACAAGTGAAATTACAAAAAAAAGTCCAGTAAAGAAAATTAGAAAACTCTATAATGTGTAGAAGTTTCTAATTTAAAACACACTTAAATAATAAAAGAAAAATTAAGTTTGTTTGTAATGTCAAAATAACAGCGTTTTACTAAATGCAAGAAAGTATACTTATCACGTTGACTGCCAGACAACAGACACAATAGAAAATCTATTGCGGTCACCGTGTATCCGCAGTGGCAGTCAATGACTTATTAAAAAAGAAAACAATTTAAAAAAAATTGTTTGTCTATTCTCTGTTGTTTCGGCTAATCTCTGAAACGGCTTGACCAATTTTCACGGGACTTTCACTGGCAGATAGCTGATGTTATAAAGAGTAACTTTTATTAGCTTTTATTTTAGAAAAATAATAACACTGTTTGTGTACCGCACCGGGAACGGGGCGTTAACGAGAAACGAGATTGTTCGGTCATAGTAAATGTACTGTCGCTACTTCGGTGCCGTCATCTGTTTTCTCCTTGACTTCCCGTCCCCGATGCGGTGTACAAACAGTGTTAGGGTCCACTCGGGCAAAGTCGCGGGCAGCAGCTACTTTTTAATCAAATGAATCCTCACAAACACCGATTGTGATTATAAAATTAGATTAGAGCTGCAACCTGACCCTTTTTTATTTCAGTCCCTCAGTTAGCAACATTATCATGATCTAGGATTAGTAAAACCCTCGCCAAAAGATATAATCTTTAACATAATAATAATCCACTGCGATGCTCGGTCTGCATAAATATAAAACTGTAAATGACTTACTAACAAAACTAATTGTTACTAACTTGCCTAATATTATCAGAATATAATTATGTATTTATTGTATGTACAACTTGTTTGCTTTCGCATGCTTCCTAATCTAAACAAATGCACAGAACACTGACTGTGAAAATATCCAAGCGGCTTCATGAATATCGATGCACCCAAAACAAAACTAATATGAACTAAGTAATTATTCCAAAAATATTGAAATAAAATCGTAAATCTTTCAGACGGACGACCCAACGAAAACTACAACGCGACCAACCTACCCTTTGGCGATTTCTCCTACCTAACTGAAATGATATACAACCCGCTGGCGTACGGCTCCTACGGCGTCACCAGCGTGGACCCCGACCGCAACGTGGACACCGACCAGAGCCTCAACACTGACCAATCGCACGACAGAACCATCGACGTCTCCGACTCTTCTTCAGATGACGACGACTCCCGCGTCGAACAAGACGATAACGTCCCATCCGTCGCCATGGAAACACAAATCATGACCGTAGGAGACTGCCAGATCGTCAAACTACCCCCCAATAACGATGAAAAGGAAGAAAAGATGGAGCAGATTGTTGAGACTAGTACAGTCTCGTCTTCGACACCGTCTTCAGTCACGATTACGCCCATCACAACTGTCGGTGACTGTACCATCAGGCCTGTTGAGAACACATAAGATTTCACACCCATTTTCGTCTACCCCGTATACTTCGGTGATGTACGGGATTGAAGACATGAGCCTATAGCTGCAGACTGTTATTTAGCGAAGATTGTGAGTGAGTAATGAGGTTCTATGGTTTTTTATATTTTGCAAGATCTCAGATTGAGAGTCAATGCAAGTTTATAGTTATATGTTGCGATTTTTGATGAAAAATCATTATGCGGTTTATATTGTTTTACGTAACACCTTATTGTGTTAAACAAAGTGTTTGTTTTTTCATAGAAATTAATGTGTATCTGCATTTGGGAAATTCTAAATTGCAGCTTTTTCCAGATATCGTAGAAAAGATTTCTAAACAATATGGGGTAGACTGTATTGTATTATTATTATTGTGGTAGCATTCACTTTGGAATTAAGTGGTCGAGAACACAAGGCGGTTTCAAAAAAAATAAATTTAATAATTAGGTTGGCTACATAATTATATAATGTCACCGTAAGATTGTAAGAACCGTTAGTTTATAATCTATAGGTATTATTACCGTTAGATTATAAACCGTAGAAAAATTGTGGACTGGGTGAAATGGGTTAGGTTAGAATTGTGGCCAACAGCGCGCGAGCCGACTGAGCGAAGCGAGTGTTGCCCCTGCACCGGCCGGGAGCGCTACTTCAAAGTTGCTCGCAGCTATTCAGGCTATTTAGTATTAGCGCAAGGTGCGTTACGTCGCAAGCAAGTTTGATACCAGTACACAATTTGCCAATTTGCCATTTATAGATTATACAACTATCGTGAAAGTAATGCGTTAAATTGTAAATGATTTGTTGCAGTTCACAATTTTTCGACAGTTTATAATCTAACGGAAATAATATCGATAGATTATAAACTAACGAAGCTCATAATAATTGTACATTAGAGCAGACTAGTACTAAAATCAAAATGGCGATTTGTCGTAGCTCGTGCTTCCGCAAACTGAACTCGTACAGTTGAAATTATTCGTCACAAGTAAATATAAGCCCGGCCTGCCTACTTTTTAATGGGAAATTATAAGTGCAGCATCAAAAGTTTTCTTTAGAACCTGCAACCTAGCGTCTTTTTTTGTATGTAAGCAACGAGTTAATAGAACAGCCTCTATTATAATAAGTCATCATCTTTACTATTCCAACAGAATATCAAAAAACCAGCGTCAATTTAATATGACTCAGAGCTACCAATAAATATATTTACTTCTGAATTAATAACTCAGCGACTAATGTTGTAAGTGGGCTACTTTATACATTTTAGAGATTCAACATCTGTCTGCTAATAAAATTACAGGTAACATTAATAGATTACATGAAATTAGAGCTTTCATTGACTATTATTTGGTGACAATAATAAGGTAATTTTATGTTCAATTTTTATTTCAAAAGATTCACTCATCAAAATATTGACTATATGAAATTAGAGTACGTTGAAATTATTTTATAGATGCAGTTGATACACTTATTAGAAGCTGTCAATTCGTAGACATATCAAAAATTTTGTCGCTTAAAAATAGTCACGATGCTGCGTCATAATAACAGTGGCTTGTTTTACAATATACAGTCGCTTGAAAAGCATTTATTAGATGCAAAAGATTAGGGTGATACAAAAAAAGTGAACTTGGCGGGAATAAGAAAGAGACAGATTTAATTACTTCCACATGCGAAAAAAAGAGAGCGCAACAACGCGCTGGAACCAAAATAAAAGCGCCAAATGAAATAAAAATTGTTTAAAAATAAATTAAGCTATCTATCAAAATTGTGTTCAGCCAGAATTTTCAATTACTTAATACGCACATTTTAAATGTGATTTTGTAATGAAATGACTTAGGATTTTAGAATTATAGAAAAAAAACATAAAAAAGTAGAGGTCTTTTCGGAATTAAATTCTATCGAGGAAATTTAACCCAATCGTGTTTTCCTTCAGTCAAAGTATTAATCAAATAGTCAATAAACCTATATCCAAAAATTAAATCCATACATGCTGCGATAGTGAAGTAAATGGTTACCAAAAATCCTCCAATTTATTTTGGTAGCGCCTTAATTCATTAGACAACTAATTATATTTGAAGACGAGAATGACATTTTAAAGAAGCTGCATTAATTAGCAACCCCTTTTTAATGTCGGTGCTTTATCTGCAAAGCCTTAACAATTGATGACAGCTAAATTCTTCCCGTGCCAGGTGACTGAACATTTGTTAGGTTACGGCTACATTGTCGCGATAAAGCGAACTATACTTTGCGCGCTCTCTCGCTCGTTAAGGCTGTACCAAAATTAATTGAGGGCTTTTTCGTAACCATTTATTCCACTATTACAACATGTCTGGATTTAATTTTTAGATATATTTTGATTAACACTCTGACTGATGGAAAACGCAATTGGGTTAAATTTCCTTGATAGAATTTAATTCCGAAAAGACCTTTTATATTTTTTTCTGTAATTCTAAAATTCTAAGTAATTTCGTATAAATGTGATACTTAATTGAAAACTCTGACTGAAAATATTTTTGATTGGTAGCTTAATTTATTTTTAAACAATTTTTATTTGGTTTGGCGCTTTTATTTTGGTCTCACTTTTTTTTTCGCATTTGGAATTAATTGACTCTGTCACTTTATTCCCGCCCAGTTTGCGTTTTACATAGTAACACTTTAAAAAGAGAGCGCGCGAAATGTAGTTCGCTTTATCGCGATAATGTAGCTGTAGCATTAGTATCAAATGCGCAAGTACCTTTATTCTTATGTTATGAGACACAATAAGTTTCTGTCGTTACCGACCTCTAGAATCGACGGTTGTGAGGATATATTGAAATATATCTTTGCGTCCAAAAGAAAGGTGACAGTTGTCACCTTGACCTGACCTTGATTGACCTTTCGTAGTTACAAAAGGTAGTTAAAAAAAACTTGAACTACCTTCAAAAGTTTTATATAAAAGTCTTCCTAAACACGGTAATGCTACTACAATGATACTCATTTATATCTATTAAAAAAAAAAAAGAATTCAAGTGACTGTCAAAAATGCATTTAGAATTGGTGGTGATGAAATATTTATTTTATTGGTCAACGAATGTACCATAATGCCATAAGCTTTACATAATTTTAATCGTGATACTCAATTAGACGATTTGTATACTTATCAGAACAAAATATTAATTGTCACAATGTTGTTTTGTTGTGTATTGTGTGGGGAAGTTACATATTCAATACATTGGCAAGATATTTGCAAGTTAACTCGGGTTTCTGCTCTAAGGTCTCTAATTGATTAAAGCTGTATTCGTTAAAATCGAGGTTTTAAATAGATTTGTGTGTTACAAAAAAGATATCATTGCCATAAAAAGATGCTTACTCCCAATGATTATTTACATGCAACAGTGTTTTGACACTGTTTTTAAGCAACTGAAAACATAAGTCTACACAATACGAAGTAACATTAATAAAGGAAATAATTACTTCAGTGTTCACGTAAGTATATCGACTCCCGCGCAGTACATTACAAAACAAAAAGTTTTACGTATAGATGTGTATTTTGCGAATATCTACATAGAGGCAGCATATTTACTGAGTAATAATTGTAACAGTGACACTATTTAGATACGCGATGTTTATCATAATGTGCACTTAACGTTGCCTTCACTGTTTTAATCGTTTAGGACGGTATACACACCACCGCCGAGCGACAGAGTGGGACTGATTAAACCCACCTACGTTTGCGGCGGTGTGTGAATCGGCTTTTATTTGACTGTTGACACTCCTCAAAAGTATTTCTATTTTTTTTACACGCGAAATCTCTCGATTGATCTGATTTTTGTAATGTAACGAGAGACTGACTTCCATTACGTGGTAAGGAAATATTTTTGAGCAGTGCTCGGGCGGGCGTTGCATCCGGTTGGCTGTCTATTTTATGTTTATTTTCTATTTTAATTTTATAGTTAGTCGTTGTGTAGCAGGGCACACGCTGTTTCGCCTTTTCCATATTCTTAACTGTATCAATCTCTGTGAATATTAGAATGTAGTACGTAGTGTCTTAGATGAATATAAACTTAATATTCTAAATATTAACTCGACAACACCACACGAACAAGTGATACGAATATAAGCTACATATTTTTAGCAGAAACATATTGTATTGACATATTAACAATATATTTCTCTAATAGTTTTGCCTGTAAAAGCAATGGATTAACGTATCGTAGTTCTATATATATTATAATGATAGTACGCAATATATAACCACATATTTTGAAGACAGCTGTCGGCGGAGCGGCCTGTGAGACGGGTGACGCCGACCCACATGATATTTTTCGAACAAACACATTTAAGTTCCTCGTTACGTTCGATAGAGACTAATGTAGAAGTCTGCATACATATTGTAATGTCGGTGTAATAATAAAAGTATTAAACTCACTATTATGAAAAATCATAATCATTATTTTCTTTATAATCTGTACAGTAGTAGATATAGTTCCTAACTTGTAATCGATACAAAACTATAACCCTTGAATTAATGAAGTAGATGAGACGTAATATTTCTTTAATCATTTAGAATTAAGTTTATATTATGATCAAACTTTGAGTATATCTTTTTTAGTATTCACTATTAGTGATAGTCGTCGATTTGTTTAAGTATCATTGCTATATAAGTTTACGTATTTAATGGAAGACTGCTCGGATTCGTTTTCTGTTGACGTGTATCGTTTGGGGTTTGCACTCGTTGGTGCGACAAATCGCATGCGACTAAACGCAACGTGTGACCGGACCGGATAGAGGGTTCAGTTGCGGGTACTTATGCTTAACTTGTGCGATATAAATAAGTGGAAGTTAGCTCCAATCGTAGTGTAATATATGCCACACCAACGAGTCTTACCTACTTATTATTATTGTGAACATTTTGACATAAATGAGCCCCGAAGAGGCATGTAATCATGAGTCTCAGACGGCAAGCTAAGCTTATTGAGAATTATTTTAATATAGGAATCTGTATTTTTATAACGAAACTAAGATAAGTTGATACAGTAATCAGTTACTCCCGTCACACGTAATAGTATAGTTAGCTGTGTTTAAGTTGTGTTTACAAGCGCCTATTGGCTCGGTTGTCGTTAAGTTTTTGTGTTCCCTTCAAGGTTTTACGGTCATTATCTACATATATCTGCTTTTGGTACCGTAGGAATAGAGAAGCAATAATTAGAAGATTGATATGTGTGGTAATTAGGTCATGATGGTAATCAAGATATTTTGCTTCGCTTTAAATCTAAAATAAAGGCATCTATTAAAAAAATTGCAAAAAGGCAAATAGCCTTTTTCGATTGCATTGAAAATATTATAAATTTTAAAATCACAGAGTAAATAAAAAACTCTTGTATTAAAATCACGTTGTTCTTAAAGAGTCTCAAAAAGGGGATGTTTCAAGTGTTTGGAGTTCATTCTAAGATAAAAGAAGGATTTCACTAATATATGTAGATACTGATTGGTTCATAATTTTTGGCAATATGACGGTTATAATCGGACGTTAGAATCGAAAGCAAGAATTGCATTTATATTTATTTTGTATTGGTGCGATATGTTGCAAAATTATTGTTTGAAACGGATATTTGAAGAAATTGTATTGTTAAGTATACGCTGTCTAAGAATATTAGTTATTGTACACGAAAATGGAAATCTTTTATATCATCAGGAAGTGTAACACGAGTTCTAATGGCGGTTTATTATTTTACTAACTGACAATGCGCCCCACTCGCGTGCTTAGCGGCTCAAGCCCCGCGTTCGTCTTAGTCTTCATCATCATTTCACCCGAAAGACGTCCACTGTTGGACATAGGCCTCCCCAAGCACCGACACTTTGACCGGTTCTGTGCTTCCCGCATCCAGTGGATTTCGGCCTTCACAAGGTCATCGGTCCGCCATCTTCCGGTCATCTTAATACAAGCCGTTACAAAACTTGTAAGTGATTTAATTTACTTAATTGGCCGTCTTTGGAAACTCATGTTAAGCTTCCAATCCTATTTGTCTATGACGATAAAAATACTGTATGCTGTTCCCTAATGCTATATTTAAAGGGCATTAGCAAGAGATTATTTTTATATCCACAACACTCTTTCAAAATTGTAATAATTTGCGTTCGCATAAGTTTGTTTTTCTATGCTACACTTAGCACACATTAGCGTCGATATTTCGTGACTCCTCTACTTAAACCCACAGTAATGCATTTCATGAATATCTCTGCATTTGCGACAGTGCGAGTTATTCCGTTTATCCATCCCAAAAATCCATCTTAACAGGTTTACGCGTTGTAAACAACATAATAGAAGTTTTATTGTTTTGACTTCTATAGCCGTATAGTGAGTGTTAAGGTGAATTTGCGAAAACGCATGTCCGAGAATCCACCTATGCCTATAAATTCCGTTTATCCAAATAGGCCTAGGGTGAATTCTCGGACATACGTTTCCGCGTATCCATCTTAGGGTGGATAAACGGAATTACCCCGCAATGCTCCACCACCAAACTCTTTAATGTGTTCAATGATTACGAAGTGCAATTATTTAGCAGCTATTTTAAGTCTTGTTGTACACCCAATTTATCCTAATGTTGACGTAGCTCTGATTTCGATACCCATTTATATTCTTAATAATACTATAGAAGCGATATCCTATCGAAACCGGAGCGATATTGACATGATTAAATTCAAGTAAAGAAATATCATGCAAAATGTGCTATGTGTAGTTCTTCCCCATTCAAAACATGTATCCATTAATGATTTGTCGTAAAATTATATAACATTTTACGGCCGGATAGTTTTTAGACAAATAGTTTAGCTATGTTTAGTTTTAATGAACGTTTTATATTCCTGTATTTTGTGAAATGTTCATCATTTTACGTTGTGATCATTTGAGTGCAAAATTATTATATGTTTAACCAGTTTACTTTGACGATTCGTCAGTTAGGGCAGCAGATGTATACCTTTATGTTTGCATAGTCCGAGAGCAGTATTTTTTAGATGTAATCTTTATTATAAAAACTTTTTTTATTTTAACATTATGAAATTCGATCGTTAGTTAATTTCTAACATGAAATATTTAATAAAGAAATCACAAAATTATATTTGGGTTTGATTTTTATGTCTATGGACACGCCGGGTACTCGGCGCGGCGGGAATCAAAGTACTTACTATTGCTATTTCGGTGATATCTTATGGCCGATTGGTTAAAATTAAGACTCATACGAAGCAGACCTCATAGCTTTGCATAGTAGACCCTCCCATATGGAAGTACAGTGAAAACGATTATAACGACTCCGAAGGGATCGTCGGATTACGGCTTTATAGCCGATAGTCGTTATAACCAAACCCTATGTTAGTGAGTTGACAACTCAAGTTCACAGTTTGTTTTTTTTTTTCATGTAATAGTGTGACTGACACTGGCATGGCCACCATCAGGGATTTTCATTTTGATAACACAGTCGCCAAATATCAGAATTCGTCGGTCACTGGTTCAAAAGTTATCAGGGTTTATGGGTTGCCTATCTGGAGAGCGTCTCCTCGGCGTGGCCACATTTATATCTGAAAAACCAGACCACCTAGCGAAGATCTGTTTTCTCCCAGAATTAGTCGCAACTTTTCGCCAAGTCACAGATTTAGTCAGTTCTTAGTTTAGAAGAGATAATGAGTTCAATTTTTAAGTATAGTCCAAGAGCTAGATCGAAGAGTTTACGATAAAATCTTTGATCTAGCTCTTCGACTAAATCTGTGACTTGGCGAAAAGATACCGACTACATTTGGGAGAAAACAGATCTTCGCTAGGTGGCCTAGTTTTTTCCCGACTACGGCGAAGCTAAAATGTTCCCTCATAACTTCTAAACTACTTGTCCTAATTTGACAAATGCATCATATCGTTAGAGTTGGAAGCGTTTTGATCGTCCGCTCTGGTTATAGGCTGTATATGTGACGTCACATTAAATTGAAAATGGCGCCGTCTAGAGGACAAAGACATGAACATTTTTTTTTACCCGACTGCGGCGAAGCCCAAAAGGAGGGTATGAGTCTTTGACCTGTATGTATGTCCGTTTCTTTGTTCCCTCGTAACTCCTAAACGAATGAACGGATTTGGATAAATTATACGTCTTTAGATTTGTCTTGGTGGCGCGAGTGTCACTGGCTATATTAACATCAAAAATAAAGTAAAATGGTAGATTTGGGCTGACATTGTGGAGTTCGAATTTTTTTTGTCTTCTAATACCATCGAGGGGGTATCAAAATCGGGGGGGTTTTAAAAGGTGATTACAAAAATATATACAACTTATATGTTTAAAAGTAATTCGAAGTGACAAGTTGAATTTTGATAAAAAAAAAATTGCTTTTAGCTGAGTTCGGACCTCGAAGGATTGGCTATTTGTGCACTTATCCAAAAAAAAATCTTTTAAATAAGCAAAATCTTTCACACTTTTAAACTAAAAAACTGGAAATAAATAAAGTAATTAAAAAAAAAACTAAAAACTTTACTTTTTTTTAATGATGTGTTGTTTTGTATCAAATGAAAAGGCTTAATTAGCACATTTCAAAAATATATTGTTTGTTAGCTGTTGCTCGCGGCTTTGCTTGTATACACCCGATAATGGGAATAATTTCTAAAATCACGCCTCAGATGTGAGCCAAGCATATTTTCTCTTCAAACCTACCCAAAGTACATATATAATAATTATTCTTCATATTCATATTCTTTATTGTGGATCATAGGTAAGTACAGTAGTACTCAACTAATAAGGCGCGTCGTGAATCTTCGTTCGCACAGAAAAGAAAGTATGTCCCCGAAGATTAACGAGAATGCTTAAAACTTACAATCAACCTTAGTTCACTACTATAAGGTTCATAATACACTGCAGCTGTTAGTTCCGTCTCATTCGCAAGTATGGCGGCTGCCAAGCGGCGCGCGCTAACGTGGCGGCAGCTACTGACCAATAGCGGTACAGGAAAAAGCGTTGAGCGTGCCGATTGGTCAATAGCATTTCCCGCGCTTTGAAAATTCATCTTCTGCGCAGGTACATCGATAAGCCATATTACTTGGGTATTACTGTACACAATACATACAATGTTCTTATAGTAAAATAGGATCAGCTATGTCCCGCCGCTTAGGCATACAATATCAAACATAATAATAATTGAGATTAAATGAATTTAAATAAGTCAAGATTACACAAATTCGAATAAATGTCACAAAAATAAATGTCAAACTACAGCTATTACACCTACATTGAAATATTATTATTATCCACAGGTGTTGATTTTGAATGACAAAAATATATATATACTAGTAGATAAATATTCAATTGTATCTTGCGACAGTTACCGTACGCATCATGTTTGAGGAGAACTATAATATGCAAGTGATTTGTCATTTACAGAATAGTAACATTTATCTACTAACATGTCATGCAGCTTCTTTTTAACATTTTTATCTACACCCATGCTATAAATTCTCTATAAAAGTTTCTGAGCCAGTTAGCTTATTGCCAACATTAAAACAGCCAGTGTCATAGTAACCATAATAGCATCCAAACGGCTGTTTTAATGTTGTACTGAGTTTCATAATGCAACTCGTTTTCAAAAAAAGAACATTGTAATGCACGCGCGTTTCACTACAACAGCGCCGTAATTTAAAAAAAGAACTTATTCGAATTCACGTCGTATACTATGACGCCGGCCGCCATGTTCGATACGAGTATTAGTATTGCAAAAAGCTGTTTCAGAACCTTTTATAGAGGATTGATAACATGGGTGTAGATAAAGTCTTGTATGCAACTGTACATAATTATGTATTAAAACACTCATGTGATACTATTATCACACTCGGCTTCGCCTCGTGTGATAAAACCACATTCGTGTTTTCAGACCCCTTATCAGTCGCCCCCCCCCTATCGTCCCCCCCCCCCCTATCGTCATGTATCGGCCCCTTATCGTCAGTTGCATAAATAACTATTATTTCTTGAATATTTCATATAATACCCGGGATTTTATTAAATATACGTGGAGCCGCACAAAATATACTTTCGTAGAAGAAATGTGTCTTGCTAGCAACTGTGTTTAACTTATCGCGATCTTCTATGAAATTATAACCCCAAAATAATTTAAATAAAAACTTACTACTACTAACTTACTTTTTTTGAGATATAAATGTGGCCAAGCTGGGGCGATGCTCTCCAGATCCGGCCACCTATGAATTGAACCAGTGACCGACAAATTCTGATATTAGCGGCAAACGACAAATTTTTTGTGTTACTTATCAAAATTAAAATCCTTGATGGTGGCCATGCCAGTGTCAGTCACACTCTGATCACGGCTGTTTTAGCCCATAGTAGTTACAACTAAAAACTATGTTAAATAAACAGAAATGCTGGGATCTCAAATTTTCTCGTCGTAGTAACCGTCGTTTAAAAGCGATGACGTCGTGATAATCGGTTTTCACTGTAGCTATCACAGGTAAACTTAGCTTAGACTCTTTCTTTATAAGAACCCAGTTTGGCAATAAAAATGCTACCATTGATAAGCATTCATTTGGAACCGAGCATTAATTGTCTTCCAGAAGCAAATCAAACACAAAATACTGTAATAATCATTGTTTATTCCATATAAATATAAATTTATTTTTGGATAACCACACTTTAGTATTGTTAGACATGTTACTGCACTAACTATCGACTAATTATTATGAGATAGATCTTATTAATAAAAAAATGTTGCGCATTAGGTTCCTGGAGGGGGAGGTGGTCCGTTGTTGACCCACTGGGGATGCCCTGACACCGTGCAGTAGTTGGAGCCGAACACTGGCATGTTGTGGCGGAAGGGGGGCAGGGGAGGGCCCATGGAGAGCGGCATTGGGCTACCCGCCATCCTGTTCGCTCCGAACTGGAACATGTTGCCCATGAAGGGAGGTGGTGTGCTGGGATTGAATGGGGGTGGGAACATTGGGGGTCCTGTGAAGTTGGGGGGTGCGCTGAAGGGTCCGTGTGCTCCAGCGTCACCGTTGGGGTGTGGGGGAGGGGTCCTGAGGCCTATATTGCTAGGCCAGGGCCTGCCTACACGCGGGAACGCGTTGGGGTTATTATTTCTCCTAGATCCTGCTGAGAATGGGTTGCGTCCCCGGCTGGGTCCGCTGCCGAACCGGCTGCTGGACTCTGAGGGTCTTTGGTTGCGTCGTTCGGGGACTTTCCTCGTATTCTTAGAGGTCTCTCCGTCCTCCGACTCTTCTGTCTTGTCTCTCCGCTGCTCTTTCCTCGCTCTGTTGGCTCTTCGTTCTTCCTCGTCATCTGAGTATTCGATCTGATGCGGGGGAGGCTCCACGTCGTGTAGCCACGATGCGTCGGAGCCTTTTATTCTGAAATTTTATAAAAACAAATTATATTGTTGTTAGATCTTACAGTACGTTCGTCAATTCACATTTGATAATTTTTGAATTTAATAAGTTGTTTTGTTCTGCAACATGTAGCTTTGTCAATAAACTTAATCCGACAAGGTTGTTCATCGCAGATAATTTACTCTAGGGGAGGCGTATCAGAAATCTGTCTATACTTTTGGACAGGCTTCTTTCTTAACTCCCCAAATATGAACACAATTATAGAAGTTTGAGGAACAGGGTGTAAAGTTCACTCATCCTCCATAGAAAAGGGAGGATCCATCGACCAGACGGGTGTTAGTCTGGTAGGCTACTGCCAGACAATACTGTTGTCGGGTTTATGTATATATGCCAATTGAGCGGAAAACTTTGCTTGCGCGATGTAGAATTTGCGTGACGTCAGATGTGACGCGAAGTTCGCATGTGGAATTGATAAATGGCGATCGAGAATCGTGTACTGTAGTTTATGAAACCACCTATGCAATTATAATACAGGTAAACCACCTATGCAATTATAATACAGGTAAACAAAAAAGATAGGTACGCATTTCGGTAATCTTCGTGTTTCCGAATTAGCACGAACGTCGCGCCATAGAGTAACCGACGTATGTAGGCAAAGCTTCTCAAGTTTTGTACAGCCACGCTTTGCAGTAGCGCATAGCGCATTAGTATGAATGTTATCTATAATTTTGTAATCATGGTATTACAAAATAGGATGTACTTCCATGATTGTAATATAAGGAGCTCTCTTCGAAAGAGAGTGGGTTGTGATTCACAACGCGGGCCCAGTGCGAGTTGGTAGATGTCGCGTCTTCGAATTCTTGGTTCTAGGACATGCCGGTTTCCTCACAATGTTTTCCTTCACCGTTTTGAGAGCAGAGGCGATGAAATTATTTACACAAATTAAAGCGCCTGCCCGGGTTCGAACGCACGTCCTACAATTCGTAAGTCCGTTACCACTGGAACAGATTAATACAGATGGGACAATACGCAAAATCATTTAAATAAAAAGCGACTCTTGCTACGACACAATAAAGTGCAATTCAGGTTGCACAACGCTTATTACCTACAGTTATCACCTACAATTTGCCTCTTTCTATCGCGTAACTCTCATACCTTCTGACTCGTTAGGGTTGTCTTCTTTTACGACGCGGCGCGTGAGTGAGTATCCAACTAAAGTACGAGCCGGCAGCCCACACTGAATTGACCCAGTGAGATGAGCCCGCCGCGTACTTGTAGCTTCATACCAAACTGCGGACTGTCCCATCTGTACTGCTCACCATGATAATAATGGCTTCCATAGTTGTGACAGCTCTATATTAGATCTCATCATCGCGCGTTCGTATTTCCGAAGATAGACGATGGTAACCGAAGCGCATACTTTTATTTATTTATTTATTTATTGACACACCAACGACTTATTCACTAAATCATTTCATTAAATATATTCTATATCAACAGCTTTGCGGTGAATTTGTCACTTATAGGTGTGCACAGCACTTGTATAATTAATAATAAAAAATTTTCTTAGGAAATCTGTACGTAAGTAAGTATCAAACGGTGTGACTTACTTCATAAGCTCGGTGAGGAAGACGTAGTTGGTGTGCTGGCTCTGCGGCGCGATGAACACGTCCACGCCCGGCTGCGCGCCGCGCTCGCGCACGTGTTCTACTGAGTTGAAGCGCACGCAGTAGTGGGGTTCTGTTACCTGCAGACAGATTACAAATAATCTTAGAAAAAGGGTCTTGACGGACTGACACACAGACATACGGACAACGAAGTGATCCGATCCTATAAGGGTTCCGTTTTTTTCCTTTTGAGGTACGAAACCCTAAAAATCACCGTCCACGGTCCAATCACAGCACCACTATGCAAAAAAACAATAATGTACTATGCGTGCCAAATAAGAATAGGATCGCACTTGCTGCCAACTTCATACGATAGCTGTCAAATTATTACGCATTGGTAGTGAAGTTGGCGAGTATTGCGGAACAAAATGGCGTCTTGACAGAACTATTCTTATTTGGCACGCATAGTAGGTTTTTACAAAAGTACTATAATTAGTGCTGTTTGAAGAAAGTAAGTTGGTTCAAGTAGGTAACTCATGGACACCCACTTTTGTTAGATTTTTATGGTTTAGTTTTAGTTTTGTATTTAATTTAACAAATTTACGTTTAATAATAATAATAAACACTCAAAGTATAAAATAAAAAAAAAAGTAGGTAACTTGAGCGTTAAGGAATAGGTATGTACGAGGAAAAAAAGGTCTGTTTAGAAACTTCGATTTATGGCTGGCGACCGTTGAAGTGAACATGAACATACGAGTACATAGCATAGATTGCATTATTTCTGATGTAATATTGTTCCTGTGTTTATAATTAATGTAGGTTGAAAATTATGTTTTCTGTGCCGGTGGATTTTATTTGCTAAATTTCCAAAATGGCTTCGGGATAGAGGTCCTAAAATGTTAAGTTCCTCGGGGACCTGGGTCTCTAACGTCCAGCCCTGGACATGTCCTACGAGTCATGACCAAATGAGTTGGTTATTCCGTCATAAAATATGCCTGAGACCTCGCTGCATCAGTATTCGTACAATACATCGTACTTATTTAAAACAGTAGGTAATGTTAAAGCCTATCATTATGTTAATAACTCCCATCTGTAGTAATAGATAGCCATAAAAATAAATCTCATTCATACATACTCATAAATAAATATCAGTTTATCTATGAAACTCCAAGGACGACGCAGTATTTTCAAAGTTATCTTCAAAGTCACTAACAACTTTAGCAGAATGTATTCATATTTTTATGGGATTTTTCCTGTATACGCATTTAAAGTTATTATTGTCATTATCATGTTATTTGTAGACATAAAGTGCCTTATAAATTAGGGAGAAATTGAAGACAATAATGCTCTCTGGATGATCGCCAGGCATTATAACTACCCTAGTTTAAGTATTAACATTTTTAAAAGGTTAACAAATTGGCTGATGTCCTAATCAGTTTTTTGACCCCGCGGGGTTATGTGAAAAGTGTTGCGTATATTTGTGTCGAGATAAGTTTGAAATTAAGCCAATATGAATATGGTTCTTACAACAACAAAAAAATGCAGAGCCGACTACAATTTTCTCTTGGTGTCATAATATGTAACTTATATTATTGGTTGAAAAGCCAAAATCAGATTTACCAATCACAGAATTGATGAGGCCACAATAAAGCGGTTTCAAGCACTTAGCAATATTCAGTCACTGACAGACAATGCACAGCTGCCGCCTGAGCTGCTGGATCTAAGAGCTTGAAATTTTGTACAAGTTTCTTACATAACGAAAGTGAAGAAAAAGAGAGAGAGAGGGAGGAGAGAGTGTGTGTGAAGTGGTGAAGTAAGGAAGGATCTTTGAATATTCATCCCCTAAATGGATTAAGGCGAAATGGTATCGTAACGGGGTTTGGAGCATTGCTATGGTCAAACGGAGCATATAGAATTTTAAAAATGTTTCTTTCTAGAATTTTTAGAATTCTATATTCTCTGTTACATTAAAATAAACCCATAATCCCCTTATTGTCTTTAATGGTGAACATGTAGACGAAATTTTATTGAAATTGCTTTAATTACTAACAAATAAAATGGTTTTTGTTTTATAAAAAATGCTAATTTTGAGGAAACTGCAAATTTTTTGTATCAAGCCAAATTGTGTCAATCGTGTTTTGGCCCACATAAATTACTAAAGAAAATCTTCAATTTTTATTATCATGTAAAAGATGTACATACATAAGGTAACTTTATAGTTTTTGAGGACACAAATTGATATTGCGTGCAGCCGAAATCCGTCTTAAATAGGGGCTCAAAGGTTGTATGGAACGGGAAATCCCGTCGGGCACACAGTTATGATCACATAAGTAAATACTTACGGGTCCAAAGACATCGAAGACTCTTCCTAATGCTTTGGAGCCATTATCCAGGAACAGCACGCTGTCTATATCCACGGCTGGTGTCTCTGGCAGTGCACGAACTATCACTGCGGATGATAATAAAAAGCGTTTAGTATATGGTGCACTTTTTTTTTAAAGGGATTTTTTTTGTACTATTCTCATCATGTGATCAGTCCAGTGACTATGAGCAGATGTGTTGCGTAGGTCAGTAACGTGGAGTTAGTTCCCCATCGGGAATCACTCATTGGGTATAAGACAGCTCATTGCGAGCGATCCAGATCTAGGATTTTGCGTCTTTTAAGGCGGTTCAGTGCTGTACTGCTAGTGGGTTTGCTTGATGCAGGAGCCATTTTTTGTACTTTTTAGCGAAGGCTTGTATTTTATCCTTCACTGTGTTCATCTGCAGATATTTATGGATCTCCGAATTCCTTATGTACCAGGGAGTACTAGCCATTTCTTTCAGGATAGTCTTCAGCTCATTGTATAAGGGTTGGAGTTACAAGTAAAGCCCCATAGCTGGATACCATATGACCAAATTGGTTTGAGGACAGGCTTGTAGATTAGGAGCTTATTGTCAAGTGAAAGTTTACTATTTCTACCAAGAAGAGAAATATATGTATGTCAACTGCATGATTTAAGCTCGTGGCTAAGTAATGACAGCCGCAAGGGTCGATCCTCCGTGCCTCGGAAAGCACACTAAGCCGTTGGTCCCAGCTGTCATTCGTGGATCTTTGACAGTCGTTACAGGTCGTCAGAAGCCCGAAAGTCTGACAACTAGTCTTACCAATGGGTATCGTATTACCCAGTTACCAGTTTTGGAGATCAGATAGGCAGTCGCTCCATGTAAAATACTGGTATTTAGCAGCATCCGGTTAGGCAGGTAACCGAACCCAACGTGGTTGGGAAAAGGCTAGGCAGATTGAACTGCATGATTTATACGAATTTGTTCGGTTCGGTAACCGAAGCCGTATTAGTATCTAAGCATCAAACCACTTAGCTACTGCGCCAACGGTGCATGCAGTGCTTGTACATTATCATAAGTACGTACATTACATCTCTGATTAAAACTCTTAGAAATTTATTGCGTGTGCATAACACCGTTTCTTATGTGAGTATTAGACAGAAAAAAAACCGGCCAAGTGCGTGTCGGGCTACGCACAATGAAGGGTTCCGTAGTTGGTATTAAATTCATTATCCCAAGAACAACTTAACATTATAGTTGAAAAACATGTTCTCCTACACATTCCAACAGTAAATGTAAGTTTGTACTCACACTATTGAGAGATTTACCATGTTATTTTAAGACCACAAATTTCTTATAGGTTTTACTGTAATCTACAGGTGAAGAACTATTTTCTGTGCTTTTTTTTTCAAAATTTTAGGCTCAGTAGTTTCGGAGATAAGGGGGGGGGGATGGTCAATTTTCGTCTATTTTCTTAAATAACTTTAAAACAAATTATTTTAAAATTATAAAAAAACTTTTTTACAAAAAAAAAACCGACTTCCAAAAAAAACACTACAAACTGAAAAATAACTTTAATTTCGGAAGTCGGTGTCTTTGGATCTGTATTTTAGTTTTTTGCCACCGACTTCCGAAATTAAAGTTATTTTTCAGTTTGTAGTGTTTTTTTTGGAAGTCGGTTTTTTTTTTGTAAAAAAGTTTTTATTTTTCACTTTTTAGTGGTTCAGTTTGTAATTTATCTAAGTTACAATAACCCAATGTCAACTGCTCATCACGTTTTACAAAATATTGCTTTTCCCGATGCAGGGACGTTAATTGTTGAGGAGTTCTCCTAGTAAGAACCAGGAGAACTGGAGCTCATGGTGAAGTCACCATTACCATTATGCATTTTGACGAGCATAAACCATATTAAAGTAATCGAATCGCAACCTGTGATATACTTAGATATAATTGAGTATTTCCGATGGCCCTCTGTGGTCTTCATCATCAGTTCCAGTTCACCGAATGGTATTTTCCGAGAGCAAATGCACGAGTTACTATAAAAAATACCGAAATCGATATAGGTGTGCCAATAAAATTTGAGGGTTTCCCTCGATTTCCATGGGATCCCATCATCAGATCCTGACTTGATGATCATGGGACCACTTGGGAAGTATACCCTTTCGAACAAAAAAAGAAAAATCCAAATCGGTCCAGCCATTTTCGAGTAATCGGGGAACATACATAAAAAAAAAAAATAAAAAAAAAAAAAAAAAAAAAAAAAAAGGTTCCGACGAATTGAGAACCTCCTCCTTTTGGAAGTCGGTTAAAAAGACCTATAAAGTTAGCTCTTTCATTTGATATGTCACACGGTACATTTATTTGCTTTACCCGTACGTGTTTGGGTTACAGAAATCGATATGTGTACCAAATTTCAAGTTAATCGGTCCATTAGATTCGAAGCAAATTTTCTGTGACAGACGGACAGACAGACAGACGGACAGACACACAAGTGATCCTATAAGGGTTCCGTTTTTCCTTTTGAGGTACAGAACCCTAAAAAGGAATTAATGGGTAAGAACTCGTACGGAGAAAGGTCGTATTGCTATCGATTGCAAAAACGATGCGGAAATCAATGGAGGTCATGGAAAAAAGCTCGCGCCTGTCAAGGGCAGACACCGTGACTTGTACGCGCCGTCTGCTATAAAATCGATGTAATCTCTAAACTACATGGTATTACGAGGCCGAAACCAGAGCTTTAGGTTCTGAGAATTTTTAGCTTGTGACCCTTTTTAGGGTTCTGTACTAAAATGGTAAAAAGGATTATGGTGCGATTCAGTCTGTCTGTCACAGCTGGATATCTCAAGAACTACTAATGCTATCAACTTGAAATTTGGAACGGTTTTAGATAACGTTTGCCCAACTATTTTGAAAATAAATTTTTTTTTTTACAAAAAACAAAACCGACTTCCAAAAAAAAACACTACAAAGTGAAAAATAACTTTAATTTCGGAAGTCGGTGTCATTGGATCTGTATTTTAGGTTTTTGCCCCCGACTTCCGAAATTAAAGTTATTTTTCACTTTGTAGTGTTTTTTTTGGAAGTCGGTTTTGTTTTTTGTAAAAAAGTTTTTATTTTTCACTTTTTAGTGGGTCAGTTTGTAATTTATCTAAGTTACAATAACCCATTGTCAACTGCTCATCACGTTTTACAAAATATTGCTTTTCCCGATGCAGGGACGTTAATTGTTGAGGAGTTCTCCTAGTAAGAACCAGGAAAACTGGAGCTCATGGTGAAGTCACCATCACCATTATGCATTTTGACGAGCATAAACCATATTAAAGTAATTGAATCGCAACCTGTGATATACTTAGATATAATTGAGTATTTCCGATGGCCATCTGTGGTCTTCATCATCAGTTCCAGTTCACCAAAAGGTACTTTCCGAGAGCAAATGCACGAGTTACTATAAAAAATACCGAAATCGATATAAGTGTGCCCATAAAATTTGAGGGTTTCCCTCGATTTCCATGGGATCCCATCATCAGATCCTGACTTGATGATCATGGGACCACTTGGGAAGTATACCCTTTCGAACAAAAAAAGAAAAATCCAAATCGGTCCAGCCATTTTCGAGTAATCGGGGAACATACATAAAAAAAAAAAAAAAGGTTCCGACGAATTGAGAACCTCCTCCTTTTCGAAGTCGGTTAAAAAAGATTTTTTTTTTTTGCAGCAGGGACTGAAAGGGGTTCTTAAAAATTCAAAGTGGGGCTACCAGGATATGTGTCATCAACAAAAATTACATGGTACGGAACCCTCTGTGCGTGAGTCCGACTTGACCTACCGAACCTTGACCGGTTTTTTATTTTTTGGGGATTTTTCTTTAGCTAATGGCACTATAGCAGAATGCTTCTCGCTACTAAAGAAAACTGTAACGGAGCGAAGGCGTGAGGCTTCTTATAGGGGCGGTTAGGAAACCAGTTAATTTTCCAAACCGGTTTAGGTCCCGAACAGAAACAATTGCGGTTACTGGTATTTTAACCGGTTAATGGGAGAAGCCGTTTTTTAATTCGGATTCTGTTGAGCGAAATTGAGTTTCGACGGTTCCTATAAGCCAGTTCTTCCTACTACGCCATCTCGGAATATGGAATATGAATAATCCATCCTTCCATACACGGCACGTGTATGAAAGACGCGAATCCAATTCTCCCTGCGGCGAACGATGAAAGAAAAAAATATAAACACGTATGCGCGTGAGAATGTGACAAACGGCGGCGGCGGGATTGCGTCTGAGTAAAGCCGTTTATTCAGGTCTTAGTATCGGCTAACGCGAGTTTTAAAATTCTATTCTCTGTAATAACCGGAAACCAAAATTATTTAGGTTAACTCGAAACCGTTTTTGTTTAGATTAGTCTGTTTATGATTGATTATTTTTGTAATGAACCGGTTAACCGATGAACGGAATTATAACGTTCCATGAAAAATATTAACCGGTATTTCAAAACCGGTTCCGAGCACTGCTTCTAGGTAGATTAAAAAAAAACTATTCAAAGATGCTATTGTTGATAAATCACATTAGAGTATTTACTAAAGACGATGATTTGTCTCCTAAAAATCCCATCCCGCTAACTAATGAGTGCAAGCAACGCTATTGCGGCGTAAATTATCGGGAAATCCGACGACATATAGCGCTGTAGATAAGACCAGTCAGGTTTTTCCCTAGCCTGACTTCTGACCCCGCCTTGATAAAATTTGATAAAGCTCTCAGTCGGCATGATTTTTTCCGACATCTTCAACAATCATCGTAATATTTCAGTCAATTTACAACAAAACGTTAATGAATTATACACCTAAACATTCCCCATGAATCACTCCGTCGATTGTTGAAAACCATATGAAAATCCGTTCGGTAGTTTTTGAGTTTATCGCGGTCAGATAGACAGACAGACGCGGCGGCTTTGTTTTTTATATGTAGTGATAAATAATAATTAAAGTATAAGTTACCTAATCTATCAACTACGCTGGCAATGGTTCCAATCTTGGTGGTTTCCTGGGCTGGCAGGCTGATGGCAAGGTCTTCTATTGGAGGCAAGTCATCGAGGCCCATTTCACCATTTACTTTTGGAGTCTCTGGTTTTCCACTTTTGCTTTGCCCTTCGAATTCCTCTCTGAAAATAAATACAAACATATCATTATCTAGTGTTGTTTTATTATTTCCAGCACCAACTTGCTGGCCAGAACCCCTCTGACTCGAGCAATTTGTACTATGAATTATATTCAGCTCAGAATTGATATATTTACATGTCACTGGGGAGAATTCGCAAAAGTACTAATTGTTTAGACTAAATTACAAGCAATGATCTTTATGATCTTGAGATTTATTTTATGCTTTAATTTTAATTTCGGTTGTGTGACTTGGCTATCACATTAGGTTAAGACCTGTAATTAAATTTTTAAGGCATTTAAATAAATAAATGAACTATAAGGGGAAATCCCGCTGTGTAGATATGGTAGCAAAATTAAATTATTGCGTGTGGAAAGAACAATTTTTATTATTAAAATAATCTATTTGGGGCATGTGCCCAATGAATGCAGATAAGGTCAAAATAACTCTCAGGGACTGTATCTGATATTTAACAATTTATAACATACAAGTGACCAACACTAGGGCACCTACACTACAAGCGTGATACCTAATCAATCTAGCCAGTAACAATGACATTCAACACACTAAGTGATAAACCAACATACTGTAAACATGCAATTCACTCTTATCACCTTTTTTAGCACATTTGCATTTGAAACAATGTCGTCAACATTATTGAAATGATGGATTATAAATTAATCAACTCAATTAGTAAACACTAACAGGTACTGTAGAATATTATGATTACACTATTTTTACATGAGTTTTGTTCATGAAATGGAATATACAGGCTGTGGCCTAATTAGTGGTCCAACGTGAAGCGGTATGATCAGCTATCACATACCACAATTTGAACCATTTTTTTCCAGTCTCAGAATAAAATATTTTATATTATTATTTAAAAAATTTACACCTTGGTTTACTAATTTGGCTGTATTTTCTATAAATGAGATTATTTTTTAAATTTGGTTTTTTGTTTATAACCGTGAAATAGATAAACCCAACATAGTACAAAGGCAATGAACCAACTGGGATTGGGACTTCAAAGTAGCCAACTTTTTCACTTCAGCTGTTTCTGAATGTATGGTGTAAGTTAATTACACCATACATTCAGAAACATGATGTTTTCTCCACTAAATAAATTAACTCCTTAATTGATGCCCTGCTGTGCCCGTCTGAAAGACGCAACTTCTTTGTGTCTTGCTGAGCGACTTAATTAGGGATTTATTAACTTATCATGTCTGTCCTTGTAGTGTACAATGTTTAAAACCGTTTCCATGCAGCGTTGATAAAAATCATGATTTAAAAAATAAATCAAAATAAGTAATCAATTAATTAATTAATTAATTAACTTAATTAATTGATTACTTATTTTGATTTATTTAATAAATTAAATTAATTAATTAACTTAATTAATTGATTGATTTAATTTTTAATTGAATTATTTGACTTAATTTTATTTGATTTAAATCAGTTTTTTTTTTATTTACCTACTTATTTCTTTATTTGAATCTTTTTCATTTGGAAGTTTAAAAAAAAACATCTCTTTTTTATTTTAATTAAGTATAAAATAAAAAACAATCAACAATGAAGTTCTTCTAAAATTATCAATACTATAAAGTCACATTCAAACAAAAAATCAAAATTTACACAGGGGTTTGTACTATTTTTCATCAATATACAGGGTGTGGCGTAAATAATGGATAACAACTACAAGTATTTGTTCCGAGTCTGGGTGTTTTTCTATCTATAATATGTATGTATTTCCAAAAAAAAAATGTATATAAGTAGTTTATCAGCCATCTCGTTACCATAACACAAGCATTAGGTTGCTTAGCTTGGGACTAGATGGCGTTGTGTGAAATGTCCAAGGATATTTATTATTATTTATTATTTAACCCTGAAACTGTCGATTGGCCAGATTATCATCTATCATTTACCCCACTTATATCGCCATATGCCCATGGATGACCAAATTATTGATATTTTTAATATTTTAAATAAAAATCGTACTTACTCTTACAAAATCAGCTGCCATTTCTACAATTGGTGATTTTTTTTCGTTTTGTTTTTTTTATGTCACTCCTGAATATTTATATTATCAGATCAGTATCAAGGTTTTTTATTACATTCTAAGATAACATTGCAAAAAATACTTATTCTTAAATTTTAACATTTTTTCTACGGAATTATGCAATTTTGGGCCCCTCTATCGAAAAAAAAATGTACTACACTGCGGTGGCCCATTATTTTCGGAAAATTGCCTATTTAATGCAGATTCTAAAATGGTATAATAATAATCAGCATTTTGATGAAGTACAAAGTTATTGCTGTTCGAATTGATATGGGTCTTAATTTTGAAAATAACAACAAGTCCTAAATTATTATCTGAAATTATTATCTTACTATCCGCCTGATTCCGGCCTCGTTACAAGTTGTGGGCTTTACTATCGTATTGCGCATAGCAAAAGGTACATTTAGGCCGTGCGCTGCGTTAAGCCCCCTCTACACTACTCGCGAAGTTGGTCGAAGTTAGGCGAATACGGTAGTGTGGACGGCCACTTCGCTTCGCTTCGTGCAACCTTGGCTCGCCTCGCGCGACTTCCGATCGTTGTCGGTTTTTGCGCCCGAGTCAAAGGGCCCGAAGTGCACCGACGAAGCGTCTGACTACACTACTCGACTCACTTCAAATTGTCGCGTGATAAATTCGCACGTAATTATAATAAGCGAGAGTGCACATTGCAACGGCAGCTGCCACTTCAACATTATCCATGGTGCAAAGAATACTACTTAGTCTGTGGTGCAAAGCGCGCGGGTGCCATCGGGCAACTGACCTCCTCGCGAAGTTGCACGAGTGTGTAGTCACGTACTTCTTCGACTTCGGTCAACTTCGACGAGTACTTCGTCGAAGCAACTTCGCGAGTAGTGTAGTGGAGGCTTTAGGCGTGCGCACGGCGCGGGCGCCCGCGTGGCGTGCTGTTTTCATGTAATCTCATGTGTGCTGCGCTGCGCTGATCTATGAGATTACATGAAAACAGCACGCCACGCGGCCGCCCGCGCCGTGCGCACGCCTAACGCAGCGCACGGCCTTATTGCTAAGACACTTGGTGCGCCAAACGTGCACCTTCTGACATATAGGTGATGTTTTTTTTCTACTGAATCGAGCTCTGCCACCTGAATCTGATCGTATTTCAAGTTGTGGTCTTTACTAGCATAATACACATACCCAGAGCTGCATTTAGTGCTAAGACACATGGTGCGCCGCGCCAAATGTGCACCTTCTGATATAATAAGTAAATAATAAAAATAAAAATCTTTTATTTGCAGGCATCGTAGTTAGAGTCGTGTAAATCTTTATGTGGGCATGCACATAAAGCAACGTAAAGATCAATATTCGTTGTAAAATTTGGAAAATTCATTTCGAGATTAGCGTGACTGTACGAAGATTAAATCAATACTGATTTTAAAGCTTTTTTTTTTTTTTTTTGAGTGGCTTCTCGCAGTTGACCACGGGGGGTCGAGACTGTTTAACCGGACTTTCCTGTGGCTGCTTTAAGCGAGAGCTTAAAGCCTCCGGCCAGGCTTAAAACTAGGACTTAAAACTAGGGGTTTGAGCGACTCTGCACGTCGCTGCGGTAAGGGTAGGGAGGACAGCCAGAGGGTTCAGGCTGGGTCGTGACGCGATAACATCCAAGGTACTAGGTACGAGAATGATCGGTGGGCATTTTTAAAGCTACTTATGGTGACTTATTTATACTATATCCAGGTACCCCATTGATTGGTTAATATTACACAGTACTATTTTATGATGAGGCATGGTAAATTAGTTTATTACAAGTAGTTTGGTTAGTGCTCATTACTGCATCAATTATTCTGGTTAAACCCCTAATCACTTTTCTTATTAACCTATCACATGTAATTGGGTTCTCAGGAAAGTTATATTTTGTATCAATACTCCTAATAGCTATTTCACAAGACAGTCCATGTGTGAATCATATTACTATAAGCCTACAGAACCAGTATACTATAAGGACGAAATATGTTTTTTGTTAAAAATATATAAATTAACCAGTATATCAGAAAGTGCACGTTTGGTGCACCATGTGTCTAAGCACTAAACACAGCTCTTGGTATGATAGTAAAGACTAGAACTTGAAACAGGACCAGATTCAGGAGGCAGTGAGTTGGATTCACTCATTTTCATAGTAAAAATTGACATTTTCTCAATTAACTCCCGAAACACGAGAGATATAAAGAAATTCTTCGGCACAAGTTTTGAAGGAATTTGAAACCTAAATACGATGGCATTATTAGTTTTGCAAATTTTTTTAGATTTTATTTCTCGGAAATGCCTAAGTCCAACATCTCCCATACAGTTGTAACTTGTCATTTGAGGGAATATCCAAACTGTAGATAAACATAGCCTAAATAGCATTGCACATATGTGTGCGCCATAGTTTATGTCGGGGAAGTCCCTTGACACTTTTTGGTTGATTGTCAATGATTTTTTTAAAAATAAATCAGTTGTTGATCAAATCACTGATTTAAATCATATCAACCCTGTTTCCATGTAAGTATTCTTTCCTCTTGTATTGTCTTTGCTGACAATATATCTTTCAATCAATCAATAATCAGTTTAGGATATTGTAGTCTACTGCTTGACATAGGCTACTCACAAGTTAAGTATTTTTTATGCCTTTACTTGGCTTCCCCAATGTTAGAAAAAAACACAGGTCTAGCATTATAACTGTTTTACAATAGACAGATTACATAATGTTGTTGCGCCTAAAAAAATTACTGTTTTTTTTTTTCGATTATTGGTTTTTGATGCAATTTTGTTCCTTATTAAATAATGATCAAAATTGTATCAAAAACCAATATCGAAAAAAACACAGCTATTTTTGTAGGCGCAACAACAATAAGATGAAACTTGAAGGATTTCTAATGTGGCGTAAAATCTGCATAAGAATGTTCAAAATATGTTTTCAAATTCAGTAATGCAGTTGGTAGCAGAAACAGATAAGTATGGTACTATAGACAAACTTTTCCACAAGAAACTCTCATTATTTTATTGAAGAACCTACAACAATGCAATATAAATAACATACGGCAAGTTATGTTAAGCACTTTGCCTTATCAATAAATATCTTAAGTCTCAAGCCATGGTACAGCTATATTAGAATGTAATATGGTGACCAAGGCATTTTCTAAAACAATAACTTCTTATCTTTGATTTTCCAACACAATGGAAAACCAAACCGCATCAAGATTAATTTCATCATACCACCCACTTTCATAAATTAAATTATGATTTTCAACTTTTGCACAACACACAAAAACAGCTGTGTAAGTAAAAGCTAAGTTTTTACAGTACAACTTGCATTCTAAATAAACAAAACATTAAAAATGTGTTGTAACTGTAAGAGGTATGTAAGTACTCACCCACTGGAGACCTCTTCGATGTCCTTCACGGAGTCCACATCGCTGTCGCTGGAGGCGCTGGTGGAGTCGCTGTCGGAGTCACTGTCCGCGTCGCGATACTCCGTCACCTCGTACTCCACCACGCCACTCTCCGCACTGTCGATTATCATGTGTCTGCTAACATCCGCTTCGTCACGGCCGTTCGGCCTCGACAACGGCCCGTGAGCGCACGCATTTATTATATTATTCTTCAACACCATCTCAGTTATATCTGCGGCATCAGAATCTGTCGTATTATCGTTCGAACGAGTCTCCGTATCATCCGAATCAGAATCTGAGCCGCCGTACTCCGCTATCAAACTAAGAGACACGTTTTTGTTATTGCTATGATCAAGGTTCTCCATTGTTGTGACCGTTCACACATGTACCACAACCGAATTCTTAACTTATTATATTATGTTATTGTGTATTTCGATCCCGCAACTGGATTTTTACGTAGATAGTGGAACACGTGAACTTATTCAGGATTATTTTGAGACAAGAAAACAAAAGTCGTGAAACGATTATCGCAGCAAAATGACAAATGACAATTTTGTGCACAGAATGCACAGATCATGAGAAATAGAAACTTGCTGTAGTTTTAACCACATGTCTTTTAAGTCACAGTTTTAATGCCAGTTCCACACGCTTGGCAAACCGTCACTTGGCTTGGCTCGTGTGGGCTTGAGGCGTGCAACGTGCAAGCCTTTAACCAATAAGGTCTAATGGTCTAAGTTACCAGCACTTGCTGTCAATCCGATTGAGTATACACAATTCAAAAGATGCTTGCTTGCGGAATCTTCTTTTGATTCATAATTTTGGGCGAAACGTGTAGATCCGGTGTAAAACTTAAACTTTTTCGAAAATCCCAAAACCATGTCGGGTTCAAGCCTCTATAGCCCGCGTTTACACATAACACATATTTTTTCATTTATCGTGTAGGGTTAGATGTTAAAATGTACTTCAGTGCAGAGTTCATAATAATCTTCCCCGGTCTACAATCCAAACCTGTATATATCATCTATTCGTGTTCTGTCCGCTGGTTTTGTCTACGTGCCATGAATTGTTATGTTTGTAAAGGTCGGATTTCTCAATTATTAAGCCCACTAGGGCCGCGCAGCTCCGTGAGGCGAGCCTCGTGCAGTAGGGACACTGCTAGCGCGTCCCCACTAGGGCCGTGCGGCTCCGTACTAAGGACAAGCCACGCGGCCGAGGCAAGTGCAGTGGGGACGCGGCTTTACGGACTTTAAAAAAGGCTGTGCATTCGACGCGTCTTGTATACCGCCCCCTGTTCTCTGTGAGATTCCCTTCCGTTCAGCTTCCAATGATCAGCACCTGAACACAAACGGAACTGGCACGAAGACTATATACCCGCTGCTAACTTCACTCAAAGACCATCCACGCAGGGCCGTTTGCCTGCTCCCCTCATTTTCAAAGTGAAAAGGCGCAGTTAGCTCTGTTTGCAGAGGACACGGCCAATTACTATACCGGCTGTGGCCAAAAACCGATATCTCTCACTCTCCAAACCGCAGTCAATAATCTTGGCGCTTGGTTTAGAAAGTGGGGAATCGAAGTTAATTCCGAGAAAAGTCAGTTCAAGTCGGTTCTGTTTTCGAAACCGGACTTAACTCTTCCTCCCCCCACCCGAAGCCGATCCTTTTGGAGAAACGAACCAAATATAGTCGCAATTATTCCCCAAAATCACATACAGGGTGGAAGGGACATCGACGCGCAAACGGTTACCACGTATTCAGCACATCATTCTGAGCCCCCCTATATAGAAATTTTTCATCGGATATTGAAAAAAAAATCTGCTCTTCCATACATTTTGACATGTAGGTATTGCACTATTGTAGGAAACTGCAGATTTTTTTTTCAATAACCGATGAAAAATTTCATGTCCGTAAGGATTGAGTCGCCAAATTTCGTATCTTAATGAAATTTAATACTTATTTAGTAGTAAGTTTAAAAATTTTGTAGGTTCGATCCTCGATTTTGTAGGTATAATACTTCAAAAGATATATAAACTTATAGGTGGCAACTCAATCTAAATGTTTGAATTGAGTCGCCACGTCAGAACTAAGAACATCATGGATGAATGTTTATCATAATTTGGTATGATTTAGTAGTATTTGAGAGTATTTAGTAGACAAAATCTGAGCTCGGTAGTGTTAAAATTAAAAAAGTTACAATACATTATGTGTGGCTCCTCAGACCATACACATACGACTGGTCATTTTTCAAAGAAGCAGTAGTTCAATTAATGTGCAATTTCAACATCATTTAGTAGTAAAAATATTAGATTTGTAGGATAAGAGTCGGCAATCACAAAAGAAAGAAATGGGAGATATAGCATATTTGTTACTGATTTGAATAAAAGATGACTCGCTTGGAATTAATGTAGCTTTAATCCAGACAGTTTCTGGTTACAAAAAAATTGCTAATTAAATAAAATAGATGGCACGGTACGTCCGCCGACGACCGCGTCTATAGGCGAGTGGAGGGGGCGCGGCGCTGGCTCGATCAGCTGTGTGGCCCTCCGCCCGCGCGTCTCCTGCCGCTGCTGGTCCACGCGTATGATGCGTGAACATCCTCCGGCGCGTTGAAACCCTTGGGTTTCAAGACGTAGACGAGGTAGGCCTGGAAGCGGCCCTCTCTGCTTCGTTGTCATCTTTGGGTTCTGGTTCTGAAGTGGGCAAAAGACATAATTTATTGACAGCCCTTCGTATAATGCCCCTTGAAGTAGTGACGTCAGCGACCCTGCTGACGCCGTCTGCCCCTGGATAGAGGCGACACACGCGCCCTAGCCGCCATTGTAATGGCGGTAAGTTGTCTTCCACAACCACAACCACGTCCCCACTGGTGAGCCCTTGCTGTCCAGTGCGCCATTTGGTGCGCTGCTGCAGCTCAGATATGTACTCCCGGCGCCATCTCTCCCAGAAGTGCTGCCTTATCTTCTCTATGAGCTCGTATCTGTTTGGTCTGGTAGCGGTGATGGACTTCGTTGGAATAGACGTAAGTGGTCTCCCTATTAGGAAGTGGCCTGGAGTCAGAGGAGAAGGATCAGTACAATTGGACGAGAGAGGAGTCAGCGGGCGTGAATTTAGGATCGCTTCAATCTGTGTGAACAGCGTTGCTAGCTCCTCAAACGTCAAAGCAGCCTTTCCAGCTACACGTTTTAAATGGAATTTTGCTGATTTAATTCCAGCCTCAAATATTCCGCCGAAGTGGGGAGAATAAGCGGGGCTAAATATAAATTTTATTCCTTCAGAAATGGCATAATCACTGACAGTCTGACGGCTGGATCTAAGCAGCTTACCTAATTCATTGTTGGCACCTACGAAATTCCTGCCGTTGTCGCAAAAGATCTCATGACATTTCCCTCTGCGTGACACGAATCGTCTTAGGCATAAGATAAAAGCTTGCGTACTCAGTTCACTCACAAGTTCCAAGTGAATTGCCTTTGTACTAAGGCATACAAATAAACATAGGTAACACTTACTGATTCGGTTACCACGACCTTTACGGTTACTTATCATAAAAGGTCCAGCAAAGTCAACTCCACACGAGTAAAAAGGGAAACAAGCATTAGTACGTGCTTCAGGTAAATGACCCATTATGGGTTGCACCGTATTCGCTCGCAGACGGACGCAAATAATACACTGTCTAACTACTTGCCGCGCTAAGCATCTCCCTCCAATAGGCCAGTACTTATCACGCACTGATGCTAACAGTAGCTGTTGACCTGCGTGGAACAAACGTATATGTTCATTAATCATTATTAATTTGGTTAAATGATGTTTTGAATTTAATAGTATAGGGTGTTTCTTATCAAAATTATAATTAGAGTTTTCTAAACGACCACCCACACGAACAATGTCATTTGAATCTATAAAAGGAGTTAACTGTAATAATTTATTTTTCTGTGGTAATGTTTTTCCTTGTTTCAGTAACCCAATTTCGAACGAAAACGATTGCAATTGACCAAATTTAATTAATAGCATAACTGAATTATTTATTTCATCCGAGCTTATAGGGCCTGAGTACCTTTGTTTCTTTTTATTGCAGTTGTTAACAAAACGTAGGACATACGTAAATATTCTACTTAATTTATTGAAATTGGAATACTTATTGAAATCTATAAATGAACCAGCTGAATTATTTGTTGCTGATAATAATGAATGTACCTTTAACTCGGGTAATTTTTGAGCTACGAACGAATTCTGTGGCCATTCTAAACGTTCCTTCTTTAGGAAAGAAGGACCTTCCCACCACAAAGAAGAAGATGATAGGTCCTGGGGTTCAACTCCCCTTGAGGCCAAGTCAGCTGGGTTCATATTCGTAGGTACATGTCTATGTTCAAAACAGTTTGTTAACTCGTTAATTTCATTAACCCTATTGCAGACAAAAATTTTAAGATTTCTTACATCTGTTTTCAACCATCCTAAAACCACTGTTGAATCAGTCCAAATAGTTTTACAACTTATATTAAATCGTAATGATTGTAGAACTTTATTACATAGCCTAGCGCCCAGCAAAGTACCAAGTAATTCCAATTTTGGTATAGTAATAGGCTTCAAGGGTGCAACCCTTGCCTTTGCGCACAAAAGTCTCACCGTAACCTCATTTTTATCATTTATGGAACGTAAGTATACACATGCGGCATACGCTTTCTGTGACGCATCGACAAAACAATGTAATTCTATGGATATCGGGAAATTACAAAGAACATTTCTATTAATTTTAATATTAGAAAGTAGGTGCAAATTAGACATGAATTTAAACCATGTATTTAATAGGTTCTGTGATATAGGCTCCTCCCAACTTAACTTAATGACCCATAACTGCTGTAAAAAAATTTTTGTCTTAATGATGCATGCACAAATTAATCCTAAAGGATCAAATATTTTACAAATAGTAGCTATTACGACCTTTTTTGTAATAACTTGCGGTGGCGATTCAACTTTTGAGGGAAACCCTATAATGTCTTGGTCTGGAGAATAATTTAAACCCACACATTTTAGCACACTGGATTCTTTAGTCAAATCTACCGGATCGAACATAGTATCATCGCCAGCGAATGCCTGCAAACAATTAGTACGAATCTTTCTTAAGGGGAAGCATGCTGAGTCCAGAATTTTCTTAACATTTATATATATACGCTGTAATTCGCTTTCACTATCCGCTCCCGTATTTAAATCATCTATATAAAAATCACTTTGTATAATGTTCGCGATAGTGTCGTCCTTACATTCTTTAGATAATTGTAATAAACATCTGGTACTCAAAAATGGAGCGCTGGCCAAACCATACGTTACTGTATTTAATTGTAAAACTTTTAAGTTACTATTATTATCGGGTTCCGTATAAGAATCCCTCCACAGAATTAACTGAAGGTGACGTTGAGAAGGATGCAAGGCCGTTTGTCGGTACATTTTCTCAATATCTCCTAAAAGAACAAACCTATGACCGCGAAAGCGCAACAAAATTGAGAATAAGTCTGATTGTACAACTGGACCTACAGCCTGTATGTCATTTAATGACTTACCAGAGGAAGTTTTGGCTGAGGCATCGAATACCACTCTCAATTTCGTGGTTTCACTCTTCTCGCGAATTACGCAGTGATGCGGAAGGTAATTACCAAATTGTGGGCGATCTATTTCACTCAAATGGCCTAACTCTTTATATTCATTTATAAATTTTGTGTATGAGTCCTTAAGTTTCGGATTTTTATTTAATTTTAATTCTAAGTTCAAAAAACGTTTCTTAGCGAGATAATATGAATTACCAAGACTAGTTTCGGGTTCTTTTAATGGCATGCGAACACAAAACCGACCGTCAGGTAAGCGGCTCGTGTTTTCTATAAAGTCAGTTTCACAAAATTGTTCCTCTAATGAATTTGTTTTTGTCTCTGTAGGTAGTTCTTCAATCTCCCAAAATTTCCTAAGGGAATTATCAATGTTCGAAAAATGATTGAAATAACAATGGACCTTAGACTTGGATTGACTGATACCGACTGGGCCGGCTATCAACCATCCCAATTGTGATTCTTGTAAAGTAGGCCTATTAGACCCTAGCTTAATTTGATTTGTCCCAATAATGTTCCAAAATATGTCAGCCCCTAACAACACATCTATAGTGGAAGGCTGGAAAAACTTTGGATCCGCTAGCTGTATACCGCACGGAATATCTAACTCACGAAAGTCTATTTCGACGCTGGGTAAAATACCTGTTATCGTTGGCACCAACAAACAAGATACTTGAGCACTATAGGCAGTTGAATAGGAATTAATTTTTACGACACACTTTCCTAAAATGTTAGTTTTTATATTATTAAGCCCACAAACATTTAAGGTTTCACTACAGTTCTTATTCAACCCTAATTTCTCTCGCATAACATCTGTTAAAAATGACGATTGACTACCAGTGTCTAATAATGCTCGCGCCTTCACCTTTTTATTGTTTGACTCATTAACGATTTCTACCTGCGCCGTACACAACAACGTGTGAGTCATTGTCGTAGCCGATAACGCTACCGGCTCATTTACAGAACTATGCGCACTTTGTTCGACGCTAGAATCAATGACGTTTTTATGAATCAAAGTGTTATGCTTCCCTTTACATATTTGGCAAGAACCCTTCAATCGACACCGATCACTATTATGCCCACTACGTAAGCATTTAGTGCATAGTTTTAACTTGTTTACCTCGCGAATTCTATCGTCGTAGTTCATCTGCTTGAACTTCGGACATTCGTGAACGAAATGATTCTGAGTACAAATGACGCATTGATATTTTCCAGTACTAGATTCCGAAGCAGCTAAAAAAGATTTTACTGGTTTATTGTGAGAGTTCGTCCTATTATGTTCCTGTTTATCAGATCTAGTATAGTGGGTTTCTAAGATGTCAGCTCGGTTGCGTAAAAATGAGTAAAATTTATCCAACGACGGTAAATCCGATAAACTATTTTTATATTCCTCCCATTTCATACTAGTGGTGGAATCCAACTTTGCTGAGACCATGAATATTAACAGAACATCCCACTGCTCGGTAGGAAGACCCAGAGTGTGCAAAGAACTCAAGTTTTTAGATATGTGATCAATTAAATACCGCAATGCCTTAAACGATTCCCTCCCAATAGGATCGATACTTAATAATGACTTAAGGTGGTTATTTATTAAAATATTTTTACTGTTGTAACGGTCACATAAAATTTGCCATGCATTCTCAAAATTATCAGCGGTAAACTCAATTGATCTTATTACGACAGCGGCACTATTTTCTAAGCTTGATCTGAGATAATGATATTTATTAATTAATGGAATCGATTCGTTTTTATTAACGAGGGAATCGAAAGTATCCCTGAACTCTAACCACTTCAAATAATTCCCATCAAACTTTGGCAGATTTATAGTAGGTAACTTTATAGAATTCATGGAATGTGAACATTGGCTCGACATACTTTCATCATTCACTGATCTTTTCTCTAAATTAGCACATTCAATCAATTCTTTAGCCGTGGAAATAACAGAGAAGAATTGTGATTCAATTAAATCCCGCTCAGCTAACTGCTCATCTTCATTTGAAGAGAGCAATTCTATGTCTGATTGCATGACGTTGAAATCTGATAACAATTCTTGAAACTTATCAATTCGTAATGATAAGTCTTTGACCTGAACACCAGTGATTTTCCTCGCGCCCACTTGTGTTAGGACATTCACATAGTCTTTAAACTTTGTTAACCTCCCTTTTACTATGCTTCGTCTTTTAACAAGATCCTTTAAGTCCTCTTCTCCCCCCATAACTAACTATTGCTATCAATAAAACAAACAACAACAATGAATTAGGCAAGAGAATGAAAGGATCAAACCAGTTACAAAGGTTCCGTCGCACTTTGATCCAGCCGCCCTCCCGCAGCCGGCACTCAAGCGCTCGACGGGCTCGCCAACCACAAGCCAAGCATTGGGTACAGTGGAAAGAAATCACTAGACGCGACGTTAGGCAGTTCCTTTAGAGTGTAGGTATCTGGAATTTAGCAGAAATGCGTAAAAGTTATTAACAAATCCTATGAGAAGGTAGGCGGAGAAATGACGACAACGGAAAAAAATGACTAGGCAATATTTGATTGAATGATTTTATGCTTTTAGGTATTATGCGATGGAACTAGTTTATGCATATGTAGTTATATGTGAAGATTTTACACTATAAGCTGAAAACCCCAATTATCTCTGCAAAATGGAATTTTAGAAAAAAAAAATAAAAAATAGAATGCAGTAGGTATAGGCAAGCTCTCGCAATAGCCGAAGCGTAAATTATAAAAGATAGTACGTGCACACGAAATGCTATCTCTTTGGCGCTTTCGGAGCGGCTAGCTGCACACAAACTCGAAGGGGAAAAATGAGAATTAGTGGATAGGATTAGGTATGTAGGCCAACTTCCCTTGAGTATCCAGCCGGACGTCCAGCAGTCCGCAGCAAAACTCTTCACTCCACCAGGGCAGAAGGCAGCAAAAGCAGCAATGTTCTCCACTCCTCTAGGGCTGAAGGCAGCATAAGCAGCAGTTCTCCACTCCACCAGGGCAGAAGGCAGCATAAGCAGCAAGGTTCTTCACTCCAGCAGGCGAGAACGCCGCATAAGCAGCTATCCGATCCAATCTCTCTTTCCGTTGAAATTCAAATTCGAGTAGCGGTTATCCGTTGTTACTCTTTGTCCGTTGAATGCAGTTTGGTTGAATATCGAAGACGGTCGCCAATTGTTACTGATTTGAATAAAAGATGACTCGCTTGGAATTAATGTAGCTTTAATCCAGACAGTTTCTGGTTACAAAAAAATTGCTAATTAAATAAAATAGATGGCACGGTACGTCCGCCGACGACCGCGTCTATAGGCGAGTGGAGGGGGCGCGGCGCTGGCTCGATCAGCTGTGTGGCCCTCCGCCCGCGCGTCTCCTGCCGCTGCTGGTCCACGCGTATGATGCGTGAACAGCATATTTAATGTGGCTCCTCAATTCAGATGCTTCGGTAAATAGATTTGCCTCTAATCTACATAATCATGTGACGAAATTTGGAACAAAAAACGCCAATATTTTGTATAAATTTCTACTAAATGCACGTATAAAAAAATACAAAAAAAAGTACATATTTACGAAGTTATTAACTATTCTTTAATTTCTTATGAAATTTTTTTGTGGGGTGACCATGAATACGTGATTTAAAAAGAAAATGTACGTTTCGTGGCTTATAGAAACAAAATCTATTTTGTCGCATGTTTTCAAAGTCAGCCTGTATAGTCGAATTTGCACAATTATTTTTTTGTTTGAAAGGTTATGCTCTCGAGGTGGTCCCATTGTCACCAAGTCAGAATCTGATGAAGAGATCCTTGAGAATTTTCGTTTATTGGCAACGACACTACCAGCCGCACTACCAGTAGTATCGTTTCCAATTAACGACACTACCAAGCCTATTTTTTTTTTGGATTATATTGTACAGTCAACACAGCAAACTTCATTATCATCATAGTTTCATCATGGAACTTGTGAAATTTTTTAAGGGTGTAAAACACTAGAGGTAAAAAAAAAACACCTAAAACGTTCATGAGGTCAAAATGGATATCCAAGATGACGGCTGCAAAAATTTTCGCAGCCGCCATTTCAAGCCGACGCCGCGCGGCGCAGCGGAACGTGTCTACATTCGCCACGTGCTCCCGCCCCGCCCTGCGTCTTTTTAATTTTATTTTTGTATTCTTCTTCCTCTTCCTCTTCTGCAAGAAGTCCGATTATAACAAGATCCCAGTCTATCATTACCTATAATTTCACTCGAGCACTCGACCAAACTGCATCAATTCTACACGAATTCTGGACGGAAATAGTAGAGACTGTAGTAGAGTAGTCGCGCGGCTTCGTGTGGTGCAGCACCGCTCTTGCACAACGCGCGTACCGGCGAAGCACCGCTGCGTCGCGATGCATCGCTATACGCTGCGAGGCATCACGAGGCGCAGCGCTGCATGGTGCAACGTATTCTAAATTCTCACAATGAAATGTGTATATTTTCGTGTAGAAAATAAAGTTATATTTTGAGTCGCTCTTTTAAAATGTGCGCGCAGCATCGCGTCGCGTCGCGTCTCGGTGTGAGCTGACTCTAACTCGCGCATTTGCTCTCGGAGACCACAGATGGGCATCGGGACTACTCAATTATTGTATTTCGCGGGTTGCGATTCGATTAGTGGACCTACCACTTATTATGTGCTGTTTTTTAAAACATATAGTATAGGGATAGTTCCTTTTTAGGGTTCCGTACCAAAATGGTAAAAAAGGAACCCTTATGGTGTGACTCAGTCTGTCTGTCTGTCTGTCTGTCACAGCTGGATATCTCAAGAACTACTAATGGAACAGTTTTAGATGATGTTTACCCAACTATTTTGCAAATAAGAAAGAAATAGAAATATTTATACTTTTTTTGCAACATTGATTGAAAGGGGGTCTTAAAAATTCAAAGTGGGTTTACTATGGCATATGGGGTATGATATGAAAGAACGCTATTTGCACATTCTCAAACATTTTTTTCTTTTTTATAGGCCGCATAGTTTTCGACTTTTGATGAAAAATGTAAAAAAAAATACCGTTCCCCCCTTATCTCCGAAGTTTGCAAAGCGAAAAATCTGCAAATATTCTGTATGATAGAAGTTTATGTAAAGATTACAGGAAAAATAAAACGATGTCTCTAAATAGCACACTTTTTCAGAAATCGGAACGGAACCCTCGGTGCGCGAGTCCGACTCGCTCTTGACCGGTTTTGTAACATTGTTATTATATGTAATTTGCATAATTATCTTTGTTGGCACATCTTGATTTCAATTGTGATTTGTTTTAAAACATAAAAGCGCTTCGATACAAAATCGTAGTTATAAACGCTTACCATAACATCAGAGGTATCAATGGGCAGTTTGAATAGTTTTTTACAATTAGTATTAATGTGTTTATTTATTAGGTAAGTTAGTATTTAAGTGGCAATTATTTAGAACGTATAGGAAGAACACTTTATTATTTTTCTCCTTTACGAAGTGAATAATACAATTCTGTTAGAAATAAGTAGGGATTTTATTAAAAAAATAAATTTCGAAAACTAGTCATCCTGGTTTCATTTAACATCATCATCATCATCATTTCAGCCGAAAGACGTCCACTGCTCCCCCCAAAAGGGACCTCATTCTTAACTCGATCTCGCAGAAAAACACTGAGCATAACCCTCTTCTTTGGCTTTTGGGTGACCTTGAGCTTTCTTATGAGGCCCATTGTAAAACGCTACGTCTTAGTGCCGTAAATCATAACTGGCAACACACACTGGTCAAAGACTTTTGTTTCGAGACACTGCGATATTTTGGACAAGAAGATCTTCAGTAGCTTCCCTAACTTAACGAAGCTGGACTTACCTAGTTTGACCGTTTGTCCCAGGTACACAAACAACATGGTCACCCTCAATAGCGAATTCTTAATGAATATCGAAAAGTATTTTTTTTTCAGATACCGAATATATACAATGTTGATTTGTACATAAGTATTTTGTAGACATTTATACTGAATGTTAGTGTCTCTGGTTATTGATTCCGTTGTGATCTCAGGTAGATACAATCAATTATTTATTTGCAGAACGTCAGGACTGAGGAGCCAAATAAAATGCGTTTATTTACTAAATTCACTCAGTTTTACTACTTTCTCTATATGCTACAAATTCGAACACACTTACTACTAAATGTTCTTTGGAGTGGTATATAAATTGACTAATTACTTTCATGGAAATTCACGTTCTTATGATTGATCGATTGATGGATTGAGGAGCCACATTAAAAGTATTGTATATTCTTCAATATCAACAGTACAGGACTCAGATTTTTAGTAGGTACTATACACAACTACTACTAAATCATACCAAATAATGATAAACATTCATCCATCATGTACCTAGTTCTGACGTGGCGACTCAATCCAAATATTTAGATTGAGGTGCCACCTTTATGTTCATATATCTTTTGAAGTATTATACCTACAAAATCGAGGATCGAACCTACAAAATTTTTAAACTTACTACTAAATAAGTATTAAATTTCATTAAGATACGAAATTTGGCGACTCAATCCTTACGGACATAAAATTTCTACTTCGAAATACCTGCCAGAATGGATAAATGATCAGTGATCACCAAACTGACAGCAGGTACTGAACACAGTTTCGGGTGGCTTCTGTCTTCGCTTGACCTGCTGGCGTCTGTACAAAGGCCCCAGTCCTTAAAATAATAAAAAGAAAACTGTTTTCGTATCTATGTATTTATTTATTTAATGCTTAACGCACACAAATGTACAGCGGCGAACTTCATTTTTTACCAGTCATCCTTTGGTTCACGTTAATATATTTATATCTGTACATTTTATTATACTTTTACCTACGAATAAGTTATACAACTTATTCGTAGACTTTTACGAATCACTGGTGTTCTTCACTGATTTGATTCTTCTCTTCCTTTTCGGGTAAGGTAACTTGTTATGCACGTAGTTCACGTGAAGTTTCAAGCTTGTCGAGTATTTGAACTTCTTTCCACAAATCGTGCACTCAAATGTAGCGATGTCTGAATGAACCTGTAAAAGAAGGGAATGAAATATTCATTTAATGAAGATGTGAATATCATAATAAATTATGTAGAAAAATCAATTTAAAACATGATCCAGGGAAATCTTGAGATACCATGGCAGGGGATTACCCTAAAGTGAGCAACATTGTTTTTTTTTTAATATAGCTTTTGATACTAGCCTTTTGATCAAAATTAAAATAACATTATTCTTGTTGCTAGACTGGAGTTAGTAACACATACGCCGAAATTAAGTCTGTATTACTTTATGTGTGACATCAGACCGAAATTACATCGCATAATTTTCATAGAAAACCCATTACTCACTCATCTATAATGTTGTCATAGCATGGACGTGTGATGCGGAGGAGTGAGGAAAATGTCACGAAGAAAGTTTTGAGCACGAATGTGGATGGCTACAAGAGTAGAGTAGAGATGATATGGCTAGAAAGAGGGTGATTACCGGGATGACGATTAATAGAGAAGTATGGAGAGAGAGCAGTGGCGGTGGCCCCGTGGTATTGGGTCCGAACTTACCGAGTGATAAGTGGGTTCGAGCAGGCGCTTTACTTTGTGTAATTTATTTCACCACCACTGCTTTCAAAACGTACAGATTTCCTAAGAAAAGTATGCGCTTTCGGTTACCATCGTCTATCTTCGGAAATACGAACGCGCGATGATGAGATCTACTATAGAGCTGTTACAGCTATGGAAGTAATTGCCTATTTTGTATTACCATTATTGTTATGGTGAGCAGCGGTGGCCCAGTGCAGTGGTAACGGCCCCGACTTACGAATTGTAGTCCTACAATTCGTAATTCGTGGGTTCGAACCTAGGCAGGCGCTTTACTTTGTGTAAATAATTTCATCGCCACTGCTCTCAAAACGGTGAAAGAAAACACCTTGACGAAACCGCCCTGCCCTAGAACTGAAAATTGGAAGACGTGACATCTACCAACCCGCGCTGGGACCACGTGGTGGATTACGGCCCACTCCCTCTCACAGAGAGGAGGCCTGTGTCCCAGCAGTGGGATTATTATAGGCTGATTAAGATGATGATTGATGGAAGAAGACATGTTGCGCCGACCTCAAATAAATTGGGATAAGGGTTGGGGTCTTACTATGAGCTCTTATAGCAGGGCAGAAGTTGAACGTTTCCATTGAGAGAGAGTGACGGTCCTCTAGGTCGTATACAGGGTGTAAGGGACAGCCCTCCGCAAACTGATAGGGTGAATTCAGTATGTCTTACTAAGATGACTGGTACATGAAATTTTTTCAGGAACGTTACGGGAATCCAATAAACCTGATTTGTTTGTGTTTTTGTGCACAAATCGGAACGTCTATTACTAGTTGGTAGGCGTAGGTAATAGGTATGCGGTGATTTCGATGAACTCTGTAGCTAGACAGAAAGTGAACAGCTGATTACTCGCGTCGTTGGTTAGAGTATTTCAACATCCATTGCTGGTTTTTTTTTTGCTGTTTTTTTTGCAGTTTTTTTTACATAAATGGAATGCTGCGAACACACAATGCAATTTTACATTGAAATAATGAAAATGTAACTGAAAAAAAATTGAAAAAATGAAAATTTTCCTGAGAAAATTTCCGGTAGAATATGATTCAAAATGAGGAGCTGAATGCACCCTGTTAGTTTGCGGAGGGCTGTCCCTTACACCCTGTATAGCTCCGTCTCTCTCCCTCACTGGAACCGTTCAACTTCTGCCCTGCTATAAGAGCTCATAGTAAGCCCCCAGGAGGACGATGTCTATGACTCACTGTATAATGCCTGTCCAAGTTACGGCGCTGCTTGAAGGCCGCCCCACACGTGCGGCACTGGTACGGCCGCTGCGCGTCGTGTATGGCCGCGTGCACGGCGAGTGCGTACTTGTCGTAGAACAGGCGCGGGCAGTAAGGGCAGCGCACTGAGGGGTTGCGGTGCCGGAGTTGGTGTAGACGGAGCTTTGTTGCGTTCTGGAGAAAGGGAAGAAAAAAGGCAAAAAATAATTTAAAAAAAACCAGCCAAGAGCACGCACAATGAAGGGTTCCGTAGTTGAAAAGAATTTATCACAAAAACAAACTTAACATTGTAGTTGAAAAACATGTTCTTACAAACATTGATACGGTTATTTTTTTTATAGTACAAATTGACGATTTTCGGACTTTTTCCTTTACTTATGCTGTGAGACCTTGCTTCTTCCCAAATTTCATAATTCTAGGTCAACGGTAAGAATACCCTATAGGTTTTGATTTACTTTCGAGTATCAAAATATGTCGCATAAATAAAATGTCCGTACTTTTTTACTGCTTGACTTAGGAGCTTGATTTGTTTAGAGCTCCAAGGGACCATAGACCTACGTAAGATTTGATATTAATTTCAACTTGATACCTCCACGCGTCCCTGAGAAGAATGGTCTTGACAGACAGAGACAGACGGACAACGAAGTGATACTATAAATAAGGGTTCCGTTTTTTCCTTTTGGGGTACGGAACCCTAAAAACAAAGGTTATCTCATTTTCACTTGAAAGCACTGAGAGGAGTGGGAACCTTTAGAGCAGTGTAGCATGATAATATATTGTTGCCGCCTCATAATATAATTATTAGTCTGAAAAAAGTCTAAAGTTTAACATGCAAAAACTGGCTGGAGACAGAGTAAAACAATAGATAAGTCAAATAATAATGAGACTCCCTGTCTCATTATTATTTGACTTATCTATTGTTATCACACATAATAGAACCAGTAATAAGAGTATATCGCACATTCATTTCGAAACTGTTACTAAACAAAAAATTTACGATTTTTGCATGACTATTTACCTCTTAATAAAATAGTAATTAACACTTGTTAGATATTTCTGGCATTATTTGTTAAATTATTGGTTTCTTTTTATGGTGTGTAGTCATAATATAATTTAATTAGTATGTAGATTTTGCCGATTTAAGTAAGATGGCGTTATTATCTCATTTTCGTGAAAATTTCGTTTAGTAACGGTTTCGAAATGAAGGTGCGATATGAGACAGAATTATATTTCCTCTAATTCCTTTGCGTATGAAAACTTTTTGTCTGAACCCATTTGTTACTCAACAACTGGAGCCCAACAAAACGGCTGTCACAGTACGATACGTTTCTATCGAAAATATTACCCAACTACATTTTTTTTTATTTATTTTGTTTTATTTATTTGGCTCACCAACAATTGAATACAAAGGTATGAGTATGAGATAGGGACATCCAATATACTAAAGCGCCATTTACACGGGGCAAGTTTCTGGAACGTTCAAGAGCAATAATTGCATGCCATAGTAGAGCACGTTCAAGTTTTTTGACATTCAAGAACTGCATGAAGTGTTTACACGCGTGCGATTCCATAAAATGGCATGTACAATAATTGAATGCAAGTTTTGCCATTCAATAAAATCGCCTGCGACTTACACCAGGCAATCAAATTGACAGGCGATTATTGCATGCAAGTTTTGCCTAGACATGATATTTCATTAAATTTTATTGAACGCTTCTCAAGATTTTTTTCAAGTTGTTCTTGATTTGATTTCTTGCCTCAAAATAGCAACAACAATTACCACACCCTCACTTACCGCACTCATATTTCAATGACAGCACAAATGTCAGATCATGCCAGAATTGAATGCGATTTTATTGTACGAGCAATTATTGTATGTACTGTGCGATTTTCTTGTATATGCTGATACCAGTTTTCAAAGTTGCCCGTATCGTGCAACAATATTGTACGTGTTGTTTAGACGGTGCCAGATATTTGCCTTGCAATTTTATGGTATGCCACAGGCAATAAACTGGCGCCGTGTAAATGGAGCTTTACAGACTAGTGAACCAATTTCTTACAGGTAATCACAACATGCATTACTTATTTTTCAATTGATATTGGGCGCCTATAATTCGTTTATTGAAGTCAAAATCGGTTGAACGGACTGTAAAAAAGGTTTGTTTAAATGTCGTAATTTTACTGTAAATAGGTATTTAAATTAAAATCAAAATTAAGCCAAAATTAAACTTACATTAAATCAAATCAAAATTTAAATAAAAATCAAGATACAATTAAAAATAATTTAAAAAGGTACATTAGATGGTACCAGTTTAAAAGGGACTCTCAATTACTATCGCTATTTCATTAGACATAATACGTTGACAGCTGATTTAAACAATACTCTATTGGGCTGGAAAGTAAAGTAAGCTTGGAATAGAAATAAAACTCGTTCTGAACAGTAAGTCAGAACAGCACGTCACTAACAACGCAAAACTGTTAAGTTAACTACGTAAGCTTATCTTACAGATAAAATGCGACATCGTTACTACCTAAAAAAAAAAAAGATACATATATATTATACTATTAGCTACTGGACTACTCTTAACCTAGTTATGTATTTATTCGTAAGTGAACAATGTATGTTCATAAAGAATCTTTAAACCCAAGTTTAAAAATTAAGTTAAGTACCTGAAAGCCTTTGCCGCAAGTATCACAGATACAAGTGATGGTCTGAACCCGTTTGTAGGTATCCGTGTTGTCGGGATGCTGCTTTCGAACATGGTGCCAGTGTTTCCATCGGTTCGGAAGCGCTTCGCCGCACTACGAAATAATGACAGTTTTATAAATTTGTGCAAACCTAGTACTTTTTTTTTAGGTTACAGAGGTATTTCTTTCCGACTTGCTAGGTTTAAAAGTTATGTCAGTTTGTAAAATATAAGAAAATATTCTTACATTTTACAAATTGACATAACTTTTCTGAAACTGAAATCACACTAATATTATAAAGGCGAAAGTTTGGTGTGTATGTTTGTTACTTCTTCACGCTCAAACGGCTGGACCGATTTGGATGAAATTTGGTATGTAGTTAGCTTATACCTTGGATTAACAGTATTAACACATAGGCTACTTTTTATTGTGGTCTACGCGGGTGAAACCGCGGGGCGCAGCTAGTAAGTAATAAAATGAGAGCGCGTCACGCCGATATTGCAAACTCAGGTGTTCGGTGAAAACGGCCAGTGAAAAGGCATTAAAAGGCTTTACTTACAAGTTCGCAGTCTACAGGATATCCTCGCGACGGATGGTCTTTCCTGCGAGGGCGAGGGTGCTCCGACTTCTTGTGCCAACACAACTCTCTGGATGTAGCACATTCTACGCCGCACTTCTCGCAAATGTTGCGTAGGTTTGTGTCTTGGACCGCTGTGTCGCTGTGAAAGGACTATTGGATAATAAAACTGATGTTGAGAAATTATTTGAAGCCTAGAAATGGCTACTTACTGAATACTGAATGCAATGGAAGTGGAAAGTGTATCTAAAGGTGCTCCCTCGCCAGTTGCATTCCAATGACATGACGTCACACAACCTGCATCGCGCAATCAGAGTTTACCGCGCGACTATATACAACGTCCCGACATCAACCGTCGGGCAGTTGCCCACCAGACACAGCACCCGTCTGGTCGGAGGATCGTCCCTTTTCTATGGAGGATGAGTGAACTTTACACCCTGTTCATCATACTCACCACAAATCATGTTTCTTCCTATGTTGAATGGATGTGATTATGTGAATACGTCTTGCGCCTTCCGACGCAAAGTCGATGCCGCACTGTTCACAACGGTACTCCTTACTGACTTTGATGTCTTTGACCTGGCAAATGTTGAAACATTATAAAATAAATTTCAGTTAAAAATAAATCGGTCAAGAGCGAATCAGACCCGCGCACCGAGGGTTCCGTTCCGATTTCTGATAAGTGTGCTATTTAGAGACATCGTTTTATTTTTCCTGTAATCTTTACATTAAACTTCTAATAATTGAATAATTTCAGATTTTTCTCTATGCAAACTTCGGAGATAAGGGTTTTTTTAACAAACCTGAAATCACGAAAAAAAATCTGCTGTTCCATACATTATGCTCGCATAACTCGTCAAAATGTAGGGAACAGCTGATTTTTTTTCGCGATTTCAGGTTTGTTCCCATAGTAAAAGTTGTTCATAATGATGAGTACAATGACCGCCTAAAATATTGCCAATGAATTCAATTTCATCTTGTAGATAACAGAGTCGTACCTTAATATTAATATGTGCAGTATGCATATGCGCGTCCAATCCTCTCCGCGTATTATACGCTCGTCCGCACAGCGCGCACGCATGCACGTTAGCGTGCGCGCGTCGCTTGTGAATGCCCAGTGACGACTCGTGTAGAGTGGAGAACGGACAGGAGTCACATTTGTATAGGTAGCCTGAATGCCAGCGCTGGTGCTTTTTGGCTACCATTCTATAATTTAAAAAAATATTTTTAAAGTTTTGTTGAGTTTTTGCATAAAGATTTATCATTAGCAGCCTAAAGTGTGGATTTGTGCCCTGTTGATAGAAGTAGTTTTATGTATTAAATTAATTTTGATATTTCCCTGGCCTGAGGCAAAAGACTCGCTCCCTATTACACTAGACTTAAATATTACTGGTGAAATTTGGGTGTAGGTACACCTCTGCCTAACTAGGGACTGAAATCCCGCATCCCGCAAAATGCGGGATCCCGCACATATTTTGCGGGATCACTTTTTTTGAAATCTAGGCCTGGGACTGGAATTTATGTGCGGGATAGCAGTCCCGCTACACCTTAACCCTTTAGGGAAAACAGGCGGGATGTCATGTTATGTTTGCCAATTAAAACCAAAGCAAGATCATTATAGTGTATTAAAGTGAACTTGACTTGTAATTGGCCTATAACCACAGAATAATACAGATGAGACACTCCGCAAAATCATTTAAATAAAAAGCGACTCTTGCTACGACACAATAAAGTGCAATTTAGGTCGCACAACGCTAATTACCTGCAGTTATATTCACCTACAAGTTGCCTCTCTTTCTATCGCGTAACTCTTATACCTTCTGACTCGTTAGGGTTGTCTTCTTTTACGACGCGGCGCGTGAGTGAGTATCGAACTAACGTGCGAGCCGGCCGGTGCGCGGCAGCCCACACTGAATTGACCCAGTGAGATGAGCCCGCCGCGTACTTGTAGCTTCATACCTAAACTGCGGATTGTCCCATCTGTATTAATCAGTGACGAAACTAAAAACTATTGTTTAATACTCACACATTATTAAAAGCCTTGGGACACATTTTGCAGTAGAATTTCTTACTGTGTGCACGTTTGGTGTGCGAAGACACCAACGCAGAGCTTTTGTACCGTAGCTTGCATATAAGGCACTGCGCTTGACCAAAACTCTGTCAAAAAAATAGTTTTTTTTAGAGACATGAGTATGTAAGGATGGTAGCCGGCGGCATTTTTTAGTTTCTGCCTACACCCATGGGAAGAAGGCGTGAGTTGATGTAGGTAAGTGTGCATGTATTTCAAAGTCAAAGATTTATTTGCAGATAAATATGGTTACAAAAGTTCTTACAATAGTAATATAGTAGCTTAACATATTTAATCATAACATAATGACGTGCAAATTTTTCAGCTTACTTTATTTAACCCTTTAACCGGTTAGTCGGATTAATCCGACAAATATTTTCGTGTCCATTTCGCCAGGGCCGTATATTCACGACTAAATACCACAGCTCTTATAATCTGCTTTTTTTAGGGTTCCGTAACAAAATGGTAAAAAAGGAACCCTTATTGTGTGACTTGTGTGACTCAGTCTGTCTGTCTGTCTGTCACAGCTGGATATCTCAAGTACTACTAATGCTATCAACTTGAAATTTGGAACAGTTTTAGATGACGTTTACCCAACTATTTTGCAAATAAGAAAGAAGTAAAAATATTTTTATTTTTTTTGTAACAAGGACTGAAAGTGGGTCTTAAAAATTCAAAGTGGGGCTACTAGGGCATGTGGGGTATCATATGAAAGAGCGCTGCTTGCAAATTCTCAAACATTTATTTTTTTTTTTAGGCCGCACAGTTTTCGGCTTTTGATGAAAAATGTAAAAAAAATACCGTTCCCCCCCCCCCCCCTATCTCCGAAGTTTGCAAAGATAAAAATCTGAAATTATTCTATGTGATAGAAGTTTATGTAAAGATTACAGGAAAAATAAAACGATGTCTCTAAGTAGGACACTTTTTCAGCAATCGGAACGGAACCCTCGGTGCGCGAGTCCGACTCGCTCTTGATCGGTTTTTTATTTCACTAAGCTTGCTTGCTTGCTTTTTTTATTATTATTTTTTTTTCTATCAATTTACAGTGCCGGGCGCTGGGGGCACGACAACTGATATGAAGTTATAAAAAGTAAGTTTAAAAACTAAAACCCGACTACTGAAAAATCACGGTCTAAAAAGTATGAAACAAAAAAACATTCTCATCTGAAATTAGAATAAGACAGACAATTTAAAAATCCAAAGTCACACGGTCATGTCATAAATCGAACAGATTACGTGTTAATATATTATATACAACGTGTAATGCTAAATGCGCAAAACCTCTTAAGGGGTCATTGTACTCATCATTATGAACAACTTTTACTATGGGACCAAACCTGAAATCGCGAAAAAAAAATCAGCTGTTCAGTACATTTATGTTCGCAAATTTCGTCAAAATGTACTGAACAGCTGATTTTTTTTTCGCGATTTCAGGTTTGGCCCCATAGTAAAAGTTGTTCATAATGATGAGTACAATGACCCCTTAAGAGGTTTTGCGCATTTAGCATTACACGTTGTATAGGTTATAGGCCGATTACAAGTCAAGTTCACTTTAATACACTATAATGATCTTGCTTTGGTTTTAATTGGCAAACATAACATGACATCCCGCCTGTTTTCCCTGAAGGGTTAAGGTGTAGCGGGACTGCAATCCCGCACATAAATTCCAGTCCCAGGCCTAGATTAAAAAAAAAGTGATCCCGCAAAATATGTGCGGTATCCCGCATTTTGCGGGATGCGGGATTGCAGTCCCTAGTTAGGCAGAGGTGTACCTACACCCAAATTTCACCAGTAATATTTAAGTCTAGTGTAATAGGGAGCGAGTCTTTTGCCTCAGGCCAGGAAAATATCAAAATTAATTTAATACATACAACTACTTCCATCAACAGGGCACAAATCTACACTTTAGGCTGCTAATGATAAATCTTTATGCAAAAACTCAACAAAACTTTAAAACCATTTTTTTTAATTATACAGGGTGTAAGGGACAGCCCTCCGCAAACTCACAAGGTGCATTCAGCTCCTCATTTTGAATCATATTCCACCGGAAATTTTCTCAGGAAAATGTTCATTTTTTCAATTTTTTTTCAGTTACATTTTCATTATTTCAATGTAAAATTGCATTGTGTGTTCGCAGCACTCCATTTATGTAAAAAAGCTGCAAAAAAAAACAGCAAAAAAAAACCAGCAATGGATGTTGAAATACTCTAACCAACGACGCGTGAAATCAGCTGTTCACTTTCTGTCTAGCTACAGAGTTCATCGAACTCACCGCATACCTATTACCTACCCCTCCCAACTAGTAATAGACGCTCCAATTTGTGCACAAAAACACAAACAAATCAGGTTTATTGGATTCCCTTAACGCTCCTGAAAAAATTTCATGTACCGGTCATCTTAGTATGACATACTGAATTCACTCTATCAGTTTGCGGAGGGCTGTCCCTTACACTCTGTAGAATGGTAGCCAAAAAGCACCAACGCTGGCATTCAGGTTACCTATACAAGGTGTAAAATAAATAACCCAAAACCTCTTAAGGGGTCATTGTACTCATCATTATGAACAACTTTTACTATGGGGCCAAACCTGGAATCGCGAAAAAAAAATCAGCTGCTCCCTACATTTTCACGAGTTTGATGTAGATAAATGTACTGGTCAGCTGATTTTTTTAACATAGGAAGAAACATGATTTGTGGTGAGTATGATGAACAGGGTGTAAAGTTCACTCATCCTCCATAGAAAAGGGAGGATCCTCCGACCAGACGGGTGCTGTGTCTGGTGGGCAACTGCCCGACAATTTAAAAATCCAGAGTCACACGGTCATGTCATAAATCGAACAGATTACGTGTGACTCCGGATTTTTAAATTGTCTGTCTTTTTCTAATTTCAGATGAGAATGTTTTTTTGTTTCATACTTTTTAGATCGTGATTTTTCAGTAGTCGGGTTTTAGTTTTTAAACTTACTTTTTATTTAAATTATTTTGGGGTTATACTATCGTGAAAAAGTATTTGCAGAGTCGCTTTACATTTTTTAAAGAAGAATAATTATTATGTTTGTAGTTTAGGTAGGTTTGGAGAGAAAATTATGGTTGGCTCAGATCTGAGGCGTGATTTTAGAAATTATTTCTAACTATCGGGTGATTGCAAGCAAAGCCGCGAGCAACAGCTAACAAAATATATATTTTTGAAATGTGCTAATTAAGCCCTTTCATTTGATACCAAACACGGCATCATTAAAAATCTTTTTGTTTTAGTTCATGACTTTATCCGCTAGACGGCGCCATATTCAACTTAATGTGACACACACACACATAGCCTATAACCAGCGGACGATCAAGACGCTTCCAACGATACCTTATTTGTCAAATTATGACAAGCAGTTTAGAAGTTATGAGACAACAGATGAACATACATACTGGTCAAAATCATAACCGTCCTTTTTGCTTCGCCGTAGTCGGGTAAAAAGGTTAAAAAATGTCAGTAGGTACCAGTTTTGAGATTTAATCTAATCATTGTTAAAAAGGCAAATTAAAGAACCAAATACTAAATCAATCTGCCTAGCCTTTACCCAACTATGTTGGGGTCGGCTTCCAGTCTAACCGGATGCAGCTGAATACCAGTGTTTTATATGAAGCGACTGCCTATCTGACCTTGACAACCCAATTACTGTATAATACGATACCCCTTGGTAAGACTGGTTGTCAGACTTTCGGGATTCTGACGATCAAAGATCCACGAATGAAAGCTTAACGTGCTTTCCGAGGCACGGAGGAGTCTCGGTATGTAAAGATGGTTACCCATCCACGGACCAACCCCGTCAAGCTTATCTTAACCGTACACTTACCGGCTCGTGGTGTCTAACATGACCGCGATAAGAGTTGACATTCGCAAATGGTTTGTTACAGATCTCACATTGTAGGGGTTTAGTGTCACTTGTTAATGGACGACTAACTGTACTCTTCTCCCATTCTTTTACCTGTTCATGTAACTGGAAGTAATTGAAATAAATGATAAATGGTTTTTTAGAAGTAAAAATATTATTATGTGGCAATACAGGGTGTCACAGTAGTAGCTTAGGGGTAGGTTCGGTATCGATAAAGGAATCCAGGAAGAAACAAAAAAAAAAAAAAAAAGTAATATTGCAAGATCAACCTAATTTAGTACCTATCTAACCTACTAACTTAAAATAGCAATCGTTTAGAATTAAAATTATTTTAGTATTCGGACGCGAGAAGTGAAGGAAAAAATGACAACGCGTTCGATATCGATAGTAGGCAAGTATGTAATTAAAGCATTTAAACAAGTAAAATAATTTTAATTCTAAACGATTGCTACACACTACACGGGTAAAAAAAAAAAAAAAGGTTGGGTAGAAAGGCGTCAAATTTAAGGGTGTGGTATGACCATCAAACTGAACAACTTTCTCCATGGGACCAAAGCTTCAACCTTCTCAACCAAAATGTATGGGACGGCTGACTTTCTCGACTACGATGTTAGTCTCATGGAAAAAGATTTTCAGTTTGATGGTCTGATACAACCTGTATACAGCATAAATAAACATGTTTGCTTCATCGTAATGTATTGGGCAAAAGTTCACAAGATCAGCAATTAAATGAACTACAAAATAATTTATGTTACCTACTGATAATTGGACAATATTGAAGTGTTTCAGCATATTTGTTTCATCTGGTGTTAATTCTAGGCTTTTTTCTCCCGACATCTTTTTTGTGTGCATTACTTGACTTTCCTGAAAAAAAATATTTCAGTTCCTAGAGTTAAAGATGTTTTTCATGTTTCTATTTTGTTTTAATAAGTACCTACGGCTACAAAAAAATTAGTTTACTTAATTATAAAAATAAAACATACTTCCTCTTTCTGAGCATTTGAACTCAAGTCCTTACTCAGACCGCCATTTGCAATAACGTCATAAGAAGAATTTATTTTAATGTCTTCCACCACAACATCTTCAATAACTGCAACTTCATGAATTTCGGTTTCTCTTGCTACTACTTCACACTCCTTGCTATTGAAATGCATGTCAGCGTCCGTATTTGTATCATCATCACGGTCTTCGGAATCTGCTGTAGTAAATAGTGAAGTATTGTTCCCATCATCATATTTGAGCAAGTAATCATTTAATACAAAACTGTTCTCTAATGACTTCAAGTTTGGTTGGGATCTATTTTGTTCTTTTATCAGATCTTTTGATATCTGAAAGTATTCAACTTTTAATTCACCATCATCAACTCGTTTAGTTAAAAGTACATAAGATTTCTGTAACAGTTTATTAATCAAATAAAATACAAACATTTACAAAAGATACGCGAGTTTCTTCAGGTTGGTTCAATCACGAATAAGATACCTATTTGCTTTGTGGTTTCAATTTAGAGAATTTAGTATAATTTTGAGAACTAAGTAAGTAACCAAGAAATTAGTAATTTTAAGTCTGCCATATAATCAGCCTATAATCCCACTGCTGGGACACAGGCCTCCTCTTTCGAGAGTAAGTGGTCTGTAATTTACCACGCGGTCCCAGTGCGAGTTGGTAGATGTCACATGACTTTTCTGGTTCACTGCTCATGCCATATCAAAAAGCTAAACAAAAACAAAAATCTAACAATTCATTAATTGACAGAACACACAGCCTAAACCGCTTGGTCTAGATTTCAAGAAGCATTGCACAAGAGTTCCTTTTGTAACGAAGATGAGCAATACAATAAGGAAGGATTTTGAAAGTCATCCCCTGTCTTCACGGATGGATCTAAAACAGGTAGTGGCACAGGTGCTGGAATCTTCTCGGAGGACTTCAACATACACATAGCTACACCATTGGGGGTCCATAACACAGTGTTCCAGGCCGAGTGCATGGGCATTTCTCTGGCCGCTACTGCCATCATGGCCAGGGAAGTTAAGGACCACTCGATCCGCATACTCTCAGATAGCATGGCAGTTCTGCAAGCGCTAAGTAGTCACACAGTGGACTCTGGGCTAATATACGAGTGCCACCAGCGTCTCAACCAGGTGGGTAGACTCAATAATATAACCATTCAATGGATCAAGGGACACAGCGGCTCGCTAGGCAACGACGCAGCCGACGAACTTGCCAGAAGGGGGTCGAGCATGGCACCAGTGGGACCTGAACCCATAGTGCCGCTCCCCTTCGGGTACTTGCGCACTCTGGTAAGGAAACGTACCAGGGACCAGCATCATAAGCTATGGTCGGACCAAGGTGAGTGTAGGCAGGCTAGGGAAGCACTCCCTACAATTGATGGCTGCCTCACGAAACAGTTTCTTCGACTAACTAAACAACAGCTGCGTACAGTTACTGCTGCTTTAACTGGCCATGGGTCATTTAATAAACACCTCTTTGTCATAGGAGTCACAGACAGTCCGCTGTGCAGGGCCTGCATGGAGGACGACGAGACAGCAGCTCATGTGCTTCTAAACTGCCCGGTTGTCGCCGCATACAGGGCAAAGTACTTCGGTAACCCAGGTACCATCCGGGAAGTTGTCAGTAATGTCAAGGCGCTGCTGGCCTTCTTTGAGGAGCTGGGGTGGATCGAATAACCGATTTTCCCACCCATACGCAAAATACGCGCATTGTCGTGGAGTTGCGGATACCAGCCCGTATTACCTATTACCTATTACCTAAGTCATCCCCTAAGGGGTTAAATAGGGCATGAAAGTTTGTATGGAAGTTCGTCATTGCGTCAATGGGAAATCCCATCTGGCATACGGCTTGTAGGAATGAATATATACCTGTCCATTCTTAGCAAATATATCCAGTAAAATCGCCTGAGAGGTGATACATTTCTCAATGAGTTGTTTGCATTTTATTAGGCTTGGAGCACATTGGTAGCAAACATATTGTGGCATATCTTCCAAGTCCATGCCATTTAGCTGGAAATGATAAAAGTAACATGTTATTTCATACTGTTCTACAACAACAACAGCAATACATGAAGAATTCCGAAAAATTCACACAATAACAAAATAATACAAAAAAAAACAATTCAATAAATCAATCGATTCATTTCAATTTAAAAAAAAATAATCATCCCCAAAAATATTCAATACTCAGAATTACCAAAACCAATTCAAAGAATGTCCAGTCGCCAGAATTACCAATTATCAAATATTTGATTCCCAGAATTACCAATTCTAAAATATTCGATTCCCAGTGACAATTTGTATCTAAAAACGGTCAATATTGATCTAAAAGATTGTAGAAAACTACTGAGGGTAAACTAGCAAGGACTTTTAGCAGAAAAGTATAAATATTTATTGAATTAATGATGTTGTCAGTACCTAACTTGACTGATTAACAACAAAAATGTACAATTTTATTATTCTTACACTTAAACCAGCAATAGACTTCATACAAGTCCCCAGATGTGTGTTTTGGAGACTGTACAGCTTGACGTCTGTAGCCAAACATATCCTGCAAGCTTCCAAGTTAGATGCCTCAAAGTTAGAGTTTAGCTAAAAATATTTAAAAAATACATAATAAAAAGATTACACTTGGTACTGCCAGTACTCTGCATTCGCAATTTAGTTTCCAAACATGTAAACAAATACAAGTGTTTGTAAAATTAACTTTAACACCTACACATAAAGTTCAGTTTGGGCTAACTAGCGTTATATTGTGAAGCTGGGGTGGGTCAGTAGAGTAGTATTTTAATATTACTTACAGGTAATGACAAAACAGGAACGGCATCATCCTTTATTCTTATTTTAAAACTAGCATGGTTGATCTGATCATAGGTAAAATGCGCGCTACAAACTCGCGCATGGTTCGAAGGCGACCAGTTTGGGCGGCCTATAGCTCTCAACCATTTACTTCTTAGCTCCTTATTTGCAGGAAACCTGTGAGAGATTTTTCAAGTTGGTTTATTTTTTAAACACTGAAATGTATATGTACTTACTTACTTTGATTTTTAAACGAGTAACAAAAAATAAACAAGTATTTAAATCAAAGTACGCGACGGCAAATCTATACCTTTAATACAAGAAATGTTTATAAATGGTAATTTGCCAAACTGTGCGTGTGCTTTAGACGAAATAATTAATAAAAGCTTGCATTTGTAATAAAATCATTTGCAAAAGATTAAAAGTAAACACATACACGTGAAACCCTACCGCTGAGTTAGGATTTTTATTTTTATTTTTACTGGTGTTACCGCAACCATTAACACAGCAATACGACACCATTGTTTTTGTTCATATAACAAAACTATTGGTGTAAAGCAATGATTAGAGTTTCAAATAAACAAACCAATAAACCAAACCGGTATATTAATCTATGCATACCACACACAATAAAATTAAATGACACTGACTGACAGCCTGACAGGTGACAGTGATGACAGTCTGTCGGACATAAAAAAATCCACAGAGAAATAATCTCTCTGTTCCACGATGTCTTTAACGCCCAATGGAAAAAGCCGCTCGTATGTACTATGTATGTACACACGGCTACAGATCAAGCTATACAGTTCCAGTTTACACTGATCTCTTATTGTAAGGAAATCCTATACAATGCGAGATCAGCTTATACTGGAAATGTATAGCTTAATCTGTAGCCGTGCGTTTTACCAAACTGTCTTTCTCCAAATGATTTTAAACCTTAAAATGTTGAAAGTTTTGGCAGTTTGTAGTAACTTGACCTGCTGCTCTGTGTACTTATGACGTGAAAAAAATCGTGGATCCATTATGGTTCCGGTGTGAGAGAGAGAGAGACGGTGCTATATACGACCTAGTACACAATGCGAGATCAGCATAAACTGGAAACATATAGCTTGATCTGTAACCGTGCAATACTACTTGGTCTGTGAACCGTGCGTACCATACTTTTTTCACAACGGAACCATGATCTTTTGGATGCAGCTGAATACCAGTATTCTGCCTAGGGTAGTCCAGGTCCATGAGGTCAGTTAAGCAGTCCAGACGGTAATACGATACCCGTAGCATACACGCTGCCTTTTTACTGGCTGCCACGATAGTGTTGTACCTACTTATCGTTATAAATAACTTTTATGGGGGACCAAACCTGAAATCGTGAAAAAAAACCGGTCAAGAGCGAGTCGGACTCGCGCACCGAGGGTTCCGTTCCGATTTCTGAAAAAGTGTGCTACTTAGATACATCATTTTTCCTGTAATCTTTACATAAACTATCACATAGAATAATTACAGATTTTTCTCTTTGCAAACTTCGGAGATAAGGGGGGGGGGGGGGGGGGAAACGTTATTTTTTTTTTACATTTTTCATCAAAAGTCGAAAACTATGCGGCTTAAAAAAAAAATTAAAAATAGTTTGAGAATGTGCAAACAGCGCTCTTTCATATGATACCCCACATGTCCTAGTAGCCCCACTTGAAATTTTTAAGTCCCCCTTTCAGTCCCTGTTGCAAAAAAAAATATAAATATTTTTCTTTATTTCTTATTTGCAAAATAGTTGGGTAAACGTCATCTAAAACTATTCCAAATTTCAAGTTGATACCATCAGTAATTCCCGAGATATCCAGCTGTGGCAGACAGACAGACAGACTGAGTCACACCATAAGGGTTCCTTTTTTACCATTTTGGTACGGAACCCTAAAAATCAGCTGTTCTTTATATTTATGTTCGGAGTTAGTTAAAATATAGGGAAAACCTGTTTTTTTTTCGCGACTACAGGTTTGATCACATAGTAAAAGTTATTCATATTGATGAACGAGTACGCACGGCAACAGATCAAGCACACATTTCCAGTATAAGCTGATCTCGCATTGTATAGGATTTCCTTACAATGAGATATCAGTGCAAACTGGAAATGTATAGCTTGATGTGTAGCTGTCTTGTAGCCGTGTGTACAACACTATCGTGGAAGCTCCCTAGCCATTAAAAAAGCAGCGTGTATAGTAGTCCATAGCCCTTTTAAAATCAATTGAACTCGACTGACCAGTGACCACTACGAACTGAATGGTCGGGCCGCGGCCGGCTTGGTTAATCGTTATGGCGGCTGTACACTCCTGCCCGAGTGCTCTCGCTAGGTCTCGTGACTAAAGTCTCGAGCGAAGGTCTTCAGCCCGAGAGCCATGTACTCTCGCATAGTTCAGTTGCAGTTGTGAACTCCGATAGGATAGACGGAGACGTTGAACTATCTGCTGCCGTTGCTCTACAAGGTGTCCCAGACCGAGTGGTCCAAAAGAAAACAATGGCGGAAAAGGAGGTGGTGGATGAAGGAAGCTGTTTATTTGTGTGTACATAAATGGTTAGATAAATAAATAAATAAATAAAGAAAAAAAAAACAGAAAGAAAATACATTTATTTAGCACAGACTAAAAGGCACATAACACAGCATATGTTTCATACATAAGGTTAGTTGTTTAGTAAGATCACCCGTTACTTGCGGGATTCAGTGCCTCTAACATGAGTTTACACAGCCAAAACTCGCTAGCGTCTCCGTAAAAGATTTCTATGAAATATTGTACAGCGCGCCCCTAGCGGTCACGGAAAGAATTAAACATTTCTAGCGACTTTTGTCAGTGGTGTAAACTCATGGTAGAGGCACTGGTGAATAACTTACCAACCTATATAAAGTAATGATCTGACGTTTTCTTAAACAACAATATAACATCTGTTAAATCATATTTTAACAGAATACGTATACACGGCTACATGTGTATATCAATTTATAAACCAGTTTATCCTGATCTCACATTGTGTAGGGTTTCTGTACAATGACAGGTCAACTTATACTGGCTATGTACAGCTTGATATGTAGCCGTGTGTATTAATGCTTACTAACTAAAACAAGAATAAATTTTGCTGACCATCACCACAGTAAATATATGGACAGTAACGCGGTGTCCTGCGTGAGCGGCGAATACGAAGCGACGCGACGCAACACGACGCGACGTAATGCGACGCGATGCTACACGCGACAAATGTCCTACGTGATTTTGGCCATTATTTCTCTAATCATGGAGAAGTACAGTACAATTTTGCTCAAAAGTTCATATTTAAATTACAGACTTTTTATAAAAATTTCGTAAAATATCGTTTATGTTTTTTGTCCCACAACAATTTTTGCTCTAGCACTGCGGCGATCAACGCTTCTGAATCAACCATTTCGTAGGTCGTGGTGTCGCGTCTGGTCGCCCTCAAAACAAGTACGCGTTAAAGTTGTTCATAATGATGAGTACAATGACCCCTTAAGAGGTTTTGCGCATTTAACGTTACACGTTGTATTTATTGTGGCTTAGGGGTCTCGTTGCGCGAATCTGTGTGCCGTTTCTTGCGTTTGTTCGTAGTTTCCCTAGTGTCCATATTTATATTGTGCCATCAGCATCAGACACTTCCTCCGTTAGGAGTATACAACGTGTAACGCTAAATGCGCAAAACATCTTAAGGGGTCATTGTACTCATCATTATGAACAACTTTTACTATGGGACCAAACCTGAAATCGCGAAAAAAAAATCAGCTGTTCAGTACATTTATGTTCGCATAATTCGTCAAAATGTACTGAACAGCTGAATTTTTTCGCGATTTCAGGTTTGGTCCCATAGTAAAAGTTGTTCATAATGATGAGTACAATGACCCCTTAAGAGGTTTTGCGCATTTAACGTTACACGTTGTATATGTTCTGTGGTCACTTCCGTTAGTCGCTACTGTAAGTTGCGTCACATACCGCATGCACATTTGTTTGAGGGTTCAGTTTATGGTATCTAAACAGTATTTCAAATACCTCGAGGACAGTTCCGTACGAGTTTTATAAAATTTTATTAAAATAGCACCTGAATTTACCGTGGGAGATATTACTATACTACCGGACTTCTAAATCAAGCCTCTGTGCATTTCCATGTGTTGTAAATACAGGGTGTATCAGAAAGGTGTGGTACAGACCCTCAAACTGAACAACTTTCTCCATGGGACCAACATTGTTATCGAGAAAAAATTATCAGCCGTCCCATACATTGTACAGGACAGCTGATAATTTTTTCTCGATCACGATGTTGGTCCCATGGAGAAATTTGTTCAGTTTGATGGTCTGTACACACGGCTACACATCAAGCTATACATTTCCAGTTTACACTCACCTCTCATTGTAAGGAAATCCTATACAATGCGAGATCAGCTTATATTGGAAATGTATAGCTTGATCTGTAGCCGTGCGTACCACACCCTTAAATTATTATTATTTTTTTTTTTCAATTTTTTTTAAATTTCATTTTGGTGTTACCATTTAAAAAGTTCTAGAACTTATTACAAAAAAACGGGGTTTCTCGATTTAAGAGTCCGGGAGTGTATAATTAATAGTAGATTAAAACTTAACTTAACTTAAACTCTATTTAATGCCGCCAGGCCATTCTTTCCAGACATTTGGTTGATTTAATTTGACACTATTGGATTCAGACCCAGGATTTGGTAAAGTGGATCTGTCGTCATTACTTCTTTGCGGTTTCTGGCAGCCAATAACAGTGTGGTCTTTTGCGTCATTCCTGGAATTAAAATTTGGTACCTATTAGTTTTTTTCTACTGGTAATTTTTAGAGTTCCGTACCTCAAAAGGAAAAAACGGAACCCTTATAGGATCACTCGTGTGTCTGTCTGTCCGTTTGTCACAAATAATTTGCTCCGAATCTAATGAACCGATTAAATTGAAATTTGGTAAGTATACATTATCAAGGTATGTGACCCAAACACGGATGGGTAAAATAAATAAATGAATTTTGATAAGGGAGTCACTTTTGGGGGCAGATAAGATTATTAAAAAAAGTTGTACTGTGTACATATCAAACGAAAGGGCTTAATATGAGGGTCTCAAATATATTTTTAAACGTCGGTTACTATGAACGTAACATATTAAGTAGTGTATTATATCATTGGAGCATATGGTTTCATCAACCAGTCAGTATAAGTACTAAGTTTACATCCCTATTTCACGATGTCCGAATAAATTTAAAAAAGGAACAGATTTTTTATGAAATTACCTGCGAAGTTAGTTAATAGGAACTTAAGTAGGTGGTGAAACAAGCCCTCAGTATAGTAGTTAGTAGTATAGTCAGTAGTCTGGTACACACGGCTACATATCAAGCTATACATTTCTAGTATAAGCTGACCTCTCATTGTACGGAAATCCTATACAATGCGAGATCATAGCTTATACTGGAAATAGTATAGCTTGACATGTATCGAATTACATTTTCCAGTATAGGTAAGCTGATCTTCTTTTGTTCAATCAATCCGCCTAGCCTTTTCCGAACTATGTTGGGGTCGGCTTCCAGTCTAACCGGATGCAGCTGAATACCAGTATTTTACATGGAGCGACTGCCTATCTCACCTCCACAACCCAGTAACTGGGTAACACGATACTCCTTGGTAAGACTGGTTGTCAGACTTTCGGGCTTCTGACGACCCGTAACGACTGTCAAAGATCCAAGAATGATAGCCGGGACCAACGACTTAACGTGCTTTCCGAGGCATGGAAGTTGGGCACCCATCTACGGACCAACCGCGGCAAGCGTAGCTTAACCTGATCGATCGGCCCGTGCGGCTTTTATTGCTTAGCCACGAGCCCTTCATCTCTCAGGGGGTTCTTCTTTTGTTGGAGATCCTAAATAAATAAATAAAAGTTCAAGAACTTACTCATAATCAAAAGTCTCTGAACAGAATTTGCAGGAGTATTTCATATCGTCCGGTCTTGCTGGCTGTAATAAATTAGATGCAGTTAGTTAGATTAAACAAAAATAGGTTATTAATGTGAACGCGCATTGTAGGTACCTCGCGAAATTAAAATTTTCTTAACTTTTTTTGCAATTTGAAGAAGCTCCTTAAAAAAGCTAATATAAAAATATTGTACTATACTAGCAGCGCCCCACGGTTTGTGTAAGTCTCGAACCCGTAGGAATATCTGGATAAAAAGTATCTAAATGTTAATCCAGGTTATAAACTATTTTAATATGTAGGTATCAATTTTTTGTTTTTAGTGAAGTTCGGTGGTTTTTAGTGAGAGCACAGATTAAGGCCGCGTTTCCACTGACGCGGAGCTGGGCGGAGCGGAGCGGAGACGTGCAGGAATCGTCCAATTACAGACGAGGCAAGAGACGCGATGAGGATTTCAACCATTATGATTGGTCGATTCCTGCACGTCTCCGCTCCGCTCCGCCCAGCTCCGCGTCAGTGGAAACGCACCCTTATACAGATGGGACACTCCGCAAAATCATTTAAATAAAAAGCGACTCTTGTTACGACACAATAAAGTGCAATTCAGTTCGCAAAACGCTAATTACCTACAGTTATATTCACCTACACATTGCCTCTCTTTCTATCGCGTAACTCTTATACCTTCGGCGCGCGGCATTTCTACCGAATTAGCCCCGCGGACGGGGCCCGTCCTTGTAGCTTCATACCTAAACTGCGGAGTGTCCCATCTGTTTTAATCTGTGGTGAAAGTAACAAACATCCATCCATCTCACAAACTTTCACATTTATAATATTAGTAGGATAATAGGATATATTATCATCATCATAATTTCAGCCGAAAGACGTCCACTGCTGGACATAGGCCCCCAAGCACCGCCACTTCGACCGGTTCTGTGCTTCCCGCATCCAGCGGATTCCTGCGGTCTTTACAAGGTCATCGGTCCACCTCGCATACCAACGTTACATCTTCCGGTACGCGGCTGCCACTCCAGAACCTTCCCGTTGGCCATCTGTACTGCGAGCAATGTGCCCTGCCCACTGGATATAATATAATAGAAGCTAATATAAATTGCAACCATCACGCTAAGAAGAACCCACCACTTGCATATTGAAGTACCTCTTCATAGGCCTCTTCACATAACTGTCTTTTATAAACGCAAAAGGTGGTGTGTCTCTGGGAACTGTCTTCTTTTTTTTCTTCTTCTTTCCCTTCTTCGCTACGCCTATTGGTCTTCCTTTTTGTTTATGGTAACAAGGAATGTCATCATCATGGGCTAATAATCCTTTTACACGCTGAAAATGAAATCACAGTTTCAAAATATGAAAGATTATCTTCATCTGCTTAACCTTTTCCCAACTATGTTGGGGTCAGCTTGCAGTCTAACCGGATGATGCAGCTGAATATCAGTATTTTACATGCGACTGCCTATCTGACGCACACCACAACCCAGTTAGGAGGCGTTCATTAATTACGTGAGGTGATTTTGAAGATTTTTTGAACACCCCAACCCCTTGATGAGGTGTCCCAAGATTTGGCTCGACCCCCCCCCCCCCCTCTTAGCAAACGTGAGATTTTTGAAAATGCGTATTTTTATAATTAACATATTTATTAGGTATCTCACAATACCTACTATGTATACTCCATTTGCAGTAGATTAGATCTACTAACCTTTTTTACAGTCCATTCAACCAATTTTGACTTCTATTGCGTTGAAGGCATGACAAATGGCAGCTGCAGTAAACAGTTGGTATTGCAACCACTTTTTGTCTTTTATGCCAACCTTAAGCCTATGGAATAGAAGTTAAAATCAGTTGAACGGTCTGTAAAAAAGGTTTGTTTAAATGTCTAATCTTATTGTAGATGGAGTATTATCACTGACCTCTATTGTACACTTGTACAATAGAGGTCAGTGAGTATTTGTATTTGATTGACATTATAGTATTTGACTTATTTTGAATTTTGACATTATAGTACCTAGGAGTTAATTCTAATTTATACAGTTTACATGCTTTAATTTTAAGAGCAAAACATGTATGATCTGAGGGGCAATTCTCGTATTTTTAACAACATTCGCAATCTCATCTCAGTCTCAATCTGTCAAAAATTGTATAGCGTTTACCTACATTTTTGACATTTGTTTGACGCTGGCATGAGATTGTGAACGTTTTTAGGTACGAGAATTGGCCATCTGATATTCTCAAATAACACCTATGTAATACCATGTTTTACGCAAATAATCATATCATTATCTCATCTTATCTTATCTTACAACAACAGCAATGCATGTGAGGAATAGAAAAAAAAAAAAAAAAATACATACATTATCCATTTTCACTTCATAAGATTTCAAATTGATGAAGTCATCACCAATTTTTTCATCATCAGATACAATTTCAACCACAGGAACCTCCACTTCTATTGCCTCAACATCACTGTCCTTGTCCGACTCCTCTTCCTTACTCAAATCTTTAAGCATTCTCAGTACTTCTGAATCAGACACTTCATCATCCGAAGATTCCTCTTTAATTTCATTTTTTAAGTTAATGTTTATTTTTTTTTCATTGGGATCTGATTCTATTTTAATAAAGTCTGATGTGTTGCTGTCGTCATCGTATTTGATGTAGTAGTAATTTAATAATAAATAGCTGTCTAATGAGGACTGTAAGTTCAGTTCGGATTTTTTCTGTTCTTGAATGAGAGGTTTGTTTATCTGGAAAATAAGAAAAAAAAGTGTGTGTGTCAGCTCCGACGCACGACGGGAGTTTAGTCCTTAAGTACATGTACATTACATCTTTCTTGTCTGTGAATATAATGGATAGATTGATTGCTACAATGAAAACTGGACCAAAATAAAACAAGTATACACATACATGATTTCAAAGTGAAAGGTGCGCCAAGTACGTTGCGCAGAAAAACGTAACACTTTTGAGTTAACACTTGTATTCATTTCACTGTTCATAAAATTTCCATTCCGGGGGCCTTAATATGAAAATCGATTTTTAAGGAATAAACTCTTGGGGTGCTTTGTACGACATTCTTACACTATCTTTGTAATTCGAAAGCACCCCACGCTTTTTTTTACAAAGACATTCATTTTCTCCTTAAACACTCTATTCTTATATTGAAAAAAATATTTTTTACTTTTTAGTTCAGTTGGTATTAAAGCATGTTTTTAAGTTTTTTCAAACTATCCTAATAATATCCTTGGACATTTCACACAACGCCATCTAGTCCCAAGCTAAGCAACCTAATGGTTGTGTTATGGTAACGAGATGACTGATAAACTACTTACATACATTTTTTTTTTGTAAATACATACATATTATAGATAGAAAAACACCCAGGCTCGGTACAAATACTTGTAGGTCGTACAAATATTTGTTCCGTGAATTTATATTTAAATTTTTTACTTGAATTTCCCAAATAAAATTTATTGGTCAGTGGGTCGTCTTAGTCTATAATTATTATATTAATTATGTAGGTATTATATTTTTTGAAAGTATAATTTTATTATTTTAATTTTAAATTATTGTATTGTCACCGGGCCCTGATAAGTGTGCAAAATTTCGAATTAATCTGACCATTTCAAGGGGGTAAAAATCGAGGTGAAGCGAATAAAAGCGTGTAAAAAATTACACTTTTTGGCCGAAACCTGTCTTTCTACATGTTCTTGATCTTGATCCTGTTCATTCTTGTTAAATAAATCCAGAAGTGTAGCCTGAGCAGTTTTACTTTTCTCAATAAGTTTATTGCATTTTATCAAAATTGGTGCACATTCAAAGCAGACATAATTTGGCAAGCCATCATAGGATTTCTGAAACAAACAAAAAATAATTGTATATTATATTATTGTAGTCAAGAATCACCCACTGTTAAGTACCTTATGTGGTTACTTTGGGCCCACTTTCCTTTCTGACATAAATAAATCTCAGATCCAAATAAATCTATGAACTCCTAATAGTTTAGGTACTTACAGTAAAGCCACCAAGAGACTCCATACAAATCGCCAGATGAGAATCTTGTAGACTGTACAGTTTGACGTCTGTGGCCAAACATATCCTGCATGCTTCTACATCTGATGCTTTGAAGTCCAGTGTTTTTTCCTTTGCCTCAACCATTATGAAGCTCTAAAAGTGAGATACTTAAATAAGTCAAATAATATTATGACACAATGCAAGCTCTCTAGAAGCTTTGTATAGACGTGTATGTAGAATGGAGGAATAACTAACCAGTGGAATAACAGGTATTTACATAATAATCGACAAAAGCAACACATTAATGTGATTAACCTTAAAACTGCTAAATAAGTTTAAAAAGAAAAGAAAGGTTAAAATAGAAAATAAAATAAAGGATGTAGGTAGGTTTGTATCATGTGAAATAATTCGATTGTTTCTACACAGCAATAAATAACATTGCATTTGTCATTATACCATGTTATTCTCCCATGGGGTAGGCAGAAGGTACAGAACGCACCTGCTACGATCCTTACATGCTCCTTTTGCCTCGTTAACCTCGTTTACGTTAACTTTTAATATAATCTTGTTGATGTTAAATTGAAATTATTGGTTTTTGTTTCCACCTTTTATTTAGCGGCCAAAAATCAAAATATTGTTTTGAGTTGACATTGACACACTGACACTGACGTCTGACGCAGCATTGACATATTTATGTTTTTGACAATTCACCATTGACAGAGTTTGCTCGTTTTGAAATTCAAGGAAGTGGTCAAGGTTTTCTGAGCCAGAGAGAAGTGGCGCAACCTAAAAAGTAATACGTCTTCTGTCTGTTTAGTTTCAACTTTTCAGCCCGCGAAATTCGATTTTTTGCCGCGTTTTTTATGTTTTATTGTCGCGTGTATGATACATTGATCGAGAAAACGGTTGGAGCACAGATTAAGTAGTATTGGGTTGGAGCTACAGTCTTCAAATTACAGTATAAGCATCTTGTTGAGCAAATACTTTAAATGTTTTTAAGGGGGGTGGGCTCCCATGCAGAAGAAAGGGGGCGCGAAAAAAAAATTTGACTTACCTTTACACCATCGAGTGGGGTATCGTTGTTTGGAGGTCGTCGAGTAATATAAATACAGAATTTTTTGTTTTTAAAAAATATTGGAAAACAAATAATGAGAACTTGAGAAGCTTTACCAACATTTTGTTCCGAATAATTTTTTAACTTCCCATTGACCTACTTGTTTGGTGATAATGTTTATTATTACCTATATTTTACTAAAAAAAATACCAATATATTGATAAATCAGATTTGGTACGGAACCCTAAATGTGCGAAGTCCGACACGCACTTGGCTGGTTTTTTTTTAGTACAGTGGTACCCAACCAATGGTACCCAACTGATAAGGCGCGTCGTGAATCTTCGTTCGCACAGAAAATAAAGTATGGCCCTTAAACTTACAATCAACTTTAGATCACTACTATAAGTATAAGGTTCATAGAGTCTGGCCACGCTAACTCTGCAGTGAAATAAATGGGCAACCCCAAAAAGATTTGTATTATATGACGTGTATGTAGATCTAATGATTTTGGTATTTTGCCTTTTGATTTTTGCATAATACATTATTTATCTAGGCAAAATACCAAAATCATTAATGTCCGTAAGGATTGAGTCGCCACATTTCGTATCTTAATGAAATTTAATACTTATTTAGTAGTAAGTTTAAAAATTTTGTAGGTTCGATCCTCGATTTTGTAGGTATAATACTTCAAAAGATATATGAACATAAAGGTGGCACCTCAATCTAAATATTTGGATTGAGTCGCCACGTCAGAACTAGGTACGTCATGGATGAATGTTTATCATTATTTGGTATGATTTAGTAGTAATTGTGTATAGTACCTACTAAAAATCTGAGTCCTATACTGTTGATATTGAAGAATATACAATACTTTTAATGTGGCTCCTCAATCCATCAATCAATCAATCATAAGAACGTGAATTTCCATGAAATTAATTGGTCAATTTATATTCCACTCCAAAGAACATTTAGTAGTAAGTGTGTTCGAATTTGTAGTATATACAGAAAGTAGTAAAACTGAGTGAATTTAGTAAATAAACGCATTTTATTTGGCTCCTCAGTCCTGACGTTCTGCAAATAAATAATTGATTGTATCTACCTGAGATCACAACGGAATCAATAACCAGAGACACTAACATTTAGTATAAATGTCTACTAAATACTTATGTACAAATCAACATTGTATATATTCGGTATCTGAAAAAAAAAATACTTTTCGATATTCATTAAGAATTCGCTATTGAGGGTGACCATGTTGTGTGTGTACCTGGGACAAACGGTCAAACTAGGTAAGTCCAACTTCGTTAAGTTAGGGAAGCTACGGAAGATCTTCTCGTCCAAAATATCGCAGTGTCTCGAAACAAAAGTCTTTGACCAGTGTGTGTTGCCAGTTATGATTTACGGCACTAAGACGTAGCGTTTTACAATGGGCCTCATAAGAAAGCTCAAGGTCACCCAAAAGCCAAAGAAGAGGGTTATGCTCGGTGTTTTTCTGCGAGATCGAGTTCAGAATGAGGTCCCTTTTGGGGGGAGCAGTGGACGTCTTTCGGCTGAAATGATGATGATGATGATGTTAAATGAAACCAGGATGACTAGTTTTTGAAATTTATTTTTTTAATAAAATCCCTACTTATTTCTAACAGAATTGTATTATTCACTTCGTAAAGGAGAAAAATAATAAAGTGTTCATCCTAAACGTTCTAAATAATTGCCACTTAAATACTAACTTACCTAATAAATAAACACATTATTACTAATTGTAAAAAACTATTCATACTGCCCATTGATACCTCTGATGTTATGGTAAGCGTTTATAACTACGATTTTGTATCGAAGTGCTTTTGTGTTTTAAAACAAATCACAATTGAAATCAAGATGTGCCAACAAAGATAATTATGCAAATTACGTATAATAACAATGTTACAAAACCGGTCAAGAGCGAGTCGGACTCGCACACCGAGGGTTCCGTTCCGATTTCTGAAAAAGTGTGCTATTTAGAGACATCGTTTTATTTTTCCTGTAATCTTTACACAAACTTCTATCATATAGAATATTTGCAGATTTTTCGCTTCGCAAACTTCGGAGATAAGGGGGGGGGGGGGGGAAACGGTATTTTTTTTTACATTTTTTCTTTAAATGTTTGAGAATGTGCAAATAGCGCTCTTTCATATGATACCCAATATACCATATAGTAAACCCACTTTGAATTTTTAAGACCCCCTTTCAGTCAATGTTGCAATAAAAGTATAAATATTTCTACTTCTTTCTTATTTGTAAAATAGTTGGGTAAACATCATCTAAAACTGTTCCTAATTTCAAGTTGATAGCATTAGTAGTTCTTGAGATATCCAGCTGTGACAGACAGACAGACAGACAGACAGACAGACTGAGTCACACCATAAGGGTTCCTTTTTTACCATTTTGGTACGGAACCCTAAAAAGGAACTATACCTATACTATATGTTTTAAAAAACAGCACATAATAAGTGGTAGGTCCACTAATCGAATCGCAACCCGCGAAATACAATAATTGAGTAGTCCCGATGCCCATCTGTGGTCTCCGAGAGCAAATGCGCGAGTTAGGGTCAGCTCACACCGAGACGCGACGCAACGCGACGCTGCGCGCACATTTTAAAAGAGCGACTCAAAATATAACTTTATTTTCTACACGAAAATATACACATTTCATTGTGAGAATTTAGAATACGTTGCACCATGCAGCGCTGCGCCTCGTGATGCCTCGCAGCGTATAGCGATGCATCGCGACACAGCGATGCTTCGCCGGTACGCGCGTTGTGCAAGAGCGGTGCTGCGCCTCACGAAGCCGCGCGACTACTCTACTACAGTCTCTACTATTTCCGTCCAGACTTCGTGTAGAATTGAAGCAGTTTGGTCGAGTGCTCGAGTGAAATTATAATGATAGACTGGGATCTTGTTATAATCGGACTTCTTGCAGAAGAGGAAGAGGAAGAAGAATACAAAAATAAAATTAAAAAGACGCAGGGCGGGGCGGGAGCACGTGGCGAATGTAGACACGTTCCGCTGCGCCGCGCGGCGTCGGCTTGAAATGGCGGCTGCGAAAATTTTTGCAGCCGCCATCTTGGATTTCCATTTTGACCTCATTATCGTTTTAGGTGTTTTTTTTTACCTCTAGTGTTTTACACCCTTAAAAAATTTCACAAGTTCCATGATGAAACTATGATGATAATGAAGTTTGCTGTGTTGACTGTACAATATAATCCAAAAAAAATAGGCTTGGTAGTGTCGTTAATTGGAAACGACACTACTGGTAGTGCGGCTGGTAGTGTCGTTGCCAATAAACGAAAATTTAAGGGATTCCCTCGATTTCCATGGGATCTCCTCATCAGATTCTGATTTGGTGACAGTGGGACCACCTCGAGAGCATAACCTTTCAAACAAAAAAATAATTGTGCAAATCCGACTATACAGGCTGACTTTGAAAACATGCGGCAAAATAGATTTTGTTTCTATAAGCCACGAAACGTACATTTTCTTTTTAAATCACGTATTCATGGTCACCCTACAAAAAAAATTCATAAGAAATTAAAGAATAGCTAATAACTTCGTAAATATGTACTTTTTTTTGTATTTTTTTATACCTACATTTTGTAGAAATTTATACAAAATATTGGCGTTTTTTGTTCCAAATTTCGTCACATGATTATGTAGATTAGAGGCAAATCTATTTACCGAAGCATCTGAATTGAGGAGCCACATTAAATATGCTATATCTCCCATTTCTTTCTTTTGTGATTGCCGACTCTTATCCTACAAATCTAATATACTTACTACTAAATGATGTTGAAATTGCGCATTAAATTGAACTACTGCTTCTTTGAAAAATGACCAGTCGTATGTGTATGGTCTGAGGAGCCACACATAATATATTGTAACTTTTTTAATTTTAACACTACCGAGCTCAGATTTTGTCTACTAAATACTCTCAAATACTACTAAATCATACCAAATTATGATAAACATTCATCCATGATGTTCTTAGTTCTGACGTGGCGACTCAGTCCAAACATTTAGATTGAGTTGCCACCTATAAGTTCATATATCTTTTGAAGTATTATACCTACAAAATCGAGGATCGAACCTACAAAATTTTTAAACTTACTACTAAATAAGTATTAAATTTCATTAAGATACGAAATTTGGCGACTCAATCCTTACGGACATAATCATTAGATCTTACAAGTCATACAATACAAAACTTTTTGGGGTTGCCCATTTATTTCACTGCAGAGTTAAGCGTGGCCAGACTCTAATACAGCTGTTAGTTCCGTCTCACTCGCAAGTATGGCGGCTGACTAACATGCCACGCGGCGCGCACTAACATGGCGGCAGCTGCCGACTAATACAGGTACAGGAAAAAGAAGCGCGGTGCGTGGAGCGTGCCGATTGATCAATAGCATTTCCCGCGCTTTGAAAACTCATCTTCTGCGCAGCTACATCGTTAAGCCATATCAGTTGGGTACTAGCTAGTAGTGTGGGAAAAATGACTAAGAATTAAAAAATAAAAACAAAACGTTATCATTATCATACATTTAATATTCGACATATAAGACGGTTATACAAAGGCACATTAGATTATGTATTTAAAATTCATTCATCAAAAGGTATGGCAGGCAGCAGTTTGCCTTCGCACTTTCCGAAGCCGATTCGAATGCCGTTGCCATCGACGCAGAACCCGCGAAGAGTGATCGTGTCGCCATCTTGGATGAACTTTCTTTCTTCGCCTGACAGCAGACGAAGCGGCTTGGTTCCCTTCCATGATAGTTCGAGCATGCTTCCGAAGGAGTCTGATACCTGTAGGGAAAATAATGGTGTTACATACTTAATGAGGTAGCAATTTTTGGACGTAATTCTTGTTTTATAAAAGAAAGAAAGAAAACCGCCTTCGCCTTCTGTGAATCAAGCTTTAAGCTTTGTTTTATAATGATTTGTTTTGACGATGTAGCGATGCGTGCGTCCAGTACCAACAAGCGGTAGTTCGACCGGCAGATTGTTGTGGATACTGGTGACTTATGTGGCACTCACCTCGCCACTAATAGTTCCAGAGCCCAGCAGGTCGCCGGCTCGCAGGTTGCAGCCGGTGACGGTCTGTTGAGCTAGCTGCTGCTTCACCGTCCAGTACAGGAAGCGGTAGTTCGACCGGCAGATGGTTGTGGTTACTGGTGACTTTTCGGCTAGGGACATAATAATTAAAATAAAATTATCTGTGAAAAAATTGCCTATTCAATTGACAACTTAAAAAGTCGACTTTCGTAAATGTGATATGGCCCAGATAAGACCTCCTCGGTCGTACCTGGGCCATACTCCGGAGGAAAGAACAATCGACGCAAGCGCGATAACAAAAATTATTAAGGATCATGATGGGTTTTGTTTTAGTCCGAATCAAGACGGTCTTTAAAGATCCTTGACTTTTTCTTTTTGTTACTTATATCACTGGTAATAAAGCTGGTATATTACAAGGTTGAGTTTTAGGTCCCATTCTTATTATTTTTCAATACACTTCCTCGAAAACTGGTTCATATCGCGCTAAGATTAGGTTCACAACGCAACGTATGTCGCACGCGTGCGATTTTTCATTTTCCCACCCGTGTGCGGGAATAAAAATTGCCACGGATAACTTATACCTATACTTAGTCCAAATTGGTTCAATGCCTCTATTCACAACTCTTTATTCGGATGTGAATGTTTTTTTTTTTAAATTTCGGCAAAGAGATATGCATCTTTACGGCGTTAATATTTTTTGAATATTTAAATAATGTTTATAAATAGAATATCAAAAACTATGATTATTACAATAAAAAAAAAACGTTCATGATCAAATTAACATTTATTTGTGTTCTAAACTCAAAAATATTTGAATTTTCTATTTTTCATATTAGGCTGTTTATCGGCTTTATACCTTTGCTTCTCCTTCAACCTGGCGAAAGCAAAGCGCGGAAAAAAAAAGAAAATTTAAATCATAGTTTCCTTATATATAATTCATGACAAAATAATTTCCGTTATTTTATTTTATTTCCTCAAAAGTATATTGAAAAAACGTCGTTTGATACTCGTGGACATTTGTTATTGCAGTTCTCAGCTCAAAAACAACCTCGCCTACGGCTCGGGTGTTAATTCCGCCTCGAATGCAATAAGAAACGTTCTCCACTTGTATCAAAATGTACTATTTTATCCCAATTACACTTTATCTGAAATGTTCGTGCAGACCCGGACTGACGGCTTTCATGCCGTAATTCGTAAAAAAAAAGCTGCGTCTCTGGTGAGGAGGGTGATGGGGAGTGACAACAGCATCCTGAAAAATGTTGCTGAGGATGTGTATGCACCTATACATCTCATGCGGGCGATGACTAAGATAGAAGATGGACACTCCGTGACTCGTGGTCGTCCTCAAGATCACGGTATGCCACTCAGGTACTGCTGTACTGTACAGTCCGCGAGGTTTAAGCTGAGCTTTGCATTTATGTGAGTACATAGATAGTGTAGGTATAGCGTCCGGCATAGAGCGCGATTCGTCATTTGCTTGGTTTAAAACCAGTTTATACTGCTTGTTGGCAATCGGCTTTTGTTCGTTTAGTACGAGAGGCCATGACCAAAACCATGTCGCATCGTTATAAAACGTAAAACGATAAGGCGATTGAAGATTTTGTCTTACGTAAAACGATAAGACAAAAATTTTGGTTATGGGCTCTCGTACCATTTTGGTGATCACTCACACAAATGCAAAGCTCAGCTGTCGCCTCGCGGACTGTACTAGATGTTATGTGTGAATTGTTGTGTTGATTTAGCATAATTATACGTACTAATATAGTTTTAAGTGTTTTTACTAACAGAGGGCCATATGTTGTCTGAAAATAAATTATTTGAATTTTAATTTTAAGTTTATTATTTCGGTTGTAATGAAATCATAGGCGCAGAAGTAACTTGAAGGTGTTCATGGCTTACATAGCTGCTCAAAATACGTATATTAGCAGTAAAACATGGCGCAAGAAAAAATACAATCACAAAAATAACAAGTTAAGGAAAATATCCGTCACATGTATGCGAAACGGCCATCGCTCAGCATAATGCTGTGACCCCATGCGAGACAGAGCCCCAGCGCTGGTTTTCAGCGACAACCGGCGTTGACGTGATGACGTCGACCGGTACAGCATAAAATGAGACATAATCAACCTGCCTAGCCTTTTCCCAACTATGTTAGGGTTGGCTTCCAGTCTAACCGGATGCAGCTGAATTCGTATTTTACACGGAGCGACTGCCTAACTGACCTCCACAACCCAGCAACTGAGTAATACGATACCCCTTAGTAAAACTGGTTGTCAGACTTTCGGGATTCTGACGACCCGTAACGACTGTCAAAGATCCACGAATGACAGGCGGGACCAACGGCTTAACGTGCTTTCCCATCCACGGACCAGCCCCGGTAAGCGTAGCTTAAGCATGGATCGATCGGTGCGGCTATTAATTAGTACTTAGCCAAAAAAAAAGTACTCACATTTCAAGTCCACTTCCAACTTGATATCAAAGTTGAATTTATCATCATGTCTCAGGTACGCGAAAGGCGTGGGGTCCTGTGGGAAGTTGTCTACCACGTAAGGTCTCAGAGCTTCGATGGTGACGATCCAGGGTGATATGCTGGTGCCCAGGTTCTTGGCTGTGAAGGGCCCAAGGGGAATGTACTCCCATTTCTGAATGTCGCGAGCTGGAAATTAATAAAAAGAGATTTAAATACAACTGTGAATTTGTACGCTCAACCGCAAGCCGGTAGTAACACTCGAAACTATTTGAGTTGAGCTGGATGAAAATCATACTTCTGCTACAAAATAAAGCCGCTGCCAAAGGAAATTTGTTACCATGGAACTCAGACTAAATAAAAAACCAAGACAGCGCTGCGAACAATACAGTGAAGCATACGGAAAACTACACCTCACTCTGTGCATACACGCTCACACGCACACATTTACACAAACAACAATTAAACTACACGTCATTACGTGCACACATTGACTTACGTGCATGTTTACGAAACCCAAAACGTGAGGACTCACGTCACTGTTGACAGCACTATGTCTTGATTTTTTATTTAGTCTGAGCCATGGAAGTGAGGTTAACTTTAGTTATTATTCTGAGGGTTAACTGAATACAGGAGTTTAACTGAATCAATCACAGTTTGACATCTGTGATACCTACTGATGATCATTAGCTCCAGTTCCTGTGCATTAACCAACTGATACTAAAATACAAAACCGGCCAAGTGCGTGTCGGACTACGCACAATGAAGGGTTCCGTAGTTGGGATGAAATTATCCCTAGAACAAACTTAACATTACAGTTGAAAAACATGTTCTCCCATACATACCAACAGTAAATGTAAGTTTGTACTCGCAATATTGAGAGATTTACCATTTACCATTTTAAGACCACAAACTTATTATAGGTTTTCCTGTAATCTACAGGTATAGAACTATTTTCGGTATTTTTTTCAAAATTTTAGGCTCAGTAGTTTCGGAGATAAGGGGGGGGGGGAATGGTAAATTTTCGTCTATTTTCTTAAATAACTTTAAAACTGTTTATTTTAAAATTATAAAAAAAATATATTTGAGACCCTCATAGAAAGCCCTTTCATTTGACATGTCACACGGTATACTTTGTAAAACTTTTTTTAAAATTTGTATTTGCATTTATAAAATTCATTTATTTACTTTAACCATACGTGTTTGGGTCACAGAAATCCATATGTGTACCAAATTTCAACTTAATCGGTTCATTAGATTCGGAGCAAATTGGCTGTGACAGACGGACAGACGGACAGACAGACAGACAGACACACGAGTGATCCTATAAGGGTTCCGTTTTTTCCGTTTGAGGTACGGAACCCTAAAAAATGATGCGGAAATTTGGTTAGAGCCGTGAAATTAGTTTTTAAGGCAGCATATTCTGACCTGTCGTATAAAATGTCCCAAAAATTTCATAAAAAACTAATGTAATAGAACAATGTAGGTAAGTCCAAAAATGTAGTATGTTACGTCCTTCCATGCAGCCTCGACAGTAATAAGACCAATAAATTACGCCACTGCACACACTGAAAAAGCTGCCATTTTTATAAAGTCTCCGTAGTCCTTTACACCTAAACTCTAAGGCCATACATACCGCTCCAATCATTCATGAGCACAAGTCCAAAGATGCGCTCTTCAGCCTCCTTGGCCGTGACCCTCTGTCCGAGGGTGGTGGGAGGCCCGCCGATGAAGGCCGCCATTTCTAGCTCAAAGTCCATGAGACGAGAGGGACCGAAGTGGGGGGCGGCTCCTGGAAACACGTAAGGTATTTTTACAAAGCTATATTCGGAAAAGTAAGGTCAGCCTCGGCTCTTGATCGAGCCAGCCCGCGCTGCTGTACCTGTAGCTTTAAATTCTTCCCTTAAGAGGAAAGGCGGGTGGCCAGACTTTTGAAAATTAGGTATTTTAAGAAGGTATTGCTGTCGCTCTGCGAGCGCTCCGCCCTCGAATTCGTGCGATAAGGACAACTGCAGATCTATGTAAAAAGTCACATTTCGAGTTTTGGCTCTCGCCTATTTCCTCCTCCAATATTGGATCAATTTAAAAGATTTTTTTTTTTAAACTAGTAACATGTGGAAACGTAGTGGATTGTACATTTACTTATAGCATACCTACTGTGTATCTAGATTTAATATACAATGTACGATTGTCTGTTTTCTCAAATAAAATAAAATATTTCATAAACTGAATAAGAAGGATATACAACGTGTAACGTTAAATGCGCAAAACCTCTTATGGGGTCATTGTACTCATTATTATGAAAAACTTTTACTACGGGACCAAAACTGAAATCGCGAAAAAAAAATCAGCTGTTCAGTACATTTCTGTTCGCATAATTCGTCAAAATGTACTGAACAGCTGATTTTTTTTCGCGATTTCAGGTATGGTCTCATACTAATACTATACATACTACTACCGTACTAGTTGTTCATAATAATGAGTACAATGACCCCTTAAGAGGTTTTGCGCATTTAACGTTACACGTTGTATACTATGGGCCTATGTTTTTCTTTTTTCGTTAATAGTTGTCAAATTGGTACACTAGGCGTTTGTTGACAGCGGTCTGAATAGGCAATTTTGAGCATTTTTGGAGGGTTCTAGTTTTTATAAAAATAATATATCATCAAAAAGGAAAACATAGGGGCATACAAGTAACTGATATTTATATTTCTGTAAAAAATCATTGCTTTATGGTCATTAACCAGAAAGAAAACAGGCGAGAGCGTTTGTATCTTTTTGTATGGAGAAAAGAGCACCCACATTTCCTCTTAATAATAATAATCCGATCCAGCCTGTCCCCTGCTGTCCTCCCCCAGCGACGCCCTAAGCCGAGCGACCCTTAGCGAATATAGTCGCTTAGTTTACAAGTATTTTGCCCTGGCTGGAGCCCTTAATTTATTGAGGCACCCACAGCACAGGCAAACCTAAGTAGCCGAAAACCTCCTTCCTAGGTTGAACTGCAAGATGCCATTCCCAAAAAAAAAGTAAGGTCTTGTTTTCTGGAGCCAATATATTATAGGTCCATGAAACTGTTCCTAAATTACTTGAACGAGAGAGGAGTAAGATTATTGTCGATAGCTTGTTTCAATAAAAACTGTAGCTGGTTATTTTCGTGGTTATTTTCCATTATGGGACAGTAAAAAAAAAGTTTCTATAATGTGCGCGAAGTTTCTATAGTCACCGCCTGAGGTATGTGAGCGGTGAGACGGGGGAAGGCGCGATTGACAAGATTGGTAGACTGAGTTAGCTTGACATTTGTCTACCTCCCTCTCTCTCCGCTCACATACCTCAGCCGGTAACTAGCACTTGCGCGCACACTTTAGCAACACTTTCTAAACTTTTATTGAAGAGCAAAAAATATTTCGAAGACTAGTATCACAGTCTATACATCATACAGTCGTTCGACGAGAGCCCGAGCGCTCTCGAAAAAAAAAAAAAAAAAAGAAGAAGAAAGTTCGCCGAACTTTGTATGCAGCTCGGGCTTCGTCGGACGACTGCTAGTATCGTCAAATTCCGAAATGATCAACTTTTTCTAGAACTGTACCGTTATTTTACAGTAATTTTCTTGTCTATTTCTTGTTTGTCTCTCTTTTATATTCGAGGACTGTAAAACAAAAACTTAAAACAGCAAACGTAGAATCGCAAAATGGTGAATATAAAACTTTCATTACCTTCGACGGGTAAAGTCTGACCATACGGTCTTGTGATAGGAGTGCCGGATATGACGACTGAACTGCTGCGACCGTGGTAGCCAACTGGAAGCTGCTTCCTGTGAATCAGTGAAAATTAGAAGTATTTAAGATCAATTTCCACTTCCACTTTCCACCACCGTCTCATAGGCTCATAGAGGTATGAGAACAGGGTGTAAAGTTCACTAATCCTCCATAGAAAAGAGAGGATCCTACGACCAGACAGGTGTTGTGTCTAAGTCGCGCGGTAAACTCTGCTTGCGCGATGCAGGATTTGTGTGACGTCAGGTCTTTGATGCGTAGTTTGCACGTGGCGTTGTAGGTGCCGCCACAGGCTGACAAAGCATCATCTAATCTCTTGGGGTGCTTCAGATAAATCCATACTAATATCCTAAATGCGAAAGTAACTCTTGTCTGTCTGTCTGTTACGTTTTCACACCTAAACCACTAGACCGAAAATTATTAAATTTTTGAAGGATTGGTACGCACGGCACTGGAAATTTATAGCTTGATCTGTAATCAAGCTATACATTTCCAGTATAAGCTGATCTCGCATTGTTTATGATTTCCTTACAATGAGAGGTCAGTGTAAACTGGAAATGTATAGCTTGATGTGTAGCCGTGACTGTGTACCTAGGCTACTTTTCAACCTGGCTATTTATTTAAAAAATACACGCAGACGAATTCGTGGGCCATTAAAAAATAAATAGCTGTGAACGATGCGTCTCATCTCATTTGCTAAACAATCACATAGAAGTCTTGTATTCTGTGTATAAATGTATTTTCTTTCTTTCTTTTAGTCACCGATGTCAGCAGGCACGTGTATTTGTGATTCGCTCTGTTTACGTGTATACTTACCAGTTATCAAATAGCGCGTTGTCTTTGCCTCTGAACATGATGCCGACGTTCGTGGCATGGTGTAAGGACGAGTAGAAATCTGTGTAGTCGCCGATATTAGCCGGCACGTGCATTTGTGCTTCGCTTTGTTTGACAAAAGCCCTGCAGATCAAAATAAAAGAAATTAAAGGCATCGTAGGGCAATTTCGTAGGTTAGGTACAGGAGTACCCAAGTAATATGGCTTATGGATGTACCTGCGCAGAAGATGAATTTTCAAAGCGCGGGAAACGCTATTGTCCAATCGGCACGCTCCACGCTTTTTGCTATACCGCTATTGGTCGGTAGCTGCCGCCATGTTAGCGCGCGCCGCTTGACAGCCGCCATACTTGCGAGTGAGACGGAACTAACAGCTGCAGTGTATTATGAACCTTATAGTAGTGATCTAAGGTTGATTGTAAGTTTTAAGTATTCTCGTTAATCTTCGGGGCCATACTTTCTTTTCTGTGCGAACGAAGATTCACGACGCGCCTTATTGCTTGGGTACTACTGTAGGTATCTACTTAGGTACTTATACATATAAATTAGAAGACACACACTACAAAACATAAAATATGATCTAATATACATTACAAAACCAGCAATAACAATTTTTATTTAAATACCTATAATATTTACCATAAAACAATGTTTTTTTCTCTATGTTGCAGAAATTCTTGTAGTGTATAGGTAAAAACAATTTTCTATTAACCATCTGCGCAGTTTTACTCTAAAATATTTAAATGGGAGTTCTCATAAATATTTTTTTAGGGTAGTATTTAAACGCACATCACTAAAAGTACCAATTTTTCCCAACAGAATACCTACGTACATCAAAAATACTGTTTGCACGTCAAAATTTGCATGTCTAAATAAATTATTGGGCTCCTATTTCTGTCTGCAGGGTTTAAAGAAACATAACCAAACCGATCCTCGGGGTGCGCAATAATAATTTGTACAAGTTTTGATATTCAATTAGTTAATTAGTAGTGCAGTAATAAGTTTATTAGATGCGCATTTTTTAATTTTGATCAACAGTTAGTATTAGGGTTCCGTACCAAAATGGTAAAAAGGAACCCTTGTGGTGTGACTCAGTCTGTCTGTCTGTCACAGCTGGATATCTCAAGAACTACTAATACTATCAACTGGAATGATTATTATTTGTACAAGTTTTGATAAGCATTCGATTAGTTGATTAGTAGTGCAATCATTGATTTGGTGTATTTGATGTAAGAATATTTTTCTGGTGTGCGATTAATCATTGATTAATCATTGTTGTGTGAAATGTCCAAGGATATTTATTTATTTTTATTTCTCCTTCTGTTTTACTTAACATACTAATACCTAAGTCAAACTATGGGAAGATTTCAATGAACAGGTTCATTTGACTATACCTTTGTCTAAGTTCACTGTCATTCTGTAGTGTAGGATTACCAGCGTCTAGAAGCTTCTGTAGCGTAGTTCTTGCTTCCAACCAATGGGGACGCGTGAGCCCCATGAAGGCATTGAGTGTTTGTTCCTGAAATCAAAACCATGACCCAAGTGTTAAACAAAGTGTAACTTGGGGTCATCACTCATCACTATGAACAACTTTTACTATGGGACCAACGTTGAAGTCACGAAAAAAAATATCTGCTGTTTCCTACATTTGACTAGCTAAGCGAGCATATTATATGTAGGGAACAGCTGATTTTTTTTCGCGATTTCAGGTTTGGTGCCTTAGTAAAAGTTGTTCATAATGATGAGTACCATGACCCCTTAAGAGGTTGTGCGTTTTTTAAGTGCGTTCAGAAGGACGAACGGCATAGAAAGGACATGACGAATCTATGAAGAAATATTCTAAGATAACATAATCCTAAAAACGTGATTCTTGAGGTATTATCGCTTTAGGTATTACTCAAAATCAAAATAAACCAAAGAGTATATACAATTTAAATACAAATACAAAAAAAAAAATACAAAAAGTTTTATTTGCAAAAAGAAAAAGGTGTAGAGCTGATGAGTGAAGATGAGTTGATGACTACTGATGACAGACTTACATGAATACTTTTTAAGTTTGTACATCACAATGTGTACATCACAACCTACCTATGATATGACCCACAAAACTATGTAGGGTTTGTATCTTGGGAGTCGGAGTGCGATTGGGCAGAAAGAAATATGTCGGTTTACAAGGCTATGGCTAGTTTAGTAAAGCGTGTATTATGTTGTGTGTGTGTGTGTGTTTGTGTGAGTGTCTGATAGGGTGAAATTGTGAGGGAGAGATATTGTGTATTGCTGACACTCTTTAAATCTAAACAACCTAAATACATAGGAGAACTCCATATTATGTCAAAAGTTATATGGAAGACAAGAGTAGTTATAAACTTACTAATTGCAATAAAATCAGAATTCTTAATCAGAATCATGCCATTATATTATTACAAAATGTGTAATATTGAACCTGTTTACTACAAACTGGAAATCTATTTAGATCATAACAAGTTGACGTCGTCGCCGTCGTTCTAATATAATTTATATATTCATGTATCGCGGAAGTTTTTAAACTTGTTTTATTGTTGTTTTAAATACATTATGGGAGGTGTGTCTGTATGTGAAAATTGTGAATACACCATTGATGAAGATCTTAAAATATTGTCATCATAGCTGAATCAACTTTTAAAAAACCGGCCAAGTGCGAGTCGGACTCGCACACGAAGGGTTCTGTACCACCGTACAATATTTAACAATACATTAAAAAAATCAGTTTATAAAATCATGTTTCTTGTAGGTATCTATCCTTTAATTTTTAACTTTATTTTATTTTTATTATTTGTTGTTACAGCGGCAATAGAAAGACATAATTAACTATTTACCTACACAATCTGTAAAAATTTCAACTGTCTACATATTACGGTTCATGAGATACAGCCCGCAGACAGACAGACGGACGGCATAGGCTTAGTTTCGGGTTCCGTTTGGCACTTTCGAGTACGGAACCCTAAATGAGATAGGCAGCGTAGTCAATTTTTTTTTTTTAAAGATTGTCTGTGCTTTACTAATAGTATCAATTTAATTTAGATAGGGTGCATTTAAAGTTCCTTTATCAGTGACTATATTTAAACCTAAGGCCGAACGGTCGACAACCGCGTCTTCAACCACTAGGAACATGGAGGTCATTACCTTATCATCACTCTACCTATAATATAAATAATTATGTTCAGTCCTGTTGAACAAAATATGAATTAAGAATAAGAATAAGAATAATTTTATTGGTCCATCGTTACAAAATAAATTACTTACAAAAATAATAATATTGAGTGCTTGCTGTAACTAGAATAAGTAACATATTTATTTGAACAGTGGTACCCAAACTAGGCAGCGCCTGTATCTTGGGGGCCTGAGTTGCGTTATCTTAAGTTTTAATTCGAGACATTTTGTGTTAACAATTTAATTTCAGGATGTTTGAAAATGGACATAATACAAGAATTATAAATAATTAAGGGTAGAGAAATAACAAGTTAAAAATAAAGTAAATTGAGCAATATAAAATAATTCTAAATAATGATGCAGTGTGTGTGTGAGGGTATGTGGGGTGTGTGTGTGGTGTGTGTGTGTGTGAAGTGTGTGTGTGTGTGTACTGTAGTAGGTGTGGATTTTTGTGTGGAGAAATTACTTATCTACAAGTACGTAAGTAACTACAGAGCAGTGGTGTCCCAGTGGTAACAGTCGCGACTTACGAGTTGTAGGTCGTAGGTTCGAACTCAGACAGGGGCTTTACTTTATTTAAGTAAATTAATTCATCACCACTGCTCTCAAAACGATGAAGGAAAACATCGTGAGGAAACCGGAATGTCCTAGAATCAAAAATTCGAAGACAACAACATACAAAAGTCCAACCAGCACTCCCTCTCGAAGAGGCGAGGCCTGTGACCCAGTAGTGGGAACATTATAGGCTGATTATGCTTATGCTAAGTACCTACATAGGTAGTAGGTACTACCTACTGCCTGGTTGAGTTTATGACTTGTTTACACTTTATGCAAATTATTTTTTAATTAATTAAGCTTTGATTACGAGTTCGTATGAGTACTTCTTACAAGATATTAGAATTACTATATTTTATGAAAAACAACACAATTTATGTAGGTGTAGGTAAGTAAGCAACATAAGTATATAGGTCTGCCAACGCCCTACATATAATAATGATTTGGTGCCTTAGTAAAAGTTGTTCATAATGATGAGTACCATGACCCCTTAAGAGGTTGTGCGTTTTTTAAGTGCGTTCAGAAGGACGAACGGCATAGAAAGGACATGACGAATCTATGAAGAAATATTCTAAGATAACGGAACCCCAAAAACGTGATTCTTGAGGTATTATCGCTTTATGTATTACTCAAAATCAAAATAAACCAAAGAGTATACAATTTAAATACAAATACAAAAAAAAAATACAAAAAGTTTTATTTGCAAAAAGAAAAAGGTGTAGAGCTGATGAGTGAAGATGAGTTGATGACTACTGATGACAGACTTACATAAAGTACTTTAATATAATATAAAGGTAGGTAGGTACCTACTTGTTTACCTTAAAAACATTCTGCTTTGATTTCAGAAGGGGTCCATCAAATAAGTTTGAGATCACGTTTAGATCCAAAATCAACTCGCCGATTGCCACTCCGATGTGTTTCTCGCTCTAAAAACATAAAAAAAACATGATAAAATATGCACAAAACAAACTTAGCTCGACAACAAGATAAAATTTTGCAAATCCTACCAAATAAAAAAGTATGTAAATTCTTCACTTTCGCTATCATGCGGCAGTACTTCCCAATTTGTTAGTATTATATTAGTTTGCAATGTCAAAAAGAAGACATTTGAGTTCGGTCTGAACCAGAACAAAATTTGCACATACATGACTCTTATTGCTTAGAATGTAAAAACCAATTTCGAATAACCAAAAATTTTTATAATTACAGCAAAAAATCATAAAACAAAACTGTACTTACATTGTTAGGTGAAGTAAATACACCGTACGGAAGATTTTCAATAGGAAAATCAGAGCTTGGAGAATATTCGATAAACGATTTCATTTTGATACGTGTTCGTGCGTCGGGTGGTAATCGGAATGTGTGTTCACTGTTCACTGTTGAACTAGTCGACTCGTAGCAAGTTGTTATGGAAATGTAACCACTGGACAACTGAAATAGCCGGTTTACTTGCCGGCCGGCGGGACAGTAGACTATACCAGTTACTGTTGTGAGCAAAGTCAAGGTCGTTAGGTCTTCATTCGATGAACAAGAGAAAGTAACTAATGATTTTTTTATGTAAGTAATAGATTGATGAAAATGAAAAGGGAGTTTTAGATTTGACTGTTTTAGGTTATATTTATGAATGTAATGAATTTCTTATCGAATGAAATGAATCCCTCTTTATATATGAATGGTGATAAGTTGATAACTTTGTTTAAACAAGGTATAATTTAAATAACGCACAACCTCATTGTACTCATTATGAACAACTTTTACTATGGGACCAAATAAAATTGCGAAAAAAAATCTGCTGTTCCCTACATTTATGTCGCATACCTCGTCAAAATGTAGGGCAGAGCAAATTTTTGTTTTCGACATTTAGAAAGAAAGAAAGAAAAAAAGAAAGAAAGAAAAAGTATTTATTGTGACTCGCACAGAAAGATCACCAACTAAAACTAAAGACACAATGATAAAAGTTAAAATGAAAAAATAAAAAATAAACATTTCAGGTTTGGTCTCATAGTAAAAGTTTAACAATAACTTTTAGTTGTTCATTAATGATGAGTACAACGACCCCATAAGAGGTTATTGTGCGTTAATTAAATTACTTACACCTTGTATAGGCGTAGGTGTATTTTTAAAATTAAATATGTAAATGAGAGGTCGGTCGGTTATTTTTTTTTTGCGTTTTGCACTGACAGAAAACTCCTTCCGACAACTTTTCTGTTTTCCCTAATAATCAGTTTCGGTTTTTGTCCTGAAATCTCATCTCAGAAACTAAACCTTGTGCAGTCAGCGTCAAAAATATCGAGAAGTAGGTACAGACTGTTCAAAATGATCTCAACAACTAAGAAAATTAAACTTTATCTCAATTGGATAAAGTTCTTGTCAGAATGACAGTTGTCGTCTACTGTCTTCATTCTGAAACATTCCTTGTGTCATTGAGTTAATATTTCATGTTCATAGTTGTTTAGATCATTTTGAACAGTCAGTTCGCCCCGATGTTATTGACGCTGACTGCACTGACTTGGGTAAACGCTAGCTATAGGTATAAATGCAAGTAACTACACTACCAGCAGTTGATGACCCCGCGGCCTCCTAATCAGCACCCTAATTGCGTAACACACTATCAATCGGAGTTGGTTTCATTTTGACAGTTCAACAACATTCATTGCGTTATTTACGTTGTCAAGCAGACAAATTTTTCGAACCCAATAAGCAATGGGTTAGCAATTTGTTTCAAAATGATTCAAACTCCGATTGATAATGTGTTACGCAATGGGGTTGGCTCCTTAAAACTTTTGGCAGATGACGCTAGCATAGCTTTCACCTGTCACATTTGTTTACTCAATTTGTGTGTTCGGTTTTGTAAATTTTTTCATCAAAATACCAGGATGGATGATAAGATAAACATTTACTCAACATGAAGAATAAGCGAGCTAAAGGCTGAACTGAAAAAAACGAGGTGCTTCTTTACAAGGAAGTACAGCAGACCTTATTGAAAGGTATACTCTTAAAATTATACATCAAGCTATTTTATTTATGAAATGGTTTTAAGTAGGAAGTATACATTTCATAATACTTTCCGCCAATTATACATTACTACAAAAAGCCGAATTAGACCACTTTTTTTTTATTACTTTTTTAATATTTTTTTTTTAATTCTATAGCTATCGGAAATTGGTGTGCACCTATTTCTTTGCAATAAGGCACTTCACATTTCTTAGGCATTTTGTAAAATCTTAAACAAACAAATACTTCATCCAAATGAATATAATTTTGGTTAAAGCTATGCTAGCGCCACTTTGACAGTAGCCAACCCCATTAGGGTGCAGCTCTAAAATAAAACTACTTACTTAAATATGTCATTGCTTTTGTTTTTAACCCCGGCCCCGACGGAAAAAGAGGGGTGTTAACCTAACCTAACGGCTGAATCGATTTTGATCTTCGGTTTATTCCCGTTATCCTAGTTATCCGTGTCCCATTTTTTAAATTGTTATTATTTTGTTAAACGGGGACAGCGCGAAAACATCGTTTTTTTTGTTTGTTAAGTTAAAGTTGCCAGTTAGAAACTTAAAAGGGCCATTACCGTGAAACCTGCTAACTTTGCCAACGGTTGCCGAGTTTGCCATAGCCAACTTCTGAGAGAAAAAGTGTAGTTACATCTTAATAACAGTTTTTTGTCATGTATTCGTGCCTTTATGGTAAAATTTATTAGTTAAATGGCAACATCGAATGAGATATGGCAACCCAGCTTGCTTTTGAGATGTAATTTTCGGCGGTTACTTTTTTCGAATGTTGGTGGCGGAAAACTTAGTGCCCCGGAACTTTTACAAAAACAAACGGGAAAGGCATTGCCTACGGAAGTACTTTTTTGATATTATGTTAGCATAATGCTCTTTATCTAAATAAAATTTGATTTACTGTGCTACAAGCTACCTGTAGTTCGCAATTGGTGTTGGTAAATTCAACAACCCCAAACACAACGTCTGTGATGGTGACTTTGCCATGTTTTGTTGGAGGTTAGGGCTGCCACAAAATTTCTTATGAATATTTTTATTAAATTATCGTTGTAAGTACCTAGTTATAATATAAGTAGGTAGGTACCCAGATATGAAATACACAGTGCATGTGCTTAAATGAAGGTTGTTTTACAAAAAGTACACAGGGTGGCTGGTAATTTCAAAAGCATTTTTTTGTTTTGGGTCAGGCTTCTCACCAGGCAAGATCGGAAGATTCTTCAAATTAAACATGTGAAGTGATTTAGTTATTTGCGCAAATACTGTATATTCTATTACATTTTTTTTATTTCCTTTTCCATCTAAAATGATGTTTCCATTGGAAATAGGTAATATTTAAGATCGTGGTAATTACTTCTTTTGACTTTCTTAAGTCCAGTAAATGGTCCAAAATGATTTTATGTTAATTTCATGAGCACCTTGTGTACAAAATATTAGGTACCTACCTACTTAACAACCTATATTAATGGATACCTAGTCCCAACAAATAATAGTGCGTGTTGATCGCATTACAACTGATTATATTTTTTTAATTTTATTTTTTTCTAACTACTATGAAAACATTTTTATTTGACAACCCTAACCCTAACTTCTTCTTACTATGAAATATTTTGGAAAGGTTGGTGAATTTGCCACCTTCTTAAGAGTTATATTGCCAGTGCTAAATAATATAAAGTTTGCACTTTTATTTTACTGGTTAAAGGAAGAGTGCAAATATATTATTTTTTAACCTCGTAAACTCCACTAATTTCATTTTTAATTTCATATGGCAAATTTACCAGAAGTGACAGCTGACTTTGCCATATTTGTTTTTATGCTTTTAATATTTTAATTTACAAAAATAAGATAGATATTTAGTAATAATATAAATTTTCATGAAATTTACTACGTCTAGGAGTAGGTTACTCATTATGTTTTCATATAATTATATTTTTTTAAAGTGAATCAAACTTTTTGACACATGAAAAAGTGGCAAAGTAAGCAGGTTTCACGGTACCTACATATCGTCGACCGTAGGTTCAATTGAGGTAAGGGACAAAATACGATTTTTCAGGAGAGGCCGACAAAGTTTTTTTTCGGACTAAATCGCCTATAACTTTTTTTCTTATTAACCTTTTTCGGGTCTGATTTCACACATAATCTTGTATTTTAGTGCTCTATCTACACGTGTAACATTTATTTAAATAAATTAGCTCTTTAAGAAAATAGATGTCCCTTACAACAACGTATTTTGTTAGTAATGTCCCTTACTACAAGATACTTGGTCAGTATCTTGTAGTCTCGTCCCTTACATTAAATTGACCTCTGCGTTGGATTCAATTTATTTGGTAATTCGTTGATTGGGAAGACCCTTACCTTATTTCAAGTGGATTTTCGGCAATAATTACATCATTTCAAGTTCCTATATTGCATAGTTTTTCAGATACATTGTTATTATGGGGCTGATTCGAAATTTGGATCCAAAAATCATTAGGGTAAGGGACATTTTTCTTAAGCTAGAATTTTTTCATATACACCATTCGATAGAGCGAAAAATTCTGAACAAAACTGTATACTTAACTCATTTTGGGTATTTTGTCCCTTACCTCAATTGAACCTACGGTCGACGATATTATTTTGTTTTTGTTTATTTTATCATTGACTAAATATTGCACCAGCATAGCTATTCACAACCATAATTTAATTTGACTTTGTAAACAGGTCGAAATCGGCTTATAAAGAATACATAATAGTACAAATATAGAAGATTCACTCCGCGAAATCATTTAAATAAATAGCGACTCTTGCTACGACACAATAAAGTGCAATTCAGGTAGCACAGCGTTAATTACCCACAGTAATATTCACCTAGAAGTTTCCTCTCTATCTATCGCGTAACTCTTATACCTTCTGACTCGTTAGGGTTGTCTTCTTTTGCGACGCAGCACGTGAGTGAGCAGGTATCGAACTAACGTGCGAGCCGGCCAGTGCGCGGCAGCACTCACTGAATTAGCCCGACAAGTCGAGCCCGCCATGTACTTTGTAGCTTCATACCAAAAATGCGGAGTGCGCCTGGCCTGCTTATGGTCCAGAAGTGTGCAATATTGTGTAGTATCCGTCCATGTTCTTCTCCATAGCAACCTACTACGCTTAGGAATGGGCAACTAACTGAATCTTCCTAACTGACCGACTGCGACTACAATGAAAATAATTAGTTGTGGAAATGCTCTCCTTGCGAAGCATGTGTGGTGTGGTGTGGTGTGAATGATATACAGGGTGTAAGGGACAGCCCTCCGCAAACTGATAGGGTGAATTCAGTATGTCATACTTAGATGACCGGTACATGAATTTTTTTCGGAGGAACGTTAAGGGAATCCAATAAACCTGATTTGTTTGTGTTTTTGTGCACAAATCGGAGCGTCTATTACTGGTTGGGAGGGGTAGGTAATAGGTATGCGGTGAGTTCGATGAACTCTGTAACTAGACAGAAAGTGAACAGCTGATTTCACGCGTCGTTGGTTAGAGTATTTCAACATCCATTGCTGGTTTTTTTTTTGCTGTTTTTTTTTGCAGTTTTTTTTTACATAAATGGAGTGCTGCGAACACACAATGCAATTTTACATTGAAATAATGAAAATGTAACTAAAAAAAAATTTGAAAAAATGAAAATTTTCCTGAGAAAATTTCCGGTGGAATATGATTCAAAATGAGGAGCTGAATGCACCCTGTTAGTTTGCGGAGGGCTGTCCCTTACACCCTGTATAGTGTTGTTTTATCTCACGAAAGCGGGCGAGCCATACTTGTATGTGTAAAATTTAAAACGGTATGGTTAGATGGTTTGGTCATGTTGAGAGGATGAATGAAAGGCGAGGCGACTAGCAAAAGGCAGATGAGAGTGGAAACGCCGGGAGGGGACGCCTTAGGAGGACATTTTAAGGACTTTATTGGTGATGTTCTTCAAAAATGTAAGGTGCGTAATAGGTAGTTGCAATCGGCGTGCTTGTATGACCAGATGTATGAACGTAAACGAGGCAAAATGAGTATGTAAGGAATCAGGATCGTAGCAGGTGGCGTTCGTTTCTGCCTACACCCATGGGAAGAAGGCGTGGTTTATGTACCTATGTATGTATGTACAATGCGTGCCACTAAAGATGAGACTTGACACACCACGTGGTTTGACTTGAGCAGTACTTATACGATTTTAGGTCTCTTTGCGGTACGAGGTCTGAGCGCGGGACGGGACCGGGCGTCATCGGGACTGCGGAAAGAACGCGGGAGGCGCGGTCAAGTCTCATCTTTCGAGGCACGTGATAAAAAAAAATGAATAAAAAATAAAAATAAATTAAATACAAAAAAAAAAAAAGAAAAAATGAATAAATAAATGAATGATGATGAATAAATGGTTTGAGTTTGCGCTTCTTGCTCTGGACTGGAACAACCTTAAGTTAACTATAGTTCTAAACTACCCAACAAAAAAAAAACACCTTATAAAAACTTCATTTATTATTACAAAAGTAGTAGTAGTTATTTACATCTTAAAATTGACCTTAGAAACTACCGTAGTGGGGCTACGAAGTACTCCGCGAATGTTCCCCTTGCGTTTTGATAGATTGCTGCGAGATTCCGCGACTGCCTGGAAATTATATATCTGCAGTACTACTGTTTGAAAAAAATTATATATCTGAAATACTACTGTTTGAAAAAACTACACTGTACAGGGTCAAATTAAATTAGCTAGAAGCTAATAAAAGCGTGTTAAAAATCAGCTGCTCCCTACATTTTGACGAGTTTGGTTTAGATAAATATACTGTAAAGCTGATTTTTTTTTCGCGATTTCAAAGTTAGTCCCATAGTGAAAGTTGTTCATATCATGGGTCCTGGGTCATCCTGTGAGAATGTCCATCTACATATTGTAATGAGACCATATACAGGGTGGAAACTTTCAGAGGCGCAGTAAGGGGAAGTACCTTATCAGTTGCAGCTACACGAAAATGGTCTTTGGAGACTATCCATAATTTTTTATGGAATTTTGATCTCCATTCACAGATTTCCAAAAAAAATTACAGTTAGCAAGAAAATAGCCATTTTACACAAAAAACATTTTTTGATGCCAAGCGATGCTGTTTCTAATACTGATCAAAAACTTCTTTGGGACCAACCATCGTTGGAGTACTTACTCAAAAAGTCACAAATTGCAAAAAACTTTTCCGGTACATTTTGTATGAAAAACGCAAAAGCTTTTTTAGTGACGGTTGAGATCTTTTTGTTGACTGAATAAAAAGATAAGTTTAAAAACAATTAAAATTTCGAACTCGTTATTATTAAATAAAAAACAGTCTTGAAAGTCAGTTGCGTCAGAAAAGCTCAGTGTGTTGTGAATTTTACATTAAGTGCATAATTGGACAGCTATTGTTACGAGAAAAATGACCTCCAATTTAGAACGTTTAGACTTGCTAGAAGCATATTACGTAAATAATATAAATACATCGGCTGCGTTAGAATGGTATAGGATCAAATATCCAAATCGTCATGTGATCATTTGTCTTTTGTTTTATTTTTTTAATTTCAGTTAGGTAAAGCCAGCACGTCAAGCCACCCGAAACTGTCAAATTTTCCCAATCAACCTTGAACTTAATGCTTTAGCGATATAGATGAAAATCTATTAAAGAAATTTGACAGATTGTAGTAGCTTGATGTGCTGGCGTCTGTACCTACACAAATTCTTTACAAAATGTAAGGGAAAAGTTTTTTGCAATTTGTGACTTTTTGAGTACTCCAACGATGGTTGGGCCCCTAAACGTTTTTGATCAATATTAGAAACAGGATCGATTGGCATCAAAAAATGTTTTTGTGTAAAATGGCTATTTTCTTGCTAACTGTATTTTTTTTTTAAATCTGTGAATGGGGAACAAAATTCCATAAAAAATTATGGATAGTCTCCTAAGACCATTTCCGCGTAGCTGCAACGGATAAGGTACTTCCCCTTACTGCCCCGCTGAAAGTTTCCATCCTGTATATGCACGCTTCCGAAAATAATTTGACTAACAAGCAATGGACGCACTTATATCAGAATTTTTTTTTATTGCGAAATTAGTTCACTCTTGACGTCGATCTCTCCTGGTGGAAAGCGATGGATGAGGTCTACGATGAAACGAGCGTGCCCAGAAGATACCTGTTCACTCTTGCTTTGAAGGGTGACGGGTTATAGGTGGATGAATTTATTCCGGCTTGTAGGGGGTTCGTGGAGTAAAAATGTCCGCACACTTATTTGAAACAGTATAATGTCAATAAAACACAGGATACATCAATACTATTACTAATTAACTTATATTCGCGCCCGGGGTGCGAGCGTCTTTCGCGTCGTGTTTCGGGAGAGCCAGAGGGGATATGAGGCGCGGGCGGCAGGACGCGCCTTTCGGTTGGTATTATTTTGCGGCGCACTCACCGTACTGCCAACTTAGCGGTCAAAATGGGTACGTTCCGAAACGGTGCGCGCTACATTCTCCTCCTCCAAGTCACGACATCGGCCCGAGAGTGATTTGGCATAAAACTAAGAGCGCACCTTCCTCTTGGCTTTAGGCGGCCGACCTCGTAGACGGCGAGGCTGGACCGGCTCTATAGTGTCAGTCTGGTTACTAATTAGGGACATAAGGTCCGAAACATGGAAACGACCTAACAACTGACCCTGACTATCGACCAACTCGTAGGTCGTGGGGCTAATAGCCTTACTGACGGTGTACGGTCCATCTCTCTGAGGCATAAACTTTCGAGTTAAACCTTTTGAGGCATTACTTAGAGAATGAGTGGTTAGCAATACTTGGTCACCAACCTGGAAAACTGGAGATTGGCGTCGGGAAGCGTCAGCATACTCCTTTCGAAGGTCTTGGCGTCTTTCAACCCGATCTCGTATCTCCTTCAAAGAGTCGATAAATTTTGACAAGTATGGCGTAACCTGAGGTACATACGTTTCCTTATCCAGGATTGCGCGCATATCGTGCTGTGCATCGAATGGTGTCCGCATTTCGCGGCCGTACGTCATGTATGCGGGTGTTAGTCCTGTGGTCGAACAAGTAGCAGAGTTGAGGGCGAACCGTACCTGTGATAAGAATTGGGGCCAAATGCGATGCTCATTCTTGACCAGCATTGCCAGTTGGATCTTCAGGTCTCGGTTCTTTCTTTCTGCCGGGTTGGCCTCAGGATGATAGAGTGGTATCAGGTTCTGCTTGACACCGAAAAGAAACATACATTGTTGCATCACTGCTGATATGAACTGCACTCCATTGTCAGAAATGACACGCCTGGGAAACCCGTATCGAAGGAAATACTCTTCAATCATTATTTTGGCACATACCTCAGCTGTAGCCTCCTTGAGGGCGTATAACTCCACCCATCGAGTGGCAGTATCCTCGACAAGAAATACCCACTTTTCTCCTGTTTCAGCTTCTGGTAGAGGGCCGAACAGATCGACAGCCAGTACTTCACCCCTTTGATGTAGAATAGGTGTCTGCAAAAGACCGGCGGGCTTTTGATTGGAGAACTTATATCTTTGACAGTCGACACAATTCTTTAAATAGTCCATAACGTATTTACGCATACCTGTGAAGTAGTATCGCTGTCTGATACGATCAATTGTACGATCCACACCTTGGTGACCAGCGGTAGGAGCGTTATGGAACTCATCCATAACATCATTAAGCATGGATACGGGAATTACCAACTGCGGCTCCTCGGATTCCGAGTCTGGAGCGAGACGATAGAGGACACCCTGGTCCATAAGGTAACCGCGCTCTAACCAACGAGTAGAAGACAGAAGGTCAGTGGTGTTTTCTATATCATTGATGATCTTACTCACCTCAGGATCATCTAGCTGAGCAGATCGCAGATCAGCTGGACTCTTGCGTGGTACATCTATGATCACTGAACAGACCCCACAGTTTTCTTGTGAAGACTCATTGCAGTTAGGTCGGCTAAGTGCATCGGCAATGACATTTACCTTACCAGGAGTGTACTCGTACTTTATGTCAAAAGCTTGTAATTTAAGGGCCCAGCGCATCAACCTGCCACTGGGAGACTTTAAGGTCAATAACCACCTCAGTGGTTGATGGTCACTACGTAGAACTACTGGGTGACCCTCAATGTATGGGCGATACTTTTCTACGGCCCAGACTACGGCGAGGGCTTCTCGCTCCGTAGTTGAGTACTTACGTTCAGCAGAAGTCAGCAAACGACTAGAGTACTCGATGGGGTGCGCGTCGTTACCTTCACCTTGCAGGAGAACGGCACCTAGTGCATAATTACTGGCATCTGTATGTATAATGAAAGGTTTACTGTGGTCTGCCTGTACGAGGACTGGTGCTGTGATGAGCCTCTTCTTCAGCTCATTGAAGGCTCGCCGCTGGTCTTCGGTCCAAGTCCATGGCTCATTTTTCTTAGTGAGCTTGGTGAGCGGTTGAGCTATTTCGGAAAACCCTGGCACAAACTTCCTAAACCACGAACAGGTTTGTAGGAAGGATTTCAGGTGTTTGAGGTTGGTTGGCTCATTCATCTGCTGAATAGCATGCACCTTGGACTCATCGGGCATTATACCGTTAGGAGTAATAAGATGGCCTAAGTACTTAACTTGATTACAGGCAAAGTTGCACTTGTCCCTGTTAGCACGCAACCCAAAAACACGTAGGCGGTTGAACACAGCGTCCAGGTCTTCCAGGTGTTTCTGGAACGGCCCATCTGACAGAACCAGCAGATCATCTAAATAAACCAATAACGTAACGTCCTTCAAGGCACTTCCAGATCGAAATCGGTCCATTAACCTCTGGAAAGTGGCGGGAGCGTTCTTGAGACCGAATGGCATACGAATGAAACGGTACGTACCAAAAGGCGACACGAAGGCTGTCTTGTCCCTGTCTGCAGGTGATACAATCACCTGCCAGTAGCCTGACCGAAGATCTATGCTACTCATGTAACCTTCCCTCTTGGTAGCGTGAAGAAGGTCCTCGATGACCGGCAAAGGGTAAGTATCGCTTTTTGTAACTGCATTGAGTCGACGATAGTCGACGCAGAACCTAGTCGAGCCATCCTTCTTAGGGACGAGGAGAGCGGGTGCAGCCCATGCTGACTCACACTCCTCAATAACACCATCCTTCAACATCTTGTTGATCTCCGCCTCCATTGCAGCCCTCTTCGCGGGCGTGAGGCGGTAAGGAGGCACCGCTATAGGAGCATGACCTTCCGTATCAATATGATGCTCGGCGAAGCTAGTAGCCTCTCCTCCTAGACGGAAGGCATCTTCATGGTGCTGAAGTAAATCGGTGAGCTGCTGGCGTTGATCACAGGTAAGCAACAAACCTTCGTCAGCCCTTAATGACATAGAAGAGATGGAGGAGATTGGGTTGGGCTGTGACGTTGGTTCACCCTCATACTCGAGCGGGTAAGTCTGCGTGCACCCAGAGAAGTGCCAGGAAGAAGCAGAAAAATCAATAACCATACCTGAAGAGTTGAGGAAGTCGATACCAAGAAGAGTATCATTGCTGTCAGCATCGGGAAAAATGACGAAGTCCACTCGAACAATTTTTCCCACAGAGATGCTGACGTCAACACTTGCCACCAGGACTTCGCGTGAACGGACGACACCATCAGCCAGCTTCACGAAAACCTGTTGGGATCCAAAGGTAAGTCCCTTTTCCTTAAATATTTTAAATAGTGTATGTCCCGCTATGGAGCACCTAGCAGCCGTATCAATAAGGGCCATACCCCGTAAACCCAGAACCTGGATACTGAGCACTGGCCTCTGCTGCTTTGAAAGTGCGGTCGTCTTTGGTAGAACATATGACGCAGAGAGAGGGACCGTAGACGTAACACCACCCCAAGTAGTAGTCGCCGTAGTGTCGGCGCAAAATGTAGGAACTACTGAAGTCGTGTCAAACTGGTCAATGTTTGAGCAGCACAATCCACGAGCCGAGACGATAACAGGTGAGTTTACCCTAACAGATGAGTGACTATGACTGCCTGTGGTAACTGGTACATTCACCCTATCATGTGAGTCACTATCATAATTATCGATAATAGGCACATCTACCCTATCAGGCGAGTCCCTATCATAATTAACGGTAACAGGTGAGTTTACCCTAACAGATGAGTGACTATGACTGCCTGTGATAACTGGTACATTTACCCTAACAGGTGAGTCACTATCATAATTATCGATAATAGGCACATCTACCCTATGAGGTGAGTCTACAAGAGTACCTGAGATCGGTTCAATTACCGGGAATTTCGAACGTACTAGATTTACTTTATTACAGTCACAACAACGCGAATAACATTCATCTGACTTACATGAATTAATACGAGTTCGACAATCGCAACAGAAATTATTATTATTAATGCGTTCGCATGGTTGCGATTGTAAACACGGCGATCTACGATAACTATTTATATAAGCATCGCGTTTTTGTTTATTTAGATAAACACTATTACTACGACTACGGGCAATATTATGACTTGGAGTGTTATTTGAGAATGTAGGAGGATTAATAGGTTTGTGTCCACTTACCAACTCTGACGGATAAGTTTCGATTGTAACAGATGAAAAGGACAAGTTATTGTTACATTTAGCACATTGCGACCTCATTACTCCTTTCGCTCCGCAACCATAACAATTTAGAGACTTATCATTACCACCGCTCTTATTAATTAATTTAGTACACTCGTCACGCACGTGTCCGTATTGTTTACAATAAACACATCTAGGTTTCGCATGTTGATTCGACGCGTTATCAACCGTATTCGACGACGCTGCTGGTGCTGCGCTGCCCGCGCTCGGCGTCGCTGGCGCTGTGGAGCGGCGCGGCTGCGGCGCGGTCGCCCGCGCCGTGCTGCCGTTGCGGTTGGCGGGGCCGGCGCCGGCGCTCGTAGACTTTGTGGAGCGGCCGCTGGATGGCGGGCCGGGCTGCGGGTGCGTCTGAGTACGCGTTTCAGAAACTTCAATATCGATGGAACGGGCGAGGCGAAGCATACCGGAGAAGTTCGTAAAGTCCTCCCTCCTCAGGTGTTTTCGTATCCGTGCGTCAAGTAGGCCATACACCATATCGACTTGCGCTTTATCGGATATTTCGTTGGCGGGAATTTTTGACAGCAATGCACGGCATTTAGCGACGAACACATCCGTATTTTGATCACCTTGTCTTTGATCGAACAATTCAATATAAATGCGGTGTGGCGGTCTTTTATCACCGTAGGTGTTTATTAATAATTCGATGAAATCCCCCCATGTATCGATCTCCTTCTTCACTCCCTGGTACCAAATTGCGGCGTTATTCGTGAGCACCATAGAGAGGCCCCTGAGGGCATTTTCCTCAGAAACGTTAGCGCAGTCCTTGTAGCTCTGGATGGCGTCTATGAAGGCGTCCACGGACTCGTCGGCGTCACCGCCAAAGCGGGCGGTGCAGTGCGTGAAGGTGCCGCTGCCGACGGCCGGTGATGCAGACGCAGAGTTTGGAACTGGGGATGGCGGTTGGCGACTAACAACTTTCTCCAACAGGCGCTCGAACGCTTCCGTTTGGGATTGCTGCATGGCGGCCATCATGGCGGCCACTTGTCCTGATGAAAAACTTGCAACGTTTTCATTGTCGCCGTCGATCTCGGCCTCATCGCCTGAGAGCGCTGCCGCCTGATCCACGATCTTCTTCCGAGGCATGGTAATGGCGAACACACGCGAGTAACGAAAATTATTGAGTTCGAACGAGCACTATTACCACTCGCGGCACGTTGGGCAGCCACTTGTAGGGGGTTCGTGGAGTAAAAATGTCCGCACACTTATTTGAAACAGTATAATGTCAATAAAACACAGGATACATCAATACTATTACTAATTAACTTATATTCGCGCCCGGGGTGCGAGCGTCTTTCGCGTCGTGTTTCGGGAGAGCCAGAGGGGATATGAGGCGCGGGCGGCAGGACGCGCCTTTCGGTTGGTATTATTTTGCGGCGCACTCACCGTACTGCCAACTTAGCGGTCAAAATGGGTACGTTCCGAAACGGTGCGCGCTACAGGCTGTAATTTATTAAAGGCTGAACTATTCAAGCTTAGCTTTCGCGATTATAGCGATTTCAGGGTTGCCTCCATTGTAAAAGTTGTTCAAAATTATGAGTACAGTGACCCTTAATAGGGCTGTCGCATTTCGTCACCTCTCTCGTTCACAAGGAACCAAATTTTTAAGATTGTTAAATGAAAAGATGTTTTTTTGAAAAACGTAAACAATTAGCAAACTAGTAAATATGTTTAATTTAATAGGTAATTATTCAAAACACATTTATATTGTTTTATCTAATAAGCTCAGCTCAAAAAGCATTATGATCTGTTTTTGAGATGAGTTAAATAAATGCCACATTAAAAATGTGTTTTTAATAATGACCTATTAAATTAATATTATTTACTAGTTCGCTAATTGATTACATTTAAAAAAAAATCGTTTCACTAAACGAAATATAGCGAATAAAATGTGACTATCGACCAATAGTAATTGATTTATATTCCCACCTAAAGTATTGTAAATTGACGCACTAAGGTCCGGTTTCTGAGGTTTTTAAACGGAGTTTATCCATTCGATCGCGATTATTTGTTCAATATAGTGCTTCTGAATACTTCTGTAAGAAGAATTGAAGCTCAAAAGTTGTGTGAATTACTATCGAGAGTTTGTCTGAGGACCTCAAAAACCGATCATGTATGGAAGGAATTCGCTTAAATAATTTAGTCGAATTCTGATTTTTCGGAATTCTTCAGAAACCGAGCATCATTCCGTCACTCCCTTACCACACACAACCGCACCACACCACCACCACACAGCACACACACCACCACACAACACCCACCACATTTAATTCGGCAAAGTTCGGTTCTTCCGAAAATAACCGATGGAACCTTTGAACGTTGCCGTACTGTACGTAATTGTATTAGAAATCCAATTAATTATTTTAACATATTTTATTGTATAACATTCAACATTAGACTGCCATGACATTACTTGAAGTGTAAGATTATAAATAATAATAATTAATGTAAATTACAAACTATAGACATACAGGAACTTATTGGATTTAATGAAGTTTTTAATGAAAGGTGTGGTTTTAAAGAGTAGTTCAACTGAATTGAAATTCATTTGCACAGAGTACGGAGATGCCTCGGCGCGGCCACAGTAAATATATGGACAGTAAGGAAACTACAAACGGTCGAAAGGGAACACTCACACAGACGCGCGCACCCACGAGGCCCCAAGCGATAGTCGCGGTGCTCTCAGTATATTTACTGTGGCGTAGGGGTCTCGTCGATACGCGTCTGTGTGTGTTATTTAAATGTGTGAGGTTGTGCGTTATTTAAATTACATCACGTAGAAACTGACGGCATTGAATGAAGGCGGTTCGTGATAGAAGTTGTGCGCTCAACGCACTTTCAGCGCCAAGAATTTTATTAGTGGATACAGTCCGCGAGGCGTAAGCTGAGCTTCGCATTTGTGTGAGTGATCACCAAAATGGTACAAGAGCCCATGACCAAAATTTTTGTCTTATCGTTTTACGTAAGGCAAAATCGTCTTATCGTTTTACGTTTTACAGCAATGCGACATGATTTTGGTCATGACCTCTTTAGTACGTAAAAGAACAAAAGCTGATTGCCAAAAAGCAGTATAAAGCGGTTTTAAACCAAGCAAAGGACGAATCGCGCTCAATGCCGGACGTCACACCTACACTATCTATGTGCACTCACACAAATGCAAAGCTCATATTACGCCTCTCGGACTGTACTACCGTCTCTAGACGCTGCCCGGCGATTCCGTTCTGTGTTCATTTGGTGTATAGGTATTTCATTTAATTTGTGACACTCGACAAGTTGCCGTGGGTCTAAAATTCATGTAAATTATATTTGTCCGATGAATTACTTACATATTTTGATTCCAGCAAATTGTTCAACTATTCAGACTTTGACTGTCAATATATTTTGAATTATCTTTTTTCTGCTTTAAAACCCCACATTCATTTGCTATGGTGAAAAAATACAAATTAAAATATAAATTATATATATATACTACATCAGTATAAAATCTATACTCAAATCCTTGTTTATTGGTACCATTGGTTCATACACGCTTAGGATTAGGTTATGTTATACAGGGTGTCCCGAAAATAATGGATCAAACGTAACGGGTTGGTAGTTCACCTGATTTCCAACAACAAATTTGAATAATTAAAAAAAAACCGCTACGGTATATATTTTTTATTCAAGACATTTTTTTTTTCGAATTTTACCATTTCCTCTAACATTTTTAGGTATGATTTTTTTTTAAATATTTATGAATAGCTTACTAATGTAATAAGGTACCATTTTTGTAAATAACGTTTCATTTGCGTTCTAAAAAAAAACTTGAATTAAAAAGTTTTCTTTTTACGATGAAAAGAATAAAATTAAAAACAAAAACCATTCTTTGTTGTTGGAAATCAGATGAGCTACCTACCCCGTTACGTTTGATTCATTATTTACGGGACATCCTGTAAATAAATATTATATTAACACCACAAGTTTATTATATTTTAGTTCTTGTATGTATTGCCAGTAAATGCATGAAAAATCTTGATGTATTATTCTAGAAAGGTCAAATTTCCAATTATGTACGTTAATATGATTTATTTTCTATTTATTTTTAGAACTGTCAACAATGATATAAAGGACAAAATGCTACAATTTTCTAATGGAATTTGGACAATTTGAAATAGGCACTTATATTTTATCGTTACTTGGCATTTTATTTTTTTTTAAATACCGTAATCGCCTACATCATAAAATCAACAGGAAAATTTACTACTGCGAGATTTTAACGTAACTTATCTAATACTAAATAAAATATATTTTTTATTACCAATTACCAAAGGGCTCTTTCTACAAATAGTATTGATATCATTCGCTCTAATAAATACAGCACAAGAGCACAATGAAAGTATGTTATTTAAATTTTAATTTTAAAAAATTCACAAAATTTTGTTTCAAACCACTTAAATAAATTTTAAATAAAAATGTTTGATTTTAACTGTTTAATTATAATGATAAAATAATAAAAATAAACTAAAAAGTTATTCAATACTTAATACACTGTGAAAACTACGTCTACATCTAAAACGTAATTACATAAAAATACACAAATCATACATACACATACTTACATTCTATCACAAGATTTTCAATTAAGGCGGTGAGAGCCGTAAAAACGTCGTTTTGTTTAGTGTTTTATTCGTAGATAACACGTATTTAAATTTTGAAAAAAATATATTACTTAGTTCAGACTTCGATCTAGAAATTTCGGCCGTCCGATACACGATTACTTGCACTTTACTGCATCCAATTAAATCGCAAAGACAAGTCTAAATTATGATCTATATCTTATTTCATTTGATTTATATTAGGCTTTGAACAATAAAACTTATGCCATAATAAAGGTCGTAAAAAATGTAATTTATAACGGCTATCATAATTTGAAATATCAAAATATTTATATCACTAATTCCAATGTCAAGTGTTTTCAGCTTCGCAAACGCTCGCCCTGAGCCGTTTAGTCCCGAGCGGAACGTGACGGAGGTCGGACGTGTGCCAATTTTTCGAACCCGCCACCCCCGCTAACTTCTGTCACCGGCTGCGACCGGCACAAATTAGCATGTGATGAAAACAGTTGAATTTGAACGCTATGCCTATGTAAATAAAGACGTCACGCGCGCAAAAGCTTTATTGGTATTTATTTTTATCACGGCCTATGTTTACCAATCGCATCAAGTGTGTAAAACAGTTGAATTTGAACCCTACACTGGAGCTTATAAAGCCGCCTGACGCGCAAATTTTTGGTTCACTATTTTCAAATCTCAAATAGGTAGGTGCCACAGAATAAAGTTAGTACGGGTGGTTTTATAATGAATATCGGATAGGAAATGAGATTTCTTCATAACATCACGCCTGAATTCTTTCAAAGGGTTGGGCAGGGATGTTCAGAAAATAAGTAGGCCCTCAAATGTATTTTTCTGTATACCTACATAAATAAGATTTTTTTTTTAAATTAAGTTTTTTTTCTAATTAGGTATCTTCTTATTTTTTTTGTATTTCAAGGTCAAAATGAAAATCCAAGATGGCGGCTGCAAAATTTCCAATTTTTCGTCATGGGTGTCGTTTTCGTGATATTTTAGGTCGCTGAAAATGATAGTGGGGTCAAAATGAAAATCCAAGATGGCGGCTGCGAAAATTTCCTAATTTTTCGTCATGGGTGTCATTTTCGTGATATTTTAGGTCGCTGAAAACGATAGTGGGGTCAAAATGAAAATCCAAGATGGCGGCTGCGAAAATTTCCTAATTTTTCGTCATGGGTGTCATTTTCGTGATATTTTAGGTCGCTGAAAACGATAGTGGGGTCAAAATGAAAATCCAAGATGGCGGCTGCGAAAATTTCCTAATTTTTCGTCATGGGTGTCATTTTCGTGATATTTTAGGTCGCTGAAAACGATAGTGGGGTCAAAATGAAAATCCAAGATGGCGGCTGCGAAAATTTCCAAATTTTTCGACATGGGTGTCATTTTCGTGATATTTGAGGTCGCTGAAACCGATAGTGGGGTCAAAATGAAAATCCAAGATGGCGGCTGCGAAAATTTCCTAATTTTTCGTCATGGGTGTCATTTTCGTGATATTTTAGGTCGCTGAAAACGATAGTGGGGTCAAAATGAAAATCCAAGATGGCGGCTGCGAAAATTTCCTAATTTTTCGTCATGGGTGTCATTTTCGTGATATTTTAGGTCGCTGAAAACGATAGTGGGGTCAAAATGAAAATCCAAGATGGCGGCTGCGAAAATTTCCAAATTTTTTGACATGGGTGTCATTTTCGTGATATTTTAGGTCGCTGAAAACGATAGTGGGGTCAAAATGAAAATCCAAGATGGCGGCTGCGAAAATTTCCAAATTTTTTGACATGGGTGTCATTTTCGTGATATTTGAGGTCGCTGAAACCGATAGTGGGGTCAAAATGAAAATCCAAGATGGCGGCTGCGAAAATTTCCAAATTTTTCGTCATGGGTGTCATTTTCGTGATATTTCAGGTCGCTAAAAACGATAGTGGGGTCAAAATGAAAATCCAAGATGGCGGCTGCAAAAATTTCCTAATTTTTCGCCATGGGTGTCGTTTTCGTGATATTTTAGGTCGCTGAAAACGATAGTGGGGTCAAAATGAAAATCCAAGATTGCGGCTGCGAAAATTTCCAAATTTTTCGTCATGGGTGTCATTTTCGTGATATTTTAGGTCGCTAAAAACGATAGTGGGGTCAAAATGAAAATCCAAGATGGCGGCTGCAAAAATTTCCTAATTAATCGCCATGGGTGTCGTTTTCGTGATATTTTAGGTCGCTGAAAACGATAGTGGGGTCAAAATGAAAATCCAAGATGGCGGCTGCAAAAATTTCCTAATTTTTCGCCATGGGTGTCGTTTTCGTGATATTTTAGGCCGCTGAAAACGATAGTGGGGTCAAAATGAAAATCCAAGATGGCGGCTGCAAAAATTTCCTAATTTTTCGTCATGGGTGTCGTTTTCGTGATATTTAAGGTCGCTGAAAACGATAGTGGGGTCAAAATGAAAATCCAAGATGGCGGCTGCGAAAATTTCCTAATTTTTCGTCATGGGTGTCATTTTCGTAATATTTTAGGTCGCTGAAAACGATAGTGGGGTCAAAATGAAAATCCAAGATGGCGGCTGCGAAAATTTTCAAATTTTTCGACATGGGTGTCATTTTCGTGATATTTGAGGTCGCTGAAACCGATAGTGGGGTCAAAATGAAAATCCAAGATGGCGGCTGCGAAAATTTCCAAATTTTTCGTCATGGGTGTCATTTTCGTGATATTTTAGGTCGCTGAAAACGATAGTGGGGTCAAAATGAAAATCCAAGATGGCGGCTTCAAAAATTTCCTAATTTTTCGTCATGGGTGTCGTTTTCGTGATATTTTAGGTCGCTGAAAACGATTGCGGGGTCAAAATGAAAATCCAAGATGGCGGCTGTGAAAATTTCCAAATTTTTCGTCATGGGTGTCATTTTCGTGATATTTGAGGTCGCTGAAAACGATAGTGGGGTCAAAATGAAAATCCAAGATGGCGGCTGCGAAAATTTTAAAATTTTTCGACATGGGTGTCATTTTCGTGATATTTGAGGTCGCTGAAAACGATAGTGGGGCCAAAATGAAAATCCAAGATGGCGGCTGCGAAAATTTCCTAATTTTTCGTCATGGGTGTCATTTTCGTGATATTTGAGGTCGCTGAAAACGATAGTGGGGTCAAAATGAGAATCCAAGATGGTGGCTGCGAAAATTTCCTAATTTTTCGTCATGGGTGTCATATTCGTGATATTTTAGGTCACTGAAAGCGATAGTGGGATCACAATGAAAATCCAAGATGGCGGCTGCGAAAATTTCCTAATTTTTCGTCATGGGTGTCGTTTCCATGGTTTTAGAGGGTGCTGAAAACGATAGTGGGTTCAAAATGAAAATCCAAGATGGCGGCTGCGAAAATTTCCTAATTTTTCGTCATGGGTGTCATTTTCGTGATATTTGAGGTCGCTGAAAACGATAGTGGGGTCAAAATGAAAATCCAAGATGGTGACTGCGAAAATTTCCTAATTTTTCGTCATGGGTGTCATATTCGTGATATTTTAGGTCACTGAAAGCGATAGTAGGATCAAAATGAAAATCCAAGATGGCGGCTGCGAAAATTTCCTAATTTTTCGTCATGGGTGTCGTTTCCATGGTTTTAGAGGGTGCTGAAAACGATAGTGGGTTCAAAATGAAAATCCAAGATGGCGGCTGCGAAAATTTTCAATTTTTTTGACATGGGTGTCATTTTCGTGATATTTGAGGTCGCTGCAAACGATAATGGGGTCAAAATGAATGACTATCGTTTTCAGCGACCTAAAATATCACGAAAATGACACCCATGACGAAAATTTAGGAAATTTTCATAGCCGCCATCTTGGATTTTCATTTTGACCCCACTATCGTTTTCAGCGACCTAAAATAACACGAAAATGACACCCATGACGAAAAATTTGGAAATTTTTGTAGCCGCTATCTTGGATTTTCATTTTGACCCCACAATCGTTTTCTGCGACCTAAAATATCACGAAAATGACACCCATGACGAAAAGTTACGGAAATTTCGCAGCCGCCATCTTGGATTTTCATTTTGACCCCACTATCGTTTTCAGCGACCTAAAATATCACGAAAATGACACCCATGACGAAAAATTAGGAAATTTTCGCAGCCGCCATCTTGGATTTTCCTTTTTACCCGACTATCGTTTTCAGCGACCTAAAATATCACGAAAATGACACCCATGACGAAAAGTTAGGAAATTTTCGCAGCCGCCATCTTGGATTTTCATTTTGACCCCACTATCGTTTTCAGCGACCTAAAATAACACGAAAATGACACCCATGACGAAAAATTTGGAAATTTTCGTAGCTGCCATCTTGGATTTTCATTTTGACCCCACTATCGTTTTCAGCGACCCCAAATATCACGAAAATGACACCCATGACGAAAAATTTGGAAATTTTCGTAGCTGCCATCTTGGATTTTCATTTTGAACCCACTATCGTTTTCAGCGACCCCAAATATCACGAAAATGACACCCATGACGAAAAGTTAGGAAATTTTCGCAGCCGCCATCTTGGATTTTCATTTTGACCCCACTATCGTTTTCAGCGACCTAAAATAACACGAAAATGACACCCATGACGAAAAATTAGGAAATTTTCGCAGCCGCCATCTTGGATTTTCATTTTGACCCCACTATCGTTTTCAGCGACCTAAAATGTCACGAAAATGACACCCATGACGAAAAATTAGGAAATTTTCGCAGCCGCCATCTTGGATTTTCATTTTGACCCCACTATCGTTTTCAGCGACCTAAAATATCACGAAAATGACACCCATGACGAAAAATTAGGAAATTTTCGCAGCCGCCATCTTGGATTTTCATTTTGACCCCACTATCGTTTTCAGCGACCTAAAATGTCACGAAAATGACACCCATGACGAAAAATTAGGAAATTTTCGCAGCCGCCATCTTGGATTTTCATTTTGACCCCACTATCGTTTTCAGCGACCTAAAATATCACGAAAATGACACCCATGACGAAAAATTAGGAAATTTTCGCAGCCGCCATCTTGGATTTTCATTTTGACCCCACTATCGTTTTCAGCGACCTAAAATATCATGAAAATGACACCCATGACGAACAGTTAGGGAATTTTCGCAGCCGCCATCTTGGATATGTCTAAAATGTGTCTAAAATGTCTAAAATCTGTCTAAAATGTCTAATCTGTCTACAACTTTCAAAAATACTTACTAGAAAAATAAAACAAAATAAACTTGTATACTAATCAGTTCAAGTTTATCTACTGCATTGCTCTATTCTGTGACGCAACATAGTACCTACTCGAGTTCATGAACTCATGAGCGGTGCGCTTGGCGCGCGTTTCCCGCGCATCGTAATTTATTACGTATCGCTACTCCTTGCGGGGGCTGCGGTAAGCATTTAATACCTACGGCGCTTGCTTTCACCCCGCCTTAAGTCCCATTCACACGATCGAAGAATTCTTGCCTGTCGCATACAATAAAATTGATGCAACAAATAACTTGCATCATCTAAACACTGTTTAGTTAGACGGTGCAACTTTTACTGTTACTTAACCTTATAGTATGCCATAGTGTGACTGACACTGGCATGGCCACCGCACACGAAGCATGACGACGCGTTTTGTCGACGGAAGAATAGAAAAAACTACAGATAAAAACTTAGACGCGTAGAATGCGTACAAATATTTCTACTATCTGCCATTTTGTCTATTCTTCCGTCGACAAAATCCGTTTCTATGGCGGTCATGCTAAGCGTGCAGGGATTTTAATTTTGATAACAAAACATTAGTCGCTAATTAGTCGAAATTTACCGCCAAATATCAGAATTTGTCGAAGCTGGGGAGACGCTCTCCAGATCGGCCACCTATGAACCCTTATAACTTTTGAACCAGTGACCGACAAATTCTGTTATTTGGCGGTAAATTTCGACTAATTTTTAGTGTTATCAAAATAAAAATCCCTGATGGTGGCCATGCCAGTGTCAGTCACACTATTTACTTATTTAATTACACCGCACCGTGTAAATCGGACTTTACAGATCGTACGTGAAAACGACATCCTCTCTAGTTCATTATCTCTGCTACATACCAAATTAACTACTTGGGGTGGTGTAATATTCTCTACGTTGTCTAATAATGTTACTTTGTAGTTTCAACTGACTTCAATGCTAATTACAATTATTATATTTTATTTATTACTAACTACAAACATCCAACATGCAATTTTTTTTTCAAATGGCAACTCAAGAATGTTTTTCGCACTAGAGCCGCTTTCAAAAAGCATAATAAAATGGCGCCTTTAAAAAAATATAAGTAATTTAAAATGCTGTAATTTCGAGCAAGGGTCTTCTTCTGCCATATTAATTACGTTGTTACGTCTTTTTTAGGGTTCCGTACCTCAAAAGGAAAAAATCTGTCTATCACTCTGACAAGGCTCTTTTTTCTCACGAACGCGTGGATATAAAAAAAAAAATGTTTTGGAATTACAATGTTAACTTTGATTTTGGGATAAATTCTTTTCAATTCCCTTCATTGTGCGTGGTCCGACACGCAATTGTCCGGTTTTTTTTTATCAACTATGCGATTGAATATGTTTTTTTACAATTTCTACACCACCCCCACAAACTACAAAAAGAAAGAAACAAAAATTCTTATCTACACAAAGTGGCGTCGATCTGCTGCAGCGACGGCAGGGTTAACTTCAGTTTCCTCCTGTAAGCAGGGTCGGCGGCGAGAGGGTTACGTTCTAAGTATATCGTGGCGATCTTCTTGTTCTCTTTCAGGTACTCTACTGATGACCAGTCTGTGATTTGGTTGTCGTTTAACTGGAAATGTAATACATATAATAAATTAATATTACGTTATGTTCAATGACTCATATGGTGAAAGCGCCAGGGTAGCTCGCGGAATCCAAGCCAAGGCCACGGTTAAGGCGAAAGCTCCAGGGTAGCCCGCGAAATTCAAAATTTCTTACGTTTTTTGCAATTTGTAGGTCAGTGTGAGCTTATATGTTGATTAAAATATAATTCGCGGCCGTAGCTAATATGGCTTTACAGAATAATAATCATTAGAATCAGCAATACAGCCCCATAAGTTACCGTTTACCTCAAACCTCATGATTTCATGACATCGCTAGATTTGAGGTAAATGCTAACTTATGGAGTTGTATTGCTGATTCAAATGATTAAATTCTGTAAAGCCATATTAGCTACGGCCGCGAATCATATTCTAATCAACATACAAGCTCACACTGACCTACAAATTGCAAAAAACGCATTGATATAAAAAGTAAAGATACGGTCGTCCGTACATTTGCCGGACGCGTTCGCCACACAGAAACACTAACGCCATCTATTAGAACTCGGCGCAGGCTGCTTGTAGACGTAACCTTGTAAGAGCGGCGTGGTATTTTTCGAGATATAAAGAAATTATGAAAACTTTTATTTTTCAAAAATTATATTTATTGCAGTTTGTTTGTATAAATAATAAAATTTTCATTGGCCTTTTTGTTATTCTTGACATATTTTCCATTTTGGATTCGTACTGTTTTCTGACATTGTATACCTTTCAATTATTGACCTTTAATTAATGTAATTTATGGTTAATAACACAGGTTGTTCCATTGAGTGAGAGTTTGTATAAAATTAAATCTTATTGTAATATAATTAAATCTTTATTTCATCGGTAACAACGCACGCCGCTGCAAAGTTATGTCGCACAGCGGTACGGTCTTGTGGGCGTGGCCTCGCGTCGTCTAAGACAATTTACTTGTAGCAGGAAAGTAGAAAAGAAAATTGTTTTAAATAATGTTAGAAGTTGATTTATTGACATATTTTTGACTTACAGGTGATATGAAATGTTATAATTTTTTTTTGTTATGTTTTTTGTCGTAGTTCACGCAACCCGTCACGACATAATTTGGCTTTTTTGCCTTTAAAATTTACGACCGCACCCGAAGATAGCCGATCGCGGACTAGTTCACTTGGGTTTAGGGGAGGATCATTCGAGGACCACGTTCGTGGCGTCATTTTAACATGCCGTCCGCCCAGTCCTTACGCAGTAATATATAAGTCAATGAAAAAACGTAAGACATTTTGAATTTCGCGGGCTACCCTGACGCATCAACCTTAAGGCTATTATTACTGTATTTTTTTTTGCCCCAAAATAGGGTTGTTCGTCACTTTGTGAAAAATGAAGTGTAAGTAGTTGTCTTTATACGTGACTTAACTAGACGAATGCCGTAATTACAGACACAATTAAATAGTATAAATTGAGCATCAAACAGAAATAAATGTTATGTTTTAACAAAGAATTAAAAAGAGTCGAATTATTTAAAAAAAAATGGAATTTCGTAAAAAAAATGCAGTTGACTCTTTGTACTTTGTTGCCGTCTTACTGTCTACACGGAAACGTCATTTTTGTCTATTCTCCCGTCGACAAAATCCCTTTCTATGGTGGTCATGCTACGAATGCAGGTATTACCTCTTACAAACACAAAACAATTTTACCTCTTTATAATACTGGTTTAGATTAACTGTTAAAAGAGAAACGGTTATAATACCCGTCAGACAGCAGGTACAAAAATCCGCACGCCATGTCAGTGGTAACAATTTGACATTGATAGCGCCTTTATTCCGTAGTAGTAAGAGCTGTTTTCGTATTCTGGGGTGCGGTGACTACAATGATTCATAACATTTCACAATAATAAGGTTGCTTGCTTAGATTATGAAATGTCCAGATTCCTAGTAGGCTACCGTAAATTGATTCCAAATTTAAGCAACTAAAATTGGTATCTAGTCCGATCCCCGCGTCAGACGTCAAGGAACGATCGCCCCGCAAACGTCACGAGCCGGGAGTTTTAATTTTTATTAAAATGCCAGTCTGTGCTGTGAAATCGTGCAAAAATTACCCTAACAAAAAAGAAAAATGCACCAACATCTCATTTCATAAGTAAGTATTCAATTTCACCGTGTATTTCTTAGTTAAATTTGAAAACGAAAAAGTAACAATGTGACAGAGCAACTGTTGAAGTGTTGCCTAAGGCATGAAATCAATTTACCCATATTTTTAACAACTCACGACAAAAACGAGGGATGACAAAAGAGTTTTATTAACATGAATGATGATGATAATTTTTGTGACTGTTAGTTAGTTTGTTTCTTATACTTAGCCCGTAAGTTTCTTAATTTACCTTTATGAAATCCAAGTCTGTAAATGCGATAATCCATTTTGATGACAGTGGTGGTCGAGGCTAAAAAAACATAAAAATTGGGGATTTTAAACATCCAAACTCCACCACAAAGGCGGTGAATCATCATCATTATTTAATTATTTGACGAATTCATCCATTGTTCAAGTTAAGTTTTTTGATACCCAAAATCGAAGTTTGGCGCCAATTGTGTAGGTTTACATTTTTACTTTTCACAAATATGTAGTGATTGAAAATGTGACAAATATCATTCAAAATATTATAAACAACAAGAAAATACCCAGATCTTAACGTATTATACAAACACAGGTCCAATAATACGTAATATTCATTATCACTAGGTACTCAATATGTTCAAAATATCGCTGACCAATATTGTTTTTTTTTTATTGCAAAGATTCGTTATTCGATAGCGATTATGCCAAACGATTTTTTTTTAATTTCGATCGTCTCGAGTTTAAGACGAATGTCAGAAATCGATACTTGAAAATTGAAATAAAATTGTTTTATACATTAAATTCTTATAAACATTGTTTTTTTTTAAATAATAATTTACACTTTTCTACTGCAAGCATTGAAAATAAATTATTGATTGCAAGTTTAACTTTTTTAGAATATTATGTTGAAACCAAGTCAACTGACAGGACCTGCACCCTAATTGCGTAACACATTAGCGATCGGAGTTGGTTTCATTTTGAAACAAATTGCTAATCTATTGCTTCGTATGTTCGAATAATTTGTCTGCTCGACAACGTAAATAACGCAATGAATGTTGTTGAACTGTCAAAATTAAACCAACTCCGATTGATAATGTGTTACGCAATTAGGGTGCTGTTTAGACCTACAGGTACCTCATTTATTGAACTTCACGCTGAATTGTTTCTATAATTGAATTTAAATTTGGAATGCGCTCGCTCTTCAAAATTATTTTAATTTACTGGACAATTATTTATTGTGGATTTTATTTTTGATAGGTACTTTCTGATAGTTTGCTACAGAATGCCCAGCATATATTTAGGTAGGCTTTTAGCGTTTGGGAATGAATGATGATTAGAGATCGGATAATCGGATGCATATTTCGGATATCGGATAATTCGGATAATCGGATACGTGTTAAGGAAAAGACTTTCTTATATATGTGGTTTTATTTATTTTGGTCCGTGCATCTTTACATACCAGGTCTGCTCCGTGCCTCGGAAAGCACGTTTAGCCCCCGGTCCCGGTTAAGGACCCGGCTGTCATTCGTGGATCTTTGACAGTCGTTACGTGTCGTCAGAAGCCCGAAAGTCTGACAATCAGTCTTACCAAGGGGTATCGCATTACCCAGTTACTGGGTTGTAGAGGTCAGTTAGGCAGTCGCTCCATGTAAAATACTGGTATTCAGCTGCATCCCGTTAGACTGGAAGCCGACCGCCGGTCGCCGCTGGTTAGCCGGAAAAGGCTAGGCAGATTGATTGATTTATTTAAAAATGTCTGGAAATCGGGATCACATAAATATTCCGTTTGTTACACGTGGTCCCCGCGAGAAATACAAATCTGCCGAATTAAAATGGCTGTCCCTGGAAGGTACCGTCACTGTATTGGTGGGGTTGTTTTCATGGGACGATAGTAACTTTAAAATGTAAATCCAAGATGGCGGCTGCAATCATTTCCAAATTTTTCATTATGAGTGTCGTTTTCATGTTTTTGAGGGTGTTAAAGCCGATAGCCTTTTTTTTCGACACGGCTCGTATTTGTGTCAAGATCAGGAGCATAATAAACATTTTCTTTTTTCTAAAAAATATTATATATTATATATTCTCTATCGGCTTTAGCACCCTTAGAAACTATGAAAACGACATCCATGACAGAGAAATTGAAAATTTTCGCAGCCGCCATGTTGGATTTACATTTTAACGTCACTATCGGCTTTAACACCCTAGAAAAGCATGAAAACGACACCCATGAAGAAAAATTTGAAAATTTTTGCAGCCGCCATCTTGGATTTTCATTTTGACCAAATTGACACTTTTTTCTTTGTCTTCTTTTATTCTTTACAAGTTCGTTTTCAATGTTCCGTTTATATTTAAATTTTCCCACATTTTTAGGGTAATCTCTATGCGCTGGTATTATTCGCGTGTTGCACACATACGCAAATGCGTTATGTAGTACACGGCGCTCACTCACACATGTATAAAAAGTGGCTTCACGTTCTATGTTACGTTTTGTATTGAACACGGAATCTGGACATTTCATAATCTAAGGTTGCTTGCAGATACGTCTGAACCGGTTAATTTAAATGAATCAGCCATCAATACCAGAGGAAAATGTACCTGACAATATCTATGGAATTTATTTACCATCTCAGTTTCCTCCTTTGAAGACAAGATACATAATGCCCCATTTAATATTACCACTGTTCAATTCGGTATGAAACTATATACTATTGAACTAATTACTATTATATAGGGTGACTGGTAATTAGTGACTGATACTTAAACACAATATGATAACAAACAACTTTTACTATGGGACCAAACCTGAAATCGCGAAAAAAATCAGCTGCCCATACATTCATGTTCGCATAACTCGGCAAAATGTAGGGAGCAGCTGATTTTTTTACGCCATTTCAGGTTTGGTCCCATAGTAAAAGTTGTTTATTATCATGAGCACAATCATGTCACTAATTACTAGTCACCCTATATACAGTGTCAAATCAAATTAGCTAGTGAAACTCCGCATACGTGATGGGTATGGATATCTAATCATGTTAAGAAAGTAAGTAAAGCAAAAAAAATAATAATGTGATGATTTGTAGTTAAAATGTCAGTTTGAAAATCAGTTTTTTTTTTGTAAACTTCACAAACGTAATTAGACACCTAATTACGTATCTAAACACGATAAAACAAAAAAAAAAATTGGGTATATACTTCAAGTATCAATCAATCTGCCTAGCCTTTTCCCAACTATGTTGGGGTCGGCTTCCAGTCTAACCGGATGCAGCTGAATACCAGTATTTTACATGGAGCGACTGCCTATCTGACCTCCACAACCCAGTTACTGGGTAATACGATACCCCTTGGTAAGACTGGTTGTCAGACTTTCGGGCTTCTGACGACCCGTAACGACTGTCAAAGATTCACGAATAACAGCCGGGACCAACGGCTTAACGTGCTTTCTGAGGCACGGCTTCAAGTATTTACCCAAAAAAAAATCATGAAATCGTTTTTATTTTTATTTTGTCGTGTGTATATTTTGTGTACGATCCCCATCAAACATGCGGAGTTTCGCTGCCTAATTTAATTTGACCCTGTTCCACTGAGTAAGCAAATTAATAAAATAATCTTTATAAATAAAAATCAGTTGCCGAATGTATGTACGCGCATCATTTCAGAATGGTTGCACCTATTGGGCAAATTCTATTTTTGTTGTGTTTGTAATTGTCAGGACAAGGTTAGTATGAAAGAAAATGTTTGAAATGTTGCCGGGAAAGTTGGAAAATTCGAGAAAACTGTTAGTTCATTTTCTATGGGAATTTTGTACAACGTCTTTCGGATCAGCCAGTCTATACTTAATAGGAAAGAGGAAAGATTTTTTTGTTTGTTTGTGTGTTTGTTTGTACCGAATAGGCTCCGAAACTACTGGACCGATTTTAATCATTTTTTCACCAATAGAAAGTGAAATTATCAGGAAGTAACATAGGCTATAATTTATTTTCGAAAAAATTAGAGATCCTTAAGAAAATTGCAATAAAGCAATGCAAAGTAGCAAAATTTTGCCTATAAAATTCTAAAACTAAGTAATGGCGTGGGCAATGCGACGGGGTGGGCCGTGAAACTGGTGAACAAGAAATTTCACGCGGACGTAGTCGCGGGCAGAAGCTAGTTTGAAATAAAAAGATACTCACCCATAGTTCTTCCAAATCGACCATATGCCTTAAATTATCGATGGCAGTGATTTTGTTGGCAGCCAAATCCAAAGTCTGCAGCTTGACCTGACTTCCCAAGTTCTCGATAGCAGAGAGTCCATTCTCAGAAATGTACAGCTGTTCCAAGTTCCTAAGTGCGTCCAGATTCTCTATTTTCGTAATACGATTATTCTGTAGAACTAATATTTCAAGTGCTGTTAGTTCGTCCAGGTTTTGTATTTTCGATATTTTGTTTTTGCCTAGGTAGAGTTGCTTGAGAGTTGTCATACCTTCTAAGTTTTTAATTTCCTGTAAAGATACAAGATTTAAGATTTAAAAGAGGCAATTCCCGTATCGGGTCAGGTGCGTAGTACTGGTAACCGGTGTGCGTGTATGAGCAGATGTATGAACGTAAACGAGGCAAAAGGAGTATGTATGGATCGTAGCAGATGGCGTTCTGTAGTTTCTGCATGGGTATGCAGAAACTTGGGGTGTTAACAACTCTAGATATATATTTTGAACTAACACTCTATCGCACTTGACCAACGACTGACAAAACGTCACATAGGTAGTGTGCGACAGAGATAACGCTCTACGAAGCCGAAATTAGCCGATTGTCTCTTTCCAAAGGTCGATGTGCAATATTTATCGCCGGGGACTGCATATAAGTTTAATCATAAAAATCATCAATACATCTCTCTAAGTTAGATTTCGTGCAAAAAACCCAAAAAAAATCGAATTTCGCGGGCTACACAGCGCAATCACATTAACCTTCGAATTTCAAATTTTTTGACAGTTTCTCCATACAAAAACTGTCAGTCGTCAATTTTATTCCACGGATAAAAGATACCTGACTTTGGTCAAATTGGCCCTAAAAAGTAAAGTAGCGTTAATATAAAATATAAATATACATTGATATTAAAATCTCGATGTTTTGCGAAGCCGTAAAACCGTGCGAAGCAAGGGGCCTACTCCCTAAGTCCGTCCGTCCGTCCGGTCATCCATCCGTCTGACTTATAGATCCATCAAAACAAGTGTAAAAGTTTAATTTTTCTGACGGTCAAAAACACATCGGGTTTAAGGACCACTGTCAAATCGTGTTACCATTCATACTTTGTTCGGGGCCCGAACCTATCATCTGTCCGTAGGTGGTACGGAGTAGGAAACGCAGGCCGAAACTACGAACGGCGTCCTTAGGGAGTAGACCCCCAGGGCCGGGACGCTAGCAAAAAAAAAAAAAACTCCGAATCACGCAAACTATGCCTTTGTATGGGCGTCCGCACACATGCGCGGTCTACGTTGATTGATTATAATTTTATTAATCAATCTTGTGTCCCCCTTCCCCACTTCACTATCCGAATGAGATTCATATATTAGATCAAGTCGTTGGCTACTAGTGGCTATTTAATTGCTCAACCAGACATATTCGTTTACAGGTTGTAAGTGTAAACAGTGGCAATCTTTTAGGGGTTATTGTACTCATCATTATGAACAACTTTTACTATGGGACCTAACCAGAAATCGCGAAAAAAATCAGTTGTTCCCTAAATTTTGACGAATTATGCGAACATAAATGTACTGAATTAAACTGTCTGATTTTTTTTCGCGATATCAGGTTTGGTCCCATAGTAGAATTGTTCATAATGATTAGTACAATAACCCCTAAAAGAATGCCACTGTTTACACTTACACCCTGTATTTTTCCACTAGGAAAAATAAAGGCACAATAATCAGATTAGGTACTATAATTTTTTTTTTCCTGTCCAAGTAAAGATATTCTATTCTATTCTATAAACAGCAATCGTCAACAGAACGAATGTTAATTTCCAAAGGTCTCGAAACTTACCCGCAACCGATTATCTCCCAATTCAAGCATCTCTAATTTGGGCAAATGATTGACGTTCTTGATCTCCGAAAGCTTGTTGGAGCTAAGGAACAACTTCTTTAAGTTTACTAGCTTCTGCAGACCATCGATCTCTTTGATCCTGTTGAATGATAAGTCTAGCATCCTGGAGACAAGAGAGTTACTTAATTGTTTAAAAAAATATATTTATTGGGATGGTCACAGGAAAATAATTATAGAAATTAATATTACGACACAAACACAGAAAAGAGCAGTGATAACAGCCGCGACTTACGAGTTGTAGGTCGTAGGTTCGAACTCTGACAGGTGCTTTACTTTGTGTAAATTATTTCATCACCACTGCTCATAATACGGTGAAGGAAAACATCGTGAGGAAATCGGCCTAGAACCAAAACTCGAAGACGTGACATCTACTGGGCCCGCGTGGTGGATTACGGTCCACTCCCACTCACCTAGAGGAGGCCTATTTCCCAGCAGTGGGAACATTATAGGCTGATTATGCTATTATATGTACGAGGTCAAAAGGTCCCGTATTACATCTAACACACTTATCTTTGTGGCGGCATCTACATCGCCACATATGAACTACGCATCAATGACATGACGTCACGCAAACCTGCATCGCGCAATTAGAGTTTACCACGCGATTAGCATATATACGACGTCTCGACATCAACCGTCGGGCAGTGGCCCACCAGACACAACACCCATCTGGTCGGAGGATCCTCCCTTTTCAATAGAGGATGAGTGAACTTTACACCCTGTTCCTCATGTCTCTAAATCTTAACACTATGTACCATTACAACAATAAAACTAAGAACAACAAAAACAAACAAGAACAACAACAGTAACAATAAGAACTTACTCTAGACTAACAAGACCATCCAAGTTCTCTATGACCACAATCTGGTTGTCATACAGCTCAAGTTCCACCAATGTGCTCAATGTGCTTAAACCCTCGATTTTCTTGATCAGGTTCCATCTCAGGTATAATCTGTAATTATGAGAATTGATTTTTTCTGTAAACATAAAAATATATTCAAGAATATGGCTTAATTGGGGCCTTTTATGGGTAGGTTTTTGTATGTTTGGTGACCCATTTTGATTTCTGACCTTCTATTAACTATGATAGAGGCCTAAAAGCAGCCAAGCCCTGTCTGTAACCTGGCCGTAATAATAGTGTCCCTTTGAGTAGAGAACCAAAGAAGTGGTTGTGGTTTTGTCAAAAGACCACATTTGCGCTTCGTAAGCTTTCGCAAGACGCAAACGCCGCCGCCGGACAAACGCCATTGCCAGTGAATATAGCAACCTTTAGCACAGATTAATACAGATGGGACACTCCGCAGTTTAGATATGAAGCTACAAGTACGCGGCGGGCTCATCCCAATGGGTCAATTTAGTGTGGGCTGCCGCGCACCGGCCGGTTCGTACGTTAGTTCGATACTCACTCACGCGCCGCATCGTAAAAGAAGACAACCCTACGCGATAGAAAGAGGGGCAACTTGTAGGTGAATATAACTGTAGGTAATAAGCGTTGTGCGACCTGAATTTCAAGAGTCGCTTTTTATTTAAATGATTTTGCGGAGTGTCCCATCTGTATTAATCTGTGCCTTTAGGCAGAACAGTAAGTAATTGTTGACCCAGCTCAATGGACGTTACAATTCATTGAACATATGTATTTTATTAAGTGGGAGCAGTACAATGACCTCTTTATTGATTATCTTGTGACACTGATGTGTGATGTCATCAGTTACTATAGTCACATGCCAGTGTTTATGGCACGCAACTCTATTCAATTTACACTGTGTACAGTTCACACAGAAAAGGTATGCGCTTCGACAATCTTCGTGTTTCCGAATTAGTACGACCGAACGTCGTGGCGCCTGCACGACCCCCTCACATAGGTAAATAAAGCTTCTTCTGAATTGAACGCCCACTGGCCCGCGCCGGCCGCAACGCACGCACGGCACGCAACGCAATATGAATTCGTTTTGTAGTATAGTGCTAGTCACCGCCTGAGGTATGTGAGCGGTGAGACGGGGAAGCCGCCGCGTATCTGTGTGCCAAATTTCATTCAAATCCGTTCAGCCTTTGAGTTATCCGAAACTTTTATCTATGTAATATATCGCCCGCGTGGATGACGAATATTATCCCACGGGAACCTACGGTTGGAGTGTAGGTAACAGGGCACTATGAAAAAAAGACTTAGAAAAATTCGGGATCGGGTGGGATGTGGGAGTAATAGGGTGGGGGAACATCATGAGACACCTCAAGGTCACTGACCTTCTGGAAGTCAAGATCTGTGATTCTCCTATGGTCACTGACCTTGACCTCAGGGTCATCGACCTTGAGGTCAAAGTCAAAATTTGGGCAACCCGAGGTTTGGTTGGTTAGGTTCCTTTCAACCCTGCAGACGGAAATAGGAGCCCCGCTTCGCGGGGCTCCGTCGTCCCGCTGATTTTTCATAGTGCCCCGTTTCGTATCCACTGACCAAACCTACTACCGGGATAAAAGTATCCTATGTGTTAATCCAGGTTATAAACTTGTGTGCCAAATTTCATCCAAATCCGTTCTGCCATTTTTGCGTGATTGAATAACAAACATCTTCTCAAACTTTCACATTTTAATATTAGTAGGGTTATACCATTTAAGTCTTCATCCGTTTAGGCCGTGAAGGTCCTGACAAGGGTTCTCTTTCCAAGACACCCTCATCCTCAGTGGAGGGTTCATGCTGAAGGGGCTGGTTGTCAGACTTTTTCACGGCCTAAACGGATTAGGACCAAGTCCTAATCCGTTTATAATTAGCATACCGTAATTAGCAATTGCAATATGCTACTTTTTATCCCCAAATAACGCGAACGAAGAACAGGCAACGGCTAGTGTTTGTTAAAAGTAATTTTTTCGACAATTTTCGCTTTTCCGGAACATATAGTTCGAAAATGGGTAGGAATTCGAAAAAGTATTTATAAGTTTTAAAAGTTGTAAAAAATTATATGAGATTTCATTATACACAAGATATTTTTTCTCTACGACCGCGACGCACCGTTTTAAAGATATTGACGAAAAACTCAAAAGTGGAAATTTTTATATTATCGAATATGTGTTTTGCGAATTTGATCGTTATTTTTGCTTATTTTTGCGTTATACTCTCGACGGCCGGATCGTAGCACAGTTATGACCAGCCTAAGTTGAGTCCACTCAACGGAACACTGACAAGATCAAGAACTAAAACTGTACTTGAAAACACATTCATCCTACAATATCAACTTTAGTAGTGTGTTTTTTTTATTTTTATTTAACTACCTAATACATTTAGTGGGTCTAGAGTGTTGATAGACCGGATTTTCATCCTCATAACTGTTGCCAAAAAACAACCAAAGTACAAACCAAATAAAATTGATTATCAAATTCTAATTTAACGCGAGCGAAGCCGCGGGAAAAAACTAGTACAATATATAGAGGAGAATGGTTATAATTTGCTGACAAATTGGTCTAAGTGAACACTTAAAAAAAACGGGTTGAATACATGACTCACCTCTGCAAGTTTTTCAAATGCTCAAGATTCTCAATTTTTCCGATCTTGCCGTGGTTCAGGTCTAGTTCCTCAGTTTGCTCGTTCACTATAATGATCTCCTGGCATTCTTCATCGGCAGGTGGAGGTGTTGCCTCAGGCTGCGGAGATTCTGCAGATGCTACTTCCGCAAGCGGCTCCTTCGTAGCTGCAGCACCCTCTTTGTTCGTATTAGCTTGATCGCTAGCTGCCGGTGCATCTTGATTGTCTAAACATTGAAAATATGTAAATATCAAGGATTATGATTAACTTTGCAATAAATCAACACTCGGTAAAGTAGAAATTATGTACATACCTGCCATTATGATTTATAACGCTACTATGTTTTTGTCTTTACTTTTTAATAGACACACGTACATATGTTTAATTAAATTATATTATTTTTTCACAAATCCGGAGCGGCTCATGAGAATTGGAGAAATACTAATGGAAATTCTTGAATTTTGAAATCACAATGACAAACACATGACAAAGTATGACTGACACTACTGAGTACTGACAGCCGTGCAGTGACAGGTATGAGTTGTGAGTTGACAGCCAGGCAGTGGTCTCGAACGTCGAGTTAGATCGGTAGAGTTGCCGGTAAAATCGGTATATTTGTACCCAAAATCGGTATTTGAGAAAAAATACAATATTCTATCAAATTCATTTATTTATTGAAAAAAATATTTCGGTAGAACAGAGCCCATATCGGTATATATACCGAAAAATCGGTAGGTTCGAGACCACTGCAGCCAGGCCAGCTTATCTCTCAACAAAAGATACAGATTATCAAGAGAGAGGAGAGAGTGAGAGAGTTTAGTCGAATACGGATTACAGTTTTTAGGGTTCCGTACTAGAATCGTAAAAAAGGAACCCTTATGGTGTGACTCAGTCTGTCTGTCTGTCTGTCTGTCTGTCTATCTGTCTGTCTCTCACAGCCGGATATCTCAAGAACTACTAATGCTATCGACTTGAAAGGAACAGTTTTAGATGACGTTTACCCAACTATTTTGCAAATAAGAAAGAAATAAAAATATTTCAATTTTTTTTCAACAGGGACTGAAAGGGCGTTATAAAAATTCAAAGTGAAGCTACTAGGGCATAATTATGGGGTATCCTTAGAGCATTTAACTATGGAGATGGCAAGCAGCGAATCACCGAACAACATTTTCTGCCACTTTATGCGGGGGGCGAGGAAAACACATACAGCACACTACGAAAATTTGACAGTGCTAGTGATGTGACACAAACAATGAGTGATATTTCATTACATGAATGAATGAATAAATGTTCATTCATTTTAATTTCTTGTATGTATACGCACGGCTACAGATCACGCTATACAGGGTTATTGGTAAAATACCAGCAACCTCTTTAGGGGTCATTGTACTCATCATTATGAACAACTTTTAATGAGGGACCAAACCTGAAATCGCGAAAAAAATCAGCTGCTCCCTAGCCCTACATTTTGACGAGTTTGATGTAGATAAAAATGTACTGAACAGCTGATTTTTTTTTCGCGATTTCGTGTTTGGGCCCATAGTAAAACTTGTTCATAATGATGAATACAATGACCCTTTAAGGCGGGGTGAAAGCAAGCGCCGTAGGTATTAAATGCTTACCGCAGCCCCCGCAAGGAGTAGCGATACGTAATAAATTACGATGCGCGGGAAACGCGCGCCAAGCGCACCGCTCATGAGTTCATGAACTCGAGTAGGTACTATGTTGCGTCACAGAATAGAGCAATGCAGTAGATAAACTTGAACTGATTAGTATACAAGTTTATTTTGTTTTATTTTTCTAGTAAGTATTTTTTAAAGTTTTAGACAGATTAGGTATGCATTGTAAACTTGAACAGTTAAAATAAATAAAAATAACTACTTATACATATTTATTTTCGTGAATAAGGTGGATTTAAAATCTGACTGACACGAAGACCTTTACCCGTACGATTCAAAACTACGCGCCGCGCACCATTTTACTTTACGAAGGTGTCGCATGGCGTGGGGAATAGTAGTTTCTGTCATTCCCCACGATACCACACCAGTGGTATCGTTTTCAGTGGTGTCGCTGTCGTGGGGAATGACAGAAACTACTATTCCCCACGCCATGCGACACCACCGACTGTATTGTGCTGTTAGTGATGTCCAGCTACATAACAATGATGTGTTACATAACAATTAAGACCTTATTGACATTCATGTTTTTTTGTTAAATTTAGCTTCCAGACCATTTACCAAGTATCTTGGACCAAAAAAACAAATGGTTTGTAAAATGTCTATAAGGTCGAAATTAGCTTGACACCCTAGAAATGATGTGCATAATAATCTAGACACTTTCTGAGGTGTCAAGCGAATTTAGACCTTATTGACATTCATGTTTTTTTGTTAAATTCAGCTTCCAGATCATTTACCAAGTATCTTGGGCCAAAAAAACAAAGGGTTTGTAAAATATCAATAAGGTCGAAATTAGCTTGACACCCTAAAAATTATGTGCATAATAATCTAGACACTTTCTGAGGTGTCAAGCGAATTTAGACCTTATTGACATTCATGTTTTTTTGTTAAATTCAGCTTCCAGATCATTTACCGAGTATTCTGGACCAAAAAACAAAGGGTTTGTAAAATGTCAATAAGGTCGAAATTAGCTTGAGACCTTTATCGTTTTCAGCGAACTTAAATACCACGAAATGACCGTTCATTCCCCACGACACCACTGGTGGTGTCGTGGGGAATATTCCCCACGACACCAATGACTGCATTGTGAGTGATGTCCAGCTAATTTTTAAACGTAACGTTTGTTACTGCAGTACTCCGTCATTTAGAAGCCGATTTGGAAAGTTCTTTTTTTATTTTATTCGTTATGTCAACACAAAAAAAAAAAACGGAGGGGCATAACTTCTTACGCTCTAGTTTTTTTTTTCTTGAGAGGATGTGATTACGGTCAAAATGAAAATCCAAGATGGCGGCTGCAAAAATTTTCGAATTTTTCGACATGGGCGTCAATTTCGTGATATTTGAGGTCGCTGAAAACGATAATGGGGTCAAAATGAAAATCCAAGATGGCGGCTGCGAAAATTTTCTAATTTTTCGTCATGGGTGTCATTTTCGTGATATTTTAGGTCGCTGAAAACGATAGCGGTGTCAAAATGAAAATCCAAGATGGCGGCTGTGAAAATTTCCAAATTTTTCGTCATGGGTGTCATTTTCGTGATATTTTAGGTCGCAGAAAACGATAGTGGGGTCAAAATGAAAATCCAAGATGGCGGCTGCGAAAATTCCCTAACTGTTCGTCATGGGTGTCATTTTCGTGATATTTTAGGTCGCTGAAAACGATAGCGGGGTCAAAATGAAAATCCAAGATAGCGGCTACGAAAATTTCCTAACTTTTCATCATGGGTGTCATTTTCGTGATATTTTAGATCGCTGAAAACGATAGTCATTCATTTTGACCCCACTATCGTTTGCAGCGACCTCAAATATCACGAAAATGACACCCATGTCGAAAAATTTAAAAAATTTTCGCAGCCGCCATCTTGGATTTTCATTTTGACCCCACTATCGTTTTCAGCGACCTCAAATATCACGAAAATGACACCCATGACGAAAAATTACGAAATTTTCGCAGCCGCCATCTTGGATTTTCATTTTGACCCCACTATCGCTTTCAGTGACCTAAAATATCACGAAAATGACACCCATGACGAAAAATTAGGAAATTTTCGCAGCCGCCATCTTGGATTCTCATTTTGACCCCACTATCGTTTTCAGCGACCTCAAATATCACGAAAATGATACCCATGACCGAAAATTAGGAAATTTTCGCAGCCGCCATCTTGGATTTTCATATTGGCCCCACTATCGTTTTCAGCGACCTCAAATATCACGAAAATGACACCCATGTTGAAAAATTTAAAAATTTTCGCAGCCGCCATCTTGGATTTTCATTTTGACCCCACTATCGTTTTCAGCGACCTCAAATATCACGAAAATGACACCCATGACGAAAAATTAGAAAATTTTCGCAGCCGCCATCTTGGATTTTCATTTTGACCCCATTATCGTTTTCAGCGACCTCAAATATCACGAATATGACACCCATGTCGAAAAATTTGAAAATTTTCGCAGCCGCCATCTTGGATTTTCATTTTGACCCCACTATCGTTTCCAGCGACCTAAAATATCACGAAAATAACACCCATGACGAAAAATTTGGAAATTTTCGCAGCCGCCATCTTGGATTTTCATTTTGACCCCACTATCGTTTTCAGCGACCTAAAATATCACGAAAACGACACCCATGACGAAAAATTGGAAATTTTTGCAGCCGCCATCTTGGATTTTCATTTTGACCCCACTATCGTTTTCAGCGACCTAAAATATCACGAAAACGACACCCATGACGAAAAATTGGAAATTTTTGCAGCCGCCATCTTGGATTTTCATTTTGACCTTGAAATACAAAAAAAAATAAGAAGATACCTAATTAGAAAAAAAACTTAATTAAAAAAAAAATCTTATTTATGTAGGTTTACAGAAAAATACATTAGAGGGCCTACTTATTTTCTGAACATCCCTGCCCAACCCTTTGAAAGAATTCAGGCGTGATGTTATGAAGAAATCTCATTTCCTATCCGATATTCATTATAAAACCACCCGTACTAACTTTATTCTGTGGCACCTACCTATTTGAGATTTGAAAATAGTGAACCAAAAATTTGCGCGTCAGGCGGCTTTATAAGCTCAAATGTAGGGTTCAAATTCAACTGTTTTACACACTTGATGCGATTGGTAAACATAGGCCGTGATAAAAATAAATACCAATAAAGCTTTTGCGCGCGTGACGTCTTTATTTACATAGGCATAGCGTTCAAATTCAACTGTTTTCAACACATGTTAATTTGTGCCGGTCGCAGCCGGTGACAGAAGTTAGCGGGTGTGGCGGGTTCGAAAAATTGGCACACGTCCGACCTCCATCACGTTCCGCTCGGGACTAAACGACACGGAGCGAGCGCAAAACACTTGACATTGGAATTAGTGATATAAATATTTTGATATTTCAAATTATGATAGCCGTTATAAATTACATTTTTTACGACCTTTATTATGGCATAAGTTTTATTGTTCAAAGCCTAATATAAATCAAATGAAATAAGATATAGATCATAATTTAGACTTGTCTTTGCGATTTAATTGGATGCAGTAAAGTGCAAGTAATCGTGTATCGGACGGCCGAAATTTGTAGATGGAAGTCTGAACTAAGTAATATATTTTTTTCAAAATTTAAATCCGTGTTATCTACGAATAAAACACTAAACAAAACGACGTTTTTACGGCTCTCACCGCCTTAAGAGGTTGCTGGTGTTTTACCAATAACCCTGTATATTTCCAGTATAAGCTGATCTCGCATTGTATAGGATTTCCTTATAATTAGAGATCAGTGTAAACTGGAAATGTATATAGCTTGGTGTGTAGTCGTGTGTACCTACACAAAAATACGCAATATGATTAATGCCTGCGAAACTACGTAGGTAGCCAGTAATGACCAAAAAATGTATAGTGCTTTAGAAAAAGAACGATTGTATTTATTTATAGAGTCAAATATTTTTTCAAATAACATATTGCTGGACCAGCCGGTCGATTCAGTAAAAATCTCACCGTGAAAACTTAGGTGAAGTGAGTTTGTTTTTGCTAGGAATTGACACTATTGACAGCTCACTCCACGCTCACTTCACCTAAGTTTTCACGGTGAGATGGTTACAGAATCGCACTGCAGTGCCTTTCCCTATCATTCTGCATTTAGGGTCGGCAATTCGGGATACATACTGAGCCCCCTTTTATAATGCGGGTGATTGGGCTCAATCGGAGATAATGAAATAAATGGACTGTATAACTTAAAATAGGTGTAATACCATAATTTACAGTAATCAACGTATGAATTATGTAGAACAATGAAATGCCCGTAGTGGCGCGCGTCTGTGAGCCGAGTGTTGAAGGGCGCGCAGCGGCCGTCGCATACCGGGTTCGGTACCCCGACACCCCGCGCTGTCCCCGGAGTCAATCACGCGCCGATGTGGTGCGCCGACATATTCCCCGGGTTGAAGGGATTTCTTCAATTGTCGACTGGAAGGGGGCAGATGCAGTTGAAGGCACGACGAATGGTGCCCCGCTTCGTCTTCAGTTCGGCCACCCTCGTGACCCCGTCTACGCCGGGATAGGTCTTCATGACCCGGCCCAGGGACCAGAGCAGAGGTGGCGTTGTTTTGTCCTTTATCAGGACCAAGGACCCCGGCTGCACTTCACCTCTGGAATGAAACCACTTGGATTTGGCCTGCAGCAGAGAAGTGTACTCATTATGAAACCGTCGCCAGAAATGCTGCCTGATGTACTGGATTCTCTTCCAGCGATCCAGCCGCGTGATGTTGGCTTCAGTCACCTGAGGATGTGGTACTGATAAGAATGGCCGTCCAATTAGGAAGTGAAAGGGAGTAAGTGCCGAAAAATCGTTAGGGTCTGAAGAAAGAGGAGTAAGAGGGCGTGAATTAAGAACCGCCTCTATGTGAGTGAGACAGGTAGCCATCTCTTCAAAGGTGAAATGGGTAAGATGCAGTAGTCGTTTTAAATGATGCTTACAAGATTTTACAGCAGCTTCAGCCAATGAATTAAAATGAGGGCTATATGCAGGCGTGAAAATGAAATCGATACCTTGCTGTGCCATTTCAGATACAACATTTGATGATTGCAAGAACCTACGCATCTCATTTGATGCGCCTACAAAGTTAGTCCCGTTATCGGACGTGATGCTTCGAGGCTTGCCACGACGCGCCACGAAACGATTTAGAGCGGCCATGTAGGCCTCTGTGGTGAGGTCGGTGACGAGCTCCAGATGTACGGCTTTCACTGCCGAGCAAACAAAGATGCACATATAGGATTTTGTAAGTTTGCATCCTCGGCCTTTACGATTGGCCACCAATACTGGCCCAGCATAGTCAACGTAACTATTTAAAAAAGGAAACTCTAGATTTGTTCTAGAGTTAGGTAGCTGACCCATTATAGGCTGCACGTTCTGTGCCTTATGTCTGAAACATTTGAGACATTTATTCACGACAAATCTAGACAAGTTTCTGCCACCAAGTGGCCAATAAGTTTGTCGAATATGTGACAATAACAACTGTGGACCAGCATGGACAAGCTTTAAATGTTGCATTTGAAATATAAGCTTTGTAAGTACGTGCTTACTGCATAAAATAATGGGATGTTTCACACTAAAATCGTAGGGGGAGTTATCGAGCCTCCCGCCCACGCGAATGAGGTTATGATTGTCAATGAACGGTGTCAGAGGAAGCAATCTACTTTTACGTGGTAATTTTTGTCCAGACTTTAACAAATCATACTCTTCTTGAAACATTTCAAGTTGTGAATGATGTATAATTAAATTTAATGAATTTTCTAGTTCTGTTGTTGAAAAATTACCTTGTAATTTATTTTTATTTTTTAAATTGTTAATAAAGCGTTGTACATATGTAACTATATTTTGTATTTTTGTTAAGCTAGAATACTTTACTAATAAATCATGAATGATTGATGAATGAATGGCATCTGAATGATTACTAATAAATGAATGATTGTCACTATCACTACCAATGAAATGAGTCACTACTTCCGGCAGACTATCCTTCCCGTTATTTGGCATGCTGGGCCACTCATTTTCATTATGCTGTAAAAATGTGGGTCCAGACCACCACAGAGGTGTGTCTATGATGACGTCGGCCCTGAGGCCACGGGAAACAAGATCCGCCGGGTTGTCCTTCGACGGTACGTAGCTCCAGGTATGACCACAAGTACTTTCCTGTATCTCATTGACTCTGTTTCTGACAAAAGATTTCAATTGATTTGAAGGAGTAGAGAGCCAACCCAGGACTATGGTTGAGTCGCACCAGAATCTACATTTATGAATGGGCATGGTAAGCGATTCCTGAACCTTAGTACACAGCCTTGCACCTAACAAAGCTCCACAAAGTTCAAGCCTCGGTATCGTCGTTGGTTTGATGGGCGCTACACGATTTCTAGAGACTAGAAGTTGTACGCCAGTAGTTCCACTGCCATTACATGACCGAATGTACACACAAGCGCCATACGCCCTCTCGGACGCATCGGTAAAAACATGTACTTCATGCGTAATAGAGTCTTCACGTAAAACCCAACGAGGAATTTTTATGTTATTTAATGCTATTATTGTGCTTTCAAATGTAGACCAAAGGTTTTTTATTTCATGCGATACTTCGTCATCCCAGTCATACTTATCTAGCCAGAGACGCTGCATGATTAACTTTGCTTCGACGACGCACGGACCTACGAGGCCTAGTGGGTCAAAGATTTGACTGATAATGCATAGAACATGACGTTTGGTGACTTTAGTAGTGGAGGTGATATTTATAGTATATGTAAGTGAATCAGAGTCACAAACCCAGTTAAGACCTAACGTCTTTGATTGTGATGAGTTTGAATTTTGCTCTGAAAAATGTTAAGTATTATGTAACTCGTTACTTTGTGTAATTTCTTTGAGAATTTGAGGATTATTTGATCGCCATTTACGTAAATTGAATTTTGCAGATGATAGGACGGAATGTACTTTCTTAGAAATGTCAATGGCTTCAGCTATGGTATCCCCTCCACTAAGATAGTCATCTACGTAGAAGTCACGTCGTATGGCGCACTGGACACGACTGTCCTCAATGCTATCAGCCAGACTTACAAGACACTTAGTGGCTAAATAGGGTGCAGAAGCGGTACCATAGGTAACCGTATTTAAAGTGTACGTCCTGAGAGGTTCTGAAGGTTGAAATCTGAAAATTATTTTTTGAAGAGGTCGTTGGACTGGATTTAACTCGATGGCCCTGTACATTTTTTCCACGTCACCTGAGACCACGTACCTATGCTGACGAAAACGTGTTAAAATCGAAAACAGATCGTCTTGAACTACGGGACCGACCATCTGAATGTCGTTTAGTGACACCCCCGAACTGGTAGAAGCTGATGCGTCGAATACTACGCGTAGTTGTGTAGTGGTGCTTGAACTGCGAATGACTCCATGATGTGGAATGTAATATTTAGTCATGGAGTTTTCTGGTGATGGAGTACAGTCTGAGTCTAACGTCATATGACCTAGGCGCTCATATTCACTCATGAACTCATTATATTTTTTATGAAATGATGGATCGCGTTTGAATCGCCGTTCAAGGGAAAGATAACGATTTCTAGCATTAGTAAAAGAATGACCTAATGTACTAGGATCCCCTCTTAAAGGCATAGTGACGACGAATCCCCCACCATCATTACGAACGGTGGTTTGAGCAAAAGACTGCTCACACATTCTCTCCTCAAGTGAGAGTGAATGTTTTGAAGCGACGTTGTCAAGCTCCCAAAATTGAGTGAGGTCGGGAGTGACATTGGAATGATGGCAAAAATGATTAGCGAAAAAACATGATCGGTGCGAAATACTACCTGAAACTAACCATCCTAATTTGGTCTCGCATAATTTAGGTAGGTTTTTTCCTAAGTCTATCGTTTTGCTACCTAAGACATTCCAAAAAACTTCAGCCCCTACCAGGATATCTACGACCGACGGAACGTTAAAGTTCGGGTCTGCTAGCTTAAGACCTGAAGGAATAGGGACGTGATTGATATGCACGAATGAAGACGGTAGAACCTTAGTGATTTCAGGTAAAATATGACACTCAATATCTACAGTGAAGGCACAGCATAAAGACTCTATTGAGAGGTGACAAGACTGTGTACTGGTGGATGTGTGATTATTAATACCCGTTACCTTGGTGCTCGTACCGCGTCGTAACAAACCCAGCTTCTCCGATAAGCTCTGCGTAACAAAGTTCGCCGTACTGCCGTTGTCCAGCAGCAGGCGCGCAGTGTACTTCTTACCCGTCACGCCAGTCACGTTCACCATAGCTGTGGACAGTAAAACATGCGCAGAAGTAGCAAGCTGCATGGAATTGGCTGAAAGCACAACATTTGAAGAAGGCGAAGCAGAAGGCAGTTCAGAAGGCATGGCAGAAGGCAATGGATTTGAAACAAGTTTGGGCTCATTACTTTCCAAATGCAAAAGCGTATTATGCTTTGTTTTGCAATATTTGCAATGTGAAAATCTACATTTCTTAGAATTATGTCCGAAGCGTAAGCAATTAATACAAACATTGAATTCAGTTGCCTTTTGTATGCGATTTTCTATTGGCAATTTTCTAAAAGATTCACATTTAAATAATGTATGTGCTTGGGAACAAAGTGGACATTTACTGTTTTTATTTATATTATCTAATTTTTTATTTGTTTGTTTTTTGTTAGAATCAGTTTTATTTGAATGACTATTATTTAAGGCGACAATAGTATTCGTTTCAGAAGAACTATGATTTGACTCAACTGATTCTAACCAGTCCGCTTTCCTGCTTAAAAAAGAACAAAATTGTGTTAAAGTAGGATCATCTGTAAACGTATTATTTTTATGCTCTTCCCAGTCACGACTTGTTGTTAAATCTAATTTTTTTACCATAAAATAAATAATAATATCATCCCAATATTGAGTGGGCTTTTTTAATGAAGTTAGTGCCCTTATATTTTTATTAATAATATCAACAAGGTTTCTGATGGAAACACTTGACTCTTTTGTAATTGGTTCGACATCAAATAAAGCCTGAAAATGATTTTTCACTAGAAGTCGGTTGTTATTGTAACGTTCGCACAACAGGTCCCACGCAACAATATAATGATCGGCTGTAAAGTCAATGTTTTTAATAATTAAAGCCGCATTTCCCTGGAGTGAAGCTCGCAGGTAGTGGAACTTGTTAATGTCACTTATGCTAGTATTGTCGTGAATCAATGATGCAAAGGTATCTCTAAACTCAAGCCAGCATTGGTAGTTCCCATCGAAATGAGGCAAATCTATTTTAGGCAAACGAACAAAAGAATTCCTAAATGAAATATGTGCACCTGAGTTAGCATCTCTGAAGTCCGCCTCCGACGCAGCACCGTTGGCCGAGACACCGAGCAGGCTGCGCGTGAGTGCCACCAGGTTGAAGAACTGGCGGTCAAAGTCCTCGCGCTCAGCTATCGCAGGCTCGTCGTCATCGGAAAGCACTTCGATCTGTGTCTGTAAGGCATCAAATTCGGTGTGTAAGTTTTCGAATTTATGAAAACGCTCCTCTAAATCTAAACGTTGCAACTCTGATTTTATGGAACTACTTTTTATTGAATTTAAATAGTTGCTATAAATTGTAAGCTTCGCTTTTATAGAACTACGTTTCTTTGACAAGGTTCTTATATTTTCTGACATTGTGAAGTTTTAAATAAACAGCTGGGCGCACTAATGGTAATATACCCACTTAATTGTTATAAAATCTGCGAAACAGCTGTGCGCTAGTGAAAGGGATCGTTCAAGGTCAATGACTCAACACGCGTTAACGACGTGTGAATCTTAACTACTGACCGAGCTATATTGTATGCGTATTTTAACAAGGAGTGTTATTGAAAACACTATGAATGCACACTTTATTATTATTATGGAAATTGAAAGATAGGAAGATGAATCTACGATTTTCGGCATGGAAATAAAAGTGGAAATATAACTAATTGGAACGGACTCACTCAAATACAGTAAATACTCCCAAAGAATGACATCAGCTCCCACGATGACGATGCAGGCTGCCTCGGGAACGACTCCTTTGTTCCTTTCTTCGTGGTCGTACCGCTTGGTGCTCGCGAGCGGTCAAAGTCCGCACAGGTGAACACGACGACCGACGACACGTTGACGACGTTAATTACGGTGAAACCGGTAATTATTTTAGCGCGATAGAAGGACCAGTGATTGGGCTCAATCGGAGATAATGAAATAAATGGACTGTATAACTTAAAATAGGTGTAATACCATAATTTACAGTAATCAACGTATGAATTATGTAGAACAATGAAATGCCCGTAGTGGCGCGCGTCTGTGAGCCGAGTGTTGAAGGGCGCGCAGCGGCCGTCGCATACCGGGTTCGGTACCCCGACACCCCGCGCTGTCCCCGGAGTCAATCACGCGCCGATGTGGTGCGCCGACAGCGGGCTTATTGTAGGTATACGTGTCAAAAAAGTAGGAAGTGTAGAATATAAATAATAAAACAACACAGCCAATTTTATTATTTCGTTAAAAATAACACTTTTATTTTTATTTATTTATTATTTATTAAAACTTTATGCACAAGTAAAAAAATACTGTACAAAGGCGAACTTAATGCCTGAGGCATTTTCTACCAGTCAACCTTAGGGTGATGCAGAGACAAAACATGGTAGGTGCAACACAAGGGATAGATAACTGGCAAAAGAATAAATACTAATAAATACACGTCTTTTACCCGTTCGGTTTCTTTTTTTTACAACTATTTGAGTTCGGTGTTTACTAGCTAACTAATTAAATAAACTAAATGAGGTGTTTGATATTTTAGTAGGAAAACATGCGGGTGTTTCATAGCCATAGTCTAGTTCATAGTGGCTTCATAGCCATGGGCTAGTTCATAGTGGCTTCATAGCCATAGTCTACTTCAATGACATTAAACATCTAGACGTTGCCATGATTACAGTGTGAAGCGTGGAAGTGAGACACATATATACGAAATTTTATTATTATCTCCTCACCGCTGTCACTGTGGCGAAGTTGTCAACAGCCTCGGACACCACGGCCTGTCTTGCAGCCGAATTGCGGGTCGCTAAGCGCGGCACGCTAACATCAATGACATCATCCGACGAGCCCTTGTCACCGTCGGCGTTCCAGCTGTATTAGAACCCAATGGCTTGGCACGCGACGATGGCAAGAGACCGGACGGCATGTCATTATTTCCATGGAAGGTGGGTAGGCCTTTAGTGTGGGACGCTACGTGTGTCGATACTCTTGCGCCATCCCACCTTCATGGCTCGGCGTGCTGTGCTGACACTGCTGCTGCGGCTGCGGAAAACCTCAAGCGGCGGAAGTATAATAACCTTATCGGTAATTATATTTTTGAGCGGTTTGGGGTTTGAAAGCGGTGGAATAATTATTAAATTATTCCACCGCGGATTAATTTTTTTTCAAATTGCATGAGCTGCAAAAACTCACATTCGAAACGAACTAACTGTTATTTTTTAATAGCCTAAGCCTACAAAAGAAAAGAATTTAAATTGACTCACAAAGAACTGAAATTAATATTTTATAAATAATATTTTTTTTAATTTCAACCTGACTTATCCAGATACATTCACAAAAAAAACTGAACTATGTTTACTGAACATACTGACTGAAAAAATCATTTATTGTATCAATCATTCATTCACGTTGTCCCTGCACTATGCAAATTCCTTTAATTCCTTCCTGTACTACGTTTGCGCTACCAACGTACCACTGTATTTTTCTATCGTAATGTCAACAACGATTATTTCGACATTGTACTTAAATAAAAGTATTTGAATGTATTATTTATACTAACATGTGGTAAGAAACACCATGGTTTCGCAAATTTGAAGTGGCAGATCGCTTTTCGCACGAGGAAACTGCACAATTCACCATTTTTTGGGAGCACTTTCTAGCGACACAATACGATACACAATGACAGCTGTCGCCAAATGAATTAGTTTTATATAACGTGCATGGCCATATGGCCAGTCGACATTGGCAGAGGGGTTCGCTCAGCTATGCCATCTCCATAGGTTAAATGCTCTAAGGGGGTATCATATGAAAGAGCGCTGTTTGCACATTCTCAAACATTTTTTTTTGTTTTTTTAGGCCGCATAATTTTCGACTTTTGATGAAAAATGTAAAAAAAAATACGGTCGGGGACCCCCTTACCTCCAAAGTTTGCAAAGAGAAAAATCTCATATTATTCTATGTGATAGAAGTTTATGTAAAGATTACAGGAAAAATAAAACGATGTCTCTAAATAACACAATTTTTCAGAAATCGGAACGGAACCCTCAGTGCGCGAGTCCGACTCGCTCTTGACCGGTTTTTTATTGGCACTGATTTAAAGAGGCAGTTGTAAATAGCGGTTTTGATAAGTTAAAAATTATAAATGGCACGTTTAATAACTAGTTCAGCAGTTAAAACTAAGCAGTAAAGTAAACAAAAATGAGTAATAAAAAATAATGAAATGGATCAGTGAATATAATTATAATTTAGTAGAAAAATAATTAAATGGGCGGTAAAAATTATTACGTGTAGGCAGTAATAAATCGGAATTTGTCGGTAAGAAATCTCATTCTAAGTAATTCTATAAACAATGAGGTGGTAAAGTAGTTTTCGAGATATAGCGGTGTGACGGACGGACAGACGGATGAAGTCGCACCATAAGGCCGTGCGCTGCGTTAGGCGTGCGCACGGCGCGGGCGCCCGCGTGGCGTGCTGTTTCATGTGTGCTGCGCTGCGCTGATCTAGGGTTCCTTTTTACCTTTTTGGTACGGAACCCTAAAAACAGTACTTAAATAGTAATGAAAAATTAAATTACTTTTGCTTTGACTGAAGGAATTAAATAAAACAAATTGTATAATAATAATAGGAACTATTATTCGTAATTCCAAACACATGGACCTAAAAAAAAAGGCGGACGCCGTCTCCTTTAACAATAACTGAAGCACCCATAGTAAGTCAGTGCGCTAATGTCTACAAGCCAGCACGCACACATTCACAACATAGTAAGTCTACCGGCCGCCATTACGTTACACGAGCGACGGCGTCTTTGCAGGTACTCAAATCACGCACACATAGATCGGTAGGGTGCTTCACTTTCGATATGCCTGTTGCGGAGTCCATCTTTTTTTATAAGTCTATGTCCAAACATACTTAAGTAATTACAATGACATAGAATTTGCTTAGTAGCAGCTAAAATAAACATAGTGTATAATAAGAGTAGGTTTGGCTTTCGACGGTCTGCCTCTCTTCCTTTTTTGTCCGAGTGGAATGTTTTTAGCTTCAACTGGAGGTACGGCGTACTTCAAGCGTATGGACAGGCCAATTATATGTTTACACATATACATTTTATAAAAGTTTGGGCACTTTATTTTGCGGCAATATAACTTCCCATTTATTGAAAAATTGCTCTTTAAACTCCTCAAAATTTTCTGGTGCATTTTCAAATATTGCGCATTCTTTAGCTTCTGCAGAAGGTATTTGACAATGCGTCAAATTATCATTATCATTATTATGTATGATTACAATCTCTTTCGGTAGTTTGGCCCAATTATATGAATCTGTCCAGTCTTTCAAAGTTGTCCGCCTAACGAACATTTACCTCTCTTTTCAATGAATTTGAGTTCGGGTGTCACCGCTCGCTATGATCTGCCGAACTATTTATCGAACCGCTCATTCCATCATTTTTACCAAGTTTTTACCGCTCATTCAGTTATTGGACTGCTCAATTATTTTTAGAATTGACATTGTATGATAAAATAACCGACTAATTGCTTTTTTAATACTGTCCATGTTTTACTGTCGCAATAATTAATCAACCGCCATTATATTAAATAACTGCTCAATATGTTTTTCAACTGATCATAATTACATCACGAATATTTAAATAACAGCTCAAAAAATTAGTTCCCTTTTTTATTTATTTGTGATTTACCGAATCGAGTTTGAATTGTATTATTTTCATATTATTTCTGAACGACTCACTAACTGTCATGTGAAAGTTATCTCTGGCATGTGCTGAGCTGTCAATATCGGTCTAATAAATAAAAGTTCCGCGCCAATTTTGCAAAGTATCATTTTCTTCTGTTATTTGTGCTAACACAACTAATCTTAGTCTCGGGAGCGATGGACGAGAATGATGAACTAGCACAATTAGAAGAACTCTTGTGTGCGGACCTAAACGAGTCCGACAATAACGACACGAACGAAGCATCTATCCGTGAAGTTGATATTTTCCAACCAAGTAGCAGTAACGTAGAAGTTGAAAAAAAACCTGATGAAAGTAAGCCTGTTAAGAGTTCTGCTATCCACAATGGCGACACAGATTCATCAGATGATGAAGAACAAAGGAATTACACTGAACGTAAGTACAGTAACTATGGTTCTGAGGTTAAGAAGATATTGGACCACCAGGAACATGAGCAAAGGGAAAAGAGGCTTGACTTTGAAACGAGGTTACGACAAACCAACATGGACGTCAAGATCGCTAAAAATAACTTCAAAACTAAAAAGCCTGCTGAACAGGTAAACACCAATACATTTTGTGCACCTGAAACCAAGAAGAACAAAGAGGCTGCCGACATTTATACTGATCCAGTATTCGGCATTAGAATTACCAAGCCATTGATATCAAGTACTGCACTCTTGGACCGCATGCAAGGACGAGAGGCTATTAACATGTTACGGGTGAAGAGACATGTAGAAAACGAAGATCTTTCTAAAGACTGGGTGATAGGTGGTGTTATTGTGAGAAAAAGTGCTGCTAAAAAGTCTGCAAAAGGTAACCAATTCCTGATATGGACCCTTTGTGATCTAAAAGATGATTTCAAGACAGTATCCATGTTCTTATTTAGAAAAGCTTACAATGATTTATGGAAAACTCCAGAAGGTACTGTAGTGGCAGTTCTAAATCCGAATGTTTTGGATAGATCCCAGAACAGTGCTGAACAGGCCAGTCTCAGCGTTGAGAATCCTGACCGAGTGATGATATTGGGACAGTCCAAGGATCTTGGTGTTTGCAAGAGTAAGAAGAAGAATGGTGAGAAATGTACAGCATTTGTCAATGTAAGCCAATGTGATGTGTGCATTTATCATGTGAAGCAGGAGTATCAACAGTACTCCAGGAGACAAGAACTGCAGTCTTCCACTATGGGCAAAGGTCTTGTAAGCTTGCAAAACAAGGTACTAGGTAAAAGCACTGTAATTTATGGAGGTAAAGCCTACTGTGCTTTACCCTCTGGCAACACTGCTAAAGTAAAAGAGAGGGACAATAATAGATTGATGTCTTTGAGTGAGTACCATAAGTCTGAAGGAGACAAGTTTATGATGAACAGGGCACCACAGGGGGCAGGTCCCATGAAGAATAATGCAATATTGCATAGCCCTGCAGCTCAAAGGACAAGTGACACAGAAAGGCTTAACAAACTCACTTCCAGTCCTCAAAATACCAAGTCACAAAACTTGAGCTTGGCTGATAGAGTAGGCAGCTCTCCTAAGCTCAGCAGGGGAGGCACTTTCGGCCTAAAAGGCAGTGGCACAATAGATTTAAGCTTGACATATGGCCAAAAGTCTGCAGAACGGGCCAAGGCAAATGCATTCAGATTGATCCAACAAAATGGTGGTCTTGCGAAGGTAGACCCAAATAACATTAAAGGAACACAAGCAGGTAAGAAGAGGGCCTTAGAAAAGTTGAATGGCTCCAGCAGTGATGAGAATGAGGGCAGAAAGTCTAAAACTGATGATGATGACACACCAAGATCACAACTGAAGAAACCTAAGACTGTGATGTCAGAGAGGTTTAAGAAAATTCTGGAAACAACTTCAGCTCACACTAACTTGATCAAGCAGCATGAGGATGATGAACAAGAAAAGTATTTCCACAAGCTTGAGAAAAAGGAACAAATGGAAGAGAAGATGCTGAATACTTTCAAGCTGGCTTGCAAAGCTGTGAGATGTGTGAAATGCAAGTACACAGCATTCTCAGCAGCACAGATATGTAAAGATGAGCGGCATCCTCTGAAAGTTTTGGACTCATTCAAAAGGTTCTTCAAATGTGGTGATTGTAATAACAGAACAGTTTCCTTAGATCTTTTACCTCTTCATCCTTGTGGTAAATGTCGCAGCACTCGCTGGGTGAAGGCACCAATGATGACAGAAAAGAAAGTGGCGCTTTGTGAGGGTCTTTCCATCAGGGGTGAAGAGGAAACCTTCATAGGTGGTCAGATTTCTTCAGGCAAGAATATTAATTTATTAGTGCCTGATAGTTGAGGCCTTTTTATTGTATGACACATTTTTAATCCTGACTGACTTTTTATTAATTATTTTTGTGTTATTTTATAATATTTATATGGAATTGTGATAAAGGTTTTGAAATAAAATCCAATATGAAAATAAAGCATAATATAATTTTTATTATGAAACTTCCAGTCAATAACACTGAACCATTCCATAAAACACAATGTGTCTTCGATTTCATACAAGATCCATTTACAACAATCTTGTCGCGCGGAATAATTACGGGCTTTTTTATAAATTTTTACACAGCCTTTGACAATAAATTACTACATGTTACAAAACTGATCAGTGGAGCTAATATTATAACATGTGACACCAATGTATTTACAAAAACTTCTTTATATCGGGCAGTGGTGCAACCATTGAAACTTAGAAATGATAAATTAAAACTCGACACAGCTAAAACACTAATAACAAAATAAAATCAATGTTATGTTCAACCGAAAATTCGTATAAAATAGTCACTTACTGGGCAAATGCCAGATAGTAGACAGTTTAAAAAGTTAAAAAATTAACAACAGTTACAGCAGTATCAGTACAATAAGTCGATTTCGTGAATTCACATTTTGTGAAGAGGAAGAAATTGCATGGAGTATTGGGAAACAGAAATGGCGATTGTCAAGATCGATACCGCACTAATTAGGCACTTGAATAACGATGGCATAAGTCAAGAATCCTTCTGTAGTCATTGACTATTATTTCTGTATAGTCGAGTTCGTTGCCTTCACTATGTTGCGTTGCATCCCTTCCATCAAATAAAACAACATGGCAGCGACCACTGCCCGTGGGTGCGTTCGTTCAGTAAAAAAATATATAAAAGTGTGTGAGCCGCAGCGATCATTCCCACTCGGTGGTGGCTGGCGGCTTGGGCGTCAGGTCGTACAGCACGCGCGAGATGCCCGGCACGCTCAGCAGCTCCTTGCGCATTCTGTCTACAACCTGTTGACAAACATGTATGATTAGATTCGGAAATAAGCTATGTAATGAACTGCGAGATGTCGCTACGGCCCTAAAGGGGCGTGGCGTGCGGCTCTAGGGCATAGACCCCCGTCCGCGGATGCGATACGGTGGCCGGTAACTACGGCCCCTCATTTTGTTCGCCACTTGCGATATCTCGTTGGACGTGCTGCATGACGACCATGGAGAGTCTGTCTTTGTGTCCGTAAGCTCGTCACGACACGCATACTGCCGCTTTCTTCACCGTACCCCGGCGGTCAACCCCTACCAGGTGGAACCCTCACCTACATGAGGGAAGCCCAGCAGAAGGCGACCAGCGACAGAGATACGGACTCGACGTTCCTACGGATAGGGTGAGTGGCTCCCGCCCGCCCCATTTTCAGAGCTAGCCGAGCCTGGCACGGGATAGGGAGAACTATGTAATGACAGGCGTAGTGTACAGATATACTTATGATTTTGTCGAGTGCATACGTCACAAGGTGCGGGCTGAGTGGGGGATCATTCTATGCCCAACCGCCAGCCCGAAAGCACGTGGTTGTGCGTAGGCGAGCCGAACACCATTTTAATATTGTGTAGCTATAATAGCTACTACAACAGGCACACCGGTAGGGTGACTGTCTTACCAGCGGCCTCCCCAAGTCCTTCCAAGAACTTTTTTCTCGCGCCACCTTGAACCAGCCCACAAGGTACGCGTCCAGGTCATCCTGCCACCTCTTTCTTCCAACTTCTATTTATGAAGAATATTATCTTGGCTTCTGACGTCTGGAGTAGAAGAAGCGTACTTACATCCTGTGGCATAGCATCCGACCCTGGCAGGGCGGCGATGCCGGTCATAAAGTCGGACGTGATGAACGGACGCAGTACTAGCGAGCGCTGGCATGAAGCTGCCCGTACTGCGGCGTCGCGGTCGAAGTGGATGGGTATCATTACGACCGGCATCTGTGCGATGCGGGATGCGCAACCGCTTGATATTAACACCTGAGGGGTAGAAAAAGTAATTTTTTATTAGTTATCGGACTCGCTAACCGAGGGTTCCGTTCCGATTTCTGAAAAAAGTGTGCTATTTAAAGACATTCACATAGAATAATTTCAGATTTTTCTCTATGCAAACTTCGGAGATAAGGACGGAGATAATTACGGTATTTTTTTTACATTTTCATCAAAAATCGAAAACTTCATCCTAAAAAAAGAAAAATGTTTGAGAATGTGCAAACAGCGCTCTTTCATAATTATACCCCACATGCCCTAGTAGTCCCTGTTGCAAAAAAAAAAATCTTTCTTATTTGCAAAATAGTTGGACAAACGTCATTTAAAACTGTTCCCAATTTCAAGTTGATAGCATTAGTAGTTCTTGAGATATCCAGCTGTGACAGACAGACAGACGGACAGACAGACTGAGTCGCACCATAAGGATTCCTTTTGACGGGGTCATCGCCCGTAAGTCACGCGAGCCGCGGTGACCTTATTTGTCTATTGTACATTTTCAAGTATTTTTTTACGAGAAACTATATGTATTTTACAAAAAAAAAAATACCTTAACTAACTAACTTTTACTATGGTACCAAACTTGAAATCGCAAAAAAAAAATCTGCTGTTCAGTACATTTATGTTCGCATAATTCGTCAAAATGTAGGGAACAGCTGATTTTTTTTCGCGATTTCAGGTTTGGCCCTATAGTAAAAGTTGTTCATAATGATGAGTACAATGACCCCTTAAAAGATTGCCACTGTTTACACTTACTCCCTGTATAATACTAGTTAGGATGTTAGGATATCATGGAAGAAAGTCCCAAACTCTTTTTACCTGTGTGGCAAGATCATCTGCCTGGCGTAGAGTTGAGATAACTTGCTGTGTGAGAAAGGTCGGCGTGATGTCTGTCACTTGCTCCTTGATTATGCCTCCGAAAGCGTAGCAAACCCTGGAAAAATGGGTAATATTAAAAAAAAAAAATGGTTACATTTTTGACAAGAATATGGAATTATACCAATGATGTATCAACCTTTCTGAGACGCCCTTGCGTATAGTAACGGACAGCTAGTTCAGTGACGTATTTTTGTTTTTGTTAGTAGGCACGAAACAGACTGAACTGACTTCTTGCTGAACTGGGCCTTTTTGGCGCAGCCGTGAGGCACACATTCCCGCTGTCCCGCATCGCTCTTGTTATTGTTGTCGCATATGTTTTTTTTTTAATTAAGTACCTATTGTTATACCTATGTTGTGTGCCTTTTAGTCTGTGTTAAATAAATGTATTTTCTTTCTTTTTTTCTAACACAAGTATTTTGAAAATTATGTAAAGGCTCGGCTACACGCATCGACTTGCATCGCAAACAGTTTTCCAACCATCCTCACTATTTTACCAGCAAACTGTTTGCACGGTGTAATGTTGCATGTTTGTGCAAATCGCAACTTGCACAAATAAGAGTGAGCGTGCGTCTCTCAGCTAGATTTTATAACGAAACCTTTGATTTTCTACAAGAATGTAGTCTTAGTATAAATAAATAAATAATAAATAAATATCCTTGGACATTTCACACAACGCCATCTAGTCCCAAGCTAAGCAACCTAATGCTTGTGTTATGGTAACGAGATGGCTGTTATACTACTTATATACATTTTTTTTTGTAAATACATACATATTATAGATAGAAAAACACCCAGACTCTATATATACAAGTGTTAGTTTTATAGCACTTTAGGGCCTGTTTCACCACCTACGATTAAGTTCATATTAACTTACTTGGTAGATAATTTCTCGTCGTTTACGTGTGTCAAGAGAGTGTGCTGTTCCGTGTTTTTATTCGTTTTCAAAGTAAATAATCGCCATCATTATGCCGAAAGTAATTAAAAGTACTGGCAGAGAAGTTTTCAGCAAGGAACTCCATTGATAGCTGAATGAAAGTTACTAACACTTAGCGCCATCTGCGATTCTACGCGGAACTAATTTGACAGTTTTCATCCTCATTCAAATGTAGCATATAATTTGTAAATAAATCTTCTACTAACATAATTTTTACGTAACTTATAAAATCAACACACAAAACTCAAACTCAAAGCAGTTATTTCAATTAAACCAATTACAGGCACTTTTGAATTGTCAAAGAGTCGGTCAGTAGGTAAGTCAGAAAGTTGAAGCTAGTTGCCCATTCCAAAACGTAGATGTATGGAGAAGAACGGGCAAGAAACTCCACGGACACTCTTTTAAATCAAAATATGGTTACAAAATATTGGTTACATCATTCATGTTGAAATTATACATGTGAGAACGCTGAACGTTAAAAGCGTCCGTATTAAAAAAAAAAAATAAAAAAAAACTATTCAAAATTAAAATTAAAATAAGCCGTGGCAGCTAAGGTATGACCAGCCTCCACCAACAGCGCCCGTTCACGAACCTGACGTATGGATTCGTTAAATGATCCAACACACGCGCCACCATCAGCGAGGCATTAGAGTGAGCATGACACACTCTCAGCCGCCAGGGCAAATGCTTGCGATGCTTGTCAATGAAAGGGTAATTAATAATTCAATCAATCTGCCTAGCCTTTTCCCAACTATGTTGGCGTCGGCTTCCAATCTAACCGGATGCAGCTGAATACCCGTATTTTACATGGAGCGACTGCCTATCTGACCTCCACAACCGATACCCCTTGGTAAGACTAGTTATCAGACTTTCGGGCTTCTGACGATCCGTAACGACTGTCAAAGACCCACGAATGACAGCCTGCCGGGACCAACGGCTTAGCATGCTTTCCGAGGCACGGAGGAGTCTCGATATGTAAAGATGGTCATCCATCCACGGAGCAACACCGGCAAGCGTAGCTTAACCTGAACCTTGCGGCTGTTATTTTTTAGCCACAAGCTCATCGAAAGGCTAATAATGAGTAAATACCTGTTAACGTTGTGGCAGACGCGCGGGATAAGTTTGGCGAGGTAGTGCATGTCCTTCCAGTCGGGCGGGTAGCGCTCCGTCGAGAGAGCCACCGCATAACTATACGTTCTGCCGTCACCTACAAATAATAATAATTATAGTTTATTTGTCGAAATTCGAAGACATGTGACATCTACCAACCCGCACTGGGGCCGCGTGGTGGATTACAGACCACTCCCTCTCACTGAGACGAGGCCTGTGTATCAGCAATGGGAACATTGTCTGGGGTCGCGGGTTGTTTGGAAAAGATACCGTGGCCCTGGCATAGGCAACTGAAGGAACACGGGTGAGTTTTAGTCAGTAAAAGTCTGACACGCCCTTCCGCTCCCCCCAGAGCGGGAGAAGTTATTTGACGATTTCCCATCCACAAAAAAAAGGGCTTATTATGCTTAGCAAAATGTTTAAACAAATATCTATTATCTATCTCTATGTGTTAAAGGAGATAGATGCGCTTGAGCTCGGCCGTTGTGGGTACAGGCACAGAATAATATAGCTACAGTAGGGCAGTGACCTTGAATTAATTACCTACAGCTGCTCGGTAGATAAATACGTGTATAGTTAGTGCAATCCACGAAGACGTGCCCCACTCTTCTTCCTAACCGCTTAAGTGTAAGTGTGCACCATTCCGCTAGTGTTTTAGTTTTGTCCATACACACTAATTGCAGGTAATTAACTATAGGTATAGGTAATTAATACAACACACACTTGTACAATGTTCCACACTTGTACTGTAAGCGATAAGGAAGAAGAGTGGGGCGCGTCTTCGTGGATTGCACTAACTATAACTGCCGCGCACTCGAGCTGTTGCGTACTGGTTTAGACTGAAAATTAAAAGTGCGTTGTTTCGGCCATTTTCTATGAATATAAGGGTCAAAACCAAAATTTTGGATCATTTCATCTGTGTTATTTTTATGTCACAATAACATAAAAGTAACATAAAGGAAAATAAGGGCTGTGTTCATGATGTAAGAGAAAAACAGTCAAGTATTTTATAATTATTTTTATTCATGATAAAAATGTAACAATCTGAAAGATTGACATAACAAAAGTCTCACTTCGACGCCTAAAAGAATAACTACAATGCTGTTAAAAAAACATTTAAGTTTTTGGTCTAAGCTTTTACGTGATCTTAATTTTAAAATAACAGGTAGTCACTTCAATGTGGGCTACCGATGGTAGTACCGATTAATCTTTTCATTTTCTTTGGTTAATTTTCTGTATTTCTTCTGATATTTTCTTTGGTATTTTTTCGAGGTTCACACTTTCTACTTCTTGCTTGTTGTCAGTATTTTTTTTAATTCCTCCAGTACTTTCGTCTGGTCTCCTTCTCTTTGTCTGATAGCTCTACTATATTTTTTTTTTGTAGAATTTTTTGCTCTGGTCAAAATTTTTCTCCTGCATTCGATTCTATTTTTCGGGATCGTTATTTTTTAGCCGCTCTAGATACATTTTCTGCCTTTCTGCAACCGATAAAGGCATATTATATTATCTGTAAACCAAACACTTTGAGTTTAGCAGGTTTCGATAAATCCGATATTTCTGATAAACTAGCTGACCCGACCAACAAGACAAATCCAATCGGTCCAGCGGTTCTTAAGTCATAAATGTGAAACTGAACCGAATTTGTTTTATATACTTACAATGTGTTTGGTTAACGGTTACCGATACTAAAAGGGCATATTATATACAATTTTTTTATCGACAAATCTAATTTTATAAAAAATCCTAACCCAACACCCCGCTAATGGCGGCCATTTTTAACGGCTGCATTAGGGAATGTGCAATAAAATGCTTATATCTTTGAATCTAAAAAACCTACAGACGTCCAAATGACTTAATTGTAAAGGTAGACGTTGAGGCTATGGAAAAACTAAATAAAATAAAAAAATAGTCAAAAAAACATACAAAAACACGAAACTTTACACAAAAATAACTTCTTTTTTTTACATTTTTTACTTTTTCGCAAAAACAACCTTTGAATTTTGCATGTGAAATTATGTTTAACCAAAAGTATTTGAGTCAGTCTACAAAATGATATCAAAATAATGACAACATAACAATTATTGATAACATAAGTAGGGAATATAAATCTTTATATAAAAATCAAATTTTACTTAATTAACTTAACTGATTCCGTGCAGATTCCTCGAACGAACGAAATCTAACGAATCTGTACGAAATCTAACTTAGAGAGATGTATTGATGAATTTTATGGTTAAAATTATGGAAATACATAATTATGTTTTATTGCCGCGTATCATATTTTGATCAAGACACAACCTGACACGGACCTGCAAATTCCAAAAAACCCAAAAAAAAAAAAATTTCGCGGGCTACCACTGCGCATCCTCCTTAGTTTAAAGGTACCTATTTAGTTAATTTTCACTAAGTTTTCATTAGTTGCCACTTTGCCAGAGGTTTTCTTAAAATAAATGCATTAAGTATTATACAATAAATTTTGTTAGTATCGGTAACCGGTAACCAAACATATTGTAAAGATAAAAATATTTATTAACCGTTCTTACAAAAAGTACATGCCTGTGTTTGTGAATACACCTTAATGCAATTTTTAAATAACGTGACATAAAAATGTAACATAAAGGAAACATGGACGATGTTTTTGAAGTGTTTCATTTCAATTCAAGACACACTATTCACTTAATGATTACAGCTCCTAAGCGACTGAATAGCACAAACAAAATAGTTTTCAGATAATAAGATTAAGATCAAACATACTTACATGTTATTTTTTTATGAATTTTCAAGAGAAACCACTAAATGTTTATTTGTCGCTCCACACGCACAACACCTTTCGACTTTCTTGACACAAGATTATGACTGCCGCGCAGAAATTGGTGGTGTAAATGGCGTGACATTTCCGTCAATGTTCCCAGTAGTAAGTTTAAAAAAAAGTATTTTATTGGAAAATAACGCGTTACTTAAAGGAATAACATAAATGAACTCTTTTTGAGACGCATTGTTTTTATTTTTTTAAATTATTACATATAATTGTTACTACATATAAGTTGCCTAGATATTGAGTGATTTACGCACACTTCGTTATGCTGGATACTATGTTCAATAAATAAAACCCTTTTCGAAGTTTTTGCGGTTTCAAACATTGAAATCGATAGTTGGACACAGGTTTTTTGAGGGAGAATAATATGGTATTTTCCATTCCGTTTTATTATTTTCATAATATTTCGTAAAGTATAACTGAACCACCAACTAATAAATTAAATATGAATTTAAGGTAGTATTCCGCTATGAAATCCATTTTTTAAAATAACATTACCATTACAGAATTTTTTGAGGAATAAGGAAAAGTCGGTGGACATGAAATTGTTATGAAATTGTACAAAATTTTGGTTTTGACCCATAAACTACTGTATCATTATTATACTGTGGTACACACGGCTACACATCAAGCTATTCATTTCCAGTTTACACTGACCTCTCATTGTAAGGAAATCCTATACAATGCGAGATCAGCTTATACTGGAAATGTATAGCTTGATCTGTACCCGTGCGTACAGTTGCCTATGTTACCTTGCACTCCAACAGATCTGAGCGGCAGAAGCGTGGCGGCGACGGGCGACTTGGACGAGATGCGCTTGAGCTCGGCCTGCTCGGCCGGCGTGCTGGCGTTGGCCACGCGGCCCAACAGCGCGTGCGACTTCACGCACATCGACGCGTACTCCACCATTATTTTGACTATAACCTGTGGAGGAAATGTGTCAATATGAACTTCATTGTTTATAGGAGATGAGTGGGAGAGAGGAGCTGGTGGCTAAGTAATAACAGCCGCAAGGGTCGATGCATCAGGTTAAGCTACGCTTGCCGGGGTCGGTCTGTGGATGGGTGACCATCTTTACATACCGAGACTCCTCCGTGCCTCGGAAAGCACGTCTGTCATTCGTGGATCTTTGACAGTCGTTACGGGTCGTCAGAAGCCCGAAAGTCTGACAACCAGTCTTACCAATGGGTATCGTATTACCCAGTTACTGAGTTGTGGAGGTCAGATAGGCAGTCGCTCCATGTAAAGTAATGGCAGATTGATTATTTATAGGAGATAAAGCGTACAGTCCGCGAGTCGTAAGCTGAGCTTTGCAATTGTGTGAGTGATCACAAAAATGGTACGAGAGCCCATGACCAAAATTTTTGTCTTATCGTTTTACGTAAGGCAAAATCTTCAATCGTTTTACGTTTTACAACGATGCGACATGATTTTGGTCATGGCCTCTCGTTCTAATAGAACAAAAGCCGATTGCCAAAAAGCAGTATAAACTGGTTTTAAACCAAGCAAAGGGCGAATCGCGCTCAATACCGGACGTCACGCCTACACTATCTATGTGCACTCACAAATGCAAAGCTCAGCTTAAACCTCGCGGACTGTACGTGTGTTCGGGTCGGTAGTAATTTGTTAAGCAACGAAGCCGACCCGAAGCAATTACTTCATGTATTTGGCTTTCATTCAATTCTGTGATCTCAATCAAAATATGATTCTCGACAATAACAAATATTGATTTATTATAACCATAAGAATCATCAATACATCTCAAGTTAGATTTGTCGCGGTTTGGTCTGATTTCCCAGATCAGACTCCATATCATAATATATAATTCTTCTGTACGTGTGTTTGTCACCTAACTCCTCCTAAACGACTGGACCGATTTAGATGAAATTTTGTGTGTATATTTCAATGGGTTCCTGGATGGTTTGAAACACACAATTGGACCCGGTAGGTGGCGCTGCTGTCGGGTTCTAGTATCGTTCAGACAGGACAACGTCTGTCGGGTCCGCTAGTTTACTGTAAAATAAAATAATAATAAGATGTTATCTTATGATATGTTACCTGTGTCTCGGCGAAGTCCCGCTCGGCGTAGGGCTCGTCCTGGCACAGCACGCGCACGGCGAGGCCGGGGCCCGGGAACGGTTGCCGCTCCACCAGCGCCGTGGGCAAGCCCAGCTCCACGCCCAGCGCTCGGACCTGCGGAACAAACACATCTTCAGCATCATCTCCTAGCCTTTTGTTGGTTGTTGTTTTGTTGTACCTAGTTTAGGAGCCCGGAAACCGGACAGTAATTATAACCTTTTGACCGCTTGTGTGCGACACATATTTCCGTGCCCCTACCGATCGTGTCGTATTTCTGCGACAGGGAACATGCATGACTTCGTTCTATTTTCATCCTATTAACTGTAATTTATTTTAGGTTTTTATCGATTTGTGCGCGCTGCCCCTCGCGCGGCAATTGATATTTAGCCAAGCGGTCAAAAGGTTAAACTTGGTAGTATGCATGGCTACACATCAAGCTATACATTTCCAGTATAAGCTGATCTCGCATTGTATAGGATTTCCTTACAATGAGAGGTCAGTGGCAAGAAATTTCTAATAACAGTGCGTCTTCATAAAATAAAAAATAAAGATACAAAAAACGGGCTTTTATTAAAAAATCAGGTATTTTTCATCAATTTTAGCAATAATTGTAAAATTTCTCAATAAAACGCCCCTGTATTAGCTTTCAGTTGATGGGAAATGATTTAATGAAGAAGGGGTACTCGTATTGTTTCATCGTAAAAGTTTTACCGTTTTGTTTACACAGAGGTCACAGCAGCAAAAAAAGCTTAATTATTTTTTTTAGATTTTTTAAATATTTTTTCCGTTGGTTAAATTAAGCATAGTTTCCCTTATTTCAATTTATGCACATGATGAAGACTCACACTGTATAATGGATGATAATACATGTAATATGTCGCTCTTTTACTTACACGGGATCTTTTGTACGTTTCTTGAGCGTTAATATAAGGGTTGATGTCATAGCACACATTTATCAAGTCGTGCCGGGGCTACACTATACGGACATCGCCGTTGATCATCGCGTTAAAGGGCGATAACCCTAGGTGTAGCCACCACTACGCGATAATTTGACAACGGCATTAACATTGCCGATGGACGAGGGGTGTAAATTCAATGAGCATTGACGTTGACCGTTCAATTTCAAAGGTGGCCACTCAATTCATCGCGTTGAACAACGGAACAATGACCGCGATGTTTAAAGCGTTTATGACGTATAGTGTGGCCCCCGGCATGTGAAAGGGATCATCACCGTATCGCCGCGGTTCGTGAGCTTGTCCCGAGGCGAGGCGATTACGTTACGATTCCGATTAGTGTGCGCAGAGTTTCAAACAAAGAATACTGCACGGCTCGAGTTGATACGGTGACGATCCCTTTCCGAGTTGATGTGTGCATTTTGCGATAAATAACAATAAATGTAATAAAATAATGTACTTACAAGTGAAAAGAAATAGTGCAGCTTCTGCCGCTATAGTTTTTACACACTTTAACTGAACATTTAGTCATTTTTGGGAGATGTTTTGTTGACAAGTAAGTGCTTGAGACTGACGCAAAAACAAGCGACCAAGGCTAGAATTTCCTGGTTACTGACAAGACCGGTAAAGGTACGTCCACTTATATGTCAGGTCCAGTGGTTAATTCGTTCATAGCTAAGACCTTAGGACTTGGTCTTTAACAAGCCATTAGTTTACCTCATCCTTATGAAAGTCGCGCAGAGGCTCGACGACTCTGCCGCGCTGCCTCAGCGCTCGAACCAACTCAGTATCGTTGTGGTGAGTCTTGATAGTAGCTGCGTTGTTGGAGCACAGAGATGAGGCCGACTCGATGAGGTCCGGCCTTAGTGTGCCCTGGCCTAGGAGGACTTGGTCTTCCCTGTAGATGAAAGTGATGATTTTAGTTTGAGGAATATAAACAATTTAAACGTGAAAAAAAAATAAGCGAAGTTTGTCTCGTGATTGACAAAAAATAAAAAAAAAACATTTTTAAAACGATGCTAACTTTTCGACTCTTTCATATTTGTGGTCAAGTTGCAAACGGCGCCACCATGTAAAAAAACCAAATTCCGAATTATGGCAGCGTTGCATTGGTTGTTAAGGGTTTTAGCGAATTAGGACCTCGTCTGATATGTTTCTTATACAAACAACAAGGGAGGTAATATCTTCATCCTTAATAATCAATCTGCTTAGCCTTTTCTCAACTATGTTGGGATCGGCTTCCAGTCTAACCGGATTGCAGCTGAATACAAGTATTTATCATAGAGCGACTGCATACCTGCCCCTCCACAACCCAGTTACTGGGTAACCACTTGGTAAGACTGGTTGTCCGACTTTTGCGCTTCTGACTGCCCAAAACGACTGTCAAAGATCTACAAATGACAGCGGGGAGCCGGGGACCAACGGCTTATCGTGCTTTCCGAGCCACGGAGAGGTCCCTATAAGCAATTAATGGTCACCCATCCACGAACCAACCACGGCAAGCGTAGCTTAACCTTGGATCGACTAAATAATTTTAATTAATATGTCGGATCCGGTCAATAGTAGTCAAGAAACGAATCGCAAGCGCGCCATTGGCGACATCACGTGATTTACCTACACCTAATAGCACGCTTCTACAGAGTCGTGATGTTTTAAGCTCATGGCGAGGAGGACAGTCTAGTGTCTGATCCCATCGGGGTTACTACGTCGCGGAACTGTATTCGATTCGTTGTGCTCAGTGATTGTGTTAATGTTAATTTGAAGTGATTGTGATTATAATAAGTAATTGTATCGCCCCAGTGTGTTTTCATTGCACGAAACCCGTCTTCTGCCCACATGGTGTCTGAATCCTGACAATTCAACAAATATAATAATAGACTCACTGCAAGTTAAGATCATGCACGGCCTGCTCGGCGATGCGTATGAAGACGTCACCGATGATCTTGCGCTTGTCTTCGGGCGCGGCTGTGTGGCACAGCAGCGGCGTGTGGCGCGCGCGCCCGCCCGCCTCGCGCACCACTGTGCTGCCTTGGCGGAACTGACGACAACGAGGATGTTATGCTGTTTGTTTGTTAAGGGGACTACAGGAGACGCCCTGTGGGGCAGGAATCGAGAGCCGATTCCCAGCCACCGTAGGCGCGGGATTGCGGACGGCGAGTAGTGGGTAGCTCGCCGTCCGGTAAGGACCAGCAGTGCTATTCTGTACAAATCTTACCGTGAAAACTTAAGTGAAGTGAGCGTGGAGTGAGCTGTCAATAGTGTAAATCCCTCGCGTCAGGTGGAATGACAACTCACTTCACCTAGGTTTTCACGGTGAGATTTGTACAGAAGAAGCAATTATCTATTAACAAAAAATCCGGTCAAGAGCGAGTCGGATTCGCGGACCGAGAGGGTTCCCTTTCGATTTCTAAAAAAGTGTGCTATTTACAGATATCGTTTTATTTTTCCTGTAATCTTTACATAAACTTCTATCACATAGAATAATTTCAGATTTTTGTCTATGCAAACTTCAGAGATGCGAGGAACGGTATTTTTTTACATTTTTCATCAAAATTTGAAAAAAAAATGTTTGAGAATATGCAAACATCGCTCTTTCATATGATACTCCACATTTACTTCGAATTTTTAAGACCCCCTTTCCGTCCCTGTTGATATATTCAGCTGTGACAGACGGACAGACAGACTGAGTCGCACCATAAGGGTTCCCTTTTACCATTTTGGTTTAGGTTTTAAAATCATCATACCTGATGAGTCGCATTGACCACGTGTAGACGAACGCCGAGCTCTCTGAGACACCTCTCCACTTTAGCGCTTTCGTTCTTACGCATGAAACCTGCAAATAAAACAAAGTCATACAAGATATTCACAGTAATGGCCGATTGATTTACTGCACAATTTTGAACAAGAGCCAAATAAATAGCTAGTAGTTTTTAATAGAAAAATATGACTTTGTTTGACACTGCAAAAGATATAATCTGTGTTATTGTTGTCAAAAAGGGCATTAACCATTTAGAGCATTTTGAGCCAAACATTGTCTTACACGATGTATGTTTTTTTTTTTAATTTTGCCCCAGTTAAAGTTGGTATGTCATTTTTAATTTTGCCTCAGTTAAAGTTGGTATGTCATTTTTACTAAATGTTCGCAAAAAAAAAAAACATACTTCGTATAAGACATGTATGGCTCAAAATGCTCTAAACGGTGTCAACTATCATGCCCTTATGGCTTTGCACCCTGCTTCCAAAGAGTGTATATCAGAGTTGGAGATTCTAGTAGCTTAGAGCATGGCGATTCTGGGGAGACTCTTCAAGTCTCCCACAGTATTGTGAAGAAATAAATGTAGTTAATTAAACGTACCATTATCAATGTGTAAGGCGATGACCTGATCTTCGCGGAGAGCGGTTCTAAGTAACGCCGCGCACACGGTGGAGTCTACCCCACCGCTTACTAACACCTGTCAGACGAAACAATGCTTTTTAGGGATTTTTTTTCAAGTGAGTTGTGAGGTTTAACAAAACTTACTAAGTCAAGTAATGGTGCCGATTCTGTTGTGCACAAACTAAACTCAATTTAGGCTATTGCTAACTTTTTCTTTCTAATAAAACAAGAAAGAGATGGACGTAAATTAGAGCTGTCAATTTAGTTGAACTAATATTTCCATACAGATTTAGGCGATACGTAAAAACATGTCGACTAAAAACACGGTGAAGCACAAGGCGTAAACTAGTTTGACATCTCTAACTGAGTTCATAGCTATAGCCGTCCTTTTCTCGCGCTGCCTGTTAGTAAAAGATAGCGAGTCTCTAATTATGGTTTAGTATCGGCACCAATGTCAATCAATCTGCCTAGCCTTTCCCTAACTATGTTGGGGTCGGCTTCCAGTCTAACCGGATGCAGCTGACTACCAGAATTTTTTTACATGGAGCTACTGCCTATCTGACCGCCACAACCCAGTAACTGGGTAATACGCTACGTACAATAAGCGGCCTTATCGCTTTCTGCGATCTTTTCTTGCGAATTCTTCGTTTTTGTTTCACTTAGTACGAGGCGAGGTGTGAACCGAAGTATGAAAAGACGCGGAAAAATGCTAAACGAACTTAGCTTCGTTTCGCTTCGTTCTCAGTGTGGAATGCGCTTTACAGTAATAACTACTGTTAGTCGTCGAGTTGTTGAGCTCCTTAAATCCCAAGTTGAGTTGAGCTACACGATCTGACTGGACATCACTCAAATGTGTATGGTTCTTACCTCAAAAGACCATTTCAGACTACATATCGTCCTCACATGATCTGATCAAGATTATGTCTGGACTTTAACAGACTGACCCCTGAGTTTGTTTCGCCATTTCTTCTCAGGGTAGTCAGATAGGAAATGTCGACTCCATCTTGCTTATTTTTTTTTTTTTTAATATGACTTGTAAAAGTGGTTCCGATATCCTATTTACAGAATAAACAATATCATTTCAATTTATTTATAATATAATTATAACAAACCATTTATTTCAGGCGACACATGCTTATATGTACGTGTGTGTATGTATGTGTAGTTATATTTACTCACCAGAACTTTATTATCCCCGACGGTCTCCCGTATGAATTGTATGCAGGCGTCGCGACGTGAACGCAGCGTGAACGAGCGCGTCAGGCCCGCGATGTCAAACAGGAAGTTTGACAGCATCTGCTTGCCTTTGGGCGTTAGATCCACCTGAGAAGAAAATATGCAAGCAAGTTTAAAAGAGTTTTACAGTTCGCGTCAAGTAAGTTTGCCGCTCTGAAGAAGGCTACAAATGACTGCGCAGTAGTAAAACAGCAGCGCGCCATGCGATGCGCGTGCGCATCGGAAATGCTGGTTTCAGAGCGGCAAATGTTTTTGACAAGATAGATCAAGTCATAGCCCTTGAAGAATTTTATAGATGTCAAAAACGTCAGTAGGTATGTGAAAATTCTAAAGTTACCAAAATACTTTCGAGTGTTGAGTCGTGTTCAGAATTTATTCGAAGCGTCGTCTAAGCTAAGAATATGGACAGTTATACAAATGGTTTAAACACTTATATAATTACTAGCTTTTGCCCGCGGCTTCGCTCGCGTTTATTTTAGAATTTGACAATCAATTCGGCTTGTAATAATATAATTCAATCATGATTCGAAAGACACGTGGCGCCATCTATTATCATAAGAACGTTATTGTTGTTTTTCTCGGGAACAATACATTTTTCGACATGAAAGGTACCCTTTTTTTTTCAGGGTGGGAAATCAAATAACTTCTCCCGCTCTGGGTGGAGCGGAAGGGCGTGTCAGACTTTTACTGACTAAAACCCACCCGTGTTCCTTCAGTTGCCTATGCCAGGGCCGCGGTATCCTCTTCAAACAACCCGCGACCCCAGCGGCATGAAAGGTACCCTGAGTCCGTTTCTGTACACCTGACAACGTACATGCAAAATTTCAGGATGATCGGCTCAGTCGTTTAGGCGTCAAAAGGTAACAAACAAACTTACTTTCGCATTTATAATATTAATTAAGATGTGCATCATGTTAACAGGTCCCAGAAAAACACTAATTTGTATAGTAAGATTCAATATTAACTTCAATTTCTGGATTAAGTGAATCAGTGGTCTAATGATTGATTGATCAGAATACCAACCATCAACCAATTGAATGGAATTTGATAACACTCTTTCAGGATTTGGTTGTGGGTGGCATTAATCTATATAAATAAAAAGAGCAGTCCTGACTGATTGACTCATCTACGCCCAGCCCAAACCCTTGGACCTAGAAAGCTGAAATTTTGCACAGAGGTTCCCTTTATAATGTAGACAAGGAATAAATAAAATAAATAAATAAATATCCTTGGATATTTCACACAACGCCATCTAGTCCCAAGCTAAGCAACCTAATGCTTGTGTTATGGTAACGAGATGGCTGATAAACTACTTATATATTTTTTTTTTGTAAATACATACATATTATAGATAGAAAAACACCCAGACTCGGAACAAATACTTGTAGGTCGTACAAATATTTGTTCTGTGCGGGAATCGAACCCGCGACATGCTGCGCAGCAGTCAATCGCTCAACCACTGCGCCAACCGTGTCGTCAAAGGAAAGGAATAAGGAAGGAATTCCCGGTAGTATGTTCCCGTGGGATATTTCCCGACATCCACGCGGGCGAAGCCGCGGGCAAAAGCTACCTAGTTTATAATATTTATAGTAGCGCGTACTCGATGATGCGGTCTACGATGATGTCCGCATGACAGAAGCGACCTACAAGGTGTAACTTAAATATCACAGAACCTCATAAGGGTCATTGAATAAATAAATATCTTTATTTCCCAATAAATACTCATTCCACACTCATTGTACTCATCAGTATGAACAACTTTTACTATGCGACCAAACCTGAAATCACGAAAAAAATCAGATGTTGCCTACATTTATGTTAGCATAACTCGACTAAATGTAGGGAACAGCAGATTTTTTGTCGCGATTTCAGGTTTGGTCCCATAGTAAAAGCTGTTCATAATGATGAGTTCAGTGACCCCTTAAGAGGTTGTGCGTTATTTAATTTACAGCTTGTATATACCCCTTAGCGTCAGTGCACACCAAGAGCAGAGCAATTTCTGAAACTATTGAAAAATTATTCTTATGACAATTCGATACATTGTAAAATTAAATACACGTCCAAACTCATGCATGCTGGAGCATGCATGAGTTTGGACGTGTATCAAGTTTGGTCGTGTATTTAATTTTGCAATGTATGGAATTGTCAGATTAATTTTTCAATAGTCTCAGAAAATGCTCTGCTCTGCTCTTGGTGTGCGCTGACCCTTAAAGGTGAGAACAAAGGGAAGTTTCCGCATATATTTACCTCAGGGTGGAACTGCACGCCGTACAGTCGCATCTGCTCGTTGTAAATGGCGGCGATGAGATGGTTAGACGACTGTGCGCCGACACGGAATCTATCGCCGACCTTCTGCACGCTGTCGCCGTGTGTCAGAAGTACTGGCTGCAGCTTTTCTAGACGACTGGTGCAGAAAATAAAGACATATTGGTCAAAAAGATATAAGTAATGGAGAGAAAAACAACATAAATCAAAATTCTAATTTCGTAGTTGTTTTCGTGACCTACGGTGTGCTGATTTAAATTTTTAAAGTGAGACAATAATCGCTATTTTTAATCTTATACTGTTCTATTATGGTCCATGGGTGACCATCGATACATACCAAATCCCCTCCGTGTCTCGGAAAGCACGTTAAGCCGTTGGTCCCGGCTGTCATTTGTGGATCTATGACAGTCGTTACGGTTCGTCAGAACAGAAGCCCGAAAGTATGGCAACCAGTCTTACCAAGGGGTATCGTATTTCCCAGTTACTGGGTTGTGGAGGTCAGACAGGCAGTCGCTCCATGTAAAATACTGGTATTCAGCTGCATCAGGTTATACTGGAAGCCGACCCCAACATAGTTGGGAAAAGGCTAGGCAGATTGATTTTTGACTCATCTACTATTTAATGAACTTGAAGAACTGCATTTTTGTATGGCAGTGTTTAAGACTCCTAGGTAATGGCTATACAGAAATAAGTTCCACTCTTTAGCTGTACATAAAATGAACTTACATACTCTCAAAAACTTAATAACAGTTTTGAATCAATCTGATTGTTATTCAGATCAATCCGATTCGAATAAGTCTGGTCCTCGTGGGATTGCCAAAGTCCTTCCATGCATCAGATATTTTTCTTCGCAGTATTATCAACTCACTTGAACAGCGGGCACGTGGTCTCGACTTCGACCTCGTACTGTCCGTCCTCGCGCGCCTCCTTACGCAGCACCGAGCCACCGAACTCCTTGTTCAACATCTGCATGCCGTAGCATATTCCTGCACAACAAATGGGTAGTTTTAGAAATTTTCGAACCTAAAAAACTATTTCGAAAGGGAAAAAAAAGTTAATTGTTAGGCTGTAACTTTTCCGATGATAAAAACCGGTCAAGAGCGAGTCGGACTCGCGTACCGAGGGTTCCGTTCCGATTTCTGAAAAAGTGTGCTATCACATAGAATAATTTCAGATTTTTCTCTTTGCAAACTTCGGAGATAAAGGGGGAGGGGGACGGTATTTTTTTTTTTACATTTTTCATCAAAAGTTGAAAACTGTGCGGCCTAAAAAAAATTTAAAAATGTTTGGGAATGTGCAAACAGCGCTTTATCATATGATACCCCACATGCTCTAGTAGCTCTACTTTGAATTTTTAAGACCCTGTTGCAAAAAAAAATATAAATATTTCTATTTCTTTCTTATTTGCAAAATAGTTGGGGAAACGTCATCTAAAACTGTTATGTACCGATGTTTTGAATGAAGATAATCGGCATAACTCTAAAAACAAGTTCTCTTACCCCCCCCCCCCCCCCCCCAAATTCATAAATAGCTATTTTAGCGGGATGCGCTGTGCCCGCCAAAATTCATTTTTTTTTTTGGGTTTTTTGCAATTTGCAGGTCCGTGTCGGGTTGTATCTTGATCAAAGTATGATACGCGACAGTAAAACATATGTATTTATATAATTTTTACCATAAAAATCATCAATACATCTCTCTAAGTTACATTTCGTGCAGATTCGTTAGAATTCGTTCGTTCGACGAATCTGCACGACGGGGGTAACAGGGAAAAGGGGTTACAGTATAAGTTACAAGAGATACCGATGTTCGAATTGTTACGTCAATCAACCGCGACTTTAAAAGATCCAAGTCGTAATAATTACATGAAATAAAATACAATAAACAAAACATCGGTCAGTACAATATGCGACCATGGTCACACGAACTGACTAATATTTAATTGGAACCGGATTCGAGTCCACACGCACATACAAGTTGTTACTGCGATAAAATTGTACGAGAAATTATTAAAACAGAGAAACCTGACTTTTATTAAGCTAATTTGGTGTTGACAATTGTTTTAACGAGTCGCATGCCGTAATTACAAACACAATTAAAAAGCCATTGTGTCTCGCGTGGATCCACGTTCCGGCGCTTCATACGAAGGGTTAGCATACATACTGGTTGAAAATTGAAAATGAAAAATTTTCACAAGTAATATCTTAACAACTAGTGATTGGAGCCTCCTTTTAAGCAAATAACCCTGTGTTAGGAGACTCCGCTATTCCAATAACAATTAGTTTAATTTACTTGCTTTCTATAATAATTTAAACTGGTTATTAAGGCTATTTTTGTTCTAAAAGCTATATAGAAATGTATGCAGGAAACATAAAATTATTACTTAGCTATTTTTGCAGATTTCCGCTGAATATGCGAAACAATATTTATCTTATTCATTTTAAATGTAATAATAACTTTTTTTTATTCGTTTTCATCAAGTCCTTTATTTCTTTCAATTATGTAATTATAGGCCCGTAAATAGAAGTCATTCTCTATACCGGCGAGCGTGTATGTCCTAATCACAAATGCATATGAACGAGGACAAAGCCAAAAGAGTGTGTAAGCTTAAACATGTGGCTTTCTGTAGTTTCTGCTGGAAAAACCATTAGGTACCCTCCTTGCAGTCGAGTAAAAAGAACTTAGTTTGTGCTACTAACTATACTCATCGGTTTAGGTAATTAAATAAAGGTAAACAAAAAAAAAACAAGTGTCAGGTTAACCGAATAAACGTAATAGGTACAACGTCGTCATGCAACGACACAGTTGTTCTCATCAATTTAGCAACATTATACAACAAATTATAAAGTTGCTAAATTGAAGAGTACAACTGTAGCATGATGACTGAAGTGACAGGTATTATGTTTAGTCGGTTAACCAGACACGTGTTTGTTTTTTTTTTGTTTACCTTTATTTAATTACCTACGCCGATGGAGTATACAGTACATTAAGTTTTTTCCACACATAAATAATGCATGTGCCGTGTTATCTCTCAGCCACCTGGGTTGACTGGCAAAGAATGCCTAAGGCATTAAGTCCGCCTTTGTAGGTATATAAAGTTGCTAAATTGAAGAGTACAACTGTAGCATGATGACTGAAGTGACAGGTATTATGTTTAGTCTGTTAACCAGACACGTGTTTGTTTTTTTTTTTGTTTACCTTTATTTAATTACCTACGCCGATGGAGTATACAGTACATTAAGTTTTTTCCACACATAAATAATGCATGTGCCGTGTTATCTCTCAGCCACCTGGGTGACTGGCAAAGAATGCCTAAGGCATTAAGTCCGCCTTTGTAACTATTATGTTGAATAAAGTTTAATAAATAAACCAACTGACCTAACACAGGCAGGCCGATCTTGAATATATCGGAGTCGTATCTCGGCGCATCCTCAGCGTACACGGAGTTCGGTCCGCCAGATATGACGATAGCGCGGTACCCAGCCTCCTTCAGATGGTACGCTGGCGTATCCAGCGGCAGGATATCCGACTCCACGCATAGCTCGCGGATGCGACGGTCTATTACCTGTGGAAATTGTTTATGGTTAATTTTTTAAACATCACGAGAACCAACATTTCGAAGACGTGACATTTTCATGTCCAGTTGAAAATCAACCCGCATTGGGCCCACGTGGTGATTTAAAGAAAGACAGAAAGAAAAATGCGTTTATTGGCATTACAGCAAAAACGGCCCGCTGCGTCTTTACATCATGTACTTTGTGGAAACTCCGCATAAGGTTTTGGTCGGGTATAGTTAGCCTCCGCATAGGCTTTCAACATTTCTAACTACTAAATACACCCGAGTTGGAGTATCAAAATCGAACCTAATCTGTCCGAGTCGCGATGACTAAAGTCCCGAGCTGTTGCTACTAAATATACCCGAGTAGCGGTGTTTTGGTAAGGTATACATTTCAAATTCAAATTCAAATCTTTATTGCTGAACACAGTACATATTATATTTCAGATGTTAGTGAATGCGCAGTTCATTGTGTCCTACCAATTTAGGCATGCAAAATTTTCTATCTCAAATCAAAATTTACAATTTAATCAAATAAAAGATACAGTCACCATATCAAACAAAAACAAAATAAATTAAATTAGTTTAGCGTGTATGTCACATATTAACACCGTAGCGTCAACACTTAAAATAATCACAAAATTAAAATAAATTAAATTAAACAAATAAATTATAAATTATGAAAATCGGACTTAAAAAGTATCTACCATAAGACTATTTTACACATATTTTTTTGTCTGTCAGGTACTCACTTACTTTGTAATACGTCTTACTTATCAGCAGATTATTTAACTGTCTTTTAAATATATTAAAATCGTTACAGTCTAATAAACATTTAGGCAGTTTGTTATACAGGGTGTTTGGTGCATCGTTTGCCAAATTGAATTGGCCGAAAGAAGAGGTCATTTGCTATCGCTTCAGGCTCAAGTACTCATTTTTGGCCACACCGGTTTTTTTATTACAACTTTCTAATTTTTATTTTGAAAAAATCCAAAACTCAGCATTAAAGCTTAAATTAAAAAAAAAGTTTTAAGTGTAGTCGTCAAATTTCATTTTTATTTACATATGTACTGTTGTATGGCTCTATCAAATTTAAAATTACTTGCCAGTTACATCTAGTTTTTTTTTAATAAATCACAAAGTTTTTGGAAAAATAAAAAATGAACTTAAAACTCAACTTTAAATAGCTATAAAAAAAAAACTAAAAGCGATCGGGATCTTCGAATTATTTTAAAAAGTTCTCTAGTCTATCCCCTTTCCAACGGTATGCAATGTGTTTAAAAAATGTTTCAGTAAGTTCACTAATACGCTAAGTTTGTGTATCGGGACGCACCATCAAACTATTGCATATTCGGGATAAATAAGTGTTTTCGCGTAAACAATACATACGAAGCAGGTAAAGCCTGCTATCTCCCTCCTACACAGTAGAATTCATTATCTGTCTCTTTTTGTTATTGGGTTGGCCGCAAATTGGTTAAGTTTGTTAGTCGTTATTTGACTGTCTCTGAAAACTAACCCCTTGTTGTTGTTGTGTTATTTTCTGTTACTGTTATTTTCTGTTACTGTTAATTTCTGTTACTGTTATCTTTTCATTGAGTTTTGTGGGTGTTTGTGTTAACTTTCGTGATTTTTTTTGTGTTACAATATGGCTACATTCTCTAATGAAGAATACGCTGATATTTTGATGGCTTATGGAAGAGCCGATGGTGTTGCTCGCGAAGCACAAAGAATTTATCAGGAACGCTTTCCCAATAGACGATTGCCTTCCCGCCATACTTTCCAGAACACTTATCGACGCTTACGTGAGACTGGTAATTTGACTGCTAGTGAACCAAGAGGGATTGTAGTGCGTCATAATGTTGACGTAGATGAACAGATTCTGGCACTGTTTGAAGAAGATCCCACTAGAAGCATAAGAAATGTAGCTGCATTACTGGGAATTTCGATCTGGAAAGTATGGCGAGTACTTCGCCAAAATAACAAACATGCTTTCCATTACACTCCGGTGCAAGGTACGTAATTTTTAAATTAATAGACTCACAACCGTAGGCGCTAACGTAGATTGCGAACCCTTTCTAGCTTTACCGCGTACCCGACGCAGCAGCAGGTAGCGGCTTTGACGTCACTCTGCCAGATGTCATAAACCTTCAGCGGTCAGGCCATTGTCTTTTACATTGTACTGCCCGTACTTTTTACAAACAATAAAAAAAAATCTTGCGAGAAAGTAATGCATTCTTACGCGTATTTTATTTGTTGTAGGTCTCGAGAATCAAGACTTTGATAACCGTGTCCAGTTTTGTCGTTTTTTACTGCATTCAGACGTGGATAATCCGGTCTTTTTAAAAGGAATTCTGTGGACGGATGAGTCCAAATTTACTAAAGAGGGAATCCTCAATTTACATAACTTACACCACTGGACAGCAAAAGATCAAAACCCACGCGTAAAACGACAAAGGTCATTCCAGAGACGATTTAGTGTGAACGTTTGGGCAGGAGTCATTGCAAATCATGTAATTGGACCACACTACTTACCTGACAACCTGAACGGGGATAATTACTTAGAATTTCTGCAAACAGAGTTGCCCTTATTATTAGCTGATTTGCCAATTTTCAGTGAAGACAGGTCTTTTGTTTTCCAACATGACGGTTGTCCCGCTCATTGGAGAATAACCGTCAGGGAGTACTTGAATGATGCATTCCCGGACTCATGGATTGGGAGGGATGGCCCTATTCCTTGGCCTCCACGTTCTCCAGACTTAACTCCGTTGGATTTTTACGTCTGGGGACGGGCCAAAGAACTCGTCTACGCCACGGAAGTTGAGACAAGAGATGATTTAGTCCAACGCATTGAGGCGGCTTTCATGACGATCAAAGCAGAAATGCGTTTACGCACCACTACAGTTGAGATAAGACGAAGATGTCGCGCGTGCATACGCAATAGTGGTAGACAGTTTGAACAAGACTTGTAAGATTAGTATGTAATTAAATTACTTATTAATAAATGATTATTTTTGTAATAATGTATTTTTTTTTCAATTTCGAGGAAAGTTCCCTATGTAAGAACGAGATAAGAGACTACGTAAGACGTGAGATAACAGTATCTATCTACTAATAGCATGTAATTTATGCGAAAACTAGTGTTTTAAACGTAATATCCAATATCAGCCTGATGTGTCTCGACTACACATTTAGCTAATTATTAAAGATATTAAAAGAGTTTTTTAACACATTACATACCGTTGGAAAGGGGACAGACTAGAGAACTTTTTAAAATAATTCGAAGATCCTGATCGCTTTTATTATTTTTTTTATAGCTATTTAAAGTTGAGTTTTAAGTTCATTTTTTATTTTTCCAAAAACTTTGTGATTTATTAAAAAAAAACTAGATGTAACTGGCAAGTAATTTTAAATTTGATAGAGCCATACAACAGTACATATGTAAATAAAAATGAAATTTGACGACTACACTTAAAACTTTTTTTTTAATTTAAGCTTTAATGCTGAGTTTTGGATTTTTTCAAAATAAAAATTAGAAAGTTGTAATAAAAAAACCGGTGTGGCCAAAAATGAGTACTTGAGCCTGAAGCGATAGCAAATGACCTCTTCTTTCGGCCAATTCAATTTGGCAAACGATGCACCAAACACCCTGTATATTTGCGAAGCCATACCTAAAAAATTTTTTACCAAATATGGCTTTTCTGTGTGGTCTACCGCTTATTTTATTTTTATATCGCGCACTGTTAAGTGCATTTAGCGGTGGTCACTCCAAAATGCCATGATCTCCTAACTATACCCGAAGCCGCTCAAAGTCCGTGACGTCTCTGGCGTCCCCACACATATTTAGTAAAGAAGCCGGACCGCTCCCTCTCACAGAGGAGGCTTTCGTCCCAGCAATGGGGAACGTTATAGGCTGATTATGCTTTGCTTAATTTTTGAACATGGAATAAATATGTTCTGAAGTATAGTCCGATTCAACTAAGAATAGGAACGTTAATGACCTCTAACTGTCAACTGAAACTTGAAATATACGGCTTGCAAAGTTTTGTAGTCTTTTGTAGTGTTATTATTATCCATTTTAGTTATGTTTTTGGAATTTGTTTTTGTTAAAATATGTCACTGACTTTGCAAATGTGTAAACGAGGCGCGAGGTGCTGGTTTGCTAAATCTTCACAATATGGCGCAAGGTCATTCCTATCCTTAGTTCAACGCATAGTACTTTTGATTGAGGAAGATGATGTGTAATTGAGTAATTTAATTTAATTTACTTTGCATTAGTGTTTCATGAACGAAACTTAATAATGAGAAACCGCTGAAGTGCCGACATAAGACATGTTACGATTACCGCGATTACGGCATGAGTTCGAGTTTACTCAAACTTCAAATGGTTTTTGTTTTATGTTTGCTTAATTTTGAAGAGCACGCTAAGTAATAACAGCCTCACGGGTCGAACGATCAGATTAAGCTGCGCTTGCCACGGCTGGTCCGTGGATGGGTGAACATCTTTACATACCGAGACCCCTCCGGGTCTCGGAAAGCACGTTAAGCCATTGGTCCCGGCTGTCATTCGTGGACCTTTGGCAGTCGTTACGGGTCATCGAAGCCCGAAAGTCTGACAATCAATGTTACTAAGGGTATTGTAGTACCCAGTAACTAGGTTGTGGAGTTCAGATAGGCAGGCGCTCCATAGTTACTCCATATAATCACTTAGTAGTAAGGCGGGCTGACCTAACTGTTATAGCCCGCGAGGCGTAAGCTGAGCTTTGCATTTGTGTGAGTGATCACCAAAACGGTACGAGAGTCCATGACCAAAATTTTTGTTTTATCGTTTTACTAAGACAAAATCTTCAATCGTCTTATCGTTTTACAATGATGCGACATGGTTTTGGTCATGGCCTCTCGCACTAAAAGAACAAAAGCCGATTGCCAAAAAACAGTATCAACTGGTTTTAAACCAAGCAAAGGACGTCACACCTACACTATCTATGTGCACTTACACAAATGCAAAGCTCAGCTTAGACCTCGCGGACTGTACACTTTATGCCGACCGTTTAAGAAGGGAGCGAGGGGAGATGTTAGCGGATGGGTGAAAGGGGTGCGCGGAGTAGCTCTCTGCTCCGCGCACCCCTTTCACCCATCCGCTAACATCTCCCCTCGCTCCCTTCTTACCGCGCAGGCGATACGCGAGTTAAACGGTCGGCCTATAGTAACAAATTACTTCTAATTATATTAATGTAGAAAACATCAATGACTTATCTCTTCTAAGATTATCTTCCTCATTCTATTTCTAGGTGACACTTCCACTAGGTAATTATTATGAAACTGGTTTAAATAATAATGCTAACAGTAGCTCTATTTGTGTACATCTTATCGCTTAGGCGGTAAAGTTATGAAATGTGACTTTAGATAACTGATTAACTGGCATTGACCTTATAAAATAAGATAGCAATGTTCTGGGGGTAGTATTGATTAATTTAATTTTTTGATTAATATAGGTAGGTACTCATGTTGATGGATGTCTGACAACCAGACTTATCAAGGGGTATCGTATTACCCAGTAACTGTGTTGTGGAGGTCAGATAGGCAGTCGCTCCATGTAAAATACTGGTATTCAGCTTAGGGTTGCCAGATTGGAACTTACCGAGTCCGGGACAATTCCTTGTCGGGCCGTGGCTATAGCTATGAATATAATTATAAATTACAGGATATCTAATTTTATATTTGTAAGTATTTATTTATAAAGGAAAATACATTACTGGACGCCGACCCCAACATAGTTGGGAAAAGGCTATAGGCAGATTTGATACATGTTGATGGATGGAGAAGCAGAGGAAGGCAAAAGAAAAGATGGATGGATTGTGTGAGGAATGATATGAAAGAGAAGGGAGTGAATGATAGAAAATAGAAAATAGTTTATTGTCCAGGTAATACAGTAAGCAGGATTACATGTTAAAAATAAGTTGAGACGACATGAGTAGCTTAAAATATTACTTATAGCTAGGTTACATAATATTATTTGCCAGTGAGCCCCAATCTAGACAGTTAGTCTGTATCTTGGGGCTCGGGGTACGGATTCCAGAGTGGAGACTAGAGAGGTGATTTCAGTTGTATGTTGTTAAATGTGATGTTATGTAAATGTTTGTGTAAATGTGATGTGTGTGTGGTGTGAGTGGGGGTGTGTGTGTGCGTGCGTATTCGTTCCCATTGTGCGTCATTTGACGTTTGATTCAGTGTCAGGTCAGGGTATTTATATTAGTTGTTCCGAGTCATCATAACCAGAGCTTTGCAACATTTTCTTTATCTTTATGATAGCGTGACGGTTGACAGGGGAGAATGGAAGAAGAAAAGTGTGCGCCGACCCCACGTACCATGGGATAAGGGCAGGAAGATGATGATTTTTTTTTTTCCGCCTCCTTGATGTAGTGGTCGCAAGCGCTACTGCTGAGCATGAGGTCCTGGGTTCAATTCCCCGGTCGTATGTTATTGGGTTTTCTATCTGGGATTTCTCAGTAGCAGCCCGCAGTCTGGATTTCTGCCCGGTTGATGGCACTAGGCTCACCCCCACACGTGGGACTTGAATACAACTGGCTAATTATGGGTGCACTAGAAGTATAGATACCTCGATATTGTACCTCTGCCTAATTCTTCGGAGTATACAGGCGTGATTTTATTTTTACCCGACTGCGCCAGAAAGAGGGTTATGTTTTTCGAGAGTATGTGTGTATGTATGTATAATTGTTTGGCACGCTCTGCAGCCTGAACGGCTCGATAGATTTTAGCTTGAGAGGTGTCGTTAGATTCGTATTTACTGTGAAAGTGACACTGGGTATGTCATAATAAAAAAAAACAAAATGGCGGATTTTGGCGCCAAATTATGACTTAAAGGCGGGACCCATTCCATTTTTATATTTTCAAGCTTAAAGGGGTCCCGCCTGCTTCCAACTTTTATTTAATTTAAAATGGGCTTGTTTTTAGCTTTTCCGTTTTTTTTTTAAACTTAAGTCATTTACCGCAGTCGGGTTTTTTAATTACTTTTTTTTTATGGTTATGTTATTTTAATTTTCTGATTCTGAAAAAATAACCCTCGTACAGTTCGCAACAAGTAAGTTGGTCGCTCTGAAGTAGGCTACAAATGACTGCGCAGTAGTCAATATCTAATACCAAAACAGCAGCGCGCCATGACATACGCATCACGCATGCGCATCGGAAAGGCAGGTCAGGTTTACGTGACGCGAACTATGCAGGGTGTAAGTGTAAACAGTGGCAATCTTTTATGGGGTCATTGTACTCATCATTATGAACAACTTCTACTATGGGACCAAACCTGAAATAGCGAAAAAAAATCAGCTGTTCAACACATTTATGTTCGCATAATTCGTCAAAATGTTCCCTACATTTGCTTCTTTTTTTTTTCGTGATTTCAGGTTTGGTCCCATAGTAAAAGTTGTTCATAATGATGAGTACAATGACCCATTAAAAGATTGCCGCTGTTTACACTACCCTGTATAATACCCAAGGGAATTTTTATCGTGCACTGAATTTTCAATGCACTGCTTAGAGCGGAGAGTTGAATTTCGAACAGTGTATTTTTTTTACGCGCTGGGATGCACTGTTTTGGCTTCTCAATGCCCTATTCAACACCGAGTTGAAAATCCAGTGCGTGGTATAAAATATAGGTACTGCTCAAGTTACTTTCAGCACCTATAGCACTAGCAAACAATCCTCCAGCATTAATTAATACTGTAACTTATAATTAATTACCTTCCCATATTGAGATCCAGCATCTAATATGGCGACCTTGTCACGTCCGTGTGTGGCGCCGTTGGTACTCCGGAACTGCCCATCTGCAGTGGCTGTGTGCATCTCGCCGACTCGCCAGCAGCACTAGATAAAAAATAAAAATAAATTTTTTAGTCACTTTTTATCGACGCGCACACGGTTACCACGTCTTCAGTACATCATTTTGAGCCCCCCTATATAGAATTTTAATCATCAGTTATTAAAACAAAAATCTGCAGTTTCCTACAATAGTGCAATACCTACATTGTCAAAATGTATGGGAGAGCAGATTTTTTTTTCAATAACCGATGAAAAATCTCTATATAGGAGGGCTCAGAATGATGTACTGAATACGTGGCAACCGTTTGCGCGTCGATTACCCTTCCACCCTATATAAGGTAGGTAAGGGTAAGGTAGGTAAGGGGGGGGGTGGTAAGGTAATAGGTGGACAAATTTTCACAGCGTGTTCTACCCATGAATATGAACAACTTTTACTATCGGACCAAACCTGAAATCGCGAAAAAAAAATCAGCTGCTTCCTACATTTTGACGAATTTGGTGTAGATAAATGTACTGAACAGCTCATTTTTTTACTGGTTCTTACAGATGTATGTAAGAACCAGTGACATTAATAACCTCTTTGCTGTCGGGTAAAAAGACGTGCTGCGCCTACACCAAATAAATTGGTATAGCGACGAGAAGATGACGTTGATTTTTTGATGGACGAAGAAGATTATATCAGTCAAAAGGCATTAACTGCTGGAGGGCTGATTCCCAGCCGCTGAGTTTCGCGATTCTGGCGTATCTCCAAATTAATGAATACTGGAATTATTTATTAATTATTACTGGAATTAAATCCGTGCCTCGGAAAGCACGAAGCCATTGGTCCCGGCTGTCATTCATGGATCTTTGACAGTCGTTCCGGGTCGGCAGAAGCCCGAAAGTCTGACAACCATTCTTAGTAAGGGGTATCGTATTACCCAGTAATTGGGTTGTGGAGGTCAGATAGGCAGTCGCTCCATATAAAATACTGGTATTCAGCTGCATCCGGTTAGACTGGAAACTGATCCCAACATAGTTGGGAAAAGGCTAGGCGGATTGATTGCCGAAGAAGATAATATCAGTGAAAAGGCGTTAACTGCTGGAGTGCTGGATATAGAGATACCCAGCCGAACTTCTGGCGTACCTCCAAATTAATTAATACTGGAATTAAATTAAAATTGGCTGTGCCTAAATACACAAGGGTGCGTAAACATAGATAGACAATTGCGAGTCCCGCCGAAATTACCTGAACTCTTAGACTCAACTCTTTTTATTAATAAAGTGTCTTGCAGTCATCTACAGCCTTGATAGCTGAGGATCAGTAATCAGTGTGTGTTTGGCAATGAAAATGGACAATAATAGTTTTAATAACACTATGCGTAAAACTTAATATGAGAATGCCGGGAATTTAGAAGTAATTAGGAATTTTGATTAAAAAAAAATAGAGAAATGAAGAGCAGTTTTTAAGGTTCCTACATTTAAAGGAAAATATAACTTTTATAAGATCACTTTTTAGAAATTATAATCCATTACTTAATCAATAAAACCAGCTCTTCTTTTCTCTAATTTTACTATCCTTAGGTACCTATTTCTTCAGTAAAGCTGTCAACATTAAGTTAGTAACTAAGTAATATAGTAACACAGACTATCAAATGCACATTACTAGAAAACGAAAGTAGAATTCGATATCAGTGAGTTATTACTGATTATTGCACTTCGTTGATAATCCTATTTGCTCGCTCAATTATCCGTAGCCAATTGTGTATACTGTGACAAATTGCTTGTGTATTGTAAGTTATTTTTAGTAGTGTTTTGTTCATCAATGAAAGTATTGAGTTCTTTATTCCTTTTGTTTGATTAGTTTGATCTTCATCAATTACTCTCTAAACACAATAACAAAAAGCATAGAGAAACATTAAATTGTTGAGAAAGAGATTTTGTTTGATTACTAAAATGTAAAGAAAAATAGTGTGCACAGTTGTTACCTAGTTACCTTGAAGAAAATGCTCCTAAAACCAAACATTACAGTGCAAAAAACACAAGTCCACAGTACATCCAAAAATATTTATGAACATCATTGTCACTAAACCACAGCATTTAAAAAATTAAATTAAACTAACATCACAATGTCTTTTCATCACAACAATAATAATTAAATAGAATTATATTAATTAAAGGTAAAACCTCTTGGCAGAGACTCTGTTGTGCTTTCACAAGTCTGCGTTGTCAATGGTTATTTATAGAAAGCATCCCACATGAAGTGTAATTGTACATACAAACATTTGTGACGTTTGCAGCTGTAGTAGTATAGTAAATTTTGATCAACAACATTATTGTACGTATAGATTTAAGTATAGTTGTGATCATAAATACATATATCTGTGACAAGTGTTTAGGTATAGGTTGGTTGTAGTTTAAAGTAATCTTGGCCTCCTTTTATACAGTTCCGACATTTGAATCAACATGACTGTGTAACTATTTGATTTAAAAATCAATACATGAAAATTGAAATTGTGTCTTGAACATGACATTTCAGTGATGATATTTTTACAGATTGAATGCAATGTTAACAGTTACAGACTGATACAATTCCAAAATAAGTTGGTATATAAATAAAATAAAGATCAATCAATCAAACAGTCAGTGTTTTCATATCTTGTTGAAAATGATAAGCACTATAAACATACAGCATGATTAGTACTTTTCATACTGAACAATTTTCATGGAAATAATTTATAAAAATACATACCAGAGAAGCAGAGGTGTATGTTATGGACCAGAGGCCACAATTAAACTAATAATTAATATTCCTAATGTAAGGTTATACAAATAAGGTTATCAATACACATTTTTTGATAAGAATTGGCCATACTTTAACCACAGCTGATGTAATAAACAATATGTATTGTTTTTTAAAAGACAGAATTAGAACACAAAGGCATGTTGCGCAAATGAATAAATAATTTTAAACAAAGAACATTACAATACTCACTTTTCTAAAAATGCAAAACATGGCAATAGTGTAACATTGAATTCACACATTATTTTTGAAAGAAGATGATCTACGATTGATCGATAACATAAAAGATAAGGTTAAGATATAAACCAAGATTTTTGTGTTGAAAAACTAGAACCGAGTACCATTCGCATACCGGGGACATCACGCATTCAGTCATACTTACTTACCGCTTATATTTCTAACACTCCATCAACTCAGTTGAGCAATTATCGAATGCATAATAACCGCAACCGATTAAATGTAAAACAGTGCGTAATACAATGAAAATGTTCAATGAAACCGGGCTTTGACATTAGGTTCTGGCCTGTGGGTCATAACCGGAGGGACAGATTGAAGCAGCCATTTCTTTTCATGTAAATTACAGTCAAATCAAACAAAGTTCTGTTTCATAGTTTTTCACACTTACCTAAAAGAAAATATTCGCTAATTCAGAAGAATAAGTTCATGGAAAACACGAAAAAATGTGATTCTCCATTCAGCACTACGAATACAAAATTTTAGTACTGAAATTAGCTGTCAGGTGGCGCATGGTACATAACATTGTCAATGCATTCATGCGTTTGATTTTAATAAAATTTCAAGATAATTTTGTTTATTCGTACAACGCATTCGTAAAATAAATTTATATGTAAAAAAAGATTTTATTAGTTAGTTTAATATAACAGCAGATAGAAATAAAAGGAAATAAAAAGTAAATGTCGAATTATTTTCATAATTTGAACGCATTCTTTATTTTGCTTGTCATCGCTAAATGCGGTTCTTTTCAAGTAGATGTTTATGCAATGAGAATTTCGAGAATTCCGTGCCTCGGAAAGCACGTTAAGCCGTTGGTCCCGGTTGTCATTCGTGGATCTTTGACAGTCGTTACGGGTCGTCAGAAGCCCGAAAGTCTGACAACCAGTCTTACCAAGGGGTATCGTATTACCCAGTTACTGGGTTGTGGAGGTCAGACAGGCAGTCGCTCCATGTAAAATACTGGTATTCAGCTGCATCCGGTTAGACTGGAAGCCGACCCCAACATAGTTGGGAAAAGGCTTGGCAGATTGATTGTTTATGCAATGAGAACCATTTTAAACACACAGAAGAAATAATATTGAAAACTTGATCTTGAAATCATTGCGAAAAAAGAGTCAAAATATATTTTGACTGTATTTGTTGATTTACATGGTAATATCAACATTATCAAACACGAATGAAGCTTTGACAAGCTACGTGAATCATGCGTGAATCGGAAAGTTATAGTCACACGTTTCGCTACATGCTATATTTTGCCGACCCCAAAAGTATGTTAGACACATGTTGATGAAATAATTTACTGCTAGCTGAAGCTAAAATGAAATCGTAAACAGGAGCGTCTCAAAAATTATTGATTTGATGACGGGCGAACGTTCGTCTTTGTGCTGATTTTACAAAATAATAGTTTATTTATCACAAATACTCGAAAATGCCTGACCATTTAGGAGATGATATGCGTAAAATCAAGGATGCTACAGAGGAGCCGGAAAAAGAAATCAAATGTAAGTATTAGCTGCATCATCCACTTGTTGCAGTTACCTACTCCATAACCCATGAATGAATTACCGCTGTATTTTCAGAAGAAGTAATCATGCATATAATTATATTATTTTTTATGTGTATTTCAGCTCTCGATGAAGGTGATATTGTACTTCTGAAATCATACGTAAGTAAAATAAGTATTTTACAAGTGGAGAAAGAATGTTGATGACTGGCATTTTTTCATTTCTTTACTTTTTTATTGTCTCTATTCGAATTGTAGGGCCAAGGACAATACACGAAGATCATCAAAGAGGTCGAAGATGGTATACAGACTGTGATGAAGAGGGTTAATGAGTTAACGGGGATCAAGGAGTCAGATACTGGGCTGGCCCCTCCTGCCTTATGGGATCTTGCAGCAGACAAACAGACCCTTCAAAATGAGCAGCCATTGCAGGTATTTTGTTTATTTTATCTTACAAAATGTTTAATATAATATGTATTTAAACAATAACATACCTATTAATAACAATAACATAGAAACTTTATTTTTGTTTGTGATTCTTCCTAATACTAGTATAAAGGATTAAGCTGAGACCAGAAAACTCATTTTCTTTTCAGGTCTTGTTCAACCAATGTTTTATGAGTATCAAAGAAAACCCATTTCTGGTCTCTGCATCTTTATCTACAGTTTTCCTATTTCTTTAAATGTACATGCACTATCTAAGATAGCCCGATGATCTGTAACTCAGTACCTTTCTACGTCAGATACCTTTGTAGATTTAAGATTGTGCATTTTATTCAGAAGTGTCTGTAATGTTAGGTTGAGTACCTCTCAGCTGTCGATCAGTCTCCTACAGGATGGTAACATAGTTTAATTGTGTTTCTAACACAACAGTTGGAGGTTTAGATTATATTTATATACTAGCTGACCCGACAGACGTTTTCCAGAATTTCCAATTTTCCCGGCACATTTTCCAATTTTTTTTATCGTGTCAACCTTCTCAGGACTACGTCAAAAATTTCAAAACCAAAATCAGCTAAATTGGCCCAGCCGTTCTTGAGTTATAAAATTACAACGAAAAGTGGCATTGATTTTTATATATATATATTATTATGTATACATAATGGTTTCAAATTGCATTTACTCTGGTTGCTGTCATGAATTAACATAATATGTAACCGTGTGTAACAATAACGGCTGGTATTAGTTACTCTGGATGTGGTTCATGTCATAGTTAATTCTCTAATAGGGGAGTGTTTAAAAGTTTTAAAGATTGAGCAGAGTTCTATCACAGTCTATACATCATACAGTCGTCCGATGAGAACTTTGTATGCACTTGGGCTTCGTTGGACGACTGTATGATGTATAGACTGTGGTTCTTTACACCTCTCCAACAGCAAATTGTGGCTGCACATATCTGTCAAATTAATCTAATTGACAGGCCAAAACAAACAAAAAAAAAACTGACCAAGTGCGTGTCGGACTATGCAAAATGAAGGGTTCCGTAGTTGGGATGAAATTATGCCAAAAACAAACTTAACATTATAGTTGAAGAACATGTTCTCTCATACATTCCAACAGTAAATTTTAGGCTACGTAGTTTCGGAGATGGGGGGGGAATGGTCAATTTTCGTCTATTTTCTTAAATAATTTTAAAACGATTTATTTTAAAATTATAAAAAAATATATATTTTAGACCCTCATAGTAAGCCCTTTCATTTGATATGTCAGACGGTACAGTTTGCAAAACTTTTTTTTTTTAATTTTCTTATTTACCCCCCAAAAGTGACCCCCATATTTAAAATTCATTTATTTATTTTAGCCGTTCGTGTTTGGGTCACAGAAATCCATATGTGTACCTTTCAACCTAATCGGTCCATTAGATTCGGAGCAAAATGGCTGTGACAGACGGACAGACAGACACAAGGGTTCCGTTTTTTCCTTTCGAGGTACGGAACCCTAAATAGAGGAGGAGCTCATGGCTAAGTAATAACAGCCGCACGGATCGACCCATCACGTTAACCTACGCTTCCCGGGGTTGGTCCGTGGATGGGTGACCATCTTTACATAACAAGACTCCTCCGTGCCTCGGAAAGCATGTTAAGCTGTTGGTGCCCGCTGTCATTTGTGGGTCTTTGACAGTTGTTACGGGTTGTCAGAAGCCCAAAAATGACTACTAGTCTTACCAAGGGGTATTGTATTACCCAGTTACTGGGTTGTGTCAGATACGCAGTTGCTCCATTTAAAATTCAGCTGCATCCAGTTAGACTGGAAGCCGACCCCAACATAGTTGGGAAAAGTCTAGGCAGATTGATTGACAGGCCAAAACCACATTTAGAAAAATGGTCTGAGGAGTGAATGAGTGTCCTGAACGGGTAACTTTAGTCTGTTCAGAATGTGTCTTATATCTAGATTTTAGTTGATGACTGTTCAATAATTATATTTTTATAATGTTATTCAAAACATAATTGTTGAGAAAAGTGATGCGCGAGTTGATTGTTTTAATTATTAAGAAGTCTTCAAACTGGCTTGAATAGTCGCGTATTCATATGAGTTTGAACACGGAACACCTTCATACAAGTTATTTGACACAATCGGCGCGAGCGAATTTCGTTCCCCAAGCTGCGCTCGATTTGCCTCAGTTTAGCGGAGACAAAGTGAAAATACACTTTAATTTGTATTGAATAGAGTATAGGATCATCTGTTAATTACAACGTTTGTGACAGGTAGCGAGATGCACAAAAATCATCAATGCGGACTCAAACGATCCGAAGTACATTATCAATGTGAAGCAGTTTGCCAAGTTTGTGGTGGACCTTGCTGACTCAGTGGCTCCTACTGACATTGAAGAAGGCATGAGGGTTGGGTAAGTTAATCATTTTTGATTTGATGATCTTTTTTTGGGTACTCTTAAGTTTACACAAAATACTACCAGCGGCACAGATAAATACAGATGGGATATTCAAAATCATTTAAATAAAAAGCGACTCTTGCTACGACACAATAAAGTGCAATTCAGGTCGAAAGTTGTCTCTTATTACCTACAGTTTTATTCACCTACAAGTTGCCTCTCTTTCTATCGCGTAACTCTTATACTTTCTGACTCGTTAGGGTCGTCTTCTTTTACGACGCGGTGCGTGAGTGAGTATCGAACTAACGTGCGAGCCGGCCGGTGTGCGGCAGCCCACACTGAATTGACCCAGTGAGATGAGCCCGTCGTGTACTTGTAGCTTCATACCTAAACTACGGAGTGTCCCATCTGTATTAATCTGTGCCAGAGGTTAATGACCCCAAAAAAAACATCATCAAATTAATATCTTTTTTGTTTTACCATTGTTTAGTTATCGACATCCGTAATGGATGTGTCTGCGTCTGAGTTTCGCTAGATATTTTAATTTGACCCTGTTTATGACTTCTTGAAATTTTATTAGTGCCACACTGAGACATTTGAGTTGCTAATGCTTATTAAGTAGACCTGCCAATGCTTTTATTAAGATAATAATTATCAAAAATTAGAAAGCTTTTTTGTTTTTCTTTTAAATGTTTGTAAAACACGACGAAAATATTTGTGGACTTGTCACCCTGCAAGTCCAGTCGGGCTCGCACACGAAGGCTTTGTAGGTACCACCTTACAATATCTAACACTACATATTAAAAAAAAATACTTCAGTTTAATAAAACACGTTTCGTGTATGGGGAGTATGGGGACCCCCTGGAATTTTTAACTTTATTTTATTTTTATTATTTGTTGTTATAGCGGCAATAGAAATACACAATCTGTGAAAATTTCAATTGTCTACCTATTACGGTTCATGAGATACAGCCCGCTGACAGATAAACGGACGGACAGCAGAGGCTTTGTAATAGGGTTTCGTTTGGCACCCTTCGGGTACGGAACCCTAAAAAGCATAATTAAACCCCGATAATTCTTATTCCATGACATTTTAGGATATCTTGATGACAAGATCACAAATATTTTCACTATCCTAGGAATTTATAAAGGAGACATATCAGGTGGTTGTTATAAGCATTGGCAACTTCCATAGCACTCTCCGAAAGCATACTAAGGTTCATTGGAAAAGTCTCATATGTTGGAGCTTTATGTCAGATTATTACCTTGAACCACAACTACAGTCCGGCCGTCGAATGCGATCTCATTTTATATAGTCTATGGAATGCGACAGCTGTCAGTTTCATACTAACGATTATGTGTTTTGCGACTTTGATCCTTATTACTACTAGAAATTGTCCAAATGACAGGTGTCAGGAACGCATTCTCTCGACGGCCGCATTATATCTTATTACAGTACGGCCGATGAATCATTGCCGGTATGTTCTCTCATTCACACTCGTCTCATGTCACCATTCGGTTCCTAAAAAAAAATATTGCGCAGCCTGCTGTGCAAAGTTCGGACCGGCCATGATTCATCATCATCAGTCTTATTGTATGTAGTTATAATTAGAAGGAATGGTAGAACGAGGGTTTTCATGAAAATTCACGCCACTAGTTGGCGCCACCTTGACAAGAGGTCTTCCATTTCGACAATGAATACAAAATATATGATGACGTTCATCATTCGTTTCATTCATTCGTTCATCATTCAGTCACGACTAAAGAAAATATTAGCGCTTTGACACTTGACAGGTGCCCGGACCTGACGTCTTAGTAGGTACTGCCACCTAGTGAACGTCATTTCACAAAACCCTCATTGTTTGTTGTCCAGTGGAACAAACTAGGAAATCGCGAAATAAAAATCAGCTGTTCCCTACATGTATTTTCGCACAAATCGTCAAAATGTAGGGAACAGCTGATTTTTTTCTTGCGATTTCAGGTTTGGTCCCATAGTAAAAGTTGTTCATAATGATGAGTACAATGACCCCTTAAGAGGTTGCTGGTGTTTTACCAATAACCCTGTATACACAATACTATCTCCCATTGCAGCCGTAAGTTATCTAAATTACACCTTGTATTTGGATGGCATGGTTGTTTCAATGTATGTTACATATCTTATTACGTTTCACTGTTTATCATAATTATAACACAGCCACTTATCAAATAAATTTCTGACATACCTAAAATAATTAATCCAGCCAGACAGCAATATTCTGTAATCAATCAACTCAAACCTGCCTAAACCCCACCAGTGTGGACCGCAACAAGTACCAGATCCACATCCCCCTGCCTCCGAAGATCGACCCCACGGTGACCATGATGCAGGTTGAAGAGAAGCCGGATGTGACGTACTCTGATGTCGGAGGATGCAAGGAGCAGATTGAGAAGCTCAGGGAAGTCGTGGAGACTCCGCTTTTACATGTGAGTTGCAGTAATTTAGAATCATAAGTGTGAGTTTCTATTTTAATTCTAACCTCTGCGTTGCCACCGACGACGCTGTGGAATTGGCGAGGTTTTGGGCTAGCAAATAAGATACTGTCATGCCAGTGACTCGAAGACGATTCTCCATACATTCATGCGGTTTAAAAACTACAGTTTGACCGCTACCGCTGTACCGCGCTTTAGGCATGTGCGCGGCGAGACGGGGTAGAAGTGCAGGCTGCTCATTCATCAACGCTCATCCATGGATGAACACAGTAGCAGCGAGGCGATTGAGCGGTCCGGACGTACCTACCTCGTGCGATATTGGAAATAATAATAATAATGCTAGATTATTTGAAAGCTGGTGCTTATATAAAGTGGGACCTTTTTTTTAAAAGCAATCGCCACGACAATACGGCACTTATTGCCGCTGACGACTGAAGATTTACTTCAGTCGTCAGCGGCATGTCCGAACAAATCGAGCGGGAAACGCAAACTGTCTTGCGTCCACCCGCCCCGCTCGCGACACGCGCTTGTCCCGCTGCGATTCCCCCTCACCCGCGCCGGTTCCCGCTCACCCGCCCCGCCCGCACTTGGTGCACCTTAGTCAAAAACTATGTGTCTGCGTTACCCGCCAGTAGATTCCGCTGCCCGCCCCGCTGCCACTGTAATTTCACACTCGCTGCCACTGTAATTTCAACCCCCTAGGCAAAGCGGTCCGTAGCGGTCACACTATACTAAAATAATTTCCTGTATTGGCACAGCATAGTTAAATAAAGGGATTCAGTTGAGTCCGGAGTAAAGGTAAGTGCTCTGTCTACTACGAGTACACGTATTTATTATTCATTGAAGCCTGAAGTATCTCTCACATAAGACTTTCGTTCTCCAACGTAACAGAATTTACTGGTACTAAAAATTTATACATTTCCTTCCAGCCCGAGAAATTCGTGAAGCTAGGTATTGAGCCCCCTAAGGGTGTGCTGTTATTCGGACCCCCCGGTACCGGCAAGACTTTGTGCGCGAGAGCAGTCGCCAACAGAACTGATGCCTGCTTCATCAGGGTCATTGGTGAGTACCTGGTCTAGTTGACTTGATATTAGTTTGACATATACGTGGGCTTGTGGGTAAACAATAACAGGTTAAGCTACGCTTGCCGATGTTGGTCCGTTGTTGGATGACCATCATTATATACCAAGACCCCTCTGTGCCTCGGAAAGCACGTTAAGCCGTTGGTCCCGGCTGTTATTCGTGGATCTTTGTCTGACAACCAGTCTTACCAAGGGGTATCGTATTACCCAGTTACTGGGTTGTGGACGTCAGATAGGCAGTCGCTCCATGTAAAATACTGGTATTCAGCTGCATCCGGTTAGACTGGAAGCCGATCCCAACATAGTTGGGAAAAGGCTAGGCAGATGACTCAACGTAAATGTATGGAACGGATAATTATTTTTTCGCGATTTTTTTTGGTCCCATGGAGAACACTGGTCAGTTTGATGGTCTGTACCACACCCTTAACTTTGACCATTCTTTTCTGGTACACTCTGTGTGTTAGTTATCTCCTTATACGGGGAGTTAAGAAAGAAGTCTGTCCATAAGTTTAGGCAGTTTTCTGATACGCCTCCCCTAGAGTAAAATTATTATCTGCAACTGTGTTCTACTTTGTCAAATTAAAGCTTATGACAAAGATAGGTTTCGCAGAACATATCTTATTTCACACACACACGACACACACACACACACGACACGACACACCGACACGACGACACGGTTGGCGCAGTGGTTGAGCGATTGACTGCAGCGCAACATTTCGCGGGTTCGATTCCCGCACGGAACAAATATTTGTACGGCCTACAAGTATTTGTTCCGAGTCTGGGTGTTTTTCTATCTAATATCTATAATATGTATGTATTTACAAAAAAAAATGTATATAAGTAGTTTATCAGCCATCTCGTTACCATAACACAAGCATTAGGTTGCTTAGCTTGGGACTAGATGGCGTTGTGTGAAATGTCCAAGGATATTTATTTATTTAAGAGGCTACCGAGCGCGCAGTGGCGCCCTCATCGTTTGTTTGGTTATTTCTTTTATTTTAGAATGAAAATGCAGAAAATAAGCACGTTAAGTTGTGCTCCACAAGACTATACGTTATTATTATTACAAATAGTAGTTTTACATTGTTAAGTTTTATTACAATCGTTAAAACGGAGCTTAGTGGGCACTAAGCTCCGTTTTGCATTTTCATTCTAAAATAAAATAAATAACCAAACAAACGATGAGGGCGCCACTGCACGCTCGGTAGCCTCTTAAGTAGAGTTCTTATTTTTAGGGTTCTGTACCAAAATGTTGAAAAAGGAACCCTTATGGTGCGACTCAGTCTGTCTGTCTGTCTGTCTGCCTGCCACAGCGGGATATCTCAAGAAATACTAAATATCAACTTGAAATTTGGAACAGCTTTAGATGACGTTTACCCAACTATTTCTCAAATAAGAAAAAAATGAAATATTTAGGTTTTTTTTGCAACAGGGACTGAAAGGGGGTCTTAAAAATTCGAAGTGGGGCTACTAGGGCATGTGAGGTATCATTATGAAAGAGCACTGTTTGCACATTTTCAATTTTTTTTTTCTTTTTTTTTAGGCTGCATTATTTTCGAACGGAACCCTAAAAACTTGTTAAATGGTCGCCTGTCACCTGTCGGTGATGATAAGAGATAACATGATAAATCTATGGTGATGATAAGCAGCATTTATCTTTCTTTCTTTCATTAAAATATGCCTTCGTTCTTAGGTTCCGAGCTGGTTCAGAAGTACGTGGGTGAGGGCGCTAGAATGGTGCGAGAACTGTTCGAGATGGCGCGCAGTAAGAAGGCCTGTCTCATCTTCTTTGATGAAATTGACGCTATTGGTGGTGCCAGGTGAGTTGTTCTTTATGAACCTTCACTTTTGTTCTTTGATTCATTTATTAATACCGAAACAGCAAACTGCGAACCTGCACCTCTAACGGGTGTAAAAAGACTTTTAACGAAGCCGAGAGTCATATATACTCCTCGTCATTGTGATCATTTTTGAAGTGAATACTTGTTTAGGCGCGTTGAGCGATTTTTAGTAGTGGGACCATTGCTTGGATCGCCCGGAGGACACGGTGGAGCATACAGTGGAGGTCTGCCCGGCTTGGGCAGAGCACCGCCGTGTTCTCACGGAGGCGGCGATCTCTCGCGTCCGAACCTGGTCCAGGCCATGGTGAGTGCATGGGAGGCCGTCACCTCCTTCTGCGAAGCAGTAATGCTCGCGAAGGAGGAGGCGGAACGTGTGAGGGAGAGACAACCTCACGCCCTCAGTCGCCGTAGGAGACGCCCTGGGCGGCGGGAATCGAGAGCCGATTCCCGGCCACAGTAGGCGCGGGCTTGCGGACGGCGAGTAGTGGGTCCAGGACCAGCCGGTCGATTCTGTAAAAATCTCAACGTGAAAACTTAGGTGAAGTGAGTTCGTTTTTGCTAGGAATTGACACTATTGACAGCTCACTCCACGCTGACTTCACCTAAGTTTTCACGGTGAGATGGTTACAGAATCGCACTGCAGGCCCGGGTCGACGTAGCGTTGTGTTCCACGCGCGCCTCAAAGAGATGGCAGCAAAATGATGGGGTCCGACAGGGCCGATGCCGCTGGGGTCGCGGGTTGTTCGAAAGAGATACCGTGGCCCTGGCATAGGCAACTGAAGGAACACGGGTGGGTTTTATTCAGTAAAAGTCTGACACGCCCTTCCGGGAGAAGTCATTTGATGAAATCCCATCCACAAAAAAAAAAAGAGGGAAATCTTACGGGTTCCCGTCATCGTGTCGCTCCATGTAAAATACTGGTATTTAGCTGCATCCGGTTAGACTGGAAGCCGACCCCAACATAGTTGGGAAAAGGCTAGGCAGATGATGATGACTTAACTTTTTTATTTCATTGTATTAATAAATAATTCAAATGTTTCTTAGATTCGACGACGGCGCTGGCGGTGACAATGAAGTCCAGAGAACTATGTTGGAGTTGATCAACCAGCTCGATGGTTTCGACCCCCGTGGTAACATTAAGGTATGTACAGTAAACAGTATCCTCCTATAAATATAATGTGCTATAAAAATATCTGCTACGGCTGCAATGGGAAATAGTATTATTTATATACATTTCAATAGTGAAGATAAATGATTGATCTTATTTCATAAATATTTTCGTACAAAAAAATGTGCGCATAGAATTGATTTATTTGTATGAAACCGACCCTTAGTAATTATAGTATAGTCGAGATTTTAACTATACTATAGTGTTCATTCACATAACAGTTAGAAAGAGGTAGCAATTGTTTTCATGGACGAAGTGACACATCGCGCGTAGTTTGTAAACCACGTTATGCAGAATAAAGTAAATGTTTATTTAATTACTTTATTTTCTCAAATTGATTTAACTATTCCGGGGTACGAAATTTCTTCACTATTGTAATCTATATACACAATACTATCTCCCATTGAAGCCGAGGCAGATATTTTTATAGCACCTTATATAGCAGCTCGATTTGTAGAGCATTGTCTCTGCCACTCTTACCTATGTCTCATTCACATCATCACCTGGGTCCTGCTATTTTTTGTGCTCATTTATCACACAATTTCGTCGACATGCTGACTTTCAAAAAGTGCTCAATCAATCTACCTAGCCTTTTCCCAATTATGTTGAGGTCGGCTTCCAGTCTAACCGCATGCAGCTGAATACCAGTATTTTACATGGAGCGACTGCCTATCTGACCTCTACAACCTGGTTACTGGGTAATACGATACCCCTTGGTAAGACTATTCAGACTTTCAGGCTTCTGTCGACCAGTAACGACTGTCAAAGATCCACGAATGACAGCCGGAACCAACGATTTAACGTGCTTTCCGAGGCACAGAGGAGTCTCGGTATGTAAAGATGGTCACCCAACCACGAACCAACCCCGGCAAGCGTAGCTTAACCTGATGGATCGACCCGTGCGGCTGTTATTACTTAGCCACTTAGTATTTGTTGTATTTACATTGGTTTTTAGTTGCATTTTATTTGTAAACTGAGGTTTTAAAATAAAAAAGATAAAAGACACATCAAGATTTTTTTATTTATTTTTTATTTATAGGGTGCTGCTAACAGTCAAATACGAAAATATCTATAACAACAAAATAATGTTCTTCCCCAGGTCCTGATGGCCACAAACAGACCTGACACGCTAGACCCTGCCCTCATGCGTCCCGGCCGTTTAGACCGAAAGGTGGAGTTCGGTCTACCTGACCTGGAAGGTCGCGCACACATCTTCAGGATCCACGCCAGGTCCATGAGTGTGGAGAGGGACATCAGGTTCGATCTGCTGGCTAGACTGTGCCCTAATTCTACTGGCGCTGAAATTAGGTATGTATATTTTGTCTAGGTTTTATTATACTGTTCTGAATAACGACTATCTAATATTTTTACTGTGGCGGCATCTACATCGCCACATACGAACTACGCATCACAATGACATGACGTCATGCAAAAATCCTGCATCGCGCAATCAGAGTTTACCGCGCGACTAGCATAATATACAGGGTTACTTGTAATTCGACGTATTCCTTGCATGACGTCATAGTAGGGTTAAAATGCAACAAATTAAGCCACCAAATGTTCTACCGAAATACAGTTTTTTTTTTTTGTAATTTTTGTTTAAGAAAAATATAAATTACGAAAAATAAAATGTTTAATTAGTGATCTTTGCCAAAGTTTCAGGCATTATTAAACTTTTAACTTTTAACAGAGATCTGCTACGGCATCAGCTATGATAATAACTTAAATTCCAATAAAATTGCACTGTAAATAATTTTTGAATTGTATTTTTCATAAAAAAAACTAAAAATCTAACTAACTTAAAAACTATTGAATTTCGGTAGAACATTTGGTGGCTTAATTTGTTGCATTTTAACATTGCTATGACGTCCTGCAAGGAATACGTCGAATTACAAGTAACCCTGTATAGAACGTCCCGACATCAACAGTTGACAATCACCAGACACAACACCCGTCTGGTCGGAAGGGCCTCCCTTTTCTATAGAAGATGAGTGAACTTTACACCCTGTTCCTCATGCCTCTATATTACTGTTGATATCGATGAGCTTTAGTCAAGAACACACTAGATTCAGGGTTAGCGCTCTCAAAAACGTCCCGAAAAATAAGGCAACGCAGCCCCACTACTCGCCTACAGACGTGGTCGTCGGCGGACGTACCGTGCCATCTATTTTTTTCATTAATTACCTATTTTTGTAACCAGAACCTCTGTCTGGATTAATGCTAGTTATTTTCAAGCGAGTCATCTTTTATTCATATCTTCAATAAGTATTGTGCGATGAAAAATATAATAAGCACCAATTACCACAATATTTTTTCAACCCAATTGCTTAGATATTTTTAAACGTTATTTTAGAACTAGCTTTGCTCGCGGCTTCTCCGGCGTGGTTATCAATATTTGAATCGGGTTTTGTTCACAATTTCATTGGTTTTACTTTTGCGCGGAACCCTAATTCTGTTTCTAATAGCCTAAGTTACTCCCTATAACATCAGCTATCTGCCAGTGAAAGTCCCGTAAAAATGGTCCAGCCTTTTTCGAGATTAGCTGGAAAAAACAAACAAACAGACAGACAAAAATTATAAAAATAGTTTTTTTGGTTTATTTACCTTATATTGTTTCGTAAGCATTTAGTAAAAAGCTGTTATTTTGACATTACAAACTGACACTTTAATTTAATTTACTTATAGATAAATTTTTGTACATACTTTTTATGGTTCCGTACCAAAGTGGTAAAAAGGAACCCTTATGGTGTGACTCAGTCTGTCTGTCTGTCACAGCTGGATATCTCAAGAACTACTAATGCTATCAACTTGAAATTTGGAAAAGTTTTAGATAGCGTTTGCCCAACTATTTTGCAAATAAGAAAAAATAAATAAAACCTACCTGTCAATGCATGCCATAACTATAATTTATTTCTTTGTCTATCTGGCTTCTACATCATATTCCCTGTAAATTGAGAGTCTGGTTCTTGTGGTACAGGAACTCCTAGTACAAGAGTCAGGGCTACACAGATGTTTGTGACTTTGAAGTGTAAATAAAGATTTTATTTATTTTATTTATTGGTGATGTTCTTCAGATAGGCTTGCGTGTATGACCGGCACCCTAATTGCGTAACACATTTTATATTGGAGTTTGAATCATTTTGAAACAAATTGCTAATCCATTGCTTCATTTGTTCGAAAGATTTGCCTGCACGACAACGTAAATAACACAATGAATGTTGTTGAACTGTCAAAATGAAACCAACTCCAATTGATAAATAAATAAATATCCTTGGACATTTCACACAACGCCATCTAGTCCCAAGCTAAGCAACCTAATGCTTGTGTTATGGTAACGAGATGGCTGATAAACTACTTATACAGGGTGACCTGAAATTAGTGGCGGACCCGTTAAGGGGTGATAGTAGGGATCAATTCCAGTCGATATCACTCTTAGACCTACTGTCCTAAAGTTAACCCATTTCAGGATATTCCTACTTAAAGAATTTTATAAAAAATACCCTACTTTAAATCTTAAAATAGCTGTAAATCCTAAAAATTGGTCTTTCTGGTACTTTTTTTTTTGTTTTGCATCAAAGATATTCTAAGTAAGGAATTATTAATAGCGATATCTTCGTAAATGTCGGTATCTTACGCGAAAATCGTTTAAAAAGATTTAAAGTAGGATTTTTTTGTAAAATTCTTAAGTAGGAATATCTTGAAATGGGTTAACTTTAGGACAGTAGGTCTAAGAGTGATATCGACTGGAATTGATGCCTACTATCACCCCTTAACGGGTCCGCTACTAATTTCAGGTCACCCTTTTTGTAAATACATACATATTATAGATAGAAAAACACCCAGACTCGGAACAAATACTTGTAGGTCGTACAAATATTTGTTCCGTGCGGGAATCGAACCCGCGACATGCTGCGCAGCAGTCAATTGAAGTGTTACGCAATTAGGGTGCTGATGTATGAACGTAAACGAGGCAAAAGGAGTATGTAAGGATCGTAGCTGGTGGCGTTCTGTAGTTTCTGCCTACCCCCATTTGAAGAAGGCGTGAGTTTATGTATGTATGCTTTTGCTAATATTATACACAACATTATTTAACACTATCTTTATTCTTAGGTCTGTATGCACGGAAGCGGGTATGTTCGCGATCCGCGCTCGCCGTAAGGTGGCTACCGAAAAGGACTTCTTAGAAGCAGTCAACAAAGTCATCAAGTCGTACGCCAAGTTCTCCGCAACTCCACGCTACATGACTTACAACTAAATGCCTTATTTGTATGTGATCTGGGTGCATTTTTCATAGTACAGATTATCATTATGCTGTTATCAAATGAGGTTTAGTTTTGTTAACATTGTTTCGTCTTTGCAATGATTAAGGCACTCGGATATTGGTGGATTGTATTCATTATGTACGCGGATTCATCTGGATTGGATATTTTATCACAGAGAATGTGTGTAAAGAATGCTGTCCCTTAAAAATAACTTAGTTATTGTATTTGAATAATTTCTAATAAATTTTATTGTAAAATATTTGTCTTCTTATTGTCATCATTGTACAGTAGTACCCAACTGATAAGGCGCGTCGTGTATCTTCGTTCGCACAGAAAAGAAAGTATGGCCCCGAAGATTAACGAGAATGCTTAAAACCTACAATCAACCTTAGGTCACTACTATAAGTTTCATAATACATTGCAGCTGTTAGTTCCGTCTCACTCGCAAGTATGGCGGCTGTCAAGCGGTGCGCGCCAACATGGCGGCAGCTGCCGCCCTATAGCGGTACAGGAAAAAGAATAGAGCGTGCCGATTGGTCAATAGCATTTCCCGCGCTTTGAAAATTCATCTTCTGCGCAGGTACATCGATAAGCCATATTAGTTGGGTACTACTGTAACCATTTCCATTTTCAAAGACAGAAAGTTTGTAAATGTGTCAGTGTGGCTGACACTGGCTTGGCCACCATCAGGGATTTTACTTTTGATAACACAAAGATTTAGTCGTTAATTAGTCGAAATTTGTCGCCAAATATCAGAATTTGTCGGTCACTGGTTCAAAAGTTATAAGGGGTCATTGGTGGCCGATCTGGAGAGTCTCCCCAGCTTGGCCACCTTTATATCTCAAAAACTAGGGCACCTAGCGAAGATCTGTTTTCTCCCAGATTTAGTCGCTAATTAGTCGCCAAGTCACAGATTTAGTCGGGTCTTAGTTTAGAAGATATAATGAGTTCAATTTTTAAGTATAGACCAAGAGCTAGATCAAAGATTTTGTCATAAACTCTTTAATCTAGCTCTTGAACTATACTTAAAAATTGAACTCATTATATCTTCTAAACTAAGACCCGGCTAAATCTGTGACTTGGCGACTAATTTCGACTAATTAGCGACTAAATCTGGGAGAAAACAGATCTTCGCTAGGTGCCCTAGTTTTTGAGATATAAAGGTGGCCAAGCTGGGGAGACTCTCCAGATCGGCCACCAATGACCCCTTATAACTTTTGAACCAGTGACCGACAAATTCTGATATTTGGCGACAAATTTCGACTAATTAACGACTAAATTTTTGTGTTATCAAAGTAAAATCCCTGATGGTGGCCAAGCCAGTGTCAGCCACACAATGTGTCAATATTTTAGTGAAACGTTTACTATAAGTTTATTAATTACCTACCATATAATTTAGAAATATTTATATTAGTCTCACCCACAGAGTACTTTGAATATATGTCTCACCCTTAGCCCTGCTAAAAAACCAAATCCGTAAGTATATTATGCTGTCCCTTACCTGTCTCTAGATAAAATAATTTAAATTGATGGCCAGTGGGAATTGGATCAAAAGTTGTGCCATTGTCCCCCCGTGGTGGCCACAGGGAATGTTTAAAAATCCGTGTCGCTCTACACCAGTGGTGGTGAATAATAATTTACAAAGTTGTGGACAGCGAGAATATTTTTTGAAGTTTTTTCGCTGGCCCCTAGTGGTGGGCATCAGGAATGATCGAAATAATATAACATCACGCCTTATTTCCCCGAAGGGTTGGGCAGAGGTGTACCTATAGTACACCCGCGGTCAAAAAAAGTTACATAGGTAATACTATGAGGTACAGGATTTACATGCGTATACGCAATTACTCCATAGCTAGTTTTGGTTAGTATATCCCGTCAAGCGATCGCCTACAAGCCGCCGTCTCCTCGTAACCCGTATGTTCAAAGGTTTCACGATTATATTTATTGTCTTTTCGAGTGAATTTAAGAGGAGGTTATCTGAGAAACTGAAAGACTTCGGACAACAATTATTTAAGTGGTGGAGAATAGTTATTAGTACTTATAGTTTATAATGGCCTCGCTTTTCGTAACATCTATTTATGGTTTGGCCTCAGAATTTTGAAATATGTATGTAATTTCTATAAAAAAATCCCATTCAAAACCATAAAACTAAAAACGCTCAAAATTAGGTAACTGTTTTCTCCTTACTACTTTAATATTATTATGCCGGAATAAACGTTAGTTCACAAGGAATTAAAATTTCATGCTTTAAACACAAATTAGAGACTCAAAATAAACATAATAAATTACAATTGCCAAATTGCTACATAATGTGATGTATCGTGTCTGAATAGGTATACCTAAAATAGATCCATAAAGTTACTGCGGTACCTACACAAATCACAATCTCCTCAAATTATTACCAAATATCGTCGCTAATTTAACTAACGACGTATCTGACATTTTGGACTAAGCCGATAGTCGACTTATCTATAGTAATTTGATACATTTTCCAAGTCGAATCGATCTGTCTAATCGGCGTATCTGTAGTACCGTAAAGCATAGGTACAGATTCTGTGCCTATGCCTTACGGCCCCCATGATAATGCAAAAATCGAGACCGATATATTATCTACAGTTTACAAAAAAAAAGAAGAAAAATAGCTTGCCCTGTCAAATTTTCTTCGAATCAGTTACGTCACTTAGTTAGATTAGCGACGATATGAGGGTGGTTGAATAAAATGAAGTTGTAATGTCATATATTATAGAGGACAATCGGAACTGAGCGGGTGTTAGAGGTAGGGAAGTGGAACGCGAGGTAGGGATATTCTCGAAGTGAAAGGATAGTATTTTACTGCAAGAGCCGGTAGCACAGATTAAGTAGTAGCCGGTAGTATTAAAACATCAGCACTGACCGAAAAGTTAGTGACGAAAACGTGGTCATAAATTGCGAGAAATTTAATAATTATTTTGCAGTTTAATTAGTAGTTGTTTCAGTAGTTTCTTGTTAAATTACATAACATATAAATATGTCGCAGATTCTGGGTGATAATGTAAGTAATTTCAATATTGTAGAACCTCTATAGCTCTCTTTCAATTTTATTTTTTAAAACAAAAACAAAAAAAAATCTGCAGTTTCCTACAATAGTGCAATACCTACTCGGTCAAAATGTATGGAAGAGCAGATTTTTTTTCAATAACCAATGAGAAATTTCTATATAGGGGGATTCAGAATGATGTACTGAATAGGTGGTAACCGTTTGCGCGTCGATGACCCTTCCACCCTGTATTTATGCACACATGGGGTGCATTCGACACTTCAGGGGTTAATACCTAGGTACCGTCAATTAAACTGCGATGCTTGTTTGCTTCTCTCGGTAACACCGAACAATTTGTAGTAGGTAATAATAATTTACGTTAGTTTTTAAACTGTCATGGTCACTAACATTGTTATTAACACAAACGGGATATTTACCATGTTTGCTGTTTGTAAACATGGTAAATATCCCGTTTGTGTTAATAACGATTTACGTTAGCATAATCAGCCTAGAACAGTCCCTCATTTCCCTCTGCTGGAAGTGCTGGGACTCAGTGACGCAGGCTTCTAGGCTTTCTGTCTGTGAGAGGGAGGGGGCTACGTATGATCCACCACGCGGGCCCCGTGCGGGTTAGTTGAAGAAATGTAATGAAAATTACTTACTTACTAAGAACTTTAATTATCTACCTGTGTAGGTAAAGTGCACACAGTCTGTCAGAGGACGTATCTATAGATTTACACGACTATTTTCAGGAAGCGATCACGGATGTGGTGGAGTTATGTGCCCTGCTGCAATGTCTGGGTTTCAGCGTCAAATCTATGGACACCATTGATGGCAACATCAGCCAGGATGGCGGGACCAGGAGCGTTGCTATTAATTGTCAGGTAAAAGCGATTATTACTACAGTCCACAATAAAACAATAAAACATATGCAAACATATGCTTATGCCGCAATAAAACATATATATTTATATAATTTCAACCATAAAAAGCATCAATACATCTCTCTAAGTTAGATTTCGTCCAGATTCGTTAGATTTCGTTCGTTTGATGAATCTGCATGAAATATAACCTAAAGAGATGTACTTATTGTTGATTTTTATGGTTAAAATTATGTAAATACATGTTTTATTGCCGCGTATCATATTTTGATCAAGATACAATCTGACACGGAGCTGCAAATTGCAAAAAACCCAAAAAAAAATTGAATTTTGCGGCATAAACAGCGCATAAAATGCTTTGCATTCTTAACATGTTTTTTGCCCGAATTGTTGATAGATGTGCGTGGTACGATTTTTAACCGACTTCTAAAAAAGGAGGCGGATATTTGTATTTTTTTTTTCTTCTTTTTTTTATGTTTGTTCGCGCAACTCCGTCGCTTGCCAACCGATTTCAAAAAAATATTTTTTTGTTGGACTTGGAAAGGGTATACTTCCTAAATGGTCCGATTTTTGTCAAAATCCAGTTCCGATGATGGGATCCTGGAGAAATCGAAGGAACTCTTCAAATATTATAGGCACACCTATAGCGATTTGGGTATTTTTTATAGTAACTCGTGCATTTGCTCTCGGAAAACACCATTTGGTGAAGTGGAACTGACGATGAAGACCACAGATGGCCATCGGAACTACTTAATTTATAAGTATTTCACGGGTTGCGATTCGATTACTTTAATATGGTTGCTAAGTAATTTATGCTCGTCAAAATGCTTAATGGTGATGATGACATGACTTCACCATGGAGCTCCAGTTCTCCTGGTTCTTACTAGGAGAACTCCTCAACAATTAACGTCCCAGTATCGGGAAAAGCAATATTTTGTAAAAAGTGATGAGCAGCCATTGGGCTATTGTGACTTAGATAAATTACAAACTGACCCAATAAAAAGTGAAAAATAAAAACTTTTTACAAAAAAAAAACAACCGACTTCCAAAAAAAACACTACAAAGTGAAAAATAACTTTAATTTTGGAAGTCGGTGGCAAAAAACTAAAATACAGATCCAAAGACTCCGACTTCCAAAATTAAAGTTATTTTTCACTGTTAGTGTTTTTTTTGGAAGTCGGTTGCTTTGAACTATAGGAAATATAATTTCAGATAGGTACCTACAGTTTCTCAATAAATGTACCTACCGAAGTTAAAATTTTCACTTCGGTACATTTATTGAGAAACTACCTATCTAAAATTATATTTATAGTTCAACAACAATTCGGGCAAAAACCATTTTAAGAATGCAAAGCAAAGCGCCAGGGTAGCCCGCGAAATTCAAAATTTGTTACGTTTTTTGCAATTTGTAGGTCAGTGTGAGCTTGTATGTTGATTAAAATATGATACGCGGCCGTAGCTAATATGGCTTTACAGAATTATAATCATTAAAATCAGCAATACAACTCCATAAGTTAGCATTTACCTCAAATCTAGCGATTTCATGAAATCATGAGGTTTGAGGTAGGTAAATGCTAACTTATGGAGTTGTATTGTTGATTCCTGATTGCGAAGACACTGCTTTATCCCCTTGGTTAATAATCTACTATTATATGGGCGCGACATTTCAAAGTGGACAAGCTCTACTAGAAATCTGCAGAAGTTACGTTTTCTGCTGCCTGTCTGCAACATATAGCTAAATATCCAACCCACATAGCTTGAGTCTGATAAACAATAAAAAGTTGTGAATGCGAAGACTACGTGGATCATTGTTTTTTATTTATTATTTATACTTTTCTCAGTTTTAGTCGTTAGTCTGGCAGTTTGAGTAATTTATGCGGCCTACCCAAATGTCTTTTCTTTGGTATTGTTCGTCGAGCTCCATAAGTTTTGAGTTGAGCTGCACGATTACTGACAAATGCGTGCACTGACTGGACAGGTCCACTCAATCTGTGTGGTTCTTTCCTCAAAAGACCATTTCAGACAGCAATCTACATGGTCTTCACATGATCTGACCAAGATTATGTCTGGACTTTAAAAGAGACTGTGACCTCTGAGTTTGTTTCGGCCTTTCTTCTCAGAGTAGTCAGATAGGAAACGTCGACCTCATCTAGTTTTTAAAAATATGATTGACGTGTAAAAGTGTTTATACTACTTACGTACAGAAAATAAATCATTTATCATTAATTTATCATTTATCAAGAAAATCTTTACAGTCATCTGGTCTCCGCGTGGTGCTGGAAAGCCCGAGCTCGACTTGTTCGTGTCCGACCACCACCAACCAGGAGAACAGCGGCGTCTGGCAGGTCTCTGGCATGACAGGGGGAAAGCAGTTGGATAAGGTATGAGAGACTGACGACGATTAGGCATGGTAAAGTCAGGGAAATTAGTAAAGCAAAAAAAAACCGGTCAAGAGCGAGTCGGACTCGCACACCGAGGGTTCCGTTCCGATTTCTAAAAAAGTGTGCTATTTATAGAGACATCGTTTTATTTTTCCTGTATTCTTTACATAAACTTCTTACACATACAATAATTTTAGATTTTTCTCTATGCAAACTTCGGGATTAAGGGGGGTGGGTGGAATTTTTTTTATCAAAAGTCGAAAATTGTGGCCTAAAAAAAAATGTTTCAGAATGTGCAAACAACGCTCTCGATAACCCACATGCCATAGTAGCGCCACTTTGAATTTTTGAGACCCCCTTTCAACACCCTTTTTTTTGCAACAGGGATGTTGCAAAAAAAAAAAAAAACTTTCTTATTTGCAAACTAGTTGGGCAAACGTCATATAAAACTGTACCAAACAAGTTGATATCATTAGTAGTTCTTGAGATATCCAGCTGTGACAGACGGACAGACAGACAGAGTGCGTCGCACCATAAGAGTACCTTTTTACCATTTTGGTACGGAACCCTAAAAAGACTAGGTACAGGTAGTTTCGAAGGTCCTCTCAATTCTCATATTAGCGGTACCTACAGCATTTTCTGCTGATTTGGTACGGAAGCCTAAAAAGTGCGTATGTATGTACGTTTCAATTTCAACAACTGCCCGGGAACTCCCGAATGACAAGGTTAGCTCTGTCCGGGAAAGTACCTATCTTTTAATGGTTTCATGACTTTCATGGCATTTTCTACCATTGCATTTGGTTTCTTTTTTTTTGTTTTATCTATGGTTAGGGACTTGTTTGTTTAACCCGATCTGTTTAGTTAGTGAACTACCTAATATCGATTTACGTGAAAGGGCATCGCTGTATAGGTCCAATATGCAGCGTACCTATATACCTACTCATCATTATGAATAACTTTTACTCGAAAAACAAAATCAGCTGTTCCCTACATTTTGACGAGTTTGATGTAGATACCTAAAATGGACCTACTGAACAGCTGATTTTTTTTTCGCGATTTCATGTTTGGTTGCATAGTAAAAGTTATTCATAATGATGAGTACAATGTACCTCATCTTTTTATCTCGCTCGCACGATAGGTACTGCTCGTGGACTGAGTGAGAGCGAGACTACTGAGTGCGGTGCTGGGCGCCGATAGTTTAGGTACCTAATTGTAATTTACGGTGAAAATAATGGTAATTTGAAAAATATAAAAAAAAACATAAGACCTGTAGGTAGTTCAGTTAGTAGGTATGCAAAGTTTCGTGACCTAAGGAGGACGGGCATTGTAGCCTAAGAACCAATAACAACATGCGATATATCATTGGAAAGGTTTTTTTATGTACTTTATCTATTGTTACGGGGGAAGTCCCAAATCGCTGTGTGGAAAAAGTTATTGCACAATAAAGCTAGACTTCAGCAAAAACATGTTTTTCAGCATTTCGTCAAAATTAGCAAGCAATACGTCTTTTTTTTTGTTCTTAACAGACCTGGACATTTGATCAACTTCTGGATCCCAGATGGGCTGGTTGGAATAACCCCCCACGGCCGCCATTGCCCACGCACAACGTTGCATATGAAGGCCTAAGTGCGGAAACCAAATCCTTTAACATATAACCTACAACTCAGGTAGCCTGTACTGGCAAAAATATCAACCTATGTCAATATGCGCGGTTGCATACTAAATGTATATTATAACCGTAACATGTCTGTACAATACGCGCCACTAAAAAGTAGACTTGACCGCGCCTCCTCCTTTTTCTGCCGCCCTGATGACGGCCGGTTCCGTCCCGCGTCCAGACACCACCGCTAAAGAGACCTAAAATCGTCTACTGCGCAAGGCAAACCACTTGGTGTGTCAAGTCTCATCTTTCTTGGAGCCAGCTGTTCAACCTGATTCTGACTACCACTTTGAGCTGCGGTGGCACAGCACAGACGCGCGCGCATGTTTGTTAGTCGTTATTTTGATTTGAGTGTAGCGTATAAGTTTTACTACTTACTACCATTTTCATTCGTCGTCATTATCATTCGACTACGACTTTTGGCATTGTTTACCGGACTCTTTGATTTCTTATATTATGTTATTATGTTACTTTTTTACATCTGTCTACTGTGTTTTTCTTACTTTTGATATACAAAAACATACCTTTCTTTATTTATACCAAGAACCAGCGTCTTTCATTACAGTCTTTCATTATATTTTATTATAATAATTGGCTTTGTTCATCGGACTCTGAGGTTTGTTTTAATATTTTATACCACTGGCTTTGTTTATCGGACTCATAACTATGCTCTTAAAAACGGCCTGCTTTAGTCATGGATGAGCACCACAACAATTGTTATGTGCCAGCGTAGGCTACGCAACAGAAGGTATCAGCGTCACAATTTGGCTGAAAACATTCTACAAGATCAACCTGAGCTTCAATCTGCCTAGCCTTTTCCCAACTATGTTGGGGTCAGCTTCCAGTCTAACCGGATGCAGCTGAATACCAGTATTTTACATGGAGCGACTGCCTATCTGACCTCCACAACCCAGTAACTGGGTAATACTATACCCCTTGGTAAGACTTTCGGGCTTCTGACGACCCGTGACGACTATCAAAGATCCACGAATGACAGCCGGGACCAACGACTTAAAGTGTTTTCCGAGGCACGGAGGAGTCTCGGTATGTAAAGATGGTCACCCATCCACTGACCAACCCCGGCAAGCGTAGCGTAACCTGATGGATCGACTCTTGCGGCTGTTATTACTTAGCTACGAGCTCCTCCCTCATCTAACTAATGAAAATAATATGCATTTGATTTGCTATTGTATTGTATTTTTATAAGGCATGTATTAGGGCGCGCTGGAGTATTAATACTTTTGTTTTTCTTGTAAAATGTTTAAATTCATTAGTTGTTTTATTTTGCAGAGCAAGATCTTAGGTTCCCCAGACCTTAAAGTAGTGTTAGTATGTAGGTACTTCGACTTTAAGCATACCAGCGCCTGTAGCATGAGATGAGTGATAGCGAAATACAACCTTGGCCTCCACGCGGTGTATTCAAACGTTAAATAAAACAATATACAAGGTATTTTGAGGTTTCATAGAACACGTGTTTCACAATTAGTGGGAAATGGCATTTTTGTGAATGAAGCTTTATTGCACCATAACTTCATCCACACAGCGATTTGGGACTTCCCGCCATAACAATAGTTGAAGTACATATAAAAACCTTTCTAATGATATATCGCATGTTGTTATTGGTTCCTAGGCTGGCTTCCATACATTTTTGCCCGTCCTCCTTTGAAGTATTTTTTGAATACCAGCGCGAGCGGTTTATTGTTCGATTTGGAGGTAACTTTGGATTTTTTTTCTATAGAGATTTTATGAAAGGAGCTCGTGGCTAAGTAATAACAGCCGCACGGGTCGATCCATCAGGTTAAGCTACGCTTGCCGGGGTTGGTTCGTGGATGGGTGACCTATCTTTGCATACCGAGACTTCTCCGTGCCTCGGAAAGCACGTTAAGCCAATGGTCCCGGCTGTCATTCGTGTATCTTTGACAGTCGTTACGGGTCGTCAGAAGCCCGAAAGTCTGACAACCAGTCTTATCAAGGGCTATCGCATTACCCAGTTACTGGGTTGTGGAGGTCAGATAGGCAGTCGCTCCATGTAAAATACTGGTATTCAGCTGCATCCGGTTATACTAGAAGCCGACCCCAACATAGTTGGGAAAAGGCTAGGCAGATTGAGAGATTTTATGAAATCGTATTTTCGTCAAAACCATAACTATTATCATTTCATAATCTAAGCATATTATATTTATTTCAAAATTAATGCTGCAGTATTTTCGACATAGTGGAGGATCATGTTAAGCCATTTGAGGTACCTAGTATGCGGTTTGTGCCTTCAATTCTGGGACATGTTGGCCCTGGCCTCAGAAGAACGACCTGGCTGTCATTCGAGGTTCTTTGACAGTCGTTACCGGTCGACAGAACTAGTCAGAAGCCCGAAAGTCTGACTACCAGTCTATACTAGGTTGTGGAGGTCAGATAGGCAGTCGCTCCATGTAAAATACTTTTATTTAGCTGCATTCGGTTAGACTGTAAGCCGTTCCCAACATAGCTGAGAAAAGACTAGGCAGATACATATTTTGATCCCGCTAGACCTTGCCAAGTCCTAATTAATTACTTACTTAATTTATTTTAACGTGTGAAATTGTGAATACAACCATATTAAGATGTAGGTAAGTACCTTATCCTGATGATAACAATTTCCAATTTTAGGAATTCGGATGCTCCTTACTAGGTTCACTTCCAAAGAGTCACCGCGAGCGTCTATCGAAGGAGCTTCATGAGATAATCAGGTGTATCAAGCAGCTTAATGACTCGGTTGCTGAAATATCTAAGGAACCGATAGAAAACAAGTCCGCCAGCATGATTGAGCTGAAGACGCCGGAGAAAAGGTAGGTTATGATTTTAAAATCTAAGAAGTTCGTGAAGCTATAAGTAGGTAGGTATCAGGTTTGGTCCTATAGAAAAAGTTGATCATAATGATGAGTACAATGACACCATAGGAAGTTAAATTACAACTTGTATACCATCCGGTAGTTCAATAAAGTGTTCCACGAAGGAATATTGTTTTGAATTATTAGTCTGTGCGGCTGTGTCTCAGGCAATGTAACAAAGTTTATTTATAAACATTGAGTGGAGTCGAATTTTGTGTTTATTTTCAGGGATTTCCCCATCAAAAGTGAGACGCCTACGCGGTGCCGCTCTCTAGATACCCTTACGGCCCATAAGTGCACACAACCTCTGCCTAATCCCGGTCCTTTGCAGAAGGGTGATCTTACCGATGCATCTGGTGATGAGATTAAAGTTAAGAAGGTAAAGAAAATAAATGTACGACTACATAGTAATACCTACGCTAATTAGATACTACTTACATGTATCGAACAAATAATTTTTAGTTGCAGTAGGTAGGGATTTTAGTTTTTTTTTTTAATTTTTAGTAGTTAGGTATCGTCTCCTTGATCCCTTTATTTTGATTAGACCCCATAGCCCATACTAAGGTCTTACGTCTAAAATCCGCAATTTTGATTTTTTTAAAACAAAACTTAGCCATCGCAACATCTACCTAAACGAGTCGATAGACATCTGATCTCAAACCCACAGGTACAGCCGTTAGAATCATTCGAGGGCATAAAGAATCCCATATACAAATACTTATGTGTACCTACCTAAATACGCGCGAAAAACAACCTAACCCTAACTATAAGATAACCCTTTGTCACAGCAGTGGTGTCATCTCTTGCTCTTGTAAAACTACATTAGGTATAATACAGAGTGGAACAAGACAATTGACATTCCATTAAACCACTATGCGTGGCAAATAAGAATAGGATCGCGCTTGCTGCCAACTTCACACGATAGCTGTCAAATTAGTACTGCCGATAGCTGTCAAATACATGATAGCTGTCAAATTAGTACGCATTGGTACAGTAGTACCCAACTAATATGGCTTATCGATGTACCTGCGCAGAAGATGAATTTTCAAAGCGCGGGAAACAAGCTTCACGCTTTTTCCTGTACCGCTATTGGTCGGTAGCTGCCGCCATGTTAGCGCGCGCCGCTTGACAGCCGCCATACTTGCGAGTGAGACGGAACTAACAGCTGCAGTGTATTATGAACCTTACAGTAGTGATCTAAGGTTGATTGTAAGTTTTAAGCATTCTCGTTAATCTTCGGCGTCCATACTTTCTTTTCTGTGCGAACGAAGATTCACGACGCGCCTTATCAGTTGGGTACTACTGTAATGAAGTTCGCGAGTATTGCGGAACAAAATGGTCAAATGGTGGTGGTGGTGTCTTGGTGTCTTGAGAGTACCCTTCGGGTACGGAACCCTGAAACCTAGTTTTGTCTTATTCTTATAAAAAAACTTATTTCCAGCAGAAAATGTATCGCAGGCAGAGCACATACACGCTCTCATCCCCTCCTGGCCATGGCATTTCTAGGGTTCGAAGCAAAACATCAAGGTATGTAATATAAAACTTGGACATAGAAAGGTAGGTTCGTCCGTCCCTACTAGCGTTGCCGGAGAGTAATATTCCGAAGTATTCCCTTCGGAAGTATTCGGAAGTATTCGCAAGTTTTGAGTAGTATTCGCAAGTATTCCCCGAGCTAAGTACATGTGCGGTCACGCAAGTTTATCTATTAAAGTTTGACTATTGACCGCTAGATGGCGTTAATTAACGCCATCTAGCGGTCAATAGTCAAACTAACATTACGTCGTGTGTGTTGTTGTCGTACGAGTATGTTGCGTTCATTCATGACTCCGAGTAATATTCGATTTGAAAACTTCGCAATACTTCCGAATATTTCTTTACATCTACTTATATAAGTACTTACGTAATAAGTTTTTGTATGTGGTTTAGGTGTGAAAGTGGTAGAGAGGTAAGTAAATAGGTAGATTACTGAGTTTATAAAATAGTTTAAAGTAAGTATCAAGAAAGAAGTCAAGGTTTGACTTCAAGTGCAAAAACACACCATTTTCGAGATATAAAATACAGTACATTTTTTTTTTCTTTTGCTTATATCTCGAAAACGGTGTGTCCTATCGCAAAAATAATTAAAATTTGGCCCCCCTTTATAAAACCCATAAACCCCTAAACCTCTACATGTAGGTACCAAAAAAAAAACCGTAAAGAACACGTTGAAGCTGCCCCCTCCTAGCGCCCCTCCATGTACAAGAGAATCGGCACTAATATCCGCACAAAATAGACATTTTAAACTCAACCATACAAAAATAAAACAATAATTACCGAGTCACTGGTAGATAACTACTTACAGGGAATTATTCCCGCTAGTAGATAACTACTTACGCGGAAATATTCGCGCTAGTACGTAGGCATCGAATAATACTCGTTGATTTTATGAATGAACGGGCTCGAGCTTCCTAAATCACGTGTGCAAGTGTGCAAGTGAACGCCGCTGGCACCGCGCGCCGACCAACTTCGGGTACTTATTGGATTATCTTTTAAATGCGACTATTGACCACTAGATGGGGGCGCAGTTCTCATTGCAAATTACATATATTATGTCCCGCATTGGTGATAGTGCATTCATTAATACCCACGAATCAATCTTCCACCATTCATAAGCTAATCAGCAAACCTTGGTCACTGCAGCAGCAGAAAGCGTCGCATTAACACGACTAATCACGCTAGTTAATGCTACGCTTCTGTGGCACCATCTTGCGGATTCTTGCGATAACAATAGAATAGTCGGCGCACTGCATTTTTGTCCTTGAACCCCCACTTGTCCGGCACTGGATTCGCCATAAAAACGTGTACAGGAGCGCTAATACTTCGTTGACTCATGAATGAATGGCTGCGAAGCTCGGTGGTGTGCCACTTTACTATCAAGCCAATGCCAGGCGAGCGCTGGCGTCGCCGAGCGACTAACGAGAGCAGGTGTTCATTTACAATTCTACCATTTCCCCCTAGATGGCGTTAATTCATTTAACGGCACGGCGTAATATATTCGGCGAGTCGAGTCTCATCAAGCGACCTACGCAAGTACGCATATATTCGTAACTAGGCACCTACTGGCAATAATTTCATTCTTAATAGGTAATAAAAAGTAGGTTACCTACTACATTCTTACTAGTAGTATTCCTTCAAATCGAAGTATTCCTTTGAATATTTCGCAATTATTCCGAATACTTGCGAATACTTGCGCAGTTTTGCAACGCTATCCCTACCTACCTACCTACCTACTTAATAATAAGGTCGATAAACGTATACGGTATACTCACATTATTTTTACCAAGCCACCTCCGGTTATGTTATAAAACAGATAATATAAATGAAAAAAACTGTTCCCCTTTTTAATTTATTTAGCATAATATGTAGTGTACCCCATTCGGATACTGCGAACAAGGAAAGAAAAATTGGAAAAGTAGCCGAGAAAATTGTAAAATTCGAGAAAACAAAAATGCGTTTTCTATGGGAATTATTTCTATGAATTACTGGACGTCTGTCAGGCGGGTCATCTACTTAAATTAACTAAACTAACTTAATGAACAACCCGCCGAGCTCGCGTGGTGGATTACCTACGTACGGCTCACTCCATATTACAGAGAAGAGACCTGTGTAACAGCAGTTGCAGTGGGACCATAGTGCCGCTGTGCCGATAGTGATTATGTCCTATATCTTTTACTCTTGCATGAAAAATAAATACTTAACCCTTCATATTTCCAGCCCCATCCAGGCTTCTGAAGTTACCCTACTGGAAAATTTGATAGGAGCTGAGAAAGCCGCGGAAGAGCTGCATACTAAACTGACATACATCGTCAGAGAGTTCATGGAAGACGGGAAACATGACTCGTCTTTATCCTCGTTGATCTTGGATGTCTCCAAGATTTCTTTGCTGAAGGTGCGTATCAACAATTAAATAAGGTTTTAACAGTCGAAATTTTCAAAGTTCCTTTTTTGTGTGCTAAACTTAAGGCGAAAGCGCCAGGGTAGCCCGCGAAATTCAAAATTTCTTACGTTTTTTGCAATTTGTAGGTCAGTTTGAGCTTGTATGTTGATTAAAATATGATTCGCGGCCGTAGCTAATATGGCTTTACAGAATTATAATCATTAGAATCAGCAATACAGCTCCATAAGTTAGCATTTACCTCAAACCTCAGATTTGAGATAAATGCTAACTTATGAAGTTGTATTGCTGATTCTAATGATTATAATTCTGTAAAGCCATATTAGCTACGGCCGCGAATCATATTTTAATCAACATACAAGCTCACACTGACCTACAAATTGCAAAAAACGTAAGAAATTTTGAATTTCGCGGGCTACCCTGGAGCTTTCGCCTTAAAACCGGCTAATACTGCTTTTTGACAATCGGCTTTTGTTCTTATAATACGAGAGGCCATGACCAAAATCATGTCGCATCGTTGAAAAACTATAAGATGATTGAAGATTTTGTCTTACGTGAAACGATAAGACAAACATTTTGGTCATGGGTTCTCGTACCATTTTGGTGATCACTGACACAAATGCGAAGCTCAGCTTACACCTCGCGGACTGTAAATCAAATCAAATCAAATCAAATCAAAATATTTATTTGCTAGAATATGGTACATAAGGTGTTAATTTGTTTAGTTCAGCATATCCTGCCATAACATGGCGTGCAAATGTATTTAAAAAAAAATCATGCGATGTCAAAATTAATCTATGTTACAAATTACAGAGTCTATTGACTTGTCTTCTAAATATTCCATAATGGTGTAATATCTTTTAAATACCGTAAAACGGGGCTATTTGGGTTTCAGGGGGGTATTTGGGACAACCCAGGTTTTTGAACAATTATGTCGATAATTTTCGTTTGCTGTTTGGTAGGATTTGTTTTATGAACTCTAGCAACACATTTATAGTTAACGTCATAATTGTCAACTGTCAGTGTCAGTATATTAAACAGTTTAGTAACAAATTTTGGTGAAAGAGTCAGAGACTGTTTTTTACGTGAAAATTTAGGCGGCAAAACTTCTCGCACAGCGGAAAATCCTGACTGGTAAGAGCTCTGTTGTTTTTAAATGACGAGTATATATATTATCACTATGTTTTCTTACTGGTATTTAATTTTGTCATGCTTATAGTTTTTGATTTATGATTGATAATGTGTCTGGGGCTTTTTGGGACATCGTTGCGGGGCTTTTTGGGACAGTGTCCCAAATAGCCCCTTCACTTTTATGCATTTGTGTACAATTGATTTTTATTTATTAATATATCTATCATTATGTATTTACAAGGTTTTTTGTGGTTTTCAGATAAAGTACAATTGTATAATGGTTCGAAAATATTCAAGAACATATAGAAACTTAAGAAAAGGTAAACGGTACATGCCATACTTCTCTTATAGTAATGATGACTTAAACAAGGCAATATCAGACGTTAAGTCTAAAAAACTGTCTATTAGAGAAGCAGAACAAAAATATGGCGTACCCAAAAGTACAATTAACCGTAATTTAATTAATTTAATTTAAATTATTTTAATTTAATTAATTTAATTTAATTTAATTAAATAAGCTTTAAGTTTCGACATTCTTACCGTTCATAGAAGTTTAAATAACCTAGTAATAAACGAGTTTTTGAAAAAAAAATTTTTTCTTCTTAAAATTCTACCAATCCCTAAAACAAAAACATTATTTTATGTAGTTTTTGTCAGTCTTTGTTTTCAGATAAAGTACAATTGTATAATGGTTCGAAAATATTCAAGAACATATAGAAACTTAAGAAAAGGTAAACGGTACATGCCATACTTCTCTTATAGTAATGATGACTTAAACAAGGCAATATCAGACGTTAAGTCTAAAAAACTGTCTACTAGAGAAGCAGAACAAAAATATGGCGTACCCAAAAGTACAATTAACCGTAATTTAATTAATTTAATTAAATTGATTTAATTTAAATTATTTTAATTTAATTAATTTAATTTAATTTAATTAAATAAGCTTTAAGTTTCGACATTCTTACCGTTCATAGAAGTTTACATAACCTAGTAATAAACGAGTTTTTGAAAAAAAAATTTTTCTTCTTAAAATTCTACCAATCCCTAAAACAAAAACATTATTTTATGTAGTTTTTGTCAGTCTTTGTCCCAAGTATCGATAGACTTGTTGAAAGTGGCTGTTTTGTCTCAAAATATGCATTTTACATCGGTTTTTCAGTGCTGTCCATAATAGCCCCAAATATGCGATATTTGGGACAGCCTCATTATTTTTTTATTTTTCTGTTCCTGTTACATGTAGCTACTTCAAAAGTATGTCTGCAGAAGTAAGGAGTTCTCCGACACCCGTACAATTTTTTCACCACAGTAATTTATGTGAAATAAACAAGATATTTGGTAAAGTATCTCAAAATATGTCCCGAATAGCCCCGTTTTACGGTAGTAAAAATTTGAAAAGCACTTTTTTAAACATTGTCAGCGGTAAATCTTGAATAGTATTTGGTAAATGATTGTAAATAATAATCGACATGCAGTATACATTTTTCTTAAATAATTTTAGTTTTATTTGTGGCAGCCGAAGTCTGTCTTTATGCCTTGATCGGCTGTTTGGCCTTTCAGTACTAATTTCAAATAAATTGTAATTTCTTTTAACAAAAATACAAATTTCAAAAATATATAAACACGGCAAAGGTAGAATATTAAGTTTTTGAAATAGGGGCTTACAGGTGTCTAAAAAGTGAGCTCCACAAATGGCTCGAATACATTTTTTTTGAGCTTTAAAAACTCTGTCAAAATCTACTGAGTTACCCCATATTATAATGCCGTATCTAAGTACGGACGATACATAACCATGGTAAGCCAGCGTTGCAGTGTCACGGTTTACTGTTTGCCTAATTCGTTTCAACACATAAATAAAACGATCTATTTTTACCAGAATTTTATCTATGTGTGTTTTCCAGTTGCAATTTTTATCGATCGTTATACCTAAGAATACACAATTATCGATAGTAGTCAATTGAGAATCTTTATAATTAATGTCTAGTTTATTTATGTTTGCATTGTATGTCTGAAATTGTATTATGTTTGTTTTAGTCATATTTATTTTTAAATTATTTTTTTCTAGCCAATCGATTGCATTATCCAGAGCTTGGACGATTTCTTTTTCTAAATTTTTGTTATTGTCACTCTTAATCATTATTGTAGTGTCATCCGCGAACAGTATGCAATCTTTACCTATAGCCTCTGGAATGTCGTTGATGTAAACTAGAAAGAGTAGTGGGGATACGATTCCTCCCTGTGGCGTGCCATAATTATTTTTTTTGTATTCTGACCTATAGGTTTTTTGTTCATTTTGACACGTTTTTGTTATTTCCACGCATTGTACTCTTTCAGAAAGATAACTTTTGACCCAGTCGTTGGCCTTACCCCGGATTCCATAATGCTCAAGCTTTGAGAGTAGTGTTTTATGGCAAACAAAATCAAAGGCTTTTGTCATGTCTAGGAACACGCAACTTACCTTAGATTTTTTATTTAAACTTTCAGTTATGTATTTTACTAGCGCAAAACATGCCAAAGCAGTGGAACTGCCCTACCTAAAACCGAATTGTTCTTTTTTAAGAATATCACATGATAATAAAAAGTTCTCTATTTTAATGGACATAACTTTCTCAAAGATTTTAGATAGTATTGGTACCAAAGTTATTGGGCGATAATTGCTCATGTCAGTTTTTACACCTTTCTTATAAAGAGGTTTGACAATTGACCTTTTCAGACGTGTTGGGAATACTCCTTCTGATAGAGATAGGTTTATAATGTAGGTTAACGGAGACACTAAACTCTTTGCACATATTTTTAACACTTTAGTGCTCAGGTCGTCATAACCCGTCGAGTTAGTGTTTCTTAGACTGCAAATTATTTTATAAATGTCCGATTCATCTACTGGTGTAAGGAAAATGCTTTTAGGATTTTGAGGAGTGTTTATTTTCATGTCATATTGCGAGTCCTTATGCGCAGTATTGGTCGTCTTTGTTTGGGATATATAGTAGTCATTAAATAAGTCACATATTTGATTTGGATTGTCATAAACATTACTATTAGCATTCACTGCGTCAACTTCAGAGTTACTTGTCATATTATTTGTGTTTGTTTTAATCATGTTCCAGGCCGCTTTACTTGTATTTTTGGCCTTATTTATGTAGTGTAAGCTATTAATCTGCTGAGCCTTGTGTATGCATTTTTTCAGTATTTGAGTGTAGTCGTCATATTTCTTTTTGTTTTGTTTTTTGTTATGTTTGTAAAGATGATATTTTAAATATAATGTTCGTTTTTTAACGCAGCATCTTTTTATACCCTTGGTTAGACCTCTATTTTTCACTTGTTTACAAGTATTTTTAACTTTAACTATAGGAAAGCATAAATTGTAGAAAAGGGTAATTATATCGTGTAGTCTATCGAAGGCGTTGTTTGTTGTTTGAGCTTCGTAAACTTCGGAAAAAGATAGACTTGAGATGCAGTTATTAAATTTTATTATATTTTCGTCACTAAGCTCTCTTACATTTTTAAACCAAAAGCTATGAAAGTCTTTAACTTGAAAATCCGTTTCTAAGCTAACCGTTATTGATTGTGCCGATTCGTGGTCTGAAAGCGCTAGATAGTGAATTGCAGATTTGGCGTCGTGTATGTTACTTACTATTAAGTCCAAACATGCGCTTTTTCTCGTAGGCAGTTTTATGTGGTTTAATAAATTATTATTAATAAGTATAGAATGTAAGTCCTTCGTTGTTTTATTTGTTTTCAGAGTATCAATATTCCAGTCGCCACAGATGATAATTTTTTTCTTACCTTTTTGGCATAGTTTATTGGTTAGAAGTTCCAAATTATGCAAAAAAATTGTGGCATCACGTGTAGGTGTTCTATATATGCACACTATAATTAAGTTAAATTTAATTATTTCGATGGCACAGCATTCGAATTGAAAGAGAGTGGGGAACGGTAGATTTTTTATTTCTCTGAATTGTAGGTTATTTTTTAATAATATACACGAGCCTCCCCGTCGTTGGTTAGATCGAGAGAAGAAGGATACCAGTTTATAGTTCCTAAGTATAAGGTTTGGTTCACAACCACTTTTTAGGAAAGTTTCAGTTAAACATATGACATCTACGGACCCCAATTCCTTTTGTAAATTTGAAATGGCCACCTCTATTAATTCCTGTTTGTTCAGTACCCCAGCAATATTTTGATGAATTACCGTGATTGTAGTATATTTAGTTTTGTTTACGAAAAAACCCAGTTTTCGTGTCATCACCGACTTGTTTCATTTTTCCAAAGAATGCAGTAATTTTTGTTTGCGTGGTTTTTCGCGGTGTTGTATGTGTGTTTGTTCTGTTCTGTATAATGTGCTTATTTTTAAATCGATTAAGAAATTCAGTCTGATATTCCTTGAAGTCAATTCTTGTGTTCAACTTCAAACATAAATGTGATACATAGTACTGGTGGTAACTTTTCATAGACCTGTCGTTGATACTATTTATGTATCCTGAATTGTGTATTTTTATGTATTTACAATTTGTATAATTTTGTATTATTAATTCTAGGTTGTAGTTAATTGTATTTTCGTTTAAGTAAGCATTATATTGTACGTTAGTAATAAATACAGTATTGTTTCGTAGTTTATAAAGGACATTACACAACTCAGTTATCAAAGAGTAAGGGTTTTTGTCATTAGATCCTATCACTAAAACTATAACATCGTCTCTGGTCAACGTCTTTACGAAGTCATCATTGCAGCTGTTAAGAATCTGAGCACTTGTTGCATTGGGCTTGATGAAAGATGTTATTGTGTATTTGTCATTCCATTTGTCTAACCTGGCATTAGTCATAGTTTTATTGAGACCGCAGGCCTGCTGGTCTCCGAAAATTATTATTCTATTACGTTTGTCCGTTACACTGATTGGAGCAATTTCTTTCACGCTCGTATGGTGGCATTGTTGCTGATCCATGAAATCCGTTGCAGTCCCATCATCCGCGTTCTTCTGTTGGAATTGTTGTTCGTCAATCAAACCTATTAAAGTGTCATTTTCCGTGCTTTTATCCGGGGATTTTGATTGAGTGGGCTGTATTCCCTCCAAACTGCATATTGAGCCGGCTGTGTTAAATGATAGATTTCCGCCCTCGCTTGGGGATTGCGCTACTACGACCGTGTCAGGTTGATGAGCCGTTGTCGGAGTAAGAATCAACTTGGACGGAGTAGAGAAGCAGCTCGTTCTTATAATATTCTTTTTGCGTGTAGACTTCGGTGTAAGGCACTTTGTTTCTAAGAAGTTAACTTTTTTATATGTCTCTATTATTTTCTGGTATTGTCCGATATCCATTTTTAGTCGATAATTTTCACTAATTAAGTTGTCAATTTCCTGATGAGCACTTTCTAGTTCCGTGGTGAGGCTTTTGATTGTGTCCTTATAGTTCTCAATTACGTCACTGTCATTCAGTGAGGTGTTTGGCAAGCTCACGGACTCCGTGGGCAAGCTCATCATAGTAGTGTCAAGTAATGTGGAATTATTTCTCAAATTGATATTGAAGATATTGTCCATTGAGTTAGCCCTTACTGGTTTCCGGACAGTAATGTTATCTATTTCAAAATCCATTTTAATGTCAAAAAAGCGTAAATTAATTAATTTGAATTATTGTTTTTATATTATTCCGAGTATTTTAAGTGTTCAAATTTATACCCGATGTTAAAAAAAATAAAACAAAACAAAAAGTGATTCTTCTATTAGTGAGGTTTGAACGCACTGCCTTTGTAGCTTCATGCGTCGTGCTTAACCACCGCGCTACGGCGCTACGAACTCTCAGCTCGAAAATTGTGTGTGCTTGCTCGCGTGGAGTAATTATTAGTCATCGCCTTGAGGTCGTCGTAGATGACCATATAAGGTAGCGAATACGCGTAGCACGCGCACTGTCGCTGCGGTGAGTCACACTGAGCACTGAGTACCGAGACTAAACTTGTTGATTTTGATTTTTGTTTTTTGTTGTTTATTCACACATTATTTGATTTAATTCACTTCTGTTTTTTCCATCGTTTACACTGACCGTTTTCACTTCGGATAGTTTATATTTTAATGATAACTTTACGTAATTATAACTTGCAGAATTTTTTGCAACGGAGCTATCACTATTCGTGTGCGTGTAGCGGTACGCGCGCGCGCGATCCAGTAGGTACAGGTACAGGTACCTATTATAGGCAATTAGGCAGGTACACCTCAGCCTAACCTTTCGGGAAAACCAGGCGTTATGGTAGTAGTTAGTAGAAATAGCACCGACTGTGTGGGGTCATGTGGTGGGTTCAATTTTGGGTTTTTCGCAGGGCAATTCTCAGTTTGAAAGTGCCCATTTGGCAATAGGATCGCCCCTTATTACACACCCTATTAGGGCCGATAGGTACCTACTAGCGTTCGAGTTAGGAAGCTTCAGGCTGCGAAAGATGGGAGCTTCATTAAGGGCCCCACCACACATTATAGGTACCTACAGTCCGTTATAGGCAAGCGGTCCACTCCATTTTTTGACTGGACCGCCTGTCGGCGGACTGTAAATGTCTGGGGCCTTTAAATATTTCTGTAAACATATTTTAAGTATATACCCACCCTTTCGTTCGAACATTGCAACTGCAATGTAGGTATTTTTTCCTACCACATTTTATGAAAATAAATGATTTTGATTTGATTTTTGTTTTTGCCCATTACAGTGTCCAGAAGCTTCTAGAGCTCAGTTTGCATCAAGCCCCGATCTCTCTGGTATAAGCATTGCTAAAGAAGACCTCCCAAAAAGTCACTTGAGGCGATTTGATAGCGCCTCAACATCCAATTTAGCGCCTAAGTCAACTGCCAAAGACGGCAAGTTCACCTCTCGACTGCGCCGGATATCACCTAACATTTTCAAAGGGAAGAAAGAATCTCCAAGTCCGAATATTGATAAAATTAAAGCGCAAGATGCGGCGAGAAGTAAACTTCACAGTAAGTCCTAATTCATTATTTATTATTGCGGTTATAAAAGTCCCTAATAAAAAAGAAAAAAAAACCGGCCAAGTGCGTGTCGGATCACGCACAATGAAGGGTTCCGTAGTTGAAAAGAATTTATCCCAAAAACAAACTTAACATTGTAGTTCAAAAACATGTTCTCCCATACATCGATATACGTCACGATCATTTCTCCAACTGCAAAGTTTTTAATCGCAAAACAAGATTTTTGTGATAAAATTACAAATTAACGATTTTCGGACAAGTGAAACATGATTTTATTGGCTCCTCAATAGTAGAATGTGCAACCATTGCGCAGTTTTAGAAACGATGGAAAGTGTGCGTTACTGCAGCGGAATGTTGTCGCTTTTCAGGATTTCGTCTTGACAGGAATTAGTACCCAATCTCGTGTAAATGTGCCCGAAATTTAGAATTTGTGCGTCCAGCCGATCCAAAGATATTCACGAAAAACAGATTCCGCTGGAGTAACGTTACTGCAGCGGCATGTTTTTTTACCAGTGGTCGTAGCTGAATACAAACTAGCTACTTAGATAGATATAATTTGTGCCTAATTGTGCCCAAAAAATAGAATTTGTGCGTCTTGAGGTTTCAGAGTTATTCAAGATGCCGCTGCAGTAACGTTTAGCAAATTGCTGTATCTCTTAAACGGCATGACATACAACTACGATTTTTTTTACTACGGTGGGTCTTAATTTGTGCTTAATTTGTGCAATTTTATTTTTTCTATAATCGACACCATTGGAAAACTAGAATTTTTTTTTCAAAAACCCTAAAATCGATCCTCGCGCTTCAATGAGAAACCCTAGAAACATACCAATTATGGTGATTTGTACCTTTCATGAACTCAAAGCATCATGTGAAATTCGATGTTTATATTCCAACTCCTTAGGGAGTTATTCCATTTTAATTAAAATCTGGATACGATATAATGTAACGCTCCAATACATGAGTTATTATTAAGTGACTGATATTATGATTATACTAATAATTAGTACCCTTATTAAATTGTTTATTCTTAAAGTTTCAGCTGAAAAAACCTTCTAACTACTTAGATATGAGAAAAAAACGATAGGGAAAGAAATCACACGATTGACCGAACAAATTCGAATGACTACATAAAAGCGGGCTCACAGTACATTATGCCCACCTTCTTAAATTGGTAGTATTATAATTGAATTTTGATGGGTACAGGTGCGTACAAATGGTTTAATTAGGTAACTATTTATTTACTTTTACATAAATATGTGACATAGCGAGTTATCAGAGAGTAGGAAGTGACCTAAGGGCGAGCGCACACTGCGGTGCGTTTTTGTAACGCATAATCTGTGAAGTATGGAATGTCTTTAAAGTACTCTAACGTTACTCTAACGCACAGAAAATACAGGTGTGTCGATCTTCTTTATCACTGAACAGTTAATTTATTTCACCATAAGCACAATGTACCACAAAACCAATGCGTATTGTCCAGCCGAAATTACACCCGTCGTAATTATACACACAATTCCTTGAATTACTGGGAAAAAGATAATGTGCACACGCTCTCCACACACGAGATTGGCGGCCAATTACTCGTGTCAAACAAAGTTAACACCGAACCGAACTAACAGTGCGTTTCACGAATGTTGGTACCATTGTTTTTCAGTGAAGAATGTTTACAAAAAACCATTCCATACGGCAGTTTCGAATGAAGCAACGACAAGCTCTGGGGAGTCCCCCCAAGTAATGTTTTATTATCCCGGTCGTTCTGACGGCATAGCATAGGGTAGATGTATTTTATATATGTATGAGTGTAATAGTTCCGATTGACGAATTGGCTGAGATCTAGACAATATAGACAATCACTTTCCTCAATTTGATCAATTTGTGAATATTTCTATTAAGTAGGTAACTAAATAATAAAACAAAATTTTACAGAGGTATCAATCATACTATTTTATTTCAATTCAAAACTAAATCTATAAACGGTATTTTTTCTTTTATTTTATTGGCAATAAAAATACACTTTCTCGTCAAATAAACCTTTGGTCTTTATTAGATTGCTGTACTTACTAACATTTGACTGAGAGTTTAAAGGTTTGCAAATCCTCAATATCATTTATGGCTTACACACTGTGTGTACGTAATACCTATTGAGTTATAATGTACTACGTACTTACGTAATACCTACGTGTTTTATAAAACAATAAATTATAAGTAACACTTTTGTGCGAGACTGTTTCAAAAAACGAAATGTTGTACTACATATTTAAGAAGGTTGGCACAATGTACTGTGAGCCCGCTTTTATGTAGTCATTCGAATTTGTTCGGTTAATCGCTTGATTTCTTTTCCTATCGTTTTTTTCTTATATCTAAGTAGTTAGAAGGTTTTTTCAGCTGAAACTTTAAGGATAAACAATTTAATAAGGGTACTAATTATTAGTATAATCATAATTACAGTCACTTAATAATAACTCATGTATTGGAGCGTTACATTATATCGTATCCAGATTTTAATTAAAATGGAATAACTCCCTAAGGAGTTGGAATATAAACATCGAATTTCACATGATGCTTTGAGTTCATGAAAGGTACAAATCACCATAATTGGTAAGTTTCTAGGGTTTCTCATTGAAGCGCGAGGATCGATTTTAGGGTTTTTGAAAAAAAAATTCTAGTTTTCCAATGGTGTCGATTATAGAAAAAATAAAATTGCACAAATTAAGCACAAATTAAGACCCACCGTAGTAAAAAAAATCGTAGTTGTATGTCATGCCGTTTAAGAGATACAGCAATTTGCTAAACGATACTGCAGCGGCATCTTGAATAACTCTGAAACCTCAAGACGCACAAATTCTATTTTTTGGGCACAATTAGGCACAAATTATATCTATCTAAGTAGCTAGTTTGTATTCAGCTACGACCACTGGTAAAAAAACATGCCGCTGCAGTAACGTTACTCCAGCGGAATCTGTTTTTCGTGAATATCTTTGGATCGGCTGGACGCACAAATTCTAAATTTCGGGCACATTTACACGAGATTGGGTACTAATTCCTGTCAAGACGAAATCCTGAAAAGCGACAACATTCCGCTGCAGTAACGCACACGATGGAAACGTATTATAATACCTCATTGACTCCAGCAATCATACCAAGGATACTTTCTTTCTAACACTTCATGCTGCGTCGTAGTTATAGATATGTATAAAGTTTACGTTGACGTGTCGTCGACGTCTGTACTTACCCTGTAGGTTTTGATTTATTTGCGAGTATTAAAATATGTCGCATAACTGGCCGTATTTTTTTATTGCCTTTACTTAGAAGCTTGTTTATTTTAGTGCTTCCAGGCACCGTAGACCTACGTATTTGATATTAATTTCAACTTGATACCTCCACGCGTTCCTTAGAAAAAGGGTCTTGACAGACTGACAGACAGACGGACAACGAAGTGATCCTATAAGGGTTCCGTGTTTCAGTCGGACGTACGGAACCCTAAAAAGGAGTTCACAGTAGTACCCAACTGGAAAGAAATGGGGGAGGCTTTTGCCCAATAGTGGGATATTCTAGACTAAGAAAAAAAAAAAGGAGTTCACAAACTTATTTACAATGTCTCTCCTTAACTACCCACGTTTTTTATATTTTTACAGGTCTATTCAAGCCGAAACTAGTAACACCAGTGCGTACTCCTCAATCGAACACGGAAGCAAACACTAGTCTCAGTTCATCAAAAAAGAAATTTAGTCATATTAAGTCAACTATACCAAGACCTACCAAAAAAGAATAAAAACTCATAATTTTAATACAAATTAAAAGTGTTTAATTCAGAACCTAACTAGTTAGAAGGCAGTGATTACAATAAAGTAATAGTTAATTATAGGTACCAATGAGGTATTATGTACTATTAACATCATTGATAGGTACTATGTTATTTTGTTATCATCCTATATTACACATAATAATAATTATGTAGTTGCAACACAGCAGATCAAGTATCAGATGGATCAGAATTAGTATAGGTTCTTATTAATTTTTCAACCTCTTTCTCTAAAGATTCAGTTTTGTATTCTTTTTTTTTTATTTTTGCTCTTGAATGCTTGGCTTCTTTGTCCTTTTTGTAGGCTTTTTCTTCAGCAATTTTACTTCTCTGTAGATGTATTGCAGCAGGATATATTATACTTTCAATCAATTCTTCTCTGGCTTCCTTAGTGCAGAAATCCCCTCTGTTTTGTACAGCATCACAACTTTTCTTTTTCGCCTTCCTATGTTTTTCAAAACATACATCTTGTATACCTTCCTCATCACTATGCACAGATTTATGATCTGATAACAGTTCATGTTTTGCTCTATTATTAATTTCCTTTTCTTGAGTCTTAGTGGTTAACTCTTTTAAAGTGTACTTTTCTGTCTTTACATTTTTTCTCCTGTCTTTCTTTGCTAATTTGAGGCAAATTGTTGCTTTTGGGTATCCTATGAATTGCTGATAGCATCCTCCTTTTTCCAGTGACACAAAAGGTTTGAAAAATCTTCTCGGGTGTATGTCTTCTGGTGTCTCATTAAGTAGCACATAAGCCTTCTTCAGAAATGTTTTCTTGTCAATAGGGTTCTGCATGTGAAAGAAATTTTCAAGTTGTTCATGAGACTTCAGCCTCTTCAATGCATTTCTTTGCACAATGTTGTATGAAACTACAGCCATGAGAATGAATGCTGGCTCATTACTAAGGACATGGTCCCACAGTATCAGCCACTCGGAGCAAGTTAGTACCTCACTAAAAGCTGTTTCTAGTATTTTTAGAGCATATGTTTGACTTGTGATGCCAACATCACAAAAATGATTCAACAATGGCTGATCATGCTCCACCAGAATGTTTTCAACAATAGCCAACACACTTATAGGAGGGAATGGAGCATACTCGAACCATAGCTGACAATAATTGCATAAAATACTGGCCACAGATTCAAATAGCAAAAGAGGATCTTTTTGAAGTACTTTCACAAATGGGAAAACAAAACCAGGCAAGAACTTCATCACACCAAATAACGGGCACCAGTGAGAGAGACAGGACAGCAGACGTTTCAGGCTTTTCAGTGTCACCGCACTGTGGATCGTAAACTGCTTCTCTATGTCTTTGTAAGCCGGATGAATGCCTTTATCAATGAGAGCAACATAAGCAGCCTTATTCCGTGGAGTGTCTAATAGTGACCTCCAGATGATTGAGCGGAACTTATCAGGATATTCACCATATTGCATCAATATTCTCCTTAATCTAGCACTATCCATACAAATACGCATCTTTTGTTCAATTTGGTATTTTGAATGTTCCAGAGAAGCAACTTTAAATGTTGAGGTACCTGGGGTCGCCTTCCTCATTGTTTCTACTACACAGTTTTGACAGTTCTGTACTGAATCCATTACAAATGAACAGTTGTAGATGTTGACTTCACCAAGTTGCAGTACACATAGGAAGTATTTCCCTGTAGGACTGACAACGAACCTACGAATACCCGATGACTCTGGACGTATGATATGTATTATATTTAATGATTCTAAATCTAGTAGATAAAGGATACAATCACTGCTTAATATAGCAAGGATTTTGTTTGCTCCACCATCAAATAACTGTGGAATAAATGATAGTTGAAGAGCACCAGATATGTTGTACTTAGACAAGTTTATTGACTTCAGCGCCTTCCAAGTATCCATACTGAACAGTATTAACATTTGTGCGAGACCAGCCATGGCCATTGCACGACCATTCATAGTGAAAGCAATACTTTTCATGTGCTTCAATTCACTTGGTATTATCTGCTTCACAGATTTCATGCTCTCATGTTTCCAAATCTGTACTGTGTCATTTTGAAAACATGCCACAAGGTAGTCACCCGCAGGAGAAAACATTATTTGTTGGATTTGAGCACCCAAGTATGTGTTCAAGGTGAAATACTTGGTATAGTTGCGTAGCTCCCACAAAATAGCTTCTATAGGGCTTGCTGTCAGAAGATTGTTCGTTTTTACATGGTTTGAGAAAGAAATGTGTCTTACTGGTTCTGTGTGCCCCGCCAGCGTGAGAGAGAGTTGTCCAGTCTCGGTGTCCAGGAAGTTCATCTCATACTTCTTCGCCATGGCGACGATCAGCGTGTCCTGTCTATTCGGCACGAATTGTAAGGCAGTGCACGGCCCCGTACCGGATAACTTCCAAAATTTTAGGTCGGAAAAGTCCAGAATAAAAATGTTGCCGGCGCTGTCCGCACACGCGAGTTTGTCATGGTTATCGTCGAACACGCCGATGGAGAATCGTATTCTGCGGCATTCGCCATTTGAACCACGAACCGTATGATGCAGCTGTAGTATGACACCATCCTTTGGCTTAGATTTTAACTTTATATCAAATTTTTCTATAGCTTCCCGCTCACCTCCGTTCTCTTGTTCCATTTATGATCGTATCAATATTTTTGTATGAATCGAAAATCATGATATTGTCAGATTGTTGACATATTTGCTTAGATATTAAGATAAATTATTTAAAATTTGGCGGAATCGAGCAATGAAAACAAAAACAGAGATTGTATCAAATTCTCAATGACAGATGACATGTCACTGACAGTTAGACGACCATAAAGGAGTTATAGATTCAAACAACACAAACAAAACCACAAATCACGTAATCACAGACGTCTCACGCATGGAATTAGGAAGTACTCATATCACGTTACTTGAAAATGAAAACTTGCTGTTGAAGTACAAGTTGTATGCTAGAGTCTGGCACACGAAACATGAGCCTGGAAAATAGCGGCAAATTCAAAAAAATCGAGATCAAAATTGTTTGATCCGTTAAAAATTGTATGATGTAAAAGGACAATAATATTTGTCCATTAATCTATGATGTATTTCAAGTATCAAAATGTATTTACCTATTATACGCAGTGATACCAGAGCTAGATTTTTGAATTTGCCGCTATTTTTCAGGATCATGTTTCGTGTGCCAGACTCTACGTTCGGATCTTGAAACTGAAACTTTAAATAAAAACATGTTTCTCCGAGATGCTTGTCACCGTGCGTTTGCATTGGCGAAACATTCCGTTAAAAACATGTTGAAATCTCCGTTTCCATGGTTTCCTGTCAATGTATCAACTAGCGTTCGCATTGGCGCATTGTCACTCAACTTGTTGACGTGCAACATGTTTGACGTTTGATATTATTTGACATTATGATGCGACATGTTACACCATTGGGTTACACCACATGCTTTTCACAACATGTATCTGTATGAATCTAGCATTACACAAATATGTTCACTTTACTGTTTTTTTGTTTAACAAAAGATTTGTTCCAAAATGTAATAATTTCCGAAATCAAACTTATAGAGAACAAATCTAACTTAGAGAGGTATATTGTTGATTTTTATGGTTATGATTATGTAATGTAAATATTTAATAAAAATGTTATTTTCCCGAATCATATTTGATCAAGATACAACTCGACACGGGCCAAATGACTTCTCCCGCTCGGGGCGGAGCGGGAGGGCGCGTCAGACTTTTATCGGCTAAAACCCACCCGTGTTCCTCCAGTTGCCAACAACCCGTCACTCCGGCGGCATCGGCCCTATCGGACCCCATCACTACTGACATCTCTTTGAGGCGCGCGTGAAACACGCCGCGCAGTCGACCCGGGGCTGGTCCTTACCGGACGGCGAGCTGCCCATTGCTCACCGTCCACACGTCCGCGCCTACGGTAGCCCTGGCCGGGAATCGGCTACTGATTCCCGCCGCCCAGAGCGTCTCCGCGGCGACTAGGGGCGTGAGGGCCCGACAGTTGCCTTTCCCTCACGCGTTCCACCTCCTCCTTCGCGAGTATTACTGCTTCGCAGAAGGAGAACTTGACACTGACCTGCTTAAACGTAAGAAAATTAAAATTTCGCGGGCTAGCTTTGAGGATCCACCTTAAAGGAAACGCATTATTTCAAGAAGTGACCTCGGCGACATCACGATCTCAAAATGAGATCTCACCTGATTCGGGCGAGATCTATAATGGCCAATCTCAACACCAGATTTAGTTCGCGAGATCTCGAGTTGCCAATCTTGCCTCGATATTGCATTCCCTAAGCTCTACAGCTATCTCTATTTATATTACGGTATAATGGTGATTATAAGTAAATGGGTTTTAAGTAGATTACAGTTAGATAAATTAGTAATAGAAATATTGAGCATAGATTGATTATTTTGTTTCAAAGCCTGATAGTTATTTTGTTTGAAAAAAAAACATACCATGCATTATTGTCTATGGGCGGGACTTTGTTCTAATGAACATGATGTGTTCTACACAAGATATTATACCTATACCTACCAAGGTTTATAGCATGAATGCATGGTGTGGTGACTAACATATAAAGTTACCTACTTGCGTTGCGTCATTTCATTTGGACTTTGGCGTCAGTCCGAGTCAGTCAATTGGTCAATGTGGTTCTGTGTTTTGTCATTTTGTGAGTGCAAGGCATCGACGTGCCAGATAACAGTTCATAGTTTGGAGTGTTTTAGAGTTATCTTTTGAGTTGCAATAGAGATTATCAAGGTAAGATAACAGTTTAATTTCCGTAATTATGGTTTTATTTATATCTTTGTTATTGAATGAGTCAGTAAGTATGTTTTATGTTTACCTATTCTAGAATATTATGCCTACACTTTAATTATATTATTATAGTATAATGTGATTGAAGTAGGTAGGTAAAATAATGTAAACAAAAACACACTAATGTAGTGATCAGCTGATAACATTTTGTTTCATATACAACGTGATTTAAGTTATGTCAAGCTAATCTTAGCAACAAAGAATTATTGTAGTACTTAGCAACTATTATTTTGTCTTTTTTTTTTTTTTTTCTCTTTCATCACTTTTAACCTTTAGTTAAAATGTGGACAATGGTGTGGGTTACATGTTTGTTAAATCTTAGTTTAAGTATTTTCTTGTATTTTGCAGCATGTAACTGTTTTTTGTCCCTAATAAATAAAATAAAAATAAAAATAAAAAAACGTGTAACGTTAAATGCGCAAAACCTCTTAGGGGTGCATTGTACTCATCATTATGAACAACTTTTACTATGGGACCAAACTTGAAATCGCGAAAAAAAAATCAGCTGTTCAGTACATTTTGACGAATTAAGGCTCTTACAGACAGAGGCGATATCGCGGTCGCGACGCGATATTTCGATATTATATCCGTAGAAAAATATCGCGTGGCGACGCGATATCGCCTCTGTCTGTAAGAGCCTTTAGGCGAACATAATTGTTCTGAACAGCAGATTTTTTTTTTCGCGATTTCAGGTTTGGTCCCATAGTAAAAGTTCTTCATAATGATGAGTACAATGACCCCTTAAGAGGTTTTGCGCATTTAACGTTACACGTTGTATATCGGGAAAAAGAAGTTTCATGAAGAAAATACCAAAAACGAATGCCTGTTATGAATTCATATAGGTTCCGATTTTGGTATTTTCATCAACAAATCAAGCATTTGCATTCAAAAAGTATCATTTGGTGAAGTCTATCGATAGCCTATCTACATAAAGGTACCGAAAATGAAACTTCGTTTTCCCGCTATTTACGATTACGAAACAAAATGTTATCAGCTGATCTATTAATATTGTGTTTTTGACTATAATACTTGAGGAGTTTCCATAATTCCTCATGGATCCCACCATCAGAACTGGATTTTGATAAAAATGGGACCAATCTGGAAGTATATCCTTTCAAATAAAAAATAATTATAAAGAGGTAAAAGCTGTGAGTTTGAATGAAGGGGGTAATCTCAGGCACTACTGATCCAATTCCGAAAATTCTTTCAATAATGGGAAGCTACAGTAGGTATTGACGAGTTTAATAAGATGTACTTAAGTTTTTAAACTGTCATGGTCACTAACATTATTATTAACACAAACGGGATATTTACCATGTTTACTGTTATATTCGATCACGGATAAACATCGTTCAGTTTATCCGTGATCATGATGGTGCTTGCAACAGTGCCGAAATATCGGGAACTCGCATATCATTAGACATGGTAAATATCCCCTTTGTGTTATTAATAATGAGTATTATAGGTAGGATATAATAAAAGTTAAGAAGCAGTACACACAGCTACATATCAGTATAAGTAATAAGTAATAGGATATTGTATAGGATTTCCGTACAATGTGAGGTGAGCTTATAATGGAAATATATAGCTTGATATAATGTAGCCGTGTGTAAAAAATTTAATTAAGAATTAATCTAATCAGACGGGGAGCGAAGTTCGCACTCGCACTTGACATCGGATCCGTATCCATTATCCACGGCAACTTCTCTACAGATCGAATAATTTCGGTTATTCGATCTGTAGAGAAGTTGCCGTGGATAATTTCGGGCTACCACAGCATCGGTAGGTGCCTACCGATGCTGTGGTAGCCCAATGATGGTTTTAATTCAAATGCGACATTTTCAAGGTCAATATAATTATTTTGTATTAATGTCTCTCGATCTATAGGTACTTACCACCTCTGGATTTTCTCGACAGTACAGACCTAATGAATGTTGTCATCATTTCAGATACATCAAGATGAAGTTCACAGCATTGCAGCGGTATATCAGGGACACGAAACTGTCTTCACCTCACTTTCTGGAAAACTGCGAACTGGTCATCGACGGTGACAGTTTCTTCAGGGATACATACAAAACGAGCGGCTGTCAATTTGTCCTAGGACCTGACTGCGATAGGTACGCAGACTTCATTATTAACACACTCAGTTTGTTCGTCGACAACGATGTCAAATGCTACGTCATCTTCAGTGGAGCCACAAAACACGATATGGACAAAAGAAAAGTAATTCATCAAAGCATTATTAATAACAGAAATAAAATTGCGCGAATAGATATGGTAGAACATTTTCAACCTCTTCTCGTTAATGACGTTCAAAAACAAGTTTTAGAAGAAATGGATATAAAGTATTTTGTGTGCGAATATGGTTCTCTAGAAGCCATTGTGGGAGTAGCCAGAAAATTAAAATGTCCAGTTCTAACAAATAATATAGAGTACAGTTGTTTCGGTGTGTCGTGCATTACGCCGAATTCGCTGGACAAAGGTGCAACCAAAATAAACTGCACAATCTACGAGCATGAGAAAGTTAAAACTGCTATTGGTGTTTATAGTAAAATGCCAATATTATTGACGTTATTGAACGAAAGTGGTGACTACTTAGAAAAGCTAGCTGAAATAATTGAAGACGGAGATAGCGCCATTATAAGGCCAGTAATACGATGGGTCAAACGCCAAAAAGAAACAACTGTCGTCAGTACTGTCTCAAGGATTATTCAGGACGAAAATCAAAATAGAGTTTTTAAAGAAGTTTATGAGAAAAATCAGACTATATTCTTATACCCGTTATGCAACCTTGCTGTGAAGTATTTTCAAAGAGACAGAGCTCATGGTTTATTCAAAGATGATAAGAAATGGTTTTCGAAAGGTGTCTCTAATGGCAGGATAGCGGTTCCGTACATCAATCTCAAGAAGAAAGGAGTGATATGTGGATCTATGTTAATGAATGACAGCGAGCGCCCCGATGCTTCGCTAGCAGCTATTGAAATACTCGTTTATAGCCATTGTCTTTTGAAAAACTCTCAAGATTCAACGATTACTTTTCTTGGGAGGGATGGCAAGAAAAGTTCAATAAAGGAAATTGAAACTCATTGGGATAAAGAAATATCCAATACAGATATATTTACGAAACACCGCGTTGGGAAGAAATTAAAGTTAATTACGAAAGAGTCGGAGGCTTTCGAGCAGTTTCTTGAGGAAGTTCTCCCTGGATGTGATTATAAGAAACCACTCGAGACTGTACCTGAGGAATGCTGGATTCTTATTATAACTCTAGTGTATTATGTTCATAAGAAAAATAAGGACTTCATCAATGTCGCTTACTGCGTTCTTCTATCATATTTAATGCTTGGTCCGGTATCTAAAATAGTAAATAATTTAAAAAAGCGTGGAAAGATTTTGTCAGTATCAGCTAACGCAAAGGACGCTGTAACCTTTTATAATGGTTTGCAGTTTTTGTTTGACAAAGTTAATTTAAGGCTGAAGTATAATACTACACTTGTTCATAACTTGTCAGAATTCCAGCATTGTCTGCAGCATATGAATTATTTAAATAAATTGTGTGGTGAAAAATTCCCCTGTACTGTATACCATGATACTTATAATGCTACATTTATTTATAACACACTTTTGTTTAAGGATAACAAAAATGAATTGCTGCAATATTTGGAAAATAGGTTCAGGGAGTCAATTTGTTTGAAGACATATAAAACTCTTGTTACTGGTTTCGAGAATTGTTTGTCCGTAGCCAAAGTGTTTGCAAAAAATTAAATTGCCAAGTCTGATTTGGGTAAATATAAAATGAACAATGTAGTTCATCGTCACCAGAACGAAACGAGTACACAAGTTATTAACTTAGTAGGCCAGGAGGAAGGTCACCAAACTTAATTTGTAAAAAACCCTAAGAGCCAGTTTTTCAAAATTAAAGTGACAAATTGTAAACTGCTGCGATTGGCTATTGCTATATCATTCCACTAATCACAGCAGTTTAATCCTCCGTGGATCCGCAGTGGTAACCCGCAAAATTCAAATTTTCTTGCGTTTGTTGCAATTTCCCGGTCAGTGTTAGGTTGTATCTACCTAGAGCTATTGTACTTATAGGAAATATATACGAAACTGTCTTAAATTTAGTCTTCAGATAAAGTTATCTGTTGACCTAAGACTAAAGAATACATACCTACATAGCTTTTTATAGATTACCTTATAAGTAGTCTTACCTTTCTTAATGGTAATATCAAGTAGCTATTTTTAATTGCTTATCTAGCCTACTTTCTAATAGAGAAAAAATCCGTCATGTTTCTCAGACAGAATCTAAGCTTTAAGTATTTACTTTAGATGATAATCTGTTTTGACAGTAAAAATAGTAATTAATTGTGTTTAGTTTATGAATTTTTGTATTACCTTTGTTCCTATTAAAGTATTAGTATAAAATGTGACTTCTGAGTAGGATTAAGAATAAAATAAATTAAATAATCACTAAGTCTACGTTATTGATGCCATTCCCTTTTAAATATTGTAAGTAGGTTTACGTAAAACTGTTGCAAAATCAAAACACCAGCGGCGGTAGGTCGCATTTGGATACGGCTTATAACCTCAATTATTTTCAGTGGTGCCGTATTTTCTCCGTAAACTGTTCCGTTTTTTCACCTCTAGGGGAAATGCGAGTTAATTTGACGTAAAACGATTACGGCGGTCGCGCCGTCCGCGCACTGTGCAGGCGCAGTACGCCATCAGACACGAACCGCGCTCCCGCGCACTCGCGCCCATTCAAATGGAACCGTGACGTTTGGCGCGAAATTTAAAATGTAACAAACCTTTCGATAGCACAAAACGACATCTTTGTTAACTTTGTAACAAAAGATAGCAAATGATATAAACAAAAAAACAATCGAGTTAACTGAAACAAACACTAAACAGATTACAAAAGCAAACGGGAAATTAATAAATCACGGTTGAATTCCTTGCTAACGACGCGTTTGCAATGCGGTCTAATAGCGACAGTAAAATCTGTTTTCTCTGAGATTCCGCGGACGTCTGGTCCGTGCGTTTCTGGTAGTCGAGCATATGCCGACGTACCGGTTGGTAGAGAGCGCCGGTGTGCTCCCCCGGATCCTGCGCGCTGTCAAGATGTGCTTCCTGAACGTGCTGCGTCTGCACGTATCACAGACTCAGAGGCAGAAGCGTTTGTACAAGCAGTACATGGAGCAGCTTGCAGGAGCTTACGTGGAGAGATGTACGGATTTGAGCTCGATGCACTGTGACCGGAGGTACAGCTACAGGGCCCCGTCTCCTGAGTGGCGTTATTCCCTGCCGTGTGAGGACCACTGGTGCAGTACGGATGGATCCAGGTCCTGTTGTGGCTCGGAGTGCACAGACAGTGGGAGATGCTCATCGCCTTGCTGTTCGGAAGTGATCTTTAATGGCGGACACCATTTTAGCGGGAAGAGAACGCCGAATATGCATGTTTGTCATCCTATTTGCTATCCCGGAACCTTTGGGTGAGTGTTTTTCTTCATTATTTCTAACTTGAAAGTTTAGCCAGATTTTTTTTCTTTTGTTGAGTGAGTCTCACGCGTAGAAATATAAAAACAGAACACAATTATAAAAACTTCTTTCTTAGGTCTCACCTACTTATGTGGTTCTTCAGAATATGAATCTTGTGCTCATAAAATATTTTTATTGTTATGTATACATACAGTTTTTTAATTAAAGGAACCTACTTGTTACAATCTGTTCTTGTAATCGCCTTACTCATAAAAAGAAGTGCTTTTTACTGATAGTATGTATAAATAGATCCACAATAACCTTACGGTACTCGTACTGTATTTAAAAAGTAAGTAATTGTAGTCTTATCGTACCTAAGTAATGGTGAATAGAATCTATGGGAAACGCGTTGTTATACTCATGATTATTGTCAACTTTTTACTTGTCTTGCTACAATAGAACTTGAAGTAGTATCAAAGAGTATAATAATATAGGTGGGATCTATCTAGAGTTGGACTTTTAATTAGCTGCAGTAAAATTACACTTTTCCTACTGTCATTTCGTTATAAAATCGGAACATTTTGTAACAAAATGACAGATAAAAAGTGTCATTTTACTGCAGCTAATTAAAAGTCCGACTATACGTATCCAGCAAATATTTTATTCTATTCTATTTTTCTCTATGGCATTGGTGGCCAATGTCAGATGTTGTACTATGAAAATCGTGTGAAAAAAAAAACTAATAAATAAAAAACCTAAATCCAATAATAATTGGTTGATGATTAATCGAAATTAATGTGAGACTACACCCAAAAAATATTTTAAGGAATAATCAAATGCATTACTAGAATCAAGCACTTTTCCAACGACTTCTCCTCTCTATATTACGCGTCGTAGAATTCGGTTGGGCGTTGATGAGTCAGTCATTGCTAATACAAGTGAGAAAATCACGCAAATTCTTTAGTGATTTTGTGTCAGACATGTTTAAGTAATATTATTATGAAGGCATCATCGCAATTTCACAATACCTAATAGGTATTCGATTCTGGGATACTTTCTTTAGGAATCTGACACAAAATCACTAAAGAATTTGCATGATTGCGTGACTTCTGGAATTATATATTATATCATTCCAGAAGTGGGTAGTTTTTGATCATGTCCTGTAGGTACAATACCGAATTAAGAATAGGTATCATACGTTGTTCTACTATAGTTTTCTCGAGTAAAACGGTAGTTTGTCCACCTGGCACTGGTCTCTAATAATTATCATAAACGCAACACGTGGTTAGCAATAATAATGAACTGGTAATTACTTACTCGGAAAGCGTGCATTGTGCATCTTATTGCACATGTTGTGATAAAGGTAGCTGTTGTTTAATACGATTAAATAAACACAATAAACTTACTGTGTTCATGATCAGTTCTCTTTATTAGAATACCTACCAACAATGATTAATTAAGGGCGAATTACGCTAATCCAACTGGGCATAATCAGATATAGAGCGCATTCGAGAGATGTCAGTGTCAGGATTTCTTAGTAATAATGACAGTGACAACTCTTGAACGCGGTTTAAATGTGCTGATCGCGTTCAGTTTCATTGATGAAATTTGCTTTGAGTTTATATTTATACATTATTTATATGACAATGGGACTTTCTTTAGGGAACTTATCATCAATGTGTCTAACAAGTGGCAATTTGGTTACACCTCCTATGGTGGTTCATGGACTTTCTTAATTAATAGCCATACGTGTGTGTATGAATTGACATTACGCGTCATTATCTATTCTGTAAAAATCTCACCGTGAACACTTAGGTGAAGAGAACTTGAAGTGAGCTGTCAAACCTTAGCACCTGGTGGAATGTTGGCTCACATACAGCTCACTTTACTTAATAGCCCAGTCAATAACAACATCAAACATCGCAAACGCGCATGTAACTATGATTTTTTTATATGTTGTTAAGTCCCCTGAGAGTATAGTCTATACCCAAGTTTGCAACACTGAATTTTTTAACTATTGAGGAAACTATGAAGCCTAGTTGTACCCATACACTTATAAAAAAAGATGGACTCCGCACCACGCATATCAAAAGTGAAGCACCCTACCGATCTATGTGTGCGTGATTTGAGTACCTGCAAAGACGCCGTCGCTCGTGTAATGTAATGGCGGCCGGTAGACTTACTATGGTGTGAATGTGTGCGTGCTGGCTTGTAGACATTAGCGCACTGACTTACTATGGGTGCTTCAGTTATTGTTAAAGGAGACGGCGTCCGTCTTTTTTTTTAGGTCCATGGTTGTACCACTTTAGAATTAACTTAAAGCTAATTGAATTCTATACAAATTATTGTTGGATGACTTTTCTCTAGGACCATTAGCCGGTACGTGTCTTGGCAAATGACCTTATCGATAATTTTGTACTTTTTGGTACAAAGTGCCCATCTTTGACAAGCTTCGCAACCAATATACCTTGTTTAAGTTGGGCTCAAATTGTACCAAATTTACTTTGCATCACCAAAATTTAGAACAAAGATACCTTATTATGGTACTTATACATTTCAAAAAAGTACTGTAACAAGTGCCAGAATTTTACGCACCATGGGAGTAGCACAAGGTTTTCAGCGTTGCAAACTTAGGTATAGACTACTCTCAGGGGACCTAACAACATGTAAAGGAAACGTAGTTACATGCGCGTTTGCGATGTTTGCATTTTTTTGTGTCGATTAGTATGACTGGGGTTCACGTTGAGATTCATAATAGATCGGCCAGATCATCACTTGAAACTCTGGTTTTGAGGCGTGACATTATTAGAGAGTGGATAATACACCTTTTATTATAATCAGATGGGCAATTGTTTCACCATCTTTTACGTAATATTTACTTTTCTCCTCATGTTTTGCAGCTAAATGTACCTACTTACGTATATCTGTTATTGTTGTGTCGTAATGTAAGTACGTCTTGCTTACAGTGTATTTACATACTACTTTATAATATTAAAGTGAAAGAGCCGTTAATTTTTAGGTACCGGGATCGGTTGGAACGAGAGTTAAGATTCTAATCTTGTATGTAGTTGTAGACATGTGAGGATCTACCTTTTTCGTTGAGAATTCTGTCTTACGTGACTTTTGGTATTCTGAGTACCTACGTTAATGTGCCGGTCTTATGTCAGTAAGTAGAGTAATGACCGTCACAAGTAAAGAAATTCCAAGTTTTTTTTTAATGGAATTGCACCGTTTACACTGCTACTTGCAACTATAACCGTTACTGTATCTAAATCTAAGTATAAGTATACCGCTGCTTAGCCACCCAGAGATTAAGAGCATTCGTGACGAATCTTACATTGTATACAGAAAACTTAGATAAGACAAACATTGATTATGCAAAATAAAGATATATTCTATTCTATTGTTCGCGTGAAACAAGCGTCGCCTTTATTTTATTGCGTATACACGCTCCGATGAGCAGCATATGCACTGAATGCTTCTTGCAAAAGGTGAATATCCTATGATGTTATGAAATTAAGACGACTAAAGTATTGGTGAGGGTTCCCGAGTGTCCTTTGAAAATAAAATAAATGACGTTTCAGAAATTACTTAATTTGTATTGTAATATTGTTGTAATGACTTGTACTCGGCTTTTGACTCCTTAGGTGCAAATCTTTTTTAAAGATTTGGTTTGATTATGTATGTACGATCTAAATCTGTAGCTACTGTTTAAGATATTCTAAAATCAAAACGTTTGTAGTTAAAAAGTAAACAACAACTGTAGAAAACTGGACAAAACTGGATATTATACAATGTTTTTTCCTCAAGGGAGTGCTTTAGGCCCTTCTTTGTTTTTGTCTTTTGACTCATATTTTGGTACTACATATTAATTTTCATATAATTTAAAAGGTCTACATTAATCTGGAAAAGTGTTAACCCTATTATTAATTACCATACGAAACAGCTAACAAACAAGCTATTAATTTACTAATAAAACAGATATTTCCGGACAAACAGTTTTGTAGTTTTCATGTTTGTACTGTTTAACGTCTAACACTATACACTGTATAGTGTTAGACGTTGTACTGTATAGATCTTTAGTAGATCACAGACTGATCTACTAAAGACTTCTACAACAGAAGCCTATAGCCATAGAACTACGCCAAAGCTCTGCGGTTTACATTACGGTTCCACTGGCTATGGCCAAATGGCTATAAGTTATTAGAGTGTACAATTGGGAAAGTTTTTGACCAGCAACTGCTGTCTGCTACTGCTACAGCTTCCTTTTGGTTGATGTGATGATGAACTGTGTGCAGTCCAAAGAAGTAAATTACTTTTAAATTCTAAGAATATTAAACACGCTACCGTACCGTACCAAAGACAATTTACAACTATTTCAAGAAAACAACACCGAGAACGGTGTTTATTTAAAACTTACATAAAAATAATAGAAAGCTACATAAACTTAAAATAACAGTGTTACCATAGCAAGGCGTACATTATCGCTTATTATATGTGTGTGTGCAGATAAATGGTGGCAACACTGGAATGCAATTATTCGTCATGATGATTGACGGAATTCAAACATTGTGTTGTTGCGTGTTAGCTAGCTCATTATGATATGTTACATAATAATATGTATTTATTATGAGAGAGTACCGAATGCACACTCGTAATAAAATGTGGCCCTCGTTAAAATTACATGCAAAGGCGAAGTTAAAATAATAAGATTCTCTTTTGCCAGTCTTTGCACTTTCTCCGACTCCCTTCGTTTTGTTTGGAGTCAAAAGTGTTGGTCTAATGTTTTACCAAAGAACAGATTAGTAGCCATTCTGAGGTTCAGTGGCTATCCCGACAATATTAAACTATTGTCGTTCACTTACCCTCAGGTTCAAGGCACTGGATTTGTTGTTACTGTAACCTTTTGACAATGAAAACTATAAAATTCTTTCCTTAACTTTCCTTCCTGACTTCCTGTAAGTAAAAATATATTAATCTATCAGTTATGTAAGTTGCATACTAGTAGGGAATCCAATCCCGCATTAAAATCTCAATCCCGCCGATCCGCAGGATTTGCGGGACTGCAAATAAAATCATACTTTTTCATAGGTAGGTAGGAGGATAGGTTCATGAATTTATGAAGTGTCATATGAAATATACGTACTTACCTACATTATGTAGTTACCATACCAGTGCTTACAATTTTTTTACAAATTACATATCACTAAAGAACTGTATTGCATTGGAATAATGATGAAATTGCCTTGATCGCAAGATTGAAAACAATCATGGTGCATTAAGTTTTACCTAAAGTTATTAATATTTTACCGGGAAGTCCCTGAATTAAAGACAGACCAATTTAGTGTATCAAGTAAAGTGAAAAGTATCGATGCTTATTAAAGTATGTAGTCGTAACAAAAGTATCGAGTACACTCAACTTTACTCAAGTATATTTTTTGTATCCCTAGTTGTCTTGCTCAATAGTACCTACAGTCGCGCGGTGTTATTGTCGCCATTTTTCTTCGAACTCAATTTTTTTTCAGTCCCGCAAATCCCGCGGATCCCGCATGTGTAATCCCGCATTACTGATCCCGCAAAAACAGTTCGGGATCCCCTAGATACTTATTATTCAATCATTTCGAGCGTTTATGATGCCATGCATGATAGATCCAGACGTTTAAATGATGTACATACTTTAATGCGATTCGGTATTTATCGTCAATTGCAATGATGGTTATTGCCTTTACCGTCGCGTCGTAAGACTTATCACGCGTTGAATTTATTATTGCCATTTCTTTTGTTGCTTTTCTACGGATCGTTTAGCCGAACGTATCCGACTATCTGCTTATTTAAGGTGAGTACAGTCGTCGACCTGTAGTCCCATACAGTCGTCGCGTCGCATGGACCCGCTAGCGAATGTTTATTTTCCGCTGATAAAGTTGCGTATTGTAAAAATTAATTATTATTTTAAAATAAAAAATGCTCAGTTGTAAGATGATATTATAAGTGATTTAAGTAACAATATTATCGTCGCTAAGCCGTGAAAATACTTGTAGGTAATTTAGAAGCATTTTCAGAATTTAAAGTTGAAAAAACCTCATTTCAATTTTTTTTTGCATGGTATTAAATGTTACTTAAATTTTTTAAATGCTCAGATTTAAGTATCTATATCAAAGTTTCATATAATATTTTTTCTGGAATTTTCTGTAGGCTCATTTAAAAGCTCTAAAAGCTGGAAAAGCTGAGAGTAAGCAAAATATTATGTGGAACTATTTTATCCTCTGTTCGCAAGAGTCCAACTTTCTCAGGAGTCCAACTTTTATAATATTCATACAAGTCTTCAAATGAGTCCAACTTTTATTTTTTATGTACTTTTATTAGCACATATTGAAGACCGTACCTTATTTTATGCAAATTAAGATATTCTATTCTATTCTAAAGGCTCTCAAAAACGACCATTTAAATAAATAAATAAATATCCTTGGACATTGCACACAACGCCATCTACTCCCAAGCTAAGCAACCTAATACTTGTGTTATGGTAACGAGATGGCTGATAAACTACTTATATACATTTTTTTTGTAAATACATACATATTATAGATAGAAAAACACCCAGACTCGGAACAAATACTTGTAGGTCACGACTATACTCGCCTTATGGTAAAATAGATCTTGGGGAATTGGTGTTGGAATAGTTTGATGTTTTTTCATTAAGGCCCTGGTTCCAAGCTTGGTTTAGCTCGGTGTGTAAGTGAAATGGCTTTATTAAAAAAAAAAAATTAAAACCCTTTATGATGTAAATCATGTAAATGTAAATTTAAAACAATATTTTTAAAATCGGACAACTCTGTAAAAAGTTATGTGTGTTCATACATAAAAAAAAAATTTGTTTACTTGAGAACCTCCTCCTTTTTTTTCGTCGGTTAAAAAAGAAAAAATATGTACCCAATATTTTTAATCTACATAAAATCTGTAGGACTAAGTCATCAGATTAAGCTACGCTTGCCGCTGCGCGGCAATTTCGCGGGCTACCCTGGCACATCAACGCAGGGTGGCCCGCGAAATTCAAAATTTCTTACGTTTTTTGCAATTTGTAGATCAGTGTGAGCTTGCATGTTGATTAAAATATGATTCGCGGCCGTAGCTAATATGGCTTTACAGAATTATAATCATTAGAATCAGCAATACAATTCCATAAGTTAGCATTTACCTCAAATCTAGCGATTTCATGAAATCATGAGGTTTGGGGTAAATGCTAACTTATGGAGTTGTATTGCTGATTATAATGATTATAATTCTGTAAAGCCATATTAGCTACGGCCGCGAATCATATTTTAGTCAACATACAAGCTCACACTGATCTACAAATTGCAAAAAACGTAAGAAATTTTGAATTTCGCTGGTTCCCCTGGCGCACCATCCTTAAGGTGCTCTTAACTTGTTATTTCGCGTGTCATGCAACGAGAAGTGCTGTCAATAACGTCGGCGGAATGGCAACAGTGCGTTACACCCGTATCTTTTTATCAAAGTTTTTCCGGGGAAAACAGCCGTTCATCCACGCAGCGGAATATATTGCTTTGTTAATATGACGGTCGGGTTCCGTATGAAATTGACGGGCATTTTGTTATGATAGACATGAGTACACTTTTGAGAGTCAGCGGTCCCCAGAAACTTCAAAATTGATAGTCTCAGGTACTCTGCAAGCAACGAATATTTTATGATATTTTCTTTTGGTTTTGAGTGACAGAACAAGATCTATAGTTATCTGTGTCGCCTCCAGAGTGGAGGCGAGTTTAAAAGGTCTCGTGCGCATATAATTTTATCGGCATTACCTAGACCTTTAACTTGGAATTAGAACACATATAACGTTTTCACCAGCCCTAAGTGACACTTAAATGATGCCTAAATATTATTGCAATGTTGGATTTGGAACTCTCTGCACTGCCTGTCAAGCCTATATAGCGTTGAAAATCCAACAGTGCACTTTTATTTAGGGATTCATATAAGTGTCACTTAGGGTTGGTGAAAACGGGCAATAATGTTGCTAATACGTAGGTATATAAGGTAGGAATGTAGGATAGATATTACTAAACAGATAACTGCTTAGATATAATAAGTAAGTAAGTATGCCAAGTTTCAGCTCACTCGGATGCCAGGAAATGCTTGAAAATTGGATTAGAAATAGTAACCGAAAAGGCGAAAACACATACGAACGCTAAAGTTATTAGCTTGTAATTTATTAATTAGGTATATGTACTTACAGATAAGCTTCTCTAAACCAACGTTTTAATAGTTTAACAATAAGTTGCACTGTTTCTGTACCGTGTCGTCCGTACGAAATTAAAAAAGAAAAGTAGGCCGAGTTTAGTGTTGGGATCGAATCGATTTTAGTCGATTATATAATGCTGTAAACAGTGCCAACTGATTTGGCGCTCCGTGCTGTTCATTATGAGCTGGGCCAGTTGGGCATACTATTTTTTTTCTTTTTATCTGTAGTAGGTAGAGGTTGCATCAAGATGCGTTGGTTTTAGACCAAAGAGTAAAGTAAGTATAGGTTTTAGACATTGGCTTGCCAAATTGTATAGCGAGGGTTCTTATTTTAAATTTTGCTACATAAGTACGTGTTGTATTGATATCAAAGATTGTTATATGCAAAAAACGTGTAGCAAACATTAAAATTAATAACAGTTTAAAATAATTGGCAATTACGTAATTCCATTGGAAAGGACACCGTGTTTCCACTGTACAATGCGTTTCAAATAAGAATAGGATCGACTCAGCGCCATGTTGTGACGTCATAGCTGTCAAATCGACTGAATTGGGTAGGGTGAGCAAAACAAGACATTTTTTAGTTAACATTTATTTACGAATCATGAATGAAGAATTTGAAAAAAATGAAAAAAATTGTTGGCAACAATGACAATATGAAAGAAAGAAGCATAATTTATAAAAAACTAATTGTGAATAATTTTTTGATGTCTGTTTTCACTTTGATTTAAATAGGACAAAACAAAACGTTATTGACACGCAAATAAGTTTTCTTTGCAAACCGTACTTTTCAATCAACATTTGACAGATAGAGGTCATTGACGTTCCTATTCTTATTTGAAACGCACTGTAAGACAAACCACACCATGTAGCTACTTGCCCACTACTTAAAAGTTTAGAATTGTGCGGATTCTTCAGTTGATAAGATAAGATATTTTGAACGATAAGGGTCAATTGAGAGAGCAGTGGTAGCCCAGTGTTAACGGCCCCGACTTACGAGTTGTAGGTCGTGGGTTCGAACCCAAGCAAACGCTTTACTTTGTGTAAATTATTTCATCACCACTGCTCTAAAAACGGTGAAGGTAAACACCGTGAGGAAAGTGGCTGTCCTAGAACCGAAAATTCGAAGACATGTGACATCTGTCAACCCGCAGTGGGCCCGCCACTCTTTCTCACTGAGAGGAGGCCTGTGTCCCTGCAGTAGGAACATTATAGGCTGATTATGTAAGGGTCAATGGAAATGGTCCAAAAGCTGCATCTATCAAACTATAAGAGCGGAACGGCTAATTTCTGTTCTCCCCTTGAGGGATTAAGCGCGTGAAGGTTAGCAATGATATCCGCAAACATTTTAAGAAATATAAATAATATAATTTAACGGACATTAAAGTTTATGGAGCAGTATTGTTGTAGTTTGTCATTGGTAAACCGTAACTAAACCGTCAACTGTCGAAGATAATCCAAACAGCGAGAAAATTACAATTGTAACGCAACGAAAACGTGCTGCTTTCATTTTTGATTTATTACCTATTTTTTTGATGCCTAGTTGTCCGTTGGTTAAAGTTTAGAATTACCTGTTATGTCGTGCCTGAAATACACTAAAAACTAGCCATATTTCTTAAGAAATAAAATGTATATAAGTAGTTAAAAAAACAAACTAATTGTTGTTATTTCTGTTGTTGACTTGGCTGAGAATCAGCACTTTTCGAAATTCAAAATTCAAAACAGTCCATAGAACGCTCGCCCTTCACCACTTCCTAATAAGTGCCTAAAAAATCTGCCTAGCCTTTTCCCAACTATGTTGGGGTCGGTTTCCAGTTTAACCAGATGCAGCTAAATACCAGTATTTTTCATGGAACGACTGCCTATCTGACCTCCACAACAGTAACTGGGTAATAAGATACCCCTTGGTAAGACTGGTTGTCAGACTTTCGGGTTTCTGACGACCCGTTACGACTGTCAAAGATCCACGAATGGCAGCCGGGACCAACGGCTTAACGTGATTTCCGAGGCACGGAGGAGTCTCGGTATGTAAAGATGGTCACCCATCCACGGACCAACCCCGGCAAGCGTAGCTTAACCTGACTGCTCGCCCCGTGAGGCTGTTCTATAAATAAATCTATAGGTCGGCAACAAGTCGGCGTGCTCCTGGGTGTTCGCTAAAACGACATCGGTTTTCACAATTTCATTCTCAAAGAGTGTCATGAATGTGATTTCTGTGTCCATTGACTTATTCCTTACCTATTTTAGAAAATTATTTTCCGCCGATACGACACCTATATTGGTAAAACATGCATCATGTCTTGAAATCATAAATAACGACTGTCTGATACTAATGACGAGTTTGATTGACCAAAAAATACAGACAGAAATTAATTGAAGCAAATTGACACCTACGTTAATTTGTCGTGTTAAAGCCATTTCATACAACTGTCAAAGCATAATATAATATAATATAATATAATATAAACAGTATCCTTGGACATTTCACACAACGCCATCTAGTCCCAAGCTAAGCAACCTAATACTTGTGTTATGGTAACGAGATGGCTGATAAACTACATAAGTATATACATTTTTTTTTTTGTAAATACATACATATTATAGATAGAAAAACACCCAGACTCGCGGAACAAATACTGAATGATTGTTGTGATTTGATTTTAAAAGGGGTATCTATTCATACTCGAAATCTCTTAAGGGGCCATTGTACTCATCATTATGAACAACATTGACTATGGGACCGAACATGAAATCGCGAAAAAAAAATCACCTGTTCAGTACCTACATTCTCTATCAAACTCGTCAAAATGTAGGGAGCAGTTGATTTTTTTTTCGCGATTTCAGGTTTCGTCCCATAGTAAAAGTTGTTCATAATAATGAGTACGGTCAGCAAAATAAGTCGGTTAACACTGCTACTTTTACAAATCATGTAAGAAATTAATACAAAATGATTTGATTACCTCCTTTTTTCCTAAAATACCTAAGAGTCTAGTAGATCTTTAAATTATTTTACTTCTGTTCCAATTTTAATTAAATATCTTGCTCAATAATTAAGATTTAAAAAACTGAAGTGTTAATCGACTTTTGTTGCTCACTGTACAAAACCCCGTAAGATATTTTGTGTATGAATAGATAAACATTATTTAGGGACAATTAAAATTGTTGGGTAATCAATTTGCTTAACCATTAATTTTTCTGACTTTACATACTTAAATAGTATGTTACAAATTGGCAGCGGTGGTGCGATTGGTGCCAGCCTGTGGACTGCGGAGCGGAAAAAAACTGTAGGTGCTAATGAAGTTTCATAGTAGTAGGTAGGTACATAAGTGTTGAGTTATTGTATTAACAGGCGTTTCCTTCAAGTGTAGGTACCTAGTACCTACCTAAATCATTCGCAGTAGGTGTTATTACGTACTATCTGAGCAGAGCAGTTTAGCTATCAGCGAAGCTAATATAAAATAAGGTGTGGTCGTGCAGAGTTGCTGCGGGCATAAGGAGGTGGCATGCGGTGAGATTAGAAAAACACCAAATCTTGGTAACTATTCGTGTATTCCTTGACCATCAAGTATTTGCGAATAGTCCAGTCAGAACTATTCTAAATGGAATATCAAACATATGAAAAACGAGACAAATAGAAAAAACGTGTTCTCACCATGATGACGTTTTGACAAGAGAAGGAATGAAACAATTGTCTTTGCATAGAGTGCGAACAATCCTCTATGATTTATGAATTACTTACTAATAATTAAAGCGTACCATGTATGTTTCATCAGTAGGTACCGTAAGGGCGGGTTACTTTGACTGTAGGGCATAACTTTGGCCCAAATCAAGAAAACTGTTTAAACTGCCCGAAGTGTGGCGACCACACAATCAAATGGCGATATAGACGCGTACTTGCGGAACTTTGTAAGTTAACAGTAGCCAGTATACTAGTCTTTGGTTAATAGTAACTCAATCGTAGGTGATGAAACAGGCCCAAAATAATATCCTATAATGTCTCGATTTGGGATAAAGTTTATGCTTGTTTTTAGGGTTCCGTACCAAAATGGTAAAAAAGGAACCCTTATGGTGTGACTCAGTCTGTCTGTCTGTCTGTCTGTTCGTCTGTTTGACAATCTGTCAGTCTGTCTGTCTGTCACAGTTGGTTATCTCAATAACTACTAATGCTATCAACTTGAAATTTGGAACAGTTTTAGATGACGTTTTTACCCAACTATTTTTAAAATAAGAAAGATATAATTTTATTTTTTTTTTTTTGCAACAGGGACTGAAAGGGGGTCTTAAAAATTCAAAGTGGGGCTACTAGGGCATGTGGGGTATTAAATGAAAGAGCGCTGTTTGCACATTCTCAATCATTTTTTTATTTTTTTTTAGGCCGCATAGTTTTCGACTTTCGATGAAAAATGTAAAAAAAATACCGTTCCCCCCCACCCCTTATCTCCGAAGTTAGTAAAGAGAAATATCAGAAATTATTCTATGTGATAGAAGTGTATGTAAAGATTACAGGAAAAATAAAACGATGTCTCTAAATAGCACGCTTTTTCCGAAGTCGTAACGGAACCGTGTATGAATGTATAATAAATATAATATAATATATATATATATAAATATAATATAACAAATATGAATCTATAAATAACGTGCGCGAGTCCGACTCGATCTTGACCGGTTTTTTTCTGTACATAAAAAAAAAAAAACAATCATCAAATGACTTCTCCCGCTCTGGGTGGAGCGGAAGGGCGTGTCAGACAGACTTTTACTGACTAAAACCCACCCGTGTTCCTTCAGTTGCCTATGCCAGGGCCACGGTATCTCTTTCGAACAACCCGCGACCCCAGCGGCATCGGCATCGGCCCCCCCAAAGCCCCCTAAAGATTGGTTATTTGTCTATTGTATCACCTGTATAATTACCTACTGGTCTAAAACTTATTTAAGTATTGACTTTTCGCTTTTAACAATATACCTCTTATCGCTTCTAAAGTCCTCTTATTTGTTATTATCTTTCAATACTCTTGTGAACCAATAATGTTGAATGTAGGTATATAATGTAGGTATATTATGCTGTTGGTGTTCTATAATAGGTAAATAAGTAAATAAGTACCTAAATCGTGCTTAAAGTTAAAGTGTTCAAACAAGAATGACCATAAAACTGAGCATAACACACGCCAAAATAACTTTAAATCTGTGTCAATTGCCATTTGCAAGAAACATGAACATTTTAACAAGTATTAGAGAACATTGCAACTTTTACAGCTGACTTGTGGACTGGTTCATAGCTATTAACACCAGGGTAATAGCCCATAATGTTAAGGGCAGCTGCCCGAAGAAAGTACTAGTTTGTTGACTCGTTAGACCATAACGAAAACGATTTTCACTCGATTTTCAATTACCTCTTCGCAACTTGGAAAAGCGGCTTCATAACCAATGTTATTATCGATCAAACCAATTTGTTTTTATTATTTTATATTACTCAACCACTTTCTAGTTTTATTATTTAATTAAAGTACTTTATTGCATCAACTTGCTTAGGGCATTGACAAAGAAAGTGTTCAGCGCCAGCTGTTATCGAATAGCTAAACTACTTTGCCCGTTTAGTTTGAACGTATGATAATAGATGGCGCTTCGAATACTAGTCGATCGCAAAATTAAATGTAATTCCATTGGACTGGTTCCGAAATAAATGAATTTTAATTTTAATTTAATTGCGGACGAGTACTTCGACGCCTAAGTGTCCTTTTGTTTTTGTATCTATTTGTATAGTTAATTAGTCATTTACTTTAGTAGGTGTAAATAGTGTTAGTTTGTATTTGTACATAAATAAAGGTTAAATAAATGTTTTAATTGATATAATAATATTATTTTGTGGAAAAAATCACAAAATCTATCAATTAGTCAGTATTAACAATGATTGGGAGAGTCCAATTTGAAGTTAATCAATCTGATTGACTTTAATTTTTTATTGAATTTGATTTTTTAAGTATTTTAATTAAAATAACTTTTGTTAGCGTTTGGGTCAAAATTGTAGGTAATTAACATAACATCACATCGCATCACGCTTGTAATCCCCGAAAGGTTAGGCAGAGGTAGTAGGTAGGTACCTACCACCTACATTTTGGCAGTTATGTTAGGTAATTCATGCCCGGTTCCTGAAGAATTTAAACTCTCAATAGCTATTGATTCGACAAAATTATCTATTTAAGAGAAAACGTAGGTGCTCTTTTCTCCATACAAAAAGATACAAACGCTCTCGCCTGTTTTCTTTCTGGGTAATGACCATAAAGCAATGTTTTTTTAAAGAAATATAAATAACAGCTACTTGTATGCCCCTATGTTTTCCTTTTTGATTATATATTATTTTTATAAGAACTAGAACCCTCAAGAAATGCTCAAAATTGCCTATTCAGACCGCTGTCAACAGACGCCTAGTGTACCAATTTAACAACTATTAACGAAAAAAGAAAAACATAGGGGCATAGTATATATCCTTCTTATTCAGTTTATGAAATATATTTTAAATTGGTCCAATATTGGAGGAGGAAATAGGCGAGAGCCAAACCTCGAAATGTGACTTTTTACACAGGCTATTCAGTCGAATCTGCAGTTGTCCTTATCGCACGAATTCGAGGGCGGAGCGCTCGCAGAGCGACAGCAATACCTTCTTAAAATACCTAACTTTTCGCCCCCATTTCCTCTGAAGCGAATTCCTTCCATAAGCTGGGTTTTTGAGCTCCACAGATAAACCCTCGATATTAATTCACTCGATTTTTAAGTTTAATTCTTCCATAACGTATAGTTCAGAAACACGTTATCGAACCAATAATCACTATCAAATGAATAAACTCCGTATAAATACCTCAGAAACCGTACGGACTTATTCTCCGATAGTTAAATATTAAAAAAAATGGAAATCTGGTATGTAGGTACATACATTCTGTTCAACACAATGTGAACATATATTTTGATGTTCTAAATTATTATAAATTAATGCAATTAATTGCAGTGATTTGTAATAATTTAGAATCAAATTTAATATTTTTGTTTTTTACATTTATTAAATATATCTATGTAGTGTGGCAACACTCTTTGTCTTTGTCGCTTTGAGTGTAACTCGCCATTGTTTTACTTTTTATTTTAAATACAAGTGAAATTTATATTTTACTTTCTCTCTCTGTTTTATTTCCAACAGAGAAGTGGTCCTTCGAGCCGGATATGAACCACATTCTAATCATGAGATCCAGTTGCGTGTACCTATCTTTAACATTACAGTGTAGTCGGAATCAGAGTAGCAGATTACTGATAGGCTGCTAGATATAACCAATTTCCGTCAGCAGATGATTTACAAAGAAAACTATTTCACTAGGCAAGTGAAACGGTGCGTGATGTTATTATCTACATCTACACTATAAGGCTGAAGAGTTTGTCTTTTTTAGGGTTCCGTACCTCAAATGGAAAAAACGGAACCCTTAATAGGTAATAATAGGTAGGTAATACGGGCTGGTATCCAAGATTCCACGTCAATGCGCGTATGTTGCGTATCCGGAACCCTTATAGGATCACTTCGTTGTCCGTCTGTCTGTCAGTCTGTCAAGGCCCTTTTTGTCAGGAATGCGTGGAGGTATCAAGTTGCAATTAATATCCAATAAGTAGGTCTATAGACTCTTGATGGAGTTCTAAAAAACTCAATCTTCTAAGTCAACGCATTATCAAAATACGGCCGTTTATGCGACATTATTTTGATACTCGCAAGTAAATCAAAACCTAGGGTACTTCCCGTTGACCTAGAATAATTAAATTTGGCAAGAAGCTAGGTCTCTCAGCACAAGTAAAGGAAAAAGTCCGAAAATTGTGAATTTGTAATTTTATGACATAAAACGATGTTTTTTTTGGATCCAATGTTAAGTTTGTTTTTGGGATAAATTCTTTTCAACTACGGAACCATTAACTGTGCGTGGTCCGACAAGCACTTGTCCGGTTTTTGCCATTACGAAGGTTATTTAGCATCACGTTACGATCTTTAGGAACCAAGCAAGAAGACAAAAAACCGCTCAGCAGCGAGTCGGACTCGCGCACCGAAGGTTCCGTTCCGAGTCCTGAAAAAGTGTGCTATTTAGAGACATCGTTTTATTTTTCCTGTAATCTTTACATAAACTTCTATCACATAGAATAATTTCAGATTTTTCACTTTGCAAACTTCGGAGTTAAGGGGGTGGGAACGGTATTTTTTTTTACATTTTTCATGAAAAGTCGAAAACTGTGTGGGCTAAAAAAAAGAAAAAAAATGTTTGAGAATGTGCAAACAGCGTTATTTCATATGATACCCCACATGCCCTAGTAGCCAAACTTTGAATTTTTAAGACCCCCTTTCATTATTAAAATATTTACATTTTTTTTGCAACAGGGACTCTGTTGCAAAAAAAATGTAAATATTTTAATTTCTTTCTTATTTGAAAAATAGTTGGATCAACGTCATCTAAAACTATTCTAAATTTCAAGTTGATAGCATTAGTAGTTCTCGAGATATCCAGCTGTGACAGACAGACAGACAGACAGACAGACTGAGTCACACCATAAGGGTTCCTTTTTTACCATTTTGGTACGGAACCCTAAAAAGTCAGAAAGAACGCTATGCGCAAACGAAGTAATAGCGCGGGCGCGGGGCGGGCAGTGGGATGCGACGCGGTGGGTTGAAGGGGCGAAATTTCACGCGGACGATGTCGCGGGTAGTAGCTAGTATATCTTATAAATAAGTATACGTTGAGATGGCCACACACTTGGGGTCCCGTTCGCTGTAACTGTAGTCTGAGGAGTTGCTGCGTTCCAGAGGCATGAGTAATTCCATTATAATTTGTTTATTTTATCAAAGGCCGGTAACGGGCGTTCAGCAAATGTTCTTGTGAGCTAGATGATTATAACTTGCTTTGACAAGAAGGTTAATACGAAGCAATTGGATACAGCAGATAGCTTAAAATAGATAGGAATTAGTGGATGGTGAAGGAGGGTGGACTGGCTGGCATATTAAGGCGCAGATTTCCTGAAAACGATCAAAAAGGTGGTTTTTTAAAGCTGTGTATCTCATAAACCGTAAATAATTTTGACATGTAAAAAAAATATGACGTTTTCAAGTCCTTTTCGCATACAATGATGGAAGCCAAAACATAATTAAACATACTTTAATGCACCAAAAAAATCTTTAAACATACCTCCTAATAATCTTTAAAAGCTGTTTATCCCTTCATTAGCAATTATAATTATAATTAAAAATATACCATGAAATGTCAAATTCCAAACTGCATCCAGTGATGGATTACTTTTTATTAAATAGTTAATTTATAATTTTATACGATTTTATTTGCACTTTTACGACATAATTCCGGTGCGCGTGAGAATCTTCTATCTCGTGCGTCAAACTAGACAGCCATAAAGCCATTTCACTTACACACCGAGCTAAACCAAGCTTGGAATCAGGGCCTTAAAATTAAAATGAAGTTGTTAATGTTTTATTAGAAAACTAGCGGACTCGACCGACGTTGTCCTGTCTGAACGATCCTAGAATCCGACTGCAGCGCCACCTACCAGGTCCAATTGTGTTATCAAATCATCCAGGAACCCATTGAAATATACACACAACATTTAATATAAATCGGTCCAGCCGTTTAGGAGTAAAGCTACTGACAGACGTGCTCATTACTAGCACGAAAGCATGCTTTTATTGAGCAAGTGCTCATTAGTAGCATGTGTGACTAGTAATGAGCATGCTTATTTCTAGTATGTTTTCGAGTAAGCGTGCTTATAGGCATGCTTTCTATGAGCACGTGTGTCAGTACGTTTAGGTGACAAACACAAGTACCCACGGCTACACATCAAGCTATAATTTCCAGTTTACACTGGCCTCTCATTGTAAGGAAATCCTATACAATGCGAGATCAGCTTATACTGGAAATGTATTGCTTGATCTGTAGCCGTGCGTACAGAAGAATTATACAACATTAGTTTTTGTTTACCCTAAACCCGAAAAGGGGTCATTGTACTCATCATTTTGAACAACATTTTCTATGGGATCAACCTTGAAATCGCGAAAAAAAATCAGCTGTTCCATACATTTTGTCGATTTAAGTGAACACAAATGTAAGGAACAGCAGATTTTTTTTCGCAAGATTTCGATATGGGACCAATCTTGAAATTGCGAAAAAAAATCTTCTGTTCCATACATTTTGTCGATTTAAGTGAACACAAAATGTATGGAACAGCAGATTTTTTTTTCGCAATTTCAAGATTGGTCCCATATAAAAAATTGTTCAAAATGATGAGTACCCCTTTTCGGTTTTAGTGTAAATAAAAACTAATGTTCTATATGTATAAGGCCACATTAAAATAGATGGACTTTCACAGGGTGATGAACAACTTTCACTATGGGACTAACTCTGAAATCACGAAAAAAAATCAGCTGTTCAGTACATTTATCTACACCAAACTGACCAAACTCGTCAAAATCTAGGGAGCAGCTGATTTTTTTTTCGCGATTTCAGGTTTGGTCCACCTACGTATTAAGATGACCGCCTAGATAATATTATAATTTGTCTAATTACATTAAAACACGTAAAAGATAAATAATTAAAATTATTATTTGTACATGTTTTGATATTCAATTAGTTAATTATTTACCTATAATGTAGATTATTAGATGTAAAGTATTTGATAGGAGAATATTTTTTCTGGTGTGTGATTAATAATTTCCCATTTTTGTTTTTTAATAACCGGCGAAAAAACTCAATGCAACCTGTCCCCCCCCCCCCCCCCCCCCCCCCCCGGTGCGACAGCTTGTACTGATTACGTGGCTTCAATTAATGTAATAATAACATAATCGCGACTCTGTATAGCTTTTTGATAAGATAAAATAACCCTAATCCATACTAATATTATAAATTCGAAAGTAACTCTGTCTGTCTGTCTGTCTGTCTGTCTGTCTGTCTGTCTGTCTGTCTGTCTGTTACCTTTTCACGCCTAAACCACTGAACGGATTTCGATAAAATTTGGCAAGGCTATAGATGGTATCCTGGGGACGGACATAGGCTACTTTTTTTTTCAAAAATAATCTTACAGGGGGTGATATAGGGGATGAAAGTTTGTATGGGAAAATCAGTATGTCTTAAGTTAGGGATGTGAAAATTAAAATGTAAGCTTTTGATAGGAAATTAAGAAATATGCCGTTCAGCGTTTTTGAAAAATCATCCCCTAAGGGGGTAAAATATAGTAAAATAGGGGTTGATTTTAAAATTTACAAAACTGCACGGATTTCGACAAAATTTGGCAAGGCTGTATATAGCATCCTGGGGAATGACATAGCATACTATTTTTTCAAAAATATTACTACAGGGGGTGATATAGGGGATGAAAGTTTGTATGGGAAACTCAGTATTTCTTCAGTTAGGGATGTGAAAATTAAAATGTATGCTTTTGGTAGGAAATAAAGAAATATGCGGTTCAGCGTTTTTGAAAAATCATCCCCTAAGGGGTTAAAATAGGGGTTGATTTTAAAATTTACAAAACTGCACGGATTTCGATAAAATTTGGCAAGGCTTTATATAGCATCTTGGGGAAGGACATGGCCTACTTTTTGTCTTAAAAAATAATCCTACAGGGGGTGATATAGGGGATGAAAGTTTGTATGAGAAAATCAGTATGTCTTAAGTTAGGGATGTGAAAATTAAAATGTATGCTTTTGATAGGAAATAAAGAAATATGCGGTTCAGCGTTTTTGAAAAATCATCCACTAAGGGGGTAAAAAAGGGGTTGATTTTAAAATTTACAAAACTGCACGGATTTCAACAAAATTTGGCAAGGCTTTATATAGCATCCTGGGAAAGGAAATAGGATACTTTCAAAAACAATACTACAGGCGGTGATATAGGGGATGAAAGTTTGGAGGTAAAGTAAAGTTTGTAAGGGAAACCCAGTATTTCTAAAGTTAGGGATAACAAATTCATGCTATTGGTAGGAAATTAAGAAATATGCGGTTCAGCGTTTTTGAAATATTATACCCTAAGGGGGTAAAATAGGGGTTGATTTTAAAATTTACAAAACTGCACGGACGTCGATAAAATTTGGCAAAGCTTTATATAGCATCCTGGGGAAGGACATGAACTACTTTTTGTCTTAAAAATAATCCTACAGGGGGTGATATAGGGGATGAAAGTTTGTATGGAAACTCAGTATTTCTTAAGTTAGGGATGTGAAAATTAAAATGTATGCTTTTGATAGGAAACAAAGAAATATGCGGTTCAGCGTTTTTGAAAAATCATCCCCTAAGGGGGTAAAATAGGGGTTGATTTTAAAATTTACAAAACTGCACTGATTTCGACAAAATTTGGCAAGGCTTTATATAGCATCTTGGGAAAGGACACAGGAAACTTTCAAAAACAATACTACAAGGGGTGATATAAGGGATGAAAGATGGGAAACCCAGCATTTCTTAAGGTAGGGATATGAAAATTCAAATTTATGCTTTTGGTAGGAAATAAAGAAATATGTGGTACAGCGTTTTTGAGGGGGTACAATAGGGGTTGACAAATGTTTGTGTAACTACCTCTTTTTAAGAGATTTAAGGGATTGGAAATGTAGTCATAGTTCGAATCTTGAGGTAACATTTAGTCTTTATTTCATTCGAAGTTTTTACGAGGAAATTATTTGAACGAGTGGACACTCGGACAAAAGTTATTTGTTATTAGAGCGTGACTGGCATAATAAATTTTAAGTAATTAACAAAGTCCCCCCGCCGCGTAAGTGTGTCTGTTTGAATGCGATAATGTCAAAAAGTACCGAACGGATTTTCATACGGTTTTCTCCAATGAACGGAGTGATTCGGTGTAATTCATTATGGTTTTGTGTAAATTGGCTGAAATATGACGACGACTGTTGAAGATGTCGGAAAAAATCATGCCGACTGGTAGCTTTATGCCTACTATACACGGTAACGATATATCGTAGCGATTTGAGTTTGCACAGTTATATCGGACGGCCCTATGTTTTCCACATGTACGTTCCCATGGGACATTTTCCGACTTCCACGCGGGCGAAGCCGCGGGCAAAAGCTAGTTTACTATAAAATATGCGTGTGTATATTGTACAATATCCTCACAATAACTTATTGTTCTAAGTTATTCGAGTGTTCATACAGTGTATCAAGTAGATTCTCTTAGGCTCTGTCTGTCTAATTGATATATAATCTAAATACTTTCTTTGTTTGAAGAACGGCCATTAAATTCTATTTAGTTTTGCTTCAAGAGGTACAGATGCGTTGATATTTATGCATTGTGCAACCAAGTTGGCTGTAACAAAAGAATATTGAATAAACAGTTAAGGTCCTGTTTCACCACCTACGATTAAGTTCCTATTAACTTACTTGGCAGATAATTTCATACAAATTCTGTTCCATTTTCGAATTTATTCGGTGAGTATAGTGGCTATTCGGACGTAATGAAATAGGCCTTTATAAGAATAAGGGGATTTATTTAAGTAAATGTAATACAAACATAACCTAAAAACCAGCCAAGTGCGTGTCGGATCACGCACAACGAAGGGTTCCGTAGTTGAAAAGAATTTATCTCAATAACAAACTTAATTTTATTAACATTAAAATCCCAAAATTATTTTTTTTATGTGATAGAATGACAAATTAACAATTTTCGGACTTTTTCCTTTATTTGTGCTGTGAGACCTTGCTTCTTACCAAATTTCATGATTCTAGGACAATGGGAAGTACCCTGTAGGTGTTGATTTACTTGCAAGTATCAAAATATGTCGCATAAATGGCCGTATCTTTTTATTGCGTTGACTTAGAAGCTTGAGTTTTTTAGGACTCCAAGGAACCATAGACTTACGTATTTGATATTAATTTTAAATTGATACCTCCACGCGTTCCTGAGAAAAAGGGTCTTGACAGACTGACCGACAGACAGACAGACGGACAACAAAGTGATCCTATAAGGGTTCCGTTTTTTCCTTTTGAGGTACGGTACCCTAAAAATTACAAAATTATATCGTAACATAACTAAAACTATTATTAGTAATAAGTAGTTTTTTAAATTTTATTTGTGCAGAATAAACAAATTTTCTTTCTTTATTTCTTTTCTTTATTTTGTTAAAAAATGCAAGGTAAGCAGTAGCTTTTACAAATCAATGCTACAGTGGTTAGTCTTATGTTGGTTTCACACAATCAATCTGCCTAGCCTTTTCGCAAATATGTTGGGGTCGGCTTCCAGTCTAACCAGATGCAGCTGGATACCAGTATTTTGCATGGAGCGACTGCCTATCTAATCTCCGCAACCTAGTTACTGGGTAACACGATACCCCTTGGTAAGACTGACTTTCGGGCTTCTGACGACCCGTAACGAAAGAAAGAAAAAAAACATTATTAATACATTTCTAATAATGATGTAATTACGAGATCTTAATATGTAATATCACATATTTCATTCGCTAACTATCTACATCTAATTAAGTGCCTTAAAGAAAAATAAAAGTTCTCATTACTTGAGTTTACTTCAAGAGAATGCGTAATCTAATTAGAAATTGAATCCAACTATAAATATTTATGTGATATAGTTTTAAACCGGTATTTTTTATACGTTATATAATGATTTATTATGTTGTTACATGCTTATATTTTAATTAAGGTAATACATAATTTTTCGGTGCGTATTTAGTTGATTTCCTAAAGCATCAAGGAAACTTACGGATTTACTTTGTTTGGTTTTGTTTTTAATTATCATAATTTTATCTTATCTTATCTTTTTTTACGCAATAGCAATTAGACATTTTTTCTTTTTTTTCTTTCCTTTATCTGCGTTCCAATTTGCAGCTGAACCATAGTTTGTTCATTATCTGCCTAGCCTTTTCCCAACTATGTCGAGGTCGGCTTCCAGTCTAACCGGATGCAGCTGAATACCAGTATTTTACATAGAGTGACTGCCTGTCTGACCTCCACAACCCAGCAACTGGGTAATACGATACCCCTTGGTAAGACTGGCTGTCAGACTTTCGGGTTTCTGGCGATCCGTAACGACTGTCATCCACGAATGACAGCCGGGACCAACGGCTTAACGTGCTTTCCAAGGCACGGAGGAATCTCGGTATGTAAAGATGATCACCCATCCACGGACCAACCCGGAAAGCGTAGCTTAACCTGATGGATCGACCCGTGCGGCTGTTATTACTTAGCCACAATCATAGTTTGTGGATTGGTCTTAATTAATTTGGAAGATGTTTTGATTTGGATGAAAGTAGTGAAAAGATGCCAAAGCCTGCAGGTCACCGACGCGGTCGACTGCCCAAGGCACCTTCAGGTTAAGTTGCTTACAGAGACTCTTGACCCGACGGTTTAATTAATAAAAATATAGACGTAAGTATGCGATTACAGTGCCGCGGGGCGGGCAGCGGGAGCGGGTCCGGACGTACCTATAGCTACCTCGTGCCATATTGGAAATAATAATAATAATGTCAGATTATTTGAAAGCTAGTGCTTTTATACAACAACACAACAACTTGGATATGAGGCTTTTGATTACTTTGCATAATGTGTGTACTTTTTATTATTTTATTTTCTAATGTGCGTTTTATTTGTGCAGAATAAACAATTTTTCTTTCTTTCTTTCTTTATATAAAGTGGGACCTTTTTTTTCTAAAAGCAATCCTCACGATATCGATCGGTCTAGACATGGAGAATTTTATACTTTATACGAAAGGCTGCGAAATCACGAAGATACATTTTATGATTACACTCGAATGACAATACGGCACTTATTAAATCTTCAGTCGTCAGTGGCATGTACAAACAAATCGAGCGGGAAACGCAAACTGACTTGCGTCCACCCGCCCCGCTCGCGACATCCGCTTGTCCCGCTGCGATTCCCGCTCACCCGCCCCGCCCGCACTTGGTGCACCTTAGTTAAAAACTATGGTGTTTGCCACTGATAGATAACTCAAAAAAAAAAAGCTGGGTGTCTTCAAGTCGTGAGCGAATAGGTTTCTCCTAGGCAAGCATGGTCCAAAACACATTTTTATTGTAGAATTTATATAACTCATCTCAAAAACAGATCATAATAATTTTTGAGCTGAGTTTATTATGTATCACAATAGAAATGTGTTTTTAATAATTACCTATTAAATTAAGATTATTTACTAGTCCGCTAATTGATTCAATTTTTCAAAAAAAGCATCTTTTCTAATAACAATCTTAAAAAAATTGGTTCGTAAAAAAATAGTTGTGTGCGTTATTTCTGTTACATCTTGTATAGTACACACAATTTTCAACTTACTAGTATCCAGATAATAATAAGTTTTTCTCAAACACAGAACAGTACAACTATTTTCTTAATGTCCCTCGGTAAACTTCGTGTTTCGTCGTCAGACCACTGAGTAGTTTGCCTATCTACATTTGTAGAATGTAGATAGGCAAACTACTATACATAAAATAGCTAGGCAACTGATAGAAATCCGGCGACGGACGAAACACGAATTTTGCCGAGGGACATTAAGAAAATAGTTGTACTGTACAGCATCCCGTTGGTGCCTATGTACTAATACCTCTACTATCGGCTCTATGGTCTAATTACTTGACAGCTGCCGCTACCTGAGAACCGAGCCTATACAATTACTGGCAGAAGATTCACTGTTACAGCGTTACTGACTATTAATAGTCATTAAAAGTCAATGTAAGCTACTAATATTAGCATAACAGTGAATCTTCTGCCAGTAATTGTATAGGATCGGCTCTCAGTTAGCGGCAGCGTCAAGTAGTTTCCTCACTTACCAACACAAATTGAAAGAAAAAATATTTATCCATCATCAGTTCATCATTGTTGTCCATCAAGCCAAAATAAAGGCTCCCACAGACAGGCGCTACGCGACGGGCACGAGACAACTCCGGTAGAACCAAAAAAATCAATCTGCCTAACCTTTTCACAAACATGTTGGGGTCGGCTTCCAGTCTAACCGGATGCAGCTGAATACCAGTATACATGGAGCGACTGCCTATCTGACCTCCACAACCCTGTTACTGGGTGATACGAATACCACTTGGTTGTCAGACTTTCGGGCTTCTGACAACCCGTAACGACTGTCAAAGATCCACGAATGACAGCCGGGACCAACGGCTTAACATGCTTTCTGAGGCACGGAGAAGTGTCGGTATGTAAAGATGGTCACTCATCCACGAACCAACAGTGTCAAGTGTAGCTACACCTGATGGACCGACCCGTGGGGCTGTTATTACTTAGCCACGAGCTCCTAGAACCGTGGAAGAAACATTTTCATAAGTTTTCATAGAAATTGTTCCACCAGAGTCGCGTCACGTCGTCGCGTTGCGCCTGTCTGCGGGAGCCTTGAAATAATTTCTGTTTCGTTTGAACCTAAGTAACCTTGCCATTCAGCAAATAAACTAAAACAAAAACCGGCCAAGTGCGTGTCGGGCCACGCGCAGTAATAGGGTTCTGTAGTTGCACAATAATGCGGACTAAGAAGAGGGCTTGATAGTTTTCCTTTTAACTTCGTTATATAACGTGTGACGTTAAATGCGCAAAACCTCTTAAGGGGTCATTGTACTCAACATTATGAACAACTTTTACAATGGGACCAAACCTGAAATCGCGAAAAAAAAATCAGATGTTCAGTACATTTTGACGAATTATGCGAACGTAAATGTACTGAACAGCTGTTTTTTTTTGCGATTTCAGTTTTGGTCCCATTGTAAAAGTTGTTCATGATGATGAGTACAATGACCCCTTAAGAGGTTTTGCGCATATTTAACGTTACACGTTGTATATACTAACTACTACCGTGAATTTTTTTTTTTAACTAATCGTTTAGCTGGCACATATATAGACATTTGACTCTAACAAAAATTAGCACTTTAAAGCTTAATATTTCAGAAACGGCTCCCTAAATCGAAAAATTATTTTCACAAACCCGCAATATTTTTGAAAGACCCAACCAACAACACCCCACGCCATGGGGTAGACGAGAAAAAAAAACTCACCACTTTACGTGTGCTGATTTACTGAAGGTACGGTCAGCAACAGAAGTCGTTTAACACTGTTACTTTTTGCCATCATCTAAATTAACACAAAATGATACGACAACCTGCTTTTTAGCATTTCATTTATTAGTTAAGAGTCAATTTTCTGTAAAATTTACATCTACCGTTCCGATTTTAATGAATATTTTTCTCAGTAAGTAATTAAGGTTTAGAAAACACAAGTTAATCGATTTTTGTTGCTGACTGTACCCCTAAAAAAAAATTTTTTTTTCATGATTTTATTTTACCACTTTGTCGACGTGATGAATATGAATTTCCATACCCAATTATAGCTTTCTAGTACTAAGGGTCTCTTAGCTAAGCTGCGGACGGACGGACATAGCAAAACTATAACGGTTCCTTGTTGACTACGGAACCCTAAAAACTAATCAAATCAAATCAAATAATTTATTTCCCTGAATATGGGTACCTATATAAGGTGATACATGTTACATTAATGGCCTTTTAACCATATCCTACCTCAATAGGTGTGCAAATATTTAATATAATTAAAATAAACATAATTACGTAAACTAAACACCACAACTCAAACGCCCGTTGTGAGAAATATTTCTTACATTAGGTAATCCACAATAAAAACAACAGCAAACATTATCTATTACAAATATTAATATTAGAGTATTCATTGACATTTACTAATTATATAATTTTATTATCATTGTTTAATTTTAAAATTTAATTACTTTTATCATTTAAATAATCATTAACTTTATAATATGCTCTATTAATCAAAAAAATCTTTAATTTGTTTTTAAATGATATAAAATATATAAAAAAATGATACTAAATAACGGATGCAGCGTACACTTACAAACTCAAGTGCTTATTGTATCTATTGCGCATGGTCTTGCGCATCCCGCACAACCGGTCGCGCAGGGTCGCTTTCTTCAGAAGTACACGCGAGCACAGAAATGGTTCGTGTAGCTTCAGTTTTCTAATAAGTGGTGCTAAACGATGTGGCGGTGTGTTATTGAGTTAAATGGTATGGTGGGTTAATAGTGCTGGACTGAGTGGGTTAATAAGGTGTGGTTGGTATGGTTGCTAGTGGCTACTGTTATTAAGGCTACTCTTTCGAAAAAAGCTTAAAAACAGCGTGCAGATGAAGCAGTTTTTCGCCGGAACCTACAGAGAAATTACATCTGAAAAAAATTGTTAGTAATCTACATGATATGAATCGTAATTTGGTTTAGCCATAATTTTTCTATCGGTATCACATAATAAGAAAAAAAAACCCCAAATCACCTCCAAATCGTTAAGATGAAACCATTTTACTTCTTCATTTTTTATCAAAAGAATATAAAAAAAATATCTACTACTTTGCAATACAAACGAAAATGATTTGGTTTTGTTACTTTTTAAAAACATGTATATTTTTTATTATAATAAATTAAAAATGCGTCTAATTTGGGAGAGCGCTCTTTGATGGGCGAGTCCTATTACTGGCTGGACGTACGACGCGTTGCGTGAGCTCAGGCCAGAATGCGCAAGCTAACCACTCAAGGTCACTGGCGTATAGTTCGGCCTTAAGTAGTCCGTTGTACCCGCTACGTCGTAGCTACTCTTTCAAGTTTGTAGGTTTCCGAACCAAAATGGTACAAAAAGGAACCCTTATGGTGCAACTCAGTCTGTCTGTCTGTCCGTCTGTCACTGCTGGATATCTCAAGAACTACTAATGCTATCAACTTGATATTTGGAACAGTTTTAGATGACATTTTCTCAACAGGGACTGAAAGTCTTAAAATTTGAAGTGGGGCTACTAGGGCATGTGGGGTATCATAATGAAAAAGAGCTTTTTGCACATTCTCAATCATTTTTTTTTTAGGCCGCATAGTTTTCGACTTTTGATGAAAAATGTAAATAAAAATACCGTAAACATAAAAAGAAAATCTGAAACTATTGTACTTATGTGATAGAAGTTTATGTAAAGATTACAGGAAAAATAAAACGATGTCTCTAAATAGCACACTTTTCCAGAAATCGGAACGGAGCCCACGGTGCGCGAGTCCGACTCGCTAATGACCGGTTTTTAGAGTTCCGTACCAAAATGGTAAAAAAGGAACCCTTATGGTGTCACTCAGTCTCTGTCTGTCTGTCTGTCACAGCTGGATATCTCAAGAACTACTAATGCTATCAACTTGAAATTTAGAATATGTAGTTTTAGATGACGTTTACCCAACTATTTTGCAAATAAGAAAGAAATTAAAATATTTACGGTTAAAGATATTTTTTTCTCAAAAGAATTAACAAATTCACTTAGAGAGAAAAACATAAGTTATTATAAACAAAGTGTGTGTGTGTTAAAATATTTATATATTTTATTGCATCACGGACTGAAAGGGGGTCTTAAAAATCAAAGTGGGGCTACTAGGGCATGTGGGGCATCATATGAAAGAACGCTGCTTGCACATTCTCAAACATATTTTTCTTTTTTTTAGGCCGCATAGTTTTCGACTTCTGATGAAAAATGTAAAAAAAAAATACCGTTCCTTATCTCCGAAGTTTGCAAAGAGAAAAATCTGAAATTATTCTATGTGATAGAAGTTTATGTAAAGATTACAAGAAAATAAAACAATGTCTCTAAATAGCACACTTTTTCAGAAATCGGAACGGAACCCTCGCTGCGCGAGTCCGACTCGCTCTTGACCGGTTTATTTTTACAGTGGTTTTGTGAGATGGCAAAAATCTTTCCTCTAGAGATTATGCCCTTTATTTATAAACGTTACTTACTGTTCAGTAATGATTATCGTCTGCTTAACAACACATTTTTGACGTTTAAACATCTCTTAACCTTTAGCAAGTTTATAAAAATAAAGGGGATAATCTTTCATCCAAAGACTTTCTTTATTCCTTTCTCTGGCAGTCGCTCCATGTAAAATACTGGTATTCAGCTGCATCCGGTTAGACTGGAAGCTGACCCCTACATAGCTGGGATCAGACTAGGCAGAGTAGGAGCAATCTTTCATCCACAGTTATTTGTTAAAAATATCGCAGTAACTTAATAACTTTACACCTGCAGTAAGTAGGTACCTACTTGATCCTGGAGATGAAAAATACTTGGTCAAAAACACGTTTTTTATTGTCTTATATGGACTCTACTTACAATAACCTGAAATGATGTTGATCTTATTGACAAAAATGTAAATCGCTACTGCAAAAAGATAATAAAAGCAAAAGTTGTAGGGTCAGTAAGTTTCACTGTGCCTCTACAGCGCGCAGCGCATCATATAATACAATCCGATATTTATGATCTAGCTAGAGTAATATTAGAAAACTGTCATGGCGACACATTTTCACTTTCGACCAAACGTAATGACTACCTCATTTGAATTTCATAAAGTAAAATGGACGCCACACATGTGTTCTTTAGATTCATCCAAATAATTGGAGTTTTATTTACGAGTGAAATGTTTATTTTTTGATAAATATATGTAATTTATTCTTAATTAATTGGTCTTGTGCGAAGTTTGTGTGTTGAATATTTTGCATGTTGAGTAGGAATAAGTTAAACAGTTTTATTTGAAGTTATGTCCACTTTCGAATGTGTAGCAAAATAAAATCGGTCCGTTCCGATTCCGATTTCTGAAAAAGAAGACTATGTTGGGGTCGGCTTCCAGTCTAACCGGATGCTGCTGAATACCAGTATTTTATATGAAGAGAGTGTCTGTCTGACCTCCACAATCCATTTACTGGGTAATACCTGTGGTAAATAATATACTCTTGCTTGGTAAGACCTGGTTGTCAGACTTTCGGGCTTCTGACGACCAGTAACGACTATCAAAGATCCAAGAATGACAGCTGGGAACAATGGCTTGCGAAACGTTGGCTATTTTTCGTATTACTTAGCCACAAGCCCCTCCGACCGATGAAGATAAGAAATAGAATTTTATAATTTATGTAAAAGTAAACTTTCGTCATTCCAAGGGACTTTTACTTTTGCTGCGACAAGATGAATTGCCATATTTACTTTACACATGTTTCAAGGTAATCTACATAATATTGTTTTTAGAATGAAAAAGTTGAATGACGATCGATTTCTTGTACAAACAGTTGTTGACGAAATTGATACACTGTGAGAGAGTTGGCAATACAAGAAATCTTGAGTACCTAATGTGAGTGAACTATGTAGATGAATGTGAGAATTTAAAAGTTTTGAAAGGGCTGAGGGCTTGCTTCGGAGAGATGATGCGGATGATTAATTTCCAATTCATCATCTGCTTATCCTTTTCCCAACTTTGTTGGAATCGGCTTCTAGTCTAACCGGATGTAGCTGAATACCAGTATTTTACATGGAGCGACTGCTTATCTGATCTCCATAATCTAGTTACTGTACAATACGATACCTCTTGGTAAGACTGGTTGATTGACTTTCGGGCTTTTGACGACCCGTAACGACTGTCAAAGATTAACGAATGACAGCAGCAGATAGATTCATTTCTATTTCATGAGAGCTAATCAATTCAAATAGCTATCTTCTATTCTATCTAGCTGGCTGTCCCACGCTACGCTTGCGGATACGCGGTCTATCTAGCTGGCTGTCCCACGCTACGCTTGCGGATACGCGGTCTATCTAGCTGGCTGTCCCACGCTACGCTTACTGATACGCGGTCTATCTAGCTGGCTGTCCCACGCTACGCTTACTGATACGCGGTCTATCTAGCTGGCTGTCCCACGCTACGCTTACTGATACGCGGTCTATCTAGCTGGCTGTCCCACGCTACGCTTGCGGATACGCGGTCTATCTAGCTGGCTGTCCCACGCTACGCTTGCGGATACGCGGTCTATCTAGCTGGCTGTCCCACGCTACGCTTGCGGATACGCGGTCTATCTAGCTGGCTGTCCCACGCTACGCTTACTGATACGCGGTCTATCTAGCTGGCTGTCCCACGCTACGCTTGCGGATACGCGGTCTATCTAGCTGGCTGTCCCACGCTACGCTTGCGGATACGCGGTCTATCTAGGTGGCTGTCCCACGCTACGCTTGCGGATACGCGGTCTATCTAGCTGGCTGTCCCACGCTACGCTTACTGATACGCGGTCTATCTAGCTGGCTGTCCCACGCTACGCTTGCGGATACGCGGTCTATCTAGCTGGCTGTCCCACGCTACGCTTGCGGATACGCGGTCTATCTAGCTGGCTGTCCCACGCTACGCTTACTGATACGCGGTCTATCTAGCTGGCTGTCCCACGCTAAGCTGGCCGATACGCGACCTCTTATGACATTAGTTTGTCTAGGGCCTCAGGACTCGTCTACTCCAACTGACAGCTATCAGTCTTTCGGGAAATATGGCTAGCCTACTGCTAGAACCGTCTACTAAATAGCTGTGAGAATATAAACACAGACTTCTGGTCATCGGCCTATTGTTCTTGTTCCGACTTACAATTGCAACAATTGCTGGTGTTTGTTGTCGGTGTTTATTGTTTGTGTTTTAATTCTTGGACACTGATCGTTTGTAAATGCGAATTGGTAATGTATTGTTGTTATGTTATGTTGTTTATTTTCGAATATTTCGAATGGTTCAATCTGCCTAGCCTTTTCCCAACTATGTTGGGGTCGGCTTCCAGTCTAACCGGATGCAGCTGAGTACCAGTATTTTACATGGAGCGACTGCCTATCTGACCTCCACAACCCAGTAACTGGGTAATACAATACCCCTTAGTAAGACTGGTTGTCAGACTTTGGGGCTTCTGACGACCCGTTACGACTTGCAAAGATCCACGAATGACAGCCGGACCAACGGCTTAACGTGCTTTCCGAGGCACGTAGGAGTCTCGATATGTAAAGATGGTCACCCATCCACTGACCAACCCCGACTAGCGTAGCTTAACCTGACGGATCGATCTGTGCGGCTGTTATTACTTAGCCACGAGCTCCTCATTCAATATTTCGAATGGTTATAAGTTATAAAAATCTTTATCTACACCCATGCTATAAATCCTTTATAAAAGTTTCTGAAACAGTTAGCTTATTGCCAACATTAAAACATCCAGTGTCATAGTAACCATGGTAACCATAATAGCATCCAAACGGGTGTTTTAATGTTGTACTGAATTTCATAATGCAACTCGTTTTCAAAAAGAGAACATTGTAATGCACGCGCGTTTCACTACAACAGCGCCGTAATTTAAAAAAACCGGTTAAGAGCGAGTCGGACTCGCGCACCGAGGGTTCCGTTCCGATTTCTGAAAAAGTGTGCTATTTAGAGACATCGTTTTATTTTTCCTGTAATCTTTACATAAACTTCTATCATATAGAATAATTTCAGATTTTTATCTTTGAAAACTTCGGAGATAAGGGGGGGGGGGGGGGACGGTACTTTTTTACATTTTTCATCAAAAGTCGAAAACTATGCGAACTAAAAAAAAAAAAAGTAGCCTCACTTTGAATTTTTAAGACCCCCTTTCAGTCCCTGTTACAAAAAAAATATAAATATTTTTACTTCTTTCTTATTTGCAAAATAGTTGGGTAAACGTCATCTAAAACTGTTCCAAATTTCAAGTTGATAGCATCAGTAGTTCTTGAGATATCCAGCTGTGACAGACAGACAGACAGACAGACAGACTGAGTCACACCATAAGGGTTCCTTTTTTACCATTTTGGTACGGAACCCTAAAAAGAACTTATTCGAATTCACGTCGTATACTATGACGCCGGCCGCCATGTTCGATACGAGTATTAGTATTGCAAAAAACTGTTTCAGAACCTTTTATAGAGGACTGATAACATGGATGTAGATAAAGTCTTGTATGCAACTGTACATAATTAGGTATTAAAACACTCATGTGATACTATTATCACACTCGGCTTTGCCTCGTGTGATAAACCCACATTCGTGTTTTAATACCCCTTATTATACGTCAGTTGCATAAATAACTATTAAAATGTCTGATTATGACATTTTTTTGGACGCAAATATATTATGCATTATTTTGTAAATTATTCGCATTGTGCCATTGTGTCATTGCTCTTTCCCTGATATCTCTCCGTAGGAACCCAAACAATAATTTATACTATGGTTTTTCGTTATTGAAACATGTTGAGTTAGATAGACATTGATTCAGGACATTTAGCGGACTTTATTTGAGTTTTTGTATGGTAGAATATGTAGATGGGTCAATGGCCGCTATTGTCATGTTAAAACGCGATAACTATAGTTTATTGGTTCGGGCGCACAGTATACATAGACATTATAAGATGACCATAACAGTAATTTTAAGGATGAAATGATGAGGACCTGATGCTAAACGAAAACAATTAGAAAATCGACTCGAAACACTTTCTCATTCATGAGTGAATCATCAGAATCAAACCCAGGACGTCCAATCGGCAACCGAGCTTGCAGACCACTAGGTTCTGATGCATAATTAGATGTTTATAAGCAATAATGATACACCATGTCATGCATGCGTTGCCATATGTATTTATTTTCACGGTTTACAAGTTACAAACAGGTTAGTAAGTCGATGGAGTGGGTGTGTATTTAAATTAACTTTTCCTATATTTTGCTAGTTGGCTTTTACTGGCTGTTCTATGTTTGAGGTAGGTAGTGTAGAGGTTTTATACAATGGTCAACCTTATAGATACAGGCTGACATCATGAGCATCGAACTACTTTTGATTAAAAGCTGTTCTAGCTTTTGTTCAAAGGAAAAGAGATGCTCGAGATAGGGGTGTGCGTGTTTACTTTAAATTAAAACTGAGGATCTTATAATATATACCTCTATAGCCTCTTCCTCTTTAATTTTGTAGCTCGATTACCTCCCTAGACTCCCTACGTCCCCTGTGAGTTTAGAGTTCTCACTGTACCTACCCCGTCATAGTTGATGAATATTACGACGACTGAGACACAATCTATATTATACCTACGTTCATACATGTGGTCATACACGCACACCGGTTGCTTGCATGGCCATTGACCAGTAGGTACATTATTATTATTGCCTCTGTAATATAATTTAATTTGATCGACCCCGAATCGGATATAAAAAAACAATTGTTTACGAACTTGGAAAATCGTTCAAGGAGGAACCTTTTGTGCTTTTAGTAAAGAATTTTATGCGCAAAGTTAATTAAATGGTACTGATAATTAATACTGCCTCGTTGGTCTAGTGGTCGCGAGCGCTGAGCATGAGGTCCAGGGTACGATGGCCAAGTGTTTTTGAGTTTTTTCATAAAGGGTTTCTCAGTGGCAGCCCGGAGTCTGAATCTGTGCCCGGTTGGTGGCAATAGGCTAGCCCCCTATTGCATGGGGCTTATACATAATCGGCGAAATGTGGTTGTACATAAAGGTAAAATAAAAATAAATAAATTAAGATTTATTGAACAAAAATGGGTGAACAATAATAAAAAATAATATCCTTGGACATTTCACACAACGCCATCTAGTGCCAAGCTAATCAACCTAATGCTTGTGTTATGGTAACGAGATGGTTGATAAACTATTTTTAAACATTTTTTTTTGTAAATACATACATACATACAAAAATAAAATAACATAACAATCAAACAGTTACAAACAACACCATGCGTATACAATATAGGGTGCCTGGTAATTAGTGACCGATACTTAAACACATGATTATACTTTATTCATGATGACAAACAACTTTTCGCATGGGACCAAACCTGAAATCGCTAAAAAAAAATCAGCTTCGCCATACATGTTCGCATATCTCGTCAAAATGTAGGGAGCAGCTGATTTTTTTTCGCGATTTCAGGTTTGGTCCCATAGTAAACGTTGTTCGTTATCATGAGCACAATCATGTGTTAAGAGTATCGGTCACTAATTACCAGTTACCCTATATACAGGTTGTTTCTTTTAAGGTGTCAAGCCAGTGCGAGCTGATAGCAGAGTACCATACCTACCTATTGATTAAACCCCCATGTATGTTCTACGATTTTTTGTAGTTTTCGAGTTATAATTTTATTTCGATATTTTTCCTGACTCAACGAGATGATGACTTTAAAAAATTACACCTTTTTTTTTGGGTCAACTTTGAACAAGAATGTACTAAATAGGGCATTATTTTGCTGAAATCGGTCGTTGAAAGTGGTGTTTATCTGAAATCTTGTGATTTTCATATTTTATAATTTATTATTATCTTTGCCTATTTTTGTCAATCCTGGTATTTACTATTCCTGTACGTTTAAGCAGAGCTCAGTTGATAATAAAAACATAAATTCTATACCTAGGTACTACTATCCTTAACCACTACCATTGATATGAAATGCGGGATCCAAAATAACTCGAAAACTACAAAAAATCGTAGAACATACATGGGGGTTAAATCATTAGGTATGGTACTCTGCTATCAGCTCGCAATGGCTTGACACCTTAAAAGAAACATCCTGTATAATGGTGGTATAAGGTAGACCTCTGCCTAACGCTTTACGGATTACAAGCGTGATGGTGTGTTGTTATGTTACGATAATTACTATCTGTAATTTTGTTGACACAACATTATGTCAGTGTGTTTTTAACCGACTTCTAAAAAAGGAGAAGGTTCCTTCCTCAATTCGGATGTTTGTATTTTTTTTTTTTATGTTTGTTCGCGCATAACTCCGTCGCTTGCCAACCGATTTGAAAAATTATTTTTTTGTTGGAAAGGGTATACTTCCCAAATGGTCCCATTTTTGTCAAAATCCAGTTCTGATGATGGGATCCTGGAGAAATCGAAGGAACTCTTCAAATATTATAGGCACACCTATAGCGATTTGGGTATTTTTTATAGTGCATTTGCTCTCGGAAAGCACCACTTGGTGAAGTGGAACTGATGATGAAGAACACAGATGGCTACCGGAACTACTCAATGATAAATATTTCACGGGTTGCGATTCGATTACTTTAATATGGTTGCTAAGCAATTTCCGCTCGTCACGCAATGCGTGTGGTGAGTGGTTGTTGAGGAGTTCTCAAGAACCAGCAGAACTCCTCAACAAATAACGTCCCAGCATCGGGAAAAGCAATATTTTATAACATGTGATGAGCAATTGACATTAGACTATGGTAACTTATACAAATTATAAACAGACCCACTAAAAAGCGAGAAATAAAAACTTTTTAACAAAAAAAAAAAACCGACTTCCAAAAATCACTACAAAGTGAAAAATAACTTTAATTTCGGAAGTCGGTGGCAAAAAACTAAAATACAGATCCAAAGACACCGACTTCCGAAATTAAAGTTATTTTTCACTTTGTAGTGATTTTTGGAAGTCGGTTTTTTTTTTGTTAAAAAGTTTTGTAGAAATTTAATTGACCATAGACAATAGGTCGATTTCATAGTTATTTATTATCTTTGTCACCGTTTATTGCTATACTTATTATTTTATTACTAGCTATGAATCAAGAGAAAGTATTTATCTAATGCCGTTTTAATTCTATAATGATGTGTATTTTCTGAATATGCAGATTTTCTAGGAGTTATAAGTGTCTCCGAGCTAGACACCTTGACCACCAGTTTTTAGGGTTCCGTACCAAAATGGTAAAAAAGGAACCCTTATGGTGTGACTCAGTCTGTCTGTCTGTCACAGCTGGATATCTCAAGAACTACTAATGCTATCAACTTGAAATTTGGAACAGTTTTAGATGACGTTTACCCAACTATGTTACAAATAAGAAAAAAAGTAAAAATATTTATATATTTTTTGTAACAGGGACTGAAAGGGGGTCTTAAAAATTAAAAGTGGAGCTACTAGGGCATGTGGGGTATCATTTGAAAGAGCGTTGTTTGCACATTCTCAAACATTTTTTTTTTTTAGGCTCCATAGTTTTCGTGTTTTGATGAAAAATGTAAAAAAAATACCGTCCCCCCCCCTTATCTCCGAAGTTTGCAAAGATAAAAATCTGAAATTATTCTATGTGATAGAAGTTTATGTAAAGATTACAGGAAAAATAAAACGATGTCTCTAAATAGCACACTTTTCACACACACGCACACTTTCAGAAATCGGAACGGAACCCTCGGTGAGCGAGTCCGACTCGCTCTTTACCGGTTTTTTTTAGACTTAAGACGATCAGGTTAAGCTACACTTACCACGGTTAGTCTATGGATGAGTGATCATCTTTACATACCAAGACCCCTACGTACCTCGGAAAGCCGTTCCGGCTATCATTCATGGATCTTTGACAGTCTTTACGGGTCGTCAGAAGCCCGAAAGTCTGACAACCAAGGGGTATTCGTATCACCCAGTAACTGGGTTGTGGAGGCCAGATAGGCAGTCGCTCCATGTAAAATACTGGTATTCAGCTGCAACCGGTTACACTGGAAGACACCTCCAATATTGTTAGGAAAAGGCTAGGCAGATGATGAATTGACTTAAGTAATTAACTTTCAGAATAAGATCAGAGCGTCTAACTTGAAGCCTCCAGAAAAATAAATTGATTATTTCCTCTTCACTTCTTCGAAAAAGGTCATCAACATTGTAAAATAAAAAAAAACCGGTCCAGAGCGAGTCGGACTCGCGCACCGAGGGTTCCGTACCATGTAATTTATTGTTGATGATTTCTGAAAAAGTGTGCTATTTAGAGACATCGTTTTATTTTTCCTGTAATCTTTAGTTAAACTTCTATCACATAGAATAATTTCAGATTTTCCTCTACGCAAACATTTGAAATTAAGGGGGGGGGGGTGCGTAAACAACGTTCTTTCATATGATACCCCACATGTCCTGGTAGCCCCACTTCGAATTTTTAAGACCAGATCCTGTAGCAAAAAAGAAAAAAAAAATCCTATTTTCAAAATGGTTGGGCAGCTGTGACAGACAGACAGACAGACTTAGTCGCACCATAAGGGTTCCTATTTACTATTTTGGTACGCAACCCTAAATAGCGCTCTACATTTCAGATATCATTTTCTAAAGCATAATCTTCTTAGTCATCACGAGAATGACCTCTAATGTGTATCAAAAATCAAATATTACCGTAACTCCGGTAAAGTGCAAAGACGTACGGTAACTCCTACGTAACATATAGTATGATACTATCGCGAGATTACTGCGTCCGCGCATGTGCACGCATTCGAACGTCGTCAGACACCGCGACTACGCGTCTCCCGCGCAAATCGAACCGCGGCCATGACTGTTTTTTATTTTTTTTCATTTGTTTTTTTTTGTGCCAGTGCTTGAAAACTTTTTGTGCTGTGAAATTGTTCCTAATCGATTTGATATTGTTTTGGATTTGATTTTGGCCGGTAAGTAACTTGTTTTTGGTTATTTTTTGGCATAACTGTGTGTTTTTGTACTTAATTATTATAATTAGCGGGTAATATGCTAAAGCTGCGTTAAGTTTTGCATTTATTTTTTCAGAATAACCGTGATTATTTACGTAGGTATATTAAATTAATAAGTTTATGTCATGTATTCTGAAAGCTTTGGTTGACTTTTTATTCAGAAATCTTCAATTGAGTTTTTTACAGAAAACATTTTTTTTATTATTTGAAATAGGTACTTAAAAACATTTCTTTACTCTTTCTAGATTCAGTCCAAAAGGCTTATTTCGTACCATTTTGAGGTCAAAGCCAGTATTTTCACGACCTTGGTCTTTAATAAATATCAGCGTGTATTTATTGAAAACAAATTTCCAGTTATTTACCTACAGTATTTCGATACAGAAACGTAATAAAGTTTCTCATACATCAATTTTCATCGGAGTAAGTTTTAGATAGCATATCATTGAACAGTTTATTGCATGGTAATGCATTTCCTCCGGTCTATTACATATTAGTACGTACTTATTATGTGAATGACAAGCAATAAAACTTTAATGCTTTACTTTCATTTGTAAGAGGAATATATACTTATAATTTCTAGAGTTTTTCATTATTTCATTGCTCACTAGCTACGTTTGGAATACCTATTTAATGCAAGCAAAGGTATTGGTATATCGTTGTAATACCTCTAGATTAGTAGATACTTACCTACTACAGTAACAAAAAATATTATGACATAAATATTTTGATTGAAAAGAGTGTCATCGAGTTTCTTGCTCCTCCGTAAGAACCTATTACGCTTTAGAATGAAAACTCATTTTTCTGACTGACACTCTTCTTTGACAATTCAACAGTGCCTGTGATTGGACTTTGGACTAAACGTTTTGAGTTTTTTGACCCGAAAAAAAATACATGGTGAAATGCTAAAAAAAACTACCTATAACTATTAGGATTGTAAGATATGCTAGCTAGCTTTATTGCACATATAGCAACATTAATTAAGTACATTAAGTATTTGTGCAACCAATAATCAACTTCATATTTTTTGTAATTATAAATTGAAACAAACATTAAACATAGTTGATAGTGGTTTCGGGTATGTTGTGGTCTTCTCTGGTCTTAATTTGTTACATAAAACTAAAACATATTTTGATTATTTCTGTATTTGGTATTTATTGTTTGTCATCATAAGTATTAAAAAAGCGCTATGATGAGTTATTGAACTTTACCACATTCTCAAAGGTTTTGGGAATTGGACATTTTAGAGTATTGAACAATTTGAGAATTGGACATTTTGACCCTGAAAGCCATATTGAAGCAAATATTGCAAATAAATATAATAATACTCATAATCAAAATCAGAATAATACACATGCCTGCATATCTAGACACCTAAAAATGTGTCAAAGTTCACACCTGACGACACATATCATGACGTCAGGGCCGTCGTCAAACAATGCACATTATCTAAATCACGTAACGTTACGATAAGTAACGTAACAGTTACTCGTTATTTTAAACGCTATTATAACTGTTTTCGGTAGCAACAATTATGTGCGTTTACTATAAAATAAATAGTTAATTAGTGTGTAGGAAATAAAAAGTTATGTTTGTTTCTTTGGATTTCGTAATAAATAATTGGGAGCGTAAACAATGTGCATGATTTGTTGTAATTGATTATTTTACGTGTGTGTTAGTTACTTTAATTTAATTAGTCGAACCCTGAACTAAGAATTTATTAACCAGTAGGTCGGTAATTTTAAACGATCTTAATTTTACGTAGACACAGAATTAGTCTAACTTATACAGGGTGGAAGGGACATCGACGCGCAAACGGTTACCACGTATTCAGTACATCATTCTGAGCCCCCATATATAGAAATTTTTCATCGTTTATTGAAAAAAAATCTGCAGTTTCCTACAATAGTGCAATACCTACACGGTCAAAATGTATGGAAGAGCAGAGTTTTTTTTCAATAACCGATGAAAAATTTCTATTTAGGGGCGCTCAGAATGATATACTGAATATGTGGTAACCGTTTGCGCGTCGATGTCCCTTCCACCCTGTATAGATCTAACTGTATAGACTTCAAAGAAACTTAAGCTTCTTCGAAGTCTATACAAATTCAGAGAAAAAAATGTATTAAGTACATTCCACCAGAGTCAAACACATAACTTACTTGCTATAGCTTAAAATTAAAGTTATTCCATCTCGTGCCAAAAGTGTTGCCAGCAATTGAAAACCATACGTTACGTTTTCTAAATTGGTAGGAAACAGCAGTATTACCAATCATTAAATCAAAGTTGACGTGTTTAATGTATCGTTACCATTGATCCAGGTATCGATTAAAATTATAGAGCGTATCACTCGATTTATTTCCCGTAAGAACGGATAAGCTGTCAGAGTAATGTTTAAAACATGGTTATATAACTGTTACTACTCATAATATTTTGATTTTATTTGTCTGAAAACTGACTTGATAATAATGTGTATGAGAAGGACGTAAACACTTTTTTCATAGTGAGAAAGTCATAATATGTGAATGGGCTTTGCATATAGAACAGATCTGTTTTTGTTAAGTTTTTTATTTAGTAAGCAGATCATGCTACTGGCTGCTTTTTCCAACGCCAGATATCTTCAGGGTGTCTCAAACGTAGTGATCCAAAGGTAAAGTGGTAAAGCGTGGATCGCCTTCTATCATTTAATACTTGTGATATTCTCAACAGTTCCAAAATTTCGCTAATTTAATCATTTTCAAGAAATTTTACACTTTCACTTGGATTTTTTGACCCTTGTGAACAAAACTTTCGACATAGCGAGTTCAAATCTTTCTGGAAGATGCCTTGACAGTGTAGGTATTACAAGATTATATTCCTATTTACGTTCACAGTGGCTATGCAACGGTTCAGTTTTTTTTTAATAATTTTTTAATAAACTTTCAAAGCCCAGATTGAAAAAATATACTACCGATTATGTGCACACAGCTTAGCTTAACTGATAAGTAGCCACCTCTGCTTTGCCCCATTTGCTTTTGGACCACTACGTTTGATACAACCTATCCGTATAATCATTTTGAATTTTTGACAGTATTTCCGTTAAAGAACTGTCAGGTGTCAATTTTATACCACGGATATGTAACGTTGGCGACATTAGTTGCACAAAGCTCATGAAACCCAAATGAAGATTTGAATTGGCAGCTGTCGCAAAACATAGTACTTCCTCAGTCATGCGCAAAAAGTTTTTGATGCGCTCTCAGCCTTCATAATCGTGAATTTTACAAGCAATTCTTTCCAACTCAAAATTCAACCAATTATTCCGCGAAAACGTAAGATTTTGAAGCGTCTCCCACTTTTCTCGGTCAGTTGGTTAACTGGGTCTTCGGAGTTGGTCATTAGTAAGCAAATGTTAATTTTTACTTCTTAATTGTTGCTTTTTTGTCTATGAATTAAGGTTAAACCTCCTTAACCGTCTTTTTGACCTAAAATGGGAAGACATTGCGCCAAAAAAGTACACTCCGGGGTCGCGGATTGTCCGAAGGGGTTACCGCGGCCCTGGCATAGGCAACTGAAGGAACACGGGTGGGTTTTAGTCAGTAAAAGTCTGACACGCCCTTCCGCTCCACCCAGAGCGGGAGAAGTTATTTGATGATTTCCCACCCTCAAAAAAAAAAAAAAAAAAAGGGGTGATAGAAACAGTGAGGGTACTGTTCCATTTAGTATCTGAGTTCCTCTTGTGGACGTCGTTTGAATTCCCACAGATGGATCAATTTCATCTTGCTGATAATAGAATACAAATCCATCCGTTTATACTTTAAACAACTGATCAAGTATCTGACTTGAGTCTACTGTCAACAAATCTCATTTTAGCTGACATATTTTTTTTCTGTGTAAACATTTTTTCAGTATTTACTGTGGAAAATGATTGTTTGACTACAATAATAGGTATCGATCAAGGTAACTAAGTCCATTAATTACGTGAGGTGATTTTGGCGATTTTTCGAACCCCCTCATCCTTGCCCTTGGTGAGCTGTCATGAGATTTGTCTCGAACAGGTCCTCATCTATTTTTCTATGAGATTTGACAAATGCATTATCCTTCAGTAATCGGAGCTGAAAGTACATCTTTTTTCAATAACAAGACGCATTTATGTGCGGTAGGTACACAAAATCTCTATGACAAGTAATTACACAGGGCGGAAAGCATCAGTAAATAAAATACAAAAAATATTTGATAGCATCTCAAAAGTGTAATTAATCTGAAAACCTGAAAAGGTGTTTATTCTTCATTATGAACAAAGGGAGATGCAGCGCTGAAATCGCGAGAAAAAAATCAGCTGTTCTCTACATTTTGTCGAGTTATACAAACATAGAAGTATGGAGCAGCTGATTTTTTTATCGCGATTCCAGGTTTTGTCACAAATAAAATTACCCTTTTTCAGGATTTCAATTAAACCGTATAATTATACTTAAAACTTTCATTTTTAAAATCACAATAAAATTCACACAAACCTTTAACAACCATTCCAAATCGACCACAATGCCAAAAGCACAGCACAATAATTGCAGTAGTACAAAAACATAATATTCATCAAGACGTGTGCGCCCGCGCAGTTGTTGATTCTAAACATGATGGCTATGGGTCGTAACTGGAGCGTGCTACAACGTTTTTAGCTGCTTCGTACTTTGTTTAATTGCGATGAAATTCTGCTAGACTGTGGCTGTTAGTGTTATGTTTTTAATTTACGTAGCTGTATTATTTATAGTACCTGGTTGACCGGGCTCTGCTCGGGTGAAAATAGAGAAAAAGAATTTTCCCTGATACCAAGCTAGATCGATTTTTCGTCCCGTAAACCCCTATATTGCAACTTTAATCGATATTATTAGAGCAGTTTTCGAGAACTTGATTACAAATAGAATAGGATGCAGGTACAGTCAAGAAATTACTTGTTTATCAGATTGACGCACTTAGTTTGTAAATTTGCCGTGTTATACAGATATTTTATACAATTAATGATTTAAACATAGGACGGGCATTTTAAACAGGTAGTCAATTTTCTAAATAATTAATTTCCCGGACTTTACTATAGTTCAGACTTAGATTATTTTTGTCCACCTAAACTTATATTAATGCCTAAATATTATTGCACTGTTGGATTTTCAACTCTCAGAGCTGAGCCGAGTGTTGAAAATTCAAAAGTGCTCTTTATTTTGTCATTAATTTAGGTGTCACTTAGTGATAATGAAAACGGGCTCAAAACTCAGTCATACTATATGATGATTGATAATGACACATGATTATTTTAGAACTGTTGCATAACATCGAAAGTTTATAAAATTAATCTCGTATATTTAATTAGAACCTGCCTCAAAAATATTTTACTTGCTAATGTTTAGCGAATTAAATCCTCATTACTACTAGAAATTGTCCATCTGACAGGGTCAGGAGCGTATTCTCTCGATAACCGGCCTGTAGTATAGTCTACCTCGGACACATGATTATTTTAAAGCTGTTGCATAACATCGAAAGTTTATAAAATTAATGGAATCTCGTATATTTAATTAGAACCTGCCTCAAAAATATTTAACTCGCCAATGTTTAGCAATTAAATCCTCATTACTACTAGAAATTGTCCATCTGACAGGGTCAGGAGCGTATTCTCTCGATAACCGGTCTGTAGTATTATAGTCTACCTCGGACACATGATTATTTTAAAGCTGTTACATAACATCGAAAGTTTATAAAATGAATGGAATCTCGTTTATTTAATTAGAACCTTCCTCAAAAAAATATTCTACATGCTTTAATTATGTTTCGCGAATTATATCCTTATTACAACTACAAATTGTCCAACTGACAGGTGTCAGGGATGCATTCTCTCAACGGCCGGACTGTAGTATAGTCTAGCTCGTAAATATTTGGTCTATCACCTGTCACTGTCACATAGATTGTACCTACGCAGCTACGTCATAAAACGACAAAGGATTATAGGTATTTATTTGTCGACAATTCATGTGCCTGATGGAATTGTCCATCAGCTGAGGAACTTCCATACATACTTTCATCATCTATTTAACTTCTTCAAGGGGGTGAATTTTTGGGCACGCCACAATTTTTGGGCACGCCACAATTGCGGCGATAAGTCTCCTCTTTGAGGAGTGGTTAGAGAGGCGCCACGGCGTCCTCACCTTCCGCCTGACGCAGGTCCTCACCGGACACGGTTGTTTCGGGAGGTTCCTGTTTCGCATAAGGCGGGAGGAAACGCCCGGGTGTTTCCATTGTGTGGATCGCCCGGAGGACACGGTGGAGCATACAGTGGAGGTCTGCCCGGCTTGGGCAGAGCACCGCCGTGTTCTCACGGAGGCGATCGGCGGCGGCGATCTCTCGCGTCCGAGCCTGGTCCAGGCCATGGTGCGGAGCGAGAGTGCATGGGAGGCCGTCACCTCCTTCTGCGAAGCAGTGATGCTCGCGAAGGAGGAGGCGGAACGCGTGAGGGAGAGGCAGCCTCACGCCCTCAGTCGCCGCAGGAGACGTCCCGGGCGGCGGGAATCGCGGGGCGATTTCCGGCCACCGTAGGCGCGGGCCTGCGGACGGTGAGCAGCGGGTAGCTCGCCGTCCGGTAAGGACCAGGCCCGAGTCGACGGCGCGTTGTGTTCCACGCGCGCCTCAAAGAGATGTCAGCAAGTGACGGGGCCCAATAGGGCCGACGCCGCTGGGGTCGCGGGTTGTCCGAAGGGGTTACCGCGGCCTTGGCATAGGCAACTGAAGGAACACGGGTGGGTTTTAGTCAGTAAAAGTCTGACACGCCCTTCCGCTCCACCCAGAGCGGGAGAAGTTATTTGATGATTTCCCACCCTCAAAAAAAAAAAAAAAAAAAAAAGGGGGTGAATTTTCAAAAATTCTTCCTTAGAGTTCAGTTCGTTATACAGCATGTATCAGAAATGTGTTGTCAAATTCAGACCATCAAACTGAACAACTTTATCCATGGGACCAACATCTAATCGCGAAAAAAATATCAACTAACGTACTTGTCATGATTTTCAAATAATAATAAATTTTGTTGATTTAAAATACTGAATTTAGAGTTGAAAGTATGTGATTTGACTCAGATGATTTTGTATCTGTGTTTTCGAGTAGTTAAAAAGTATCTCATTTGACATTTACCGCCAAAAAGTATGGCTGAAAGTTGGTAAAAAACGTGATGTTTGGAGCGTCACCTAGTTTCTAAGTTAATTCTCTTGGATCTTCGAAACCTAAAGGTTGTCTAGAAATCTAGTCTATGCTGATACTTATTGACTGCCTAGTTAAATAGTTTGTTCAATATTGTTACACTGTACCAAGTTTGTATGTGTGCAAGAAGATAAAATATATTATATCAATGAAGACGTTTATCATTTCACTTCAGAAGCGGGGTAAACCCAAAAAGGTACGTAAATAATCTTTAGAATGATAATAATGAATTGCTTGTAATTAATGGTATTTAAAACAATTGATAAAGTTAATTTTTGATAAACTTACCAGAGGCATATGAGAACTAGGTACTTACCTGTTCCTTTATCGATTATTGTATTTTATTTTTAAATAATGCTATCATTTTGTTGGTTGCCTGAATGAAATCCATGAGCATGATTTCGTGGTACTGGTGTGGGTGCCGCACATTATGTCAGAGCAACACTCTGATGATGTGCGGAGAAGTACACTGCTGACTGGACATATCACGCGCTTTGATCAGGGCCACCCTCTGATAGTGCGGGATATGTCTCAGCCAGGATGGTGCCTTAGGTTTATGATTTCTGGGTAATTTAAATGAAGCAATATTTCCAATTTGATAATGATTCCATATTTTTATTTTTGCTACCATTTAACTTAATTATAGCTACGTTCCCGTAAGCCTCTTTATGGAATATAAATGAACAACAGTTGAACATATTATTCTATTATGTAATAGTTTACAAGCAACACGTTAAGCAAGAATAAATTAAAGGTTATGTATGAGTTATGACTATTCCTACCTTACTAACTATTGCCATGATGATGAGTATTTATTTTATTTCATCATAGTATTTATTTTATTTTATGATAATTTACAAGCAACACGAGGTTAGCATAAATAGATTGTTGGTTATGACTATTCCTACCTTAGTAATTGCCATGAAGAAAAATATGATAAATGACAAATAATAAATGATAATGCCGCGGCCACACTATACGGACATCGCCGTTGATTACCGCGTAGGTGTAGCCACCACTTGCGGCGATTATTTGACCGAATCTTTACTGAATTTATCTATCACAATAGTCTATCGCGATGTTTAAAGCGTTTATAGGCATTGACGTTGACGTATAATGTTGCCCGGCATAAGTGAACTGTAGTTGTTCCGTGGGATTGTTGGGCGTACTTTGTGACTTCACTGGATTTTGAGTGGATATGATTTTTACTGGATTTTTATGGATTATAGATATTTATGGATGGATATGGTACCTACTTACTGTAACATATTTTGTACAATTGTTTGTTTTCCCTAAATAAATAAATAAATACTGGAAGGTGAGTAGGTACTTTGTGATTTCACTGGATTTTATGGATTTTGATGGATGAGTGAGTCACTAGTCGTCGGATTGTGATAATGGACGTACTTTGTGATTTACCAGTGAATCACTAGTCGTCGGTTAAATTGTTCTAAATGTGTATAGTAGCTGGGCATAATCTATTACCTGTTTCAATTGATTGAATTAACGAACTTAGCCAACACTTTATTTTTGCTTAGATTTATTTACATGAATTTTAGCCGCTCACACGAACAACTCGGGAACAGCTTATATCTCGCTCGCGTGAGCGGTTAAGTATCGAATGAATTGAAGTTGTGGGTAGGCAAATGATAAATGATACTGATTGTGCGAACGATAAATGGTTTTGTTTCTATGGTTAGGTTTGTAGAACCATTTTTACATGTCAATTAGCTATTATGATGCTCACTGATTTTATGATACTATGATGAATTTTATTATACCATGTTTTTTTTTATGATTATGATGCTTAGTGCTTATTGTGCTGAATCATTGGGACATTGAGTATATCTAGCCTTGAATTCTGATTCATGTGTAAAGATTATGAATTTATTACGCCCCAAGTAATCTGCATAAATAAAACTTAAATGCATCACTTGATAACTGGTGGACCGATTTGGTTATATTTTGTTTTTACTAAATGTTCGTTAGCCCTAATAGGGTTTTATGGGAATATAAATCGAAAGTTTCCTGAAAAAAAAAAAGATAAAATTTTGGAATAAGTGAACCTCCATTTTCTATGAACTAGAGACCATATTGAGATTTTGATGCAACGTCTGTCGGATCTGATAGTGTGTAATATTTCCATATTTCATTGAGGTGTAACAATGACATCTGATGTCAAGCCTGGCAATAAAATTATAAATTTACTAAGCTAAATTAGGTTTGAGTTTCATTTTGCTTATAAGTTTTGACATTGCAATAATTATTGCAGGAATAAAAAAAAAAATAAAAATAAAAATTACTTTTCGCTTGCCATAATGAATTCTAACCTGAGTTACTGTTAGTTTGTTAATGATATTTCTTGTGATTGAAGAGGGCCATATTTAATAGTCTGTACTGGATGTTTAATTTTTAAAAGTTCGATGACGTTACCCATACATTGGTTTTATCTTTCTAGATAGGTTAGGTACGATGAGTTTTAAAAGACTAATGTTCTGTTGCTGACATCCTCAGATAAACTCTCAAATAAACGTCGGTTAACTGTCAGCACGTTTCTAAATACGTAACAAGCCATTCAACATTTCACTATCATTTAGATCATTTAGAGAATTTATTCCGGGAGGTTTTTAAATATGTATAACACATTAATATTTAATTTATATTAATATAGAAACCTTATGTTTTATCAAGTCGTAAAAACATTAATATTTAACTTATTTATATAATATACCTATAGAAACCTTATGTTTTGTCAAGTTGTAAGAACATTATTTATATATAGTAGGTTGCTAGTAATAAATAATTTAAGTCTTTCTTTGTAATCTTTATACTTAAGCTATTAAAACTACACTATCGTATTAGGTAAGCCTGTGATGATAGTTGTGTGTTTTAAATAAAAAACAACTATGACACCGAAAGAGATAGTGTCTAAAAATTTATAGTTTTATTTATAATAATATTTCTTTCGAGGGTAAATAAGTGGCTTAACACTGTCTTAGTTTTTGTGTATGACGTTTTAAAAAGAAGTAAGGTTGTTTCCATGACTACTACGTCAATTAATTATAGAACGATTAAACTGCCAACATTGGTCAGTTATGTTAGCTAGTTACAAGTTATCGAACTACTAGCGCTATTGGATAGATAAACTAAAGTTAATTGTCTCAGAAACCGGACATAACTCGCAGTTTTTAAGATGAAAACGATAATTTCGTATGCTATATTTTTATTTTAGCAGGATTTTAAACTGGAATTTTGCACTAGATAACAAAGGGGTTATTTTTTTAAAAATAATATCCATATGTGATCTGATCATTTTATTGTTGAGGACTAAAATAATGAAGGTTTTTTTTTTTTATATAATATGTCAGATAGTATAAACGTCCAAGTAGTGTGGGTTGTTCCTTCAGTGACTTCAATGGCGTTCATCTCCTCACATCGTTTCTGGTATTGGTCCACGAACTCCAGAGTTATAAAATTTTGTTAGCAGCGTATCATGTCTAAGCGTATCGAACGTAAAGGTCTTGTATCTGGTTACAAACATATTTTTCTATTACTTTATCGATAACGGGTAGAATAGTACCTAAACGGTCTATAGTTTCCACAGTCGGTAGAACTGATTTTTTTATATATACCTATTGGGTGCACTACAACAGTGTTTAGTGCTTCCGGGTATTTTTCTTGTTTAACACTAGTATTGATTTTGGTTTTAGACAATAACGCCTGTCTCGTCACAGATGGATTTTATTTGTTTGCAGAATGTACAGTTACAGGCTATTCACGATAAAACTGAGTAGGTACATAATGTGGTGGGATGCAGCAAGTATTAATACTTGCTTTAGTTAAGGCTAGATTATTCTTTAAGTTAACATGTATAATTGTTGCATACCTTCAAGATAATATCTTAACGTTCATTAATGTAGTACTTGTTCTCTTTCTTATTACTTTTTATATTTAACTAGCTTTTGCCCACGGCTACGCCCGCGTGAATGTTGGTAAATATCGCACGGGAACGTACTACCGGGAAATCTTTCCTTATTCCTTGTAATAATATAATTCAATCATGATTCGAAAGACACGTGGCGCAATCTATTATGATAAGAACGTTACTGTTAGTTTTGTTATTGTACGTTGTTGTCAGTTTGTTGTCGGGAAACAAGTAAGTACCTGTATACCTCGTAAAAAAAAGGAATATCGCGATAAGTCCCGTTCTCGATATTATTTTATAACGCTATTGTTTTCCTCGGGAACAGTACTTTTAGATTTCGGCATGATTGGTTTGGTGGTTTGGGCGTGAAGGGATAGCCAACAAACAAATTTTTGATCACATTTACAATATTTGAGTAATTTGAAACAAAGATTATGTGATATTTAATTTAATGTATTTACACCTAATGCTGATCTACTCCTGGAGCAGTTTACTTACACTCAATGTTATTTGTAGCTTTAGACGACGCACATTGTGGGCCGGACACGATTCCCAAAACCCGAATATTTTAAATGAGGCTAGTTGTCGATTGTTTGTCGTATTCATAACTGTGGGGTGATTATCTGAACAAATGAGTTTCTGCAGTAGCCGATAGCGATATTGCTAAATGAATTGTACTTTCTTTTGTATACATTTGAGATTTTTAATTATTTTTGTTAAATTAGAGTGGTCCAGTATGCGACGGTTATACTTGGGTAAGATCTTCCTAATACTGATTCTGAATTGTGCATCAGCCAATAGTTTCATTTCTAAACTAGCCGTTGCCCGCGGCTTCGCCCGCGTGTATGTCGGTTATTATCCCACTGGAACCTTCTACCGGCATGAAAAGTATCCTATGTCTTAATCCAGGTTATAAACTATCTGTGTAACTGTGTGTAAATTTCATCCAAATCCGTTCAGCCGTTATTGCGTGATTGAGTAACAAACATCCAAACATACAAACTTTCACATTTATAATATTAGTAGGATTATTTTTTAAGACCACTAAAGTGGTTTGATTAACCGATTTGTTTTGTTGCGACCAGACAAAATATTGTTTGGTCTTAAACTCACTAGTACCTATAAATAAGGACCATATCATACTCGAGATGGAGTTGGACGTGGAGGACGTTACAAATAAAACTTAAAAAGGATATTATCCAAATCCTCCATCAAACGCCAGTTACTCAGCTAACCAAGTAGTGCCGGTCTAGTCATACGTACATACACATACACATTATTACTGATCGTAACTAAGAGAATTAAAAGGCGCTGGTAAGTAGCCACAGTTTATTATTTTACAGCGAAAATGCAAAAAAAGTGAATGAAACCATCAAAAGGACTAATCACCTCAAAACTGACAGTAAACTAGAATTTAGAAAAAATATCAATGTTCCAAAAAGGTGATAAAATGAGTTCGATTCGCAACACACATCATTACACATATTTACAGCACACACACCGCAAAGATACACGCACATACATACATACATCCATATTAATAATTATGTCACTCTCTGTATTTTTTTACTATAATTATCTGAGTACTTCGTAATTGGCGTAATGTTTGGTATAATAATCTGTGTTTGCTTAGCGCAAAAATTCAAAACGGTCAGCTTGTTATCAAAAGAAACTCGTAGTGTAGATAAAATTAAGAAATTGTTGCCGGAGTTACATATACGGTTTAAGACATTTATTTCTCAAAAAGAATACAATTCACTTAATATGAGAAATACAAGATAACCTTAAAACTAAATATGAGAATTACTTATGAAGAAGGTAGGTACTCGTAAATAAATAAGTTAGATAGTAGACGAGCAATTTTTACAGTGTTGTGGGTAAAAGGAAAAAGTGAATGTACGATTACATGTCGATTCTTGAAGGCAAGTCAATAGCAATTACACATTGAACGATTTATATGTACCGTAATGTTTCGGAAATACAGAGTAGGTATCCTAGTTATCTTTATACTTAGCAAATTAGTAAATAAAAATGGCAACTGATTTATATGTAAATTAAATTGGTGTGGTGGGTTACATTTAAAATCTAGAAAAATCTTTTAAGATGTGGTGCTTTATGGTTTTTTTTGTATAAAGTAAAGGACTGTATCTCTTTAATAAAAGAGATACATATCTGGTCTGTATCCAAGTTAGAAAGGTATTTAACAAAGATGTATATATACGCAGTGAATGGAATTTATCCGAGTTTTGGAACGGATCAGACTGATGAATCGTCAGAAAATGAATAGTTAAATGAAATGCAGGCAAATGAATGGTAGTCTATTGTATTCAAAGATAATGTAAACTGATAAATGCTAGCGCAATCTGCGCTTAGGATACATAAGGTTTATTGTAAATTTTTGTGTTAAACATGTTTGTTTTTGTTTTTCTGTTTTCATGTTGTAATGTACGAGTATATACGCGATACGGGTTGCGCATGGTGCGCGATACTGGTGCTAGTTGCGCGTGGTGCGTGATGCTGGTTGCGCATGGTGCGCGATTGTGGTTGCGCGTGGTGCGCGATGCTGGTTGCGCGTGCTGCGCGATGCTGGTTGCGCGTCGTGCGCGAGGCTGGTTGCGCATGCTGCGCGATGCTGGTTGCGCGTGGTGCGCGAGGCTGGTTGCGCTAGGTGCGCGAGGCTGGTTGCGCGTGGTGCGCGAGGCTGGTTGCGCCTTGTGCGCGAGGCTGGTTGCGCGTGGTGCGCGATGGTGGTTGCGCGTGGTGCGCGATACTGGTTGCGCATGGTGCGCGATACTGGTTGCGCGTTGTGCGCGATGCTGGTTGCGCGTGGTGCGCGATACTGGTTGCGCATGGTGCGCGATACTGGTTGCGCGTTGTGCGCGATGCTGGTTGCGCGTGGTGCGCGATACTGGTTGCGCGTGGTGCGCGATGCTGGTTACGCATGGTGCGCAATGCTGGTTGCATCGTTGACGCTTGTGTCAAATAATACCAACCAATATTATAAATCTGGTTTATTTTCATAAATTATGTTGATACGTAATAGCTAAATTGAATACTTTATACTGTTTCAATATAAATGTGTTCGCTGGTAACATTTATACAGATTTGTATTTATCACTAATTCTTGGACATTGTATCGAGTCGTGGTTGACGAACACGCACCTTCTAGTTAAAAGGTTTAATCTAACTCTTAATGCTATTAAACTTAATAATTGTCTAACTAGCACAAGAATGTCATGATTTCTTTAAAAATTTAAAAATTATGATTGTTTTGTGTGTGCCAGGAGGCAACACAGTGTCGGATGGCCGAATGTCATGATTTTCAAATAATAATAAATTTTGTTGATTTAAAATACTGAATTTAGAGTTGAAAGTATGTGATTTGACTCAGATGATTTTGTATCTGTGTTTTCGAGTAGTTAAAAAGTATCTCATTTGACATTTACCGCCAAAAAGTATGGCTGAAAGTTGGTAAAAAACGTGATGTTTGGAGCGTCACCTAGTTTCTAAGTTAATTCTCTTGGATCTTCGAAACCTAAAGGTTGTCTAGAAATCTAGTCTATGCTGATACTTATTGACTGCCTAGTTAAATAGTTTGTTCAATATTGTTACACTGTACCAAGTTTGTATGTGTGCAAGAAGATAAAATATATTATATCAATGAAGACGTTTATCATTTCATACTTAACATATGAAACTCGAAGATGGGACGGCTGATTTTATTTTTACTTGATAACGATGTTGGTTCCATGAAGAAAATTATTCAGTTAGATGTTCTATTTATTTATCCTTTATTTCATTACAAATTTTAATTCCATTAACAATAAAAACAACAAAACAATAGATACATTATATATTAAGACCATTACAGAGTGGAAAACAACGTTAAAACGAAGAAAATTGACCTCCACGGTCAGATAGGCAGTTGCTCCATGTAAAATACTGGTATCCAGCTGCATTCTGTTTGACTGGAAGCCGACCCCAACATAGTTAAGAAAAGGCTAGGAAGATGATGATGACACATAAACCTTCTGAAAAAAAATCTCTAAATGATAGGTAGTGAAAACCATATTAAAAATCCATTGTGTCAACTAATTTCCCCGACTGTATTTAAAGGTAGCTCGTTAGGTTTTTTCCGGAAGACACAGTAATTATTTCCCGATTTTAAATATTTAAATTAAGTTGTTAATTAAAGTTTGTGATCAAACGGCGGCTACTTATATTTAAAATAATAATCGTAGTTAATTTACCAAAACATGCCACTAAAGTTTACGCAATCGACCGGATAGAGCGACGACATTGAAAGTCCCAGATTCACGCACTTTTTACACATATTATTCTGCATAATGACCGGAGAACCTTGAAAGCAGAGATTCCTTTCTAGAGCAAACAACTTGAACGGTTACAGTTATTATGTGAAATATTATGGCGCGAACATGTGAGTTAATTAAGGTTGATGCGCCAGGGTAGCCCGCGAAATTCAAAATTTCTTACGTTTTTTGCAATTTGTAGGACAGTGTCAGCTTGTATGTTGATTAAAATATAATTCGCGGCCGTAGCTAATATGGCTTTACAGAATTATAATCATTGGAATCAGCAATACAACTCCATAAGTTAGCATTTACCTCAAATGTAACGATTTCATGAAATCATGAGGTTTGAGGTAAATGCTAACTTATGGAGTTGTATTGCTGATTCTTATGATTATAACTCTGTAAAGCTATATTAGCTACGTCCGCGAATCTTAATTTAATCAACATACAAGCTCACACTGACCTACAAATTGCAAAAAACGTAAGAGATTTTGAATTTCGCGAGCTACCCTGGCGCTTTCGCCTTAAACATTTTATACATGTTCATGTTATTCTGTAATTACTTACATGTAAGTATTTCAACCGCTGCAATATTATTTCGAAAGGTTTCTAGGTATCTCTTTCAACAACCTCATTATTTTTACGTTTGTAAATCAATACCGAATTTTTGTTTGTTAATCAATACTTACCGAAGACGAGCTCGTGACTAAGTAATAACAGCCGCACGGGTCTATCCATCGTTAAGCTACGCTTGCCGGGTTGGTCAGTGGATGGGTGACCATCTTTACATACCGAGACAACTCCGTGTCTTGGAAAGCACGTTAAGCCGTTGGTCCCGGCTGTCATTCGTGGATCTTTGACAGTCGTTACAGGTCGTCTAGAAGCCCGAAAGTCTGACAACCAGTCTTACCAAGGGGTATCGTATTACCCAGTTACTAGGTTGTGGAGGTCAGATAGGCAGTCGCTCCATGTAAAATACTGGTATTCAGCTGCATTCGGTTAGACTGGAAGCCGACCCCAACATAGTAGGGAAAAGGCTAGACAGATTGAATCAATACTTACCGAAACAGTTTTTTTGATTGTTGGTATGTAAGAAACGGTAGTCGCAGTTGGTTTCTGCATTTCAAGACGTCTAGACAAATGAAAATGGATAGCATAAAGTGTATTATTTTTTTTATCTACCTACACCCATGCTATAAATTCTCTATAAAAGTTTCTGAAACAGTTAACTTATTGCCAACATTAAAACAGCCCGTGTCATAGTAACCATGGTAACCATAGTAGCATCCAAACGGGTGCTTTAATGTTGTACTGAATTTCATAATGCAACTCGTTTTCCAAAAAAAAGAACATTGTAATGCACGCGCGTTTCACTACAACAGCGCCGTAATTAAAAAAAAAGAACTTATTGGAATTCACGTCGTATACTATGACGCCGGACGCCATGTTCGATACGAGTATTAGTATTGCAAAAAACTGTTTCAGAACCTTTTTTAAAGGATTCATAACATGGATGTAGATAAAGTCTTGTATGCAACTGTACATAATTAGGTATTAAAACACTCATGTGATACTATTATTAAACCCACATTCGTGTTTTAATACACCTTATTATACGTCAGTTGCATAAATAACTATTAAAGCACGCTTTTTTGTCTGGAAATCATTTTCACTTGTTTTTTGTCAACTTTATTGCTGAGTTCCCATGGCCACCTTCCAGCTCCATCATCAGATCAGCTCCATGTCATAATAATATTTTATTTTCAACCGATTTCCATAAGCATGTAAAATTGCAACTCAAATGGAAACCGGGAAGTGGGTCAAAATAACTTATTTAAAAAAAAAATGTATTGTTGCCTGAAATAAAGGATAAATAAATAGAACATCAAACTGAACAACTTTCTCCATGGGACCAACATCGTAATCGCGAAAAAAATATCAACTGTACTTACCATATAAAACTCGACATTAGACTCGACATTTAGGTTACGGCTGATTATTTTTTTATCATTAAAGATCAAACAGCAGTTTCGGAAAGCTTTTGCGAAATCCTTGAAAATAACTTTTCTTAGTCTATTACACTCAAATCAATCTGCCTAGCCTTTTCCCAACTATGTTGGGGTCGGCTTCCAGTCTAACCGGATGCAGCTGAATACCAGTATTTTACATGGAGCGACTGCCTGTCTGACCTCCACAACCCAGTAACTGGGTAATACGATACCCCTTGGTAAGACTGGTTGTCAGACTTTCGGGCTTCTGACGACCCGTAACGACTGTCAAAGATCCACGAATGACAACCGGGACCAAGGGCTTAACGTGCTTTCCGAGGCACGGAGGAGTCTCGGTATGTAAAGATGGTCACCCATCCACTGACCAACCCCGGCAAGCGTAGCTTAACCTCATGGATCGACCCGTGCGGCTGTTATTACTTAGCCACGAGCTCCTCTAGTCTATTACACTATAGGTACGTAAAATCGTGGATAAACAGCAATTAAAGATCAGCAAACGAAATAACACTTCTAAACCAAGTCATAAAAATAACAAAACACTGCAATAATCAACAGTTCACTGATTCAATGCAATAAGTCTATAATGGATTAAGAAATCGTTGTTTTAGGGTAATCCATACCCAAAGGGTGCCAAGGGGACCATGTTACTAAGGCGCCGCTGTCCGTCAGTCCGTCTATCACAGGGATGTATCTTTTGAACCGTAATAGGTTCAAACTTGAAATTTTCAGAGTGAGTAGGTACTAGTATGGCCACTATAACAATAAATTGCTTCAACTCTAATCTAGTTACAATGTCATTGTCAAGGATTTAAAATCCTTTTAAGCAAATAGTTTGCTTGTTAGGATGCTCCGCCCTTTGTTAATGCGATATGTAAAGTTATACAAACAAAAATAAAAACAAAAGTAAAAATAAAACAAAAGTAAAAAATAATGAATATTGTAGGTACTTTGGTACAGAACCCTTCGTGTGCGAGTCCGACTCGCACTTGGCCGTTTTTTTTGTGTCTATGGTGTAATTTTATGTCATGGGTGCTAGGTCGCGTGACATGTCATATTAATAATGTCACTTTCGCCATTAGAACTGTATCAAACGCGTGTCGATTGTGAGTTTTCTTGATACTTACTTACTTACACGCGATTATTGAACTCGCGTAGTGACAAAGGTTATTGATTAAAAATAAAAACCGGCCAAGTACGTGTTGGGCCACGCGCAGTAATAGGGTTCCGTAGTTGCACAATAATGCGCACTAAGAAGAAGGCTTTTTGTTGTTTCATGAAATGACTATTACTCGTAAACTTGAAAAGCCTACTTAGCTGTGATAGTTTTCCTTTTAACGTCGTTATAAAATATACTACTACCGTGAATCTTTTCACCCATCCAAAACTAACCGTTTAGCTGCCAGGGGACGGACGGACACTTGAGTCTAACAAAAATTAGCACTTTAAAGTTTAATATTTCAGAAACGGATCCCTAAATCTGAAAATTGTTTTCGCAAACCCGCAATATTTTTGAAAGACCCACAACACCCCACACCATGGGGTAGACGAGAAAAAAAAAACATCCCCACTTTACGTGTACAGAAGGTACCCTAAAATTTTTTTTTCTCAAACATGCATGGAAATGTTGTCATTATTTTCGAATAAAGAACACGCGAAGTATCGAATTTACGGTCAAAGAAAATCAAATCCATTGCAGGAGCGTTTTTTGAATTTGGAACATTACAGCGCTCCAGCAATGTCAACATTGCTGGAGCGCTCCAGCAATGTTGTATGAAACGGCGTGCTGGGTTAAATACTCTTTCATTGGATCTCTTTTATCATTCTTGGCATACCAATGGCAGTCTCTTTGCTTAGTATAAATTGCGTTCACGTGGCTGTATAGATAGCCACAAATGCCTTTCGGCACAGATGTTAGATAGAAAATTGGCGGCCAGAAGCCAAATTGGCAATGGAAAACCTGCTTCCAGCGAAGTCAAAAGAAAAATACATGAAACTAGGTAAGTATTTGATAATTTTATGATTTGGAAAAACGAGAAAAAAGTGAACATTTTCTCTGAAACAGTATTTTTGTCGTATTTTAATGAGATTGCTAAAACTAAAAACCCATCTACATTATGGACAATTTATTCCATGCTGAAATGTACAGTTCATATTAAAAACGGCACTAACTTGAAAAATTATGGAAACTTAACTACCTACTTTTATTTCCCTGCATTCTTTTGAGAAAAGCACTATATATGCCTCGGCGGAAATAGCAATTGCCTGTCTCGTATTAGTGAAGTCCTCGCCTACGGCTCGGCCTTCAAACTCATACTCGACCTGCAATTGCCTATTTCACGGCCTTTGCAATAATGTACTATTCTCAAACATGCATGGAAATGTTGTCATTATTTTCGCAAAAAGAACACGCGAAGTATCGAATTTACGGTCAAAGAAAATCAAATCCATTGCAGGAGCGTTTTTTGAATTTGGAACATTACAGCGCTCCAGCAATGTTGTATGAAAAGGCGTGCTGGGGTTATTAAATACTCTTTGATTGGATCTCTTTGCTTAGTATAAATTACATTCACGTGGCTGTATAGCCATAAATGCCTTTCGGCACAGATGTTAGATAGAAAATTGGCGGCAAAACTGAAAATTCATCTTGATTTGAAAATTTATATAAATATAAAAATACTTAATTAAAATGAGTTCCAACGGTTCAGAGTGAAATGGAGATTGATTGTAGGTACTCCACCAGTTTTAAGATCAGAAGCCAAATTGGCTATGGAAAACCTGCTTCCAGCGAAGTCAAAAGAAAAATACATGAAAGTAGGTAGGTATATAAAAGTTTTATGATTTGGAAAAACGAGAAAAAAGTGAACATTTTCTCCGAAACAGTATTTTTGGCGTATTTAAATGAGATTGCTAAAACTAAAAACCCATCTACATTATGGGCAATTTATTCCATGCTGAAATGTTAAGTTCATGTTAAAAACGGCATTAACTTGAAAAATTATAGAAACCTAACTACTTTCACTTCCCTGCATTCTTTTGAGAAAAGAACTATATATGCCTCGGCGGAAATGGCAATTGCTTGTCTCGTATTAGTGAAGTCCTCGCCTACGGCTCTGCCTTCAAACTCATACTCGACCTGCAATTGCCTATTTCACGGCCTTTGCAATAATGTACTATTTTTTCATTATATTATTTTACCACTTTGTCGGTTGTGTTTGATGAATATGTATATCCATGCCAAATTATAGTTATATAGTACCTACTAAGAGTCTCTGAGCTAAGCTGCGGATGGGCAGACGGACAAACGAACGGAGATAGCGAAACTATAAGGTTCCTTGTTGACCGAAACCCTAAAAAAATCTATGAATAAAATTATTTCGAAATTCAAAAATATTGTCGTATTGTTTCTGCTGGACATACCAACCTGAATATTTAAGTGAATACACCTCGTATCACCGCATAATGATGGACGGTCAATTAACTCTTGCGGCTAAAACCGCAAGGAGACCCAGATCGGAAACTCCTTCGTCAAGTCTTACATATCGGTCAAATGGTCAACCTCCGGTAAAATATTGAACACGACCACTATTCAGCCTTATCTGATAGATTTTCTTGAAGAACTCGATGGATCAGTTAGCTTAGTGCAGTGGCTGAGCGATAAGCTTTCCGTTTGATTCCCGTGCGGAATAATCAAGAAGAAGGCATTGAGAGATTTGTATTAGTGACGTTTTTACGATACAAAAGAATGTACTGAAAAAAATTACAGATTTTCTGTATTAGTATTTTGATAAGAGTAGAAAGTGAATTGAGAAAACTTTGGAATCGAATTCAAAGAACTACCACTAATTTATTTTTTCCGTAACCAATTCGCTTCTCTCCATATTTCACGCACAATTTCCCGTTCATGGAACAAGTGCTAAATATAAATGATTTGGAAAAAATATATGATAAGTTGGAGCATTTTCTTAATAGCATAATATGTGAATAATTATTATAAATTATGTCTAAATGGATAAAAAAAACTGAGAATCACGCAAAAACTATCAAGCGTATTTTCATGAAACCTTCACCATTTTAAAGATAATTTAATTATTTATATTTTAGTATACGTATTTTAATATAATACCTTTTGTTTTATGTATAATAAATTAATAATGCGTCTAATTTGGGACAGCGCTCCTTGATGGGCGAGTCCATTACTGGCTAGACGTACGACGCGTTGCGTGAGCTCAGCACAGAACACGCAAGCTATGCACTCAAGGCCATTGGCATATATCTGAGTCTTAAGTAGGACCTTACATTTAGCTCTACCGTAAAGCTCTATGATAGTTGTACGCGTAGGTACACCTATGAGAAATGGCGACATTTTACGTGTCTCCCCATGGTGCTATACCATAAATTGCCCATGTTCACCTGTTAATATGCCAATGACGCGTCATTTGAGGCATAGCTTCGATATACAGGCTGTCGCGATAATGTATCGTCGGCATAAGCAATGTTGCTTGCCATGTACATATGGACAAGTTAACCGTATGCCAATCATTGTAGGTAATGCTTGATACTGTCAGTGTTGTCAGTACCTTATTTACTGATGACTGTGTCTGATGTTTTTAATAAGATTCGTATTGTGGATTATACAACGTGTTAATGAAATAACCCAAAACCTCTTAAGGGGTCATTGTACTCATCATTATGAACAACTTTTACTATGGGAACAACCTGGAATCGCGAAAAAAAATCAGCTGTTCAATACATTTATGTTCGCATAATTTGTCAAAATGTACTGAACAGCTGATTTTTTTTTCGCGATTTCGGGTTTGGGCCTATAGTAAAAGTTGTTCATAATGATGAGTACAATGACCCCTTAAGAGGTTTTGGGTTATTTCATTAACACGTTGTATACGACGTAATGTAGGAGGAGCTCGTGGCTAAATAATAACAGCCGCACGGGTCGATCCGTCAGGTTAAGCTACGCTTGCCGGGGTTGGTCAGTGGATGGGTGACCATCTTTACATACCGAGATTCCTCCGTGCCTCGGAAAGCACGTTAAGCCGTTGGTCCCGGCTGTTATTCGTGGATCTTTGACAGTCGTTACGGGTCGTCAGAAGCCCGAAAGTCTGACAACCAGTCTTACCAAGGGGTATCGTATTACCCAGTAACTGGGTTGTGGAGGTCAGATAGGCAGTCGCTCCATGTAAAATACTGGTATTCAGCTGCATCCGGTTAGACTGGAAGCCGACCCCAACATAGTTGGGAAAAGGCTAGGCAGATTGATACGACGTAATGTAAGTTTTGTTGGGTTTGTGAGGAAACTTCAATCAATCCTTTGTGATTATTGCATAAGCATAACGTATAGAATCTTCATCTCTAGAGAGATGAAGATGATGGAGATTCGATACGTTATACGTATTATGAGTTCTTGTTACTTTTAAGCACAGCTATATATGTTGTAGGTATGTGTTGTTTGTTATACAGGGTGTTAGTGTAAAGAGTGGCAACCTTTTAAGGGGTCACTGTACTCATAATTATGAACAACTTTTGCTATGGGAACAAACCTGAAATCGCGAAAAAAATCCGCTGTTCCCTACATTTTGACGAATTATGCGAACATAAATGTACTGAACAGCTGATTTTTTTTTCACGATTTCATGTTTTGGTCCCATGTATGTTCTATGTTCTATGTTAAGGATTTGGTTTCCGCACTTAGTCCTTCGTGTGGACCATTGTGCGTGGTTTGGTCCCGTTGTAAAAGTTGTTCATAATGATGAGTACAATGACCCCCGTTGCTACTGTTTACACTTACTCCCTGTATTGTGTGACCCATAGAAGATGTGTATCTCAATTAAATTCTATATTTTCACTCAACCATATCATCATCATCTGCCTAGCCTTTTCCCAACTATGTTGGGGTTGGCTTCCAGTCTAACCGGATGCAGCTGAATACCAGTATTTTACATGGAGCGACTGCCTATCTGACCTTTAAGACTCAACCATATTATATGCATCATCTGATGAAGATGAAATTGGGATAAGGGCAAGATAATGATTTCTCTTTGCCCATATCCCAAATAAATAGCGGTCATCGCAACATCTGGGTTACCAGGTTATTCATGAAATGTCCTAAGAAAAAGCCGCCATTTTACATTTTCATTTCAGTTTTTCCCTATTCATTTTAGTTTTTTATTATTTAATAATAATCCGCTTTAGTCAAAAAGCTTGGACAAAAATGACAAGGCCGGATGAAGTCCGCACGGGGGCCAAACAGCTACATGCATTGCATGGTGTTGCATACATACACATTATTGTAGAAATTTGTGTGAGCAATAAATAAGTATACCTACGGGTAATATTGCTAAATTCGTGAAGGTAATAAAACTCTAATTATCGCGATAAGTTACAATTGCAATGTTAATATCATAGCTAATCTTTTGTATACAATTGCGTATTTGCACACATGTTGCTTCATATAGGTATCCTACCTATGTGAAGCAATACAATACAAGTAGGCATAAAAATTAAGTAGTGTACCTAATAAGTAACAGAAGTCGGCATCTCCCCTCTGTATACTGATCAACGTACTAGGATCACCAACAATGCATTAGAATAGGATGATATTTGTAGGGAAAATTATAGGAAAATGGCTCATATACAAATTACCAAGCGTTCTTTCTGACTTTTCTCGTTTTTTCTCGGCTCCTTAGGGTCATAGCGTGATGTTAAATAGCCTATAGTCTTCCTTAAGAATTGGGCTATTAAATGAAAATAGAATTTTTCAAATCCGACGGGCAGTTCCAGAGATTAGCGCGTCCAAACACACAAACAAACTCTTTAGCTTCATTATTAGTATAGATAGATATACAGGGTTATATAATACGTCGGTAATCTAATAAGGGGATGTAAGAGAGGTCATTAAAATTGTAACCATGAAAATGACCCCTATCCAAATGTTCACAATTTTCCTGTAATTCGACATTTTAAATGAAGATAGATCGAAATAGATTTGCGGTAGGGTACAACTTTGTTTTTTTTTTTAAATATTATAAAAAAAAACTGCTGCGTGAAATATTTTTTTTTACTACATGGATTTATTATCCTGATTATAATAATATAATGGAGTCCAGCGGGAGAGAAACAGTCCCATAGCTGAAGGCCCGAGATCTTTTGTTCAATGAATGTTAACGAAATGATACGAGACGATTCAAATACCAGTTTTTCATTACGAAACATTTCATTCAGTTTTAAAAACTTGAGTCTACATTTAATTTAATTGACGATGTATTCAGATTTAAATAATTAAATCTTTCCAATCCGTAAATTTATTTATTTGCCATATTATTTTGCATAATTATTATTATAAGTGAAATGAAACATAAGCAAACATCCTGTTGTGGCAACTTGTCAAGTTAAAGCTCTCTAGTTTATGATTTATATCTGCTTGTACTTCCATTGGTAAAGATGAAAGAAACACGCAGAAAGTTCACTTTGTTTACTATTTCTTTGTTGTCGTTGTTGTCAACGACAACAAAGAAACAGCCGGTCGATTCTGTAAAAATCTCACCGTGAAAACTTAGGTGAAGTGAGTTTGATTTTGCTACGAATTGACACTATTGACAGCTCACTCCACGCTCACTTCACCTAAGTTTTCACGGTGAGATGGTTACAGAATCGCACTGCAGTAAACAAAAAATAGTAATATAAAATTTACCTGACTGTAAATAATATTTTAGATATTGGTATCAAAAATATTAATTACAGTCAGGTAAATTAATTGCTTATCAAATTGACACATTGTGTCTATAGGCCAGGGACAGTTTTCACCAAACGGAAAAATCATCAATCACAAATAATATACTTAAAGGAACAAGTTGGGATAAAATATGTAGTTAAAAAACCGGTCAAGAGCGAGTCGGACTCGCGCACCGAGGGTTCCGTTCCGATTTCTGAAAAAAAAATGCTACTGAAAAAGTGTGCTATTTAGAGACATCGTTTTATTTTTCCTGTAATCTTTACATAAACTTCTATCACATAGGATAATTTCAGATTTTTCTCTTTGCAAACTTCGGAGATAAGGGGGGGGGGGGGGGACGGAACGGTATTTTTTTTACATTTTTCATCAGAAGTCGAAAACTATGCAAACTGAGAAAAAGAAAAAAAATGTTTGAGAATGTGCAATCAGCGCTCTTTCATATGATACCCCACATGCCCTAGTAGCCTTCTTTGATTTTTTAAGACAGTAACAGTACCTGTTGCTAAAAAATTATAAATATTTTAATTTCTTTCTTATTTGCAAAATATTTGGGTAAACGTCATCTAAAACTATTCTAAATTTCAAGTTGATAGCATAAGTAGTTCTTGAGATATCCAGCTGTGACAGACAGACAGACAGACAGACAGACAGACTGAGTCACACCATAAGGGTTCCTATTTTACCATTTTGGTACGGAACCCTAAAAATTAGGTAGTTAATCTTCTGTATAATTTACCATTTTACCTATATCGTGTAAGTTCTTCGCGCATACGCCGTACGCCAATTTCACCATAACGGACGCTAATACTTGTCTCGTTGCGCGCGCGCATTCTGTGCCGAAGCGTGCGTCTGATGAGATTGTAGCACATTATAATGGCTTCCATATAATATGCCGATCGGATTTGTGATGTAGATTATGATGTGAGGTGTGCGTTTATTTTATGAAAGAGGAGTATGATGTCTTTATTTTTAACCGACTTCAAAAAAGGAGGTTCTGTATTCGAGCCGTATGTATGTATGTAGGTATGTTTATTTGTCCACGATTTTCTCAAAAACTAATGAACCAATTTTGATAATTATTTCACTATCCTGATCAACATACTTTCAGAAAGGTTTTAGTATATGTAAGTAATTATTCTTATGTACGAAGTTACATGCTTATGCATTATGCTGAGCGGTGGCCGTTTTGCGTAGATGTGACGCATATTTTCTCCCAATTTGTTTTTAAATAATTATTTTACTCTGTTGTAGTTTGCGTCATGTTTACCGCAAATAAACATTTTTTCTTTCTTTCTTTTTTTTTTTCTTTAGATGTACTGTATCTCCGGCATTTCTAAGCCGATTTTGATGATTCTTCTTTTCGTTCGTGTTGGGCTTACTTAGGTAGTCTTAATAGTGGGTTAACGCAGGTATTTAAATAATCGAATGGCCATCAGACAAACTAAATAAACACGCTATGCTTACACATCCTTGAATGAATCAACAATCAAGCTCACATAATCCAATATTTACTTACCTCCAATACCTACTAAACATTCTTCCAAATATTTCCAGCCATATTTTATACTAAAATGCCACATTTCACGGTGTACAAGATCGCCGATATTGGTCCAAATTGCGCCATTACTACCTCGCCGCAACACTTCCCCGCTGTGGTGGTAATTTTACTGCATCCATTCGACTTTCCTGCATTTTTTGAATACCTTTCTCTTGTGAATAAAATTCTTTGATGCTGCACCCTAATTGCATACACACTATCAATCGGAATATAAATAATTTTGAATCAAATTGCCTCCGATTCCGATTGATAGGATGACTAAAAATCTTTTATCGTCATCGTGTAGTGTCTAGTTTAATTAGTAACAAACGTATTTTCTTTCTTTTTAGGGTTCCTTACCAAAATGGTAAAAAAGGAGCCCATTGGTGACACTCAGTCTGTCTGTCTGTCTGTCACAGCTGGATATCTCAAGAACTACTAATGCTATCAACTTGAAATTTGGAACAGTTTTAGATTACCTATGTTTACCCAACTATTTTGCAAATAAGAAAGAAATAAAAATATTTATATTTTTGTTGCAACAGGGACTGAAAGGGGGTCTTAAAAATTCAAAGTGGAGCTACTAGTGCATGTGGGGTATCATGTAAAAGAGCACTGTTTGCACATTCTCAAACTTTTTTTTAGTTTGCATAGTTTGCGACTTTTGATGAAAAATTAAAAAAAATACCGTTCCCCCCCCTTTATCTCCGAAGTTTGTAAAGAGAAAAATCTGAAATTATTCTATGTTATAGAAGTTTATGTAAAAATTACAGGAAAAATAAAACGATGTCTCTAAATAGCACACTTTTTCAGAAATCGGAACGGAACCCTCGGTGCGCGAGTCCGACTCGCTCTTGACCGGTTTTTTTTCTTTCTTTCCCGTGTAAGGCCATCTCTTTTACTGAGCAGAATTCAAATTCCGGACGTCTACTAACAATGTATATGTCATAGTCAAAGGTCGATATGCAGTCTCTTCGCGGAATGACTGGTTTATCCCGGGTTTGAGTATAGGAAATTTCAAAATGTTCCATATCTCCTGACTTATGATTTTTTTCTCAATGGTGGTGCTAGTTGGCGGCACTACTCGCCTTAAACTAACAGTCTTACTTTTTAATCTCTCTCTCTCCCTAAACTAAATAAAAGTGACTATATTATAAAACCATGCATACCTTACGATTTCATTCACCAATTTCAAAGTTGCTCAACAGTTTATGATAAATCGAAGAGAAACCTATAATATTATGATGGGCCCATAATTATCCCATCATCAACACCGAATGATTTCCGTGGATGATTAATAATAGAGTTATGTAACTGAAGTTATTTATAACTCGATGACCCGTGACTTTTACTGAGTAGAAAACGAAGGTAATTACTGAGCGTAATATTGAGATAATGTTCACTTTGTAATCATCGTTAAGAGCCTATACTTAGCGTGATCCTCCATTATGTCGAAAATACTTCAGCATTAATTTTGAAATAAATACAGGGTGTGAGTGTACCTAAACAGTGGCAATATTTTAAGGAGTCATTGTAATCATCATTATGAACAATTTTTACTTTGGGACCAAACCTGAAATCGCGAAAAAAAATCAGCTGTTCAGTACATTTATGTTCGTATAATTCGTCAAAATGTAGGGAACAGCTGATTTTTTTTTCGCGATTTCAGGTTTGGTCCCATAGTAAAAATTGTTCATAATGATGAGTACAATGACCCCCTAAAATATTGCCACTGTTTAACTTACACACTGTTTATGGTAAAGTTGAGGATTAAAGTTAAATACTATGTGTGACGAAATCACGATTCCAAAAAATTATCTCGAGAAAAAAATTCCAGAAAAATAACTTTAATTTCGGAAGTCGGTGGCAAAAAACGTAAAATACATTTAACCAGACACCGAGTTCCGAAATTAAAGTTATTTTTCACTTTGTACCCAGTGTTGTTTTTGGAAGTCGGTTGTATTTTTTCTGTAATTTTTTTTTATTTTTTATTTTTTATCAAAATCAATTCAGTGGTTTAGTTTAGTTTTTCAGGTAATTGTCTATGATCGCCGGGTGTGAAGAGGCGCTATTAGAATGATGGTACTTCATGACATCAAGCCCGTAATACCCGAAGAGTTAGGGTCGGCGCACACCAAGAGCAGAGCAGAGCAGAGCATTTTCTGAGATTATTGAAAAATTAATCTTATGACAATTCTATACGTTGTAAAATTAAATCGTCCCAACTTGATGCTCGACTACGCTCGAGCATGCTCGAGCATGCTTGGCGTCTATTTAATTTTGCAATGTATGGAATTGTCATAAGATTAATTTTTCAATAGTCTCAGAAAATGCTCTGCTCTTGGTGTGCGCTGACACTTAGATATACATGAACTTATAGTACATGTATTCATATTTCACCACGTATATTCATGTAATCTGGCCAAGATAATTTGTCAACCTCTCAGCCATCTCGCGACCTGCACGTCTCTTCGGGTCGCAATGCATAGTTTCACATTTTTTAGCTAAATCAGTATTTCCAATAGTACATAAAACAATAGAAGACGCACAACACAAATGCCGCCATGAAAGCGCAAATTGTGTCAATTACGGTGACGATTCTCACTGACCTACAAAATAACGAATAACGATACAAATTACATAGTTACGATACAAATAACTAGTTATGTAGCTAATGATGTAGTTATTTTGTTGTCTGTCTGTATGTTTACCAGCACTAATAGTTTAGTGTTTGTTCATGTGTGACTTGCAGTACTATGTGATTTTAAAATAATACATAAAAATAAACGTACAGTACAACTATTTTCTTAATGTCCCTCGGTAAACTTCGTGTTTCGTCAGTTGCCCTTTGCACTTGGTGCAGACCGGACGCTCTCAATCGACTTGCAAGTACAGAGTTGTTAATACTCTTTTAACTTAATGTAATTTATTTAAATAATGGAAGGAAAGCGGCTAAAGTCTGACGAAACATGAAGTTTTCCGAGTGACATTAAGAAAATAGTTGTACTGTACTTATGGTACTTACTTGTTTACAGTCGTGAGTTTTTATTGCATTGGTTGTTTAGTATTGACTTCTTAACCAGATTTTCAAAAACTTTTCTCGATGACAGAAATAATTAATACAATTACCTATCACGTTTGTGCACTGAAACCAACTTCACTATCTTTCAGTATAATTTTGGGTTATTATATCCCTGCAACTCTCACCGACCCCATCTCTACACGATTTAAAATTACTTCCCTACCAAAGACTCTCAACTCTACACGAAACAATAAAAACGTAGTCAGTGAAACATTTAGACTATATAAAAAAACTGTATTATTTATATGCATAGTGACCATGCATATTAATGACAATGGGCTATTTTCATAAAATTTTTCGTTTCAACTATACTCTTACTTTTTCATAAAATTTTTCGTTTCAACTATACTCTTACTTTTTCATAAAATTTTCCGTTTCAACTATACTCTTACTTTTTCTATTAGCATTTTGGCTCTTATTTTTCTTATAGGCGATATAGGCGTCACGCGATATTGCGATATTATATCCGTAGAACAATTTCTATGGAATCGCGAGCGACCGTACACACAGGAGCGACGCGATATCGTCTCTATCTGTAAGAGCCTTTTATCGTGTAGAGTTGGGAATTGTTGTTAGGTAAATCGTGTAGAGATGGGATCGGTGAGAGTCAGGATGTACCTACCCTCATTTTGTTACGAAAAATAATCTAAACAAAACAGCGAGCAATCTTGCTGGTAAATGTCCTCCATTGTAACATGTCCAAAGAGTCTTTATTCTGCTATTTGTTAATTACTAGTTGATACTATCAATACTGCTGTTTCCTCGTCTTTCTTGATAATCATGCACCTACTCTGTGTCCTGACACAATACCTTAGGTAACACTAGACGGGCTTGTTGAGTGCTGGTCAGTAATGTGTTGCATCACTTCAGCATAATGAGTGATGTGTTGGTCAGTGTTCGACACAAGTTTGAGTTGTTACCGGGAGTACGTAGGTGATGCCTTTCTCCGTACATATGTTACATGTCCTACGTGTTGTTTTGGTTCGCTGCTTCTGTGAATTTGATTGAGTTACTTTGGGTCTTTCAAAACTTCTTAGGAAGAGAAGACTGCTTCTACTTAAAGCAAACAGCTTTAGTCCATTCTTTTGGAGACGAATTTGAAACTATTAACTCTGAAATACTAGATAGGAGACTATAATTATACAGAAATACAGAGCATCCTGTATTCAGCAGAAAACATTTCATCATCATTAACCACAGCCTGAGCAAGGTCTTAAAAATAACAGGTAGATCTGCATATTTTGCCATTTATGGCGTACAAAACAACTTTCCTTGTGCCAATCCTAAAGCTCCTATGCCAGCCTCATCCAGGTTCCATCTTTTAAAATCTTTACGAACTGATAAAGTAACAAGAAATAATCGTTGTCGTGATTTGCCATAAACATTATATCATTTCAACCTATGCCTACCATCATCATCCTTCTTTCCCATTTTATTTGTGGGTAGACCATGGTGTGTTCTTCCATAAGTAGGTACATGAGTCGTGATCTCAGTCTTCACGGGTTCTTACCATATCAATTACAAAGTAAAACCACCAGTGAGACAGTATCTAATTAATAAAAGAGAAAGAAGCTCTAAACTCTAGTGCTTGCAAATACAAAAAAAACTTTGTTTTTTGCCCTCTTAAACATGTTTAGAATTCTAAATTACCTACTTGTCTGCAGTAAAAGATGCTGTTTCTTGAATGAATGCCACTATCTCACAAAACTGAGTAGATAATAAAAACTACAAGACAATGTAAAGTGCTAAAAATAGCCAAGATGCTTAGATTTATGTTAATAGGTTTGTGTATACTTGATTGATTGAAATGATTAATTGTCTAAATTAGACCTTAGATTTTAGATAGAGCCAGTCAGAAGAGGCTCTATTATCTCCGTATACGTCATCTGTCTAGCCTTTTTTCTACTAAGTTGGCGACGGCTTCCAATCGAATCGGATGCAGCACCGCAGCGTTTTAAATGCGCATAATCAGCCTATAATGCTCCCACTGCTAGGACACAGTAAGAGCCTCTCTGTAAGAGGGAGTGGGAAAGAAATGACGTAATCCACCACGCGGGCCCAGTGTGGGTTGGCAGATGTCACGTCTTCGAATTTTTGCTTCTAGGGCATGCCGGTTTCCTAACACTCTTCACTATCTCTCTTATTACTATGTTTTCCTTCACTGTTCATGGAGCAACGGCCTATCTGACATCCATTAGTGGGTGACACGCTACCCCTTGGGAAGCCTGGTTGTCAGTCTTTCAGGCTTCTGACTATCCGTAATGACTGTCAAAGGTGTTCGAATGACAACTGGGACCAACGGTTTTACTTGCATTCCGGGGCACGGAGGGATATCGATATGAAACGGATGCTCACCAAACCCCCTTTACTTATCTAACCTGGATGGTAGTAAATGATGTAGTCAATGATGGTGCTCCGAAGACTGAATCTGAAGTTGTAGTTCAGCCTAATTTTAGCTACAAGTCTTCCGAGTTTTCGGGTCGCAAGTAATAAATAAGCATTAAATTGACTAGAATTATGTGAATCTTTTCTCGTAATACTAAATACGTTGTTGCGTTGAAAAATTCATCTCGTTTCAAATTCATTTTGTTTTGCCCCACGTGTGCTACGCCCGCGCATCGACCACGAGAGAGTGCATGAGATAAGTGGGCGGCTGTTATAAAAAGTCGCAGGACAACATTACTTTCCATGCCTTTTATGTACCGCTTGTACAGAGGGGTACATTTTTAGATCAGCTAGGGCTGTCAAAAGTCACCTTATTAATTTATTGATCCACGAATGACAGCCGGGACCAACGGCTTAATGTGCTTTCCGAGGCACGGAGGAGTCTCGCTATGAAAGGTGGTCACCCATCCACTGACCTACCCTGGCAAGCGTAGCTTAACCTGATGGATCGACCCGTGCGGCTGTTATTACTTAGCCACGAGCTCCTGTGAGAGGTAATCTCTGGAAGTACTGATCCGATATCAAAGCCCTACTGAATTTTTAAAACCGAAAAAAAAATTTCTTTTGCAAAATAGTTGGGTAAACGACCGTAATCTAAAAAACCGGTCAAGTGCGAGTCGGACTCGCGCACGAAGGGTTCCGTACCATATTATATGTTTAACAATCGCAAAGATAACTTTTTACTTATTTTATAATGATACTGTGAATTACAAGGTTATTTTTTGCAGTTGCAGAAAATCACCCATGTTTATACAAAATACCTTATGAATCGCCGTTTTCAGTATTGTTGATTAAATACAGTATTCATGGTACTTACATGGTATAAAGAAGTTTCAAATTCCTAATTTGTTGAATTGTTGCGCTAGAGCTCGTACAAAAATGGTCTAAAATTTACAACTTTTGCAGCCCCCTATTTCTTAATTTTAAAAGATTAAAAAAAATATGTTTGTACTCTACTCAACGAGTTCTAGACGATGACACCCCACATGCTAGATTAAAAAATAAATAAATAAATAAATAAATAAATAAATAAATAAATAATAAATAAAATTTTTATTTTTTTTTCAAAATGAAAAGTTTATTGTATGGGGATCGACCCCTTACATTTTTAACTTTGCTTTATTTTTATTATTTGTTGTTATAGCCGTAATAGACAGCTGAGGCTTAGTAAGTGTGTACTGGACTGTACGTGGTTGTCTGATTTCATGGATATTAATTTTCTTGCGCGGAACCCTAATTATTTTTCTAAAATAAAAATAGCCTAAGTTACTCCTTAAAACATCAGCTATATATCGTGAAAATCGGTGAAAATTCGTTTGGCAAGTTTCTTAACTTGACTCAAAGTACCATTTTTTTAATCGGACTGCGCTTTAAAATTCTTCTATACAAACTTTAACATCCCTAACCTCATTTGAGGCGTAGCGTAGTTTTGAAAAACTAATAATGACAAACATTATTACTTACTTATGCAAGTATTTGTGTTAAGTTTCAAGTTCATTAACCAAATTAATAAGATTTTTCATATAAACTGTATCTCTGTTTTCACGAACACAGATAAAGAATTTCAAAAATCGTCTGGTACCTATGTTTCCATAACTTGACTCGAACATTATTTACACCAATTTTAGAGTTAATCAAGACCCCAATAAAATCCTCCGCTATAAAATTAACTTTTCACCCCTTAGGGGTAGATTTTTGGAAAACCCTGATACACGTTAGTCTTAATTTTTGGTCTCAAGTATAAAAACTGAGTTTTGAGTTAATCGGACCGCGTGTTAAAGTTCTTCCATACACACTTTGACACCCCCAATCTATCCTTAGGGGGTAGTTTAGGAAAACTAAAAATGATAAACCTTATAATTTACTTAGATGAATATTCGTGCTAAGTTTCAAGTCTATTAACTCAAGGGATAGGATTTTTCATACAAACTTTCATCCCCTATTTTACCCCCTTAGGGATGGAATTTCCAAAAATCCTTCCTTAGTGGATGTTTACATTATATAAGGTATCTATGTGCAAAATTTCAAGTCTCTAGGTCTATTGGTTTTGACTGTGCGTTGATATATTAGTCAGTGACTCAGTCAGGACTTTAATTTTTTTATATATATAGATTAACCATGTTATTTTAAGACCACAGACTTCTTATAGGTTTTCCTGTAATCTACAGGTATAGAACTATTTTCTATATTTTTTTCAAAATTTTAGGCTCAGTAGTTTCGGAGATAAGGGGGGGGGAATGGTCAATTTTCGTCAATTTTCTTAAATAACTTTAAAACAATATATTTTAAAATTATAAAAAAAATATATTTGAACCCCTTATAGTAAGCCTTTTCATTTGATATGTCACACGGTGCAGTTTGCAAAAGTTTTTTTTTTAATTTTCTTATTTTCGTCCTAAAAATGACTCTCATATTCAAAATTCATATATTTACTTTAGCTGTACGTGTTTGGGTCACAGAAATCCACATGTGTACCAAATTTTAACTTAATCGGTCCATTAGATTCCGAGCAAATTGGCTGTGACAGACGGACAGACGGACAGACAGACAGACACACGAGTGATCCTATAAGGGTTCCGTTTTTTCCTTTTGAGGTACGGAACCCTAAAATCCAAATTTCCAGTTCCAAATTTCAAGTTATAGTCGGTTTTTGAGATATCCAGCTGTGACAGACAGACAGACATACAGACAGACAGACCGACAGACTGAGTCGCACCATAAAGCTCCATTTACACGGCGCCAGTTTATTGCCTGGGGCATACCTTAAAATTGAAAGGCAAATATCTGGCACCGTCTAAACAACACGTATAATAATGTTGCACGATACGGGCAACTTTGAAAACTGCTATAAGCATATACAAGAAAATCGCACAATACATACAATAATTGCTTGTACAATAAAATCGCATTCAATTCTGACATGATCTGACATTTGTGCTGTCATTGAAATATGAGTGCGGTAAATGACGGTGTGGTAAGCATTATTGCTATTTTGAGGCAAGAAATCAAATCAAGAACAACTTGAAAAATATCTTGAGAAGCTTTCAATTAAATTTAATGAAATATCATGTCTAGGCAAAACTTGCATGCAATAATCGCCTGTCAATTTGATTGCCTGGTGTAAGTCGCATGCGATTTTATTGAATGGCAAAACTTGCATTCAATTATTGTACATGCCATTTTATGGAATCGCACGCGTGTAAACACTTCATGCAGTTCTTGAATGTCAAAAAACTTGAATGTGCTTTATGGCATGCAATTATTGCTCTTGAACGTTCCAGAAACTTGCCCCGTGTAAACAGCGCTTTAAGCCGTGCGCTGCGTTAGGCGTGCGCACGGCGCGGGGGCCCGCGTGGCGTGCTATTTTCATGTAATCTCATAGATCAGCGCAGCGCAGCACACATGAGATTACATGAAAACAGCACGCCACGCGGGCGCCCGCGCCGTGCGCACGCCTAACGCAGCGCACGGCCTTAGGGTCCCTTTTTTACCATTTTGGTACGGAACCCTAAAAAGGCGTGACACGCGCGGTGCCTTTGTGTCGCGTGCGATTAGTGTCGCGTGTCTCGCCTGTTTGTAGGAGCCTTTACTGAAAAGTGAAAAGTGGGAAATACAAGAAATAAATAATGGATTAAGCTAAAATATCAAATTAAAGTATACTGGTTGCATTAGAAATCTCCAAAATTATATAACTATAGGGTCTTTAAACCCATGGAATGGAATATGATATGATGTGGGTTGAGATTGAGAATCCTGAATGAATGCTGAAGAATAGTTGACCTCTCAAAAAGAGACCGTGGGAAGAAGTTTAGGAGATAGACCGCAAAGGCATGCTTTCCACTATTACTGGATGACTTTTTTACCACCTTGAAAAAAATTGGTTATAATAGTTGAACGAAGTAGAAACTAGTTTAAAAGAAAAAAAAAAATCGAAATGCAAATCGTGTGATTTGAATTTCGATATTTTTTGGCGATTTATTTTTCTGTTTCAAAGTTTCTGGTTTTACTGTTCTAGTATAAAAGTTTACTTCGAATTTGTAGCATTTATTGATGACATCAATTTCTGTCTAAGCTATTAAAAAAAAAAAAATAGGTATGCCACAGGCGTTTTACTCCGTTCACCTATCCTATTTTTTTCAACACGGTAAAAAAAAGTCACGATGTGATTTTCGATATCCATGTAGATTTGAATATTATGCACCTACTATTTCTTATACAACGTGTATCGTTAAATGCGCAAAAGCTCTTAAGGGGTCATTGTACTCATCATTATGAACAACTTTTACTACGGGACCAAACATGAAATCGCGAAAAAAAAATCAGCTGTTCAGTACATTTTGACAAATTATGCGAACATAAATGTACTGAACAGCTGATTTTTTTTTCGCGATTTCAGGTTTGGTCCCATAGTAAAAGTTGTTCATAATGATGAGTCCAATGACGCCTTAAGAGGTTTTGCGCATTTAACGTTACACGTTGTATAGTATGTTTGAACGGTTTTTTTTGCTAAAATTAAATAAATTTATAAGTTGAGGCCCCTGATGGGTATAGGCCTTCTCCAAGTTTCCAGGTTGTCCTATGTTCGATTTCTCTGTCCAGACTTAAACAAAAAAGAACTGTGTAAATACAACGTGTTGTTTTGCATCCTCGTCAAATTTAAGGGTGTGGTATAAACCCATCAAACCGAACAACTTTTTCCATGGCACCAACATCGTAATCACGAAAAAATATTCCCATACATTTGCGTCGAGTAGGTATTGAAGTTTTCTATGGGACAGTTGAACATTTTTTCGCGATTACGATGTTGGTCCCATGGAGAAAGTTGTTCGGTTTGATGTTCTGTACCACACACTGAAATTTGACGAGAAATTTTATTAAGTTGTATGTAGGTATAACAAGGAAATATAAAAGGGCTTTATTATTATTATTATGTTTGAAAGTAACTACAATTAAGATTGAATTTAATTTAATTTTCCAGTATGATGTATGATTCTAAATCCCAGGTCTAGCACACTATCTCTCATTTCCTCAAACTTCGTTTCCTAAGGATGGACTACCAGGGTAAAGTCACGTACCTACGACTGGATTTCTCGAGAAGGTCTAAATTTATATTACAAAATGATATAGTTGCCGGCACGAGTCGTGACTTCGTGAGCACAAACTCTAGGCGCAGATTTCCGGAAAACGATCAAAAAGGTGGTTTTTTAAAGCTGTGTATTTCATAAACCGTAAATAATTTTGACATGTAAAAAAAATATGATATTTTCAAGTCCTTTTCGCATACAGTGATGGAAGCCAAAACATAATTAAACATACTTTAATGCACCAAAAAAATCTTTAAACATACCTCCTAATAATCTTTAAAAGTTTATCCCTTCATTAACAATTATAATTATAATTAAAAATATACCATGAAATGTCAAATTCTAAACTGCATCCAGTGATGGATTACTTTTTATTAAATAGTTAATTTCTAATTTAATACGATTTTATTTGCACTTTTACGATATGATTCCGGTGCGCGTGAGAATCTTCTATCTCGTGCGTCAAACTAGACAGCCATAACGCCATTTCACTTACACACCGAGCTAAACCAAGCTTGGAACCAGGCCTTAGGCTGCCTGTCCACCGGAGCGGAGCGAGGCTACGGAGCGGAGAAACGGAGAAATATTAACCAATAGGAGCGCGAGCGGACGGCGGAGTGGAGCGGACTTAAGATTCTATTGGTTAATATTTCTCCGTTTCTCCGCTCCGCAGCCTCACTCCGCTCCGGTGGACAGGCAGCCTTATACCTAACGAATCTCATTTCCTATCACGGCAGGTTGCACACGGGCGGGAGCAATGAAATCAATGTATTATCAACCATATTTAGATACAGATAGGAAACAGAATACAACAGCACGCTAACAGCCGCACGGGTCGATCCATCAGGTTAAGCTACGCTGCCGGGGTTGGTCCGTGGATGGGTGACCATCTTTATATACCAAGACTCCTCCGTGCCTCGGAAAGCACGTTAAGCCGTTGGTCCCGGCTGTCATTCTCTTAGGATCTTTGACAGTTGTTATGTGTCGTCAGAAGCTCGAAAGTCTGACAACCAGTATTACCAAGCGGTATCGTATTACCCAGTTACTGGGTTGTGGAGGTCAGATAGGCAGTCGCTCTATGTAAAATACAGGTATTCAGCTGCATCTGGTTAGACTGGAAGCTGACCCCAACATAGTTGGGAAAAGGCTAGGCAGATTGATGTTGCACCAACCTCAAATAATTTTGGACGGAAACAAGAGAATGATTTATGATGATGATGATATTGAAAATTATTTTGACCGAATTGGAAGTCAAATCAAAGTAAGTCATATTTAACAGCCGCGCTTTCAACCACAAAACTATTCTGTTCAAACAGTATTACTGCTTAGCTAGATTGTATATGCCATCTATTGCATGAAGCTAACAATTGTAACAAACGAGGCATTGTTATGCGCGTGCGCATAAAATGTGTTCACGCTACTGGAAATTACATCGCGTTTACGCGTCTAGTCGTTTGGTGGCGCTAGTCTGTCGAGAGATTTATTTAGTTTTATTTTGTGTTCTTCTAGTTTTTTCTTTCTTTTTTAAAAGAGAGGAATTTTGTCATTTTAAAGGCTTATGTCATGTTTTGCAAAAGAAAAAAAGATATCGTATGAAAGCATACAGTTAACAATTTCACTTAATTCCACCGTTCAAGTTAATTAATAACACCATCAAAAACGCAGTGAAGGGACATAACGCCTTAAAAAGTAACTCCATCCCTTTAACCAAAGCCGATACCAGTTTAATCGATTCTCATTAAAGTAACCGAATAAAAAAGTAAAAGTTGTCTGAGAAAGTGTCCACACCATGTCGTGGAAGATATGGTAAACCAGTTTGGGGATTATCTAATAATTAAAATGATCAACTTGAAACAGGCTTATAATTATATTGTAGAGAGTAAAATAAATAATTCGGTAACGAGGAATGCGTACAAGATTGATGAATTTGTGTTTAATTTGTGCGCTTGAGTGATTCGCGCAGAGTAGTTTGGATTTAGAGATACCAGTTTTTTTTGTGGGCCGGGGAATTATGAATGTCAAGATGACGGGACCCCGCCAGGTATATCGAATATAATGTGACTATGATTTAATACAATATTTCTACTATTTCATACTTTCATAATAAAATTCTACACTCATACACTTTCAAAATATTGTACAAAGAAAGTGGTCCCGCTATTTTGATATCAAAATGACGGGACCACAATTCAGTTAATAAAAACACATGGTCTGATCTTAAACTGTACATACCAAATTTTAATACGATTTAGTACGACTACGTTTGAATCGTTATTATTCTTTAAAAACTGTAATTTCAAGAAAAAAAATGTGTTTATTATATTTACATCAGAAAAGCGCCTGAAGAAAAAGTATCATCACATTTTAAGCCAAGCATCATTTTATAGCTCTTACAATTTATTTAGGCGTTTAGTTCTTTTGCAGTTTTACTTTGGAAGGGTTACTCTGAAGTGCATTTATTTTAGTTTATGTTTTCCTAAAAATTAAAAGTGATTTGTATTTATGTTATGGGTCATAGTTACCCGAAATAAATGATATATTATTATTATTTTTATGTCTTTGACTTAACTCGGGACCCTGTGGGTCCCGGACCTTTGGAGGGCGTACGAGGGGCCGAAGCCAACTCGCAGAGGCTCCTTAGACAATTTTAAATGACGAGGCGGCACCAGCCGACGATTATCCCGGTATGCACTATGCAAGTGCATTATTATTATTTTTAAAGTGTCTTTGACGTATCTCGGGACCCTTGGGTCCCGGACTTTTGGAAGGCGTACGAGGGGCCGAAGCCAACTCGCAGAGGCCCCTTAGACAATTTTAAATTATGAGGAGGCACCAACCGACGATTATCCCTGTATACACTATGCAAGTGCACCCAAGGACAACCCCCGGTTGGTGCAGGACTATTGCAGAACATGGAAACAAAACATATTGGGCTATGGGTTTGGGTGGCTGTGGACTGGTTACCTAGAACTATGAAAGGACTATGGCCCCTGCCTGATCAATGTTTTATTATTATACACGGAAAAAAATGGCAGGGGGTGACTTGCACACTCAATAATGGGCCCCCGAAAACGGTCGCTAGCACATAGTGTCGTAGCGGCAAGGGAGCAACATGTCCTGAGGTGCTAGTGAGGAGTGGAGAGGTATTCCACGGTTCTCAGAACAATCCCAGAGCCCGGAAGATGGTCAAGATCCCTACAAACACTTACTGGAATACTTCCTTCCTCCGAGCACGTTTGCTCTTGCGAATCTCCACTCAAGCCAGCCAATAAAGGCAAGAATGAGGTGGGAGCTCTGTTCCCGTCATTGTTCACTCCAGCCGGCCAATAAAGGCAAGCGAGAGGTGAGGAACAAGACTTCTCCCGGGAGATAGGGTCCGTGGGGTCGCTACTGCCCAACAGCTCGCCACATGCTGCCCTGCGGGTTTCTGTATCTCTCTTGGTCTGGCTCCTCATCCTTGACCTGTTCCGGCAGAGTAAACTCTACAGGAACAGACCAAGAATTCGGAGCGCGCAAGCCCCACCACGACGTCAACGTAGAGATACTGCGGTGGGGTTATTATTATTATTATTATTTTATATGTTAACATATCTCGGAACTCGAGGGTCCCGGACCTTTGGAAGGCATACGAGGGTCCGAAGCCAACTCGCAGAGGCCCCTTAGACAATTTTAAATTATGATGAGGCACCAACCGACGATTATCCCTGTATGCACTATGCAGGTGCACCCAAGGACAACCCCCGGCCGGTGCAGGACCATTGCAGAACATGGAAACAAAACATATTGGGCTATGGATTTGGGTGGTTGTGGACTGGTTACCTAGAACTATGGAAACACTATGGCCCCTGCCTGACTAATGTTTTGTATACAATACACAGCTATAATGGCAGGGGGTGACTTGCACACTCAATAATGGGCCCCCGGAAACGGTCGCTAGCACATAGTGTAGTAGCGGCAAGGGGGCAACATGTCCTGAGGCGCTTGTGAGGAGTGGAGAGGTATCCTATGGTTCTCAGAACAATCCCAGAGCCCGGAAGATGGTCAAGATCCCTACAAACACTTACTGGAATACTTCCAATAAAGGCAAATAAAGGCAAGCCAGAGATGAGGAACAAGACTACTCCCGAGAGATAGGGTCCGTGGGGTCGCTACTGCCCAACAGCTCGCCACATGCTGCCCTGCGGGTTTCTGTATGTCTCTTGGTCTGGCTCCTCACCCTAGACCTGTTTCGGGAAAGTGAACTCTACTGGCACAGGCCCAGAGTTCGGAGCGCGCAAGCCCCACCACGACGTCAACGTAGAGATACAGCGGTGGTTATTTTTTTTTTTTTTTGTCTTTGACTTAACTCGGGACCCTGGTGGTCCCAGAATTTTAGAAGGCGTACGAGGTGCCGAAGCCAACTCGCAGAGTTGCTGAGAGCTTAGACAATTTTAAATGACGAGGCGGCACTAGCCGACGATTATCCCTTAATGCACTAGCTATGCAAGTGCACCCAAGGACAACCCCCGTTGGGTGCAGGACTATTGCAGAACATGGAAACAAAACATATTGGGCCATGGGTTTGGGTGGCTATAGTGGATCGGGTACCTTAAACTATGGAAGAACTATGTCCCCTGCCTTACCAATGTTATATAACATACACAGTTAAAATGGCAGGGGGTGACTTGCACACTCAATAATGGGCCCCCGGAAACGGTCGCTAGCACATAGTGTCGTAGCAGCAAGGGGACAACATGTCCTGAGGCGCTTGTGAGGAGTGGAGAGGTATCCCACGGCTATCAAGACAATCCCGGAAGTACGGTCAAGATCCTTACCAGCATCTTACTGGGATACTTCCTTCCTCCGAGCACGTTTGCTCTTGCGAATCTGCACTCAAACCGGTCAATAAAGGCAAGAAAGAGGTGGGAGCTCTGTTCGTCGTCAGTGTTCACTCCAGCCGGCCAATAAAGGCAAGCGAGAGGTGAGGAACAAGACTTCTACCGGGAGATAGGGTCCGTGGGGTCGCTACTGCCCAACAGCTCGCCACATGCTGCCCTGCAGGTTTCTGTATCTCTCTTGGTCTGGCTCCTCATCCTAGACCTGTTCCGGTAAAGTAAACTCTACAGGCACAGACCCAGAATTCGGAGCGTGCAAGCCCCACAACGACGTCAACGTAGAGATACTGGGTGGGGTTATTATTATTATTATTATACTTGAGATAAAAAATTAAGAATAACATATAACAGGGTTTTTCGAAAATCTACCCCTAAAGGGGTGAAAACGCAGTCAATTTTACAGAGCAGGTCTGTGGAGCTCGATTAACTCGAAAATTGGTGTAAATAACCTTTCAGTCAAGCTACAGAAATATTCCAAACTATTTTTTAAAATTCCATCCCTGTGGGGGTGAAAACAGGGGATATAGTAAATATGGCAAATCTTATTCATTTGGTTAATTAACTTGAAACTTGGCACAAATACTTGCCTAAGCAAGTAATAAAGTTTTTCATTAATAGTTTTTCCCCCACAGAGAAGGTTATAGGAGGAGGGGGCAAGGAGAGGCGGTGGGGGTGGTGAGAAGGTAAAGCGGTAAGGAGAGGGTGTGGTGAGAGAAAGAAGGAGGGGAGGGGTGGTGAGGACGGAGAGGGGGAGGATGATGGAGGGAGAGGGGGGTATAGAGGGATAGCTGGGCGTAGTGAGGGGTAGGGTGTAATGAAGTGCGGAGAAGGGAAGGTGAGGGGAGGAGTTGGTTGGGGTAGGGGGGGTGAAAGGCTTAGGGGGAGGTTAGCGGGAAGGCGATGTGGTCAGGGGGTGATAGGGAGAGGGGGTTGGAGAGGGTGAGGTGGTAAGAGGGGTCGGTGATGGGGATCATGGGGAGGGCGAAAGGGGAGGGAAGGGGAGGGGTGAGAGGGGTTAGAGGGAGATGAGGGGTGAGACGGGGATTAGAGGGAGTGGTGCGAGATAGGGCATTTCTCAGATTGTTGGAAAAAGGTTAACTAGTTATGTATGTTTTTTTCTTGTTACAAATTGTTACTAATAAATTAATAATTTACATTTACAACATTAAACATACATTTTACATTTTTTGATATTTTTTTTTAACATTTTGGTTTTGTATTCAAATCACTTTTAATTTTTAGGAAAACATAAACTAAAATAAATGCACTTCAGAGTAACCCTTCCAAAGTAAAACTGCAACGAGCTAAACGCCTAAATAAATTGTAAGAGCTATAAAATGATGCTTGGCTTAAAATGTGATGATACTTTTTCTTCAGGCGCTTTTCTGATGTAAATATAATAAACACTTTTTTTTCTTGAAATTACAGTTTTTAAAGAATAATAACGATTCAAACGTAGTCGTACTAAATCGTATTAAAATTTGGTATGTACAGTTTAAGATCAGACCATGTGTTTTTATTAACTGAATTGTGGTCCCGTCATTTTGATATCAAAATAGCGGGACCACTTTCCTTGTACAATATTTTGAAAGTTTATGAGTGTAGAATTTTATTATGAAAGTATGAAATGGTAGAAATAGTGTATTAAATCATAGTCACATTATATTCGATATACCTGGCGGGGTCCCGTCATCTTGACATTCAAGGGGAATTTATGCTTGAAGCATGCACTGATCGTAACATCGATTTTTTTCTTGAATAGTTTTTTGAACTTAGCTCTTCAAATAATATAAACAAAATACCTAAACATTATCGAATAAGGTAAAAAAAACAAAAACGTGTTTTTGTGAATAAAAAACGCCGTCTTCTGAACAATCCTAAAAATCAACTCAAAATCTTCCTATAAACAATTACCCCACGCTCTTGTGTGTTTAATTGATTTAGTGCGTGACTACTGACTATTTGAATCATTTCAATATAATTTACACTTATAGAAGCAATCAACACAATAATTGACTACATAAAGAATCAATAAAATAATATCTACCCTGAGAAAAATAAACAATATCATGTGAAAACTCATTTTCATTACACTATGATTTCTCGCGACGCTAGCGCCGCCGTTCGGATGTTAACTCGTGAGCGACTCTTGCGCACATTACTTGTATGTATCTTGCTTTCACACGCATACTTGTTTACATCGATTCTATTATTGTATTGTTTAGTTAACGCTTAGTGTTCATGCGTATGACATGCACTACATAATTTAATTAAGAAAAATAACAAAAAAAAAAACTTTCAAAAAGAGAATGCAGTTTCTGACATCGTGCGTTACTCTGTGATTTTGGAGTGTTCGAAATACAAACCAGTGCAGTGATGTGGTTTATGTTAATACTATTGTTTTTAATATGGCTGCTGGAGAACTTCCGGCGGAAACACGCGTCTGTGTCGCACGCATGCGTCAAAATGTTCGTATTTTGTTTTTTTTTTTTAGTTAGTCATTATATAATTAGGGTAACTGTTAGTGAAGTCTCGTGAAATACCTACAGGCTGTTTTTCCTTTTTCCTTATTGTGCACCTCCTCAAAAGTGTTATAATGATTTAATGCCTGTCTTGGGAACATTGAAGTATCTTCACGATTGTTTTTTGACGGTGTCAGCAGAGCTTACATCGTCGCTAATCTAACTAACTGACGTATCTGACATTTTGGACTAACCCGACCTAACTAGGTATACAGGGTGACCTGAAATTAGTGGCGGACCCGTTAAGGGGTGATAGTAGGCATCAATTCCAGTCGATATCACTCTTAGACCTACTGTCCTAAAGTTAACCCATTTCAGGATATTCCTACTTAAGTAAATCGATGTTTTAGACGCAGTCATTGTATTTTTTTTTCATTTTATGGTTTTGTTAAACGATTTTCGCGTAAGATACCGACATTTACGAAGATATCGCTATTAATAATTCCTTACTTAAAATATCTTTGATGCAAAACAAAAAAAAAAGTACCAGAAAGACAAATTTTTAGGATTTACAGCTATTTTAAGATTTAAAGTAGGGTATTTTTTGTAAAATTCTTTAAGTAGGAATATCCTGAAATGGGTTAACTTTAGGACAGTAGGTCTAAGAGTGATATCGACTGGAATTGATCCCTACTATCACCTCTTAACGGGTCCGCCACTAATTTCAGGTCACCCTGTATAGTAATTATTAATTTGATACATTTTCCAAGTCGAATCGATCTATCTAATCGGCGTATCTGTACCTATGCCTTACCGTTCCCATGATAAGATAATGCAAAAATCGAGACCGATGTATCTACAGTTATGGTGATGTTTATTAATATGCTTCGTATCAGTTACGTCACTTAGACAGATTAGCGACGAGATGTCATCATCATCTTCATCATTTCAGCCGAAAGACGTCCACTGTTGGACATACGCCTCCCCCAAGCCCGCCAAATCGACTAGTTTTGAGCTTCCCGCATCCAACGGATTCCTGCGGCCTTCACAAGCCTTCCACCTTATGGGAGGCTTTCCAACGTTACGTCTTCCCGTACGCGGTCGCCACTACAGAACATTTCGACCCCATCGACCATCTGTTCTGCGAGCAATTCGCCTGCGAATGTGCGAGCTTAGATGTAGTAGCATGTTTATCGGCCAAGTGCGTGTCGGACCACGCACAATAAAGGGTTCCGTAGTTAAATAGAAAATATCCCAAAAACAAACTTAACCTTGTAGTTGAAAAACATGTTCTCCTATACATTGATATACCTACGTCACGGTCAATTCTCCAACTGCAAAAAGTTTATAATCCCCAAATTTTTTTTTATGTGATAAAATTACAAATTAACTATTTTTGGACTTTTTCCTTTACCTACTAGTGCTGTGAGACCTTGCCTCTTGCCTCATGATTCTAGGTCAACGGTAGGTAAGTACGCTATAGGTTTTGAGTTACTTGCGAGTATCAGAATATGTCGCATGAATGGCCGTATCTTTTTATAGCGTTGCCTTAGAAGCTTGATTTTTTTAGAAGTCCAAGTGGTCCCTTGGACTTATAAAAAAATCAAGCTTCTAATACTTAGTTGATATTAATTTCAACTTGATACCTTCCACGCGTTTCTAAGAAAAAGCGTCTTGACATACTGACAGACAGACGGACAACGAAGTGATCCTGTAAGGTCTCCGTTTTTTCTTTTTGAGGTACGGAACCCTAAAACTAGTAAAACTGAAGAAGCTGCATCCGGTTAGACTGGAAGCCGAACCTAACATGATTGGGAAAAGGCTAGGCAGATGATGATGATGTAGGTACTTCCATCTCTTCTGTATTTTCTTAACTTCCTATCTGTCACCATAACAATTAAGAAACACACTCCAGCACCAGCTTCCCCCCCGCGGTCGGTCTGACTTCAGTCACAAGATCACCTAGTTTAGGAGTCAGGGTTTACCTTATCCGTATGACTTTTGTTAAACAAGTTATGTATCCTAGTCTTAAGCAATGTAAAAGGTTTTTGTACCATTAAAGATTTTTAGTTTTATTTATTTCTCTAAGCATATCAATAGGCACTTGCATGCAAGTGTATTGCCTATGTAAAAGACATTCCATGGCAAAGACAAAAAGGCTAATTCTCTCGATTATCATAACATGCTTCATTGATATCATTCATTTTGTAATTTTTCCGCAATATCTAATAGTGTAGGGTACACGAGGCAGACTCATCAATGTATTGGAGTCAAATACTCTATAACACTATAACACAAGAGGGTATATTTTTAAAATAGAATTTATTTTATTGTAGGTATAAATAACTGCCAAAGAAACAAAAGTTGGCGCGCGAAAGACTACTCTTTTAAACAGTTTAATAGAACTAAAATTTGTTTTAATGCGTTTATGAGCGTAAGAAAGAAAAGAAAGGAACAAAGAAAGAAAAGCGTTTATATATATAACCGACCGAACTGGACCGATTTTGAATATTCTTTTTTTTTACACAGCTCGTGAAACACAAAAAAATTTTCAAAATCGGTCCAGAATTGACGGAGAAATCGGTGCACAAATATAAAAAAAAAATATACACGACGAATTGATAACCTCCTCCTTTTGTTTTTGAAAAGACGGTTAAAAAGAAAAGAAATACAAAGTGAAAATAATGTTTAATAATAATAATAATGGGTACGTACGGCTACAGATCAAGCTATACATTTCCAGTATAAGCTGATCTCGCATTGTATAGGATTTCCTTACAATAAGAGGTCAGTGTAAACTGGATATGTATAGCTTGATGTGTAGCCGTGTGTACTTACAAGGATGGGTTGTATATTATATGGTTGTATTTGTTTGAACGATAAACAGTTGTCGAACAGTAAGAACCTTGCACTTATCGTACAGTTCATTTACTGACAGAACAACGAAAGTGAGCACCAAGGAAGGATTTTTGATAATGCATTCCTTGGGTACCTATAGGATGAAAGTGTGTAGTTTGTCATTTATCTTTTACTAGCTGCGCCCGCCGGGGTTTCACCCGCGTAGGCCTGCCTAAAAAGTAGTCTGTGTATTAATCCAGTGTATAAGCTATCTACATACCAAATTTCATCCAAATCGGTTCAGCTGATAATTTTGTCATTTTAGCCGATTGGAAAACCCATCGAACACACGCCTTGGCGTTTACTAAAATTGCAATTTGACCAGTTTTCACACCATTGTTCATCAGTATCGATACCTGTCAATTCAGCTGACTCGTCTCGTGTAACACCACACTAACATGAAAGTAGGTAGTAATAAGAACTAAAAACTGGGTTGCTATCGTTTCTAATTCATTGTCTGACTTCAATTGTGTGCTAATCGCGTTCTTCTGAGAACACATGTGTCTGACATAACGTAAGACATCTTGTAGCAAAATGCAGCTTAGAATTATGATTTTATTTTTGTATTGTATAGTAATTGACGACACGGTTGGCGCTGTGGCTGAGCGATTGACTGCTGCGCAGCATGTCGCGGGTTCGATTCCCGAACGGAACAAATATTTGTACGACCTACAAGTATTTGTTCCGAGTCTGGGTGTTTTTCTATATATAATACAGGGTGTAAGGGACAGCCCTCCGCAAACTGATAGGGTGAATTCAGTATGTCATACTAAGATGACCGGTACATGAAATTTTTTCAGGAAAGTTAAGGGAATCCAATAATCCTGATTTGTTTGTGTTTTTGTGCACAAATTGGAGCGTCTATTACTGGTTGGTAGGGGTAGGTAATAGGTATGCGGTGAGTTCGATGAACTCTGTAGCTAGACAGAAAGTGAACAGCTGATTTCACGCGTCGTTGGTTAGAGTATTTCAACATCCATTGCTGGTTTTTTTTTGCTGTTTTTTTTTGCAGTTTTTTTACATAAATGGAGTGCTGCGAACACGCAATGCAATTTTACATTGAAATAATGAAAATGTAACTGAAAAAAAATTGAAAAAATGAAAATTTTCCTGAGAAAATTTCCGGTGGAATATGATTCAAAATGAGGAGCTGAATGCACCCTGTGAGTTTGCGGAGGGCTGACCCTTACACCCTGTATGTATGTATTTACAAAAAAAAAAAAAAAATTGTAGGTATATAAGTAGTTTATCAGCCATCTCGTTACCATAACACAAGCATTAGGTTGCTTAGCTTGGGACCAGATGGCGTTGTGTGAAATGTCCAAGTATATTTATTTATTTATTTAATTACTTCCACGCTTTTGGGAGTAGATTAAAGGTGGAATTAGTCTAAAAGCAATTAATGTCTTAATAAGTTAGAATGATTTCTGATACAAAATGAGGTAGCAGATTAGTGTTTCATTGTGGATTAGATAATCATAAATTAGATGTAGGTATTTCTTTGATCTCTTATGCCATTTGCATAAGAGATTAAAGAAATACCTACATCATCAAAAAAAAAATCTGCTGTTCAGTACATTTATGTTCGCATAATTCGTCAAAATGTAGGGAACAGCTGATTTTCTTTGCGATTTCAGGTTTGGTCCCATAGTAAAAGTTGTTCATAATGATGAGTACAAGGACCCCTTAAAACTTTTTAACAAAAAAAAAACCGACTACCAAAAATCACTACAAAGTGAAAAATAACTTTGATTTCGGAAGTCGGTGTCTTTCGTTTTTTATTAACTTTCTTTTTTTTTGCCACCGACTTCCGAAATCAAAGTTATTTTTCACTTTGTAGTGATTTTTGGAAGTCGGTTTTTTTTTTTTGTTAAAAAGTTTTTATTTCTCGCTTTTTAGTGGGTCTGTTTATAATTTGTATAAGTTACAATAGTCTAATGTCAATTGTTCATCACATGTTACAAAATATTGCTTTTCCCGATGCTGGGACGTTAATTGTTGAGGAGTTCTGCTGGTAAGAACCAGGAGAACTCCTCAACAACCACTCACCACACGCATTGTGTGACGAGCGGAAATTGCTTAGCAACCATATTAAAGTAATCGAATCGCAACCCGTGAAATATTTATCATTGAGTAGTTCCGGTACCCATCTGTGGTCTTCATCATCAGTTCCACTTCACCAAGTGGTGCTTTCCGAGAGCAAATGTACGAGCTACTATAAAAAATACCCAAATCGCTATAGGTGTGCCTATAATATTTGAAGAGTTCCTTCGATTTCTCCAGGATCCCATCATCAGAACTGGATTTTGACAAAAAAAAATACAAACATCCGAATTGAGAACCTCCTCCTTTTTTAGAAGTCGGTTAAAAAGATTGACACGTACTGTTTACACTTACACCCTGTATAACAAACTACGTACAATCATAAGTCTGGCAAGGAGTGACGTCATGCCACATTTTAACTCTATGTATCGCCATAAACTTTTGATAAAAAAACATTTGAAAAAAGAAAAAAATACGTGTCCAAGTTTTTACGCTGAGGTCGTGGGTGCATTTCATTCATATATGAAAACGAACAAGTATTACAAACAGAATATTATTCATGAGAGTAAGATCTACGTGAGTCGAAGTAAGAGTCAGAATTCAGCAAGTGACAATAAATTGTAATCAGTAGAATATTATCGTGTTCATTAGTCTGTGTTTAATTCTAAATTAAAAGTTACTTTCAGCAATGTTAGGGAGTGTGCCGACATGCTACCGAACCAGAATAATAAGCAAGGACATTTTTTCAGAATCAAACAGTTGGTTTTTTTGATGTGACAGATATATTTCAACTAGCTGCGCCCAGCCGTTTTTCCCGCGTAGACCGTGATAAAAAGTAGCCTATGTGTTAATCCAGGGTACCTACCTATAAGCTATCTACATACCAGATTTCATCCAAATCTGTCAAGCCGTTTGAGCGTGAAGAAGTAACAAACATACAAACACACACAAACAATCACAAACTTTCACCTTTATAATATTAGTGTGATTTCCAGGATAACCCTAATATTATGAATGTGAATATGAGTTTGTTTGTTACGCTTTCACGGCTATAAGGCATCACTGATTTTGATGAAAGTTGGGATAGGGATACTTTTAACCCTGGGGAAGGATATAGGTTACTTTTTATTTATATACAAAGCGGGCGAAGCCGCGGGCGGAAGCTGTAGTATTTATATAATTTAAAACGTAACTAATAGTCTTGAAATTATAATTAGGTAAGGTAAACAAAAAGAGAGAGGAAAAACTATCCAATATAAATAAATCTAAAATCAACTTGCCTTATATTTTGGTTTTTATTTAAGTATTTATTTATTTATTTGGTTGAAATGGATCATACATTGTCTTAAGACAGGCCATTTAAATTGCGAATATGGTTAAATCAAACGGAAGTAAGCTTTAATTTACGATTTCGTGCAATAGAATTAATTAATTCGGTGCAAATATTCACCACGAAACTCTACGACAAATAAAAGCAAAACAATCTATTAATAACTTATCTATTAATCTGAAACTAGCAAGTTTAGCAGCCGTTCTAACAAATAAAAAGTAATCAGCACGCTTTTTGTATGCGTCTGCGCATCGATGTTAATTTTACATCGTTTCTTGGAACATTCGCCAAAGCGTGACTTATTGGTAGACGGAGTCGGGCTATTAGCATAGCTAAAGCGTGTCTTTCTTTATTTGTCTTATTTGGTAAACAAAGATGGCGCACTGAGATTTCGATTTGAGAAAAGGAGAATGGGCGTTATGGGCTGCGAACTATGGGAATACTTTCCTAAAACGGCTTCTAGGAGGCAAATGTTTTAATATTGACGTTTATAGGCTTAAAAGATGATGTTTGGAAGGTTCAGAATTAATGAAAGTTAATTAATTGACGAAATAATTAATTACTCACATTTTGTAAAGGCCGCAGGAATCTTCTGGACGAGGGAAGCACAGAACTGGTCGAAGTGGCGGTGCGGGGGGGGCGATTGGGGGGGGGGGGGGTATGTCCAGCATTGGACGTTTTTCGGCTGAATTCATGATAATGGCTCATATTTCGAGCTCTGTAGCTCCTCAATAGCTACCAACCGAGAAATCGTTTTAATAAGAAATATTCTCCTTGAAGAGATCTATCTATGTGACCTAAAAGAAATTTTTCAAAAATCACTAATGTGTTCGTTTTCAACACTAAATTAAAATAATATGTAGACAACAATTTTAGAAACATTTCAGTTGCAATTAAGTAAGCATAACTATGTGTTTTCTTAAATGCTTATCACCTAAAACCACCTGAAGGCTTCTACAAACAGCGTCCTATATCGCGTGTCGCGCCTGTTAGTAGGAGCCTTAAAACGGAAACACGATTCTCGACATTAGTTTACCAGTTAACAAGTTTAGGCAACTAGAAATAATTTGTTTCACAAAAGTTTCAGTAATTGTTAATTACCTACAACTCTTGTCAGTAACACCATGTTGACGTCTTCTACACAAAAGTTGTCAATTTTCCTTTGTTAAGTACAAATGTAAATTGGCAAAATTGGCAACTTTTGTGTTCTTTACAACGATCAAGAATATTCAAGATGTTCATACCAAACTTATGGTGAGCTTATATTGATGAAAAGTCGTGATTTTAGTATCTTATAGTTTATCATTTGACATGGTGAATGCACAATGGTAGCCCTCGAAATTAAAATTTTCTTACGTTTTTCAATTTGCGGTATGGTTGTAAGTTGATAAAAATGTGATTAAATGTCATGATTTCTGAAATCATTTTGGAACTAATCTAACTTAGAGAGATGTATTGATGACTTTTATGGTGATAATTATGTCTGTAAATACATATTTGTTATAGTCGCGAATCATATTTTGATCAACATACAACCTGACACTGACCTGTAAATAGCAAAAAACGTAAGAAAATTTCAATTTCGCGGGCTACTTTTGCGCATTCACCTTAAGGAAAAATCACAGAGCACGGAATCGCCGAGCAGCGTCTAGAAAAGACAATTCGTGGCGTCGAAAGTACGTTGAGCACACAACTTCTGTCACGGACCGCCTTCAAAGCCGTCAGTTTCAATTCGATACTTATGTACGATCTGATCCAGACTGTCGCTTGCTGTCCTCTTCTAGCGACGCTCTAAGCCAAGGTCTGTACCACAAAGTGTGCCATTTTTTTTTGTGGATGGGAAATCATTAAATGACTTCTCCCGCTCTGTGCGGAGTAGGAGGGCGTGTCAGACTTTTACTGACTAAAACCCACCCGTGTTCCTTCAGTTGCCTGTGCCAGGGAAACAGTATCTCTTTCGAACAACCCGCGACCCCGGCGGCAACAACCCGCGACCCCGGCGGCACCCGCGACCTCGGCGGCAAGGCGTGTCAACTAGTTGCTTAGTTTATAAGTTTTCGGCCCCGGCTGGAGGTCTTAAAAAATCTCGTGATTTTAATACTGTGTATATTTACCAAATACGTCCAGTCTTACCAAGGGATATCGTGTTAACCAGTAACTGGGTTATGGAGGTCAGATAGGCAGCCACTCCATGCAAAAAAAAAAAAGAAAAAGCAAATGTAATTCAGCTGCGTCCGGTTAAGCTGGAAGGTGACCCCAATATAGTTGGGAAAACGCTAGGCAGACTCATTTTTGTTTGTTTACCAAATATGACATTATTAGGAAATACACTGTAGTCAGATTCACTAGATTTTATAGCATCTGTCGTGGTTAACTAAGGAATATTGATTAATTAATCATTGAAGACAAGTTTTAAATGAATTTGAATGTATGAATATTTGTTTAGGATGATGTTGAGAACTTTTAGCATTCATTACTTATCATTTCGTGTGATGTACTATTTATTATGACAAGCACGTTCACATCACATGTAGGAATTTGTCGTGTTAATAATGATGATGAATTAACTTGCCTCCACCAAAATATGTACCTACTTAATTATGTTGTTGAGACACGAAAATTCATATTCTGAGTTTATCTTGGACATTATACTGACATCGGTGAAGGAAAACATCTTTAGGAAGCCTGGACTTCTGCCCCGTCGCAACGCATCGCCTGCCCGCGCTATTAATTCGTTTTCACTTAGCATTCTTTCTGACTGTTATAACTTTTTTATCGGCTCATAAGGGTTGCTCGCGCAAGTTTTAGTTTTATTAAGTATTTTTTTTTACTATAATATATCCGACCGCAGTTTTGAGCTATATTTCCTTCCTCTCCCAATTCCATACAACAGAGCGAGAGGAGTGTATATCTGTCGCGCCAATCAACGGCATCTCCGCTGCAGTGATAGCCAATCGCTGCATACCTTCACTTTGACTTGAGAGAAATTCTCGAAGGTTAAAAATGTCAGTGCTACCTCAACCGCTTCCGCTCACCGCATCGCTCGAAAGCCGCGTCAAGCTTATCTCCAAGAGTCTTAGCATGATGTTCAATAGCCTATAGCCATCCTCAAGAATTGGGCTATCAAATGCAAAAATAATTTTTGAAAGCTGACTGGTAGTTCTAGAGATTAGCACGTTCAAACAAACAAAGAACAAACTCTTCAGTTTTATTTTTAGTATAGTTAGTTAGATAGATGAAATCACCAACCCGTCTTGAGCAAGCGTGGTGATCAATAAATAAATAAATAAATATCCTTGGACATTTCACACAACGCCATCTAGTCCCAAGCTAAGCAACCTAATGCTTGTGTTATGGTAACGAGATGGCTGATAAACTACTTATATACATTTTTTTTTGTAAATACATACATATTATAGATAGAAAAACACCCAGACTCAGAACAAATACTTGTAGGTCGTACAAATATTTGTTCCGTGCGGGAATCGAACCCACGACATGCTGCAGTCAATCGCTCAACCACTGCGCCAACTGTGTCGTCGTCAATGCTCGTGCTTTCTCTATATGAGAAGAGGCCTTTCCCCAACAGTGGCCCAGTAATAGGCAGGTATTATTTGTTTAAGAAAAAAAATCTGGAAATAATAATAAATTATATTTTTTTATTTCAGCAAAAATACATATACCTACGGTTCACAAAAACAATTTTCCAAGTAAAAATAGAATTGTCCAGAAATAAGTGTATCGATTGTATCTATCTTGTATATTTACCTTTTCTTATAGCTAGGTACTCGTAATTGCGTTATTGTTTTGAGGAGTACAAATCCATCGGTTTTGTGTTCATTATAAGTTAAATATACACGAGTTACATGTAAATGAAACATTTTCTTTACAGTTGACTTGACTTGTTGTTCGATTTCCAAAAAACCGGCCAAGTGCGTGTCTGACCACGCACAATGAAGGGTTCCGTAGTTGGGATGAATTTGTCCTAAAACAAACTTAACATTGTTACGTTGTAGTTGAAAAACATTGTCACCCATACATGGATATACCTACGTCATGGTCAATTATACAACTGCAAAATGTAAGTTTGTAATCGCAATTTTTTTATGTACAAAGTAACGATTTTGGACTTTTTCCTTTACTTGTGCTGTAAGACCTAGTGCTTCTTGCCAAATTTCATGAAATAAGAACCCTTGATTTACTTGCGAGTATCAAAATATGTCGCATATGTGGCCGTATTTTTTTATTACGTTTATTTAGTAGCTTGATTTTTTTTAGAGCTCCAAGGGACCATAGACTAACGTATATGATACCACCACGACCCATTTCCAAGATTTCCATATTTGAAAACAGTTTTTCCTCCATTTTCCTTCCTGTCTTCTTGATCTAGTGGTCGCTACTGCTGAGCATGATAACGGGTTCGATTCCTGAGTCGTGAAAAGTGTTACTGGGTTTTTCGCAGTATCAGCCTGGAGCCTGGATTTGTGCCCGGTTGGTGGCAATAGGCCCCTATTATGTGGAACTATAGAGGCATGAGGAACAGGGTGTAAAGTTCACTCATTCTCTACTGAAAAGGGAGGATCCTCCGACCAGACGGGTGTTGTGTCTGGTGGGCTACTGCCCGACGGTTGATGTCGGGACGTTGTATATATGCTAATCGCGTGGTAAACTCTAATTGCGCGATGCAGGTTTGCGTGACGTCATGTCATTGATGCGTAGTTCATATGTGGCGATGTAGATGCCACCACAGAACTAAAACTTATCTGGTGAAATGTGGGTGTACTCCTCTGCTTACCCCATCGGGGATTAAAGTGTTAATTGTGCTGCTAGGGAGTTTGTTCCGCTACTTCTTCTTCCCCGCTAAAGCACTAGGAAGTGGTGAAGGGCGGGCGTTTTGTGGGGACTGTCTTACTGTAATTTCGACGTTCAAAAAGTGCTGATTCTCAGCCTAATTTGAATAAAGGACTTTTGATTTTGATTTTGAATTGTTTTCCTTCCTATTTTTATTTTCTTTTATGAGAGCCATTTATAAATTACCATACGCAAATAGGATATCATGTCAATTACTTTGATACGGTGTGATACACATCGTTTGAGGAAGTGTTACAGATTAAAAGAGCTGTTAGGAAACTTGTGATGGTTAAACACGTAATGTACTTGCGCTTGCGCTTCTGGTTTTCTATTTCTACATACTTGTAAGTACCTACCTACTTGTATGTACAAAAGTAGATATGTTGACAGAGAGGAGGCCTGTGTGTGGGCCGTAATCTACCACGCGGGTCCAGTACGGGTTGGTAGATGTCACATGTCTTCGAATTTTTGGTTATAAGACATGTCGGTTTCTTCACGATGTTTTCCTTCACCGTTTTGAGGTATACTTGTGCCGTTAAACTGTCAAATTAGTACCGCGTAGATGGCGCTAACTTTTTGTTACTTTCATTCATCTGTCTAGCCTTTTCCTAACTTTGTTAGGGTCGGCTTCCAGTCTAACCGGATGCAGCTGGATACCAGTATTTTACATGAAGCCTGCATATCTGACCTCCACAACCAAGTCCACCAAGTCCACCAAGTTACCATCCCTTGGTAAGACTGGATGCCTGACTTTCGGCCGTCTAACCACCGTAACCACTGTCAAAGATCCACGAATGACAGCCAGGACCAACGGTGACACGAGGGGTCTTGGTATATAAAGATCACCCATCCACGGACCAACCGCGGCAAGCATAGCTTTACCTGATCGATCGACCCGTGCGGCTGTTATTACTGAGTTTAAATGGATGGATGTAATACGCAAATTCTTTTAACTACATTTTCATTGTATATTAACATTTTACACAAATTAATTTTTATTTACCTATTTCCGCAAAACGCTCCTTTGTTACACAGTATTTTTATTATTTTTTATCCGAGATTATTAACTCATCTTGAGTTAATAATCTGAACTGATACATGAAAATATATTTCTTAGTTAAATTAAATTAAAACATCGCCCATTTAACACAAAAAATCACGAATCAATTACTTAACCCGCATCCACAAACAAAATATAATTGCGTAACATTCTCTCTGTCGCCTACCTCACGTCACTTCAAGTGAAAAACACTTTTCCTTAATAAATTAGTCTATGCTCTGTGGCAAAACAACGTTGAATAGTTGCACGTGAACACGAACGCACCAAATTGGTGGCTGCCACAACTTAAGTGTAGATTTTTGACATATTTATTGATTTATCATAAATGATAAACCTCTTGTGTCAGCGTTCGTGATGTCTTTATAATTGATTGGGAACAATAAATTGATGTAGTGCTAAGTATATTGGACACCGAGGTATTCATTATTTTATTCGAGTGTCCACTGACAAATAATATACCAACCCCTCTCTTTTTTCGACATGTCACACTCAATTTCTGCGATTAAAAATCCATTCACAAACCATTACGTTCAGAAAACAATATGACATTTGTTTATTGGCATAGGAATAGGTATTTATAATGAGATGGAGACACATATACCATAAATAATCCAAATAAATTCTACCTTTTTGGCATACAAACATTAATTAACTTGTGGCGGCATCTACATCGCCACATATGAACTACGCATCAATGACATGACGTCACGCAAACCTGCATCGCGCAATTAGAGTTTACCACGCGATTAGCATAAATACAACGTCCCGACATCAAACGTCGGGCAGTAGCCCACCAGACACAACACCCGTCTGGTCGGAGGATCCTCCCTTTTCTATGGAGGATGAGTGAACTTTACACCCCGTTCCTCATGCCTCTAAAAACTTAAAAATACTTATCAGTACTCTTGAAAGGACTATTGAAAGGTCATTTTAGCTGCCGATATTTAAGGGCTGAATAGCGATTGGTATCTGACGACCTTAAAAAGATGGCTATGGGGTAAGATTCTCCAGGGTATGATAGGCTGAGGACCGGGTGTTTTTATGGTGGCCCAACTTTGGAGAATATTTAACCAGCAGTATAGGTACTAAGGGCGGAGTTAATTGGTTTAAAGATCGGTTAAGTTACCTATTAACTTTATTGTAAGAGTGATACGTATTTCCCCAAATAAAAAATAGTGAATAATTAGCATGTCCAGGTTTATTGTTCCAGTTACCAAAATTATCGCCAAAACGATTTTTATGTTTCACTTGGGAACTAATAGGTAGGTACGAATAATATAAACTTTATAAACCTTTGTACCATCAATACATCATTAGCGAATCATGAGAGTGTGACATGACAAATGCCTAACTTCGGGACCTAGAAGCATGACGGCTAAAGCTAAATCCGACATTTTGGAATTTTCCTAACACCTGTACTGTATTTCCGCTCTAAAACGCATCTTTGCATAATATAGGTAATCGTTACGTGCTTAAATTCTTACGCCATGATTGCCGTCACTAGTGCTCCACGATTTTGACAGCTACAACTCTTGTCTATGATTTAAATAACCATTGTGAAGGCGTGTTGGTGTTATGTGTAAAATAATTACAAATTGATGTAAAGACCAGTGAATGGCTTCCGGATTAATTATTTTGGTGATGGTACATTTTATGGCCGTAGTCGTAACTATTAGATTTATTTTTTTATTAGTGTAACGTTGGATATTTATTTACTGTAGGCGTTTATGAAAAAGAGAAAAGGAGCTCGTGGCTAAGTAATAACAGCCGCACGGGTCGATCCGGTCGCTTAAGCTACGCTTGCCGGTGTTGGTCCGTGGATGGGTGACCATCTTTACATACCGAGACTACTCCGTGCCTCGGAAAGCACGTTAAGCCGTTGGTCCCGACTGTCATTCGTGGATCTTTGACAGTCGTTACGGGTAGTCAGAAGCCCGAAAGTCCGACAACCAGTCTTACCAAGGGTTATCGTATTACCTAGTTGCTGGGTTGTGGTGGTCAGATAGGCAGTCGCTCCATGTAAAATACTGGTATTCAGATGCATCCGGTTAGACTGGAAGCCAACCCCAACATAGTTGGGAAAAGGCTAGGCAGATTGATTGTTTATGTAAAATGGTAGTACTCATGTTGACGGATTTAAGGGAAAGTGAAAACTAATTTGTTGAAAAATATCGTAAGATTCATTACGTACCACCAATATTATATTATTGCAATCATTTAAAACTGAAACTGGTTTTCACAGGAAAAACAAAAACTTTTTCTTGTCCCAAGAAAACGCGCACTTAACACTTAACTTAATACTCAATAACTCAACATAACTAATGCGCTAACAAATCACAAGTTCAACTCCAATGTAGCGTGTAAACCAGAGAAATTACCATAATTACGCAACGTTACAAGTTTCTAGTAATTTTCACTCAGTTTTACGAGTAAAACCTCATTTGTTTAAGAGCCTATACAACCTCAGCTCAAATTCAAATTTCGCCCCCACTTCCCCGCGCCACCTCACTCTTTATTTCGCTCGCACACTACTACTCGCGGTGACGCGGACACACAAGGTCAAAGCGATTTTGTTACAGTAAACTACACTAATATCGGACGAGTACTAAGTAATAAAATTATCAATAATAATTTAATATTAACTTGTCATTATAGGTACGAACATGAAATTATATATCGCAAAATTAATTTCAATGTACTAAGTACCTGCTAACTTCTCATCAAGCTATATTTTCCAGTATAAGCTGACCTCTCATGGTACGGAAAGCCTATACAATGTGAGATCAGCTTATACTGGAAAGTTATAGCTTGATGTGTAGCCGTGTGCAGTATTTTACCTACTGCTACAAAATACTAGTCAAGAGCGAGCTAGCTTAGCGCTGAAGGTTCCGCCCATTGGTTTAGTAGTAAGTTTACGTTTTATAGTTTGCGCCGTGTATTTATGTAGGTAGTAGGTCTATGCAAGTACCTACATATACATACCTACGTATATGTTACATATTTTGCAAATCGATTCATAAATTCCAGTGTGCGTCTATCTGACAGGCCCCAACGAGATTCATCAACAGGTGCTAGCTTGTCATAAAGACATTATTTTGTACCTAAAGAAAATAAATAAGATATATTTTGTACCTTGACAGTTTTTGATTAAATGACGTTTTTATGAAGTGTCTTGCTAGCGGGCCCTTTATGGTTATTTTTATTGTTATTATACTTTCAGATCGCACAATAGTGTTAGGAGCTTGATACTATTATGTACCTTACAAATCCAAAATCTCGACTTTCTGTGAGCTACACTTCAGAAGATATTCGTTATTTAAACAAGCGTCCAGCCAGCGGGCCCCTTTTTTAAATACTACTATTTTATATCATACAATAGTGTTAGGAGATTGATACTATTATGTACCTTACAAATCCAAAATTTCGACTTTCTGTGAGCTATACTTCAGAAGATATTCGTTATTTAAACAAGCGTCCAGCCAGCGGGCCCCTTTTTAAATACAACTATTTTTCATCATACAATAGTAATAGGAGCTTGATACTATTATGCACCTTACAAATCCAAAATTTCGACTTTCTGCGAGCTATACTTTAGAAGATATTCGTTAATTAATTGTGATTTTTTATTTGCTTTAGCTCGTCAGTCATTATTATGTTACAGAAAACGAATTTTTTTTTTATTTTTTTTTTATTTTGCCAAGTATGAGACCTAGCTAGATCAATTTTTTGCACCCGTAAACCCCTATATTGCAAGTTTCATCGAAATAGTTAGAGCCGTTTTCGTGAACGTGAGTACAAATATTACTCGTTTAATAGTATAGGGATGTTGTATAAGGTTTTTGATGTTGTTTAAATTTCTAAGTTCTAAATTGACATTTGTTACGCGTTGTCTGAAATTTTAAAATTATTTAAAATTACTGTCGACATGTTTAGACATCTTTTGTTCCTAACAATTTAAACAGATTAAAGATTATAATTACTATTACATTTTCTCTTTTAATTTACATCGTCATCATTAGCGTCGTACTTAACTCTCTTACTCTTTTTCTTAATCCCAGTTTTGGTGTTATAGCCCTATTGGATTATGAACGTAGGTATAATGTTTGAAAAGGGGTTTGCTAGCTAGACGATCGTTTAATTAACGAATATCTTCTGAAGTATAGCTCGAGAAAGTTGAAATTTTGGATTTGTAAGGTACATAATAGTATCAAGCTCCTAACACTATTGTATGATATAAAATAGTTGTATTTAAAAAAGGGGCCCGCTGGCTGGACGCTTGTTTAAATAACGAATATCTTCTGAAGTATAGCTCACAGAAAGTCGAAATTTTGGATTTGTAAGGTACATAGTAGTATCAAGCTCCTAACACTATTGTATGATATAAAATAGTAGTATTTAAAAAGGGGCCCGCTGGCTGGACGCTTGTTTAAATAACGAATATCTTCTGAAGTATAGCTCACAGAAAGTCGAAATTTTGGATTTGGAAGGTACATAATAGTATCAAGCTCCTAACACTATTGTATGATATAAAATAGTAGTATTTAAAAAAGGGGCCCGCTGGCTGGACGCTTGTTTAGATAACGAATATCTTCTGAAGTGTAGCTCACAGAAAGTCGAGATTTTGGATTTGTAAGGTACATAATAGTATCAAGCTCCTAACACTATTGTGCGATCTGTAAGTATAATAACAATAAAAATAACCATAAAGGGCCCGCTAGCAAGACACTTCATAAAAACGTCATTTAATCAAAAACTGTCGAGGTACAAAATATATCTTATTTATTTTCTTTAGGTACAAAATAATGTCTTTATGAAAAGCTATCACCCGTTGATGAATCTCGTTGGGGCCTGTCAGATAGACGCACACTAAATTCCACTGCTACAAAAAACTTGTCAAGTGCGAGTCACCATTGCGTTGAGGGTTCTGTAGGTACGCATAAGGTTTGTATAAATATAAGATGCATAGGTATAGGTAGGAATGGTAGGATAGGGATGTAGGTAAGTATGTAGGTAGGTAGGTAGGATAGGTAGGTAGGTAAGTATGTAGGTAGGTAGGTAGGTAGGTAGGTAGGATAGGAATGTAGGCAGGCAAGTAGGTAGGTAGGTAGGTGGGTAGGGTAGGTAGATAGGTATGGTAGGTATATACCATAAGTATTTTGAAAGTAATTAAAGATCGTCAAAATTATACAACAATTATTTTAATTCGCTTAAATCTCTAATTGGCATATTTCGAACATGTCTGGGATCGCATAGCTCAGGCAACATGCATGTAATGTAAAAATGTTCTAATTTTGGTTCCATTTCTTCCCAATATTGGTCATCTCTCTCTATAATTTCAACTTTGATGTCTTTGTCGCATCCAGACCATACTCCGAAAATACATTTTTGCCTACCGGTGACATGTAATTGTCCCTGCACTTGTATATACCATGGATGTTGGCACCGTCTCCGATATTCAGGAGAAGTCCTGGAGTGAGGCAACATTATAAAAAAAAACAATTACCTACTACATAGATACCTACCTATTTCTTGTATATTGTGTCAAAACAAAAACAAACCTATTTAGGTAACTTTTTATTTTTTATAAAAGTTATCCCCACCTGGATTTATCCTAAATCGTGGACAAACACAAATCTTCACATGCCAACTATTTTACGTGTAAATGGCGTATATTTTGATTTGTCTAAAGTTAGCAACTCAACTAAGTCGCCAACCGGCGCAACTACCCTACTTACTTCAGTACGTTTATCATATGTTTGCCTGTTTCTTTACGCCAACCCCGTCGCTTCTTATTTTTATTACGGTTATTTCCCATTGCGCCAACACTATAAACCTAAGTACTTCAATGTATTTTAATTTTACGTCGTCCTGTTGTGTAATTTGTGTTCTGAGCGCAAGCGACACAGCCCTCGCGTACGACAGCCGAAGCGAGACTGAACGGGGGTGTCGGGCGGAAGGGAATGAACGTCAAGACGCTGATAGTTTAGGTAATTTCTTTTTACAGTGAAAATAATGGTAATTTAAAAAAAGTATATAACATAAGACCTGATTTATAGTTAGTTCAGTTAGTATGCAAAGTTTCATGATCCAATTTGACGTATTTTTTGAATAACAGCGGTTTTTTGTTCGGTTTGGAGGTAACTTTGAGATTTTTTTGTATCGAGAAAATTTCAAGGAATCGTGTTTTCGTCTAACATAGTACCTAACATTAATCCTCAACTTTACCATATATTTAATTCAAAATTAAAGCTGCTGTATTTTCGACGTAACGGAGGATCATGCTAAGCCATTTGAGGTAGTATAGGCTCTTAAGCAGGAAACCGGTTCGGAAACGTGTCATGGTGCGATGCCCGAACAGCTGTCAAAATCAGTGACAATGTAAGGTACAGTCGCACGTTAATTGCCATCAGCATAGTGGATCATCATATCACTTATGTAGGAATGGGAGAAAGAGCGAGGCCGGTGCCCGCGGCGGCAGTCGCTCCACACGCGCAATTCGACATGGTCAACTGTACATAATTACGTGCACTGAGCGTATGTGATCAAAACACAATTGCGCGTATCTGAACGCGACGCGTCACTCGAGAAAAAAAATTAAACGTCAAAGTTTCGCGCGCTTTTCGATACCATAGACTATACACATAATGATTTATAGGAACGTGTTTCGTGTATGAAAGTGAATTAACATTTTTATTAATCGTATCGTGTTGAAGTGAATGTGAAACTATCTATTGCGTAAGCGTTAAAAAATTCATCGGTCTTCTCGAGATGAATTTTTATTGAATTCTTGTGTTTTGTTATGACTTTTTTAAATTCATTCAAAACGATTAATTTATTTTAATCGGTTCTTGCAATTGGATGTTCACACGTAATTTTTGGTTAATAAAACGATGTTTATATTTGCGTATTCTGTAACACTGATCGATAAAAATAATAACTACCTATGTATCATAATTCATAACATAACTGTAAATCTGACTTGTAGCCGGCCTGTTTCCCAAACAGTATCCATTGTTTTTATTTATACAAACATGATTTCTTACAGGATTTAATGCAACAATCGTTTGATAGCTTAGAGAACATGTACATGGTTAGAAAATATATAGAAAAAGTTGGGAACTCAATCAAAACGTAGCATCATGAGCGTATGTGCATAGTAATTGTTACCTTTCGTTTCTACGATAATTACTTAATTTGTTGGCCGCGGTTTGCATAATGAGTAGGTACCAGTGATATTCTGCAAACAGTGGCGTCACTTGGAGAAATTCGAAATTTTTACTGTTGAATATTGCTAATTGTGGCTTATTATGGGTGCAGGTACTATGGGTACGCCTCTGTCTAACCCTTCGAGGATTACAAGCGTGATGAACGTTATAATAAAACTGCCGAACTGAGCTGCATTCTAGAAATAAAAATAATTAAAATCAAAATATTTTATTTCACATAATCTAAACCTACATGGGCACTTTACGAAACGTAGGTGCACGGTTCCAATTGGTCGTTTCCTATGGAGAAGAGCTGGCAAGAAAATCCACCTGTTACACGTTTAATAAAAACAATTGGCTAAAGCTAGGCTGCATATTATAAATAAAAACAAAATATTTTACATCATTTCTTCACAACTTCGCCGCACTATATCGTAAAAGAACTCATCATAAATATTATTACATTTGCATGCAACATGACAAAGAAAGCGCTTTGCGCTGCAGAGCGAGACGAAGCGCTGTACATTTTATATTATAAAGCGTAAACATAAATTGTAGCGAGCGTATCAATATGTTTTCAACACGATATTCTGCGAGGAAGCCAGTCATAAAGTATTAAAAATATTTATTTTAATAACAAAATGCAATTCAGTTAAATGTGGTACACGGATATATCATGACCTGGGATAAGACAATGTTTGTCCACCGTATCGGGGACTGGACGTCAACAAGAAACTGTCTTAGGATATTTTTTATCCCGGTAATAGGTACGTTCCCATGGTATAATTTCCGACCATAACGCAGATGAAGCCGCGCACAAAGGCTAGTGAATAATAAAAGCAATAGCATAACAAGCTGCATCATTACAACAATAATCAAGAAGACAATAAAAATGTAAACAAACAACATTAAACTCAAAACACGCATAAAACCAACAAACGTGAAAACCACAAAGAAAGTAAACCAGTGCCATAAACAAATTAAAATCCAGATAACATATCGCATTAGTGAAGTTCCTACTAATTAATCGATAAAATAATCGTTAAAAATAATTGGTAAAACATGTAGGAAGCGATATTTAACTCGATTCGTGCTGTCATGTACGGTTTTGTGGACTTGTGGCGACAGGCACTGGATACCTCATGAAGAGTAATTAGTTGCTTTTTAAGACATTAATTTGTTGCTCATGATTAATTGATTTAGTTATTTTGTGGACTTTAATTTGGAAGTGTTTAGTGAGGGAGTAATTACTCCCTCACTAAACACTTCCAAATTAAAGTCGAACAAGTACAAAAAGTTAATGAAATAATTATTTCATTAACTTTTTGTACTTGTTAATGAAATAATTATTTCATTAACTTTTTGTACTTGTTAGCAGAAAGTGGTTTAATAACAGTCCTGAATGAAATGAACGAGTCTATCAATTTTTGTTTTGAGGTTAACATTGATATAACTGACCATTAGTTTTACTTTAACAGCATTTAAAGTAAAAGTTACCCATCTTCACAACCTAAAGTTGTTATCTCATCTTCGCTAAATTAAGAAGGAGAGACCTATTATTTCATACAATTCATCAATCTTATCTCCAAAGAATAATAATGTATCAAGTTAAGTCATAAGTCACAACTCTATCTATTTAGTGAAAATTACTCATTTAAATAATACCGCTTTCATTAACAAGTTTCTACCATTTAACCTACATAGTAAAGAGTAGGTATGTAAATTAACACTGAACGCCTACAAGTAGGTATTGATTAAGTAATCGATCAAATCGTAAATAGAGATTCACCGTTAATAGTTTCGGCCACAACTCATAATTACGCATACACGTACATCTACTCCAAAATGCGACCTGCTTCGCGAGACACGGTCGAGTTTACCGATTACGTAATCTAATCGTAACAATAAGATGAGAATACAGAATACGGAAGTGTAACAGAATACGGCCGTGTAACCAAATTAACCCTTGACTCGTAGGTAACAGTGATTTTCTGTGCTCTTACTTTAGTAGTGACAGTTAAATAACGAACAAGAACGACTGTGGGCGATGAACAATGCCTAGGGAACGTTCAGAAGACGGCGACTGTAATGCTATAGCGCGGCTCATTAAGGACTTCTGCAGTTGTTCGGAGAACGGCACGTGGTCGCCGGAGATGACGTCAGACAAGCGGAAAGGGCCACTGCTGAAGAGCGAACTCACGAACATGTCTGCGATGCGGCGGAGAATTATATCCATCGCGAAGAGAAAAACGAGGGAAGTCCCCGAGCCGCCGAAACTGACCTACGGCAACACGTTCCAGAAAAGTTCTGAGACTCTCACTTCAAACTTAGTGAACACAACGATCAGTTCTCAAAGCAGCACCCTCAGGCGAAACATCGACAACTTCCTCCTCTCCCGAAGGATGTTCGCTTTAGAGGAGGACATCTACGAGAAACCGATTCAGGTCAAGACCCCCACGTGTGGCGAGAACTGGTCTCTAAGTAAAGCGTGGCGGAACAACAACTCAGATTTCTTCAACCGCTCCCCTACCCTCGATTCTCATCGGCTAATTGAGCGGAACCACACCCAACTCGAACGAATAGACGAGATCCCGCATCGGAAAAAGCGAAATAAGAAAATGAAGGAGCAATTACGGTACGATAGAAATATCAAGAGGCATATACGGATTCGTGTGATGTTGTCTTTGCGAATGAGGAGGTATATGAAGAGGAGGATGAAGAAGCCTGGTTTGGCTTCGCAGAATGTGAATGTTCCTCCGAGAAGGTTTCCTAGAGGAGCTTCAGTGACGTCAAGTTTTGGGACTCGGTCTTATAGGAGTGTGATGACTGACAAGTTAGGGGATGGTGCAGTGTTGTTTGACATCCATGAGGCGAGGAACTCCACCATGGAGCTCTGCCACGACTATGAAGAAGACCTCGATACGCTACAGATTGCGTTACGCGCCGGTAATTTTAGGTAAATACTTTTTACAAGTTTTTTTGATGTAAGATTTGAGAGTGAAAGTGTAAAGCAGCGGGGATGGCAAAGTCATTATTAGTTGCGTAGATCTCTGCTTGCTTAGCTGCTAAGTAATTGTAAACACAGCTGTATTTAATTTATTATTCTCTATGGTTTTAGTTGTATCCTACTTCTTTGCGACTTGGTAAACGATACAAATCATTATTTTTATTCATACTGGTTCATAGAATGTGTACCTTATTTGAAATTGATTGACTTTGTTTTTTGTGTCTTAGAATTCATATTGTGTTAAACATTTTGGAATTCAAATTATAAACCACTCACTTCATTTTTAAAGTTAAATATTTGTTAATATAAATATTGGTATCTAAAGCCGTTATGCTTGGCATATAATTTAGACATGCCTTTATTTTTTTTTGTGGATGGGAAATCATCAAATGACTTCTCCCACTCTGGGCGGAACAGGAGGGCGTGTCAGACTTTTACTGACTAAAACCCACCCGTGTTCTTTCAGTTGCCTGTGCCAGGGCCACGGTATCTCTTACGGACAACCCGCGACCCCGGCGGCTATTTTGACATGCCTGACGTAGTTCTGCAATCTACGAGATCAATCATTCTTTCTATCATTTACTTTTGTTTGTACCTGATCAAAAATACATAATTATGTACTATGATCTACGGTTACTTTATGAGCACCAGAAAGCCAACTAAACTAAATAAATCAACAACAAAAAATATTAAACTAAATTCCCTATTTGAGGTCATCCATATCAAAGGTCACAATTTAGAAATTGTGCACTACCTCCGGATATGTGGGTAGCCTAGCGTTACGGTATTGTCGCTCAGTCCCCTATATTACTGGGTGACTAATACTTGCTATACATATATATTGCTTGCCATACAGTGTTCGTAGTTATTGACAACCATTGTGATAAATATGAAGCGGTTAGCGGTCATGCGAAATTGTTGAACCAAAGATGCAATGGTACTTGTAACATATTTTGTTACTTTTTGGCTGTTATGGTCCAAAATAACAGTCAGTCTTAAAAGGGCTGTCGCATTTCATCACCTCTCTCGGTTTTAAGAGACCAAATTTTTCCAGTTTGAAAAAATGGCAGTGAAGTCAAAAGTACCGTCAGAATATCTGGTATTGCACATCAATTTTGATTTTGTTAAAGCACCTCATAGATTATCTGTGGTGCCTATGGTGCCATATGCTTTGTCTATAAAAGACCTGAGGTTGTTTCTCAGACAGCATCCAAAGCAAAACAAGTCCGCTCTGTATAATATTAAGTTGTGCATAAAGCATTTAATAAAGAAGTATTTAGCAAAAATGAGATTCATTCCAGTTTGTGATGCAAAATATTTCACACAGCTGGCAGTCCAGTACATTAAACGACTGAAGAATTTGCTTCTTTTCATGTAATACTTTTTAGACACAAACAAAAGATTACGTAAACACATAGAAACAACTAGAACTGAATTAATATTAATGAATGAGAAGCGATACGGTTGCTTACTAAGAGAATGTTCTACGAGAAGTTATTGCTTGGTACCTAGTTCAATTGCGGTTACTTTGTGAATCTTTTCAGCTTGGTTTTCTTTGATTTCTTATTCTTCTTCTGTTGTATGATCTGTTAAAGCCATATGCTCGTCCTCTGTGACGAAATATACATATAACCACTGCTTAACCTTATACGGAATAAAGGAGTGATAGACAAGCATATACAGAATAGAAATATATCCTTGTAGGGCGTTGTTAACTTATTGTAAGCAGTCTATAAAAGTTATGTATTAAGGCAGTATTTTCAACTTATTTTGAAGATGGATTAAGTCGAAGGATTTATTTAACACGATTCATATATTGTCTGGTTTATTTATGTGAAACCATATGGAACCCCGACAGGCGCTTTACTTTGTGTAAATTATTTCATCACCACTGCTTTCAAAACGGTGAAGGAAAACATCGTGAGGTAACCGGCATGTCCTAGAACTAAAATTCGAAGACATGTTACATCTACCAACCGGCACTAGGCCTGCGTGGTGGATTACGGCCATCTCCCTCTCACTGAGAGGAGGCCTGTGTCCTAGCAGTGGGAACATTATAGGCTGATTATGTTTATTGAATGGTTTATTTATATACGTGATCAGTACGCTAAACACGGTATTACTATGTATAACTACAAAGCATCTATGAATTTTTATACACTGCGTTCGCAATTTAGTTTCGAAACATGTAAACAAATATTATGTGTTTTCGGAAAAACCTACCCCAATAACCTACAATATTTCAGTATGCTGTACAACTTCAATCATTTTATGACTTTTTCAATAGTAGCTACTAGTCTGTCTGAAATCAACTTAATTTACATTTACATAAAGTTTTTTTATGAGTGGTAAATAAGATCAATTTTTTTGGGAGGGCTTTCCTTTTGACAGTGTTTGCCAGAAATCTGTTGCTGTTAAAGCCAGCTCTTTACACAGGTTGTATCAGAAAGCTTCAATACATATTCGACACAAATGTAGCCGTCCCTTACATTTGGGTCGAGTTGGTATTGAAGCTTTCTATGAGACAACTGATAATTTTTTCTCGATTACGATTACGATCGATGTTGGTCCCATGGAGAAAGAGGTTCAGTTTGATGGCCTGTACCATACCATTAAATTTGACCACACCTTTCTGATAAACTCTTTATATGAAAGTTAAATCTAAACTAAAATTTTAGAGTTAAAATTTGTGAGGGGGGTAACTTTGGAAGTACTGATCCGATTCCGAAAATTCTTTCACTATTGGGAAGCTACAGTATTGCCGAGTATCATAGTTATATCCTAAGATAAAACAAGAAATTTCACGCGGACGTAGTCGCGGGCAGAAGCTAGTGTTACATAGTAGTATCATGTAAGAATGATGTAGTATTATTAATCGTTCATTAAAGTGTACATAGCTAGGTACATTGCAGTGTCAATGACATTCAGTTTGTTCAACTTGTAAATATTTCTGCTTGTCAGTAGAACAGTTTCTAGTCATTTTATATTGTTTGTTATTTTTACATAACCGCTTTTAATTTCTTTTGTAAATTAACGTAAATAAATTTTATTCCTTCGCCGGGAAAATAATAGTTTTGCATCCCTCCTACTGTATGGAAAAGTGACGAAATTATTGAAATTCATGTTATGGTTGTTTTAAACAAAAAACAACATGTATTTTAATGAAAATTTTCTCTAATATTTTGTCAATCTGAGTGGTGCTACACACTTCTTGTTCGTCTCCATAATTTGCACAGCCCGGTGCTAAACCCCTCTTGCTTTCTTTTGGATTTTTCTCTCATAGTAACGAAAATTATGGAAAAAATCGCCAATTTTTTCCTTAGTAAAAATTGTGGGAAAAAATTGGCGATTTTTCCATAATTTTCATTATGGAAAAAAATTTTCGATTCCAAATGAAAACAATAATTAACACGAATGATGAATCATTGCGCCATGTCTCATGAAATATCATAACAGTCATCCAAGTTATATTATCCAACATGTATGACAATAAAAAGTGCAATAACATTGTGCTCTTAGAAATAACTACTTATTAGATATATTTCACAAATGACGGTGTATAAAATTATTTTTTTTTTTAAAATCATGATTCCATTATTAACGATATATATATACAATAACCTACTACAACTGATGCTAGATCATTTCGCTGAATGATGAAGCATTATGTTCCTATGTTTTATTTTTGACGGACTTCAAAAAAGATTTCACTTCGATTTGATTTGTATGATTTTTTTTTCAGTCAGTTCATCTAATTTTAAATAATGACAGAGTGTACAACTTTCGGTATACTCATGTCTTTCTTCACACAATGAATCTATCAATATCTACATAAATAAAAATGTATGGCTATATGTGTTGCTAAACTCGAGAACAACTGGACTAATTCAGCAATATTTTATTTTCAAACATTCGTTGAAGTCCGAAGAAGGTTCATAAGAAGAGAAAAACCGGACAAGTACGTGTCGGACCACGCACAATGAAGGGTTCCGTAGATGAAAAGAATTTATCTCAAACACAAACAACATTGTAATCCCAAAAAAAAATGTTACATGATAAAATTACAAATTAACAATTTTCGGACTTTTTCATTTACTTGTGCTATGAGACCTTGCTTTTTGGCTTTCATGATTCTAGGTCAACGGGAAGTACCCTATAGGTTTTGATTTACTTGCGAGTATCAAAATATGCCGAATAAACGGCCGTATTTTTTAATTGCGTTGACTTAGAAGCTTGTTTTTTTTAGAACTGTAAGGGACCATAGACTTACGTATTTGATATTAATCAATTTGATACCTCCACGCGTTCCTGAGAAAAAGGGTCTGGACAGACTGACATACTTGAAAATATTTTTTATGTGATGAAATGACAAATTAACAATTTTCGGACTTTTCCCTTTACTTGTGCTATGAGACCTTCCTTCTTGCCGAATTTCATGTTTCTAGGATAACGGGAATTACCCCTATAGGTTTTGATTTACTTGCGAGTATCAAATTATGTCACATAAATTATCGTGTTTTTTTATTGCGTTGACTTAGAAGGTTGATTTTTTCAGGACTCCAAGGGACCATAGATCTACGTATTTGATATTAATTTCAACTTGATACCTCCACGCGTTCTTGAGAAAAAGGGTCTTGACAGACTGACAGACAGACAGACGGACAAACAAGTGATCCTATAAGGGTTCCGTTTTTCCCTTTTGAGGTACGGAACCCTAAAAATTGGAAAATGTCATCGTCATCATCATCATCCACAGTCCGACTTCATACACTGCTGGGCTAGGCCTCTCTGTTCTTGAGCCAATCCCCACGCTGATGTGCCAGCCTCATCCAGATTTTTCCCGCGATGGTAAAAATGTCGTCCACCCATCTCGCCGCCGCGGACGACCGACATCTCCTCTTCCAGTACTGTGTAACCGCTCAGTTCTTCTAAACTCCACAATGGGTTTTGATGTGGTTTTCATCATCATTTAGAGAATGAGTCAGGTTTAGGAGTAGTATGTAGATATAGCACCGAAATCTGTATGTTTTGACCAGGAACCGTACAAGGGGGTTAAGAGTTAAGTCTTTCGAAGGGGTAAGCCGTTTATGAGGTTATCTTTATCATGTGTAACTCCTTGAATGGGTTTTAGCCTTGAAACCCAGTAAAAGGGTTATCCCTTTAATATGGACAACCCATTCAATAGGTTCTATACTTGAAACTCAGTGAAAAGGGTTACCCCTTCATTAGGATAACCTATATAATATAAGGGTTTTGTACGGGTAGCCATATTAGCAATTTGCAACGTATGCCCATCATGGAGAGATCATATTACATTGCTCCGAGTCGGAATGTTTCGCTGTTATCGTTTTAAAGAGAGTTGAAGCTTAACGGCTTAATTTAAGCCGTTCAAAAGGGTTACCCACATCGTATGGGTCTTTGTTTAACTGCTTAGGAAAATACCCTATCGAAATACCTTTCAATGGATAACCAAAATGGTCCTTTAAAGCCAATCAATAGGGTTAAATGCATCGTATGGGTTTTTGATTAACTGCTTAGAAAAACCCTATCGAAAACCCTTTCAATGGGTTACCAAAATGGTCCCTGGTTTTAACATGTCGCTACATCAGTTCTTTACACTCATGTGAAGCAGGGGCGTGTCACTTGGTTTATTAACATAACAATGATTTGATGACGTGGCTAAGTAATAATAGCCGCACGGGTCAATCGATCAGGTTAAGCTGCGCTTGCCGTGGTCAGTCCGTGGATAGGATCTTAACATATCGAGACCCCTCCGTGCCTCGGAAGCATGTTAAGCCGTTGGTCCCGGCAGTCATTCGTGGATCTTTGACGGTTGTTACGTTTCGTTAAAAGCCCAAAAGTCTGACAAACAGTCTTACCAAGGGGTATCGTGTTACCCAGTAACTGGGTGTTGGAGGTCCGATAAGCAGTCGCTCCATGTGACATACAGTATTCAGCTGCATCCGATTAGACTGGAAGACGACCCCAACATAGTTGGAAAAAGGCTAGGCAGATTTTGATTTTGATGACTACCAAAATCACCAATGTTGTAAAATATGGATTAAACCTTTCCAAGGTTGTCTGTGAAATGGTTACTTAAGGCTTTAAATGACAAACAACTTGACATGAAACTAATGTTATGGTGTGATTGTGATTTCATTGGATTATTTTGCCACATCGTTCCATCAATACATCATCATCATTTAGTCATACTCCGACACCGTTCGTAATGTGTGTGTAATTGAAGAGCTTACGTGTAGACTTATAAACCGTTTAGGCGCGATTGGTCCAATTCGCGATTGGTCCAATTCACCTTATTCGCGATTGGTCCAATTCGCGATTGGTCCAATTCGCAGTTGGTCCAATTCGCAGTTTGTCCAATATAAAGTATTTCCAAAATTAAACAAAGCAACCCATTTTATTAACCGACTTCCAAAAAACGGAGGAGGTTATCAATTCGGATGTTTTTTTTTTGTTTTTTATTTATATTCGGGCATAATTATAAACCTATATTTTAACTTTAATAATAACGTATTGGGTAGGTATATGTCGTGGTTGTAAAAAAAAAAACCAGCCAAGTGAGTGTCGGACAAAGAAAAAAAATGTTATACATGTACTAAAATAAAAAATAACAATTTTCGAACTTTTTCCTTTACTTGTGCTGTGAGATCTTGCTTCTTGCCAAATTTCATGACTCTAAGACAATGGAAAGTACCCTATACCTACTTAGGTTTTGATTTACTTGCGAGTATCAAAATATGTCGCAGGCGCGACACGACTCTGGTAGAACAATTTCTATGAAAACTTCATGGAACTTGTTCTACCGGAGTCATCTCGCGCCTGTCTGTGGGAGCCTTAACTTTTCTGTTTGTTACCTTTTTACGGCTTAAATGGCTGAACGAACGGATTTAGATGAAATTTGGCACTCGGTAGACCATGATCTTACTAAGTGCCGGGGTTGGTCAGTGGATAGGTGACTATCTTTACATACCGAGACCCCACTGTACCTCGTTAAGCTGTTGGTCCCAGCTGTCATTCGTAGATCTTTGACAGTCGTTACGGCTCGTCAGATGCCAGAAAGTCTGACAACCAGTCTTACCAAGGGGTATCGTATTACCTAGTTACTGGGTTGTGGAGGTCAGATAGGCAGTCGCTACATGGAAAATACTGGTATTCAGCTACATCCGGTTAGACTGGAAGCCGACCCCAACATAGTTGGGAAATTAAAGGCTAGGCACATTGAGTAGGATTACTCAATGTGCCTGTGATTAGGTTATGAAAACTTTTCACTCTGACTTCTGTCATAATTGTTCCTAAATGTATGTACGTTCCTAATTGTTTTCCATTTATGCAATCGTAAAGACGTAATAAATATGCCATCATAAACTTATTTAAAAATAGCAAATATTAACACCATACCATGTAAAACTATATTCTTACAAATAAATAAATTCTATTCTATTCTATTCTAGCCTGACTTTTGGAATTAACTTTAATTAATATTTCAAGATGCATATCTATTTGTTTGTGATGAATGGTTCCGGCAGATTCATATTAAATAAATCAAAATGTTTATTATGATTTAAATAAAACAGATTTATGTCTATGAGGAATTCTACAACTTCGAAGGTCAGTTAATTAATAATATTTGATCTAGTTTTGCAATTTGTAGAAAATATCTTCGATGTATTTAAAATTAATTGATTCTCAAAATGTCAATGTTAAGCCCTTGTCATGTTATAATAATGTTAATAAATAATAATGATTACTAATTGGCTTAAATTCCGTCAAAAACATAACTTAGAGTAAATCATAAATCGTTTGTTATTTGGACTTTGATGACTTGTGATGTGTTTTTCCCGGATAGTAAAAATAACCTATTAAACAGAAAGTGTAGTTTTATCTGATTACTTATTAAAACAGCGCCATCTGTTATGAAGTAGATGAAACTTGATATGTTATCACTTCGATGAATATAGCTACTTCGTGTATAAAGGCGCTCGCGTTCACTATAGCGTATCGATTGAATAGTTCAACTATCGCCTCCTAGATGGCGCTGCTGCCTTTAGTGGCGCGTTGATGTCTTTTGTTCAGCGTACTTTCTTAACCAAATTAAATGAAGATTATAAGTATCGAATTATCGTTATTTAAGTAGATTAATGTTAGTTATTAATTCTGTAATTTGGCAGGCGGGTAGTAGGATAGGTAGGACAGTAAATTGAGATTTTTGATAGAAAAGTAGGTTTAGAAATAATCTTTTTTCTGCTTTCTATAGTTTATTTTACTATACTTAGATGCTAAAAATCATTTCTATTTTTTTTCTCATGCTTAAGTAAACATGAAAATGACCTAAAATACGCTTAGAATAGAGAAAACTCAAAGCAAGTAAATAAAAAAAAAAACAATTATTCTGTCATAAATACCTACATAAAACAATTTTAGCGTAACTATTTCAGCATTTACTTAGCACAAATACTTAGCTAACATCACATTATCATTATCATCAATATTTTACTATTTATTATTTGTTTTAAATTTATATGATCATAATTTAATTTTTTTAAATATTTTTTTTTTTAATCCTGTTAAGATTAAAACAAAAGATAGTTTAGAAAAAATATAAAAAATTAAGAATATTATTGTTTCTTTAATAAGTTTAAACATATAAATTACATTTTTAAATGTTAAAATTTAAAAAGTATAAAAACATTTAAAAATATAAAAAAATAGTACCCCACCGGTGTCGGGAACAGAGTCCAAGCTACTGGTGGTCAGGGCTCCAGAGACAGGAACCTCCTAACGATACGCGCCGTATCTAAAAGTACCGCTTTCTGGATCAAGCCCTTGATCCAGCCGCCTAACGAGAGCCTCCTCTGGTGTTGATCGAGGCTCTTGGCTATTATGCCATTAGCCGTCACGACTATACTATATTATTGTTACTGTTAGCATGCTCTTGATATTATTTAATACGGTATTTTACTCTATATGAGAAAGATCTAAAAATATACTTCTTACATATCTTAGGCAAAATGTTAGCTTTACTTCGTAAAATAACAATATAAGTTTTAAAATCAATTCAAAGTTTTCAGTTTTTTAATCTGTGTTCTAACACCATGAAAGTAGCCGCCATGTTACGTCATTACGGCAGTATAAATTTAAAAGTGTCAATGTCAACTGTCAACTGATCAGCGAATAAAAAGTGTTTGTTTACTGACTGACTGACGTCATGACTACACAGCAATATGGTGTCCACTGCGTCTGGCGTTTTCGGGCGAAATTTGAAAATGTAAAATTTAAATGCATTTTATGGCACTTATCGATTGAATATTTAAAATGTTGTGTTTTTTTAGTGGCTTATTAGCACTATAGAATCTAAATGAGACACTTTTCAAAAATGGGTGTAATACCCTTGACGTTCAAGTAGTAAATGATAATAATACCAGCTTATCGCTGTCCCCCTGCTGGGCACAGGCCTCTTCTCATACCGAGAAGGCACGAGCATAGATCACCGCGCTTGTCCAAGACGGTTTGGTGATTTCAGACTTATATTAACTAAAAGTTCAGGTTTCCTCACAATGTTTACCCAGACCGATGTCAGAAATGGCCAAGATAATCTTAGAAAGGTCATATGAATTGAAAATGTCACATTAATACCTTGCCCAAATTTGAACCTCATGCGTGAGGGGCGATCACAACATAAAGGAAATAAATAATTATTCAGGGTTAAAATTGGTAAAATATTAAGACAAAAATCTTAGAAATATTTTACAAAGGTATTCATAATCATAAGTCGTCAGAAGCCTGAAAGTCTGACAACTAGTCTTACCAAGGGGTATCGTATTACGCAGTTACTGGGTTGTGAAGGTCAGATTGGCAGTTGCTCCATGTAAAATACTAGTATTCAGCCAGCATTGCATTTGGTTTTCAGTTGGTTGGTTGGCTTTTGGCTGGTGGTTAGACTGGAAGCCGACCCCAACATAGTTGGGAAAAGGCTAGGCAGATTGATTTTTAGTACAGTATTTTGTAAATTAAACCATGGTGTTCAGTTTCTTGGATGGCCTGAACGTCGTAATGCAAATTACAACCTATTGTTAATTTAGTTAAGTTTCTTTTTAAGTGAACTGTTATTAAATTTGTACTTTGAGAAATGAATGTCTGTAAACCTCAATAAATGTAAGGCTTTTCTCCGTTGTGCAGGAGCGGTCGTCTAGCTGTCGAGGGCTGGTGGTGCGGGCGCGCCATGCCGGGCGCGGGCTCGCGCGCCAACAACGGCGCGCTGGCGCTGCACTACGCGGCCGCACGAGGCTGCCTCGACTGCGTGCGGCTGCTCACCAACACCACGCCTGATGTGTCGTGAGTATCTGCTCTTGTTATTACACGACTGCCCAAAGGAGTCTAATGTTTTCAGGGTTGATATATGCTTGTATGTATGTGAGTTTCTTTATTCCACCATAACTTTGATATGCCTGAACAGATTTGGATGTATCGGGTATCGTTAAAATCCTTACATCATTCCGAGTGACACTGGCTATATTCTTTTTTGAAAAAATCAATATGGCTCCATTTTGAAAAGTGAAAAAAAAATCTTTTTTGTGAAATCGTCTTCGGAGTTTAGCTAGCCAATTTAAAATAACCGTGTATGGCATAATCAATTTTCAATGTTCCCACTGCTGGGACACAGACCTCCTCTCTTCGAGAGAGAGTGGACTGTAATTTACCACGCGGGCCATGCGGGTTGGTGTTATTTTGATGTTATACCTATTAACCACTAATCAGATAAGCTGAACTGAATTGTCATCCTTCTCATCGGCCTTTTTGTGGTCCTTCGGTCCAAATCCACTTTAAATGTGGTTCTGATGCTGCCTGAAGTCACCAACTAAGTACACATTGAGAAATGCATTAACTGTTGAGTATTAAGATTGATGACAATATTTTCCTTACATCTTATACTAATTTTCTCAATCGATACTAATTTATTAATTTATGTATTATGGTAGCCATACACGCTAGGGCATGCATGCCGGTTATAACCTTACAGGCATAACCGAGTTTCATAATATCGAAAACTATACATGGCAGTTTCATAGCATACACGCTAGGTTGTGGCCTGTTGGTTATGCCTGTAAGGTTATAACTGTCATGCATGCCCTAGCGTGTATGGCTACCATTACACGTTATTCATACACAATCTACTATTTAAATAACAAGAGAAGTCCTGACTGACTGACTGACACTAGATTGACTGACTCATCAACGCCCAGCCCAAACCCTTGGACCTAGAAAGCTGAAATGTTGCGCAGAGGTTCCCTTTATAATGCAAACAAGGAATAAGGAAGGATTTCCCGGTAGCACGTTCCCGTGGGATATTTTCCGACATCCATTCTGGCGAAGACACGCGGGAAGTGCTAGTCAAAAATAAAAGCGTTTGCAATCCGTGTTTCCATTACATTCAGTCCAGGATCTTCAGCTCCATTGACGACCTGGTTACTTACTTGCGAACCATTTAACATGGTGAAAACCATACCAGTACTCTTCACAACAATCATAAGATTTATTATAGCAATAAGATTGATGTAAGACATAATCTATTGAGGTAGCAATAAAGCATGCGCGCACGACTCATTAAGCGGTCATACATCATTGCGCGCGCGCAGATCTGCGAGATCAGGCGCAACTGAGCGAGACTTATCGGTAGTCAACATGTTAGGAGCCAATTTGAGAAAATTGAGAAATTAGACTGAAAATGAAGATGTTTAGTGGTTTTTGTTGTTCGTTTTGTTGTATGACTAGTAAATGGTGAATAATGGTGAATATGTATGTTTAGGTTAAGGTATATCTATGGGCCTCTGTTGCTTGAAATAAATGGTATATTTATTATTTTATTTTTATTTACAGTCAACCTCACATTGTCCACTGATCATTATAAAATGTCGATTTTTTATCGCATCTGATTGCAAGCCAACCCCAACTTAGTTGGACAAAGACTATATAGGCTAATGATGAGGTTTTAAGGGGGATGCACTAAGGTAGCTCGCGAAATTCAAATTTTGTTACGTTTTTTGCAATTTGCAGGTCAGTACCAGCTTATACGTTAATCAAAATATGATTTGCGATCGTATTTTGATTAACTCACAACCTGACACGGACCTGCAAATGGCAAAAAAACGTAAAAAAATTGAATTTCGCAGGCTACCCTGGCGCTTTCGCCTTAAGTAAACTTGATTGCTGTTTTTGTTACCATGGTTAGCAAGACAGCCAGGTTAAGCTACGCTTGCCGGGGTTGGTCAGTGGATGGGTGACCATCTTTACATACCGAGATTCCTCCGTGCCTCGGAAAGCACGTTCAGCCGTTGGTCCCGGCTGTTATTCGTGGATCTTTGACAGTCGTTACGGGTCGTCAGAAGCCCGAAAGTCTGACAACCAGTCTTACCAAGGGGTATCGTATTACCCAGTAACTGGGTTGTGGAGGTCTGGTAGGCAGTCGCTCCATGTAAAATACTGAAATGCAGCTGCATCCGGTTAGACTGGAAGCCGACCCCAACATATTTGGGAAAAGGAGAGGCGATTGATTGATTGGTTAGCCAGACATGTTTCTTGTACGGAACCTCGTTTTCAAGCAAATAATCAGCTCATGTAAGGATTTTTTACAAGCTGATCTCCTATCCGTAACTGCCCAGTCACGGGAGCTAACGGTGCGAACTACTGTTACTGATCGTTCTCGGTGCGTACGCGTAGCTTTGTTTTGTACGAGATGCAATCTGTTTTGTGTTGGCTAGGTCATGGATAGGTAGTAGGATATTTAGTAGAGCGAACAATGGAAAAGGTATATAATTTATTTTATTTTATTTATTAGGGAATAAAAAACAGTTACATGTTATGGCGATACAATAACATTTTTAAGAAAAAATAGGTAAACATATAACCTACACTATTGTCCACGAATTAATCAAATAAATAAAAACAGAAGCTGATTTTAAGAATATTGTTATAAGCTTTTGAACTAAGTGCAAAATTAAAATTTAAAATTTAGAAGTTATTGAAGTTATAGCGAATTTTAATTTTTTTTTTTGTCATGAATGATTTATACCAATAAAGGTCTAAGTTTCAAGTCAAACGATTTTGAAAAGTTGTGCTGAAAGTATTTTTCTATTTGAAACATGCAACCGTGCGAAACAGGGGCGGGTCACTATTTATATTATAAGTAACACGATGGTTTCTCCAATTATTGTCTTTCACAAAATATAGTTATTATCAACGCACGCGTAGCAAACGAAGTCAATTACCTACTATAATTAGATGATGGCACAACCATATCAAGCTGGCATCCAACACTACATACCGATTTAAACAGCCATGCACACTTAGGAATGCAGTGTATGCGTTTTGTAATTGTTTCAGTTTTTTTTTCTGTACACTTTCTTTCACGTAACATCTCATAAAAATGTTGGTGGCTTAAATAAAATCATGCCACTCCTATAGCATAAGCATAATCAGCCTATAATGTTCCCACTGCTGGGACACAGGCCTCCTCTCATTGAGAGGGAGAGGGGCGCGGGCCGTAATCAATAAAGATGTCACATGTCTTTGGATTTTTGGTTCTAGGACATGCCGGTTTCCAAACGGTGAAGGAAAACTTCACCGTTTTGAGAGCAGTGGTTATGAAATAATTTACATAAAGGAAAGCGCCTGTCGGGGTTCGAACCTACGACCTACAAATCGTAAGTCGTGGCCGTTATCACTGGGCCACCACTGCTGTCCTACAGGAAGACACAAAGTCAGAAATTAACCTATTAATCTAGATATCATAACTAACTTGAGTGTCTTGATAGGTTTAGATTCACAATTTTACACAGAAGTTTGATCTTCTTAGAAGGAGGCGTAAATAAAATACGGTTCCTTATATCAAGCGAATATAATTTTACTTGTCCACTTGTTCAAACACTTTTCTCTCAGCTTCATTCAGGTAGTTCAATGTCCTAATATTCAAGGCATTTTGTCGATGAAATATCTACTGCCATTATTTTTTAGGGTTCCGTACCTCAAAAGGAAAAAACGGAACCCTTATAGGATCAGTCGTGTGTCTGTCTGTCTGTCTATCTGTCCGTCTGTCACAGCCACATTTGCCGAATCTATTGACCGATTAAGTTGAAATTTGGTACACATATGGATTTGTGTGACCCAAACACGTACGGTTAAAGAAAATAAATGAATTTTGAATATGGGGGTCACTTTTAGGGGACAAATAAGAAAATTAAAAAAAAAAAGTTTTTCCGTGTGACATATGACATATATATATACACATGAGAGTCTCAAATATATTTTTTTATAATTTTAAAATAAATAGTTTTAAAGTTATTTAAGAAAATAGACGAATATTGAACATTTCCCCCTTATCTCCGAAACTACTAAGCCTAAAATTTTGAAAAAATACAGAAAATAGTTCTATAGGTACCTGTAGAGTACAGAAAAACCTATAAGAAGTTTGTAGTCTTAAAATAACATGGTAAATCTCTCAATATTGTGAGTACAAACTTACATTTACTGTTGGAATGCATGGGTGAACATGTTTTTCAACTATAATTATAAGTTTGTTCTTGGGATAATTTCATTCCAACTACGGAACCCTTCATTGTGCGTAGTCGGACACGCACTTGGCCGGTTTTTTTTATTATTAGGTACACCTACATTTTTATTAAGATTATTGTGTTCTGAAATAATAAAAGCGAATGAGAAAAAGGTCGTGAGGAATGTTATGAGTATGAATATAAAGGTGAAGACCAAAGAAACGATGGATGGATTGTGTCAAAGATGATATGGGTAGAAAGGGTGATTACTGAGATGACGACTAATAAATTGAGAAGTGTGAAAGAATAAGACATCATGCGCCGACCCCACATAAATTGGGATAGAGACAAGAGAATGTTGATTTTGATAGAGAAGCAATTTTTGATATTACATTCTTAAATATTACGTGTCGTGAGTGAGAGGTTATCTAGACACAAGATCTAAGATGAGAAGATGAGATGAAGATATAAGAAATTGTGTAAAATTGTTAATTCTACATATAGGCGTGGATTATATTCTAACTAACTTGTCAAGGTAATTGATTACTAGCTTTTGCCCTCGGCTTCGCCCGCGCTTATTATTATACATAATTATAAACCTTCCTCTACAAAGAGTGATTCAAGAGGAAGGTTTAATAATAAGCGCGGGCGAAGCCGAGGGCAAAAGCTAGTAATCAATAAGAGTTAGTCTCATATTTAACTACATGTAAAATTATAATGTGTACTAGCTGAAAAGGATGACATTAATATTGCTGAATAAATTTATTAATATTGACATTTAATCTTGACATAATATATGTAACTATAATTTCTTAATTAAATTGTAATGATTGTACTACATAAAAATTAAATAATAATTATGTAAAATGCATGCTAATTTATAAAGGCAGGCGAATGATAACAAATTGCAATGCTTGTAAAAGGCTGCTAAGTCATAAGTACCTACTAACATAACGTAACACCATTATTGTACACTTAGTTCGCAATAAACGTTTTGAATTTGAATTTGAATTATCTTGGGAGTGGTCAAATGCTAATTAGCTTAACTTTCAAAATATTTATATTCATTAACTTTCTCTGATGAGCCTACAAGTTTCATCGTTTTTGAACTAAACTGGTCGTATTTGGCTCTAATTTGTACCCAGGTTTATAAAAGGTCTCATAATAGGATCATAATTTACATAATAAGCAATATCTCAAAAAAATTGGGCCATATCTGAAAATATAGAATTTTTAATTATATTAAAGTCTTACTTCCCAGAGATGGCCCAATCAGACTCTAAATAATTATAAATTTCTGACTTTCCAGAGATGGCCCAATTTTCTTGGTATACTACATGTTATTTAGATTATCATCCTATTCCAAAGTTCTAACAGTTAGATCATTACCTACTGGCTAAATCCTCTCCCGAGGACTTGATCTGTGGCTAATAAAAAGATAATCGTCACTTTTGATGGCTTTTTTAGTAAAACTATGAATAGCAATAGGACCATAAAACCATTGGACTGTTTAATGTACCTAATACTTATCACTTCAAAAATAAAAGAAAAATCCTAAGCGTATACCCAGTGAGACGGGTAGTAGAAAGCGTTACCGGATTAATTGCTTTATCCGCGATCTAGCGCGCTCATCTACGATCTTCACGCCCGCGCCTTCGCAACCGTCCTGCGACACATTTATGCCGGCAATAAAAATAGTTGGGTGTACAATACACGCTAGATTTGGCAATGGGGAAGGAAGGTAAGGTGATTGATTAACTAGCCCTATTAAAAAGTATATGGTTTTTTCCAAAAGTGTATGATGACAATGTAAATAAATGGATCATAAAATGTATCTGTGGATGCCAATTTGTAGTCCCATTGTCAAATTGAGTGCATGCTTTGATTACTTGAATACTTACAATACAGGCTGACTTTGAAAACATGCGACAAAATGTAAGGGGGTGTTCTACGCATCAATATGAACAACTTTTACTATGGGACCAAACCTGAAATCCCGAAAAAAATATCAGCTGTTCAGTACATTTATGTTCGCATAATTCGTCAAAATGTACTGAACAGCTGATTTTTTTTTTCGCGATTTCAGGTTTGGTCCCATAGTAAAAGTTGTTCATAATGATGAGTAAAATGACCCCTTAAGAGGTTTTGCGCATTTAACGTTACACGTTGTATACCATAAAAATCAATGTAGAATTTTTACTTATGGTAGGTAATAGTGTGACACGCTAAAAGCGATATTTTACAGAGACAATTTCACTTGTTTTTTCAACTTGATCAACGAGCTTTTTTTAATCTTTTAACATAATATATTTTATGACTTAAATACCGTAACAAATGTAACAATATTTATTTTATAATAATAAAATTACTATTTACATTATGTTTTAAATTATTTTTTTTTTTGATTATTATTGATTTTTTTTTTCGCGATTTCAGGTTTGGTCCCATAGTAAAAGTTGTTCATATTGATGCGTAGAACACCCCCTTCAATTTTATCGCATGTTTTCAAAGTCACCCTGTATAGATATACTACCATCTGTCAATATAACGGTCGGTTCAGTGGTTTAGGCCTGTAAAGTTAATGACAGACAGACAGAGTTATTTTCGCATTTATAACATAAAGTGCGAAGTATGGATAACTGCTTAGCATAATCAGCCTATAATGTTCCCACTACTGCTGAGACAGAGGCCTTCTCTTTTCGAGAGGGTGTGGGCTATAATTACTACGTGTTCCCAGTGCAGGTCTACGAATGGTTGGTTCTAGGACATGCCGGTTTCTTCACGATGTTTTCCTTCACCGTTTTGAGAGCAGTGGTGATGAAATAATTTACACAAAGTAAAGCACCTGTCTGAGTTCGATCCCACGACCTTCAACTCGTAAGTCGGGGGCCGTTACCACTGGGCCACTACTTCTCTCATTAATATACCTAGAACTGCTTGCAAATACAATAAATGTACCTAAATTTTACGAGTGTAAGCATCGATACAAATGTTTTTGTTTTAAGTGAAACCATTAAGCAATTGGTTTTATTTGTTGGAACTGCACCTGCGTTTCTAATTATAGAAATTGTGTTAACGGAAACCGCGGGCTTACACGTTTCTGTGCGTTTTCTACTCTGATTCAGGGCTAGCGTGTTTGTGTCTTCACCTTTGATTGTGGAGATAAGGACTCTGGGTTTTTAATAAATAGTACGTTAAGTCAAGTAACACGCCAAGGGCATTACCTTCCATTTTCACAGTTCGACAACGTTAATTTCGTTGTTTATAGAAAGTAAGAAAGAAAGAAAAACTATTTATTTACGTGCAATATTAAGCAGGCGAATTTTTCAAACATTATATGAAGCAGATGCGGAGGAACGAGGAAAATGTCGCCAGGAAAGTTTTGAGTATGAATGGATTTGGTGCTCAAAATATGTAATTATCTACCTCCGAATTGGCAAAGGTTTTGATTTTCGGTGCCTAAAATAATTGGCGGATTTAACCAAAGTTCTAATAATATGGTCTTAGATACATAGTTAGAATACTTTTTATTTTTTTCTCTTTATTATGTACATTATACAACGTGTAACGTTAAATGCGCAACATTATGAACAACTTTTACTATGAGACCAAAACTGAAATCATTATGAACAACTTTTACTATGAGACCAAAACTGAAATCGCGAAAAAAAATCAGCTTTTCAGTACATTTAAGTTCGCATAATTCGTCAAAATGTACTGAACAGCTGATTTTTTTTCGCGATTTCAGTTTTGGTCTCATAGTAAAAGTTGTTCATAATGATGAGTAAAATGACCCCTTAAGAGGTTTTGCGCATTTAACGTTACACGTTGTATACCATAAAAATCAATGTAGAATTTTTACTTATGGTAGGTAATAGTGTGACACGCTAAAAGCGATATTTTACAGAGACAATTTCACTTGTTTTTTCAACTTGATCAACGAGCTTTTTTTAATCTTTTAACATAATATATTTTATGACTTAAATACCGTAACAAATGTAACAATATTTATTTTATAATAATAAAATTACTATTTACATTATGTTTTAAATTAAATGACTAACTATAACTATACAAATCAATGAGCTTATTTTTCACAGTCGAACTTTAGTAAAAACGTAGTCATAACAATTTTTACTCTCTTAATTTGGTAACAACGAAGATTATTACACAGAACAGTGTGAATTACTTGTTTCACATTTGCAATACTTAGTCTCACTTCACATTAAGGCCATTTACCATTAAGAAACTCGCGATACTTATAAGTTAATCTGTCCACCACCACCATAAGCGATAATGATGCAAGACATATCACAATTACGGGCAATTTGTAGCTCCGTACTCGCACCAGGTATCACGGTTCCGTTGAGTAAGCCAAATGCCTAGAAGTTTCCGGAGCGAAGCCCAGTTATGAAAGGCCTTTATAAAAGGTTTTTTAAAACCTACTTATACTTGTTTCATTGGTAATAGGGATGATCCTTAAAATTTTTTTTTGTTCATTATGTAGATTATTAAAAAATATTAGACACGTATTTTTTTCTTTTTTTACGTAATCAAAAGATTACGGCGATACATTGAGTTTGAATGTGTTATATCTACTTATTAATATTTTTTTATAAATATGATAAAGCAAAAAATACGTGGCTAATATTTTTTTTCGGGGTTCGGGTTCGTGGATGTTATTGTTATTTGACTATTTATTGTCTACTGCTATACTAAAATCGAAACATGATTTGAAATTTTTTCCATAGAAAAAAAAAACCAAAGTAGTCTATTTTCTGTTTTATACGATTATACGTAAACAGTTCCTTATTGTGCAGTAAAATTTCCTTTAAATCGAAGGTATTTAAATATCTTAAGAAACTTACTAAGCTAAAAATTTATTTAAGTATAGCATTTCGTCATAAATCTACATTTGAATGAAGCGCGTTTAGTTCCGGTGCACGTGAGTCTTCTATCTCGCGTGTCACCCTAAACAGCCATAACGCCATTTCACTTACACACCGAGCTAAACCACGCTTCGATGTATCCTCTTAAGCGACATTTATTTCGGATTAGTTGTATCCGTGTAAAAATTATTACATTTCTTCATAATAATAACTAGCTGCGCCCCGCGGTTTCACCCGCGTGGACCGGAATAAAAAGCCTATGTGTTAATCCAGGGTGTCAGCTATCTCCATACCAAATTTTATCAAAATTGTTACCGCCATTTGGGCGTGAAGAAGTAACAAACACACTCACAAACTTTCGCCTTTATAATGTTAGTGTGAAGTGTGATAGTGTGATAGCAGCCTATTACGGTCCCACAGTGCTGGGGAAAAGCCTCTTCTCGTACAGAGAAGGCATTTATAACCACGCTCGCTCAAGACGTTATGATCTTAATTTCTTCAAATTAATGCAAATGAATGGTATTATCCTACCCCATTGACGCAACAATATAATTGACCTAAATCCATTTAAAAACAAATCTCACCCAACGTTATCTCGTAATTCAATTGACGGTAATTTCAATTAAGCCAATGATTTCCTCATGTAGTCAAATAGCGGTTTGTTTAAGGAAACCCGTCGGAGTGCAAATAAAAACATAATTGTATACTGCAAAGAAAGCAGTCTTAAGTGGGTCTGTTGCACTGTTAAGGGTGGTAGCTTAGTGTGGAGCGGAGAGGGCAAGCATTAATATGAAGATAATAGAGGTAGTTGGTAGCTATTGCATATTGGGTAGCTACACATAATATGTAAAACATAACGGGAGAAATTAGGCAAAGTCATATGTCTCCTGCGCGTCTTTTTGCGAAACATTACACAAAAATGTTTATACATAAACATTTGTTTTCATACACAAGCTGTCTCCTGCATATTGAAATATTTTTAGTTATACATTTTGTGTAGATGTCGTAATAAGTTCCGACGAGGAAGACGTGCTATCAGTTTGTCGATGTGTGCGGCAGTTGAAAATGAAACAAACCATTCTATTCACACACAAATTTCCGAGCTGAATGAAATGGAAAACAAAAACATCGTGTCTGCATGCATAGGTACACATGTGTATGGCCACGCCTCTTTGTTTCGATGTTTTTGTGTAATGTTTCGAAAAAATACGCGCAGGAGACACTGCTTAAAACATACAAAGTGGATCTTGATTTTTCAAAATTATTGAATCAAGTTGAAAATTTTCACAACTTCTGCATTACAATTAGTATTGCATACAGCCCGGCGAGCACGGCCTACTGTGACATGGCTTGAGTCACACATGTTATCATAGTTTGGGCGATAAAACTGTTTTGTCTTAAATGCTAGCACGGCGGCGTGAGATAATTTCTTGAATGTGACATAACTTCTTGACGTTTAGTTGGGACTCATTATGTCTTATTTGCTAATATGGGTGCACCAATTATATCACAAACTAGCTTTTGCCCGCGGCTTCGCCCGCGTGGATGTCGGAAATTATGCCACAGGAACAAAAATATTGAGATAGCTTCTGCCCGCCAATTCGTCCTCGTGAAATTTCTTGCTCCCCCGACCCACCCCTTTCATCGCATTACCTGCCCGAGCTATTACTTCGTTTTCTTAGCGTTCTTTCTGACTTTTTTTTCTTTTTGCTTGGCATCTAAGAGTCTTAGTGATATTAAATATGCCTATAGAATTGGGCTATCAAATGCAAAAATAATTATTAAAGTCCGATTGGTACTTCCAGAGATAAGCGCGTTCAAACAAACAAAAAAAAGTGTGTGTGTCAGCTCCGACGCATGACTGTAGTTTACTCCTGTTTTTTTGTGCCGTTCCGAGTTTCCGACTTTCTATTTCTCAGTCATTTCTGTCGGGCTGAGTTTCTTTAACGAATCAGTGCTATACAAAAAGCAACTTTAAGGTGTAAAGGCACTCGTTCCCCCCTCTTACCTTACCTCTCACCCCTCCCTCTAATCCCCCTCTCACCCATCCCCTTCTCTCCCGTCTCACCCTCCCTATGATCACCCTCACCGCCCCCTCTCACCACTTCACCCTCTCCATTCCCCTCTCCCTATCACCCCCTCACCACATCACTTTCCCGCTAACCTCCTCCTCCCACTTTCACACACTCTCACACCCCCTTCACCGCTGTCCCCTCCCCCTCTACCGTCACCAGCTCCTCCCCTCACCCTCTTCCCTTCTCCACCCCTCACTACACCTTCCCCTCTCACTGCACCCTCCTATCCCTCTCCCCTCCCTACATCATCCTCTCCCTCGCCCTCCTCACTAACCCTCCCCTCCCTCTCTTCCCACATTCTCCCCTTCCCCCTTTCCCTTCCCCCTTCCCCTTCTCACCGCCCCCTCCCCTTACCCCTTTCCCTCCTCACCACCTCCTCCCCTTCCCCCCTCCTTCTCTACCCTTCTCTCTGGGGTAAAAACTATTAATGACAAACTTTATTACTTGCTTAGGCAAGCATTTGTGCCAAGTTTCAAGTTAATTAACCACATGAATAAGATTTTTCATATTCACTATATTCCCTGTTTTCACCCCCCCAGGGATGGAATTTTCAAAATACTTTGGGATATTTCCGTAGCTGGACTAAAAGATTATTTACACCAATTTTTGAGTTAATCGAGCTCCGCAGTAAAAACTGCCCCGTAACATTTACTACCCCTTTTCACCCCTTTAGAGGTAGATTTTCGAAAAACCTTGATATAAGATATTCTTCAATTTTGATCTCAAGTATAAATACTGAGTTTTGTGTTAATCGGACCGCGCGTTAAAATTCCTCCATTCAAACTTTGACACCCCCCATCCCTTCTGAGGGGGTAGTTTAGGAAAACTAAAAATGACAAACTTTATAATTTACTTAGACAAATATTCATGCGAAGTTTCAAATCTATTAACTAAAGGAATAAGATTTTTTATACAAACTTTCATCCCCTATTTGACACCCTTAGGGATGGAATTTCCAAAAATCATTTCTTAGTGGATGCCTACACTATATAAGGTATCTATGTGCAAAATTTCAAGTCTCTAGGTCCAGCGGTTTGGGCTGTGCGTTGATATATCAGTCAGTCAATCAATCAGTCAGTCAGGACTTTGAATTTTATATATATAGATGTCACATTTTGACGGTGACTAAGAAAAATTTTATCACGTTCGTTCGGAGGTGGTGATAAGATTTGAAAATTGAAAAAAATAATGTTTTCCTGCTAATTACTCTGCACCAAATGGCAATAAATTATTTTCTTGCATTGTGTGGTGGTGGTTTATTTGTGCGTGATAAGGATAACCAAAAAAAAATTGTAATAAATAAATAAATAATTTACAATTTTTTTATATTTTTAAACGGTTTTTTTTTAAATTTTAAAAATACATATTTAGACATGTAAATAATGCGCCTTAAAACCAACAAAAAAAATTAAAATAAATAAATAATTTAAGTAAATACAGAGGTACTTAAATACTACTATTTTTTTTGTTACCTACATGTTAAGAATAATCAGTTTATGGGTTTCATAAAGGGGGGCCAAATTTTCATTATTTTTGCGATAGGACACACCGTTTTCGAGTTATAAGCAAAAGAAAAGAAAAAAAAAAGATTTTATTTGGCCGCATATTCAGATAGTCTTAAACATTTAAATTTTTTCAATTTACTCATGTCACGCTATGAATTTAGCAACAAGAAAGGCATGTCGCGGCTCTAGATTATGTCACATGGTTGACCCGTGCTAGCATTTAAGACAAATTCTAAGACATGACATAATTTATCATGTCTTGTCACAAACGTCTTGGGTACGCCCGTGCTCGCCCCGCTGTGGTTAATTATTTAAGGACTTTCATGAATGCAATGTTTCATATTTCTTTTTTTTTTGGATGCCTTTGAATTTTATGACAGCTATTGAAACTTTTTGAGGTCATAACAGCTTGGAACAAAATTCACCGTAGCCAATTAAAATTAAAAAAAAGATTGAATAAGTATTAAATATTCCAAAATGTTTTATTTCATGGACACTTATGAAACGTCAGAAGCTGCACAGCTGCACAGTTGCACGGTTCCAATTGGTAATTTTCTATAGAGAAGAGCTGGCACGAGGTTTCACTCAAACGACTGAAACCTCTTGCCGGCTGGAAACAACTAGTATTAAATAGTAACGATAAAAATAATGCTGGGGCAAAAACATCATCTTAGCACAAAGTCGCGCCCGCTTCAGCTCATCGCTGCACTCATCACCAACCTACCTTACCAATAATAAGTAGAGCTCCATATTACACATTGGTAGTAATTCACTCAGTCGAGTGAGATGCTACTCACCGTGTACTCGTCTCGAGTGCAATGTGCGCGTGAGTTCGTAATTGAACCATTTTCTGAACGGAAATACGTTTTCAAGTGATTACGTTCGGGATATTAATGTGAACGTGATAACTTTGTGTGGTCGGATTTGATGTATTTGGAATTTGTTGTATTATAGTAATGTTTATTTCTCTGGAGTTGGTGGGGGTTGATTTGCTATGGTAGGATTTGTATATAAATATTTAACTATTCAACTTTTTTTCTATGCGAGAAAATGTTCCCTTTTCATCGTTGAAAACATGTTCCCTTTTCATCGTCATCATTCTCTTTCTCTTAAACTAATTTTGTGGTCGGTGCAACATGTCTTCGTCCATACTTCTCTTTTAGTCATCTTCACAGTAGTCCTCCCTTTTCTAGCCATGTTTCACTTGTCTCTTTTCCTCTACAATACTCAATTTCTGGTCTTTCTAAGTTGCTTAACTTTATTATAATAGGGAGGGACGGGCAAAGCTAATTACAGATGTCACCACCCTCGCTGGTGATTGTCAGCTGCTGTCGGTCTGTTTAATTTTTTCAAGGATACACACTACACTACTTAACCTTGCCACTGAATTTGGTTTCCAATTTTCAGGAATAGACCGACAGTTTTCTTCTTTCCTTATGTGCAGGAAAACGGTGTAGTATTTTTTTATTACAATAATTCAGTAAGAGAGAAAAAAACTGCGTTATTTGACATAAATACAAATAAAACACTTTAAAAGTAATAATAATGAAAAAACTTATTAAATGCATTGACACATTAATAATTAAATGATTACACTGGTAAGCAGTAGTTTTGTTTTATGAAGTTTCATACCTGATTTTGTATGATTCTGCCACGCTAATTCCAAATCTGTTGTCAGTTTTTCTCTAGCAGCTCTAGTTTTTGAAATATTAACTTAATACATTTTTAGCGAAAAATACTCGAATTATAAAATGAAAAAAATTTGACTCTAACCTGACATGGAAAAATTTCTTTTATAAGATTTTCTTGCATGAATCGAAATTTCAGCCTTGTTTTGAATGCTCCAGCAGTAATCAGCCATCATATTTGCATTCCAAACACCCTGGTATCGGTCTTCCATCGTGCGAATGTCCTGATGAAAGCGTTCTCCTTGTTCTTCGCTTAAATCGCCTAAATTTACTGGGAAGCGGTCTAAATGGCTGAAGAGGAAGTGCATCTTGATGCTAATATTACATACTAGTCTTTGAAAGTGAAACATGAGCTGCTCAATGTGTTTAATGTAGTCTGGAGACTTTTTATTTTCTAAGAAATTTTGCACAACCCAAACAAATTCAATCCATGCAGATTTATCTTTATCTGTTATACAGTCCATAAAATTTTGATCCTTTATTAGTTCCCTGATTTGAGGACGTACGAACGATGCGGTTCGGACGTACTCGGGAAAGAAAAGTCACTGTCCTCATCATCACTGGCTTCTGAAAGAACTTGTAGTGTTCAATAGAAGTACTAGGTTGCGTATCAGCCACAGGTTCTTCGCTGGTATTTAGAATTGGTCTAATAGCTGATTTTAAATTCGGAGAAGTCCATTTGGAACGATTTTTGCGGTTTATTCCGGTAATATTCACAACACAAAAATAACAGTCATCGTGATAATTAGTCGGTTCACGCCAAATCATAGGACTTTTTGAACTTCAAGGAGGTCTCTTTTTACTAGCCCAAAAAAGCAATGATGTTACGCAACTACCACATACAAAATTTGGGATCCATGGCTTACTAAACACTTGTAATGTCGTCCCAAAGAAGTCCAAGTAGACCTTTTTTATAAAGTCAGACGCACTTAAACGACATTCTCGAAACATATATTCACCACAAAGAGCACAAAAACTTTTTTTAAGAAGTACCTGTATCAGAAAAACTAGAGCTGCTAGAAAAAAACTGAGGGTAGATTTGAAATCAGCGAACTCAAATTATTAAGAAACAGAACTTTAGAAACTTCAGAAAACAAAAAAAAAGTTAAATTTTGTTTACCAGTGTTATTTAAATAATACGTAAAAAATGTATGGTGTTTGACAAGAAAACAACACCAGCGACTATGCGACGCCTAGCGGCATAAATTGATAGTGTCTTGACATTAAATTTGGTCCTTTTTGGACAAAAGGAATTAAAACTAAACCAATCAAATCAATCAATTAAACCAGTTACAGGCACTTTTGAATTGTCAAAGGAGTTTGTCAGTCAGAAAGATGAAACTAGTTGCCCGTTCCAAAACGTAGTAGGTTTCTATGGAGAAGATGGGCAAGTAACTCCATGGAACTAAGCACAAAATGATGTGACCTAACCTTGACATAGGTTTTTGTTCCACTGACAGTATTGTCAAATTGATTTTGGGTCAATATTCACAGTTGATTCTGCATTTATATCTGGGTCAGAGTGCATATAATGCATTCGTATTGTTCATTGTGAAGCATTGTCATCCGTGACCTGACCCACTTGTTATGGTGTCTTGATTATTATCATTTATTAATAATAATTTGATTAGTCATGAGAATATTATTTGAAGTTGACTGACAACAAAAATAAACTCATGAGGTAGTTAAGTTAGTAGGTTAGTACTTAGTAAGATGTACATATTTAGATATTTTTTTTCCACTGTTATTTAAGGCTGTAATTGATTTAAGGCTGTCGTAATTTCCCCAACATTAATGAGATCCTATAATTTGATCTATGTTCTTCTGGTCTTCTGGTGGATCTGGGATTCTACTGTTTTTAATTCTTTTGCTTCTGGCTCTCTTTTGATCTATAAATCTCCCCGGATCTATATCTCGAATTAACCTTCTGTGATGTCATTAAATATATTTTGCTATCTCTTTGTCTTTAAGCTTAATTTTTAAGGTTTCCGGTAAGTACACCTATTAGTTAAAAAAAAAAATATTTGATGATACAAAAACCTTTGACATTGCTTAAGAGGAAACGTGGGTGCTCTTTTCTCCATACAAAAAGATACAAACGCTCTCGCCTGTTTTCTTTCTGGTCCATAAAGCAATGATTTTTACAGAAATATAAATATCAGCTACTTGTATGTCCCTATGTTTTCCTTTTTGATGATATATTATTTTTATAAGAACTAGAACCCTCAAAAAATGCTCAAAATTGCCTATTCAGACCGAACAGACGCCTAGTGTACCAATTTGACAACTATGTATTAACGAAAAAAGAAAAACATAGGGGCATACTATATATACTATTTCCTTCTTATTCAGTTTATGAAATATCTTTTAAATTGGTCCAATATTGGAGGAGGAAATAGACGAGAGCCAAACCTCGAAATGTGACTTTTTACATAGGCTATTTAGTCGGATCTGCAGTTGTCCTTATCGCACGAATTCGAGGGCGGAGCGCTCGCAGAGCGACAGCAATACCTTCTTAAAATACCTAATTTTCAAAAGTCTGGCTGCCCCCATTTCCTCTTAAGACTAATAGGATACATAACTTGGTTACTAATAATAATACGGATAAGATAAACCCTGACTCCTAAACTAGGTGATCCTGTGACTGACTGACTGATGACTTAGGAGTCAGTGTTCTGCTGTCACTGGGATACCAAAAACCTTATAGTTGTGTCTTACTAAGGGTAACCAACGATATATCAAAGAATTTTAACTATTTTTATACACAGCTGGCTACTAAAATATCCAACTTAGAAAAAGTCTAAGACCAGTCTATTCTGTAAAAACCTCACCGTGAAAACTTATGTGAAGTTAGTTGTCACTTCACCTGATGGTAGGGAGTGACACTATTGACAACTGACTTCACCTAAGTTTTCACGAAGAATAGATCGGCTGGTCTTTTATACTTTTTCTAAGTTGGATGTTTTAGAAGCCACGTATCATTTTACGATCACAGATAATGAAAAATATGCTCATAAGAAACGAATGCATAGTTTCTTGGTAGTCACGCTAGAATAAACATACGATAGATCATAATAGCAACGGTATCTAACTGAATAACTTAACTGACTGTTATTTATTAATTTTATCTTTATGCTTTTTAGGGTTCCGTATCAAAATGGTAAAAAAGGAACCCTTAAACTCAGTCTGTCTGTCTGTCTGTCTGTCACAGCTGGATATCTCAAGAACTGCTAATGCTATCGACTTGAAATTTGGAACAGTTTTATATGACGTTTACCCAACTATTTTGCAAATAAGAAATAAAAATATTTATATTTTTTTTGCAACAGGTACTGAAAGGGGGTCTTAAAAATTCAAAGTCTACTAGGGCATGTGGGGTATCATATGAAAGAGCGCTATTTGCACATTCTTAAAACATTTTTTTTCTTTTTTTAGTCATAGTTTTCGACTTTTGATGAAAAATGTAAAAAAAAATACCGTTCCCCCCCTTATCTCCGAAGTTTGCAAAGCGGAAAACCTGAAATTATTCTATGTGATAGAAGTTTATGTAAAGATTACAGGAAAAATAAAACGATGTCTCTAAATAGCACACTTTTTCAGAAATCCGAACGGAACCCTCGGTGCGCGAGTCCGACTCGCTCTTGACCGGTTTTTTTTCTTTACTGCGTGACGTACAGCATCCGCCATTTTGTTTCGAATACCCGTCATAAAAACTGTAGAAGTACCGGACTTCCGAAGTCTTGCATAGGATAGTTTGAATTTTCATTTATTATGTAACATTATAAATTCTTTGAATGTTTAAACCATGACTGGTAGAAATAATTTATGCTGTGTCTCCCGTCAATATACGTTACTCTAAACTAAATGGAATAGCATTCTGAATGGTAACCACGATGTCATCGTACTAACGGAAACTTGGTTAGTTCCGGAAATTAGCAATAATGAGTTTATTGATCAGCGCTATGTTGTGTACAGGTGTGATCGTGACCGTATTACCACTAATAAACTGGATGGCGGTGGTGTGTTGGTGGCGTTTCTGCGAACACTTAAGTCATCTGAACTCGATATTTCTGTTATTCAGACTAATTCACAATCTCGCAATCTTATTGAACACATACTCATAGAAGTGCCTAGTGCACTACCGTCCAAGCGTCATGTCATTAGTGCCGCTTATGTACCGCAAAGAATGGCTACCTCTGTATATGAGCAACATTTTGAAGTCTTACAGCGGGTGCTGGGTGACCCTAGTGTTGACTGTTTCTACATAGTAGGTGACTATAATCTCCCAGAAATAACTTGGGTCACACTGGGCCCAGCAGGACCACTTATGGGCGGTGGGCTGGGTTCAGGTACTTCCATAACTGGTAGTCAGTTAAACAACTTAATGTCATTACTTGATGCTTTACAATATAATGTAGTGGCTAACACTAATGGCAAAATTCTTGACCTACTTATATCCAACCACCCATGTAGGGTATCGGCTGCGTTGTTTCCTCTGCTTCCAATCGACTCGTATCACCCACCTTTTATTTGTCACACAGGTCTAAATGTAGATGTTCAACCGATGAAAAAGCGACCGCTACAAAAATACAACTTTTACAAATCTGATTATGAGCACATTAACCGCAAAATTCAGGATATTGACTGGACGGACCTTCTTGCCCCTTTGGGATCCGAAGAGGCACTGAGCACATTTTACAATAAGATTGATGATGTCATTAAACAGCATACACCACTATCAGCATCCAGGATAGCTGGTTATCCGGTTTGGTTTTCTAAAACATTAATTAGCACACTTAATAAAAAACAAAAGGCATGGGTTAAATGGAAGAAATATGGCAACATTGCAGACTATGAAAAATTTTCGCAGCAGAGAGCCTTCTTTAAGGAAAATTGTGATAAATGTTTCTCTAAATACATTCAGTCGATTGAGGACGGTATACATAAAAACATTAAGGATTTCTGGATCTACATTTCCAACCGCAAAGACAAACCCGGTATACCGGCGAAAGTTCAATATAAAAACGATGTATCCAACGACCCTCAATCGATTTGCAACATGTTCTCTGATTTCTTTTCTTCCGTGTATGAACCTGCTTCATCTGCATTCTCTCAATGGGAGTTACCTTCTGAAACAGTGTCTAACGACATTGTTGTTTCTAACCTACACTTTAAGGAAGAATCGGTTTTGGCTGAACTGAAATCCCTTGATCCATCTAAGGGACCAGGTCCTGATGGGCTGTCTGCGTTTTTTCTTAAAAATACTGCTACTACTATCTGTAGACCCCTAGTTATAATTTACAATAAATGTATCACAGAAGGTGTTATGCCAACGGTGTGGAAGCAGGCTAATATCACACCTGTACACAAAAGTGGATCTAAGCGTAGTGTTGAGCAATATCGACCTATTTCTATTTTATCTACCTTGTCGAAGCTTTTTGAGAGACTGGTACATAACGAAGTGTACCCTATCCTACATAACACTATTATACAGCAACAGCATGGCTTTGTGAAAAAGCGGTCCACGACAACTAATTTATTAGTATTTTCTAATGACCTATTTAATAACATTGACAATCGTATACAGGTTGATGCAGTGTACACAGACTTTCAAAAGGCTTTTGACAGGGTGGATCATGAATTGTTGCTGAAACGAATAGCTTTCAATGGTATTCGTGGTAATTTGTTGCGATGGTTCATTTCGTACATCACTAACCGCTGTCAACGGGTTGTTATTCATGGATATCACTCTCATACTACTCATGTTACATCTGGTGTCCCACAAGGTTCTATTCTCGGTCCTCTTCTATTCATTATCTTTATAAATAATATTGGTAACTGTTTCCATCATTCCAAATTTTTGTTATATGCTGATGACCTCAAAGTATACAGACCTATTCGTAGCATTCAGGATTGCTATCTTCTCCAAGAGGACTTGGATCGACTGACGGACTATTGTTACACTAGTAAGCTCCAATTGAGTATTCCCAAGTGCAACTACCTAAATTTTACCAAAAATAAAAACATCATAAGGTTCTCATATTCACTATGTAATGCTTTATTAAATAAAGTTGACTCGGTTCGTGATCTTGGCGTTTTGCTTGACTCAAAACTCTGCTTAGATTTGCATATCGAACAAATTGTTAATAAAGCATATAAGATGTATGGATTTATAATGAGATCCACTCATGACTTTAAACGGGCCTCTTCGTACCTCTGCCTGTATAAAACACTAGTCCGCTCCCAGCTCGAATATGCCGTATCCATCTGGAACCCGTATTATAGTAAGTACATTGACATGTTAGAAAAAGTCCAACGTAGATTTCTTCGTGCAATGCACTACAGGTGTCACAAAACTTATCTGCAGTATAACCAGTTGCTCAGTAAATACAAGCTTTTGACGCTCAGCTCTAGACGGAAACAATTAGAGGCAATGACATTGTATAACATTGTTAATGGCAATTTCGATTGTATAGATCTAAATAATGTATTGTGCTATGCAGTACCCAGAACTGTCCATAGACGGCAGGTGCGCGCGGGCAAGCTCTTTGCAGTAGGTATCTGCCGATCTAACACTGGTCTACGTTCGCCAGTTCGGCGAATGGCAGCAACCTACAATGAAGCATTCGAACATATAGATATATTTGCATGCTCTTTGAAAAGGTTTCGTAGCCTTTTGTATGAGGCACTTGAACTCGAGGACTAATTTGTTTGTTGCTGTTTTTTTTTTTTTTTAATACTGTTTTTATAATATTAGTGTAACTGTCATACATTAACAGTTCACCTCCTAGTTATTAAGGTTTTATTTATTAATGGTAAACTGTGAACAGCGTTGTGGGCTACATTATTACTTAAGTTACTTATGTTTTTCTATTGTAATATTTCATTTTGTAGCTGTTTGTTGTTCCTATTTAATAAAATAAAAATAAAAATAAAAATAAATCATAATTAAAAATAGTTCTTTTTTTAAATACTCAACTAATAATCAATCATTAAATATGTGATATTTGGATCATTACGAATACATTTTTTTTAATATTACCTAATCTAATCAATTTCATTATAGGCTCACTCACGATCACCTAAGCATATATAAATAAACTCCATTAACTCCACAAACCATGGCAACAATGAATCAAACTGTCCATTAACCATTAACTAATGTTGATCACAGATAACATAAAACGGATGTGGCTACTTGGGTACTCCAGTGAAATTTAGCCTTAGCGTAGATGCAATCAAATTTGGTTCAAATTAGCATATTCGCTATTAACTCTCGAAAGTGAAGGAAAGCGAGACACCGCGCAAAATATGCGCGTTTGCTTGAATGTACTGAAGTTGGGATGTTTCTAAATCTAATTGCGTGTGCTACTAGCACGATGAATGTGCGAATATGCGTGAGTGTGTAGAGTCAATTAAGACGCATAATCCTATATTTTTTTCGGTGATTCCTATGTTTTCCCCGAGTTAAATCGTAAATGTTGCATAAAACTTTATTGTTTTAATAATTTTTAATTATCACTGGGTATTTCAACCATTTTCCACTGTGGCCTAGTAGATTTAAAACCTTTTAATTACTTAATCAAAAAATCAAGCACAAACATGAATTTTGCTTTAAATCCTCATTATTGTACATAGAACTAGGGCTTTGCTTATAACATTGGTTTCTTGTACGAAAGGTTTTTTCAGTAATATTTTTAAAATTTTAATGGATAATTTCCCATAATATCAAAGACAATATAAAAACCAGTGTTTTTATTTAATACTAGCTTTTGCCCACGGCTACGCCCGCGTGGATGTCGGAAAATATCCCACGGGCACGTACTACCGGGAATTCCTTCTTTATTCCTTGTCTACATTATAAAGGGAACCTCTGTGAAAAAATTCTTTCTATGTCCAAAGGTTTGGGCTGGGCGTTTATGATCAGTTAGTCAGTCAGTCAGTCAGTACTTCTCTTTTTATTTATATAGATGGATAAATCAATCACAATCTTTAAAAGACGCCATAAATTCTGAAAATAAACAAGAAACCGTCAAGATACATGGCTCTCAGTAATAAATGAGGTAGTAACTTAGGACTGAAACTGTTTTATTGCATTAATATCCGTTTTTAATTTACCAGATAAACAATAAGTACCTATAAAAAAACAGTTACACTGACAAGTATAAAAAGAACGATAAATCTAGAGCCAAAAAACGAAAAAAAAAAGACAGCAGAAAGAAAATAGTTTAATAAGGTAATACCTACAAACAAAAAACATAATTAAAAAAGCATTGCCATGCAACAACGTGGCAATGCTTCCAGCCTTTTGGGCACTTTTCGCATTGACAGCGATGCGGACGAATTTTTTTGATGCCCTATGAGCTCTTTCTCTTTTTACATTGTAATGATCTAATTACTTTGATTTGATTAATTAAAAATAAATTATACTTATAAATGAATAAAGTCGTACATCGATAAAATACTACTTATTCTGAACGGAAGGAATATACCAATGGCGAAAAATATGTAAATAACATGTTTATTTCTTTCGCTGATCATGTTGTATCTAAAAAACTTGTTGACACATTTGTATTTATGTGTTACAATTATTGCACAAAAGTGCAATAAAACACTCTGATTTTATAAAAATATTTACATAAATAAATATTTTATTTAGTAAAAGTGGTACCTAATAGATGGAGTAATGACGCTTGAAATAACGTTTAGAATAATTCAGTAGCTGTGTTTCATCAATGGTTTTAATTTTAGATATCATAAATAAATCTTATTCTTCTTCTTAAATCTGACTGACTGATCTGACTGATCTGACTTTTTCTTAAATCTTATTTACTCTCTTCTCATTGATATTATACTTGGTCATAGTCAATGATATAACCTTAGATTATGAAATGTCCAGATTCCGTGTTCAATACAAAACGTAACATAGAACGTGAAGCCACTTTTTATACATGTGTGAGTGAGCGCCGTGTACTACATAACGCATTTGCGTATGTGTGCAACACGCGAATAATACCAGCGCATAGAGATTACCCTAAAAATGTGGGAAAATTTAAATATAAACGGAACATTGAAAACGAACTTGTAAAGAATAAAAGAAGACAAAGAAAAAAGTGTCAATTTGGTCAAAATGAAAATCCAAGATGGCGGCTGCAAAAATTTTCAAATTTTTCTTCATGGGTGTCGTTTTCATGCTTTTCTAGGGTGTTAAAGCCGATAGTGACGTTAAAATGTAAATCCAACATGGCGGCTGCGAAAATTTTCAATTTCTCTGTCATGGATGTCGTTTTCATAGTTTCTAAGGGTGCTAAAGCCGATAGAGAAAAGTAGAAAATCCCGCAAATCACTTTTTCAGAGTTAGAGTCACAAGGTTTCAAGGTTTGGGGATAAAATTAACATAAAAATGAATTCAACATAATTCTTTTTCACATACATTTATTTTTAAAAACCCTGAAATTGTAAATTTTTTGTAAACACTTGTCTTTTGGACGGCATACTTTTTAAAATATTTTCACATTTCGCTACATGAAAAAGTCTAATTTTTATATACCCTTCCACTATAAGTTTAACGATATTATTTTCATGATGACGGCCGTATGCATGTTCAGTTTCGTCAAAATTAAATAGCTTTGTACCAATCAAACTCGTCATTATTTTTATCATAAGATGTTTGTAATCTGTTTCTGTGATTATCTGTTTCTCTTTGAGGTGATTCCGTAAAATTGCCTCTGATAACCAGCACACAGAAAAAACATTTTTTGAAGAATAATTCAATCCTCCTTTGTCCCGTAGCCCAATTAATTTGTGGAAGTCTAATTTTTCTTTGCTTATTAAACTCTCATTGCAGGGCATGCATTTTATTTTCCGGTTTAATTGTCGTACAATGCAGCCCGCTATATAACCTACAATTTGTCGGTAATACTCCTGAGAGCCGGTCTGATCAAGTAAGCTGCATAAGCCTTCATGATTTATTTCAGTGTGATCGCCACTTGTATCCTGAAGAACACTGATATCTTTATCTTCCTCATCAAATCTTCGTGATTTTGTAGTAGCGTTAATTGCCGTTAACGCAGAAGAACAATTTAAAACTGCAATATCCTCCAATGGCACACAATTTCCAGTTTCTGTCAATTTAAGCTCCATGTGACATAAGAGCTTTTTGTATATTCCCTTCAACTGCCGTGCATTAGGGTTGTCATTATGTCCTCCGTGCATGCGAATTGCCCCAAAAAACAGTTCTATATGGTCTTGGCTGACTCTATATGTAGTTATAAATTTTAATTCCTTTGTTTGCTCTACAACAGTTTCATAAATATATTTTAAGCTCTCAATGCAAACTAGCATGCCCAAAAAACCAGTATTTGCTTTGGTTTTCAACACTGATTCATATGTTTTTAGAATCAATTTGTTTTTTTGTTGTGATACTTTGTACGTGCGCTTCCTAGATATTTTTATATTTAATTTGGATATATACTGTTTAGCTTCATTCAGGAATCCAAATATTTCTGTTTTGTTAGCTGAAATTAGCGGATGACAGAAATCGTGCTGTTTTAAGCTACGGGAATTAAATATATCAAACAAATTATTAAAAACTAACACAAACTTTTCTGTAGCCTCGCTTTTTTCAAAATCTCTTAGTTTTAAGTCATTCCTGCAACATTGCAGAGCAAGCGCAACACTCCTGCTGAGAAGCTGAGTCGCCAGTTTGACTTTCATTATAGAATTCCTAAATTCTAAATGTTTTCTGGACAGTTTGTTTGCAAGATGTATTCCTGTTTTTTCTTGTAAATCATTAAGTTTCTGTATATACTCCCAATTCACTTCTTTTTCATTTTCATCTAAAAAGGTTTTTTTGTCTTCAAAATGGTTCCGTATAAGTTTTACCATATGGCAAGCGTCCAAAAATACAGCTACTCTATAATTTGCAGATGGATGTTTAAATGTTGAAAGCAATTTGTCAGTGTCTTTTATTTGACATCCCAATAATTCCATTGCCGATAAATTTGTTGGGTGACCATCAAAGGTCAACGATACTACCTTGACACCTACTTCTTGACACTTAGACAAACAAATTTCGATTAAATTAGCCTTCTGTGTACCTGTTAAGCCGTGTGTCAAAAAATACCCTAGTGGGATTTTCCAACTCTCATTAAGACAAACTAACATAAAAACATATGCTTCAGAAGCTTTGATATTATTGTCTGACGTGCCAGTTCCTATGTCCACATATCCTTGATTTTGTTTTCCATCCCAAATACTTTGCTGTCGTATGGCCATTTCATCAGCTACTAATGCACAAATATATTTCTTTTCAGTTTTTTCAGTTTTAAGTTTTAGAATTTGAAATGCTTCCGTAGTGAAACCTGGGGCGCCATCAATATTGCGATACCATGTAGCAAGAGTTTTTGGATGAGGAAGGCAGGTATTGAATACTTTTCTCACATAGGCATAGGCTCTTGGGGAATAAAAGTTTAATGTGAGGCAAAATTTTCTGAATTCCGCAGTATATTTTGGCATGGGCCTTTTTTTGTTTTTTGCCATTTTTTTGTAAAGATTGTTATATAGATCTGCTGCAAATGCATTTTTTCCCAAAAGAGCGTGTATGTCATTATCAATATACCTCTGCCGTTTTAAAAAACCTATAACCTGCCTTAAAGAGGCGTTTCTCTTTTTGAGACGCCGGTTCTTTTGCTGGAGTAGTTTTATTTTTTTTGTATGCTTTATTTGGAGTGCAGTTTTTTTTCTTAATTCCTTTCTTAATTTTGCTTTCTTCGGTGAATCGAAGATTGACTCTAGATCCGAAGAGCGTACTTCCTACAACAAAATACAAGTATTTCCGAACATATTTCAAATCTTGACATTATCAATTAGTTTTGTACTATCTAGAATAATAAATAGTCAAGTTACTTACCCGCTCTCCCTGACTTTTTGTAAGTTCATTAGTTCCTGTTTTCTGCCCTGTCGAAGTACTCTGAAGTAAAAATGAAATAAATGCTTTACTAACTATACATATAGGGTGACTGGTAATTAGTGACCGATACACATGATTGTACTCATGATAACAAACAACTTTCACTATGAAACCAATCCTGAAACCGTGAAACAAAAAATCTGCTGTTTCCTACATTTTGACGAGTTATGCAAACATAAATGTAGGGAATAGCTGATTTTTCTTCGCGATTTCAGGTTTGGTCCCATAGTAAAAGTTGTTTGTTATCATGATTACAATCATGTTTTTAAATATCGGTCACGAATTACCAATCACCCTATATGTGCAAGGGGTAACAATAAAGTAAAGAGGTATATGTATATCAACTACTGAGTCACCTATCCAAATATGAATCAAAAGCTCTTATAATTGTGTAGCAATTACCGGCTCAACTTACAGGTTCATACAGGTTTTGTTCTAAAAGTTCTTGCTCTTTGATCCTTATATTTGTAGGAACATTAATATCGTTGTTTAGGTTTTCTATTTCGTCAAACAATCGTATATACAATGTCTGAAAATATAACAAATGTGTAATGTTAACAGTAATTCTAGAATAAACAATAACTGAAATAATTATGTAGATGGTCAATTACATGCAAGATATTTATAGGGTATAATTGACTATTTATATTAAAAAAAAATTTCATCATTCATGTGAAGCAATCCAAGTAATATCCAAGTTTCTGTTAAAAATAAGTGTCTAAAGGAAAACAAGAAGGCTATATTATTTGACTAATAAATTAATTATCACTATATCCACAACTAATTTCATAATAAATAATGACTACATAATATATCAATATTTTTTTATGTGTCCATTAATTTCCAGTTTTCTCGCGAGAATAATAATAAATAAATAAATAAATACGTCTTCTATTAGAGTAAATATTAAATAAGAAATTATTTACATAGTTTCTTATAATTTAACTAAAAAACTTATTTAGGTACCTATTTTAGTTTTTGCAAAAGTAATTTAGTAAATTATGAAAAATGCACACGCAAACCTTTGTAGGCACAGCCCCTGATTTAATACGTCGACGACCACTTTTCGTTGTGTAAGTGTCCTTAACATGGAAGTGGGCTGAACATATTATAGACGTTTTTGGTTTAGGTTTCCACCAACTTTCATTTCTAGTCCGTCTTATTATTTCAGTCCAACGATTGGCAGCTACGGGATCGACTGGAAATCTATGTAAGTAAAGATAATATTTTTTAGAAAAAAGAAAATGTTTATTATGCTCCTGATCTTGACACAAATACGAGCCGTGTCGAAAAAAAAGGCTATCGGCTTTAACACCCTCAAAAACATGAAAACGACACTCATGATGAAAAATTTGGAAATGATTGCAGCCGCCATCTTGGATTTACATTTTAAAGTTACTATCGTCCCATGAAAACAACCCCACCAATACAGTGACGGTACCTTCCAGGGACAGCCATTTTAATTCGGCAGATTTGTATTTCTCGCGGGGACCACGTGTAACAAACGGAATATTTATGTGATCCCGATTTCCAGACATTTTTAAATAAATCAATCAATCTGCCTAGCCTTTTCCGGCTAACCAGCGGCGACCGGCGGTCGGCTTCCAGTCTAACGGGATGCAGCTGAATACCAGTATTTTACATGGAGCGACTGCCTATCTGACCTCTACAACCCAGTAACTGGGTAATGCGATACCCCTTGGTAAGACTGATTGTCAGACTTTCGGGCTTCTGACGACACGTAACGACTGTCAAAGATCCACGAATGACAGCCGGGTCCTTAACCGGGACCGGGGGCTAAACGTGCTTTCCGAGGCACGGAGCAGACCTGGTATGTAAAGATGCACGGACCAAAATAAATAAAACCACATATATAAGAAAGTCTTTTCCTTAACACGTATCCGATTATCCGAATTATCCGATATCCGAAATATGCATCCGATTATCCGATCTCTAATCATCATTCATTCCCAAACGCTAAAAGCCTACCTAAATATATGCTGGGCATTCTGTAGCAAACTATCAGAAAGTACCTATCAAAAATAAAATCCACAATAAATAATTGTCCAATAAATTAAAATAATTTTGAAGAGCGAGCGCATTCCAAATTTAAATTCAATTATAGAAACAATTCAGCGTGAAGTTCAATAAATGAGGTACCTGTAGGTCTAAACAGGTCCTGTCAGTTGACTTGGTTTCAACATAATATTCTAAAAAAGTTAAACTTGCAATCAATAATTTATTTTCAATGCTTGCAGTAGAAAAGTGTAAATTATTATTTAAAAAAAAACAATGCTTATAAGAATTTAATGTATAAAACAATTTTATTTCAATTTTCAAGTATCGATTTCTGACATTCGTCTTAAACTCGAGACGATCGAAATTAAAAAAAAAATCGTTTGGCATAATCGCTATCGAATAACGAATCTTTGCAATAAAAAAAAAACAATATTGGTCAGCGATATTTTGAACATATTGAGTACCTAGTGATAATGAATATTACGTATTATTGGACCTGTGTTTGTATAATACGTTAAGATCTGGGTATTTTCTTGTTGTTTATAATATTTTGAATGATATTTGTCACATTTTCAATCACTACATATTTGTGAAAAGTAAAAATGTAAACCTACACAATTGGCGCCAAACTTCGATTTTGGGTATCAAAAAACTTAACTTGAACAATGGATGAATTCGTCAAATAATTAAATAATGATGATGATTCACCGCCTTTGTGGTGGAGTTTGGATGTTTAAAATCCCCAATTTTTATGTTTTTTTAGCCTCGACCACCACTGTCATCAAAATGGATTATCGCATTTACAGACTTGGATTTCATAAAGGTAAATTAAGAAACTTACGGGCTAAGTATAAGAAACAAACTAACTAACAGTCACAAAAATTATCATCATCATTCATGTTAATAAAACTCTTTTGTCATCCCTCGTTTTTGTCGTGAGTTGTTAAAAATATGGGTAAATTGATTTCATGCCTTAGGCAACACTTCAACAGTTGCTCTGTCACATTGTTACTTTTTCGTTTTCAAATTTAACTAAGAAATACACGGTGAAATTGAATACTTACTTATGAAATGAGATGTTGGTGCATTTTTCTTTTTTGTTAGGGTAATTTTTGCACGATTTCACAGCACAGACTGGCATTTTAATAAAAATTAAAACTCCCGGCTCGTGACGTTTGCGGGGCGATCGTTCCTTGACGTCTGACGCGGGGATCGGACTAGATACCAATTTTAGTTGCTTAAATTTGGAATCAATTTACGGTAGCCTACTAGGAATCTGGACATTTCATAATCTAAGGATATAACATAATCTATTTGACTATAAACACTGGTTTCCGAAAGGCCAATTGGAACAAAAATAATTAGCCGAATCTTTCAAACACACATGTTATTAGGTACTTCAGTCGGCAAATCATAGCAGTTATAAAAAATCTGTCGGCAAAGCCTTATAAAGAACAACATTTCATTTACTTAAAAGCATTCCATTTAAAAACAAAACAGTTCGTAATGACTAATGATGACACAACATTAATCGAAATTCGAACAGCTGTCATCCCAAATTCAAACTTAACCGCGCAATCTGACAGATCGAAATTCCGATTCTGTCGACCACAGACTATACAAGCAACAATTCCGCTGACATAAATGTCTTCTCAGAGTAATCGCGTGATGAAATGTGCGTATCGTAAGAGATTAAATACATTCGTGTTGCCAGTAAGTAGTAGTAGACGGGTAAGCTGTCAATGAGAAAAAAGCAAACTATTTTTCGAGAGCCGATAATTTGACAGGGGTAATTACCGGTTTCGCGTTTCTGGTGCAATGTTTTTTTTTCTTTGCATTATTAATCGAAGATACTAACATAATTATGATTTTTACGGTGCTTGGGAGATTTTGCTTTATAAGAGTAAAGAGCATGGATAATGTTAGATACATAAGTAGATATATTTTCGTATAAATATTTGACTTGTAAAAATTTTACTAGAGTAATTCCAGTCTGTCATTGTTTTAATGTTTCGATTGAATAAGAGTTTATTTAATTTATTTTAAACTATACTTTATGTAATTTTAAAAAATTTCTTACAAGTTTATTTATTATGTTCCTGTTGAGTTCAACTGCAGTGCAAATGCCTCCCTTTCCGTCTTTCCATTCTTCTCTCTCTTTTGCAATCCTTTAGAATTTTAGATAAGAGTCTTAGGGGTCACGCCATCTCGTTTTGGACTGGTTCTGTTGTTCGGAACCCAATTTGTGACTACTTTCGTCTAATTATCATGTGACATGCGACAGAAGTGGTTCTCAATTAAAGACCGACGTCAGTAAAACAATTTTATTGTGACAGATTCAATCACATTTCGCAAGTAGGACTACTGGGGTTGTAAACATTTCTTGCAGAATAAATTCTGCGTAGTAATTAATTAAATTTTCTAGGCTATATTTCATTCAGAGTCATGATACTGCTTTCACATCATTAAAATGCTTTCTGCTGTATTTTTTTCACACCTGCTGTATAGAATTTGTTTTATTGCCTTTTTTCCACTCTTTATGCTCTCTGAGTCTTGAAGTTATGTCAAAACGATTTATCTATCGCTCAAAATTCTTGTTCCTATATATGTTAAGGTTTTTGTTTGAAAGATAAAAGTGTCATCTTTTCTTGAAGAGATTGTCGTCTGGTTTCTGGAATGAAAGTCAATACATTGTCAAGCGCGCCTAACCTGCTGTAGTTGGTTGACTAAATTATCAACAGCCAATCGCATCCCTTGAATTGCGTGTAATTCTGCCGCGTCGATGATTTTCGTTCTAGAAACCGGGTTTATGTCTTTTTCCATTCTGGTGATCACCTAATACCTCTGCTTATCTTTAAACATACTTTTGTACAACAAATCTCTATTAACTCCTTTCTTTAAAAGCAGCTACAGCTGAACATACGCTTTTAAAAAACCGTATAGGTATAAAATATTAAAACAACAAAACATACGCAGAACTTTTTTTAAACGAAAAAGATTTACAACAATTCAAACGAAAACGAACGAACTATGCATTGAGTGATGGAAAATTGTGACGTCATAAAAACAAAGATGGCGACGTGCCCGAGGAGGGAGAGACCTGCCAGGTCGGCGTCTACGAGGCTGAAGTACTCCAAGACGGTGCCTGCGAGTACCATTAGGTGGGTTTGTTTTAAAACTTTATTTTTTTTAGATTCTGTAGACCTTCTGGACCATTCGATTTTTCGGTCTAAACTTGTGTACTTACTTAAATAAAATACTGGAATTGCCCCTCAAATTTTAGAAGGTACCTAAGGATAATTAAGAAACTTGTAGCCCGTTGACTACTTGATTAAAAACCTTTGGTCGTCTTTTTCTATTGCAGAGAGGCTGGTCTATTATTGCCCAAAAAGACTAGACAGAATAGTATGCTTTACTTTTGTCTGTTTCATTTTATCGGATATTCCGGAGTTACCTTTAATTTGCTGAAGACTAAAACGGTTTGGTTTTAGTCAATATCATTTCAAAATAGTCGGAATTTATCCGTTGGATTAGACTAATAAAGAGGTATCCAAATTTCAAAATAGTCGGAATTTATCCGTTGGATTAGACTAATAAAGAGGTATCCAATGTGCGCTTTTCGAATTTTAAACGTGACGATATCATCTTCGACGACCACGTCCATATTTATCGAAATACATGAACGCTAAAAAAAACGACTTCATAATTTTTCCAAACATTTTACCTCCCTGTGTTATCGTCATGACATGGACATGGATGTCTACGATAACATCGCCACGTTAGACATTGTAAAAACGCCCATTGAATACCTCTCTACTACAGTCTCTCCAACGGATAAATTCCACCTCTTTTGAATTGCTACTGACTAAAATCAAACCGTTTTAGTCTCCAGCACATGAGAGGTAAGTAACTCCGTGATGTACCGCACCCGTAAGGGCGGTACACTTGTAACATAAAAAAAAAAGATAGGTCATTCCTCAATCAGACTTGGCTTTTTTTTTTGTGGATGGGAAATCATCAAATGACTTCTCCCGCTCTGGGTGGAGCGGAAGGGCGTGTCAGACTTTTACTGACTAAAACCCACCCGTGTTGCTTCAGTTGCCACGGTATCTCTTTCGAACAACCCGCGACCCCGGCGGTATCAGACTTGGACTGTTACATTATGCTTAAAAGTATTTAGCTCAATGGAGTGCACATAATAATGATGAGTTGAGGCAACAGCCACACGCCATAATAACGGTTCGTTCCGTTCTGAAACTCACTGCAACTCGTTTAGTTTCAGTATTGCGTTTTACAAATGAATTGGTTTTAATTCATTAGCATTTATAATTATTCAATTAAAACATGAGTACATAAATAGTATTATCATTGGATTGTTCCAAAATAGTGAATTATGTTACAGTTGCAGGTTGCAGCCGTGATTTAGTTATATCCCTAGGGATGTAACTAAATCACTAGCTAAATTTTCACAGGGTGTTCTACCCATGAATATGAACAACTTTCACTAAGGGACCAACTTTGAAATCACGAAAACCCAGCGAGTGGGGAGGGTTAGGGGTTAGTTGCGAACCCCATAGATTCACAACTACTGATGATGATATGTTTTCCATCGAATGATGTTTTTTTACGTTTATATATATGTGATCTAAGCTTATATACCTACAGGGCTATTTTTAAACGACTAGCTAAATTTTCACAGGGTGTTCTACCCATGAATATGAACAACTTTCACTAAGGGACCAACTTTGAAATCACGAAAACCCAGCGAGTGGGGAGGGTTAGGGGTTAGTTGCGAACCCCATAGATTCACAACTACTGATGATGATATGTTTTCCATCGAATGATGTTTTTTTACGTTTATATATATGTGATCTAAGCTTATATACCTACAGGGCTATTTTTAAACGACTAGCTAAATTTTCACAGGGTGTTCTACCCATGAATATGAACAACTTTCACTAAGGGACCAACTTTGAAATCACGAAAACCCAGCGAGTGGGGAGGGTTAGGGGTTAGTTGCGAACCCCATAGATTCACAACTACTGATGATGATATGTTTTCCATCGAATGATGTTTTTTTACGTTTATATATATGTGATCTAAGCTTATATACCTACAGGGCTATTTTTAAACGACTAGCTAAATTTTCACAGGGTGTTCTACCCATGAATATGAACAACTTTCACTAAGGGACCAACTTTGAAATCACGAAAACCCAGCGAGTGGGGAGGGTTAGGGGTTAGTTGCGAACCCCATAGATTCACAACTACTGATGATGATATGTTTTCCATCGAATGATGTTTTTTTACGTTTATATATATGTGATCTAAGCTTATATACCTACAGGGCTATTTTTAAATGACTAGCTAAATTTTCACAGGGTGTTCTACCCATGAATATGAACAACTTTCACTAAGGGACCAACTTTGAAATCACGAAAAAAAACCAGCGGTTTCCTACAAAAGTTCAATACCTACTTGATCAAAATGTATGAAACAGCTGATATTTTTTTTGCGATTTCAAAGTTGGTCCCATAGTGAAAGTTGTTCATATTCATTGGTAGAACACCCTGTGAAAATTTAGTTAGTCATTTAAAAATAGCCCTGTATTATGTAAAGTTTTGTCCTTTTGCACACTTGGGGTGCATTTGACACGCGGGGGGGGGGGGGGGGGGGGGAGGGTGAGTTAGCTGCGAACTCCATAGGTTCACAACTAATGATGATTATTGGTTTTCCATCGGATGATGTTTTTTTACATTTATATATATGTGATATAAGCTTATATACCTAACAAAAAAGGGGTTTTTCTTATGCACACATGGGGTGCATTCGACACTTGAGGGGTTAACAGTCAAGCAAATTGATACCGTACGTTAATTTGGCATGTTACAGTCATTTCATACAACTGTCAAAGGATGACAGTTATAATTTAAATAATTATACTTACGGGACGATATTAGTTGTTGTTTTATTAGTGTATGTTGGCTCATTTAACTCCCTTCAAAATGGTTGAGCAGAATTGTGCTAATCCATGCGTCAGGTTCGTGAACTGGCGCTGTCAGTGGTGGCTGGTCATATTTAAACTGCCACGACTTATTTTAATTTAATTTTAATTTTGAATATTTTTATTACGTAGCTTTTAACGTTCTGCATCGTTCTCACAAGTATAATTTCAACATGAATGGTGTAACCAATATTTTGTTACCATATTTTTTAATTTAAAAGAGTGTCCGTGGAGTTCCTTGCCCGTTCTTCTCCATAGGTACACCTACTACGCTTTGGAATGGGCGACTAGCTTCATCTTTCTGACTGACCGACCCTTTGACAATTAAAAGTGCCTGTAATTGGTTTATTTAAAATAAATGCTTTGAGTTTGAGTTTGAGTTGGTAAATCAAATCAAATATTACTTAGTGATTTTTGGTACAGTAAGGTACAAAATATTTACGCGAAAAAATAATCTACTAATTGGGCTTATAGAAGGAGGTAGTCAAATTGCTTTACAATTAAGAACCCTGACTTTACGTATACTTTTTCCAAAGATAAACGCTGTCTAAACAAAAACAATAAAATTATAACTCTGAACAGAGTTAAAAGCACCACATAATACACAATCTTCATATCAATATGACAAACTTTCTTGTCAATTAAATGATTACTGTCGTATACATCGTCTTCCCCGTAGCGTCGCCTGTCGGATCTCGAATAGACGAGATAATTTCCACAATTTCCTTAGAGAAAGTGATATGACAGGGAAATAGTCGTATTACGTATGTGTTCAATGTTTGTTTAGATTTTTTGCTATGATAGTGAATGGTATGGAGATAGTAATCTATACTAATAATAATATAATATATAATAATATTATAAAGAGGTAAAATTTGTTTGTAAGTTTGTATGTAATCTCTGGAACTGCTAGTCGGATTCGAAAAATTCTTTTTGCATTTAATAGCCCAATTATTGAGCAAGGTTATAGGCTATTTAACATCACGCTATGACCTTTAGGAGCCGAGCAAAAAGAAAAAAATAGCACAGCGAGCGATGTGAAGTGATGCGGTGGGTCGTCGGAACAAGAAATTTTATGCGGACGAAGTCGCAGGCAGAAGCTAGTGTTTAATAATGCTTTACAGCAAAAATCTTGCTTTAAAAGGAAGGTGTGCAGAATTTAAACCAAAATTTGGTTGAATTGGTGTCTCAGTGTTTTCTTGTTGAGTCCTAATTAGACATAGTTAGATAGTAAGAAAATTATTATTATTAAGCCGACGTTCGCACGGACGTAAATATATTGCGGCGGGATTTTATCGCGCATTGGATTTTCAACTCTCGGTGTTGAGCCAGGCTTCGAGAATGCTGCGTCCCAGCGCGTCGAAAAAACACACTGTTGGATTTTTAGCTCTCGGCGCTAAGCAGAGCGTTGAAAATCCAGTGCGCGAAAAAAAATTGCCGCGATATGTTTACGTCCGTACGAACGTCGGCTTACACTCCGCCTTGAAGTGTAAAAGTGGTGCTGTTCAACAAACGTTTTGACACTTAAGACGACGGCAAACAATTTTAATTATTTTATGTATTTTTTTATTTGCTAACATGTAAAACACTGGTTAGTAGGCAAGCATTAAAATTTCATGACACAGTTTAAACTGAACATCACGTCTTTCTAAACGAGTAGGTAGTGTTAATTATCACTACATAGTATAAAACAAAGTCGCTTCCTGCTGTCTGTTCCTATGTATGCTTACCTTAGATCTTTAAAACTACGCAGCGGATTTTGATGCATTTCTTTTAATAGATAGAGTGATTCAAGAGGAAGGTTTATATGTATAATAATACATGATGCGCGGTCGAAGCCGCGGGCAAAAGCTAGTTTGGAATATATATACAGGGTATTAGGTTAAACGAGGGACATACTTTAACGGAGTGTAGTACTCATGAAAATGAACAACTTTTACTATGGGACCAAACCTGAAATCGCGAAAAAATAAATCACCTGCCCCATACATTCATGTTCGCATAACTCGTCAAAATGTAGGGAGCAGCTGATTTTTTTTTCGCGATTTCAGGTTTGGTCCCATAGTAAAAGTTGTTCATTTTCATGAGTACTAGGGTCGATCTCCAAAACGGGCGTATTCGTGTGATCGCTCTGGTGCTTTTCAGATATTGATATTTAATGGTAATTATGTATCTCATTAAAAATAATGATGTTCAAATAGTACATTTTTACTATTGGCCTTCAATTTACATAAACAGTTATGGAAATATTTAAGTTCAAAAAATTTCGCGACCAGAGCAATCATAATTGGTGACAGAGCGATCATAAATGGTGAAATCAGTGAAACAAAAAAAATAATATTGATAAAATATTATTTATTTAGCCGTTTTCAGTCATATTCAGTTTACTTGTAACAAGATTATATGTAAGAGAAATGTATTATTTTAGAAAGAGGTCACACACAGGTACATTTTCAATTAATGCTATCTCTGTACGATAGCTAGAAGTTACGCCCGCCCAAAACATAACGGAAATTCCACCATAAGGGTTGATTTCTTCAAAACACACGTCGACATAGCGTTCCCCTGGTCTTCGTAATACTCGCCGACGTCGGTCTTAACCATTCAGACAAATTCGAGCCTCATCGGAAAAGAGTACGCTACACCAGTTACCTAGTGTCCAAGATAGACAATTTCTAGTGAACCTCAGTCGAGCAATCCGGTGCTCACGGAGTAACTTGGGGGCCCGTGGTGGTTGTCGACTGCGTATATCAAGCGCTAAAAACCTCCTCCTCACTATCCATAGCCTAAATCGTGCTCCTCGTACCTCTTCAAGTTTCTTTTGAGGTCTATGTAACTGAATTTGCGGTTCCTCAGCGCCTGAGTCACTAAAAAGCGGTCGTCTCGTGGTTGTGTGCAACGTTTCCTCCCAGAACCTTGCCTTCTTTGAACGGAACTCTCTTCTCTTGGTATCGAGTCCAGGTTCTTTGGAGCTATTTAAGCTTTGTGGACTACCGGGACAGATGCTGGAAGAAGCACTGCCAGTGCATGTTAGTTCGTTCGTTCGTTCAGTATCTTGCGATAGCCGCTGCTATCTACTTATTCTTCTTAGTCTACAAACCGGTGACGCGGGTGAATCAAAATAAGACAAATTTTCGTATTCTTTAAAGGTCTCTGGAAGACAGGAACTTGTCTGAGAATGATCTTTTACACGATTAATAATGTTAAACTCATTTTCAACATCTTGTGTTACAGTTTGCAGTATCTCTCTATGTTTTGTTACATTATTGGTGCTTAAGGTTGGAGATGATTGAGGAAAATTTGAAAGAGGATCGCGGTTCTCAGATATATAGATAGGTTCTTCATTTATTGGGAGCTCATCAGTTCATTTATCATCAGTTTCTTTAAGAAAAAAGTGGATAAGTTACCAGCAACAATATCGTCGAGAACTTTGCCTACTTTTCTTCCTACGAACCTTTTGCTGGCTTGGAGTTAAATCACTCATTGGTAGTAGTACTATGCCCCGAACTTTTTTCCTTTGGTAACTCTCTCTTAACTTTACAAGCCTGCATTGTGCGTATAGATCTGGGTCATTTTTTAACTTGGCCATTCTACGACGCTCAGCCAATTTCTTCCTAAGACGTTTTTCTTCAATAGATAATTTATTTCGAGGCATGATTTCAATCTGCAACAATAGTTTCCATTAAATTTTAGAGAAGAAAGGGTTACAGTTGTGGTTAGCTAAATGCCAATATAATAATATCATCAAGGTAAAATACGTCAAAATCTGTATATGGGTTTAGGTTACCCAAAGAAACCCAGGAAAAGTTATAAATTAAAGGTTATATGCATAGTTCATTGTTTGTCATTGTTACAGTCCGGTACTACTACTTAAAATAGATTTATAACGTACAATTAATGCAAAATATCATCGCTCTGGTCTTTTTGGACAGAGCAATCACAGCCATAGCGATCAGAAAAAGTCACAAAATCATAAATATAGCCGAATTTAAAAGCAGTAGAAAGTTGTGATTACGTCTCATAAAAAACATCATAACGATCACTTAATTCACATAACAAATACATTCACAAGCTTACTATTTAATTTAAATAACGTGCCATAGCAATCATAAAATTCGAGAACCAAATCCAGAGCAATCATAAACTTACCTTCGTAATGTTGGAGAGCGGGAACGTGGCACACAGGTATCCTCTTCGGCGGTTAGACCACTGCTGGCGTTACCCCGCGGTATCGGAATAGAGTGTCTATAACGCGTAACTAGGGATGAGCGCGATGTTTTAACTCAGCGCAGAGCGATGAGATAAAATACCCGGTCACGATTTTAAATTCAAATTGTGGCAAAAGTATTGTAAATATAACTAAAAATATTTTATTACTGTGAAGATTAACTATTTGTTATGTAATCTAAATAAGTTGTTTCATATGAACCTTCTCATTAAAAAGTTAAGGAATGTTTTTTTCATTCAATCGGGAGTTGGGTCAACCCAGAGCGATCAGGATTTTAAGGTTTAAGATTTTTTTTTAAATATTTAAAATAAACTTATTCATAATATTAGCCTTTTACCACGTAGATTAGACACCGAACTGTATATAAAAAAATATTTTGAAAACGTTTTTCGATTTTAAAATGGGTTTATCCAGCCCGACACGAAAAAAAATGCCTCTGGAGATCGACCCACTACACTCCGTTAAAGTATGTCCCTCGTTTAACCTAAAACCCTGTATATTTATATGTTTTATTAGACTATTTTCTGTGAATGTTTTAGATTATGTTTATATTGATAACTGCAATTAATTAGTAAAATTATGTCTAATGCGGCTAAAAAACTGAGAATCACGTAAAAACTATCAAGCGTATTTTTATGAAACCTTCACCATTTTATTGATAATTCATTTATTTATCTTTTAGTAACGTGTTTTATGTATCATAAATTAATAATGCGTCTAATTTGGGACAGCGCTCCTTGATGGGCGAGTCCTATTAATGGCTAGACTAGACGTACGACACGTTGCGTGAGCTCAGCACAGAACACGCAAGTTATGCACTCAAGGCCATTGGCATATATCTTCATCTTAATATCGTGTCCTGCGTGTCCTGTCGTTTCCACGTTACGGAACTGATGTCACAGAATTCAGCTACGTGTTGGGCGCCATTAGTAGCATAATGGCGCCCAACACATAGCCGAATTCTGGGCCGAGTACATTTAGATTACCATCAACACGCTAAGAAGATTAGTAAAGAAGACTAAAAAGAAATCACAACTCTCTTTGATCTGGCCAGGTGCACTCGGCATTTTAGGTATGAAGCTACAAGTACGCGGCGGGCTCGACTTGTCGACACAATGCGGTGTGGGCTTAGTTCGATACTCACTCACGCGCCGCGTCATAAAAGAAGACTTTAACGAGTCGGAAGGTATAAGAGTTACGTGATAGAAAGAGAGGCAACTTCTAGGTGAATATAACTGTAGATAATTAACCTGAATTGCACTTTATTGTGTCAAGAGTCACTATTTATTTAAATGATTTTGCGGAGTGAATCTTCTGTACTGTGTACTATTTGCGGTGAACCACTTTTGAACCTTATTACCCTAGTAATAAGGTTCAAAAGTGGTTTACCGCAAATGTCCGCGATGGTACCTACTGTCTGAACTCTCATAATACGTTCAGTTGATTTACAATTAACGTGGTCACGGTACGTAGGTACGGGTAGGTACCTTTATCGGTGCCCTAGTGGAATTATTTAAATATGCATGAATTACTTAATGGAATGATGAAACTGTAAAACATGTTTTTGTGGTGCTGAATGAATATTGTGAGAATTATGAGTAGGTATCATGCAGGCTATGTGCATGCCTCTATCGGAATTCGTAAGATATTTTTCTTGTAGACTTTATACTAAGTACCTCAAATGGCTTAAGCATGATCCTCAGTTATGTCGAAAATACTGCAGCAGTAAATTTAAATAAATTTAAGGTAAAGTTGAGGATAAATGTTATGAGGTTTAGCGTTGATTTTTTTGACCTCACCTGACCTACCTCATCTGAAAAAAAAAGAGAAATATGAAATTTCAAAATGTTCCATATCTCCAGACTTATGATTTTTTCTCAATGGTAAGCACTACTTATATATATTTTTATGTATTTCCTAAATTACCTCTACAGTCAATCAATTCCTGTCAACGCATCATAAATCAATTAATACTATAATTGCTTGAAACGAACTATAAACAAACACTACATTATTGATAAAACACTTTTTACAAACACTCATTATCAAACAATAGGAAACTTCTTACAGCGCCATCTAGCGTCGAATAGAAACAATAACCGCCAGGAAAAAATGCTATTATATTGTGACAAGATTTTCTCTCTTCATTACTATAAAATGAATGATCTTCAACGTTTCTGACCCTGATAGACAGTTTCTATTAAACAAAGTGACGTTTAATAGTTAAACGGTAGTAAAAACGTCAGTCAGTTAACACGCAAACCGCTGTTTAGTGCACTATTGTTATGATATTTAAGTAGTTAATTTTGCTATCGCTTTTAAGATTAAGTCATGGTATTGTGACACTTTCTTTTACAAATTATCTTAAAACTATGTAAATCTAAACGAAGTAATTGGATAGCGATGAAGATGTTTGTTTATTGTTTTGGAAACACGTGATTTTTGAAGTGAAAACTTATTACCTACATGCGCGTTGAGCGATTTTTGCGTCTTCGCGTCACCGCGTCACCTCGACACCGCGACATGCTATGTATAATTTCTTCTGTCGGAAGTGATGATGACTGCCTATTTTCCTACGTCCTACGTAATTGCCGCGATTTTCGCACCACACATGCCATCAAAATTATTTAATGCACTTGTACGTAATAAATCAGAATCCAGCTCCTGCGTGTGGAATCCACACGAACGTACCTACGCGTTTTTACTGGAAAAGGTACAAAAAGCGTTTCTTTAGGTTTTTATTTATGCGGAAGCACGGTTATTATCCTTACCTCTATCCGAATAAATTTCTATTGGGATGCCTCGGATATAATTCATTAGAGGTAAGGCGAGCACGAGATCAGCTCACCGTACTGGCTCGCTTCTTCGTCCCAGACTATTACTGCCGCGGCAGTGAGCACAGGCCGTTTGCTGTGCCCCCATGTCGCACCGTTGCGCGTGCTAAGTCCCCACTTCCCCAGTACCTCGCACTCTGGCCGCCCTTAATGATCTCTTGGATTCTAATCCAACAAACGATCTGTTTGCGGATGAATGGACGAAGATATTACTGTCATGTCAGTAGTACTGTGTGAGGGATTTATGAAAGTAACTATTGCTCATTTTTATCTATGTCTATAAAAATCAATGCCACTTTTCGTTGTAATTTTATAACTCAAGAACGGCTGGGCCGATTTAGCTGATTTTGGTTTTGATTTGAAATGTTTGACGTAGTCTAGGGAAGGTTTAAACGATGAGAAAAATTGGAAAAGCTGCCGGGAAAATTGGAAAATTATGGAAAACTGAAAGTGGATTTAAATGGGAATATTGAAATTGGGACAGGGCAACGTCTGTCGGGTCAGCTAGTTGTTTTATAATTTTACATTTTCTTTTCTATATGTATGTGTGCCTTTATTATTGTAATTGGTTTTTAACCGTGTTAATCCTCGCCGTACACAATCACAGGACGCTCTTTAAGGCACACTATCACAGAACGGACTTAGGAAATTGTTACAGAGCTTAAGTATGTCAAACCAAAAGCCCCCAAATTACTTTGACTTTTGACTTTGAAAAGTGGCATAACATGTTTCACGACAAAACATAACCTGTTACCCGAACCCACCTCAACCACTTTTACAACCGTAAAACACTATTACATATTTTATGCTGTTAGATCCTGAGATCTAACAGCATAAAATATGTAATAGTTACGGTTTTACGGCTCTCAACATTATTACGTATCAAAGTGTCAATATTCGGCGGCTTGAGCGAAAGTGTTCGTAAAGCGCTTGTCATGATCCGACAGAGTCACGTTCCGGTGAAACGCACGGGTTGTGGTCCAAGTTATAAGTAAGTGGAAGCAAAGTCAATAAATCATTTAAGTCAGTCTTTTTATCACTTAAGTAAGCATACTCTAAAATAAGCTAAAAGTGCACATAATCTTATTTTTATCCAAGATTGAGCGCTATTGCTAAGTTTGATGTCCATGTCAAGTTTTATAAAATAAATTACTAAAGTTTTATAAAATAAGTTTTAAAATATTAATTAAGATTAAAATATAAACGTTTTTAGTGACTTTTAAATCTGTTATTAGTCCTACAAATAATGCAAGTAAATTATGCAAAAAAAAAAGTTAAACTATCAATTCTAAGAGAATATTTAAGTATTGTAGTAAAATATTTTATGAAATAAATTCAGGAAGTAATGTCTACAAACATAAAACTATATTACTTTCAAACTACTTATGATGTTTTCATAATTTTTTTTGTATAATTATTATATCTGTGACTAGCTTTTGCTAGCGGCTCCGCCCGCGTGGATGTCGGAAAATAGGATCCCACGGGATCTTACTACCGGCAATTCCTTCCTTAATACTTGTCTACATTATAAAGGGAACCTCTGTGTAAAATTTCAGCTTTCTAGGTCCAAGGGCTGGCATCCCTGTGATTGGCAAACTATTAAACCCGCGGTGGTTTCTGTGGTATGTTTATTAAGTTGTAAATAATGTGTGTAAACTGTTATTTTGAAAAATAAACAATATAAAAAAAGTGATTATAAATAAATACCATGACCATAATATTTATGAAATAATTGCGTAATGCTTTCACAGTCAAAATGTTTTAAAAACATTTGGTATACTTACAATGAGCATTGATGGACTGTGGAAATTATTGCGGTTGTTAATAGTATGATACAATGACATCATTTGTATGTGCATTTGTACGTATTCCATAATATAAGCTTAAAGGTACACACACACACATATCAACTCAGTATTGTATCAACTCAGCCTATCGCAGTCCACCGCTGGACATAGGCCTCTCCCAGTCTGCGCCACAACACCCTGTCCTCCGCCTTCCGCATCCAGTCTGTCCCAGCCACTTTCTTCAGGTCGTCGGTCCATCTAGCTGGGGGGCGTCCCACACTACGCTTACCGATACGCGGTCTCCACTCCAGGACTCGTCTGCTCCACCGGCCATCGATCCTTCGACAAACATGGCCAGCCCACTGCCACTTCAGTTTGCTTATTCTGCTGCAGTATTGTATAGTATTCTCAATATAATTTAAATTTTGACATTTTAATTTTGTATTTTGACATTGTAATTAAAGATTAAATTTTGACATTTTAATTATAATTTAATTCAAATTGACATTGTAATCTCTTTCTTTGTTTTTTTTTGTATTTGTTTGTACTATGACTAATTTTGTACGCCACAAATGGCAAAACATGGAGCTACCTCCCTTTAATTATAAGACCTGTATAATTTTACTCATGTTTTACGAAATAAATATATCTTGTATCTTGTATCTTGAACTCGGAAAGGGATCATCACCGAATCCCCGCGGTACGTGAGCTTGCGCGATTAGTGTGCATTGCAGTAGAGAGTTTCAAACAAAGAATACTGCACGGTTCGAGTTGATACGGTGACGATCCCTTTCCGAATTGATATGGGTGCTATGACCTTTGGTCCCGGCTGTCATTCGTAGATCTTTGACAGTCGCTACGAGTCGTCAGAAACCCAAAAGTCTGACAGCCAGTCTTACCAAGGGCGAGGCAGTCGCTCCATGTAAAATACTGGTATTCAGCTGCATCCGGTTAGACTGGAAGCCGACCCTAACATAGTTCGGAAAAGGCTAGGTACATTTTTGTTTTAAAAGATGCCACCATCTTGAAAACTTATATTCCGCTAAACGCTTTTCACTTGCACCATTATATGAACACATAAATGACACTTCGATACGTAATTAGCGCTAGACGAAATAATTATAGCATACATATATTCACATGCACTCGTTACTGTGTTATAGGAGCAACTTTCGTTATGTATTACATAGCTTTTGGTTGCAAAATTTGTTGCAAATACGTAGATTTATCGTTAGTAGCAGCATAATTATTAGTTTGAAATATTTTTGAGAAATCTATCGTTACGAATATCTATATCAAATGTAGTAGGTACTCGCAACAGGCGTGCGTGTATGACCAGATGTAATGAACGTAAACGAGACAAAAGGAGTAGGGGGAAGAAAGCAGGTGGCGATCTATAGTATCTGCTTACCTCCATGGGAAGAAGAGAGTATGTTTGTATGTATTCTAATGTCGGGGAGATCAGTCAAACGAACAAGATACTTATATAATTCGATACGTCACGAGTATCTAATTAATTTGAAAACCTCCACTTAAGGAAGCTTTATTTCGTTCATTATTTTTGATCATAATGCATCTTGTACAACTTCCTCATTCTTAGAGTCTAGTAGAGTTCGATGATGGCTTCTAATTTTAGGATTTTGAATTTATTTTTTCATAGCATTAGTCATTTCCTTTTTTTAATAAATATTTAATGACTGAAATGAATTAAGTTTATTGCAAAAATATTTGTTAGTTATTATATTTTTTCTGTCTAATCGACACCTATATTATATAGGTAGGTACTCGTTGGTAGGTACTGACTGACCCATGTTTCAAAATTCGTGATTACGCAGGGTAATATATCTGCCTAGCCTTTTCTTAACTGTTTGTTTGTGGTCGGCTTCGAGTCTAACCGGATGCATCTGAACACCAGTTTTTTTTTATGAAGCGTCTGCCAATCTGACTTCTACATTAAAGTTACTGGGTAACTTTTGGTCTTCTTTCCATAACGACTGTCAAAGAAAGATCTACGAATAGCAGCCCGTGCTCAACTGCTTAACGTGCTTTCCGAGGCACAGAGGCGTCCCGATATGTAGTGGATGAGGAGCCACGGACCAGTTTCAGCAAGCGTAGCTTAAGCCCCACCTAAATGACATAAAGATTATGTAATTTTGCCCATTGTTTTTTGAACACAATATTATTTGTTTGGACCTCATAATGACTCCAATATAATTATGTATCCTACTTATATCAATACTCTGGTATTCCTATTTGACATTTCTGTTATTAAAAAGAGTATCATTTCAGGTATTAATTTACGTTTACGCTTCCTCTGATTTGATAGTTTGTCTGACTTCTACTTTTCTTTCATATAAGGATATAATAACTCCCGTAGATTATATTTATGACTTAACGATCTACGCGTCCGAAGTAGTCTTACGATATTATTTACTACCCACAGTTAATCATTAAAGAGAAAAGCGTAGCAGATAGAGTAATAGAGAGTGATTTTTCCAATCTACAAGAGAATACTGTGTTTATAGGTAGAAGTCCGCTATGTTTTTTTTTCGTGGGGAAGTCCTCATGGATAACCTCTGTGTAGGGAGAACGGAGGGTTATGTCGGACTCCTACCGACTAAAACCCCCACTGTTCCTTCTACTACCAGGCCCCGGAGGCCCCGGACATAGTGTACATTCGCCGTACCCCTGACTGGAGTTAGAGGTTCCCTGGAGGGAATGATGTAAGGATGGGCTATTTTAGAGTTTCTGACGTCTGACACTGGAGATTAACCGTGGGCAACCACTAACTAGACATCCATTGTCAACTGCCGTACTTATAAACTAAGTACTTGTAACTACTCCTACCTATTCGAGGATGTCGTGCTTTTCAGTTCGTAGAAAAAAAACTTGTCAGAAATAGTAAAAATTGTCGCGTCGGTCATATTATGTTTAACTGTAATTCCGTTTGTCTGAAAGAAATGGATTATAAATGCACATAAATTGTTCTAATTCATGAGAAATCATGAATTAGAACAATTTATGTGCATTTGCTAGAGAGTGGTGGTCCAGTGGTAATGACCGCGACTTACGAGTCGTAGGTTCGAACCCAGAGAGCTGCTTTACTTTGTGTAAATTATTTCGTCAACACTGGTCTCAAAACGGTGAAGGAAAACATCGTGAGGAAACCGACTTGTCCTAAAACCAAAAATTTTAACACATGTGTTATCCACCCCAACCCGCACTGGGCCCGCGTGGTGGATTACATCCCACTCCCTCCTCTCAGGGAGAGGAGGCCTAATACTATAATTCTACCCAATGCGAAGATTTTGTGGATCTTAGACAGTCGTAACGGGTGACCCGAAAGTCTGACACCCAGTTTTACGAAAGGGTATCGTACTGCCCAGTTACTAGGTTGTGCAGGTCAGATAGACAGTCGCTCTAAGTAAAATACTGGTACTTAGAAGTGATGATGAAAAGGCTAGGCAGATAATGATGTGAAGCTGACAATATTCTATAGGCTAACACATACATATACCAATCTATACACGACACCAGCACACATCGATCCACCAATAAGCCCGTCACACAATGGGCACTTTCCCTGTTTTCTCGTCGAAATCGCGCGCAAGCCTTAAGCTCACCAGTAAGATTGAAGCAATCGCGGTCGGCGCCCGCGCACTAAAAAACGTCGCGTTCGAATATCGAATTTCAAAAATAAACAGCTTTTATTGACGAAACTCGTAAATTGTTTCTATTATGAGTGTGTAATAGTGACATTGTGGAATGAGGTGATTGATTTTCTCTCGATTTTGTGTTTTGATCGAATTTTTTTGAGTTTTTTTTTTTGAGGTTTGTTTAGTTGATTGGGGTTTGTTAGAGTGAGATGACACTTAACCATGCAACCCCGCCTTACAGTCGGGTGACAAGCAAGTTGTTTGGGCGGAAGAACAAGAAGGGAAAACGTCTGAAGAGTAAAGCTGGAACGTATGCAGGCAGGGAACGGTAAATATTAGTGTTTTTGTTTTCTAAAAATATTTCATTAAATACTTAGCAATAAACAGTTTAGGGAAGAAACATTTTGTGTTGGGGTCGATGTCCGAGTAGCCACTAATTACCGAATAAATTTAAAAATGAAACAGAATTTGTAGGTATGAAATTATTCGACCAAGTAAGTTAGGTTAGGTTCCTACTAGGAACTTAGTCGTAACTTAAGTGTTGAAATTTCATGTAGCAAGAAAGATTCTTAATAGCGTGGACTATATTTTAATAGCTTGTCGTAGAGTATCGCATGTTACACCACTGGATCTTAAGGAAAAACTTTACATAATATGTATAGAAACGTATATCATATACAGGGTGTACAAACAGGTAAACAGGTAAACAGTGGCAACCTTTTAAGGGGTCATTGTACTCATCATTATGAACAAATTTTATTATGGGACAAAACTTGAAATCACGAAAAAAAATCAGCTGATCAATACATTTATGATCGCATAATTCGTCCAAATGTACTGAACAGCAGATTTTTTTTTCGCGCTCAGGTTTGGTCCCATAGTAAAAGTTGTTCATAATGATGGGTACAGTGAGCCCTTAAAATGTTGCCACTGTTTACATTAAAACACTGTTTACTGTTTGCCCTGTATATTATATAAACGTGAAATACCCTCATCCAATGACGACCGCGGGTTTACAGTAGTTCTTTGTGAACTTAGGGGGCTCTGTTGATATTCGAGCACAAAATTTAAATAAACCTATGGGGTATCCCGACACTCAACGGGTCGAGGCCCTATTTAATGTAACAAACAATGTGACATATGCTGAAAGAAATAAAAAAAATAATAACAAAATTGACATATTTTCACGACAGGTGCTTTTAACATTTTCGCGGGCGCTTGACGTCTATAGGCGTCATAACAATAAGACTTCTGATGGCCAATTCTCGTACCTAAAAACGTTCACAACCTCATGCCAACGTCAATCAAATGTCAAAAATGTAGGTAAACGCTATACAATTTTTGGCAGATTGAGACTAAGATGATATTGCGAACGCTGTTAAAAATACGAGAATTGCCCCTCTGTTGTGTTTCGTTTAGCGTCCGCGAACTGATTAATAAAGCAGAAACTTGTAAAATTATATTTTTTTCGGATTGTCGGATTTTGGCCTGTCGTTTGCCCTGCAGATTTGCAAAATTAATTATAGAAATCAGAGGAAAATGGCGTAGGTAAAGGGAAAATACTAAGCTTCTATTTGTTTTTCACAATCTGTGAATTGTATGTTTGGATGTTTGTTACTCAATCACGCAAAAACGGCTGCACGGATTTGGATGAAATTTGGTATACAGATAGTTTATAACCTGGATTAAGACATAGGATACTTTTCATACCGGTAGAAGGTTCCCGTGGGATGATTTCCAACACCCACGCGGGCGAAGCCGCGGACAACGGCTATTATAATCATAATTTGAGTTGAAAATATTATCTTCTGAATGTAAATTAATATTCTAAGATCCCAACGTTAATAAAACACAAACTTGATTGCTATCACATCATCTAAAATCCGATACCTGTAATAATAAAGTATATATATAAAGTATATATTATGTAAAATATTGGCCCCATAATCGAATTATAAATTGAAATCGTAGAAATTCTAGAAAATATTATGTAGAAATCTGGCAAAGTACGATTCATTTGAATTTCTACATTTAAACGAAATATATATTGATAAAACATTTAGTTTATTGGTATTGCATTAAGTATTTATGTACCTACTTGTAAATAACACCATTAAATGTTTGACTTTCCACACGACAGACCAATGGAAGATTATGTAAACTTATAGTATGATAATGTCACTTATCTTAACGATACTGATTGAGCAATTTATTTTTAAATACTAGAAAGCTTTAGGTAGTTAAATAAAGGTAAACAATCTTGATGTGTCTTTTATCTTTTTAGGGTTCCGTACCTCAAAAGGAAAAAACGGAACTCTTATAGGATCACTTGTTTGTCCGTCTGTATGTCTGTCTGTCTGTCTGTCAGTCTGTCAAGACCCTTTTTCTCAGGAACGCGTGGAGGTATCAAGTTGAAATTAATACCAAATACGTAGATCTATAGTCCCTTGGAGTCCTGAAAAAATCAACGCAATAAAAAAATACGGCCATTTATGAGTCATATTTTGATGCTCGCAAGTAAATCAAAACCTATAGGGTACTTCCCGTTGACCTAGAATCATGAAATTTGGTAAGAAGCAAGGTCATACAACACAAATAAAGGAAAAAGTCTGAAAATTGTTAATTTGTAATTCTATCACATAAAAAAAATGTTCAAGTCTGTCAGTCTGTCAAGTCCATTTTTCTCAGGGACGCGTGGAGATTCAAGTTAAAATTAATATTAAATACGTAAGTCTATTGTCCCTTAGAGTCCTAAAAAAATCAGGCGTCTAAGTCAACGCAATAAAAAAATACGGCCATTTTGCGACACATTTTGATACTCGCAACTATCGCAAGTAAATCAAAACCTATAGGGTACTTCCCGTTGACCTAGAATAATGAAATTTGGCAAGAAGCAAGGTCTCCCAGCACAAGTAAAGGAAAAAGTGTGAAAATTGTGAATTTGTAATTTTTTGACATAAAAAAAAAATATTGAGATCCAATGTTAAGTTTGTTTTTGGGATAAATTCTTTTCAACTACGGAACCCTTCATTGTGCGTGGTCAGACACGCACTTGGCCGGTTTTTTTATTTTAAAACCTCAGTTTAAAAATAAAATGGTAATAAAAACCAATGTAAATACAACAATAATAATTACTAAATCAATTGAACCATTAGTATAGTTGTTTATTTAATATGTGTTTGTGTAAAAAGTCACATCGAGATTGTTTACCATTATTTAACTACCTAAATCTTTCTAGTATAGGTATACACTTTAACTTCAATTTTAAATCTGATTATGTATTGATTGAGCAGTTTTGCCCAGTACGAGTTGTAGGTCGTAGGTTCGAACCTAGACTGGCGCTTTACTTTGTGTAAATTATTTCAGCACCACTGGAAGTAGTGCTTGCCAGGCGCTCCGTTCGCTTCGCTCGCTCGGCTCGCGCATGGTTGGCCACAGTTCTAAGCTAACCTATGCCATTTGGTCGGGATGCCCCTGGCTTAGTTACTGCAAACAAACTTGGCTCGCGCGTGGATGGTCACATTGCCAACCTAATCTGTAATTGAATATCATTCAGGCCGCTAGTTGAACGGCCGCCGTTTACCACTGCTTTCAAAACGCTGAAGGAAAACATCGTGAGGAAACCTGCATGTCCTAGAACCAAGAATTTACAGGACGTGACATCTACCTAGATGTCACGTCTTGTAAATTTTTGGTCAGTCGAGTTCATTAATAATTTGGGCCTTTCAGGCTTCAAAAATATATGAACGTCAAAAAAGTTCCTATTATTGTGACAGCTAGAAGCATCTTAAATTGTGGTCAAGATTTAGATTCATTAATATGTGACTGCACCTATCCTGTTCTTTCTCCTAATACTCGGCATATATTATTGAACCATTCACATGAGGACATATTTTTGATCTACAGGGTGTCCCGTAAATAATGGATCAAACGTAAGGGGTAGGTAGCTTACCTAATTTCCAACAACTAATTTGAATATTAAAAAAAAAACCGTTACAGTAACCAGGATATTAATTTTTTTTCGAATTTTACGATTTTGTCTTCCAGAATTAAGCTTTTTTAATGCTGTCGCTGCAAATGATGACATTTTTAGGTATGATTTTTATTTAACATTTCTGAATAGCTTACTAATGTTATAAGATACCATTTTTTTGAATACCGTTTTATTTGCCTTAGAAAAAAAATCTTGAGTTGAAAAATTTTTTCTTTACGATGTTAGGACCAAAATTGAAAAAATTCTCCTGTAAAAAAAATGTATGACACCGAAAACCACCATTATTTTAAAAACTTGTACATTTAATAAGGTTTGCAAATTGGTATAAAACTTACGTCTAGTCTTTATCGTTACAAAGATATTGCTATGAATGTGATGAAGACAGAAAATAAATTAAATTGGTACTATTCCATTTTTTCATTTTCGTAATGGCTTATGCTTGAATGCTTGTAATCGAAGCAGGTAGTTAAGCGGCTAGCATATTCCGACCCGATGACGTCATCTGTCCGGAATTTGGGACCGCTACCTGTGGCGGAGTTGCACCTCAGTCAGCGTGAAGGGGATAGATAGCGCCGCTTTTGTATTTTTGGTAAATTGGTATGAAGTTGTACATTCTAGTCCTTGTCGTTACAAAGATAATTGCTATGAATCTGAGAGGTGCTCCAAATCAACGTTAATAAAAAAAATAAAAAAGTGTGTACATTTAAACTTTTTCTTTAAAATGTGTAACTGTAGCATTTCAGAGGCAATGTTCATTGAATTATTGAGGCGTATGAAAAGAATTAGGAGGCCGTACTAAAAAAAACAGTTAGTTCAAATAAATCGTTTTATTTGGTTTTTACAATAAATGTTCGAATTGCCTTCCCTCTACAAGAATGCAAAGTCTGCATCTCCTAATAAAGGAAGCTCTTATCCAACGGACAAAACGGCTTTGGTTTATTTCTGATGCAGCAGATTGGATGCGCTGTCGTAATTCTTCTTCCGACGTTATTGGATTCTTGTAGACCCTGTCTTTTAAACATCCCCAGTAAAAAAAATCTAGGGTATTTAAATCCGGAGATCGCGGAGGCCACAAAATTGGTCCTAATCGGCCGATCCATCTGTCCGGATAACTTTCATCAAGGTGCGCCCTTACTGCCGTCGCATAGTGAGCGGGGCACCCATCATTTTGCAACCACATTGCTTGCCGTACGTCTTCTGGAACGTTTTCTAATAACCTTGGCAACTCATTCCTTAAAAAATGGAGATAATATTCGGCGTTTAGAGTAGCTGGTAGTTCAAAGGGCCCTATTATTTGCCCATTGATTATTCCCGCCCATAAATTTATTTTAAATTGATGTTGGCTCCTGTCCTCTCGCATCAAATGTGGGTTTATCAGCTGCCAACTGTGCAAATTATGCAAATTTAAATATCCATCTCGGCGGCATGAAGACTCGTCACTCCATAAAATCTTGTTAAAAAACTGCGGGTCCGCCCAAATCATTCTAAGCATCCTTTGGCAAAATTCTATTCTTGGCTGGTAATCACGCGACGTCAGCGTTTGAACACGTTGCACGTGATATGGGTGCAATCGGCACCGTTGTAGCACTCGATGCACCGTCGATCTAGAAATTCCTACGCGTCGCGCTATGACGCGAACGGAGACTGACGGATCTTCCTCGATTTCTCGAAGAATGACTTCGTCATTAACTTGTCGCGGTCGTCCTTCACGGGTACCACCAACTCCGGTGCCAAGAATTCTTCCCTCAAGAAGCGCGTTATGCACTCTAATAAAGACGCGATAATCGGGATAACGAACCAGGTTCGGGTATCTTTCACGGTACAATCTTGCAGCCACCCTGGCATTACCTCTTGCTTCTCCGTAGATAAAATGCATTTCGGCGTACTGCCGTGGCGTGTACTCATAACGAGGCATTGGGCTGAATAAGGTTTCAGCGCTACTGCACACACGTACAAGCACACACAAACGAATGTTTTCGGAGTCCGTAGGATCGCCAAGTCGTTTGTCCAATACGCAAAGAGTTCCAAATCGATAGGCAAAGCAAAGTCCAAAAACACAGCACAAGTCAAATTTTACAGAAGAAAACACCGAGCCACTGACCGGGAGCGAAAGTTGTCTGACGTAGCAACTCGAAGAGAGACTAGTTACAACTAAACTAATAAAATCAAGCAACAATGAAGCCTGTACGAGTGAAGGGCGCAGGAAAGAACAAAAGAACCTGCGCAACTTCATACCGATTTAACCGATTTACCAAAAAGCGGCGCTATCTATCCCTTTCACACTGACTGAGGTGCAACTCCGCCACAGGTAGCGGTCCCAAATTCCGGACAGATGACGTCATCGGGTCGGAATTATGCTATCCGCTTAACTACCTGCTTCGATTACAAGCATTCAAGCATAAGCCATTACGAAAAGGAAAAATGGAATAGTACCAATTTAATTTATTTTCTGTCTTCTTCATCACATTCATAGCAATATCTTTGTAACGATAAGGACTAGACGTAAGTTTTATACCAATTTGCAAACCTTATTAAATGTACAAGTTTTTAAAATAATGGTGGTCTTCGGTGTCATACATTTTTTTTACAGGAGAATTTTTTCAATTTTGGTCCTAACATCGTAAAGAAAAAACTTTTCAACTCAAGATTTTTTTTCTAAGGCAAATAAAACGGTATTCAAAAAAATGGTATCTTATAACATTAGTAAGCTATTCAGAAATGTTAAATAAAAATCATACCTAAAAATGTCATCATTTGCAGCGACAGCATTAAAAAAGCTTAATTCTGGAAGACAAAATCGTAAAATTCGAAAAAAAATTAATATCCTGGTTACTGTAACGGTTTTTTTTTAAATATTCAAATTAGTTGTTGGAAATTAGGTAAGCTACCTACCCGTTACGTTTGATCCATTATTTACGGGACACCCTGTATAGGTTCTAAGAATTTAGAGGAGCTCGTGGCTAAGTAATTACAGCCGCACGGGTCGATCCATCAGGTTAAGCTACGCTTGCCGGGGTTGGTCAGTGGATGGGTGACCATCTTTACATACCGAGACTCCTCCGTGCCTCTGAAAGCACGTTAAGCCGTTGGTCCCGGCTGTCATTCGTGGATCTTTGACAGTCGTTACGGGTCGTCAGAAGCCCGAAAGTCTGACAACCAGTCTTACCAAGGGGTATCGTATTACCCAGTTACTGGGTTGTGGAGGTCAGACAGGCAGTCGCTCCATGTAAAATACTGGTATTCAGCTGCATCCGGTTAGACTGGAAGCCGACCCCAACGTAGTTGGGAAAAGGCTAGGCAGATTGAGGTTCTAAGAATTTATTGAGCTTTCCAACGCTCACAATATTTTGAATCCTTGACAGTGCCAATAAATTAATGAACTCGACTGTACCAACCAAGTTTTATCTACACTCATGCAACTGGCAGATAAAAAACCAAAGTTACCAAAAAGTAAACAAACACATTAACGGCCTTATTACAAAACGAGGTTTTTCTTCTGTCATGGTTTAAATCATCGAGCCAGTTTTTGTAATAAGAATCTAGCTGTGACAGAAATACAGTTCTACAAAACTGACAACTTAGTCGGGTACTAAGTTGTCAGTTTTGTAAAACTGTCATCATATTGTGTCGGAATAAAGTTCGAATTTCGAACCTGGGTTTGAAGATGAACCTTGTTTTGTAATAAGGCGGTAATGGTTTCGAAACCATAGTAACGTGGATTACGTTGTTATGGCTACGGAGCCATCATCGGTCATACGCCATAGCGCGGTCCCCATATGCAATGATAAAAATCGAATTGACAACTCCTTGGTCGATCCAAAGTGTACTAAAAAGTTAGTTTTTAGCAATATGTTGCTTTTTAATTTAATTTTACTTGTTCCTACCCTAGATGCTTAAAGTCTGTCATTGGTGCCGATTCTCTTGTCATGAATGCCTCTAAACTAGACTAAAAAAAATTTAGTTTACCTATTCCTGTCAAACGACGATTTCCTATTGAGAAATTGACTAAAGTGACACAACTATATTTTAGTTTGACAGCACTGTTTCTGTTCTTAATTTAATGAAAATGACAATTTTGCTATTCTGAATTTGACGTTTTTCACCTAAAATTTTAATTGTCAAATTAAATCATACTATTTTAATCGCGATTAAAAACGTGTGGAATAAATTAAGTTGTCATGAACTAAAAATAATGAAAATTTTGCCCCCCTTTATAAATGTAAACCCCATAAACCCCTAAAACTCTACATGTAAAAAATATATAGGTATATAACAAATAATAATAATAAAAAAAAATGAAAAATTATGAATGATGAAGATGATTGATGAATTGATGATGTTAGTAGAAAATTTGAAAAAAAAAGTGAAAAATTCTATATAAGGCACGTTGAGGCTGCCCTACCTGCGCGTCACCGGCTCTAAAAACCATTCTCGGGTTAGGGCAAACTAACACGATTGTCAAACTCGATTTTAGTTGTGTCAAAATTTTCTTAATAAATGTACCGAAGTACAAATTTTCACTTAAGTACATTTAATGAGAAAATCTAAAATTATATTTATAGTTCATAATCGTACCAACCTTTCACATCTGTCAACAATTCGACTATAAAACAGTGTTTTTATGTTAAAAAGTTTTTATCATTTCAAATCATAGCTGAGCCTACAAAACGGCCTAGAAAGGTCACACTCACATCTCACAACTTACATTAACATAACGTGTATAACATCCGTCACAGTCCATTCAACTCGACCCTAGGCGACCGTGTGACGTCAGACGCGGTTGCCTAGCAACGCTCTAAGCGAAAAGAGAAAATAAAAGTGAAACGTGAGACCGCGAGATCGATGTATTGCTGTAATAACAATCACTTGATCTAGAGGTACTTGTGTGTAAGGTACGAAGCGGTAGAAATTTCTAGAAAAATCACGCAAATACTTATTCGTTTTTTAAAAGGATTTTTCTATATGAGAATTATCATCATTTATCTCCTTTTTTTTTGAGGATGGGAAATCATCAAATAACTTCTCCCGCTCTGGGTGGAGTGGAAGGGCGTGTCAGACTTTTACTGACTAAAACCCACCCGTGTTCCTTCAGTTGCCTATGCCAGGGCCATGGTATCTTTTTTAAACTACCCGCGACCGCAGCGATCATTTATCTCCTCAGATGTCCGAGTAGGGCTAATTTTAGACCCAAAACCCCAGCGTGGGGAGGGTTGGGGGTTAGTTGCGAACCCCAACCCCATAGGTTCACAACTACTGATGACGATATTTTCCATAGTATGATGTTTTTTTACGTTTATATATATGTGATATAAGCTACGTATTATGTAAAGGTTTTTCCTTATGCACATATGGGGTGCTTTCGACACTTGAGGAGATGTAGCCTTTACCAAATAAGTTGGGGTCGGCTTTCAGTCTAACCGAATACATCTGAATACCAGTATGATAAATCGAGCGACTGTCTATCTGACATCGAAAATAGTTACTGGGTAACACGATACCCCTTGGCTAGACTGGTTGCCAGACTTTCGGCCTTCTAACTACCGGTAACGACTGTCAAAGATCTACATATGACAGCAGGGTCCAAAATGTGGATGTGCTTTCTGAGGCACGGAGGGGTCCCGGTATGTAACACAGGGTCACCCATTTACAGACCAACCTCAGCAAGCGTTGCTTAACTTTCGAGAAGAGTTCAATCCTTGCGGTGATTTTTGGAAGGGTCTGTAATGAGTAGCACTCAAGATCATAGCCACATATCAACACGGAAAGGGATCGTCACCGTATCGCCTTTCGCCTCCACCGTGTCCCGAGGCGAGGCCATCATTACGTTACGATTCCGATTAGAGATATTTAGATGGTAATAACTCGTATTGTACGCAATATTTCCTTATAATAAAAACTTACGGACCGAGTTTTTATTATATCTACAACATTTCCAAAAATTATGAAATAATAATAATAGGTACTATATATATATGTAATTATGTTTACGGGGGAAAATCGTTATCGCTTTTATATGAAAATTTACAGCTTCACAACACTTTTAAGAGTTTTTAGTCAGCAAAGCCGAAATAAACTAGGTAAAATATGTAGGTACCTATTGTGTCTGAATAACAAATTGGCGATTCAGTTCAATTAAGACAATCACTTTTTCCAACTCAATCCATAAAACGTTGGGTTTTTATTACTTCTACCTATCTAATTTAATAGTACATTATGATATAAGTGCGGTAAGTTGAAAATTACAGCCGAGGCGATATTGCTAGTCCGAGCCGTAGGCGAGGGCTACACGAAAGCAGAGGCTGTAATCTTTGCTTGTTTTCCATACGATGAATTTTTGATCCGCTTGTAAGTATCTATCGGTCGATTTTTCGGGCAAGAGGCTTAGAGTAGCCTTTTTCGCTGCCTCTGAGACTTCTGGCGGTGTCGAATGAAAAAATTCATCACATTACTTGACGACATTTTCAAGTAAAAACAATACAGCGAAAAGGAAAAGCGCGCGGAATAATTTTTACTTGTTCACAAATTAGCGATGCGCACGCATCAGCGCTTTTTTTTAAAGGCAAAGGCACAAAAACAGCCAACAACATTTATTAAAGTAAATTTATATTTTTTTGTTTTTTTTACAGATAAATGGTTGTAATTTATTGTCAAAATTAATTAAATCAAAGAATTAAATGTTTAACATTTAATTTTTTAATTTTATTTTATCCCAAAGTTAATTTTATTCATAAAATGTTGACCACTTTTCTGACATAAAAACTCTTTGCTTTGCTTTCTTTGCTTTTTTTTTTCTTAAGATTTAAAAAAGTACCGTTGGTTTTAGACGGAGTATCATGATAAACCGTACGTGTTACCTTATTAGAAAGAAACTCGTGCGTTTTACTTTACGATTACGCACAAGTACGTAATGACATACATTACGATATTGAAATTGGTGAAATAAGAGGCCCTTTACGAGCAAATGTGTTATAAAAGATGTTACATAACTAATTTGAGACAACATAGGTACCTAATCAATGCCTCATCACCACAAATCTAATAATTAGAGAACAAAACTCCAACGGCCTAAATGACCCGGAATACTTTAATTACAACAAAATTGTTTACAGCAGAATTCAGAACAATAACCTTACCTATAATTATAATTTAACCTTACATAACGCAACGTAATCTAATAACAAATTAATGTTTACAAGTGATTATTACACAGTTTTGTAACAGTTGCCGAATCTGGTACAAGTATGGGATTATGTGAACAATGGAGGTGTGGAGATGGGTTCTTTAGATTTTGAACGTTGTTATGTATCTTGATAGTAAATATTTGTAAGTTTGTATCCGAAATGGAGATTATTAATAAGTGTCATTTCGGTTAGTTAGCTGATAGACAACCTTATGTTGGGAACCATTTCATGGCAGCTAGCGATAGGTTAGGTACACACACACATTATGACATGACATGAGTACATGACATGACATTACGTCACGCATTTTTACTGGAAGGGTTGCACCCATAGTACACCCACACTTCGCCAGTTATAAGCACAAATCCAGATTCCGAGCTGACACTGAGAAATTCCTGATGGAAAACCTAAAATAATAATTTGCCATGCTTATGCTCAGCAGTAGCGCATTACGGTGTTTTACTCTATATGAGAAAAAATCTAAAAATACATTATTTAGATAGCTTCGGTAAAAACCAGTCGGAAAATGTTAGATTTAGTTCATAAAATAATAATAATATGAATTTTAAAATTCAATTCAAAGTTTTCAGGTTTTTTTAATCTGTTTTCTAACGCCATGAAAGTAGCCGCTATGTTATTACGTCATTACGGCTGTTTATATTAAAAAGTGTCAATGTCAACTGTCAACTGATCAGCGTATTTATAGTGTTTGTTTACTCAGCGAACTGACGTCATGACCACAGAGCAATATGGCGTCCACTGCGTCCAGCGTTTTCGCGCGAAATTTGAAAATGTAAAATGAATTTTGATGGCACTTATCGATTGAATACAAATTTTGTGTTTTTTTAGTGGTTTATTAGCTGTATAGTATATAATTGAGACACTTTTCAAAAATGGATGTAATACCCTGTATACGGATTTTATGTCTGTAGTTCCAGTGTGCTTTTGTTGGGGACTTTTTGGTCAAGAGCACGCAGTTTAGCATCATCTGCCTATAGCCTTTTCCCAACTTTGTTGGGGTCGGCTTCCAGTCTAACTGGATGCAGCTGAATACCAGTATGACATAGAGCGACTGCCTGTCTGGCCTTAACAATCCAGTTACTGGGTAATACGATACCCCTTGGTAAGACTTGTCAGACTTTCGGGCTTCTGACGACCGCAGGAGCTGATCCCACCATCGCCATTTTGCTACCGGACTACCAGACGTACTGCAGGGTACCATTCGCACCTGGCTGATATCCCTACCAGTCGTACTCAGCGCTATTCCTCCACGTTATTATACGCAAAACCAAAATGTGGAACTCTCTGACAGCCTCTGTGTTCCAATCCACATAAAAACCCATCTGCTTTCAAAGCAAGAGTGAGCAGGCATCTTCTGGGCACGCTCGTTCCATCATAGACATTATCCGTCGCTTTCCATCAGGCGGGATCGGGGTCAAGAGTAGGCTCAGTCACCAATAAAATAGAAAACAATAACACTGTACCTGACCTGCGTATGGAAGCCAGGACTTCCCGCTCAACAGTTACGCTTACGACCACTAGACTAACACGCCTACAGCGCGCTTCTACAGAGTCGTGATGTTTTAAGCCCAGTGCGAGGAGGACATTCTAGTGTCTGATCGCATCGGAGTTACTACGTCGTGGAACTGTACTCGATTCCTTGTGCTTAGTGATTGTGTTAATTTTAATTTAGAGTGATTATGTTAGATTGTGATTTTAATAAACACCGTGTATAGTACCCAGTGTGTTTTCATTGCACGAAACCCAGCTTCCGCCCACATGGTGTCTGAATCTGACTGAGTAAATCCTGACGATCCGACATACATATTGCATCATTGTCTTAGTCTCGTGGCTAAGTAATAACAGCCGCACGGGTCGATCCATCAGGTTAAGCTACGCTTGCCGGGGTTGGTCAGTGGATGGGTGACCATCTCTACATACCGAGACACCTCCGTGCCTCGGAAAGCACGCTAAGCCGTTGGTCCCGGCTGTCATTCGTGGATCTTTGACAGTCGTTACGGGTCGTCAGAAGCCCGAAAGTCTGACAACCAGTCTTCCCAAGGGGTATCGTATTACCCAGTTACTGGGTTGTGGAGGTCAGATAGGCAGTCGCTCCATGTAAAATACTGGTATTCAGCTGCATCCGGTTAGACTGGAAGCCGACTCCAACATAGTTGGGAAAAGGCTAGGCAGATTGATTTGTCTATTAGCCAATACTCCAATATGTACCCAATAAAGATCCTAATCACGATCTAACAGTGACCATTAAACAACAGGTGCAATCCAACGGTCAGCAAATGTAACATTAGATTCTAATCTAAAATCTGTACTATTAGTAAATATTGCCGGCGGCCTTGCAGATGCAATCGACTCGTGTGAACAGCGTGGGATAAAGTGAAAGATCTGTTATTTGAATACCTTTGCGTTCTGTGTTTTCAATTTCTATTGGAATGTTATAGTATTGGGTTGGTTTGATGCTGGAGATTGCTCGACAACAGAAGATCAAATATCTTCTTCGACGTGTCGATGGCACGACGTTGTGGCATCGTCCACACCATGCTGCAGCTATTTAATTATGGTTCCGTAGTCAACAGGGAACCCTAAGCCGACGTTCGCACGGACGTAAAAAAATCGCGGCGGGATTTTATCGCGCATTGGATTCTCAACTCTCGGTGTGCTTCGAGAATCCAACCTAACAAAAACAGAGTGCATCCCAGCGCGACGAAAAACACACTGTTGGATTTTCAACTCCTGGCGCTAAGCAGAACGTTGAAAATGCAGTACGCGAAAAAAAATCGCCGCGATTTTTTTTACGCCCGTGCGTACGTCGGCTTATAGTTTCACTATGTCCGTCCGTCTGTCCGTCCGCAGCTTAGCTCAGAGACTCTTAGTACTAGAAAGCTATAATTTGTCATGGATATACGTATATTCATCACGCCGATAAAGTGGTAAAATAAAATCATGAAAAAAAAATTTTTAAGGGCACCTTCCTGACCAATGCCTTATAGGTTTAGTGTCTAATAGAGCATTCTAGATCTTTACATGTGAAGTTGCGGCCATCCAGTGTGTTGTGTTTATATACTTGTAATGGAGCTACATACCTAGGTGTATGTGTGAATGAAAACGAGTGTTTATTATGTACTGAACCTTTGACGATTTGTCAATATCTCATAGCTAACTTGCAATCCTTGTGACATTTAAAATGTGCAAGATGCACTATGATCTTTGATCCCGAACTTTACGTGGAGATTGGACGCTATACCATTGTACTGTTAAGTGCATGCTCATTAAGCGGGTTGCGCTAAGAGCACACATAAAATACAACTTACTCTCTAAGTTAGAATTGCCCTTAAATGTCATGATTTTATGAAATAGCAACCGGGCAATTTGACCTTATAGAGTTGTATTGATGAGTTCATTATACTTCGGTAAATACATTTATGTTACGGCGCATATAATTTTTATTTTCATAGAATCTGATAGTGAACTGCAAATTCTAAAAAAACGTAAGTCCGCGTAATTCAAATATGTAAAAATATTTCAATTACGCGGACTACCATGGCGCTTTCGCCTTAAGGGGAGTTTAGTCTGGGCACGCCACAATTGCGGCGATAAGTCCCCTCTTTGAGGAGTGGTTAGAGAGGCGCCACGGCGTCCTCACCTTCCGCCTGACGCAGGTCCTCACCGGACACGGTTGTTTCGGGAGGTTCCTGTTTCGCATAAGGCGGGAGGAAACGCCCGGGTGTTACCATTGTGTGGATCGCCCGGAGGACACGGTGGAGCATACAGTGGAGGTCTGCCCGGCTTGGGCAGAGCACCGCCGTGTTCTCACGGAGGCGATCGGCGGCGGCGATCTCTCGCGTCCGAGCCTGGTCCAGGCCATGGTGCGGAGCGAGCGTGCATGGGAGGCCGTCACCTCCTTCTGCGAAGCAGTGATGCTCGCGAAGGAGGAGGCGGAACGCGTGAGGGAGAGGCAGCCTCACGCCCTCAGTCGCCGCAGGAGACGCCCTGGGCGGCGGGAATCGCATGGCGATTTCCGGCCACCGTAGGCGCGGGCCTGCGGGCGGTGAGCAGCGGGTAGCTCGCCGTCCGGTAAGGACCAGGCCCGAGTCGACGGCGCGTTGTGTTCCACGCGCGCCTCAAAGAGATGTCAGCAAGTGACGGGGTCCAATAGGGCCGACGCCGCTGGGGTCGCGGGTTGTCTGAAGGGGTTACCGCGGCCCTGGCATAGGCAACTGAAGGAACACGGGTGGGTTTTAGTCAGTAAAAGTCTGACACGCCCTTCCGCTCCACCCAGAGCGGGAGAAGTTATTTGATGATTTCTCAACCTCAAAAAAAAAAAAAAAAAAAGGGGAGTTTAGTCATGTAATTATAGGTTTTGAAAGCTTTTAAATGAGCCTACAGAAAATTCCAGAAAAGATATATATGAACCTTTGATATGTATAGGTACCTACTTCAATCTGAACATTTGAAAATATTAAGCATCATTACAACCATGCAAAAATAAAATGAAATGAGATTGTTTTCAACTTTAAATTCGCTACTGCTTCTAAACTTCTAGTGATATTTTCACGGCTTAGAAACGATAATATTGGTAAATCACTTCATCTTACAACTGTGCATTTTTATTTTAAAATAATAATATTTTTTTACAAAACCCAACTTTAACAGCGGGTCCGTGCAACGATGGGTCGACGACTATACCTACTCATCTTAAGGAAATTGAACGAGATATGGCCTACAACGACATATAAGGCATTTACTAAATTGTATCTTGCAACTATGTAAGTGCGAATATTAATTCATTTTGTTAAGGAAATTGGGTGATTATTATTTCCTTCGGTTTTCCAGAAGTCTACTATGTATCGAACACTGGACTTTGTATCGTAACCACTTTCTCTAATTATGATTTAACTATCAATAATCTATACTAACTCGTATTATAAAATAAAGTCGCTTTTCGTTTCAGTCTGTGTGATCGCGTTGTTCTTCTGAACTACGCAACAGATTTTGTGTGTGTTTTCAATATCATTCAGAGAATTTATTCCGGAAGGTTTATATGCTTATTACATTGCTATTTAGTTTATAAATTAGTAATAGTTAAATTAAACGTACCTAAAGATTTTAGATACATTAATAAATCTATTTCTAAATAATACCATCTACCTAACTTTAAAAATAAATTAAAAACATCATTGAAAAACATTAAAAATAAATTAAAAGAGTAGCCTACCTAAGTTTCCAATGTAAAAATACTCCGTATAGCCAAAATAATAATTATCTTAAAAAAATTATTAGTTTTTTTTAAAGATATTATTTTGGCTCTCAAATTAAAACTCCTATCAAATTCATTCAATATTGTTTTGAATCAATATGAGCGCATGTGTTTAAATCTAGTCTAGTGATATTGATTTCGTTCGCCAGTGGAACCTAGATATTTTTGTGATTTCGAAAGTCTTATTTGGAATATGGAGGTCAGTCTGGGTCTTAACTTTTTAGTTTTTATTAAAGCATCTGTATTTAGTCAAGATGTTTTATCCGAAGTTGGCGTGAGAAATGTTGTTTTAGAATTTTTAAAGGTGTATTTTTAAAGGTGTTTTTTTTTGGAATGTGATCTAGGTTTTGTGATGTGATTGGTGTTTAGGTGTGTTTACTTATTGTGTTTTAAAACGGAAAAATAGCAGGAAATTGGCACAAAGCCTGGGATAAAGTGTTACCCATAATATTTGCAAAATAAATGTCTATTCTATTCTATTCTAAAGTGATATCTTACAGTTTTTTGTTTCTGGGTATTCATAATTTAAAGGTTTTGATATTGCTTGAAGTTAGTTACGAGTATCCAAGGAATTTAATCTTACTACTAATAAATGCGAAAGTTTAGATGAATGGATGGATGTTTGTTACTCAATCACGCCAGAACGGCTGAACGGATCTGGATGAAATTTGGCACAAAGATAGATTATAGTCTGGAATAGAACGTAGGCTACTTTTTATTCCAGAAAAAAGTACGGTTCCCGTGGGATCATTTCCGCTGGCAAAAGCTAGTCGTTTTATAATCAAAACATTCTGGTTTTAGGGTTGAAATACCTAGACCTATCCATAGTTTCATTGTTTTTAGTCATAGACTTATGTTCATGGGTAAATAATTAAATATTATGATTTTTAAATACATTAAATATTTAGTTCCTCAGGCAAGGAAAAATCGTTACGCAAAACATCAACTTGTATTTTTAATTTTTTTATTAGCCTACAATACATTGTGTCCCACGGCTGGGCAAAGGCGTCCCCTTTTTCCTTCCAACCCAGGGAGGGTTGGAAGGAAAAAGGGGACGTGTCTTGTGCGATCTCTGGCCATGTTGGCGCTGCAAACTTTATCAGATCGTCACACCACCTTCGCCTTAGCCTGCCTCGACGGCGGCAACTTACATTTATTTTTTTTTTAAAGTAGAGTTCAATATAATCGGGTCAGGTGCGTAGTACTGGTAACCGGTGTGCGTGTATGAGCAGATGTATGAACGTAAACGAGGCAAAAGAGGAGTATGTAAGGATCGTAGCTGGTGGCGTGCTGGAGTTTCTGAATACCCTCACGGGAATAAGGCCTAAATTTATGTATGTATGAAATATTGACGACACGGTTGGCGCAGTGGTTGAGCGATTGACTGCTGCTCAGCATGTCGCGGGTTCGATTCCCGCACGGAACAAATAATTGTACGACCTACAAGTATTTGTTTCGAGTCTGGGTGTTTTTCTATCTATAATATGTATGTATTTACAAAAAAAAATTGTATATAAGTAGTTTATCAGCCATCTCGTTACCATAACACAAGCATTAGGTTGCTTAGCTTGGGACTAGATGGCGTTGTGTGAAATGTCCAAAAAAAAAAAATATTTTAATAGGTACGTAATATCATCACAAAATACTCCAGAAATCTTAAAATCCCTTTAATTCCTCTACCACCAATTCAACACCTACTCTGTGAAATTATGATGTCAAAAGAAAAATAAAAATATTTTGCCGTCATTAAAAATATCTCTGATGCGGCTGACAGAGGAAAATTGAAAAAAAAAAAAACGTATTGCGCCGACGAGACAAGGAGCAGGAATATCTCACTCTTGATTCTGAAGATAAAATTAATATTAAAATAATTAACAAGAAAAAAACTACAATAATACTTGACAATGAAGCAAAATAAAAAATCCGTAGTATTTTCTGAGGCAAAAATAAGCTATCATTTCTCGAAATCTCTCGAACAGATTTTGATGCCCTTCTACTTGTTTGAACATTGTACCCTTTCATTTGGTAATATGATTCATCCTTGGCGACGCTGGGACTCACTCCCATATAATGTCTGCCCACTATCTTTGGAAGGCGCACGAGGGGCCGAAGCCAACTCCCTTAGACAATTTTAAATAATGAGAAGGTACCAGCCGACGATTATCCCTGTATGCACTATGCAAGTGCACCCAAGGACAACCTCCGGTTGGTGCAGGACTATTGCAGAACATGGAAACAAAATATATTGGGCTATGGGTTTGTGTGCCTATAGTGGATTGGGTACCTTGAACTATGGTAGAACTATGGCCCCTTCCTGTTATATAATATACACAGAAAAATGTCAGGGGTGACTTGCACACTCAATAATGGGACCCCAGAAATGGTCGCTAGCACATAGTGACGTAGCGACAAGGAGAAAATATGTCCAGAGGTGCTTGAGGAGTGGAGATTCTAGATTGGGCCTAAGAAAAATACTTTGACTAACCTAACCTAACCAAACATTTTCTTCCTCCACAGTGCCAACACGGCGATGGACAACGACGTGACGCCGGTCTACTTAGCAGCCCAGGAGGGTCACCTGGCTGTCCTCAAATACCTGGTGCTGGAAGCAGGGGGGCGGTTGGATGCGAGGGCACGGGATGGGATGCTACCCATACATGCGGCTGCGCAGACCGGCTGCTTGGATTGCGTTAAGTGGATGGTGAGTTGTTTTTTTTTTCATCTTTTAATTAAAAATATTGGTATGGTCTGCTCCAAAAGTATTTGATTAAAATGTAAAAATATAAATCAGAAAATGCATGGTAAATGGACGAAAAATATGTTTTTTGTCCTTTTCATTCATGAGCTTGCTTGCATTACCTTGTTTCTACCTCTTTTTTGTGAACGGCCAGTTTTAGGGTATTCCACACATGAAAAGTGTCTCAATTAGATTATATAGTGCTAATAAGCCACTAAAAAAAACAACATTTTTATTCAATCGATAAGTGCCATAAAAATGCATTTAAATTATACATTTTCAAATTTCGCGCGAAAACGCTGGACGCAGTTGACACCATATTATTGCTATGTGGTCATGACGTCAGTTGGCAGTGTAAACAAACACTTTACACGCTGATCAGTTGACAGTTGACATTGAGACTTTTTAATTTACATAGCCGTATGACGTAATAACATGGAGGAGCTTGTGGCTAAGTAATAACAGCCGCACGGGTCGATCCGTCAGGTTAAGCTACGCTTGCCGGGGTTGGTCAGTAGATGGGAGACCATTTTTGCATACCGAGACTCCTCTGTGCCTCGGAAAGTACGTTAAACCGTTGGTCTTGTCTGTCATTCGTGGATCTTGACAGTCGTTACGGGACGTCAGAAGCCTAAAAGTCTGACAACCAGTCTTACCAAAGGGTATCGTATTACCCAGTTACTGGGTTGTGGAGGTCAGATAGGCACCATGTAAAATACTGGTATTCAACTGCATTTGGTAAGACTGGAAGCCGACCCCAATATAGTTGGGAAAAGGCTAGGCAGATTGAACTAACTTAAGGAGTTGTTTTACTGGTTTTAATGATTATAATTCTGTAAAATGTAATCTAACATAAAATCGAACACTGACTGAAAAAACGTAAGATTTGAATTTCGCGGGCTTCTCTGGCGCTTCCCCACTAAGTAAAATTGCTTAGCAATAAGGCGTTGTGCAAATGGCTTGTTAGATAACTTTGGAAAGGAACTAAATATAGAATTATGTGAATGAAAGATTATAGATACAACCTACTTTGGTTTGCTACAAAGTTGATTTTTTATCAAAGATAAGATCTGAACTCCATCTTTGCTACAAAGCTCGGCGGTTAATTACAACATTAAACGAAGATTCTATAGCTTTGATGTGGACAACATCAAAGCTATAGAATCTTCGTTTAATGTGCTCTATGTATTGTCTTTGCAATAGATCGATCTGAGCTTTTTTTATCTTTATCTAAACTACGATTTCAATAAGCGATAGGAAAAAAATACTTTATAATATAAGATAAGATACGATAAGAAAAAGAAGATAAAATATAGATTTTTTTTTATTGCTAAAGCAAGGCTTTGAGTAATCTTAGATTGCCTAAAGTTGTGTCTACATAGTATAGGGGTATTAGCAAGTAATGTTAGTCTATAATGTCCCCACTGCTGGGAGATAGGCTTCCTCTCGGTGAGAGGGAGTGGTCTGTAATCCACCACGCGGGCCCAGTGCGGGTTGGCCTAGGCTAGGACGCGGTGATCTCCTTCTGTGAAACCGTCGTTTCGCAGAAGGAGGCTGCGGAAAGGGAGAGGGAGATTGAGACGACTCTCCCGACCCGCAGAAGGAGGGCCGGGCGTCGGCGGAGGGCGGACAACGCCCTCTTCCAGCCCCCGTAAACAGGTCCGGAGGGACGGCGGACTCGGGGACGTCCGCCGGCCCCCATCCAGCTGGACCCGAGGCGGCGGCGCGTAGTGTTCCGCGCGCGCCCCTATTGGAGACGTCGCGGGGGGAGTTCTACACTTCACTCCCCTCGCGGGCCTGAGGCGGCCCACGAAGGCGGGCTGGCACTAGCCGGGGATCGTGGAAGGCGCACAAGTTCCCATGATCCCCGGTCCAAGTGTGGGAAGGGAACACCGGGGTGGTTTTTAGTCAGTAAGAGTCTGACAGACCCCTCTGCTCACCCCCGGGCGGGGGCATCCATGAGGATTTTCCACCCCGGAACAAAAAAAAAAAAAAGGCTAGGACATGCCGGTTTCCTCTCAATGTTTTCTTTTACCGTTTTGAGAGCAGTGGTGATGAAATAATTTACACAAAGTAATGGGTCCGAACCTACGACCTACACTCGTAAGTCGCGGCCGTTACCACTGGGCCACCACTGCTCTTATTAATAGTATCTATTCATATTTAATTAATAGTATCTATTCATATTTAATTATATGTTTGCAGCACGTATAACAAGTGAAAATCATCCGTGAGTTGAATGACCTCACGGATACGAAACGTGAGGAAGTCACGCACTGTATTCATGCGATGATCTCTTGTTGGTAATTTTGTCTTCTTTCTGTTGGTTGTGATTATCATTCTTAATTCGTTGGTTGTGATCCATTTTAAATTATAAATATGTTGTGTATTTTCCTTGGAGGAGCTCGTGGCTAAGTAATAACAGCCGCACGGGTCGATCCGTCAGGTTAAGCTACGCTTGCCGGGGTTGGTCAGTGGATGGGTGACCATTTTCAAATACCGAGACTCCTCCGTGCCTCGGAAAGCACGTTAAGCCGTTGGTCCCGGCTGTCATTCGTGGATCTTTGACAGTCGTTACGGGTCGTCAGAAGCCCGAAAGAGCTGATCCTCGTTACAAAAAAGAGGAAGCTGACAACACTACAACTACCACGTTTCTTTGGTACTACCCTAAGCCTATCAACTGAAACCAAATATCTGGGCATTTTCTTGGACAAACAGCTGAACTGGGCGAAACATACTAACTACGTCACCACAAAGGCCAGTATATCCCTGTGGCAATGCAAGCGATTGCTTGGCAGGAACTGGGGGATTAGCCCTAGGGTTACCTACTGGCTTTACACCACAGTTATCAGACCAATCATAACATACGGCTCACTAGTCTGGTGGCCCAGGACAGACTTGAGCACAGCCCGAAGAGATCTTGAAAAACTGCAGCGGTTCGCATGTGTAGCAATCACTAGTTCCATGAGAACTGCGCCCACGGCCGCTTTACAGGCAATGCTTGGGCTGCCGCCACTACACCTTATTGTGCGAGAGGAGGCGGCCCTGGCTGCCTTTAGGCTTAATATTGCAGGGACCCTGAGCAAAGACTCTAGAATCAAGCACACACGCATAATGGAGGATGCGATTAAGCGACAACCATTGATGGCATCACCATGCGATAGATCACCCAAACAACACTTCTTTCAAAAACATTATGACATAATACTCACAGAAGAATGGTGTGACTACTCAGGCCCGAAAGAGTTGAGAGTATACACCGATGGATCAAAAACCGACTCCGGAACCGGAGCCGGTGTTTTCTCATGCGACCTAAATATAAACATATCCAGCCCGCTGGGAATGTTCAACACTGTCTACCAGGCAGAATGTGTGGGCATCATACAAGCGGCTTACGCCATAGAAGCCAGGAAAGTCACGGATACCCGAATACGTATACTCTCAGATAGCGCCTCCGTACTCCAATCCCTACAGAGAAAACATATTTCCTCGAGTTTAACACTAGAATGTCACATTGCACTAGAACGTATAACGGTATCAAACCGCAATACAGTGACACTACAATGGATAAAAGGACATAGCGAATCACTGGGCAACGACGCAGCTGACGAACTAGCTAGGAAAGCATCTAGCATGTCAGCTTGCGGACCCGAACCTATCGTACCGATCCCCTTCAACCAATTACGCAGGTGGCTACAGGAGGCCACTCATACACAAGCGGAGATGTGGTGGTCCTCGACACCGGGATGCAGGCAGGCCAAGGAGGCTATGCCATCTCTTGATGGTAGGTTAACCAGACGTTTGCTACGCCTGGACAGGAATGGCCTGCGCCTAGTGACGGGGACTATCACAGGGCACTGCTCATTAAATAAACATTTCCATACAATAGGAATAACGGACAGTCCCCTGTGCAGGGCTTGCCTGGAGGCTGAGGAAACCGTTAAGCACGTGCTCTTTGAATGCACAGGCGTCGCACAGATTAGGATAAAAACTCTTGGTACACCCGGATCCTTCACAGATGTTCTGAACAGATTGGGAGACTTGATTGACTTCTGGAGTGAGGTGGGCTGGTTGGAGTAGGCCCCGACGGCCGATATGGCCCACTCACAATGGTCCAAATAAGGGACTAAGTGCGGAAACCATACCCTCTAACATAGAACATAGAACATAGCCCGAAAGTCTGACAACCAGTCTTACCAAGGGTATCGTATTACCCCGCTACTGGGTTGTGGAGGTCAGATAGGCAGTCGCTCCATGTTAAATACTGGTATTCAGCTGCATCCGGTTAGACTGGAAGCCGACCCCAGCATAGTTGGGAAAAAGCTAGGCAGATTGATTGGTGTGTATTTTCCTTATCGTAAGTTTGTTTAAATACGAAGGTTTTTTTCGTCCTTAAATCTCTGTCAACTTATGGTCACTTCTTTTCTTAGCTAAGTATTCTTACCAACTGATACCGCAGTGGGTTTCGCGTTACCCAGTAACTGTGTTGTAGAGGTTAGGTAGGCAGTCGCTCTATGTAAAATACTGGTATTCAACTGCATTTAGTTAGACTGGAAGCCGACCCCAGAGTAGTTGGGAAAAGGCTATAATGATGATGATCAGCATCATTCTCCTGCCCTTATCCCAATCTATTTGGGGTCGGCGCAACATGTCCCTTTTTCCATATTTCTCTATTAGTCGTCATCTCGGTAGTCACCCCCTTTCTAGCCATGTCATCTTTCACGCAGTCCATCCATCGTTTCTTTGGTCTTCTCCTACTCGTATGGCCATCCTCATTTATACTCAAAACTTTACTCACATTTTCCTCACGATGAACCTCTCTCACGAAATCCGTTTTCCTTTTGTTTTTGGGGCTTCATTCTTGACACTCTTTTTTTTAATAATCTTCACATATTTTCTTCGTTTAGCTTCCTTTTTCAACTTTGGTGAGACGTTTCGATCGACGCGCGACGCAAGTTTTTTTTTTACAGAAGGTCAATTCTCATACCTAAAAACGTTCAAAGTCGCAATCACATGCCAGCGACAATCAAATGTCAAAAATGTAGGTAAACGTGTGGCGGCATCTACATCGCCATATACGAACTACGCATCACAATGACATGACGTCACGCAACCTGCATCGCGCAATCAGAGTTTACCGCGCGACTAGCATATGCATATACAACGTCCCGACATCAACCATCGGGCAGTTGTCCACCAGACACGACACCCGTCTGGTCGGAGGAGCCTGCCTTTTCTATGGAGGATGAGTGAACTTTACACCCTGTTCCTCATGACTTAATTTTTGACAGATTGAGACTGAGATGAGAATGAACATTGTTAAAAATACGGGAATTGCCGCTCTGATATCTTTCAATCATAATTTTTACCTAATTTTTTTTGTTGTTGCCTTATTGTCCTGTTCTTGCCTCTCGCCTGATGGAAAGCGATGAATGAGGTATATGATGGAACGAGTGTTTCCAGAAGATGTCTGTTCACTCTTGCTTTGAACCAACACTCACTCTTTGTTTACTCAAAATCAATCAATTTACTCATTCTTTCAAACTAGGCTGAGAATCAGCCTAGTTTGAAGACAGTCCCCCAAAACGCCATTCACCATTTCCTAGTGCTTTAGCTGGGAAGAAGTGGCGCAACATACTCCCCAGCAGCACACTTGATGTGACCCAACCATGAACGAATTAACCACTGGACCCGACATAAAATACAAATGTATAAAAACTCGTTCAACCACACATTACATTTGATAAAATTTTGTGATAAATAACAATAAATGTAATAAATAATGTAGTTGTGAATAGACAAGTGACAAGTGAAAAGAAATAGTGCTGCTTCCGCCGCCGCAATAGTTTTTACACCATTATACCGAACATTTAGTCATTTTTGGGAGATGTTTTGTTGACAAGTAAGTGGTTGAGACTGACGCAAAAACAAGCGACCAAGGCTAGAATTTCCTGGTTACTGACAAGACGGTAAAGGTACGTCCGCTTATATGTCGGGTCCAGTGGTTAATTTGTTCATGGACCCAACATACCGGTATGAGGTAGAATACCAGGTGAAGTTAGTTGTTTAAAATGGGCCATTGTGTAAAAGCCTACGTCAATACAATCGCCAATATAACGTAACGTATGTCAGTGATGCAGCACATTGCGTCTGCGTATGCGTTCACCGATCTGTCGCCGGAATTCCTAGTTCCTGATTGGCTGTGATGAATGGATCGGAAATTAAGTTTCTATAGATGTAATCGTTTTACTAGAATGTTTACTTCATGTTTTCTCTTAGAATCATTATAATTTTACGATGTGCGAGAAGGAGTGTTTACCCCGCTTCAAATGCAATGTTTTTAATGCTGAGGAGAAATTAGTTGCGCCACTTCTTCTTCCCAGATAAAGCACTGGAAACTAGAGAAGGGCGGTCGTTTCGGGAAGTGTCTTATATGTAATTTTGACGTTCCAAAAATGCTGATTCTCAGCGTAACTAATTTAAAAAAATACTTTTGTTTTCTTTGTCTGTTAAGTACCTATCTGTTGTTAATTTATTTTACTGTTCAACTATGCTTGAAATCGTCAATGGTCGACAAAACCTAGGATTTTAATGTTTTCCCTTGAGAAATCTTATTTTCGCACAGTTCATTAAAATAAATATAAAATAACTTTGATATTACAAACAGACACTTCCATTTTATTTATTTTTATAGCTATAGATGTGAGTTTACACTCACTAAACAGTAGAAACTAAAGTAATTATGTGAGGCAACGTTTTCAAAAGAAAATTATATACCTACACCGTTACCGCAACAATTTTCTCAGATAATTCTAGATAAGTAAGTAAATAAATTCCAGATAAACTGCATGTAATAACTAAGGCTATAAGCACTAAGACCACACATAAAATTATAAAGTCAGCACTTTACAGTTTCGCAGATGCATCGTAAGTTGTGCAAGCGTTTAGACAAGGCTGCTTTTCTAGTTACAAAGCGGTGGATAGAACTGGTTCTAAGAATAATATTCATGAAAGGTAAGAAGTCCTGCTCTTATGAAATAGCGTTATGAATGGCACTCAATCTGCCTAGCCTTTTTCCAACTATGTTGGGGTCGGCTTCTAGTCTAACCGGTTGCAGCTGAATAACAGTATTTTACATGGAGCGACTACCTATCTGACCTCCACAACCCAGTAACTATAGGTAATACGTTACGGATACCCCTTGGTAAGACTGGTTGTCAGATATAAGTTTTTAAACTGTCATGGTGGTTTAAACGAATAAGAAAATAAAACACCCACCCGCAATAACTTCAGTTTATCCGTGATCATGGTGCTTGCAACAGTGCTGAAATGTCGGGAACTCGAACATAACGGCCGGTCGATTCTGTAAAAATCTCACTGTGATAACTTAAGTGAAGTGAGTTTGTTTTTGCTAGGAATTGACACTATTGACAGCTCACTTCACCTAAGTTTTCACGGTGAGATGGTTACAGAATCGCACTGCTGTAAACATGGTAAATATCCCGTTTGTGTTAATAATAATGGCTGTCAGATTTTCGGTCTTCTGACGACCCGTAACGACTATCAAAGACTCGCGAATGACAGCTGGGACCAACGGCTTTCCGAGGCACGGAGGAGTCACGGTATGTAAAGATGGTCACCAAGATAGATATAAGAAAGAAGTTGTTTTTTATATTTCTATGGTCACCAACCCCGGCAAGCGTAGCTTAACCTGATAGATCGACCCATGCAGCTGTTATTACTTAGCCACGTGAGCTCCTCTTAGCCACGAGCTCCTCCCTGTGTACACTGGAACTGTAACGTGTAATTGAAATACGTACCTACCTAACTGAAAACATCTTAAAGGGTCATTATCGTGGCAAAAATATCAGCTACTCCATACGTTCGCCTAACTTGACAAAATGTAGGGAACAGCTACCCATACAACTTAATAAGTACTGAGCTAAAAACGGAAGGAGCCAAACAGACACAGAGCAGGCAGCAGGAGCTGAGGAGCAGGTGGCGTTCTGTGGTTTCTGCTTACCTCTATGAGATGATGGCGGAGTTTATGTATGTATTTTTAACTAGCTTCCACCCTCGGTTTCGCCCGCGTGGTATGTCAATAAAAGGTAGCCTATGTTCTTCCCCAGGGTTCAAAGTAACCCCATTCCAAATTTCATCAAAATCAGTTCAGCAGTTTAGCTGTGAAAGCGTTACTAACAAACATAAAAAAACAACAAATCTTTTCTCTTTACCTTCAAATATTTTTAATCTACATATAGTTAGTAAGTAGGTAGTAGTCATTTTATTGACGTTAAAATAATAATAATAATATCCTTGGACATTTCACACAACGCCATCTAGTCCCAAGCTAAGCAACCTAATGCTTGTGTTATGGTAACGAGATGGCTGATAAACTACTTATATACTTTTTTTTTTTTTAAATACATACATATTATAGATAGAAAAACACCCAGACTCGGAACAAATACTTGTAGGTCGTACAAATATTTGTTCCGTGCGGGAATCGAACCCGCGACATGCTGCGCAGCAGTCAATCACTCAACCACTGCGCCAACCGTGTCGTCAGATTACGTAATAAAAATTAAATTTCGCGGGCAACCTTACCGCATCCCTCTTAAAGTAGTACTTCTGCTAACATCATCTCATCATCATATCATCATCTTGTATTATCATCTTTTATGCTAGTATTTATACTTGTTAAAACCAGACTTTCATTTAGAGGTACTCTAGTCCGGTCGGCTTCACCATTCCGATAGAAAACCGCGAGATTGACGTAGCGATGTCCATTACTTGCTGAATAACTGGTAAAGTGCGCATTTAGTTAGCGAGATCAGTGTGGTATGAGTTTGTTTAAGTTAAATTCGTTGATATTACGCACACATGTTTTCTGGCGTGAACGAGCATTTTTCTTTTTAGGCAAGTTGGGCTGTGCTATGTTTTCTTTTCTAATAAACGAGATTATTCTATGCAATTATGTACGCAAAAAAACAGACATCGTGAAATAGGTCATTAGTGTTCATTTTCGTTATTTAAGTTTATGGAACCAACATGGATACACCCAGCGGTTTAGGCTATGCGTTGTCTGTCAGTGAACTAATGAATTCGAGATTACAATTATGTAGAAGATTATTTGTGGTCTTTGGGAGGAAGATAAGAGTTCAATACTGGACGTTTTCAATGATCATAATAGCTGGGATCCTCTGCTTTTAATAAGAAAGAATAATAGATTTCAATGTTATGCATAGACGTCTAGAGAGGAGGAGCTCATGGCTAAGTAATAGTAGCCGCATGGGTCGATCCATCGTGTTAATTTTATTTATTTATTTGGTAAAAACATGTACAACATTACAGATCGAGATCTAAGTTATTGTACAGTTAAATTTAAATAATAATAATAAAAACTTTTTTACAAAAAAAAAAAACCGACTTCCAAAAAAACACACTACAAAGTGAAAAATTACTTTAATTTCGGAAGTCGGTGTCTTTGGATCTGTATTTTAGTTTTTTGCCACCGACTTCCGAAATTAAAGTTATTTTTCACTTTGTAGTGTTTTTTTTGGAAGTCGGTTTTTTTTTTTGTAAAAAAGTTTTTATTTTTCACTTTTTAGTGGTTCAGTTTGTAATTTATCTAAGTTACAATAACCCAATGTCAACTGCTCATCACGTTTTACAAAATATTGCTTTTCCCGATGCAGGGACGTTAATTGTTGAGGAGTTCTCCTAGTAAGACCAGAAGAACTGGAGCTCATGGTGAAGTCACCATCACCATTATGCATTTTGACGAGCATAAACCATATTAAAGTAATCGAATCGCTACCTGTGATATACTTAGATATAATTGAGTATTTCCGATGGCCCTCTGTGGTCTTCATCATCAGTTCCAGTTCACCGAATGGTACTTTCCGAGAGCAAATGCACGAGTTACTATAAAAAATACCGAAATCGATATAGGTGTGCCCATAAAATTTGAGGGTTTCCCTCGATTTCCATGGGATCCCATCGTCAGATCCTGACTTGATGATCATGGGACCACTTGGGAAGTATACCCTTTCGAACAAAAAAAAAAAAATCCAAATCGGTCCAGCCATTTTCGAGTAATCGGGGAACATACATAAAAAAAAAAAGGTTCCGACGAATTGAGAACCTCCTCCTTTTGGAAGTCGGTTAAAAAAAACCGACATATTTACAATATAGAAGGAATAACAATAAGAAAGAATAGGTACACAAAGAAAAAAGAAAAACAAGTAAAACTAACGTATACCAACAAAATTGGCAACAAAAAAAAAAAACTCATCTTTCGTCCATCATCTCACAGAATCGCAAACGTTAAGCTACGCTTACTGGAGTTGGTCTGTAGATGGGGTGATCATCATTACATACCGAGACTCCTCCGTGCCCCGATGATCCCGGCAGTCATTCGTGGATCTTTGTCAGTCGTTACGGGTCGTCAGAAGCCCGAAAGTCTGACAACCAGTCTTACCAAAGGGTATCGTGTTACCCAGTAACTGTGTTGTGGAGGTCAGATAGGCAGTCGTTCCATATAAAATACTGGTACCTATTCAGCTGCATCCGGTTCGACTGGAAGCCGATCCCGACATAGTTGGGAAAAGGCTAGGCAGATTGATAGATTGCATAGAAATGTATATGTGTCGGAGATGCAGGCCATGTTGAACGTGGTTGAGCAGAATCACGAAAATATTCACTTTCCGTAGACACAGCAGCGTGGGATAGGAACAGCATTTCTCCAACGTGCTTACCCAACCTCCTGTGTCTACGAAAAGATGCTCGAAGATATCATCCCATGGCCGATGATATTTCGGATTTGAAATCCCTCTGCATCTTCGACATGTTTATGCTGTACTAAAGCATTTAACAGCAGATAAAACTCGAGGCACAGATATCTTAGGGTATCGATGTCGATCTAAATTGAGTCGGACATTTGGCTTTTGTTTGACACCTTCAATAGCGTCTATCAGTTTCTGTAACATGCAGACACCGGACACATTGGACAATAAGTGTCCCATTGTTTCTGGCCCACACATAAAAAAAAACAGGACAGAGACATAGTTTTATTTTTCTTGTAATTTTACATAAACTTCTATCACATAGAATAATTTCAGATTTTTCTCTATGCACACTTCGGAGATAAGGGGGGAGGGGGGGACGGTATTTTTTTTACTTTTTTCATCAAAAGTCAATGATATTATATTAAATTGTCAAAAGTCGAGATTATACGGTCTAAAAACAAATAAAAAAAATTGAGAATACACGACCCCCACACGACCTAGTAGTAAGTACTTTGAATTTTTAAGACCCCTCTTTTGAAGGAAATATTAACAGGGACTGTTGCAAAAAAAAAAATATTTCCTTCTTATTTGCAAAATAATTGGGTAAACGTCATCATTTCAAGTTGATAGGATTAGTAGTTCTTGAGATAATTATCCAGCTGTGACAGACAGACAAACAAACAGACTGAGTCGTACCATAAGGGTTCCTTTTTACCATTTTGGTACGGAACGTTAAAAACAGAAATTGACGATGGGACTACTAGACGTAACACTATAATATAGTCTTATGATGATTACGTATTTGATCAAGCCGTTCATACACAATAATAGTCCAGACAAATGGATATACCCAATCATTAGTTCACACGAATCTTTTCATTATGTCTCAACCATAATACATGCAATCAACAATAACATAGATTCCGTAACGAAACCGAACGTTTATTTACCCCACGCACGGAACCCTAATCATTTTAAATTCATTGCAATATTTACGACTTTAGATATCGCAGTTACAATGTTGTGGTGAAATCTTTTAACGTCATATCATTTTATTTCAATGCGCAAACGCATGTTAGATAAAATATGGCGGCTTGTGTTGCGTTTGAGTGAAAATATCAAGAATTTATGAACGTAAATCATAGACAGCAGTTTAAAATGAGTAAAAACGATTGTAATCTTGTTATAATGTTATATTGTCATGACAAGGTGTCATTCAAGCGCCAAAGGAATCGTGAAGAACTGTATTTTAACTGATGAAAAAAAACCGGTCAAGATCGAGTCGGACTCGCGCACCGAGGGTTCCGTTGCGAATTCTGAAAAAGTGTGGTAATTAGAGACATCGTTTTATTTCTCAATCAAGTCAAAGTCAAGTCAATTAAAACTAATTTTGAATTATATAAACGATAAATATTCTAAACTTAATGTTGTTATAGGTGGCGATTTTAACATGAATATTTTGGAGAATAACAGGAAGACTAGTTTATTCCTAGATCAAATGTTAGAATACAAACTAACACAACACATAAAAGAACCCACACGAATAACCCAAACAACATCTACATGTTTAGACTTGATTTTCACAAACTTGAATACAAACAAAATATTTACTGCCGTTGAAGAATTAGGTTTCTCGGATCATTGCGGAACAGTGATATGCATAACCATACCTAATGTAATTACCACACAGCCTACTTGGTACGCATATAAGCGATTATTTAACAACACAAACATATTAAAGTTTAAAGGTGCTCTAAGTACCATAGATTGGAACGTTATAATATCGACTAATAACAATATGAACGACAACTATAAAGCATTTCACGATACCCTATACAATATCCTGAATGAATGCATACCTAAACTAAAAATTAAAATAAAAACGAATTACAAGAAATATTGGTTAACCAAAGGCATCAGAATTTCCTGCAAAAATAAAAGATTATTAAAAACATTTACCCTGAAAACAAATAACCCAATAATAACAAACTATTATAAAAAATATGAGAAAATATTAAAAAAATTAGTAACTACATCGAGAAAATTACAATATATTAACAAAATAAAAAACTCAAATAATAAAGTCAAAACTATGTGGAGTATAATAAACGAACGTACCAATAAAACGAACAAAAAGGGAAAAAATAACATATTACTACAAACTGACAACAATATAACAACCTCAGAACCAAAGGAAGTTGCAAACATTTTCAACAACTTTTTTGCATCCATCGGCGAAGACAACCCTGCACGGAAAAACGAGCCGAAAGGTACCCCAGTGCTCTCACCTACCCAAAACACAATGTTCCTTGCCCCTGTAGACCCGTATGAAATAAACACTTTAATAAAAACCCTAAAAAACAAAAACAGTCACGGAATAGACGAATTCCCACCTAGTTTACTCAGGCAATGTGCAGATGAACTCACTTTACCATTCTTCAAATTAATAAACCAATCTTTCGAAGAAGGCGTTTTCCCTGATCAGCTAAAAATCGCATTAGTGAAACCCTTACACAAGAAAAATAGTAAAACAGACCCCAATAATTATCGCCCAATAGCTCTTCTGCCTACAGCTTCCAAGATTTTTGAAAAAGCAATGTGTAATCGTGTGTACACCTTCTGTGAGAAATATAAAATATTCGATGAAAGCCAAAATGGCTTTCGAAGAAATAAATCCACTTCTTTAGCAGTTTACAACTTTATACAGGAAGCACTAAATATAATAAATACTAAACAATACGCAATCGGTATACTGCTCGACATGACCAAAGCCTATGATAAAGTGCAATATGGAATATTATTAAATAAGCTATACGGAGTGGGAATCCGCGGAAAGGCATATGAATGGTTTCAATCTTACCTAGAAAACCGAGCGCAATTAGTTGAAATAGAATTCTTCGACAATAAAAAGAATGAACTTCAAAAATTTCGATCCGACAACAAGGCAGTACACGCCTCAATACCCCAAGGGAGCGTTGTTGGATGTTTTCTTTTTCTCATTTACATCAACGATCTTCCAAAAACCATAAAGGAATCCGGACCATGCGTTTTGTTTGCGGACGATATTTCTATTATTACTCCCTGTCATGATAACGTACATTTAAATAATACCCTTAACAATATATTTACCAAAACAATCACCTGGCTGAACGAACATAATTTGGAAATAAATTTTGCTAAAACTAAATTAATAACTTTTCACCCCTACCAAAAAAAACCTATTTATGTAAATTTTTCTTATAATAACCACAAAATAGAATCAGTAAATGAATTTCCACTATTAGGCTTAACTATAGATTTAAATATCAATTGGAAACCACACGTACAGAAAATAAAATCCAAACTTTCCAAATTTTTGTACGCTTTTCGAGAATTAAAAAAGACCACAAACTTGCAAACTGCTCTGGTCACATACTATGCTTATGCACATTCTTGGCTTAGCTACGGCGTAATAATGTGGGGAAATAGCACAGACGCACCGGCGCTGTTCACAACTCAAAAAAAGTTACTTCGGATTTTAGTTAATTTAAGACAAACGGATAGCTGCAAACCCCATTTCATAAAGCTTAACATTTTAACTCTTCCCTCTTTATACATACTGGAGATCTGTAAATTCGCACACACACACCAACACTTGTACACAAAACGAGAAGACATACAAACTAGATACACACTCCGACACAAAACACGTTTAAACCTACCGACATCCCGTTTAAAAATGCACTCATCTAGTCCACTGGTTATGTCGATAAAAATGTATAATAAACTACCGGAAGTACTCAGAAATGAAAAGAAAATTGCTATTTTTACAAATAAATTAAGAAAAATATTAATAAACAAATGTTATTATAGTATAGAAGAATATTTAATTGAGAAATCCATAGACTAACTGACATAATTATATAAATGAATACATAATAAATAATTTAGATTAATTAATCATTAATAAAATGTTACCCTAATTTTACTTAGATTAAGTTAATTTGCATGTTTATATAAGTCCTCTTCTCTCTAACTTTTTTGCTGTGCCCGACAGGGTCCACGATTGTTACTACAAATGTCTACTTACCACCTAAGCATAAACATTGTGGAATGCAATAAATGATTGAGTATTTTTCCTGTAATATGTACACAAACTTCTATCACATAGAATAATTTCAGATTTTTCTCTTTGCAAACTTCGGAGATAAAGGGGGGGACAGGACGGTGTTTTTTTTTAGATTTTTCCTCAAAATTCGAAAACTATGCGGCCTAAAAAAATGTTTGAGAATGTGCAAACAGCGCTCTTTCATATGATACCCCACATGCCCTAGTAGTACCACTTCTAAATTTTAAGACCCCCTTTCAACCCCTGATGCAAAAAAACAAAAAATATTTTCAGATCTTTCTTATTTGCAAAATAGTCTATATAATAGGGCAAACGTCATCTAAAACTGTTCCAAATTTCAAGTTGATAGCATTAGTAGTTCTTGAGATATCCAGCTGTGACAGACAGACAGACAGACAGACTGAGTCACACCATAAGGGTTCCTTTTTTACCATTTTGGTACGGAACCCTAAAAAGGAGGAGGTTCTCAAGTCGACACGTATTTTTTTTTTAAATTTATATAACATAACTTTTTACAGAATAGTCCGATTTGAAAGATTCTTATTTTATTCGGGAGCGTATACCTAGAAGTTGGAAAAAAAAAATCATTTAATTCAGGCAAAAACCCATAAGTGTTACATGATAAAATACACCATACTGCCCCATAATACATCGGAATAAATTAAATGAATGGACGAATAGAAATTGAAAAGGGTCAGAGAATAAAATAAAATAAAATGTCAATGCAATTCAAATAAACAAAGATGTCAACAAAATAATAATACAAAATTACAAAGTTATGACTATAATTTATTTTTCTTTTCATCCTTTCTAGATAGTGGAACGTGGCGTGGATCCTAACGCGAGAGATGGAGACGGAGCCACTCCTCTACACTTCGCTGCGTCCAGGGGACACCTGAGCACAGTCCGCTGGCTCCTCAGACATGGTGCCAGGCTGCACCTGGACAGGCATGGGAAGAGCCCCATCAATGATGCAGCTGAAAACCATCATTTGGAGGTAAGTTCTATTAAGTATTAGAATTCAAAATCATGTATTTGAAAATATGGTATAGGTATACGTAGATGTTATACCGGGTGTAAGTGTCAACAGTGACAATCTTTTAAGGGGTCATTGTACTCATCATAATGATCAATTTTTACTATGGGACCAAACCTGAAACCTCGGAAAAAAAATCAGCTCTTCCCTACATTTTGACGAATTATGCGAACATAAATGTACTGAACAGCTGATTTTTTTTTCGCGATTACAGGTTTGGTCCCATAGTAAAAGTTGTTTATAATGATGAGTACAATGACCCCTTAAAAGATTGCTACTGTTTACACTTACACCCTGTATACAATCACAATCACAATCACCCTGATACAGGAGCTCTTGGCTAAGTAATAACAGCCGCACGGGTCGATCCATCAGGTTAAGCTACGCTTGCCGGGGTTGGTCCGTGGATGGGTGACCATCTTTACATTACCGAGACTCCTCCGTGCCTCGGAAAGCACGCTAAGCCGTTGGTACCGGCTGTCATTCGTGGATCTTTGAGAGTCGTTACGGGTCGTTAGAAGCCCGAAAGTCTGACAGCCAGTCTTACCAAGGGGTATCGTATTACCCAGTTACTGGGTTGTTGAGGTCAGACAGGCAATCGCTCCATGTAAAATACCGGTATTCAGCTGCATCCGGTTAGACTGGAAGCCGACCCCAACATAGTTGGGAAAAAGCTAGGCAGATTGATACAATCATGTACAATATACATACAATCAAGAGCAGTGGTGGCCCACTGGGAACGGCCGCCACGACTTACGAGTTGTAGGTCGTAGGTTCGAACCCAGGCAGGCGCTTTACTTTGTGTAAATAATTTCATCACCACTGCTCTCAAAACGGTGAAGGAAAACATCGTGAGGAAACCCACATGTCAATCAATACCTAGATAGAATTTCTAATCTTGTCAAGTTTAAAAGCGATCGAGGACAATTTACCACACCTCTGGCGTTTCCACCAGCCATAGAAAGTGCGTTATAACCACATCAAGTCATTACAGATACAATTAAGTCGAGCAACAAGTGAGTAACGTATTAATTATGTCTTTGTCTGGAGTTTTCTTTCGCCGTTCCTAGTTTCCAAGTATTGTATAACGTCTCGAACGTATCGTTGATAGATTGTAGTGTGTCAAGTGTTTTTATTGCTTTTGTTTTTGAAGCCAACTGTTTTTAGGGTTCCGTACCACAATGGTAAAAAAGGAACCCTTATGGTGTGACTCAGTTTGTCTGTCTCTCTGTCTGTCTGTTTGTCGCAGCTGGATATCTCAAGAACTACTAATGCTAACAACTTGAAATTTGGAACAGTTTTAGATGACGTTTACCCAACTATTTTACAATGAAAGAAATAAAAATATTTATGTTTTTTTTGCAACAGGGACTGAAAGGGGGTCTTAAAAATTCAAAGTGGGGCTACTAGGGTATGTAGGGTATCATATGAAAGAGCGCTGTTTGCACATTCTCAAACATGTTTTTTATTTTTTTTCGGCCGCATAGTTTTCGACTTTTGATGAAAAATGTAAAAAAAAATACCGTTCCCCCCTTTTCTCCGAAGTTTGCAAAAAGATAAATCTGAAATTATTCTATGTGATAGAAGTTTATGTAAAGATTACAGGAAAAATAAAACGATGTCTCTAAATAGTACACTTTTTCAGAAATCGGTACGGAACCCTCGGTGCGCGAGTCCGACTCGCTCTTGACTGGTTTTTGTTTTCAACATGCGGACGAAGTTGCGAGCTGAAGTACAGTGGGCTACATCAATTGGGTACCCCAGTTGTTTTAAAATTTTAATACAACTGGGTTGCATTGATGCAGCCCACCGTACCTCATAAAATAATCAGCATAAGTCACAACACCATTCACTTTCTACAGTCATGTCCACAACAGCCAAAGCTCACGTTTTGAAAGTATCACTTTTCACTGGTCACACATCGTTGCGTAGTTTTCGGCGTTTGCGCATACTTTAATTGTTCGTTCTTCACACCGGTCAAGCTGATGCTGATGAAAGTAAAACTATGATACTTTGATATGGATCTGATATTATGCGTGTTTTGTTATTCGTTTTTCTTCTGTTTTATTAGACCTAATTTGTGAATAATGTTTTAATTATATTTTGTTTTGGTTTTACTCGTGGCTAAGTAATATTAACAGCCACACGGGTCGATCCATCAGGTTAAGCTACGCTTGCCGGGGTTGATCCGTGGATGGGTGACCATCTTTACATACCGAGACACGAAGGAGTCTCGGTAAGAATATATAAGGTAAAGGTGGTCACCTATCCACGGATCAACCCTGGCTTAGCCACGAGGAAAAGCACGTTAAGTCGTTCGTGCCGGCTGTCATTTGTGGATTTTTGACAGGCGTTACGTTTCAACAGAAGCCTGAAAGTCTGACAACCAGTCTTACCAAGGAGTATCGTATTACCGAGTAACTGGGTTGTGGAGTCAGTCACTCCAGGTGCTCCATGTAAAATACTGGTATTCCGCTGCATCCGGTAAGACTAGAAGCTGACCCCAAAATAGTTGGGAAAAGTCTAGGCAGATGATGATGTTCTGGTTTTACTTTTAAACAACATCGGGTGATTACTTTTGCCCAATCTCTTAGGTCTTTGGTAGTTAAAAATGTAGCGTCAGAGAAAAACAAAAACAAAACGTGTGTGATGTGTGGTGGTGTGTTGTTTGTGGGGTGTGAAGTGTATGTAAAACGATACGAGAGAATAGAAGGTTTTCTATTCGTCGTTGTTTAAATCAGGGACCGTACAACCCCGGGTAAGAGTTAAGTGTTTCGAAGGGGTAAGGAATAGGTTTTGGCCTTGAAACCCAGTAAAAGGGTTATCCCTTCAATATGGATAACCCATTAAATGGGTTCTATACTTGAAACCCAGTGAAAGGATTACCCCTTCATTATGATAACCTAATATAAAGATAAGGGTAACCATATTAGGAATTTGCAACGTATGCCCATCATCGAGAAATCATATTACATTGCTCCGAGTTGGACTGTTACGCTGTTATCGTTTTAAAGAAAGATGAAGCTTAAGCCGACCCTTTAAGCCGTTCAAAAGGGTTACCCACATCGTATGGGTTTTTGTTTAACTGCTTAGAAAAACCCTATCGAAATACCTTTCAATAGATAACCAAAGTGGTCCTTTGAAGCGATTCAAAAGGGTTCCCAACATCGTATGGGTTTTTGATTAACTGCTTAGAAAAACCCTATCGAAATACCTTTCAATAGATAACCAAAGTGGTCCTTTGAAGCGATTCAAAAGGGTTCCCAACATCGTATGGCTTTTTGATTAACTGCTTAGAAAAACCCTATCGAAAACCCTTTCAATGGGTCCCTGGTTTAAATAAATTAAATATTTAAAACTGATCCATTTTAACACGTCACTTCCTCTCTCTGCTTCCTGCATTTACATTTGCGTCTGTTGTCTTATCTCAGTGACTCAGGAAATTGATTATTTATGGTAAGCAGGCCTATTGGATATGCTCTCACTTTCTTTAGCTTCCAATTTGCATTAAATTAATATAAGTAAACAATGTTCCATAAATAGCCTAGATTGTATTGTGTGCTTCCATGATGAAAGAAAACCTGTTTAAATATGCGCTCGAGAAAAATATATTAGTTGAGTTAATAAAGAAAATAATTATGTTATCTAAGAAACTAAAAAAAAAATTAAAATGATTTTTGTAAGTTGTACAAACAGCTAAAGCTATGGAGGAGCGGAGTCTCCTAACAGACGTTATTATGCTTAAAAGGAGGCTCGAAATTGGAGCCTCCTTTTAAGCATAATAACGCCTCCAATCATAACCTAATCTAAACTAGTTGGTACAGAAATAAGCATTTTGTATTTGTATTTTTTGTAACAAACAATAAACAAAACATTTTTGTCGATACCGTTTTTTGGACGCGTGGAGGAGCTCGTGGCTAAGTAATAACAGCCGCACGGGTCGATCCATCAGGTTAAACTGCGTTTGCTGGGGTTGGTCGGTGGATGGGTGACCATCTTTACATTCCGAGACTCTTCCGTGCCTCGGAAAGCACGTTAAGCCGTTGGTCCCGGCTGTTATTTGTGGATTTTTGACAGTCGTTACGGGTCGTCAGATGCTGAAATTCTGACAACCAGTCTTACCATGGGGTATCGTATTATCCAGTTATAGGGTTGTGGAGGTCAGATAGGCAGTCGCTCCATGTAAAATACTGGTATTCAGCAGCATCCGGTTAGATTGGAAGCCTACCCCAACATAGTTGGGAAAAGGCTAGGCAGATGACGACCGTTTATTGGACGCACTCTTTATTAAATGATTATGAGCAGATAGGTATTATTCGGACAGATATTATGGTACTAATGTATTTATTCATTTATACTATTTACTTCATTCTTGTAATTATCTGCCTAGAACAATATTAATGAAGTTTTCATAGAAATTGCTCCACCAGAGTCGCGTCGCCCCTGTCTGAGTCTTGTCCCTCATTTAACCCAAGGTACTAACTACAGCTACACTTATTCAGCTTAATTTAGCTTTTGTGCATAGAAAACACATGAGGATGCGCAAGCAGCTCCATACAAAACTAGTGTTTTTTAGAGACAAAAGCTTAACTAAGCTGAAGAAATGTAGTTAGTCCCTAAGACCCTGTGTTGGAGGCTTACACATTCTTCTGGCAAATGAATTGGCCATTTCATGGGTCACTGAAATTGACCTTAAACGACCTCTACTGGCAGAAGTTCGAAACAATGGCTCTGGTCACTTCCTGCTACCAATTGTATATCAATTTTATTCGTCATACATAACGCTGAGTCGTTGAGGTCAGTGTCACTATTATTTCGACACAATGGGAAATTATATCAGCTGAAATATGAGGAAAAGTCACAAAAAAATGTCAACGGTAGATTTAAAAGTTAAAAGTTCAGCCGTGTGATTCTGTAAGACCTCATTCTAAACTTCGAATCTGGGGGTCTACTCCCTAAGTCCGTCCGTCCGTCAATCCATCCGTCTGACATATCGATCCATCAAAACTAGTGTAAAAGTTAAATTTTTCAGACGGGCAAAAACACATCGGGAGTAGGGACAACTGTCAAATCTTGGTTCGCATCCATCCGTAGGTGATACGTAGTAGGAAACGCCCGTAACGAAGGCCGACACTACGGACTTCGTGCTTAGGGAGTTGACCCCCAGAATCCGCTGTGAGTTTCTTGATTGGCGTTCTAAATTTATTGTCAAGTGAGAAGAAGTGATACGAAGTTAGAGTGAATAGCGATATGGCATGCGAGTTGTTGTTTGAATTTTACAGAATCGACGTACAGGGCAAAATGGCACTGATTATTTTAATAAAACAAGGATTGATTTTTCTTGCTTGATTTTATTTATTTTTTATTTATTTATTTAAAACTCTTATACTATCATTACAGGTTACAAACCTAATGCGACAGCTAAGACTACTTTTGATTTGATACATGACATAACTTTTTGTATGCTTGACGATTGTAGTAATTACAATAAAATACACAGTTGCTTATTAAATTATTTTCAGTAAAAAAAAGTAGGTACAGTAAATTGTAGTTTTTGTATGTATTTTCCAATTTTTTCATCATAATTCTACAACTGAGACTTTCTTCCTTCCACAGTGCCTGAACGTACTGGTGGCCGCGGGCGCAGCGGGCGCCGACAATAAGCAGCTCTCCTCATACAAGGCGATACACTCCTGCGCATGTGCGCCGGGGGAGGCACGAGTGAGTATAATCTTTTGTATGTGGGAATATTGAAATAACTGAAAACTTGTAAAGGGGATAGTATTCAACATTATGAACGTTTAGTATGGGGAAAAATCAGCTGTTCCCCACATAAATGTCGAGTTATGCAAACATGAATGAATGGATAACTCGACATAATGTGGGGAACAGCAGATTTTTTCACATACATCATATTATGGAGCAGCTGATTTTTTTTTATCGCTTTCAGTATAATGATGGGTAGAGATCGGATATTCGGATGTATAGGTATTCATTACCAGTACGTCTTTTCCGGCAAAGGGTACAAAGTATAGAAGCGGCTTCTTAAAAAAAAAAAATCCTGGGATCGCGGTGTTTCATAAATAACAGCGTGTATAATATTTATTAGGTATTCCTAAAAGTTAGTTTCAAATTTATTCCTTACTGTACCGAAATAACAGTTTCATTGCAATGGCTCACTAGCGGTTTTACGTTGATCATGAATGTCCCACTTAAGGTTGAACTTGCGACCTTTCAGTCACCGACTACCGTTATAACTTGTGTTTGTTATACTTCATTTTGTTTTACTTTTAACTCTGTTTTGTTTTTTAATTTGTTTGAATTGCCGGAGTTTTTGTTACGCAAGTGGTTGTATTTGGTAACGAAATGTTTTCTTTTTCATTTCTGTTTCGTTATGTTTATATTATACAATATGTATTCTAGACGTTGTTAATGATTTTCGTAATACCCATATAATCAACGAAATTGTTTTGCATTTGCATCCTACGCATAATATTTTTCTGGATGAAAACTTCCATTGGATGTAACATGATTTTTAGAATCAGCAAAAACTAAACCTTACCTAGCCTAGGTTCAAAATCTATCATATCTTTCATATTTCGAAGTAATTTATCCATTTTCCATGTTTACTGTGTAAGTTGAAATCGTGTCGGAAAACCATCGAGTAGGTTATTTAAGGTTGCAAAAACAAAATTAACTGAGTTTCTACTGAAAAAAAAACTTAACTCATTAATCAGGCGTAGATCTTAGATCATAATACTTAGTAAAAATTGGCTCAAACGAGTCAAAAGTGACTTGTGATAGTGAGCCTTAGAACGAGCATATTTTTCTTTTCTGAAACATCTCATTTCAGTAACACCCCACTTCTAAAATTCCAGTGCGCCTTACCAAACTGCATCAACATAAACGGAACCCGCTCCCCCTTCTACCTGCACGCTCCGGAGCGAGAGCGACGTAACTCAGTGCAGGAGCGACGTGGCTCGTTGCCTTCTACCGTTGGCTCGGTCAGCTCCGCTCGCTCGGGCCCCGCTGATGGCCTGTACGTGAACCCCATGCAGAGGGCCACGTCTACCACTGTCACACATCACAGCTCCTCTGGGGAGGAGAGTTCAGGTAATATTTTAAGATTTCTTTGGATATGTTTCGGGTGTAGTGAGCTTGCTTAGGTTGTCCTCGAAAAAGGTCATGGTTTTAGCTTAGAAAAGCGTGGGACGTACACTGGCAGCTTCTGTCGTCAATGTATTAGCTAGTAAAATGCAGAGCGACGCGGCGCTTTGCCGTCCACTGTTAGCTCGGTCAGCTCCGCTCGCTCGAGTCCCGCTGACGGCCTGTAGGTACGTGAACCCCATGCAGAGTGACCGTGTGACCCATCATAGTTCCTCTTGGAAGGAGAGTTAGGGTAAATAGTTGAAAGATTTTTTGGGTATTTTTCGGGTGTCGTGAGCTTGATTAGGTCATCCTCCAAAAAGGTCAGAAAAAGTGTGGAATATCGTAATATCTAGTAAAACGCAGGGGCGACGTTACTCGGTCCGCTCCACTCGCTCACTCGGGGCTCAGTGACGTCCTGTATCTGAACCCCAGGCAGAGGGCTACGTCCACTAGCATGAAGCATCACAGCTCCTCTGGGGAAGATAGTTCAGATATATAGTTACAGATTTTTTTGGGTATTTTTCGGGTGTGACGTGAGATTTGATTAGGTTAGTGCTCCGAATTGGTCAGGGTTTTAGATAACACATTGCATTTAACAGCTTCCGTCGTCAATGCATTATCTAGTACCTAAGACGCAGGAGCGATGTGGCTAAGCTGTTAGAGGATTTTCGAGTCTTTTAAGATATCTCTAAGCTATGGAACACATGTGAAGAACATTTTTGAAGTTTAATGTACTGTGGGTGAGTTTAGTTGAGATACCTGAGCAATGTAGTAAGTAGGCTTAAAACAGTGTGGGTGGATTGTAGCACACTGTGTTTTAGACTTGACCAAATTAATACCTACTAGAATACTTCAGCTAAGTATATTTGAAAAGTAAACCAAGTAAGTACCTTTCAACCAAGTAGTAGTTATTCTTCTTCTTCTTTATTCTTTTAAGTATTTCATCTACAACCGAAAAATTATTCGTAAGTGTAAGCATCATATATTACCAAATTTCTACTAATAAATATAATAACGGTCCTCAAAATTGATATCCCAACCATAATTTACAAGAAATCGGCAATAAATTCCGGATTTCTCATCATAAAATACTGTTATGTTAGGCACTTTTGCTTTCCAATACACGTATACCCGAGATTAGCGTCCCGAGATGAAAGTAAGAGTCAACCGGAGGTCTTTATTACGTCGCAAGGTCGGTCGCAGACTGTTAAGCCGGTTCTTGACTGCGGCGAGCACGCACGCATTTGTGTTACACAACTTTGTACCAAAAGAAGGTGAACTACCTTTTTTTTTGTGGATGGGAAATCATCAAATGACTTCTCCCGCTCTGGGTGGAGCGAAAGGGCGTATCAGACTTTTACTGACTAAAACCCACCCGTGTTCCTTCAGTTGCCTATGCCAGGGCCACGGTATCTCTTTCGAACAACCCGCGAGCCCGGCGGCATCCGCACTATCAGATCCCATCTTTTTGCTTTGAGGCGCGCGTGGAACACAACGCCGTCGGCCCGGGCCTGGGGTCCTACTCCCTAAGTCCGTCCGTCTATCCGTCCGTCCGTTCATCCGTCCGTCTGACATTACGATCCATCAAAACAAGTGTAAAAGTTAAATTTTTCGGACGGGCAATAACACATCGGCAGTAGGGACAACTGGCAAATCATGTTGTAATTCATACTTCGTTCGGGCACAGAATAAATAATAGTACTAACGTAGTTCGGGGTCCGAACCAATTATCCATCCGTAGGTGATACGGAGTAGGAAACGTCCGTAACGAAGTCCGAAACTATGAGCTTCGTGCTTAGGGAGTAGGCCCCCTGGTCCTTACCGGACGGCGAGCTACCCACTACTCGCCGTCCACAAGCCCGCGCCTACGGTGGCAAGGTGAACTACCTGGATGGTATACTATGTGCTGAATTGTGCTGAAAGTTAGATGTACAGGGTGTAAGTGTAAACAATATTTTAAGGGGTCATTATACTAATCATTATCAACAACTTTTACTATGAGACCAAACCTGACATCGCGAAAAAAAATCAGCTGTTCAGTAGATAGGTAGGTACATTTATTCTCGCATAATTCGTCAAAATGTGTATAGGTAGCAGCTGATTTTTTTTCGCGATTTCAATTTTGTTGCCATAGTAAAAGTTGTTCATAATGATGAGTACAATGACCCCTTAAAAGATTGCTACTGTTTACACTTACACCTTGAAGATGTTAATCGTGGAATTTTCTCTAGTTTTTACAGTCTGAGAGATAAATTTTTTATCAAATTGACATACCTACTTCGTCAATTTTCCGTGTTGCACTCCCAATAACTGAACCGATCGTCATGGCGACTGCCGATAGTACTAAAAACTTAAACGTAAAACTATGCATAGCATGTCGAGGTGTCGCGGTGACGCGAACCCGTAAAATTTTCCCCTAACAAAAATCGTTCGACGCGCACTGGATTTTCAACGCTTTGCTTAGCGCCGAGAGTTGAAAATCCAACAGTGTGTTTTTTCGACACGCTGGGATGCACTCTGTTGTTGTTAAGTCGGATTCTCAATGCTCGGTTCAACACTGAGAGTTGAAAATTCAGTGCGCGATAAAATCCCGCCGCGAACGTATGAACGTCGACATAAGTTCGCTGCTATTAACTCCCATCTTCACTTTACACTAACGTATTCTAGTGTACAGTTACAGAAGACGCAACAGGTTTTCTGTTGAGTAAGTATTATACCGATGAGATACGTTGAGAATACTTGAGAACAGGTTGTATATTATGATCGTGAGCAATTAAAGGTGGAAGTATTTCTGACTAGACGCGTTGGGGCACAACTGGTTTGCGAATTATTATCTACTATTTCATTGATTGCGATTTGTAAACACATGTGTCTACCACACATGTGGTAGTATGTAGTGATTAGTGATAGTGGGAAAAAGTTTATCAGTTTTAGAACCATAGTTTATACATTACAGGGTAAAATTAAATTAGCTCTTCAAACTTCACAGCTAGAGCAATCATTTTTTTTGTCCATAAAATCTAAGTCGCTAAAATCTAAGCCGTTAAGCTAAAAAAGGAAGTGACAGAGACGTGTCTTCTACAGCAGTAGACACGTCCCTGTCATTTCCTTTTTTCAGGAACTAATTAGTAAAGAAAATTATGACTCTTTAAAAATTACAAAAAATGCTCCATTTTACCGCCGTGCTTGAGGACCACCAGACAAATTCTAAAAGTTTTAACATAAAAGAAAATGATAGGAACCTAGACATACTCTTTCTTAAAATTTTAATGAAAATAGTAATTGAATCGGCTCAGTTTTCGAGGAGAAAAAAAGGGAATACCAAATGTCGATCTCGTTTTTTTTTTTTTTTTTTTGGAATGGCATTCTCGCAGTGTGACCACTTGGGGTCGAGACTGCTTAACCCGGACTATCCTGTGGGTGCCTTAAGCGAACTCAAAGCCTCCAGCCAGGGGCAAGTTTTACTTATAAACTAAGCGACTGCGCACTAAGGGCACCCCCTGTGGGGTACGGACCTCGGCTTAGGGCGTCGCTGACTAAGAGAGGACAGCAAGGTACAATTGGCTGGCTCAAATCGGGGTTATTATTATTGACAGGGGAGTTTAAAGCTACAGGCTCAGCTACGCCACCAGCTGGCTCGTTATTACCGATCAAGGGAGATGAATTTACATTTACAGGGAAAGTTCGTCTACGCGGAGGACCTCGGCGGCGAGGTCGGAATGATGATTTTTGTGATCTGTGTTTGCGTACTAGAGTACTAGTAGCACTACTACTTTCCTGGAGGAGGGTAATAGGGTCATCAGGTTCAGAGAGTGCAAGTCGCGGACGGCGGACTTTACTGATTCGAGAGGGGACATAATTAGCGGACGCGACAACCAGAGGGTTGCGGTGCTTCGCGGCAGAGTCAAAGAAACGCTTGGAAAGGCGTTTCAAGAATTGACGGATGGTCGGGATTCTAAGGTCTAAATGGAGGTTATCGTTCCGAACGAACCAAGGGGCTCCCGTTACCTTTCGGAGGCAACGGTTTTGAAGGGTCTGCATCCTATGGATGTGGTGGGACTTTGCGTGAGCAAAGACTGGGCCCGCAAAGGTCATGATGGGGCGAATGCACGCTGTATAAATACGCAACTTGCACTTAAGGGACAACTTGCTGCGTGCATTCATAACCGAATGGAGTCTACCAAGAGCAAAGTAGGCCCGCGAACGAGCCTTCTTTATGTGCTCTGAAAACGTAAGGTGCTCATCGAGCGTCACACCTAGATATTTGGCTCGCTTCTCCCAAGGGATCGGCTTGCCAAACATGGTGATCGGGCGGGGGGGTTTACATTTTTTGCTTCGCTGTCTCGTAAAGAGAACAGCTTGGCTTTTGTCGGGATTGACTTCGATTCTCCACTTCCGAAACCACTTGGCGAGTGCATCGACAGCGGTTTGGAGAGTGCGAGAGATCGAGTCGCGAACCATGCCCTTGTAGTAGATGGCCGTATCGTCTGCGAACAGAGCCAACTGTGCCCTCTCGCTACGCGGGATGTCGCTAGTAAAAAGTGTGAAAATTAAGGGAGAAAGCACAGAGCCCTGAGGGACCCCTGCGCGAATAGGGTGGGGAGAGGAAAGCGCTCCTTCGATACGATAGCGAAAGGTGCGGTTTGACAAAAAGTCTCGTAAGATGAGCACGAGACGATCTGGCACACCAAGTTTGTAAAGCTTATATAATAAGCCGTTGTGCCAGACTTTGTCAAACGCTTTCGCTATATCGAAGAAAACAGCACCAGTCATCGCACCGCGCTGGAAACCAGCGCTGACATGCTCGACTATACGGTGGACCTGTTGTACGCAAGAGTGTTGGGTTCGAAAACCAAACTGCTCGTTAGGAATAAGGCCCTTTGTCTCAGCATAATCCCTGAGTCGCTTATAAATAAGTCTCTCATAGATTTTGCCGAGGACATTGAGCAGACTAATGGGGCGGTAACTAGAGGGCTCGCGCTTAGGCTTGCCGGGCTTAGGAATACCGATAACGGTGGCCTGTTTCCAGGCTTGAGGAAAGATATTATTACTCATGGCACCATTGAAGATGATGGTCAAGAGCATAATCAAACGGGCAGGGAAGAGTTGGAAGACCCTATTGGTCATTCCATCTGAACCAGGGGCTTTACGGGGTTTCAGAGCCTTGATTATCTCGTGCACCTCGTCTGGAGTGACGGGGGGCAGGGGACAATCAGGGTCTTCGACCGGAGGAAGGGAGGCTCTACGTTCGACTTCAGCGTCCACCTCAGAGAGGTGAGCTTGGTCTACTGGTTGAGAGCTGGGAGAGCATTGGGCCTCAAGACTATCGGCAAGGCATTCAGCCTTGTCGATATCATCGAAAGCGATGGTATTGTCTGGGCGGACTAGAGGGGGCATGGAGGTAAACTCCCGGGACCTGAGCTTCCTCTGAAGCTGCCAGAAGGCAAGATGGGTAGGCTCAAGCTCGCTCAGCATCTTATCCCAACCGGCGGAACGCAATTCCTCCATGCGTGTCTTTACAGATTTCTGTAAATAGCGCATGTGGACTTTGTTCAAGCGGCAGGGAAAGCTGCTGTAGGCACGGACAGCCGCGTTCTTCTCATTCAACAGAGCACGCACATCGTCAGGCAACTTCCAGCGGTGGTCATCCACCGCAGGAACTTCCCTTGAACAATCGTTCATGACTGATTGTACGTATTCCGTGAATGAGTCGATCGCAGCTGTCGTGTCAGCGATAGAGTCAAAGTGGTCAGGTATGGAATCTAAGAGTGGGGAAGTGGAGGATTTCAGACATTCGCTTACTTTCCTCCAGTCCGTCACTATTCGGGAGGGAGGGGGTTGAGAGGGGTCGGGGCGACCGATGCGGGGGACCAGATTTAGAATGACGGGACGGTGATCAGACGATAGTTCATGTATCGCCTCTATAGAGTCCAACCGAAGGTTGATATTCTTTAGGAGCGCTACATCAAGTACGTCCGGGGTATAACTAGAGTCATAGGGAAAATGAGTGGGAGTCATGGGAGCAACAACATCGAAATGTAATCGCGGACAGAGGTTGAGCAGGTGTCTACCTCTGGTATTGGTGATGGAGCTATTCCAGGAATTTTTAGCGTTGAGGTCCCCCGCTATGATAACGGAGTCGCTCAAGCTAAGAAGGGCAGAGAGGTCGTCAGACAGAGATTGGAAGTTCTCTGTGACACCGGTATAGGGAGGAAGATAAGCCGATACAAGAGTGATCGGCTGGTGGCCTGTCATACCTAAGCGGCAGATGGACACTTCTAATCGCGATAGGGGGGGAGCATCCATAGGAATACAGTATAGGGAGGATTTATAATAAATAAGGGTTCCGCCCTTATGACAACGTTCCCTGTCATTGCGGACTATGCGGTAGTTGGCAATTGACGGGTTACGATATCTGGGCTTCAAAAAGGTTTCCTGTATGAGGAGGATATCAATTTGGTGATCGCGGAGGAAAGAGGCGATCTCATCGCGTTGGCCTGAGAGGCCGTCGGCATTGAAAAAGCCTAAATTAAGGGACCTGGGTTTGAAACGCTCTTTAATTCCTCTATCCATTATTGAGTTAATTGTTGGAGTAGGAATTCAGGGCGCGCGTGATCTCGGGATACGCTTGATAGATCTTAAGGATCTGAGGAAGATCGCGGGCACGTTGCGCGACTTGCAACTCCCTGGCCATTTGCCATGCTCGCGGGGTGTTAAAGGTCAGGAAGGTGGAGGCGATGATGCTGAAAGGATCAACAACATCGTCGCCGCTAGCCACTGGGGTGGGTGCGGGAGGGTTAGCTAAAGCGGCAGGGGCAGCTTTAGGAGCTGGTGGAGGAGGCACGGGGGCCTGAGAAGGAGCGGGAAGAAGTCCGCTGACTCTGGGGTCCCTGGTGGCTGGAGTGAGAGTGGGAGTGGGAGTGGGCTGTGAGCTCACCAAGGCAGGGAACGCCTGCTGTTGGGGAGCTGGAAACCACGCATTAGGCCGCTGAGGGCTTAATCGCGTGTTCAACGGGATGTTGAAGTTATAATGAGGCTGAGGAGGAGGATATTCTCGCTGCTGGCGAGCGTTTGCACGCTTGGCCAGCTTAGAGGAATGGGATTTAGGGGCTTTAGGACAGCCACGGTAATTGGCTGGATGCCCTGATTCGCCACAGAGCACACAGCTCGGCAAATCAGTGCAGAGAGCACGATCTTTTGGGCGGGTACAATCAGAAGTACCATGATCACCCAGGCACTTGACGCACCTGGGTTTAGCATGGCAATTCCGTTGGGAATGGCCATATAATTGGCAACGGTGGCATTGACCGATGATGCCGCTTTTATGGGGCTTTTCAATCTCAATGCCCGAGAGATTGCAGATCGAACGGACCTGGAAGATGGGGTGATACCCATCGACGTGGGAACAGATGACGAGCACCATGTCATACGCGTCTCCGGTACGGGAGCGGTACATGCGGTGTACCTCGTCTACGGGGATATTTTGCGACTGAAGGTCGGCTTTGATCTCCTCAGCGGGGATTTCACGAGGGATCCTACGGATCACCACTCGTGTCTGACGCTCCTCTGGGAGGGTGTATGTATGGAAAGACACATTCCTTTCCCTGAGGAGTTTAGAGAGAGCCCGAAAGTCATTAGACGTCGGGACTGTCTCCTTAATACCCGTTTGGGTAGAACGAGCACTGGTGAAGTTGATCCTAAGATCAACGCACCAGCGCGAGACATCCGTCCACTTCGCTTTATCCTGAATATATAGCGGAGGCGGAGAATTCTTCTTCTGTGAAGCAGAAGAAGAAGAAGTATCGGTCAGGCCGGAGGGGACCCCAGAGGTTGGGACGGAAGGAGGGACTGCGGCAGAGGAAGCCACAATCGGAGTAGGCGCTACGGTAGCGGGAACGGGGGCGGGAGCTGAAGGCGGAGGGGAGGGGATAACCCTTAAGGCCTCCTTCTTTGCAGCCGGGGCATGAGAGCTGGCTTTCAGCTTCTTCTTCCTCTTCCCTCCTTGGACGGTGGTGAAACCATCGTCCTCGGTAGAAGAGGAGGAAGAAGAGGCCGAAGCGGAAGCGGACTCCTCAGCCTCCGAGGAGACGGAGGAGCCGCTTGAGTAAGGCGAGGTGGGACGAGCCGAGGACACCGACGCTGGAGCGTCGGTGTCCATCGCGACGGTCGCGGAGGGAGTAAGCTCTAATGCATCGCTGAACTCAGCGATGCTAGAGGAAGAGGGGACGGGGGGGGACGCTGCCTGCTGATAGGCAGTGGCTATGCGCGCCTTAACTTCGGGGACTCCAAGGAGGAGCCCAAGGAAAAATTCGGGGTCCTTGAATAGGTACCCTTTCGCGAACTCGAGAAAGTCTGCGGAGTTAGACATGACTCAAAAAAGAAAGAAAAAAGAAATCGCGATCGCGGAAGGCAATGGAACCTGATGGCCCTAACTAACTCCCCGGGTGGGAAGGCCCGGGGATGTGTGTCACTCCCTGCCGGGTGTAGGCAGGGAGGTGTGTACCTATGGTGTAACCTATAAGTGTGTCGTCCGTTGCCAATCTTAATGTGCAACGGGGCCCTGGCTAGCGACTAGCGCGAAGGGTGTAGACACACCCTAAAGACACTAGCTCCTACGCTGTTGAGGGAAAACTGTCATCCAGTGCCGACTAGGAGACCCCCCAAGGCCGGTTATCACTGGGACCCGTCCAACTGACTGCCTCGCCCTGAAGGGGTTCAGCGGGTGCGTTGGGTCAGCACCCCACTCGGCTTCGTTGGCACCGTAAGGTATCCACCGAGAGACCACGAAACTGTGGATTTGCCCAGAAGGGGCTTAGCGCAGGAGGAGCTCGCGATATGACGAAACCAGTTAAAGAAATATTCTGCCTTGAGAAAGGCACTTTTTTGACCATGGACCGACCAGCTAATTAAATAAATAATCAACTGATCGATGATCGGAGTAGCCGAGAGAGACTACGAAATCGTTACGAGAGCGCAACGAGAGCTAACAAGACTCGAGACAACGGGTCATGAACGGCGGAGCAATGAACCCGCGACCGTCCACAACGAGTGCCAAGCGTCGAGGTGTCGATCTCGTCAAAATTTTTGTAATATAATCGGTCTGAGCTGCAGCTATCGCACTCTCTTAGGTATCACTGTTCGGTTGCAGCGCGACGACGGCAATAATTTCTTCAAACACCTATTTCCCAAATTCCTCGCAAGCCACCTACACTTTTAATACTGAATGTTCACGCAAGAAACAAAAGTGTGAAAATACGTAATAATTACTCACATTTCCAAGAACAATTTTCCAACAGCGTATAGGCATTTCTTTCATTACTTCATACGTTTTTCAGCGGCTTTATGTATCAATACCTACGCAATCACAGTCATCATCTAATTCTATTACCTGAGGCAAGTACACTCCGCGAGGCCTAAGATGAGCTTTGCATTTGTGTGAGTGATCACCAAAATGGTACGAGAGCCCATGACAAAAATATCGTTTTACGTAAGACAAAATCTTCAATCGTCTTATCATTTTACGTTTTACAACGATGCGACATGGTTTTGATCATGGCCTCTAGCATTAAAAGAACATAAGCCGGTTGCCAAAAAGCAGTACAAACCGGTTTTAAACCAAACAAAGAACACGTCGCGCTCTATGCCGAACGTCACACCTGCACTACTTATCTATGTGCACTCACACAAATGCAAAACTCGGACTGTACTATTTTCAATTTCTCGTTGGTGTAGTGTTTATAAGCGCTACTTACTGCTGAGTAGATTTGCCAGGTCGGTAAAGCGTTATTAGGTTCCCCCACCAGAGATATCTCAATAGCAGCCCAGAGTCTAGACTTGTGCCCGGCTGATGGCAATAGACTCAATAATCTCTATTAAAATAAGTCCCAGACTTGCCTAAGCATAACTGGCGGAATGTGCGTGTACTACAATTACAATTCTGCCTAACCCTTCGGGATTACAGTCGTCGTGTTTTGCTATGTTATTAAATATCGTTGAGGTTATTGATCTGTTAGTAAAAAATATGGCTACAACTGCGATCTCTGTGCTAGATTCGAGAATAATAATGAAGTTTTCTCAATCAATATAAGTAACAAGATGTCCAAAAAATATTCCGCTTTTGTTCGACATTCCACACTATGGAATTTAAAACTTCATTTTAAAACTTTATGTTATAAAGTTTCAAAATTAAATCTCTATGTGAAATTAAGAATGGTTTTATTATTTAGTTTGAATTTGTATTTAATTTGAAAAAAAAAGACCTCTCATTAAGCTTAATAATGGTTAACTTATAAAACATCCTTAGGCGATCTCTCTTTATAACTCTAGATTTTTTTTTCGCAGCATGATAGACATGTAGGTATAATCGCAGTACCCATATACCATTACATTAGCCGAGCAACCGCGTGAAAAATCGAGCGCATCTAATTGTAAACACGACGGAAGTGAATCGCCAGGAAGCGCGTACGCAGGTTTAGGTAACTGTTGCACCCCATTGAGCAGTTGCTTTCCTGCCGCGGTCGCGAGCGGTCGTACTTACCGCGCTCTTGAATTTAGAAAAATAGAAAGAATACCAGCAATGTGTGGTACACATCGCTTTTATTCTTGTTTCTTTTTGCTATGCTTTTGGTAGATGTGAATATTTTTATTGTTTAGTGAGTTAAATTGGGTTTTATAATCCATGGTCTCTGATTGCTGGGCTATTCAAGATGGATGTAGTCAAGAGATCTTTGATACAGGACTGAGTGGATGTTATAGATTTAGAATACGGTGTGTTCAGTGATTAATATTTCGAGTTTTATATGTATTATGTATTTCGGGAAAGGATAAGCAGTTATAGGTAGTGTATTGTATTTATGTATGTATCTAGTTTATTATAAGTAAGTATACCATATTTATACTTTCACAAGCATTCTTTAACATTTTTATTTTTGAAAAAGTTTCACGGGAAAATCTCATGTTTTAATAATATTTGGATACTGGATGACTTTATACCTACCGTCTTGAAAAAAATAGGCTATAATAGGTGAATGAAGTAGGAGCTTATGGCATAATTACCTGGTATTTCTTTTTTTAATCGAAATTCAAATAATATGCAGGGTGCATAAATGATTTGAATTTGGATATATTTTAACGATTTATTATTTTTTTCAAAATTTCTGTATTTATTGTTTTAAGTATGAAAAGCTTACTTCGACTTTTGTAGTATTTATTTATACTTAAATCAATTTCTCCTAAGCTTTTATAAAGAAAAAAAAACTGTGTATGCCATAGGCTTCTACTCCATTCACCTATTACAGCCTATTTTTTTCAAGACGGTAACAGAAGTCATCCAGCATTATACCTAAGCACTAAGTTGTTTTAATATTTTCGTTACAAAGATAGGGGAAGAAGGAAGAGCTATCAACCGCACTCAAGTAGTCGGAAATTCGAGCAGTAGTGTTACGCAAACAGCTGGATATCCTGGGTAGCTATAGCCGTTTATGAGTTGAAAATATGCGTTTTGCTTTATTGTTCTTTTATTCACAAATTATTATCTATACTACTGCATTTATTTTTTTATTGAAGTACAACAATAGCACGATGCATGAAGAACAGTTTTGTTATAGAAATTATGTTTGTTAAATTGAATAGCAACTTATATTGTCCGGGGTATTCAAATAATAATTGACATTGTTTGACTGTTTTGTGAAATGGAAATAACACATATATTCATTATTTATCAATACACATATTGATAAATAATTAATTTTCCTAATTCTACACGTAAGTACCATTCGTCGATAGTCGACCTTCGACTATTTTGTTTTAGATGTTACTATGTACTATGATGAAACGTATATCTGGGTAATAATAACTAAATTGGTTTAAGCCGCGTTGGCCCCGTACAGCATTTCATACAAACATTCGAGTCCTTTTTTATCTAACGAAACGAATGAACCGATTTTAATGAAACTTTATACGCATAAGCAGGATATATAGTTCTAAAAAGTTAGTTAAGAACATTTTCGAAATGTCTTATTTAAAAAAAAGATAATTGGAAATCTCTGTTTCTATGGAATATTAATAAACCGGTCGAATTTAGCTGCAACATTATTTTTCGAAAATGTTCTTATCTAACTTTTTAGACCTATGTATCCTGCTTGAAGTTTAATTAAAATCGGTTCATTCATTTCGATCGACTTGAAAGTTTGTATCCGTACGGAGCCAACGCTCTTAAGTAAAAGTATCTTGCCTAACACATACATAACAGAACACATGATCCGATAATACTGCAATTTTCTACTAATCTTTAGAATTTACGCAATCTGCTGTACTTAATCGTAGCTGTAAGGTGATTAATCATAGTTTGGATTGACTGAACGTGAAAAATTGGCTTTATGTAATAATATGTGAGACGGATAATACGGCTTCGCGCTAGGTAATTTGTTATCAATCAATCGGTAGGATTATGACAGTCTACTGCTAGACACAGGACTACTCTCAAACTAGACAGTCGAGATAATAAAAAATATGCGGAAGCTTTCAATTACAAGAAGTGATTAGTTGTTTATTTGTAGGGAATACAATATCATTCCTTTTCATGGCTTAACCACGTTGTCAAACTTTTCGCTGCTTTTTGCTTTTTTTTCGCTGTATAACTTTTTTTTTCGAAATCTTGGATTTTCGACATCAAATTTCGAATTTGTGTAAATGTAACTATGTATTTATGTTCCTTACCTTTACTACCCAAAACTGGATCTGATTTGCTATTTATCAAAGCCATTATTGGTCTTATTGCCTTTATAAGTCCAAACCAGATTACTTGCACTTTACTTGACTCTAGTCCTCCCTCTACATAGGTAGTCCCAATATCAAAAACTTCAAAGTCAAAATATTACTGAGTGTTCCAGTAGTTGTGGCAATCCGGCTCGAAGGACCAAATAGTGAGATGTTGTATGTTGTTGTAGGGCACTTTGCGGGACACTAAATGCCATCAGACGTAATTACAATATAACTTCTATTGGTCTCGTTCAGTGTCCTTGAACCGATTAAACTTATTTTGTCCCACACAAGTATTATATGATTCTTTTCAAGTGCACATCTTCGTGCCCAATGTGTCCAAAACTCAATTTCATCTCTTTCTCTTCTCCCTAGCCTGCTCCGCATCAGACGCCGACCACGCCGCAAGTGGCTGGTTCCTGCACAATAACAGTAGCAGTTCAGGAGCGCCGGCAGCGTTGTACCAGCGCGTACGTGACCTGTTCCACACGCGCTCACCTGGACCCAGGGTGCCGGCTGAGGGGCAGGAGGCACCCGCTATGACAGGTAAAAGTCTTAAAGGTTAAAGGCTGATAGAACAGTAATTTAAGTTTTCAGGAATTGAAAAGCCAGTGAGCACCCACGAACATCACAAAGAATGCAGAATTGCAGCTGAACCAATACAATTTATGATCTCACTATTCTCATTTGTAATTTTATAACTTAATATTTTTAAATATTTTCTTGTTCACATGATCTCAGTAGGCTAGTAATAAGTGTTTTTGTTTTTGTTTATATTTTTATTTTTAAGGTGTTTTTTGCATGCTGAAATAAGTAAGCAAAATATGTGGAACTAATTTTATATTTAAGACCTTTTATGTACCATATTTTATGCAAAATAAAGATATTCTATTCAATACATTACATAGGAGTGGTAAAGCGGTGTTGTCTGTCTGTGGAAAACTGGTCTTTATGTACGTAATAGTTTTTGTAATAAAGTTTATTTGGTCCTAAAAGTATCTATCAAACAGATCACAATGGTTATTTATAACAGGACTTAGTTGAATGTCTATTGAATTACAAAGCTGATTGATAAGAATTGAACGGATAAAATATGATTCCGTTACCGATACTTCAATTTGCCAATAGTTTGAATAACGTTACTGTCCAGGGTCGAGGCAATCTGAAGAGCCGGATGACTCCATTATGACCGGTAAGGCGTTATGGAATTGGTGCAAGCTTCCGCTCATCATCCATTTCTGGAACTTTAACTGTATTCTCTCACCATTCTGTTAATGTGCTGTATTTTTGTTGCTTTCATCTGTTTTCATGCCTTTAAGAGGCGTCGTCAACACAATACCTATCATTCAGTCTCAAATGACTGCACAGCTGACCCATCGATGATAAAACAAAATTGTAAATCAATTTGGATTTTGGCTATCTTGGTATCACTTTTTTTTCCAAAAGAGATTACGATGAGTCTTAAATCTGGACTGCCATGCAGCCAAGCCATCATTTAGCTTTTTTTCAAATGTCACTAGAAAACAAGGTAGCTTTTGCCACAGAATACATAATAGTTCAAATTAGAGAAGATTTACTCCGCAAAATCATTAGTATACACGACTAATTTTTAATTAGTACAAATACTTAAAGGGTTTATTAGAGAAGGTCTTGTTATTATATATGTAGTCTCAATAAATAATATTCATAAACAGCAAAGTTATTGGCGGTTGTTTATATCCCAAAATGTCACTCAATGTATGGAAATATTGTACAGGCTATTCATAGTTGTATTCAGTCTCTCGCTCTTGCATTCGCGTGCTCTCGCTCGAACTTGCCCCGCCTCCAATAGCTGTTATCGTATCATAATCATGAATTTACCAATTATGACAAATTTTCGTGGACAATTTTGGTATTTCGTTTTTTTACTTTTGACTACACAAATATGATCAATATTTGTGTAGTCAAAAGTAAAAAAACGAAATACCAAAATTGTCCACTGTGTCCATTGTGTTGTTTGTTGTGTTTTGAAAATTTGTCATAATTGGTAAATTCATGATTATGATACGATAACAGCTGTTGGAGGCGGGGCAAGTAACGGGTACGGATAGAGCCCCATTTTTTTTTAACTAATTAAAAATAGTGGTGTATATAATCATTAGTATAAATAAATAGCGACTCTTGCTACAACACAATAAAGTACAATTCAGGTCGCACAGCGTTAATTACCTACAGTTATTTTCAGAAGAAGTTGCCTCTCTTTCTATCGCGTAACTCTTAAATACCTTCTGACTCGTTAGGGTTGTCTTCTTTTACGACGCGACGCGGCGCGTGAGTGAGTATCGAACTAGTGTGAGCGGGCCGGTGCGCGGCAGCCCGCACTGAAATAGCTCGACAAGTCGAGCCCGCCGCGTACTTGTAGCTTCATACCTAAAATGCCGAGTGCGCCTGGCCTGCTTATGCTCAATACTCTCATAAAACTGCTTCTGTACTGGTTTCCACTGGAGAACTTGCTTTTTTACTCCAATAAAAGACTTTGTAAAGACAAATCTTGTTATTTTCTTGGGCTAAGCACTTCCATGCATCTTCAATCTTCATCACCCCGCTTCATCATACCAACCTCCATAAACTTTTCTCACCATTATTCTATTTTGTGCAGTGAAGGCAGAGGTCCACGGCTCGGCGGAGGCAACGACTGCGCAAGAGCAGTCCGACAGCGACAGTGGTGCTGAGGCTACCCGGCGTGACCATCACTATGAGGACATCTACATGCCCAGGGAGGAACATCAGAGGCGAAGGTTGGTTTGGGTTTTTCTTGTAATATTATTAATGTCCTATACCTACACTTAATCAATCTGCCTAGCCTTTTCCCAACTATGTTGGGGTCGGCTTTCAGTCTAACCGGATGCAGCTGAATACCAATATTTTACATGGAGCGACTGCCTATCTGACCTCCACAACCCAGTTACTGGGTAATACGATACCCCTTGGTCAGACTGGTTGTCAGACTTTCGGGATTTGGACGACCCGTAACGACTGTAAAAGATCCACGAATGACAGCTGGGACCAACGGCTTAGCGTGCTTTCCGAGGTACGGAGGAGTCTACGCCCTGATTAATTGTTATAAATGGTATAGTAATCAGCGTAGCTCTATTTGTATTTATGTATGTGATGAGTCCTACTCTTTTATATTATGAATTTAAAACCGGTATTCGGCTTAGTTTGGCAAACTCAAACTCAAACTCAAAGCATTTATTTCAAATAAACCACTTACAGGCACTTTTGAATTGTCAAGGGGTCGGTCTTGGGTCGGTCAGTCAGAAAGATGAAGCTAGTTGCCCATTCCAAAGCGTAGTAGATCCCTATGGAGAAGAACGGGCAAGAAACGCGACAGAAACTTGGCCAGAGCTTAACTTTCATTGTTTTAATCAGGAGCAGCTCTCGCGACTCAGGCAGTCACAGCCGGCCCGGCAGCGCTGCGCTCGTGGTCGACTACAACACCAAAGACAATACTGACACGTAAGTCACAGCTTGTTAAACACATACAGGGTGTTAGGTTAAACAAGAAACATACTTTAACAGTGCACCCTTGTTTGAAGTAGTAAACAATTAAATTGAAATCTAGGGAAATATTAGGTCGGGGAAAAAGTTCCTTCGTATTTTATATACAAATTCAAGACATTTTTTTTTCATAGTTTATTATTTACGGTTCTTCAGCTACGTCGTAACTACTGATATGCCGATTTTGCTCCACTTTTTCAAAAATGGCATCCATTGTATCCGTAATAGGGCGACCTGAGCGACGTGCATCTTTGACATCAAAATTTCCGGATTGAAAACGCTTAAACCAAATTTGTGCTACTCTCACAGATACTGCACTAGGTCCATAAACATCGCAAATTTTTTTCGCGGCTTGCGTTGCATTTTTACCTTTTTTGTAGTAAAATTTTAAAATGTATCGAATTTCTTCATTAGATTCACTCATCTTGACAGTACGAAAAACAAATGAAAATCACACATTTTCGTTTTCCTAATTTGAATTTGGAATTATGTTCTTTAAAATTTAAACTTTCAATGATACCAAAACCAGCCAGATGCAAATAGTATAGCCAAAGAGATTTTATATATTACAAGTTCATACATACTCTAATACGAAAAAACTTTTTCCCCGACCTATATTAGTATTATTGGCGATATACTAGGCAGTATCACGATGAAAACATTGATAAAGTTGGCTCGATAGAACAAATTCGCAAAATTATCTCTTTTCGAGTCACATTTTCCTCTATTCCCTACTGTTTTAAGATAAATATGTAGTTTGATATTATGATTTATTTACTGAAATAAAGTTCATAGATGACTGGAGCGAGCGTTCATATTACGATAGTTTTTTTTTATTTAAGAGCAATGTGATGAAAATAATAACGAATTTGTAGGTCAGTGTGAGCTTGTATGTTGATTAAAATATGATTCGCGGCCGTAGCTCATATGGCTTTACAGAATTATAATCATTAGAATCAGCAATACAACTCCATAAGTTAGCATCATGAGATTTGAGGTAAATGCTAACTTATGGAGTTGTATTGCTGATTCTGATGATTATAATTCTGTAAAGCCATATTAACTACGGCCGCGAATCATATTTTAATCAACATACAAGTTCACACTGACCTACAAATTGCAAAAAACGTAAGAAATTTCGAATTTCGCGGGCTACCCTGGCGCTTTCGCCTTAAATGCATTTAGTGAGTTTTAGTGCAACTGGGCCTAAACGTCAATTTTATACATGGAAATGTAACAGTGTCTAATCTGAGTTTTATTTTACTTAGCGCAAGCAAAGCATATGAGGAGGTGACTCCAGCATCAGAGGCGCAGACCAAGTCGACGATAGCAACCAAACTGGCAGCTCTCACACATAAGGCACAGAACTTCGTAAGTTTACGTTGTCAGTCTTGATCTATCGTTATCTGCCCAGCCTCTTCCCAACTATGTTGGGGTTGGCTTCCAGTCTAACTGGATTCAGCTGAATATCAGGTATTTTACATGGAGCGACTGCCTATCTGACCTTCTTAACTCACTGACTGGGTAACACGGTACCTCTTGGCAAGACTGGTTGTCGAATTTTTGGGCTTCTGACAACCCGTAACGACTTACGATACCCTAAGCTGACATTCAAATGTCATTTACACGTCATAAAGCCATGTCATGTCGTCTGCTCGTTAAGGTCGATTTAGACCAAACGAGCGAATGCACATTCTATCCCCACTCTAACAAATTCTTTTTGTGTAAACAGGGACAGAACATTCCTTCGTTGGTCTCTCCCTACTAAAATGTCAAAAATATCGACAAAAGAATGCTTTAAGGGTGGAGTTTTAATTGGATGCAGTAAAATGGAACTTCTAATGTCGTTTTTACTGTCATTTCGCTATCAAATGTGAACATTTTTTAACGAAATGACAGATATGAACTATCATTTTGCTGCAGCTAATTATAAGTCCGAGCTTAGTTCTTGTTCTGGTTCCATGTTCATTTAGTTTATATCAACCTTTACAGGAACTGATGGACGCTGAGTTGATTGATTGATTAAGAGTTATTTATTTATTCTCTTGCCCTTAGGCCAGCCGCCTCTCATCCGCGGCAGGCAGTCGCCGTGCGTCAGTGTCAGACGAGTGCACCGTGGTGCAGGCCGCTTCGGCGTCGTCCGGCGTGTCGTCGGGCGGCAGCTCGGGCGACGAGGCGCCGCCGCCGCCGCCGCCGCCACCCGCACCACCTGCACCACCGCCGCCTGTCGTGTTGGAGGAGCCCGCGCTTAAACCTTCGGAGCTGAGGAGTCGATTAGGTCAGTGGAATAGTTATGGTTTGGCATGAACGAATTAACCACTGGACCCGACATAAAATACAAATGTATGAAAAATCGTTCAACCACATTACATTTGATTAAATTTTGTGATAAATAACAATAAATATAATGAAATGATGTACTTACAAGTGAAAAGAAATAGTGCTGCTTCCGCCGCTATAGTTTTTACACCATTTAACTGAACATTTAGTCATTTTTGCGTGATGATTTGTTGACAAGTAAGTGCTTGAAACTGACGCAAAAACAGGCGACCAAGGCTAGAATTTCCTGGTTACTGATAAGACCGGTAAATGTACGTCCGGGTCCAGTGGTTAATTCGTTCATGTTGTTTGGAATAAAAGTTTAGGCCCCGTTCACGGCATAAAGCGAATTAAGCAACTTGCGACGTGACTTGCGTCAAGCGACAAGTACACCCCCTGTTGCCGTCAGCCGTTTCGCAAGTCAACTTCTTTCATTTGTTTTCTCTGTAGTTGCTGTCACAAGACGCGTGTCGCTTGAACATGTAGCTCGTGGCCATGGGCTTATCGTTCCTTTCAGGTTACGTTTTTAAATGCGGCCCTGTCTGATTTTTTTTGTTGATAAATTTTCGTGATTTCATCAATATGCAATATATTTTAGAAATCTGTTGACGGTAATAAATGATGGTATGTGACTGCTACGTATTTCCTGAAAAAAAAAATTGTGTGTGTGTAATGTGTAGGTACGTATTTTTTTTCTACAGATCGTTCAGTTGCTACTTGTGTGATTTCGATCTTTCACGTATACAATCGGTCTCGTAACAGCTATTTATTTATAAACCTGATGGGATTCTTAGAGACGATTCACACGCGTGTGTTGCCCTTAAGACAGATAGTCGTCTCGATAAAAGTTACAACATCAACAAAGCAATGATACAAAAACGTCTTAGCAAAGATTTAAATCGTTAGATTCACTTTACTGCGTCAAAAGATGGTGAAGTTTCAGTTTCGGTTCCGTACCAAAATGGTAAAAAAGGAACACTTATGGTGTGACTCAGTCTGTCTGTCTGTCTGTCCATCTGTCTGTCTGTCTATCTGTCTGTCACAGCTGGATATCTCAAGAACTACTAATGCTATCAATTTGAAATTTAGAATAGTTTTAGATGACGTTTACTCAACTATTTTGCAAATAAGAAAGAAGTAAAAATATTTATATTTTTTTCGTAAAAGGTACTGAAAGGGGGTCTTAAAATTTCAAAGTGGAGCTACTAGGACATGTGGGGTATCATATGAAAGAGCACTGTTTTCACATTCTCAAACATTTTTTAAATTTTTTTAGGCCGCATAGTTTTCGACTTTTGATGAAAAATGTAAAAAAAAATACCGTTCCCCCCCTTATCTCCGAAGTTTGCAAAGATAAAAATCTGAAAATATTCTATGTGATAGAAGTTTATGTAAAGATTACAGGAAAAATAAAAAGATGTCTCTAAATATCACACTTTTTCAGAAATCGGAACGGAACCCTCGGTGCGCGGGTCCGTCTCGCTCTTGACCGGTTTTTTTATTCGGACGTACGGAACCCTAAAAGAACACTAAAAATTAAAAATAACTTTAATTTCGGAAGTCAGGAAGAAGGAACGAATGTAACGTATTTCATTTAAAACTATAAGCACATCAAGGTATGTTTCGCTAATACTTTTTTCACCTCATTTCCTTTTTATTGTCAGGAAGTTATCCCTTCAACTGTCAAAATACTGAATACTATTAAAGTTCCAAGTCTATTATAACTTTATAAGCGATCGTCATATTTAATTTTACAGGGTGTAATTTTAATCGTCTTTATCCTCCTAAGAGGTCATTGTACTCATCGTAATGAACAACTTCTACTATGGGACCAAACCTGAAAATCCCGAGAAAAAATCAGCTGTTCAGTATATTTATTCTACATCAAACTCGTCAAAATGTAGGGAGCAACAGATTTTTTTTTTTCGCGATTTCTGATTTTGTCCTACAGTAAAAGTTATACATAATGACGAGTACAATGACCTCTTAAGAGGATAAAGATGATTAAAATTACATCCTGTATTAAACGTCACGCTACACGCGCCCCTAATGCCTTAGTTGCTGTCTTATTAATTTTAAAGTGTCTCGACTCGCTTACACTGGGCTTAGTATTATGAGAAACCAAGCGGAGAACACTTTACAATTTTAAGGTATCAGACAGATTATACTTTATACCCGTTGGGCAACCAGTCTGTCGGTTTTGCCTATACCTACCACCCAGTGTAAGTCACCCAGTCATATTAAGGCCATTTGCCTTTCCAGAGTCACAGTTTCAAAGCGAATAAAATATTCTTACTATCGAGTGTAGTGTGGCGTTATGCGAATGGATAGAATAAGAAATGAGTAAGTATGTAAGAGGAAGTCTGAAAGTGACATCGGTGACTGAAAGGTTGGGTGGAAATCGTTTGTGATGTGAAATGGGCATGTGATGCGGAGGAATGAGGAAAATATCGTCTAAGAAATTTTTGATGGGGAAGACCAAAGAAACGATGGATGGACTGTGTAAAAGATGATATGGCTTTAAAATGGAAGACTACCGAGATGATGACTATTATTTAAGTACAAGAAAAAGACATTTTGGTGATCCCTTTGCCAAGACACTAATATTTATGTCAAAGAAAGTAAAATCAACCAAAATGAAGTCTACTGAATCTTTACACTAGGTCAACTACCTACCCAGTTCTCTTAGTTCTTTCAAACACAGTTAATTCTAAAAAAAAAACATCATACTTAAACGCTTTTCCCTTTCAAACTCAAATCAGCGTGAAAAATCACGGAAACAAACAAAAAAAAAAAAAACCACCGAAAAATTAACATTTTACCTCATTGTAATACCTAATTGCGTCTTAATTAGAAAATTTGACATCACCTATTAATATTAATAGAAAGAAATTAAGCTGAGCAGTAATGAAATGCGTTTACTTTCTACCGAAATGGGCTGTTAGTAACGTTCTGATTGTACGGCAACAATAAAAATATATACGACTTGCTTGGCTTTAAACTTGTGTTGTACTTTCCATTTTAAAAAGAACCGGTAATTCTTTCGCGGTTTGAGGAGTTGGGATTTCTCCAAAATTGTCTCTCGTGAGATTTATTCTGGAGGAGACATCTCGTAGTACCAAAATTACATCTTTCTCCTGCCCTTTTCCTAATTTATTTGGGGTCGTACCATGTCATTTTCTTCCGTACCTACTTCTCGTTTAGTCGTCAACTCGGTAGTCATTCCCTTTCTAGCCGTATCATACACAGTCCAACCATGCATCATTTCTTTAGTCTTCCCCTACTTTTAAAGCCATCAACATCGTACTGAATGTTGATGGCTTTAATATTCTTTAATATACAGGGCTATTTTTAAATGACTAGCTAAATTTTCACAGGGTATTCTACCCATGAATATGAACAACTTTCACTATGGGACCAACTTTGAAATCGCAAAAAAAATATCAGCTGTTTCATACATTTTGATCGAGTAGGTATTGAACTTTTGTAGGAAACCGCTGGTTTTTTTTTTCGTGATTTCAAAGTTGGTCCCTTAGTGAAAGTTGTTCATATTCATGGGTAGAACACCCTGTGAAAATTTAGCTAGTCATTTAAAAATAGCCCTGTATACAGGGTGTAAGTGTAAACAGTGGCAATCTCTTAAGGCGTCATTGTACTCTTCATTTTGAACAACTTTTACTATTGGACCAAACCTGAAATAGCGAAAAAAAATCAGCTGTTCCCTACATTTTGAAGAATTATGCGAACATAAATGTATTGAACAGCTGATTTTTTTTTCGCGATTTCAGGTTTGGTCCCATAGTGAAAGTTGTTCATAATGATGAGTACAATGACCCCTTAAAAGATTGCCACTGTTTACACTTATACCCCGTATAAAAGTTTATCTGACCTGCACAACACAGTTACTGGAGTAATGAGATAAGTAGGTACCCCTTGGTAAGATTGGTTGTCAGACTTTTGGGCTTCTGACTAATCGTAACGACTGTCAAACATGAACACACAAATGACAGCAAAATTGCTCCCACTTACCTTACTATTGAAAACTAGTGAAGCGAAACATCATCTGCCTAGCCTTTTCCCAACTATGTTGGGGTTGGCTTCCAGTCTAACCAGATGCAGTTGAATACCAGTATTTTACATGGAGCGATTTACGCATTGTTGTTTCTGAAGCCACGTTTGACTTTGTAATGAGTGTGATTACCGAATTAATATATGTTCAATAACACCCTCCATAAAGAAATAGTTAACATGTCTATCTGACTTCCATAACCCAGTTATTGAGTAAAACGGTACTCCTTGTTAAGACTGGTTGTCAGACTTTCAGGCTTCTGACTGCCCGTAACGACTGTCAAATAAGATTTGCTAGTGAAGCGAAACATACCTTAAAGACTTACTAGATCGGCGTTGTTAGATATAAAACACTAAGTATACCGTGCAATGCTCAGTTTTACTGTAGATGTTGAAAGTGGTGGAAAACCATTAATTACACGCGAAAGCTAGCGTCGACCCATTAAGACCAGCCTGATGTCTACTTCGAACTAGAATTAGCCGCGATCTAACTGAGCTTTATACAGAACTGACCACAATAACTTACTTGTATTTATTTGCGGTGATTGTAGGTATGTAGGTTACGGAGTAAAGTAGGAAGAGATATAAAATACACTTCTTACGATTCGTACTTAAAATTATAAATGCGAAAGTATGTATGTCACTTTTTCATGCCTAAACCACTGAACTGATTGTTATGAAAGACAAACGGGTAGCTTGAAATCTGGAGAAGCACTTGGATCTTGAATGTTTGTGTATAAAAAATCTACTTGATAAAATCTTAAATTGAGTCATTGACGGACAACGCGCAGCCTAAACCGCTGGGTCAAATGCATTCAATGTTGTACTAGAGTTCCTTAAGATGTAGATAAGTGCCGACGGCCTTGAGTGGTTAAGTATAGCTTGCGTGTTCTGTGCTGCGCTCACGCAACGCGTCGTACGTCCAGCCAGTAATAGGACTCGCCCATCAAGGAGCGCTGTCCCAAATTAGACGCATTATTCATTTATTATACACAAAACAAAAGGTATTATATTAAAACACGTATACTGAAAGATAAATTAGTTATTTATGCAACTGACGTATAATAAGGGGTCTTAAGCCGAGTGTGATAATAGTATCACATGAGTGTTTTAATACCTAATTATGTACAGTTGCATACAAGACTTTATCTACACCCATGTTATCAATTCTCTATAAAAGGTTCTGAAACAGTTTTTTGCAATACTAATACTCGTATCGAACATGGCGGCCGGCGTCATAGTATACGACGTGAATTCGAATAAGTTCTTTTTTTAAATTACGGCGCTGTTGTAGTGAAACCCGCGTGCATTACAATGTTCTTTTTTTGAAAACGAGTTGCATTATGAAATTCAGTACAACATTAAAGCATCCGTTTGGATGCTATTATGGTTACCATGGTTACTATGACACTGGCTGTTTTAATGTTGGCAATAAGGTAACTGTTTCAGGAACTTTTATAGAGAATTTATAGCATGGGTGTAGATAAACTTAATTAAATTATCGTTAAAATGGCGGAGGTTTCATAAAAATACACTTGATAGTTTTTTGCGTGATCCCCGCGTTAGACATAACTTTACAAATTAATTAGGTATGTACACTATGTAATATAAACATAATGTAAAATATTCACATATTAAATTATTAAGAGTGTCGGAGAGAGTTGTCGGAGTCTTTCAGTTTCTCAGAATAAGAATGCCAAATGTAATAGGCCTCTTAAGAAATTTCAGTCATTTTTAATTACACCTTGTTAAGCAAATGTCTCGTTTTTTAAAATATTTTTTTCATAATTTAAGTCTGCATGAAATAAAGAGGCTTTTTTATTTTTTTATTCAAGCAAATGTCTTGACTGATCCCAAATAAAAACTATGGGATCCGAGCTCTCCATGACTTGCTATTATTTCGTACTATCAGACCGAATTAGTGCAGACTGAAAAAGCGCATAATCTGACTTTAATTAAGTTTTCTAATCAATTTTGTATGGGTTAGTCTGAGGTAGCAGTATTTTGGGCTAGCATCTAAAATGTGGGATTGGGATTAGTAACGGTTTTCACTGTCACCTAGAACGGTGAAAATAGATATTATGTTAAAAAAAACTGGCCAAGTGCGTGTCGGACTATGCACCATTAAGGGTTCTGTAGTTGGGATGAATTTATCCCAAGAACAAACTTAACTTTGTAGTTGAAAAAATTTTCTTCCATACATCGATATACGTCACGGTTAATTCTCCAACTGCAATTTAATATAAGTTTTTTATCACAAAAAAAATGTGATAAAACTAAAAATTAACTTTAGGACTTTTCCCTTTACTTGTGCCGCGAGACCCTGCTTCTTGCCAAACAAGATTCTAGGTCAACGGGAAGTAAAGTACCCTATTTACTTGCGAGTATCAAAATATGTCGCCGTATTTTATTATCGCGTTGGCTTAGAAGCTTGATTTTTTTGGAGCTCTAAGGGACCCTAGACCTACGTATTTGATATCAATTTCAGCTTGATACCTCCACGTGTTTCTGAGAAAAAGGGTCTTGACAGACTGATAGACGGACAAACAGACACAGTCGGACAACGTAGTGATTCTATAAGGTTTCCTTTTTTTCTTTTGAGATACGGAACCCTAAATAAAATTAGGTTAATTAGGTTAAGTACCTACCTACTTGTATATTCGAACTTGTAGTTTTACTTATAATACTTATCTATTTGTTTAATCTTAACAAATTTTAAAACCTAACTTGGTTTTCGTACCTCATTTTCGGGTGACCACTGTAAATCAGCACTGCGCTCTGGGTCAGCATCACGCTGAGTGGAAGCGTCTTGTCCCACACGCACGTTCGTCGGCTACATTGGTACCCACAACCTGGAGCTTAAGATACGAACTAAGTTACTTTGTAACCATCTTTTACAGTAAGTAACTACCTATAGCTTATTATTATTCTGATAGGAAAAAATACTCAGTAATCTACAATACATAAGAAGTGATTTCATGTGTCCTGAAATCTATTTTAGTTTGTAGAACTAAGGAAAAAAAATCCTAAATCCAGGTCAATTTCGGTCTATTTTTTCGAGTTGTTACCATATTACTCCTACAGTTTTCATTAAAAGTGTTCATAAATTTATATAATTCTCTACAAACTAATAAGGAATGATTTCTTGTCAATACTTTTTTAGTTTAATCAACAGATTTTTTGTAAATCGATAATTACTTCATATTTTGCAAGCGTTGTGTCATCGCGCTTCTCTTTCTTTTCTATTGTAACAAATCTACTAGCCTAAAGAAATAAAACCGGTCAAGTGCGAGTCGGACTCGCGCACGAAGGGTTCCGTACCATATTATATGTTTAACAATCGCAAAGATAACTTTTTACTTATTTTATAATGATACTGTGAATTACAAGGTTATTTTTTGCAGTTGCAGAAAATCACCCATGTTTAAACAAAATACCTTATGAATCGCCGTTTTCAGTATTGTTGATTAAATACAGTATTCATGGTACCTACATGGTATAAAGAAGTTTCAAATTCCTAATTTGTTGAATTGTTGCGCTAGAGCTCGTACAAAAATGGTCTAAAATTTACAACTTTTGCGTCCCCCTATTTCCTAATTTTAAAAGATTAAAAAAATATATGTTTGTACTCTACTCAATGAGTTCTAGACGATGGCACCCCACATGCTAGATTTATTTTTTTATTTTTTTTTCAACATGAAAAGTTTATTGTATGGGATCGACCCCTTACATTTTTAAATTTGCTTTATTTTTATTATTTGTTGTTATAGCCGTAATAGACAGCGGAGGCTTAGTAAGTTTGTAGAGATAAACTACGATAACATGGCGCGCCCCTCCAAAATTCAAAACGTTTGAAAGTATTTGTGAAAGTATTTACAATGCACCACCAAGATTCACAACGCATGTGTGCGTAATGAGACGGCCGTCAAACAAAAACAAATCCACGGATTTGTTGCTCGACTAGTCACGTCACTACACACATTGAAACAGTAATTTGGAGGGGCGCGCCATGTTATCGTAGTTTATCTCTACTGGACTGTACGTGGTTGTCTGATTTCATGGATTTTAATTTTCTTGCGCGGAACCCTAATTATTTTTCTAAAATAAAAATAGCCTAAGTTACTCCTTAAAACATCAGCTATATGTCGTCAAAATCGGTGAAAATTCGTTTGGCAAGTTTCCTAACTTGACTCAAAGTACCATTTTTTTAATCGGACTGCGCTTTAAAATTCTTCTATACAAACTTTAACATCCCTGACCTCATTTGAGGCGTAGTTTTGAAAAACTAATAATGACGAACATTATTAATTACTTATGCAAGTATTTGTGCTAAGTTTCAAGTTCATTAACCAAATTAATAAGATTTTTCATATAAACTGTATCTCTGTTTTCACGAACACAAATAAAGAATTTCAAAAATCGTCTGGTATGTTTCCATAACTTGACTCAAACATTATTTACACCAATTTTAGAGTTAATCAAGCCCCCAATAAAATCCTCCGCTATAAAATTAACTTTTCACCCCTTAGGGGTAGATTTTTGGAAAACCCTGATACACGTTAGTCTTAATTTTTGGTCTCAAGTATAAAAACTGAGTTTTGAGTTAATCGGACCGCGTGTTAAAGTTCTTCCATACAAACTATGACACCCCCAATCCCTCCTTAGTTTAGGAAAACTATAAATGATAAACTTTATAATTTACTTATAGATGAATATTCGTGCTAAGTTTCAAGTCTATTAACTCAAGGGATAGGATTTTTCATACAAACTTTCATGCCCTATGTTACCCCCTTACGGATGGAATTTCAAAAAATTCTTCCTTAATGGATGTTTACACTATATAAGGTATCTATGTGCAAAATTTCAAGTCTCTAGGTCCATTGGTTTGGGCTGTGCGTTGATATATTAGTCAGTGACTCAGTCAGGACTTTGATTTTTTTATATATATAGATTTACCATGTTATTTCAAGACCACAGACTTCTTATAGGTTTTCCTGTAATCTACAGGTATAAAACTATTTTCTATATTTTTTTCAAAATTTTAGGCTCAGTAGTTTCGGAGATAAGGGGGGGGGAATGGTCAATTTTCGTCTATTTTCTTAAATAACTTTAAAACAATATATTTTAAAATTATAAAAAAAATATATTTGAGACCCTCATAGTAAGACCTTTTATTTGATATGTCACTCGGTACAGTTTACAAAACTTTTTTTTTAAATTTTCTTATTTTCCCCCTAAAAGTGACTCTCATATTCAAAATTCATATATTTACTTTAGCTGTACGTGTTTGGGTCACAGAAATCCATATGTGTACCAAATTTTAACTTAATCGGTCCATTAGATTCGGAGCAAATTGGCTGTGACAGACGGACAGACAGACAGACACACGAGTGATCCTATAAGGGTTCCGTTTTTTCCTTTTGAGGTACGGAACCCTAAAAAGGGGCTAAGGTAAGATTTGAACTATATATTGAAAACTAAAAGATAAAAAATACAGACCAGATACAACAAAAAAACACACTATTACACTGAGGTTGAGAGAGGTTTCTTCAATTATTATTGAGAGAGGCGTAGATTGGTTAGGAAGATGAAGTAGAATTTTTCGAGTCACTCCGTTATTTAAAATGGTTATTTTAGTGTATAACCCTCCTTTTGGGATCGACCGCAGTCGGGTAAGATTTAGACGCTGAGTAAGTTTTCCCGGTCGAACGATACTTTTAGTTAGGAGATGTTTCGCTTATAGCTTCCGGAGCAAAACTGACCAGTCTCCGAGTCTTCCATCCATCGATTCATCAGCGTTTTTCAAAATCGTCTTCCAATTTCAAATCCTTTCCACATTTTAAGCTTTTCATCATCAGAATACCAAACGCCACAGTAATATACGTTGAAAAACCTCTAACCTCTTCGATGAATTCCGAGTGTGTGTGGATTAATTTTATAAAAGTAATTTAAGATACAGCTATTCAATAATAAATCAAAATTATCTATAAAATACAATATTTGACCTAACATATTGATAAAAAGAATTTAAATTACATAAATCAAGAGAAACGTTCATAGTCTATGCCATTATGAAACTCTATGAGAGATAGTTAGATAGAAGAAAAAAAGTAATGACAGCTTGACAGCCTGACGTAAGTGTCATAACAAAGAAAATTTATAGAAAACTAATTTTTTTAGACCAATTCGCAATGTATGAATGTAAATCTTTATAAAAGATAATAAAAATGGATGCAAAGTGTAAGTAAATGTAGTAAGTGATGTAGTGTAATAAATAGATACTATACTATGCAGTCCGACAGTGACCGCTCTTTTTGCGACGGATAAGCCTTAACCACTAGGCCGTCACAACACTTAACCCGCAAGGTAAATTACGCAAAACATTGTGCTTATGAGTGTATGCAACTGTACTACTCGTACGTCCGCCCAGTAATAGGACTCGCCCATCAAGGAGCGTTGTCCCAAATTAGATGAGTTATTAATTTATCTATTTAAATAAATAAAATAAATATCCTTGGATTTCATCATTTCACACAACGCCATCTAGTCCCAAGCTAAGCAACCTAATAAAAAGAAAAAGAAAAAAAAATCTATCTAATCTATCTTTTTTTTATAAATAAAAAGAGAAGTCCTGACTGACTGACTGATTGACTGACTCATCAACGCCCAGCTCAAAACCTTGGACCTAGAAAGCTGAAATTTTGCACAGCGAATTCCCATTATAATGTAGACAAGGAATAAGGAAGGAATTCCCGGTAGTACATTGCCGTGGGATATTTTCCGACATCCCGCGGGCGAAGCCGCTGGCAAAAGCTAGTTATACATAAAACAATAGGTATTCTACAGGGTGTAAGTGCAAACAGTGGCAATCTTTTAAGGGGTCATTGTACTCATCATTATGAACAACTTTTACTATGGATCAAACCTGAAATCGCGAAAACAAATCACTGTTCAGTAGGTACATTTATGTTCGCATAATTCGTCAAAATGTAAGGGTTTTTTTTCGCGATTTTAGGTTTGGTCCCATAATAAAAGTTGTTCATAATGATGAGTACAATGACCCCTTAAAAGTTTGCCATAGTTTACACTTATAAACCGTATTAAAACACGTATACTAAAACATATAATAATAAATTATCTTTAAAATTGTGAAGGGTTCATAAAAATACGCTGGATAGATTTTGCGTGATCCTCAGTTTTTTATCCACGTTAGATATAATTTTACAAATTTTTCTTTACATAACATAAAATATTCACATTTGTTTCATTTTTGTTTTGTTTTTTTGTTCACATGTTTTTCCAAATCATATTAACACAATTCGTATAGACTTGATCTTCAGTTTAAATCATTAAAGGTTGGTGATCGTCGCCTTAAGCGTATTTTCTTTATCTTACAATATTATCATGAGCTTTCAACACAATATTATGCATGACACGGCTGATACATGACTTTCCTCGTCATATCTGCTTTGAAACTTAAGTACAGCAATGCCTACACGTATATACGTAGGTACTTTAATAACAAACTTGCCATAGATTATACATGGCGTTCACTTTAAGCCGTGTCTCCTGCGCGTGTTTTTACGAAACATTACATAAAAATTATACATACATTTGTGTATGCGTATGCTTTTGTTTTCCGAGCTGCATGGAAAATATTCCCCGCGCGGGGGAAGAGGGGAAGGGTTTATTTCATTTTCAATTGCCGCGCGCATCGCGCACTTCTGAGGGGCAATTCTCGTACCTAAAAACGTTCACAATCTCATGCCAGCATCAATCAAATGTCAAAAATTTAGGTAAACGCTATACAATTTTTGACAGATTGAGTCTTGAGATGATATTGCGAACGTTGTTAAAAATACGAGAATTGCCCCTCAGTTGTCACTATCAGTTGAGGTTATATTGTCTTGTTTTCTTGTGAGCAAGTTGTGGAATAGAGATACTGTTTTTCACTTTTTAAGCTCAATCAGAGAGAGACCCGCTATCTGGGATGCACAGTCTGTCTGTCTCTATCTTCTCCTCGATATTGAATCTATAATTGCTAAAACTGATATCACGTCTTCCTCGTCGGAACTCACTACGACATCTACACAAAATGTGTTACTAAAAAAAAACATTTGAATACGCAGGAGACAGCTTGTGTATGAAAACAAATGTTTATGTGTATTTTTTTGTAAAAACACGCGCAGGAGACATGGCTTTACGCAAACAACTTGAAACAATTGAATCTATACCTACAATAGGGTCGCCCCTATTGCATGGGACTTATACATAATGTGGGTGTACTATAGGTACACCTCCGCGTAACCCTTCGGGGATTATTTAACAGGCGTGGTTTTATTTTACGTAAGTGAACCTTTTGTATATTTCGAACAGATTTATGTAAGAATAAAAGGTAGGTATGTCTGCCTCGTTGGCCTAGTGTTCTCAAGCACTAATTCTGAACATGAGGTCCTGGGTTCGATTCCAGGGTCGGGCAAAGTGTCATTGGGTTTTTCTATCTGAAATTTCTCAGTACCTAGCAGCGCGGAGTCTGGATCTATGACCGGTTGATGGCAATAGGCTCGCCCCCTATTACATATGGGACTTAAACATAACCTTCGAGGATTACAAGGGGCTTACTAAGAGAGAGACGGAGCTATATACGACCTATAGCACCGTCACTCTCTCTTACTGGAAACGTTCAACTTCTGCCCTGCTATAAGAGCTTGTGGCGAAAACATTTCACAATTAAACCGCCACCATACAGTCACAAGAAAACGCTACCGCTTATGAGATTGCGCCAACTCCGAAAATCAGGTGATCCTTTGTTCTTCGCGGAGGTCAACGACCGCACGGCTACACGTGCCGCGCACACGCGCATAGCGCGTGAGATTTGTACCGGCTGAGGCGGCGATGTCCTTGAGTTGCAGACGACGGCGTGCACACGAAGCTACTTGCGCGTGCGCCGAGCGACGAGCATCAGTCCACGTTCGACTAGCTACCATACCGTTCGGGTCGCGCCGCGCTTTTAATATTGCTAAAAATTGTATCAGTTCGTTTATTTAGCTTTGTAATTTATTTTAATTCTAATAATATAATTTAATAATCAGTGCTTAATAATATTCTTCATTTCATCTTTCGCCTATACTCATTCTCTCGCTATCTCATCCTTCCGCTACGTTTCACTTGAATCTATTATTGGATTCCGGGTTCGATTCCCGACTCAGGTAGATTTGGTCAACCCGGCCAAATTACTACATTGGTGACCCTCGACTAGCGCGCATATTGAAGACTCGATTGCAGCAAGGTGCAAGCAGTGCAAGGAAAGTGGTGATTGAACTGGTGAGAGTTTGTTTACATCGGAGTGAAGGAAAAAATAGGCAGTGGTCCAAAACATAAGCGGTGAGCGATTTTATATTTATTGAACGATGTCCGATACTGAGAATTTAGATTATGCAGACGCAAAAGAAGCAGTAACTGCTGTCTCGGGAGAAGTGTCGAAAGTCGGCCTGCCCTTACGCTGTCCACCTTTTTGTCCAGAGGAACCGGCTTTATGGTTCGCTCAATTAGAGGGCCAATTTATCCTGTCAAGGATAACTAGCGACACGACAAAATTCTATTTCGTGACTACACAGCTCGAAACTAAATATGCACTTCAAGTTAAGGACATTATCACAAAACCGCCGGAGACAGACAAATACGATAAACTTAAAAGTGAGCTAATTAAACGCCTGTCTGCCTCACAGGAAAAGCGGATACAGCAACTGTTAATACACGAGGAGCTAGGCGATCGCAGGCCATCTCAGTTCCTTCGGCACCTGCAAAACCTAGCTGGACCTGCTGGAGCTTCGGACTTTGTCAAAAGTCTCTGGACTAACCGCTTGCCGCAAAACATACAAACTGTTATTGCTTCACAGATTGCTGACCTACAGGTAGAAAAGCTGGCCGAGATTGCTGACAGGGTGTATGAGATTGTACCATGCACTCCACAAGTTGCTGCCTCTGCCTCTACCAGTACTTCACCGGACTTGCACAAGGAAGTAAGCGAGCTCACAAAGCAAGTAGCATTACTGACATCGCAGATGACCAATAACTGGAAAGGACACTCCCGCTCCCGCTCACGCTCACAATCCCGGCGCAATCAAAAAAGGTATGGTCGAGATCGCTCTAATAGTTTTAGACCACAGCAGCCACCACCGAATCACCCGCATTGCTTTTACCACTACACCTACGGAGACAAGGCGAACAAGTGTAAGCAGCCCTGCACATTTACTTCGGAAAACTCGAAGGGCGGTCGCAAGTAGCGGCTAACGACTGCCCTACTTCAACAGGCCGTTTATTCATAACCGACCGGACTACGAAAATGCAGTTCCTAGTGGACACTGGCTCAGACTTGTGTGTTTTCCCTCGGTCGGCAATAAAGACGCCTGTCAAACAATCAAAATTTGAGTTAGTCGCTGCCAATAATACTGTGATACATACGTACGGCCCAATACAGTTACAGCTTAATTTGGGTCTCAGAAGGGACTACACCTGGAGGTTCACAGTAGCCGATGTGTCACGACCTATCATAGGGGTCGATTTTCTTAGTTTCTACAACTTACTCGTAGACTGCAGAAATCAGCGCTTGATAGACAACATAACGACACTATCAGTTTCAGGAGCTCATTACAAGTCAACGGACGATATTGCATCTGTGAAGGCTGTAGTTGGTGACACAGACTACCACGAAATTCTTCGTGAGTATCCAGAAATCACGCGACCACCAGGTACACATTTACCGGGTAAGCATAACACGTTGCACCACATTAGGACAACTCCAGGTCCACCAACAGCAAGCAAACCTCGACGCCTTGATCCAGCTCGAACTCTAGCTGCTAAGAAAGAGTTTGAAGACATGCTTACCAGTGGCGTGGCCAGACGTTCGGAGAGTGCCTGGTCTGCTCCACTTCACCTGGTAAAGAAGAAGGACGACGGATGGAGACCATGCGGCGACTATAGAGCACTTAATGCAAGAACAATACCAGACAGGTACCCCATCCGTCACATTCATGACTTTTCTTACCAGTTATCAGGGTGTACAGTATTCTCCACCATAGATTTAGTAAAGGCATATAACCAAATAGCAATCAATCCAGACGACATTCCAAAGACTGCCATAACTACACCATTTGGTCTTTACGAATTCCCTTATATGACCTTTGGTTTGAGGAATGCTGCTCAAACTTTCCAAAGGTTTATCGACGAAGTTCTGCTTGGGTTGGACTTCTGCTACGGTTATATCGATGACATTCTCGTATTCTCACGTACTCCAGAGCAGCACAAGCAGCATTTACGGCAGCTATTTGACCGCTTGAAAAACTACGGTATAGTGGTAAACACATCAAAGTGTAATATCGGACACTCAGAGGTAACTTTTCTGGGATATCGTGTGACAGCAGCAGGTACGAAACCACTCGAAACCAAGGTACAGGCTATCCAGGAGTATCCAGTTCCTAAGACGGTCAAGGAGCTACGAAGATTTTTGGGTATGATAAATTTTTATCGCCGATTTGTCCCAAACGCAGCGAAACTCCAAGCCCCATTAAATGCTGTCCTTGCTGGCCCCAAAATTAAAGGAACGCATCCAGTAGACATGACTCCTGAACTTCTAAAGGCATACGAAGACACGAAGACCTCACTATGCAACGCAACTCTACTGGCTCATCCAGATCCATCAGGTGAGTTGACCATAGTCACTGATGCGTCTGATACCGCCATCGGCGCTGTGCTTCAACAGCGTAAAGGGAACGACTGGGAACCACTAGCATTTTACTCGCACAAACTTAGTGGTGCTCAAAAGAAATACAGCCCATATGACCGCGAATTGTTAGCGGCTTATGAAGCAGTAAAATACTTCCGCCATATGGTCGAGGCAAGGAACTTTGCCATCTTCACCGACCATAAACCACTGGTGTTTGCCTTCAAGTCAAACAGAGACAGTCATTCACCAAGACAATTCAGGTACCTAGATTTTATAGGACAATTTACTACAGATCTGAGGTATTTACCAGGCAGTGAGAACGTTGTCGCCGATGCATTGTCGCGCGTGGAGGAGGTATCAGCAGCCATCAACTTTGAGGAACTTGCAAGACTTCAGGACACCGATCCAGAACTGCAAGATCTAATTCGTCATGGATCCACGCTGAAACTTCAAAAGGTAGCATCTTCTTACAGCAACGATTTGCCAGTCTATTGCGATACCTCCACGCCGAAACCTCGCCCCTACATAACGCCAACCAAGCGAAGAGAGGCATTCGACTCACTGCACAACTTACATCATCCTGGGAATGCAGCTACAGTGCGACTGGTTACACAACATTTTGTTTGGCCAGGGATCCGTAAGAATTGTAGAGAGTGGGCTAGGCAATGCTTACAATGCCAGACGTGCAAAACTGCACGTCACACTAAAGCACCACTTTCCACCTACCTTACTCCTTCCTCACGATTTTCCCACATCCATCTTGACATAGTAGGGCCCTTAACCCCTTCGTCTGATTACAGATACTGCCTCACAGTCATTGACCGATTTACGCGATGGCCTGAGGCGTACCCCTTGAAGGACATCACGGCGGAGACCTGCGCAGCTGCCCTGGTGTCTGGCTGGATAGCCAGGTTCGGCTGTCCCGCACGGGTGACCACAGACCGTGGTCGCCAGTTCGAGAGTCATATCTTCAAGGCTCTCACTACCTTGGTGGGTGCACAACACTACCGCACCACCGCTTATCATCCAGCAGCAAACGGCATCGTAGAACGACTACATCGACAGCTGAAGGCTGCCATTATGTGCCACACTTCCTCACAGTGGACAGAAGCCCTTCCACTGGTTCTTCTCGGCATGCGTAATGCTTGGAAGGAAGATGTCCAAGCCACGCCTGCAGAGCTGGTCTACGGTGAAGCGCTCAACTTACCCGCTCAGTTCCTGTCTCCCAAAGATGACTTCACCACAACCGACGTCACGGAGTACGCTGCGTGTCTGCGAGTCCACATGGCCAAACTAGCTCCAAAACCCACTTCTTGGCACACCGGCAACACTTCACCCTTCTACATTCCCCGAGATCTACACTCTTCCACACACGTCTTCGTCCGCCGAGATCATGTCAGAAGATCACTGGAACCGCCTTACGCCGGACCCTACAAAGTCTTACAAAGACACTCAAAATACTTTGAGATTGAGGCGAATGGGAAGACCAACAACATCTCGGTGGATAGGCTGAAACCCGCCTACATGACGCAAGAGGAGACGGGGCTTCCAGCTGAAAAACCAGCAGCCTTAAATACCACAACTTCACCAACAACCAGCGGCGACGCAGAGAAGAGGACGCGAAGCGGGCGGCGTGTCAGATTCCCCGATTTTTATCGACCGTAGTTACGGTCTGGCCAGGGGGAATATGTGGCGAAAACATTTCACAATTAAACCGCCACCATACAGTCACAAGAAAACGCTACCGCTTATGAGATTGCGCCAACTCCGAAAATCAGGTGATCCTTTGTTCTTCGCGGAGGTCAACGACCGCACGGCTACACGTGCCGCGCACACGCGCATAGCGCGTGAGATTTGTACCGGCTGAGGCGGCGATGTCCTTGAGTTGCAGACGACGGCGTGCACACGAAGCTACTTGCGCGTGCGCCGAGCGACGAGCATCAGTCCACGTTCGACTAGCTACCATACCGTTCGGGTCGCGCCGCGCTTTTAATATTGCTAAAAATTGTATCAGTTCGTTTATTTAGCTTTGTAATTTATTTTAATTCTAATAATATAATTTAATAATCAGTGCTTAATAATATTCTTCATTTCATCTTTCGCCTATACTCATTCTCTCGCTATCTCATCCTTCCGCTACGTTTCACTTGAATCTATTATTGGATTCCGGGTTCGATTCCCGACTCAGGTAGATTTGGTCAACCCGGCCAAATTACTACAAGCTCATAGTAAGCACCCAGGCGTTATGTTATGCTGGTTTATGAAATAGTCACTTTTTTTAGTACAGACAGCACCAGAATCTCCAAGGTATTCCACCAATGAGATCATCTAGATCTCCAATACACCCTGTACTATTGTAAAACAGAGAATATCGCAGTCTATTCAGTACTACTTATTATTTAGAAAGCGACCGTGAGCAAGTTGCACTTGACTTTATTGCTACAGAAAAAGTGTGGCTTATTTACTTTTATGTAACAGAGCACGTATCTTATTTAGTGATGCAACGAATAGTACTTTTACGAATACGAATACCGATTTTATATTCGGCGAAGTTACTATTCGCCGAATATCTGATTCTACTTTACTATAGTTGCGCGTGCAGTTATAGTAAAATAGCATCAGATATATTAATTATTAGTCAAAGAAGGTGAATGGTAATTAAACACGCTAAGCAATATAAATATTGACATGTAATTTAATAATTAACATTAACTTTATGTAAATTTTTATTTAAAAAACATAATAATTGCCCGTTTTTTGGTGACAAACGATTCCTTTTTTCTGTTTATACCGGATGACTTTTTTTACCGTCTCGAGAAAAATAAATGGTATATTAGATGAACGGAGTAGAACCCTATGGCATACCTAACTTTTTTTTTTCAAAAAAAAATCTAAAAAATCAAAAATTCTAATCATATGCACGCTGCATATGATTTGAATTTCGATATTTTTAAACGATTTATTGTTTTTTTTTTAAATTTCTGTTTTTATGGTACAAAAATGAAAAGTTTACATCGAATTTGTAGTATTTATTGGTACTTTGATAATTTTTTCTGTCTCAGCTATTAAAAAAAAAAACTAGGTATGCCATAGGCTTCTACTCTGTTCACCTAATACACCCAATTTTTTTCGAGACGGTAAAAAAAGTCATCCGGTATATTTCCTGCCATTGAAAATAGCTTAGCTAAATACGTGCCCACTCACTAATACTAACTTAGATACAAACAAAAACTAAAAGGTCGCCACAATTGCTGATCATCTGTGGATGTAAGCAAAAGATACTTTTAAAACTTTCAAGTTTTATGATTTTATAAAAAAATTATCTTTGTGTCTGTCAACTCGGCCGCAACGCAATATCTATATTGGATTTCTAGAAAGTCATTATTATTACGAATGTCCTGAAAGTATTCAGCAAATACGAATATTCGTATCCGTAATAATCGTATTCGTTGCATCACTAATTTTACTGAATGAAGAAAAATCGAGGAAAGATGATTAATTATTGTTAGTGTAGGTGGTCCTTAATACGGCCCTGTGTAATTTGAGTGGGTTTAGTATAAAATAATGGTTCAATAATAAACAATGTAGGTACTTATGTAATTTTTTTTTAAATGTCAATAATTCTGGCAAAAATAGGCCACAATATTGCTTATTTACCTATTTATTACCTACATAATAAAAAAAAATAAGATTGTAGAGGAAAGCTAAAAGCTAAAGAGCTTATTCGACTGTACATAGGTACCTAGTAATACCTAAATATATAAATAACATCACCCCAACCTATCTATATAAATAAAAAGAGAAGTCCTGACTGACTGACTGACTCATCAACGCCCAGCCCAAACCCTTGAAAGCTGAAATTTTGCACAAAGTTTCTCTTTATAATAAAGTTATATTGTTAAGACAAGGAATAAGGAAGGATTTCCTGGTCGTACGTTCCTGTGGGATATTTTCCGACATCCACGAGGGCGAAGCCGCTGGCAAAGCTAGTTTCATATAATTGTAAGGTTTTTCAAATAATACCCACAAGTAGGTACATATCTTGAAGCCAATTACAGAAAGTCCTCGACAGTGTAAGAGGGCTCTTTGTCTCCTGTGCACAATCAGGCCCTTAATCGAACCCCTTATTAGGAACCGCACGACTACCTTATCCGAGATGGGTGCGATGAGATTGTAGCTAAACTTCCTCATTTTACCAACGTATAATATAGTTAGAAGAAGTTCTTTAACGCGCCTTGCGGTAGGAGTATACACTGGTAGAAATCGTCACCCCTCACGTGTCTGGGTTTGGGCTATTTCTAGACCCAAAACCCCAGGGGGGGGGGGGGGGGTGTTGGGGGTTAGTTGCGAACCCTATAGGTTCCCAACTATTGATGAGTATATGTTTTCCATCGGATGATGTTTTTTTACGTTTATATTATTATGTATGTGATATTAGCTTATATACCTACTATGTAAAGTTTTGTCCTCATGTACACATGGAGTGCATTTGACACGCAGGGGGCAAGGGGGGGTTACTTTGGAACTCCATAGGTGCACAACTACTGATGATGTTTGGTTTTCCATCGAATGATGTTTTTTATACGTTTATATATTATATGCGATATAAGCTTATATACCAGTATTTAAAGGTTTTTCCTTATGCACACATGGGGTGCATTCGACACTTCAGGAAAAAAGCGTTAGATATGCCCGAAAAAGTCAGTTTCAAGTGACAACACTTTTTGTTTTTACGGTTCCGTACCCAAATTGTAAAACGGGATCCTATTAAGACTCCGTTGTCCGTCCGTCTGTCACCAGGCTGTATCTCATGAACCGTGATAGTTGAAATTTTCACAGGTGATTTCTGTTGCCGCTATATCAACAAATACTAAAAAACATTTAAGGGGGCTCCCATACAACAAACGTGATTTTTTTGCTAAACTATTCTCCACCACTCAATAAGTCAAAGTTGTCGAAGTCTTTCAGTTACTCAGAATAAGAACTGTTCTTATTCTGAGTAACTGAAAGACTTCGACAACTTTGACTTTGTAGACTAGGAATAAGGAAAGAGTTCCAGGGGATATTTTCCGACATCCACGCGGGCGAAGCCGCAGGCAAAAGCTAGTGTAATAAATAGGGCCCAGTAGGTTAGCATGACTAAAATGTCAAAATGACAAAAAAAAAATCGATCGCAGCTGTCATTTTGGTCTAGCAAATTAAAAATCAGAGTTTAGTTAAAGTCGGTTTCACCGGCGCGGGCGCATGAATTAGCGAATCAAGGTAGTTTCAGTAAACAGAGTGAAACGGTTTCAGGTTTACACCTGAATATTAAATCACCATTATGTTTACTGTTTGAGAGATTGCCTAGTGGAATGTTTTCGAGTGCTTTCTAATTGTAATTCAGCTGGTAAAATACAAATTGAGATTATGTTATGGATTTTTTGGGTAGTTAGCTCGACCTCGTAAAAATACTACTTTTCACAATAATTCCCAGTAAATTGAAACTTTAATACACCTACAGACTTTGGAACTAAACCTAAAATAGCGATTAAAAATCTGCTGTTCCCTAAACTTTGACGAGTTATGGGAACATAGGTAAATGTTCTGAACAGCTGATTTTTTTTTCGCGATTTCAAGTTTGGTCCCCTAGTAAAAGTTGTTCATAATGATGAGTACAATGACCCCTTAAAATATTGCCACTGTTTACACTTACACCGTGTATAACTTTTTTATTCGTTTGCAGTAAAGTATTAAACTTTTAAAAGGTATTAATAAAGTTTACTAATAACTAACACTTGGTCAATATAAACCCATTAAGTTATGTAACTAAGTAATAAAATATTGTCGTAAGTGTTAAACGATCACGAGAGTCCCTATTGTCAATATAAATGGAAATCGATTACATTCGCCCGCATAAGTGAGCAATTTGATAACGTCTGAGTTGGTCCGAGTATTTCGACATCAAGTGACATTTGGTCATTCCGACAGCCATATTGAAATTATTGTTCCGAAATAGTCTAAATAACAGCCGCACGGGTCGATCACATATCGAGACTCCTCTGTGCCTCGGAAAGCACGCGCTAAGCCGTTGATCCCGGCTGTCATTCGTAGATCTTTGAAAGTCGTTTAGGCAACTGAAGGAACACGGGTGGGTTTTAGTCAGTAAAAGTCTGACACGCCCTTCCGCTCCACCCAGAGCGGGAGAAGTTATTTGATGATTTCCCATCCACAAAAAACAACAAAGGTGGTAGTCAGATGCCCAAAAGTCTGACAACCAGTATTACCACGCGGTATCGTATAACCCAGTAATTGGGTTGTGGATGTCAGATAGGCAGTTGCGGCATGTAAAATACTGGTATTCAGCTGCATCCGGTTAGACTGGAAGCCGACTCCAACATAGTTGGGAAAAGGCTTGGCACTTAGGCAGATTGATTTGAGGTATGTCTAGCTAGAAGATTCAGACCAAGATCTAACTTTACTTAGCTCGAACTTTGAATTAAACAAGTTCCCATCTCTATCTTGCATTTGTAGACTCATAGTCATACACCCAGTTACTGGTAATACGATACTCCTCGGTAAGACTGGTTGTTAGACTTTCGGGCTTCTGACGACCCGTAACGACAGTCAAAGATCCACGAATAACAGCTGGGACCAACGGCTTAACGTGCTTTCCGAATCACGGAGGGGTCTCGGTATGTAAAGATGGTCACCCATCCACGGACCAACCAAGCCAAGCGTAGTTTAACCTGATCGATCCGTTCCTTCCTCGTGGTCAAACTGAATGGTCAAACTGATTTGACCACGAGGAATTCTGTTCCCGATAGTCAAACTACTTAGTTTAACGAAAAATATCCACCCTTTGTTTACTTGTGCAGTCATTAACAAAAATAATTTCCTTCCTCGTGGTCAAAGTTAATGGCTATTTAAACTTTTTATCAAGTGTTTACATAAATAAATAAAAATGTTATTTAAAAAAAATTAATAATAATAAGTTATAGCATTGAAGAATTGGTTGGTTTAGCAGAAATTAAAGGCGGTAGTAAAGATGAAAAGTCTGCAAAAATAAAAGTTGATTTATTTAAATTAAAATGTGTTTATTTCTGCTAAACCAACTAATTCTTCCATCCTACAAAACATGTATGTGCCCGACCCAGTTCTCGAAAATGACCATGTCACGTTGTACTGGGATCGGTCTATCATTACTGACTGGACTATTGTCGCCAGTAAGCCCGATACAATGGTGATAGATTGATTAGCGCGCCGAGCAATGATTGTCGATATTACCAAAACCTTGTGAAAGCTGAGAAAGAGAAACAAATAAAATATCTCGACTACGACACGAGGTTGTTGACATGTGGAGTGTGAGCTCGGCTGTCATTGTGACGATTATAGTAACGGCCAACGGCATGATAGCCAAAAGCCTCGACCAACATCTTTCGAGGCTCTCGTTAGGCGGTTGGATCAAGGGCCAGATTCAGAAGGCAGTACTCCTCGATACGGCTCGTATTGTGAGGAGGTTCCTATCTCTGCAGCCCTATCCGCCGGTAGCTTGGACCCTGCTCCCGACACCGGCGGACCACTATTTTTTTATATTTTTAAATGTTTTTTTTTAATATCCTTTTTTAAGAATGTAAATAGAATAAGAAAGAAAATTAATAAATAATAGTAAATTATTCCTAAAACAATGGTCTCTTTATGGCCAGAGACATCGCACAAACAATGTGGTCCAAAGTTGGAACGGCCAACTAAACAAATCCATGAATTGTCAGAATCCAATTACAGTTGCTTGTTTACTTGAAACTACAAAAAGAAAAATGTTATAATAAAGTATCTCTTTTAAAAGGATTTCATAATGAAGTGTCAGCTGCAATTAATGCATGGCGGTATAAGTGCTGCGTACTTTTTAAATAAACTAAGATAATTATTTTTGTTAATGACTGTACAAGTATATTTACGAACTATAACAAAGGGTGTATATTTTTCATCAAACTAAGTAGTTTGACTATCCGGAACAGAATTCCTCGTGGTTAAATCAGTTTGACCATTCAGTTTGACCACGAGGAAGGAACGGATCGATCGAACTTGTGACATTCAACCTAAGGGTTATAAATAAATTACGAGGTCAAGACCACCTCGTAATCGTATTACGAGGTCGTATTGACCTCGCAATTTCTTTGGACCGGTCTACTATACTGCTAGGCTAGATAAAACTGCTAATCTTCCTAACATTATCTCATAAATAATCGCCTTTCACGACGTCAACAGAGACTGCTAGAATATCAAGACCGTTTATTTAAATGATTAAGGTAAAATAAGCAGTAGATAATCATCATTAAACATTCTAGTTTCGTCACCTCTTAAATACTACCGACCTTGTGGTTTCACGAAATTAGCAATCATACAGATTGCCTTTCCAACAGAGCGCAGAGAAGCTTCGGCCAGCCGCCACTAGAGGCGCCACTGTCAACACTTTCCATACAGACCAAACCGTGTCACACAAATGACGTATTTAAAAGGTGTAACATAAACAACGCACAACCTCTTAAGGGGTCATTGTACTCATCATTATGAACAACTTTTCGATGGGACCAAACCTGAAATCGCGAAAAAAAATCAGCTGACCAGTTATAGGTACTCACAGCTACAGATCAAGCTATACATTTCCAGTATAAGCTGATCTCGCATTGTACAGGATTTCCTTACAATGAGAGATCAGTGTAAACTGGAAATGTATAGCTTGATGTGTAGTCGTGTGTACATTTATCTACATCAAACTCGTCAAAATGTAGGGAGCAACTGACTTTAAACAGTAATTGGTTTCACATCCATTCATACAAAGGTTTTGTGTACAAGCTGTGTATAAGTGCTAGGCATACCGTCGCGCGCCGACAAAAAAAGTCTCGAACATTGATGACGTAACGCGCGTGCGTTATAATAATTTTCATAGTTAACTACTACTGAGCATGAGGTCCTGGGATCGATTCCCATGTCAGGCAAAGTGTTACTGGGTTTTTCCATCAGGAATTTCAGCCAGGCGTAGCAGCCCGGACTCCCGGAGCCCTCTAATACATGGGACTTGAACATAACTGGCGAAATATGGGTGTACTAAGGCACCTACGCCTCTGCCGAACCTTTAACTGAAAACAGGCGTAATGTTACGTTACGGTATGCTATTATGTCCGCATGTGTTTCATTCTACCCAGCTGGGCCCCGCGAGCTAGGCTGATGAAACTAGTAGCAATGCTTCGTTTGTTCAATGCACCTCATGAATTTATCAACAAGATCCAATGTACCTCGATCATTTTGATAGAAATCACGATAAATCGCCTCATCTATCCAGCGGGGCCCTCGGCTATACTGCACTCGTAATACATAAAAATAATACTGATCGCATCTGCTTCTCGCTCCATTCATTATAGGATTTTTTGATAGAACCGGAAAAATTCAGCATGAAAGCCAGCAGGGCCCTTTGTAATTAGAATGAATACGAACAGAAAAAGCGTACCATTTTTATATATTACCCAATAAGATAACATCATTGATATTACCAATGTACCTCAAAGTTCTGAGGTAACAAACATTTGATAACCTCCTCCTTTTTTGAAGTCGGTTAAAAATTTTGGTTATGGGCTCTCGTACCATTTTGGTGATAACTTACACAAATGCAAAGCTCAGCTTACGCCTCGTGGACTGTATCAACAGTTACTGAAAATCAGGGTTTCACAGATTATCTTAACATTTTACTGCGCGGTGTGAGCAGTAATGTTTTCTTCACGCTTGAAGCCACGTTGAAGCTATGATCAACAATGACACCATAATACCAGGAACTTCGTTAGAATAGAGGTAATCTATACTAATAGGTAGATAATAGTAGACAGACGTTGTCCTGTCTGAACGATCCTAGAACCCGACTGCAGCGCCACCTACCGGGTCCAATTGTGTTTTCAAACCATACAGGAACCCAATGAAATATACACACAAAATTTCATCTAAATCGGTCCAGCCGTATTGGAGCAGTTAGGTGACAAGCACACGTACAGAAGAATTATATACAGGGTGTAAGGGACAGCCCTCCGCAAACTGATAGGGTGAATTCAGTATGTCATACTAAGATGACCGGTACATTAAATTTTTTCAGAAACGTTAAGGGAATCCAATAAACCTGATTTGTTTGTGTTTTTGTGCACAAATCGGAGCGTCTATTACTGGTTGGGAGGGGTAGGTAATAGGTATGCGGTGTGTTCGATGAACTATGTAGCTAGACAGAAAGTGAACAGCTGATTTCACGCGTCGTTGGTTAGAGTATTTCAACATCCATTGCTGGTTTTTTTGAAAAAATAAAAAAATAAAATTTTCCTGAGAAAATTTCCGGTGGAATATGATTCAAAATGAGGAGCTGAATGCACCCTGTTAGTTTGCGGAGGGCTGTCCCTTACACCCTGTATTTTATACTAGCTGACCCGACAGACGTTGTCCTGTCCCGATTTCAATATTCCCATATAAAATCCACTTTCAGTTTTCCTGTATTTTCCAATTTTCCCGGCAACTTTTCCAATTTTTCTCATCGTTAAAACCTTCCCTGGACTACGTCAAACATTTCAAAACCAAAATCAGCTACTCGTAAATCGGCCCCGCCGTTCTTGAGTTATAAAATTACAACGAAAAGTGGCATTGATTTTTATAGTTATAGACAGAAGTAAAATTTGTGAGTTTGTATACAGGGGTAATCTTCGGAACTACTGATCCGATTCCGAAAATTCTTACTGCCGAGTAGAATTATAGATTGAAATAACGTGATTTTAAGGCGAGTATAGTCGTGAAATGTTCATTTTTGAAGAAAATTCCAGAAAAAATATAAGTCATAAATTCAAAAGTACTATATACTTTTTCTGGAACTTTGATTTATGATACTCATTTGATTTATGAATTTTATGATGCTTCAGTCTGAGTCATTTGAAAATTTGATTGATTTGATTTTTTTTTGTTTTTATTTTATTTTGACCAAAAATATTAAAAAAACGCGGTGACGTGGTCACGTGCGCCTGCACATTCGTAGTATCAGAATTATAAGATAACAAAGACATGCTTTTTTTCTTCTTTTAAGTGCCTGAATTATTTCTAAAAGTTTGTCCATATATTTTAATGGGACCTTATTTAAACTTTACACGAAAATGGACTCAACCATGAAAGTGTAGGATGCACTCGACCATAGTAGGTATAGATCACTATAATAATTATGATCAGCGAGTGCGAAAAAGCGAGCAACAAGATTTAGTAATAAGAAAGTGCGACACAGACTTATAATGCTAATGCTAATGCGACATGACTGTCGGAAGTGGTAGGTATGCTCTTGATATCAATAAGAAATCATCTGCTAATATTATAAAGAGGTAAAATTTGTGAGTTTGTATATAGAGAGTAATCTTCGGAACTACTCATTCGATTCCGATAATTCTTTCACTAATGGGAAGCTACAGTATTGCCGAGTGTCATAGGATTCTGACGAAGTCGCGGGCGGAAGTTTGTAGATAATAGAGCTGTATTTTAGATTCTACGCTTTACTTACAATGTTTCACAAAAAAAGATTGTTCTAAGGCATAAAAGCGAAATTAATGCTTCAGGAATTCTGTATCATTAATTCTGGTACCCTATTCGATAGTGATTAAATCACATTCGATGGTAAATTGGACTTCTCATTACTTATACAGGTGACTTTGAAAACATGCGACAAAATTTAAGGGGGTGTTCTACGCATCAATATGAACAACTTTTACTAAGGGACCAACATCGAATTCGCAAAAAAAAAAATATTTTCCCATATTATAGTTAAAGGTATTGGACCCTTTTGTAAAAGAAGGTCGGATTTTTTTTTGCGAATTCGAAATTGTTCACATAGTAAAAGTTGTTCATATTGATGCGTAGAACACCCCCTTAAATTTTGTCGCATGTTTTCAAAGTCACCCTGTATATGAATGAATGAAATGGACCGACCCTAGCGTGAGTTGACCAGACTCGATTACTTGAATGAACCTAAAGTGAATCTTTGGGTTAATTCGAGTAATCGAGTCTGTTGTAGCCCTGTAGCCTCAAGCTTCATGGTGCAACAGAGACCATTGCATATCAAAGAGTCGACCGGGGCGCGCGATAATAGTAGGGTAGACGTATAAGATATGGGAGGATTATTAGAGCCGTACCGGATATAGGTACATACTACAGGGTTATTTTTCAATGACCAGCCAAATTTTCACAGGGTGTTCTACCCATGAATATGAACAACTTTCACTATGGGACCAACTTTGAAATCGCAAAAAAAATATCAGCTGTTTCATACATTTTGATCGAGTAGGTATTGAACTTTTGTAGGAAACCGCTGGTTTTTTAACCGACTTCTAAAAAAGGAGGAGGTTCTCAATTCGGATGTTTGTTTTTTTTTTTTTTTTTTTTTTATGTTTGTTCGCGCATAACTCCGTCGCTTGCCAACCGATTTGAAAAATTATTTTCAAATCGGTCCCCAAATGCTTCCCAAATGGTCCCATTTTTGTCAAAATCCAGTTCTGATGATGGCATCCTGGAGAAATCGAAGGAACTCTTCAAATATTATAGGCACACCTATAGCGATTTGGGTATTTTTTATAGTAGCTCGTGCATTTGCTCTCGGAAAGCAACACTTGGTGAAGTGGAACTGATGATGAAGACCACAGATGGCTACCGGAACTACTCAATGATAAATATTTCACGGGTTGCGATTCGACTACTTTATGGTTGCTAAGCAATTTCCGCTCGTCACACAATGCGTGTGGTGAGTGGTTGTTGAGGAGTTCTCCTGGGTCTTACCAGCAGAACTCCTCAACAATTAACGTCCCAGCATCGGGAAAAGCAATATTTTGTAACATGTGATGAGCAATTGACATTAGACTATTGTAACTTATACAAATTATAAACAGACCCACTAAAAAGCGAGAAATAAAAACTTTGGGCAAACAAAAAGAAAGTAAATAAAAAACGAAAGACACCGACTTCCGAAATCAAAGTTATTTTTCACTTTGTAGTGATTTTTGGAAGTCGGTTTTTTTTTTTGATAAAAAGTTTTTTTTTTCGTGATTTCAAATGGTCTCATAGTGAAAGTTGTTCATATTCATGGGTAGAACACCCTGTGAAAATTTGGCTGGTCATTGAAAAATAACCCAGTATAATCACAGTCTATGAGACGAGAACAGCGAGCGAGCGAGCGAGCTAGTAACAGCCGCGACTTACAAGTTGTAGATCGTAGGTTCGCATCCTGATGAAAGTTCCTGCACTTTGTGTTAATTATTTCATCACCACTGCTCTCAATACGGTGAAGGAAAACATCGTGAGGAAACCGGCATGTCCTACAGCAAAAAATTCGAAGACAGGTGACATCTACCAACCCGCACTGAGCCCGCGTGGTGGATTACGGCCCACTCCCTCTCACCGAGATGAGACCTGTGTCCCAGCAGTGGGAACATTATAGGCTGATTATGGGCATCTTTTACCGAAGTCGCTGCCAGGTTGGCTGAGGTCCAGCTTCACTGGTGAATCTTTTGGCGGCGTTAAACTACTTCTCGACTGTTTTCCTCTTCGTTCCGATGAGGTGTCAGCAGCAGTGTCCAGCCGTGGCCGACCTGTCCGAAATAAAAAGTCATAACCCTACCGTGCAGTCGCGTAAAAAAGACTAGCCCTTACAAGTCAAACCCTTTTATTTGCTGGCCTTATGCAAATACTGAAAAAATTACATACCTACCTATCTAAAGGAATGCTTTAGACTATCGAAATGAACAACTCTTACTATGGGACCAACTTTGAAAGCGCGGAAAAAAATCTGCTGTTCCCTACATTTTGACGAGTTATGTGAATATAACATAATGTAGGCAACAGCTGATTTTTTTTCGCGATTTCAAAGTTGGTGGGACTCCCATTGTAAAAGTTATTCGGTTCGATGGTATAATAGAGCACTCCTTAAAGTTTTTAGACAATTTTTATAACACCATATACATATAGCTATGAAATTAAGTTACACGTGACAGACGAAAAGATCGTAATAAGTAAAACGAAATTAAGCTGTATCACACACGTTTTAGAAATTCACGTAACGACCGATCTGAGCGTAGAGATGTCTCGGTAATAATGTTCAGTGTTGAGTGTCGAGCACTTGTCACGTGAGCATTATAGGAAATATACTAGAAGTCACATATCACCACTTTCAGTATTAAGGCTAAGAAAGGATTTATATTGGTTGTTTTTATCTGCTTTCTGAAAAACAGAATTATTACTAAATAAACCGTCGCTCTTTATTAAATCTCTATCCACATCCAAGAAAATCTTAATTCCCTGCAGCGCGTACAATCGGAACCGAAACCGTTAATAATATAACCACAAGAGATCATACTAATTTATGTAAAATTAAAACATCATCCAAATATTATCGGATCAATCCATCAAACAGTTGCGGCACCGACTGTACACGCAGCGCATCGCTCGCGCAGGGTGCGTGCGCGCCGAAGCGCGGACTTTCTCTCCCCCCTAATGGCAGCCATCTTGAAATCTTGCAGCGGGGCGACGCGGCTCGGCTGCGTCCGCAGACGAAGACAGACCGCGCGGGCCCAACCTCGTCAACAAGCAAGCCGTGCTACCCTTCGTGCCTCCCGCGTTCCCGCATAACGCACCGGACCGTCTTATCAAACCGTCGGAGTATTTGAAAACAATCACGGCGCCGTGCAAGCGGGATGACAGCGCGGCGGAGGCGCGTCCTCCGCCGCCGCCGCCGGTGCCGGCCGATAACGTGCCGCCACCGCCGCCGCAGCCACCCGTCACCAGCCACCAGCCCCTCGCAGCCATCAGCAGTGCTGAACTCACAGCAGTCAGACTCCGAACACCAGCCACAAAGACTTTATCAGCCCCTCCCCCTGCTCGCTCAGTCAGTCTACAATGCTTACCGAGCGCCGCGGAAATATACAAAAACGCAAAGACGGATCTGATAGAGGAACTGAAGATGTCCAAGGACATAACGGGGATCAAGAAGCTGAAAGTGGAACGTGCGCGCCGGGAGAGCCTCCAGGATAAGGAGACCTTCACGGAGTTCACGAAGAGGTTCACCGCCGAGAATTTTGTGGAACAGGTCAGTGAACTTTATGTTTATTTGTAATATAACATCTCTTCAAAGTATGCAAAAGAGTGGATGCTATTTTTCAGTAGTTTAAAAATAATTTATTAGTGTCATTAAATTTCACTTTTGAAAATAGACGTTACCTTTAAGGTCAGTAGTTGCATAATTACGTGCATATAAATAACTCTTTTTGCGAAGGTCTCGCGTGGACGTTATTAGTAGATTGTCTAATACTGGTCAAGTTACTCGTTGCAAGACACGGTTAATTCCCAGGCTATTGAAATCTGAAAATTAGAAACTTTTAATTAACATTTCTCCACGTACTTAATTGAGTAATAATTTATTACGTTAACAAACATAAATCATATTGTCAACTATTCTTCTTACTGATAATTAAGAAGAAAATGTAGTTTATTTATTATAAATAGGATTAGGTTTATAATTGCCTGAAGTTTCACTTTATTGGATAGCTTAGATTGTCACAGTTTTTGGTCTGAAAGAAAATCTCTTACATACCGTGACCGGTGATCCACTTAGAATACAGAGCATCCAATAATAAAGCCCACTTTATTTATTTATTTAAACTTTTCGCACAAAACAGTACAAAGGCGGACTTAATGCCTTAGGCATTCTCTACCAGTCAACCAAGGGTGGTGAAGAGATTGATGGCAAGTTTTTCATGAACACTTTCAAAACAGTAACAGGTTTTACAAAACAGTAACTGGAGTTTCAGCTTCTTGAAAAGTATTAAGATTTTGTAGGAGAACACCGACCTAGACTGACCCTGTTTTCAGAATATCTAGATTTCAAATCGATATTTTGTTGTCAAATCTTAGGTCAACTAATTAATTGCTCTTTCTGATTTTGGTCAACATAACACAACAACGACCATGACATTTAGCAGTAGATTTGCTTACGTCAGCTGGCTTTCAGAAATCTAGTTCTAGGATCAGCTAGGGTATATGCTACTCCCATATCCTTCCAAATTTTAAGTAAAAACATACATTCCACAATGTATACTTAGGTGGTAACTTAAAATTGAATTGTAGCTAAATAGCTTTAAAAACTTAACTCATTTATCAGGTGTCTTAAAACCAAGTAAATCTAATGTTACAGTCATAGAAATATACTTCTTTCTTATGTCTATAATTACAGCGCAGCGTAAATGCCTACAATCAACCTTTCGCAGTTTTTGTAATAATTCTAACATCAATAATAATATCATCGATATAAATAACAACAACTTGCATTTCATCAAAGAACTATAGAAGAAAATACCATCAAGACTTGCGTACGGTACGCATTTCCTTGAACCAGCTGCATCTAACCCAGTGATCTACTTCCCCCACCATTCGAAGCTATCTCTGCGAATGCTCGTCTCATGTGTAACAGCCGTGAAATGCGCATGATTCGCGATTTTGACGAAACTACGTACAGTCGGGATAGAAATTGTTTTTTGGAAGGTGATTTTTCACAATGTATATTAGGTAGACAGATAGATAGATAAAACATTTATTCAGTGCACACAAAAATACGGTTAAATGATAACAAATTACATGATTATTAAGAAAAAAGTCAGGTGTCGTGGGATATCCGGTTGGAACGAAACAATAAATTTTAAATAAGTTTTTATACTGTCACGGTCACTAACATTATTATTAACACAAACGGGATATATGGTAAATATGCCGTTTGTGTTAGTAATAATAAATTTTATTATACTCTTGGCGTAATTTTCAAGATAAGTCGTTAAAAGACCCCACCCATAATAATTATATTACCCGGTTGTCCACAATTTCATTGCATGGAGTGAATACTCGGTAGACTTTTTATCCGTTTCATATTCTAAGGGCACTCTTGCCTACCATTACCGCGCCTCCCGGTCTACCCCTTGATATACAATGGTCTCTGTTGCACCGTGTAACATGAGGCAACAGGGGCTAGTGTGAATTGAATCTTTGGGTTAATTCGAGTAACCACGCTGGGGTCGGTGCATTTCATTAATTCAATCTATAAATGATATTTATTTCTGTAAATAGGTTGATACAACACTTTAGCACACCAATATTTTAAAAAACCGGTCAAGAGCGAGTCGAACTCGCGTACCGAGGGTTCCGTTCCGATTTCTGAAAAAGTGTGCTATTTAGAGACATCGTTTTATTTTTACTGTAATCTTTACATAAACGATCACATACAATAATTTCAGATTTTTCTTTATGCAAACGTCGGAGATAAGGTGGGAACGGTATAGACTAAGAGGTCACAGGATTTTTCGTAACGATCATAGATACGGTTAGATTTACTTCGATGGGTTGTAGAGTAATCCCCTAATGTGAATGACGTCGGTCTGCCTGCTCTGAGTGGTTGCAACTTCGAGTTATAGCGCTTACAAGAGGCGTCATTGTTACGAAAAAAAAACGATCAGGGAAATGGTCAGTTTTGGTACACATTCAAAGTATGGCGTCTCCGCAGATGAAAAAAGTTGGTCTGCCGGCTCTCACTGGTTGCATTTCAGAGCTATGATGCGCGCAACATTGTTGCAAAAATAAAACGATAAGAGAAATGGTCAGTTTTAGTACCCATTCGAAGTATGGTGTCTCCACAGGTGAAACGAGTTGGTCTGCCAGCTCTCAGTGGTAGTATTTCAGAGCAATCGTTGTGTATGCAAGACGCTTATTTTTGGAGAAAGCCTAAAAAATACATCAAAAAACGGGACAATAGGCGAATTTTTCAAGTGCACGCCGGCCGGTGTCGTAACCCCACCCTACACCTGCGCCCGCTGCGTGACCGTTCCCCCTGTAAAGGAATAGGGAAAAAGCGTCAAGAGGTGTCAATAAGAGAAATGGTCAGTTTTAGTACCTATCCTAAGTATGGTGTCTCCACAGGTGAAAAGAGTTGGTCTGCCGGCTCTTAGTGGTTGTATTTCAGAGCTTTGTTATACGCAAGGCGCTTAGTTATAGAAAAATTCAACTTAACGGTAATCAATAAAATAAAGAATGAAATCGAACAAATCCAATTTTTAATGATTCAACTTATTACTGTGGGTAAATCACAGATTAATCATTTTGTAGAGTATTCATTTTGTACAATTTGAGGACCATTTTACGAATCTTCATACAAAACTATCAAACAGATGAATTGCGTACTATGAATTGCACGCAAATAAATTATGAATTGTCAGTTCGTGACCGTTAATTTACGATTTCAGATATTTTATGATTCATAATTAAATATTATCCTAATAAGATTCTGCCAAAGTTTTAGCCCCCTGTTCTGGTGTAGTTACAGCAATGCTACTTAAACTTATAATTAAATCAGGGTTTTTTTAGTATTTACTTGAAGTAGGTAAACACGGATAAATATCAAGTTAGGTATACATTTCCAATACAAGCTGATCTCTCATTATAAGTATAGGATTTCCGTAAAATGAGAGCTCAGCTTATAATGGAAATATATAGCTTGATAATTATGTAGCCGTGTGTACTTATCTATAGCAGAACTAATTTTCATTATCATTTACCAAAATAAATAAGTTTTTGAGTTATTTCATGCACATTAAGTTTACAGTGATCTCGTGGTTTAAAATAATAATATTAATGAAGTGAAAGTATACTATCGCTTGTTCGTCATAAAACGTCACATATATTTTGACTGTGTGACAGTTTTATAGATAGTTTCAATTTACTGGGAATAGTGATATTATGTTTTGTCTTTCATGTAGATTATTAATAAATATTGGATACGTATTTTTGCTTTTTTAACGTAATCAAAAGATTACGTCGATGCATTGAGTTAAAATTTGGCATGACGTCACTCCTTGCTAGATTTTATACGTAGTTAGTTAGAGTTGTGACGTAACGAGCCTCCACTCCTCAACTTTAATGCGTTTTTTATAAGTATTTTTTTATAAATATGCTATAGCAAAATATACTTGTCTAATATTTTTTTTATTAGATCTATGACTGACGGACTAAATAGAATTTTTTTTTAACCCAAGAAACATCCCTATTGTTGTCAAAAGTAGTAAAACAAAATACCAGAATCCTAATTATGTAACACACTATCAATTGGAATCTGAATAATTTTCAAGCAAATTGCTAATTCATTGCTTCATATGATCGAAAAATTTGTCTGTTCAACAACGTAAGTAACTCAATGAATGTCGTTGACCTGTCAAAATTAAACCGATTCCGATTGATAGCGTGTTACGCAATTGCCCCGCAGGTCAACTATTACCCTACCCTATCTACATTGGTGGTCTACCTGAAGTCTGAACAGACTCTAAGATGGGTTTCAGTCTACTGATTCTACACCTTGAAATCTTGTGGTTTAAGGCGATACCAAAATAAATGGGGGGCTTTTTCGTAACCATTTATTTCACTATTGCAGCATGTATGGATTAAATTTTTGGACATAATGTTTATTGACTATTTGATTAATACTCTAACTGAAAGAAAACACAATTGTGTTAAATTTCCTCGATCGAATTTAATTCCGAATAGACCTCTACTTATTTTTTTTTTCTGTAATTCTAAAATCCTAAATAATTTCTTTTTTTTTGCATTAAAAATGTGCGTATTAGATAATTGAAAACTCTGGCTGAAAACATTTTTGATAGATAGCTTAATTTATTTTTAAACAATTTTTATTTGATTCAGTATTTGTTCCAGCGCATTGTTGCGCTCTCTTTTATTCGCATGTGGAAGTAATTGACTCTGTCACTTTCTTATTCCTGCCCAGTTCGCTTTTTACATCATCATTGTTGCTTGTGAAGTGATAAGAACGACGAAATATTATATGAAAGAGGTATAATTTTTCAATAGAAAAGTGAGGATCCTACGACCAGACGGGTGTTGTGTCTGGTGGGCAACTGCCCGACGGTTGATGTCGCTACGCCCCGCAAGGGGCGTGGCGTGCGGCTCCAGGGCATAGCCCCTCGTCCGCGGATGCGATACGGTGGCCCGTAACTACGGGCGCCTCGTATGGTTCGCCACTGGCGATGACTGGTTGGACGTGCTGCATTAACACGCCCATGGCAATGGTGTCTGTCTTTGTGTCCGTAAGCTCGCCACGGCATATGCATACTACCGCTTTCTTCACCGTATTCCGGCGGTCAACCCCTACCAGGAGGAACCCTCACCTACATGAGGGAAGCCGACCAGCGACAGAGATACGGACTCGACGTTCCTACGGAGGTTGATGTTGGGACGTTGTTTATATGCTTAATGCTAGTCGCGCGGTAAACTCTAATTGCGCGATGCAGGATTGCGTAACGTCAGTGTGACGAGTAGTTCGTATGTGGCGATGTAGATTTCGCCACAAATAAATATTTCAATATGACAGCTTTTGTATAGAAAATATGTCAAACTGTCCTAATTATTCTTCAGATAAGACTTTAGTCATCAAAGTTCACTTTCCGTACGAACATTTGTCTTTATACGGCTGCCTCGATACGGCTCATTGGTCAATTTATAATTACTATGGTCTAGCTGTTAAAGTACTGGTTGCCTGGTTGAGTTAGTGGTCGTTGCACTAGCATGAGAGGGTTCGATTCCCACGTCGGGCACTGTTATTGGCTTTTCATTTTTAGGGTTCCGTACCCAAAGGGTAAAACGGGACCGTATTACTAAGACGCCACTGTCCGTCCGTCTGTCTGTCTGCCCGTCTGTCACCAGGCTGTATCTCATGAACCGTGATAGTTAGATAGTTGACATTTTCACAGATGATCTATTTCTGTTGCAGCTATAAGAAGTCTGTGGTATTAAAATAACATGTTAAATCTCTCAATATTGTGAGTACAAACTTACATTTACAGTTGGAATGTATGGGAGAACGTGTTTTTCAACTATAATGTTAAGTTTGTTCTTAGGATAAATTCATCCCAACTACGGAACCCTTCATTGTGCGTGGTCTGACACGTACTTGGCCGGTTTTTTATGAGTATACCGCCTCCCAGCGGACTGCTGGCAGACTGCAAAAAGGCCCCCTTTAGTGAGTGATACAATCTTACACTGAACTGCAATTTGTAAAAAAACGCAAGAAAATTTGAATTTCACGAGGTACCACAGCGGATCAATCTTAAACAGGCGAAATATGGGTGTACTATTGGGTACACCCCTATTGGGTTCTGCCTAAACCCCTTCGGGGAAACAGGGCGAGATGTTATGTTATGGACTATACCATACCATGTTATGTTAGTACTGGACCATAATATTGGCAGTACTGTGTGTGCAGGAGACATGGCAATCATGTGCTCTGCATTGGGACAGTACAATAAATTGAGGTTGAATCTAAAAACAAAATTGAAAGCGAATTGGACTTTACTCAAGCTAAGTAGGTACAGTAGTGTTTCATGCAACAATAAATCTTATTTGTATCCGTCTATTGTGCATATTCCTATAAGCGACAGTGATCAAGCGTTTCATACGAATATGAACATAAACTCTACGCTGATAAAATTCATTTTGAGTAAACATAAAATTTGCTAGATTTCAGCCATCCGAAACTTTGATATAATCGCCTAAAAACTAAGTAAAAACTGCAACAATTATAAATCTGAGGACGATTCACCGTTCACTGGTGAGGACACAATGGAATGTGGGACAAGACTACACGAACGGACAAAATGTTGTTGAACCACAAAATATCTGACACCGATTCGTCTGACGTAAGAGATTGCAGACTCATTATGTGTTGCGATACTGAACGATAGTTTTTAGCAATTAATTGTTGATAAATTATGGTTTAATTTACGGGTTTCGCTTCTGGTCTGGACGTAATCGTAACTCGTTTTGTTCGCCTATTAATAGGGGTCATTTTAGAATTAACATTAGTGAATGTTCTTTTAGCTGAAATACTGCCTGTCATACCACGCTCTTTCCTCAGAGTCTGTCAAATTAATTCAATGATTCATTCATTCTTTCATTCATTCAGATTTCGTTTATTATAAGAACGGTTCTTTCCGTTTCTGTTTCTAATTTTTAATTTTTCTTTTGTTTTTTGTCTATCCTTTGTAAAATGTCAAATTATTTACTTACGTAACGTAATTTAATGTTTCTGAAAAAGCTGTCAATTGCCAATCTGAGAGGAAAGTAGGTACGGTCTAAAAAAGTCCCTATGTTGTACACACGGCTACACATCAAGCTATACATTTCCAGTTTACACTGACCTCTCAGTGTAAGAAAATCATATACAATGCGAGATCAGCTTATACTGGAAATGTATAGCTTGATCTGTAGCCGCGCGTACCTGCATTCTAAAAATATTATACGAATAAATACATTTCGTCTAATACTTAAGTACCGAAGAGCAATCATGGTGGCACAGTGGTCCTAACGGCCTCGACTTACGAGTACCTACAGACCAGCAAACTGAACAACTTTCTCCATGGGACCAACATCGTAATCGAGAAAAAAATATCAGCTATCCCGTACAAAACTTCAAAACCTATTCGTCCCAAATGTATGGGACGGCTGATAATTTTTTCTCGATTACGATGTTGGTCCCATGGAGAAATTTGTTCAGTTTGATAGTTTGTACCACACCCTTAACCACACCTGTCTGTACACCCTGTAGAACCTTACAAAAATGATTACAACATCGAACAAAACTTACAGAGTCATTAAAACTAAATAAAATAATGATGCAATAATCTTTGAAAGGCAGATCTATTTTTTTGTCAAACTCAAACAATGAGAGGTATTCTCGTCTCCCATTCACTGTAGATTGTCACGATGTGGCTGTAAGGTAATTAGCAGATCAACTGTTGTATTGTAGTGAACAGTACTATAACAGCGAAAGTACTGATGTTATGTCAGGGCTATTATAAGTTTTGATATTTAAAAATTTATTTAAAGAAAAGCAAAAACCGACCTCAAAAACGTAAACACACTTTCACAAAAGACTTTAACAGTTTCTGAAGTCGGTGCCAAGCTAAGGTGCATTGAAGACCTGAAGACACCGACTTCAGAAACTGTTCTCTTCTTATTCTTGGGATAAATTCTTTTCAACTACGAAACCCTTCATTGTGCGTGGCCCGATACGTTTGTCGTCGGTTTTTCCATAGTCGTTAATCGCTGATAGAATGTCACATCATCTATAGGCCCTCAGATTTATTTCAAAGAACGAGTTGCTCTTATTTTTTCATCTTCATCATCATCATCATTCTCCTGCCCTTATCCCAAATTTATTTGGGGGTTCGACGCAACATGTGTTTTTCTTCCATACTTCTCTATTTGTCGTCATCTCTGTAGTCACTCCCTTTCTAGCCATATCATCTTTCACACAGTCCATCCATCGTTTCTTTGGTCTTCCCCTACTCTGATACTTAGTTTACAGATCAGATAACTATTTAAATTATATCGAGGTCGTCCAGTGGCATACCAACCATCCGTCAGTTCTTGAAAGCCCCCTTGTAAATGTAAATTCCTCTCCCTTGATCGGTGAAATCGAGCCAGCTGGTGGCGTAGCTGAGCCTGTAGCTTTAAACTCCCCTGTTAATAATAATTACCCTAATCTGATCCAGCCTGTTGTTCCTTGCTGTCCTCCCACCAGCGATGCCTAAGCCGAGGTCAGTACCCCACAGGGGGTGCCCTTAGCGTGCAGTCGCTTAGGTTCGATTGTCAAGTACCTGAACCATTGCTGTATAGTTCACATACTGAGCAATGGAGATTTGTAATTTCGTTGTGTGTGCTTTATTTTATTTCTTTTGTTTTATTTTTAAGACTATGATCCTTTGTTGGTCGAAATAAACGCTTTCTATTCTATTCTATTCTATAAGTTAGTTAACAATGCCCCTGGCACCCACAGGATTGTCCGGTTAAGCAGTCTCGATCCTTAGTGATCTACTGCGAGATGCCACTGTCAAAAAAAAAAAGAAAGAAAGTCCAGTGGCATTCACGTATGTACTTACAAGACGGTACTGCGGTCTGTGGTTAAATCCGTTTTCCAAGCTATGCAATTACGGCAGTACAGACCGTTCACCGTACCTACTTAGTGGTTTGTAGAGGTGGGTCATGTTTCTTTAAATCTAAGACAGTAAAATAATCTCAAATAGCTGGATTTAATATTTAAGGCACTTCCCGGGCCTAACGACCTTAAATGTTCGGTCCTTCGCTGTCGCGCCGCTATGTCTCGCTCTGTCCCGCTCGCTCCCTGCAAAAGTTTGTTAAGGGACGTGCCCTTAACAAAATTTTTTGAATTATTTTAATAAAAAAAGAATATCGATCTTTTGATATAAAATAAAACATGAATTATTTAGATTTCTAAATTATCTATCCATTGGTGTAGTTGTCCAATGATTAGAACGTTAACTTTAGCAGAAAATGCATGTAGTCAATAATTTTAGTATTTTTTTACAAGTAGATTTTAAATGTAATTATTCTACTAATATTAAAAATGTGAAAGTTTGTGAACATGTTTGGATGTTTGTTACTAAATCACGCAAAAATTGCTAAACGGATTTGGATGAAATTTGCCACAAAGATAGTTTTTAACCTGGAGTAACACATAGGATACTTTTTATCCCGGTAGTAGGTTCCCGTGGGATCATTTCCGACATCCACGCGGGCGAAGCCACGGGCAACAGCTAGTAACACATAAACATAAATAAGAACGTGCAAAGTGATGTTAAGATATCGAACATTAATAATGTTCTTTTAGAAGTAGTATTTTACTCTTAATTAATGATTTAAAATAGCCTCTGAATAACGCACTGGCACAAGGTTTTGCTAGGGGTAGCGCCTTAATTGGGTTTCATAGCGAACGAGCTTTGTCCCACATCCAACGAGGGAAGCGCTCCAGTTTAGCCAGAACTTATCAATGAAAAACATTGCCATTTAGGCATTTCATAATTTCAGACGAAAGACATCCACTACTGGACATAGGTCTTCCCCAAGCATCTTCCCACCTTCCTGTGGTCTATTTAGGTATTTACACCAGAGGGGCAATTCTCGTATTATTAACAACGTTCGCAATCTCATCTCAGTCTCAATCTGTCAAAAATTGTTGTTGTTGTTGGTTTAACTACATTTTTGACATTTGATTGACGCTGGCATGAGATTGTGAACGTTTTTAGGTACGAGAATTGGCCATCTGGTTAAACTGGAATACCGAGAACTTGGCAACAAGATAACTACCTACATCACCGGTTTACGTAACGGGGTAAACAGAATTCCTAGCGGCTTTTATAATGTTGCTATGGTCTAGTCTGGTGGGATGACTTAGATACTAGCGACTCGCCCCTGCTTTGCACGGTTTTCACGACTTGCTAAAACATGAAGATTTGTTCATTATAAGTCATTGATTATAAGTATCTAAGATAAGATACACAGATAAACATTTCGGAATAAGTATGTTCTGTAAATGATTTTGAAAACCGCAGCATCATAAAAAGCTCGGAAAGCACGTTAAGCCTTTGGTCCCGGCTGTTATTCGTGGTTCTTTGACAGTCAGTCATGTTTCATCGTCGGTCGCTTAGCGGGCAAAACACTCGCTGATGGGCCACATTATACGGGATGTGCCGTTGATTATCGCGTTGAAGGGCGTTCGCCGGTAGCCACCACTTCCCGCGATAATTTGACCGAATCTTGACCGAAATTAACTACCTTGATGTTTATGGCGTTTATGGGCATTGACGTTGACGTTAAGGCTTGTCCACCGTAAAAAGCGCGGTCACTGTCGGACCACATAGAAAAGAAAGAGAAGCGCGATGACACAACGCTTGCAAAATATGAAGTAATTACCGATTTAAAAAAAATCAAGGGATTGGACTAAAAAAGTAATTACATGAAATCATTCCTTATTATTTTGTAAAGAACTGTTTAAATTTATGAACACTTTTAATGAAAACTGTAGGAGTAATATGGTAAAAACTTGAAAAAATAGACAGAAATAGACCCGGTTTTAGTCTTTTTTTTTTCTTTATTTCTACAAACTAAAATAGATTTCAGGACTTATGTATTCTAGATTATTGTCTATTTTTTTCTATCAAAAAGGTGCTATAGTTACTGTAAAAAATGGAAACAAAGTTACTTATTTTTGCCGTATTTTAGGGAGGACAAGCCTTAATGTGGCCCCGGCATCAGAGGATCACGCTTGGTATAATACGCACATCAGGCACCAGCGAGTAATCGGTCGTCGCTGTCTCGCTGCTCGCCCAGCTAGTTTTTAGTTGCTAGCTCTACTCGATTCTCGTTACTAAGTAATAAGCTGATCCTGATAATATAATATCACTTTATATCTGGTTGCTAACGACTCATAGTTATAAGTAACAGTCCCATAGAGCATAGAGCGTTGAAATTAATGCTCCTTACAAAGATAATGCAGTCTTGATGGCTACGCTTGGTGAACTAAATAATGATAATTATGGATAGGAATTATTGATAAGCAGTTTGGCGAGGAGACGAATTTTTCATACCTAAGAAGCGTTGGATTAGCAATTTCTTTCGGATTGTGATTGAAAGTGTGTTCCGTAATTGGGGTGCTGATCAAGCTTCCAGAAGCTATTGTAATAAAAAGTTATTCTATCTATCTATCAATTCAATTCAATTTATCCCCTCAAGTGTCGCGTGCACCCCATGTGTGCATAAGAAAAACCGTTTTTTTGTTCGGTACATAAGCTTATATCACATATATATAAATGTACAAAAACATCATCCGATGGAAAACCAATCAAATCATTAGTTGTGAACTTATGGAGTTCGCAGCTAACCTCCCCTCCCCCCCCGCGTGTCAAATGCACCCCAAGTGTGCAAAAGGACAAAACTTTACATAATAGGTATATAAGCTTAGATCACGTATATATAAACGTAAAAAAACATCATCCGATGGAAAACATATCATTATCAGTAGTTGTGAACCTATGGGGTTCGCAACTTACCCCCAACCCTCCCCACTCGCGGGGGTTTTGGGTCTAAAATCAGCCAAACTCAGACACTTGAGGGGTTATTCATCAACAATTTACATTGTGCTTGAAACAATTCTACATAATAAAAATAAAAAAACCGGTCAAGAGCGAGTCGGACTCGCGCACCGAGGGTTCCGTAACATCATTTATATGTAATTTTTGTTGATGATTTCTGAAAAACTGTGCTATTTAGAGACATCGTTTTATTTTTCCTGTAATCTTTGCATAAACTTCTAGATCACATAGAATAATTTCAGATTTTTCGCTTTGCAAACTTCGGAGATAAGGGGAGGGAACGGTATGTTTTTTTACATTTTTCATCAAAAGTCGAAAACTATGCTGGCTAAAAAAAGAAAAAAAAATGTTTAAGAATGTGCAAATAGCGTTCTTTCATAAGATACCCCACATGCCCTAGTAGCCCCACTTTGAATTTTTAAGACCCCCTTTCAGTCCCTGTTGCAAAAAAAAATTCAAATATTTTTATTTCTTTCTTAATTGCAAAATAGTTGGGTAAACGTCATCTAAAACTGTTCCAAATTTCAAGTTGATAGTATTTGTAGTTCTTGAGATATAGCTGTGACAGACAGACAGACAGACTGAGTCACACCATAAGGGTTCCTCTATTACTATTTTGCTACGGAACCCTAAAAACACACAAATACACGTATAGCAATACAATTTAAAAATTAACAATATTATTCAATGTCAACATTTAAAGCAATTATTCAAATAAAATAATGTAATGTCAACATTAAAAAAAATAATGAAGGGATTAATATTAATACATTTGTCATTTAAAATTCATCCTATATCTATCTCATATAAACTAATTGGTATTCCTACACTGTTACAATAACCTGTTTCCATCATAAAACTCTTACGATTTCCGCGAAACACCAAGCGGTTACAAGTTAGTAACGATTCACTTTCTTTGCCATAAGATCATGTAAATTTATGACAACAATCACGCAGTTATTTTACCTAGAACATAAAATACAAAGTTGCCTGCTGTAACCCAGTATTTATATGAAAGCCGCATCTGTTTTATTCACAATGTAAATAGGAGGATAGATTAGTTATATAGAATATATTAAGCATACCATAAAAATTACAGATATAAATGTTGAAATTTTAGATAGGGTTACAAAATACGTGGTGTTATCGCTAAAATTTTGTAGGCTACCTATAAAAGGTAACCTGTAACCATAGACTTATAAAAAAAGATGGGTCAGTAATTTCACATATTTTTAGCTTCGAAATTGACACTGAAAGTGAATACAAGAAATCCTCTGTTCGGTTATCTCGATGGGATTCACAAACACTCTAAAAAAGTATACAAAAAAGTATCTAATTAACTTTATATACGAAAACATTTCCTAAAATTATTAGTAATGGATTATGTTTGTAAGATAAGTAGTGGTTGATGGACAATCCGGTTTGAAAAGTCTCGTTTTTGAGCCAAACAGCGCACGGACCGCGTATACGTTCTTAAGGCGCAACTATACGCCAATGACCTTGAGTGGTTAGCTTGCGCGTTCTGTGCTGAGCTCACGCAACGCGTCGTACGTCCAGCCAGTAATAGGACTCGCCCATCAAGGAGCGCTGTCCCAAATTAGACGCATTATTCATTACACACACATATAAAACAAAAGGCATTTTAATAAAACATGTATACTAAAAGATAAATAATTAAATTACCTTTAAAATGGTGAAGGTTTCATAAAAATACGCCTGACAGTTTTTGCGTGATTCTCAGTTTTTTATCTGCGTTAGACATAACTTTACAAATTAATTACACTATTTAATATAAACATAATCTAAAATATTCACATATTAAGTTATTAAGAAAATGCTCTAATTTAACATATATTTATTCCAAATCATTAACACTACTCGTTTAGACGTGATCTTCAGTTTAAAACCATCAAAAGTCAGACAGCGTCGCCTTAAGTACGAGAATTTACATTCAGATCACTTTCCATTATTTTTGCCAACCCTGTATATCAATTAGCAAGATTTGAATTAAAAATTACTATATTTTTATACTTACAAACTGAGAGGTGTATAAGTTTTCACGCTTTCTCTGCGCTTGCGCCGCGTCGGTCTGCGCGCCGTGCGCTCTGTCACGTTTTATATTTAATCTTTTCAAAATATTGTTAATAATTAACCGTATTTTATGTAATTTAACTTCGCTTCTTTTAAATTGGATCTGAGTCGCGTTAACGACTTTGATCGTGGAATTTTTTTCTTTAGCTTTCGTTTTGAATTGAAATGATTTAGCCGGCTTACGATATCCGTTGAATTGGCAACAGATGTTTTGTTACAACATTAGTTGGTATTATTTATTACAAAAACAACATTTATTTTTATGTTGATGATGATCAGTTTATCCTCGTAGCCTAGATATACTGAGATCTAAGTATCTTGGATATCTTATCATCCATAATTTGGATCTCATGTTGTAGTTACCAACCGTTTTTCTCTCAAATCAAAATTTTATTAATTCGGACAACAAAGATTCATAATGTTAGTAATACCTTATATAGCTAGTGTTAATAAGTACCTACTGTGAGGACCCGGACCTCTCAGGTCCTCACAGGGGGTTCGTAACTAGCTAATAAATTAAAGAGGCCTCTATTTAATATACTCTGATTATTCAAGTTAATTGTCACTGTCTATGCCAAGCCCTAGCTACAATCTGTCTGTCACTCTTGAAGAAAAACGAGCTTCACTTTTCTTCAAGAGATTCGATGTTTGAATGATAGAATGTCAGCCAGCACCATGCTAAGGCTCAGGCGCAAAACGTCTCTTTTGCATAATGTCGCTTTCGCAGAATGACTCCTTCTCAAGGTCGATGTCTCTTTCGCAAAATGTCGCATAACTTAGAAAAAAATTTAGCCAAGAAAAAAAAAATGTTGTTTTTTTTCAATTTCTTATTAAATGTTTACTAGTTTTACAACATATAAGCTATGTTTGGAGTTTCCTAATGCGACATTTTGCGAAAGAGATATTCTGCGAAAGAGGCATCGACCTTTTGAGAAGGAGTCATTCTGCGAAAGCGACATTATGAGATAGCGACATTATGCGAAAGATACGTTTTGCGCCTGAGCCGACTAAAGCATGAAACCTCTACAGTACCTACCTAATATTATTATTAGAGGTAATGTTGATGTAATTCTTAGAGTTTGAAGCATTTTGCACAGAAGATGACCCAGTAAGGTACAAGTTTCTCACCTGGCCATGCTCTCCACAAGATGCCTCAAAATGGGAGAATAGAAACTCTTAGTCACTGTTTTCAGAATGTTGTTGCTACTGGCCCGGGTTCTAGTTACTAATGATGCGATTTTTTTTCTGATGATCGCATGAAATTACTAACTTAATACTAACCTCAATCTGCCTAGCCTTTTCCCAACTAAGTTGGAGTCGGCCCAGTGTAACCGGATGCACCTGAATACCAGTATTTACATGGAGCAACTGCCTATCTGACCTCCACAGTCCACAACCCAGTTACTGGGTGACACAATATACCCCTTGGCCCTTGGTAAGACTGGTTGTAAGACTTTTGGGTTTTTGACTACCCGTAACGACTGTCAAAGATCTACAAATGACAGCCGGAACCAACGGCTTAACGTGTTTTCCGAGGCTCGGAGGGGTCTCGGTATGTACAGTTAACAGCACACAAATGATTTTAAACCTTACAATGTTGATGGTTAAGTTCAAAATTGAATGAGAAAATTGGACAGTCTGTGGTAACTTGATGTGCTGCTGTGTGGTACCTAATGGATGGTCACCCATCCACGGACCGACCTTGGAAATCGTAGGTTAACTTTTGATCGAGTCGCGCAGCTGTTATTAATTAGCCAAGATCATGCCCGGGCCACATTAACGTCAATGTCAATGCCCATAAACGCCATATACATCGCGGTAGTTAAATTTCGGCCAAGATTCGGGCAAATTATCGCGGTAAGTAGTGACACGGCTAACGCCCTTCAACACGATAATCAACGGCACATACCGTTAATGTGGCCGCGACATCAGTACGTACAAAAGACGGACAAACAAACAATACAAACATTGTTATCTTACGTGTAGCTACTCAAGCGTCTAATCTATACGATTTTACATTCTTCCTCACTTTTTTACCAGCTCATTGCCAGATTGCTCACTCCTAATTAAGAGATACAGGGTGGCCGGAACATTGACGTCCAAAAATAAAATTTCGGTCCCTCGTATCGTGGGGTATTCGAATCACCCCCATGTATGTTCCGCGACTTTTCATAGTTTTCGAGTTATGAATTTTTTTCTGAATGTTTGAAAATTTTCGACCTGACCAACCTAAAAAAATTCTAAAAAAAAAAGTAGAGGGTTTTATCGAGTTTCTTTTTTTGCAACTGAATTCTCATAAGTAGTACTTTTATGCATAAAATAATCAGCTTCGTAACTGTGATGAAAGTTATGAAAATGTTGATCTAAAGTGAAAAATTTACGTTCGGTAAATTATGACTCAAATTTTCAACTTTAAATTAAAAATCTTAACAGGTGACTTCATAATTCCTAAGTAGGCTTCAAGAATGCGCCAGACTCTCAGCTTTCATAATCATAAAAAAAATGAAGTACTTAATAGGGCTACTTTGTTTAAAATTGGCCTTCAAAGACAGCGAGGTGGAAAAATTCTTAAAATTACCCATCTGAGTAATTATTTTTTTTTGGCTATTTTCTCGTTCCTAAGGTTAATTAATGATAAGAATACTGAAAACTAACCACATTATATTCAATATTCATAATTACCACACGTGGGCGAATGAAAATCCACTCGAAGTGAGAGCTTCGACATTTCAACATCGCTTCAGCGTTAACTTGTGGTCTGGTATCCTCAATGGCGAACTAATTGGTCCGTTTGAACTGCCGTCCAGACTTGATGGAGAAACATACAAAAACTTTTTGGAAAATGAACTTCCATTGTTGCTGGCAGATGTGAATCTCGAACTCAGACGAACCATGGTGTTGCAAAATGACGGCGCCCGTGTCACTATGCAACCCAGGTCCGAAATTACTTAGATGAAACATACCCCAACAGATGGATCGGACGCAGCGGACCAATTAGGTGGCCTCCACGCTCACCTGATCTCAACCCCATCGATTTCTTTATTTGGGGCTATTACAAGGAAATAGCATACGCCCGAGACTGTTCAAGTGAACAAAAGCTGAGGCAGTTGATTGCAGAAGCTGAACGTGTTGTGAGAGAGAACAGAGACGCTTTTAGACGATTGCCAGACAATTTCTTACGTAGGTGTAGAATGTGTATTGCTGCTGGTGGTGGCCACTTTGAAAACCTTTTGTAAATGTTAAAAATAAATTAAGTACTTTTTTCACATTATCATCTGTGTTTTATTCAAAACCACTTTTTACGTAAAACTTTTCTTACCCAACTCTGAAACTATTTGTTGGTTAGTTTTCAGTATTCTTATCATTAATTAACCTTAGGAACGAGAAAATAGCCAAAAAAAAATAATTACTCAGCTGGGTAATTTTAAGAATTTTTCCACCTCGCTGTCTTTGAAGGCCGATTTTAAACAAAGTAGCCCTATTAAGTACTTCATTTTTTTTATGATTATGAAAGCTGAGAGTCTGGCGCATTCTTGAAGCCTACTTAGGAATTATGAAGTCACCTGTTAAGATTTTTAATTTAAAGTTGAAAATTTGAGTCATAATTTACCGAACGTAAATTTTTCACTTTAGATCAACATTTTCATAACTTTCATCACAGTTACGAAGCTGATTATTTTATGCATAAAAGTACTACTTATGAAAATTCAGTTGCAAAAAAAGAAACTCGATAAAACCCTCTACTTTTTTTTTTAGAATTTTTTTAGGTTGGTCAGGTCGAAAATTTTCAAACATTCAGAAAAAAATTCATAACTCGAAAACTATGAAAAGTCGCGGAACATACATGGGGGTGATTCGAATACCCCACGATACGAGGGACCGAAATTTTATTTTTGGACGTCAATGTTCCGGCCACCCTGTATATGCTAATTGGATTACATTCCGATGTCGTGGAAGGAATTAATAAGTTCGAGTCAAAATTCTGAAGCAAGTTTTTCATAAAATGCGTGATTACATTTTTTTTGAGCTCGCGGATTGAAACTCTACTAGGTACTAAGTACATAAGAAAATGAAATGAAAAATATTTAATAATATCTTTTAAATAGTGGTTTAGTCCATATAGTGGCCTCAGCATTAATAAACATGTGTGGGAATATCTGTAAAAAAATCCCATTCAAAACCATAAAATTAAAAAAATTGAATTTCTCCTCACGACATTAATATTACCTACCAGCGGACCGTACCGAATTTTCCAATTTTTACGGCAACTTTCCCTATTTTACTCACCTTTTAAACCTTCCCTGACCTACGACAAACACTTCAGAACCAAAATCAGCTAAATCGGCCCAGCCGTTCTCGAGTTTTAGCGAGACAAACGAACAGCAATTGATTTTTATAATATAGGTTGATAGATGGATTACTTACACAAAATTTATACCAGAATAAACGTTAGTTACAAGACTCAAATATGCTTCAATATACCTATCTGTCAAAACGCAATTTTATGATAGGGCTCTTAACTAAATTTACTGTGTGAAAACGGGCATAGCGCTCATATCCGTGAAATGGAGTAGATATTTAAGTACCTACCTACTTCTTCAAGTGCGACTTTCAAAAGAAATCTAATTCAAACATTTGCGATTGCTTAGTGCTTAGTAATCGCGTTAATACTGTCTCTGGGTTTATGAAATATGAAAGTTTAAGTAGTGTGTTTTTCGTTTTGAAGATGTTTGGGTTAGCTTGCGTTTTGTAATGTGTAATTATGATGTCCGAGTCTGGCAGATCCACTACTGACCAGTTTTTGATTTTAAAAGATTACTTAACTGTGGAGTTTCTCGCCCATTCTTCAACAACAATTACTAGCAACTAGAATCAATTCAATTTACTTGTAAACTTTGATGTTCAAAGTGCCTTTTATGTGCCTTAAACGTAAGCTCAAAACTAATGAAAACGCAATAAAATATTATTTAGCCAAAGTTAAGTCAAGACTTTGACTTTGGCTAAATAATATTTTATTGTGTTTTCATTAGTTTTGCGCTCACAGGACGAGTAGGAATTAAGGTTATGATGATGATGGGTTGAATCAATGTGATTAGAATTAGGAACCTCAACAAAAAGTTCGTAAGAAAACTTTTACCATAAGTGAAGGGTACAGGGGCAAAACAAGGAATTTCACAAGAAATTCAAATATAAGTTAAGCAACACTTAGGTTTTCGTGCGTATTTTTATGTAGCATTAACCATCATGCCTCGTTTCCTCGAAGGTTAGGCAGAGGAGTACCTAATAGTAGGTACCCCCAAATTTCGCCAGCTTTGTTAAATAAATAAATAAATATCCTTGGACATTTAACACAACGCCATCTAGTCCCAAGCTAAGCAACCTAATGCTTGTATTATAGTAACGAGATGGCTGATAAACTACTTATATACATTTTTTTTTGTAAATACATACATATTATAGATAGAAAAACACCCAGACTCGGAACAAATACTTGTAGGTCGTACAAATATTTGTTCCGTGCGGGAATCGAACCCGCGACATGCTGGGCAGCAGTCAATCGCTCAACCACTGCGCCAACCGTGTCGTGTTTAAGTCCCATGTACCTAATAGGGGGCATGGGTAGGTTTCAGGGGGTTGTTATATAGTAGAAGGAAAATGTGATTGGACTAAAAAACAGAAGAGTCTATAATACCTAGGATTCCTAGGAACAACAATTTCTGAACGTAGGTAGTTATTATATAATCATAAGATCGTTTTCCAGAAAAATCGACGTGGATAACCGGCTGAAACCAGTGCCTGTCGCACGAATCGGGGGGCTTACTATGAGCTCTTATAGCAGGGCAGAAGTTGAATGGTTCCAGTGAGAGAGAGATGGAGCTATATACGACCTTATAGCACCATACTTTTTTTCTCAACGGATCCATGATGTTTTTTCAAGTCATAGTACGCCCCAGGGCGTGATTGTCAGTTAGTATTCAAAAACTGAAAGCGTCTATTTCAATTAAACTAATTACAAGCACTTTTGAATTGTCAAGGGGTCGGTCTGTCAGAAAGATGAAGCTAGTCGCCCATTCCAAAACGTAACTAGGTTCCTATGGAGAAGAACGGGCAACAAACTCCTACCCGAAACTATTTTATTGGAGTTTACTTCCTAAGTATCGATTTTAATACAGTGTGAGTTTTTATAAAGTGCACACACTTAAGGATGTGGTGCAGACCATCAAACTGAACAACTTTTTCCCGGGGACCAACATCGTAATCGTAAAAAAAGAAACAGTCGTCCCATACATTTGGTCCAGTAGGCATTGAAATTTAGTAAGGGACGACTGTTTTGTTTTCACGATTACGATGTTGGTCCCCGGGAAAAAGTTGTTCAGTTTGATGGTCTGCACCACATCCTTAAGTTTGTGAACTTTATGAAGACTCACACTGTATAAGGCCCCCGGTATGGAAATTTTATAAGGAGTGAAATACAAGCGTTAACTCAAAAGCGTTGTTGTAAAATAAAACGAACGACTTTATACTTTAAAGTTGCTATTTGTATAACGCTGATTCATTGAAGAAACCTTGCCCCTGATGTTGTTTTCGTCCAACAATAGAAAGTCGGAACGGTACAAAAAATAGGAGTTAACTCCGGTCGTGCGTCGGAGCTGCAACACACATTTTTGTTTATAAGTCCAACAACAAGGGTTGTTGGATACCCACCACAACACAGCGCATCACAAATCAGTACCGGGCAACCGGCAGGATCCCGTTACGGACACGGTCACCGCGCGGGCTCGCGTGTTACGTAACTATCTGATAAATCAGTTCTAGCTGTACCTGTGTTTATATACTATATGCTACAAGGAACATCACCACTTTATTTATTATGATTGCCTAGTACTAGATAATGTATAGAGTTATTTATTTATTTGCTCTCATGTACATCACACATTTTACAATATTACTGTCGGTTTTTGCATGAACCCTGTCAGGGCGCTGCAAAACACAACGTTGGTTTGCTGTCGAGTTTATAGACATTGAATTAACATAAAAATAAAATAAAATAACATAAAATGAGTCACATTGAATTAACATAATTTCGGAAAAATAATTTGCGTCTAGATGTTGTTAAGATGTCCAAATAACAATAAAAACAAAATAAAATACAATAATACACAATAGCACAGATACAGTCATAATTAAGTCAGGTGGTATAATATTTAGTAGGTGGTCAGTAAAAATAATAATAATAGTTAATAGTGACAATCATGTCATGTCAATATTCATTGTTAATAATAAAATTGAATTATGGTATACATGTCATTTTACAATATTAAATAAAATAAAAACAAACTTATTAAACTAAGTTAAGACTTGTCCTCTGTAAAATACGACTTTGTTTGTTAATTCTAGAGACTTGCACATTATTTTCAAGCTTAGTTTTATCCTCAACTAGTGACTTGCCCCGGCTTCGCACGGGTAGCACGACCGCAAAAAAAAAAACTTCACCCACCCACCCAACCCAACAGACCCAACAGACGTTGTCCTGTCTGAACGATCCTAGAACCCGACTGCAGCGCCACCTACCGGGTCCAATTGTATTTTCAAACCATTCAGGAACCCATTGAAATATACACACAAAATTTCATCTAAATCGGTCCAGCCGTTTAGGAGGAGTTAGGTGACAAACACACGTACAGAAGAATTATTTATATTAAGATATCATATTAGATAGATACGAGTATTATCATCCCCAGCATCCACTCTTGCACACTCTTACTCGTGAGTGCGCACACTATAATTTTTAGTCATGCTGTAAATTTAATCTATTGAACTGTCATTTTGTGTATTGTCTCGTGGCCGAGCTCGTGCCAGACATCTTTAGTGTGCGCACAGCTTAAGATGAAAAAGCAAGCACAGTCTAACTTGCGACATTGGTCTAATCGTTAAAATGCCAATTATTATTCTAACATTGTTGCATACAAAACATAGGTTTTAGAAATTGATGATACTACTTAATTAATATTCGTCATGATTGCTCAATGATTCTGTAACTCAGTGGGAATTAAGTTGCTTTGAGAAAGTTTCACAAGACTGTGTGAGTTCAGCCTTAGCTTCTGTGACACGCTTAACTTTGGGTTGACATCCCGCCTCAGGTTATCTTTGTCTCAGAAAGACTGATGGTCTACTTGTATCGTTTTGGTGTGTAATCAAGCAATCAACAACAACTGGGGATCTACTCCCTAAGTCCGTCCGTCCGCCTGACGTAACGATCCATCAAAACAAGCATAAAAGTTAAATTTAGGAGTAGGGACAACTGTCAAATCGTGTTGTCACTCATAATTTGTTCGGCCCCCAAACCAATTATCCGTCCGTAGGTGATACGGAATAGGAAACGCCCGTAACGAAGGCTGAAACTACGGACTTCGTGCTTAGGGAGTAGACCTGGTTTTAATAACTCAAAAGAACTGCTGATGCTTCTCTGTGAGGCAATTGTGACCTTAGCTTCGCAGAAGAAAAATTACTACCTCAGTTAGATCAAACCAAAACGATTCAAATGTAGAAAGAAAAAAAAGGAAAACCTCTATTTATCACCACGAGTTTCAAGACTCGTTGTGATAAAGTGCAGAGACAAAGGTAGACACAATTAGTACAAAGCCCATCTTTTGAAAAAGTAGTTAGATAGTAGGTACACCCAACAAACACAAACCCGCACTGGGCCCGCGTGGTGGACTAGGGACCACTCTTTCTTACAGAGAGGAGGCCTGCGTTCCAGCCGTGAGAACATTACATGCTGATAATGCTATTTTGTAGCTAAGACTGAACTTCGTCACAGATCACACAGACACATTTTACCCCTCAAAATCAACTTCAAAAACCTCCACATTAAAAATAGACTGTGCAAGCTTTAACAATCAAAAACGGCTGGTCGATTGGCAGAGGTGTGCGCAGGTCCCGGAGCGCGACGCAGCTGGCAACGTCATCCCCGCCTGGAAGCGTCAGATGCTGGCCCGAAGAGCTGCCGAGAAAGCCCGAAAGGACCTGGAAAGGGAGCTGGCAGGGGAAGCGGAGAGGCGACGGGCGGCGGCAGTGCCTGCTTGGAAGAGGCAGCTGTTGCAGCGGAGAGAAGAAGCAGAGAGCAGGTTGAGGTCCGTTTTGTTTTGGATAGGGCACTGGCAAGGGCTTAAATCTAGAACTGCTGGGTTAAGAATAGAGTGAATAGCGGTGTCTACATTGAGTTATGAGCTTATATGCGACAATTATCTGTTTGAGTTTGAAAAATAGGAGTTTTTGGTTCGAGGCCAAAGACAAGGGTGATGTGAAGGTGAAATAGTTTCGGGAAACTTCTTAACAATTTAAGTCCTTCAATGGTTATTTTAATTTTGTTGTGTCTTTTCGCCGCTGAATCTAGTGATGCTTCAGAAACTGAGAAAAAACCGGCCAAGTGCGTGTCGGACCACGCACAATGAAGGGTTCCGTAGTTGAAAAGAATTTATCCCAAAAACAAACCTAACATTGGATTTGGATCCCAAAAATATTTTTTTTATGTCAAAAAATTACAAATTCACAATTTTCGGACTTTTTCCTTTATTTGTGTTTGACCTTGCTTCTTACCAAATTCATGATTCTAGAAGAACGGGAAGTACCCTATAGGTTTTGATTTACTTGCGAGTATCAAAATATGTCGCATAAATGGTCGTATGTTTTTGTTGCATTGACTTAGAAGCTTGAAATTTTTAGGACTTCAAGAGACCACAGACTTACGTATTTGATATTAATTTCAACTTGATACCTCCACGCGTTCCTGAAAAAAACGGTCTTGACAGACTGACAGACAGGCAGACAGACAGACAGACAGACGGACAAACAAGTGATCCTATATGGGTTCCGTTTTTTCCTTTTGAGGTACGGAACCCTAAAAAGCAATTCAACGAAAGTTTCTCTTCTCTTGTTGACTTCTACCTCTTCTTTTACCATTCCAGACATTCCATATACACCCCTAAGGTAGAAGAGACGAATGGGCAGCCGAATGGCGAGTGGCGAGCCTACCCGAGCGGGACGCAGCGAGCAGTGTCCATAGACAACATCAGCATGTGTTACGACACTCCTGCGCAACCCGTGCGGGCGCCATCAGAGGCCAAACTGTCCAGTGACCATTGTAACGGTTTGTAATTAGAAGATCTGTTTATTTTGTTACTGCACAAATGCTGCCACCATTTAAGATGGCATTTGTTTGAAAAAAAAAATGGAGCTTCAGAATGAATGGCTTATTGTTTATGGCGTTACATTTGAGATAAGTAGTGATGATTTATAAACACCAAAAACCAATCATCACGTTCTTACAAAAATATTTTTGGTTTGTGCCCGGTTGATGACAATGGTCTCGGCTCTTATCTATACTCTAGACTAATCTATACTCGTACTAATATTATAAAGAGGTAAAATTTGTAAGTTTGTAAATTTAATGTAGGGGGTAATCTCCGGAACTAATGATCCAATTCGAAATTTTTTTTTCACTGGTAGAAAGCAACATTATTTCTGAGTGTCATAGGCTATAAATTATATTTTCGTACCACTTGCTCAAAAAAGTGACATTCTATGCCACAAAAAGCGAACATAACAATAGTCATTTTTAATCTGTTAAAAACAGGGAAAGAAAATTGTACTGAATTTCATTCATCCTCTAGGGGGAGAATGTGATTTAAATTTGCAATACTTACCGAAATTTATACTGAACTACATCTGTGTTTATACCATTGAGTTTGTATATAAAGCATTACTTTTAATAAATGCTTCTCTCATATTATTATTGTGTTAATTTTTTCGCAAATGGTACGAAAAGTACCATAGAGTATTTTCCTCGGTGATAAAGCTGTCTTAGTCTTGGGTGAACTTAAATCCCTAGCTACACTCAGGACTCGTCTTAAATCCCTCGCTTCGCTCATGATTTAAGTTTTTAACACCCTCGCTACGCTCGGGAGTAAACCTCGAGTCCTTCGTTACGCTCGCGATTTAAATCGTCACCCGCGACAGAAGACACTGCTTTATCCCCTTGGTTAATAATCTACTATTATAACATGCATATTAGCCGAGCTATCACAATTTTTGTCTAGCAAGCCGGAAATAAATATCTCTTAAAACAGGATTATTTGCATGCGCTGCCTAAATAGTTGTTTAAAATTGAAAACAATTTATTTCTACAAAAAAGTCCGCGACACCATTATTCTATCTTTTATATTTTACTAGCTGTTGCCCGCGGCTTCGCCCGCGTGGATGTCGGAAAATATGCCACAGGAACAAAAATATTGAGCTAGCTTCTGCCCACGTTATTATTATATTATAAAGAGGTAAAATTTGTTTGTAAGTTTGTATGTAGGAGGTAATCTCTGGAAGTACCAGTCCGATTTGAAAAAATCTTTATGCATTTCATAGCCCAATTCTTGAGTATGGTTATAGGCTATTTAACATCACGCTATGACGCTTAGGAGCTGAGTAAAATTAAAAAAAGTGGTGAACGAAGTAAAAGCACGGACAGGCGATGCAATTCATCGCGGTGGGTCGGGGAAACAAGAATTTTCACGCCGACGAAGTCGCGGGCATAAGTTATTCTAACATAAATGGCGAAATGTTGGTGTGGGTACACTTCTGCCTAACCCTTCAGGGGGGATACAGGCGTAATGTTATTTTGCTATGCACTTACACGTTCGTATTTGCACTTGCAGGTCATTCCACGTCTAACGGCAAACATGTGGACGAAGAAGAAGAAAAGGCAAAGATTATACCCTGGCGAGCACAACTGCGCAAGACCAACAGCAAGCTAAACCTCCTAGAGTAGGACAAAATACAGGATAGGAACCGAAGAGAGTAGAGCTTCATACAGGACAGGAACCGAAGTGTTGCCCAGCTCAAGAGGCACCGCGTGTGGACCGCGCGGCAGCATCGGGACAGCTCTGGGGGTGGCAAACATAGTCAAATAGGAAGAAATAATGCTCAGTTGCTCTCTCATAGTTTAAGACGCAAAATTTAATTTATTTAGGTTAATTTTTGTAATGATTGCTATTTATTATTTTATACTACTTACTCGAAATTTAAAAAGCATTCGCAGTATGTATGAGGAGGAGGAACACAAGCCCAATGTGACTATAAATGCCGCGCGGTTTCACTTGCGGTTGTATAGTCACATTTATGTCTCGGCATTCGTGAAGCAACGCCATTCAGTGTAGGTTATGTTCGTTGCTCGTTATGGATATAAATATAATATTATAACGAGTCCAAATAATTGTTGAAGTAATCGATAAGCGAAAATGTATCGTTTCTTATTGATAACCGACATTTATTATGAGGAATGAAGATGAAAACAAGTTTTTTCCGAGTCGATTAAGTAGATTTAGACTTAATAAGTAGTAACTCCAACAATATTTTGATTTTTTAGTAATATGTTGTATTTAAAAAAATATTTTGTATGGTTTTGTTTGTTATTTGGCGTTAACTTTTATATATATTTTCAACTAAATTTTCATATGTATCTGGTAGAAATAGATACGTATTTTAAATTTAGTATATAAAATTTCGTTAACGATTAAAAATAAAAGATTTATGTAGGTACTTATTTTTACTGTAGTCATGTAAAAATGTAAATCTACTTATAGATGGTTTTAAACAAGTTTTAAATAAATATTCTAGTTATCGATATAAAATATGGTCTATACTACTTATTTTAAATCTCTACGGAATAAATATTGTTGAAAAAATCGAGAAATAATTTCGATCAAGAATGTTATGAGGTCGAATCTCGATAAACATGTACCGTCCAATCTTATATAGAAGCTATATTGATTAACTTAAATACGACATAAAACGTTGAAGTAACACATTTGCTCAAACTAGACATTAAAAAAAAGCTAGCGACGACAATTTGACTTTAAATAAAATATATGTCTTCATAATCATATGCCTACCGTATCCCAACTACGTTGGGGTCAGCTTCCAGTCTAACCGGATGCAGTGAATAGCAGTATTTTATATGGAGCGACTGCCTATCTGGCCTCCACAACCCAGTTACTGGGTAATAATATACCACTAACTAAGATTGGTTGTCAGAATGGTTGTTTCAATATAAGTCTTCATATCAGCCACAATATTAATGATATAATTACGAAAAATATATTTAAAAAATGTAAACTATTAGGGTTTTTTAATGCAAGTGATACCATTGTTGCAATATTAGTGTTAAGCTTAAAAAGTGGGCTTCTGCAATAAATTTTGTGTGACCTACTTTTAATATGTCTACGTGTGTTGATTTTTTCAGTACTTCTGAATCTTATTGTAATGTTGTTAAATAAAACGCTATTTGCTTAGAACTTGTTTTATTCACCTAGAATACACAGGGTAAGAAGAAAAGAAAGAAACTAAAAGAAAGAAAAGTAAGTAGGTATAGTTGCCGGCACTAGTCGTGAGCACAAACTCTACTTATAAACCTAATGAATCTTACTTCCTATCAGGCTATCCAAGCAGGTTGCAGTACACGGGTGGGAGCAATGAAATCAATGTATTATCAAGCATATTTAGATATAGATAGAAAACAGAATTCAAGAGCACGCTGATTAGGGCAGTTAAAGTTAAGGTAGAATTTGTGCTCACGACTCGTGCCGGCAATTATACTAAGAAACGCCGACGCGACACCTAGGACTAGTTCTTGACTGATTGGCCGGAAAAGGCAGCAAATAAAGATGAATGAAAAAGTATACGGGGGACCTTTGCCCAGCAGTGGGACAGTATAGGTAAAGAAAAAAAAAATACAGGATGGCCCATTTAGTGGTTAATTTTTTTTTGGTCTTTAAGCGAATAAATGATTAGATTTTTTTTTTTTTTTTGATTTGACATCGCAATGATTCATCTAAACGCAACATAATTAAGTTCCGCGAAATCAGTAGGTAGTTTAAAAATTGTGATTTTTTAATTTATTTTCTTAAAAATGCGCGCCAATTAGCAGACACAATAGAATTTTTATTGTTATCCGCACACATGGTATGCAGTCGACATTAATTACTTGTGAACCAAATACATTCGTAAAATTGTAATGAATGTGCAACCGTGTGCGAGCCGAGCAAGCAAAGCGAGCGGTACTACGGCAGCGGACGGCGAGCAATACTTCCAAATGCTGTTAACTAAACGGCTGATTTGACCAGTTGGCTGCGGCATATACATGACGCGACTCCTATCTGAGCTTCTCAACGACCACACACAACCCACTTACTGGGTAACACGATACCAGTTGGTAAGACTAGGGTTGTCAGAGTTTCGGCCTTCTAACGACCCGTAACGACTGTTAAAGGTCCTAGAATGACAGCCGGGACCAACGATCTACTGTGTTCACGTGCACTTGCCGAGGCACGGTAGGGTCTCCATCTCCACTACTCCAGATACTAACAGACGGACGGACGGACTTAGGGAGTAGACCCCCTGTTTTCCGTAATCGTGAGTAAGGATCTCAACTGCACTGACATCAATACTATGTTAAAACCCTTTCAACTAAGTAGTCTTTCTAAACGGACGGTCAAGTACAACTTTGCACGGTGTAACAATCCCAAAACTTGTATCAGAAATATTGTAGTCGTAAAAATGAATTTTATAACGTTCCTCAATTCAACATATCAAATTCACATAAACCTGCAGCAATTTAAAGAACATCGTAAAATGCATCGGAATGGGTTCCAGATTTAGTCATGGTCTATCTAATATTGCCGTTGAGAGGTAAGTACGAAGTACTTAGTTCTTATTTTTTTATGAAATAATCCGCAACTCGCCTGCTACGAAAAAGTTCACTTTTCAGATAGTCTGTTGCAGTTCGTGGCAATTGTTTTATTTCAAACTCATTTGATGCCACCAAGATACACTACGGCAGACGTACCTTAGCGAGTTTGAACTACGAACTACAACAACAACATGCAAGAAATCTACATTTAAACGAAGCGCGTTTAGTTCCGGTGCGCGTGAGTCTTCTATCTCGCGCGTCAAACTAGACAGCCAAAACGCCATTTCACTTACACACCGAGTTAGACCACGCTTCGATGTATCCTCTTAACATCTCAAACCACCGTCGCAAAAGCAAGCCAATTACTATAAAACTTTAAAAGTCTTAACATAATTCTGATTTTTTTACAGTTTCACTTTTACTATGGACGATATTGATAGCGTCAAGCAGTTCGGGAAACATCAAGGGGAATTTGTCAGATGCACGTATAATAACAAGTTTTTTAGAAAAAATCATAAAACCTTACATAGAAAGCAATCAACTTGTCAGTGACAAGCCAACGCTGAGGGCCGGCTATCAGACAAAAGAAGATGTAATATTAACTGAAGTTGAAAACGCAATCAGACTAAAATTAATTCAATTAAAATCGGTGCTTCAAGACAGCGAAGACAATGATAATACAAAAAAAATCACAGAAACAGAAAATAAAATAACATTGCAGGAAAGAACAGCAGCAGACGATGAAACAATTATTATAGAATTCGCACCCGAAAAAAATAGGAGAACTAAAGTAAAGTCAGCGTTAAGAGAAACTAAACAGTACACAGAAAAAAACATCGAAAAGTACAAACAGTTAAGGCAAAACATAACATTATTGCTAGGCAAAGAAAAAACTTCAAATTTAACGAATAAGCTAATAATAAGAACGTTGGATGAAATGTTATCTCTGCTGATAGAAGGGCAGTGCAAATTGAAAAGTGTAGATACAAGAGGTCTTATGAATCATATTCTCAAAAACACACGCAAGTCAATGAAAAAACTGACAGACAAAGAATTAGACCAATATAAATTGACATGCTACATGAGACGTAGAGATAAGGATGGCAAGCTGGGCAATAATGACGATCCTGGCTATTCTGGGTACGGCCGCATAAAATCAAGTAGAACTTTTGATCAAGACAGTGAAATAAGAGATAAAAATCAATGCGCGACATTTATAGTTTGTTCAGACGAACTAAGACGTTTCTTGAAAATAACTTACAATCAATTAAATGATACCGCCGTCAGCACCTTTACAAATTACGCAGCTATGTATATTAGAGACATAAAAGAGAAAACTGCATCCATCAATGATGAAATAACCACAGTATTACACAATTTAAGCAAATCTGCAGAAACGACTGTCAATCAAGTATTCGTAAACGAATTAGAACACTTCACTCTAGATGAGAATAAAAATAAGGTAGCGAACATTGAAAATATCAACAATTTCATAACAGCTACAACAGGTCAAATTAAAAGTAATCTTAGCCGGTTTGTAGAAGACAAAATGAGTGCTTTGAAAATTAAACTTATTTTAACAATTAAAGATGATCTTACATTTAATTTGAGAATGGACATGGATAATCTCAGTCACCGGCTTGCAGATAAAATTTGTGATTTTTTCGAACGGTGTAATAGTATAAATACACACGAAAGTAGAGGGTTTAATAAACCACGGGAACTCAGATCTAAAGATTCTGAAAATGTCTACGTTAAAGTACAAGTGAGTTTTGACGACGAACTGAAGGATTCTTTAGTCCGCTTTGGTGAGCAGAACCTGAATTCTTGGCAAGGAGATAAAACTTATCAGTTCGGTAAACGTTTGATTGATGCAATTGATCGAAGGAAGTATAGTTATGTTAATGTAACTAGAACTACTATTAGTTTGACTGCTACGACGGATGGTATGGTCAGCAGCGAAAATGGGATAGCAGATCAGTTTTTTTAATAAAAATAATTATATATTATCTTTTTTAATCTATACAGATGATATATTAGTATTAAATAACTAACAAAAATATTAGGCACTGTTTCTTCATAATTTTTAGACCTTGAACTATTTTCATTGTGCCTTTAAGGTGTTTATTATGTATGATTGTGTTTTAATATACGTTCTTGTTGACAGTCAAATATTCGACATGTGTTGCGATATGTGTTAGGTATTTTTGAGACGGGGATGCAACGGCAGGTAAACAGCTAACCGTTGTAACTAGTGGAAAATGTACTTAGCAGATTGTCATTAACTGTTTGATTAATATTGCTAACTTCATTCACAGATTTTGGAAAAATGTCAGCTAGTAGTATAAGAGTGGACGGAGTGTGCAAACCGTTTGAGTTTTTGACAACTTATTACCACAGGGAACCAGGATACCACAATAGAAACAATACTTGACGAGTTTAAGCTGCTGATGTGTACGTGTTGCGAAGGCGGCGGCTAGCGGTAGAGTGACTTCGATGCCTTTTTTTTGTGTAGGGCATCTCATAGTTGACATTGAGAGGCCGAAACTACTAAAGATCCCTTTCCGAGTTGATATGTGTGCCTGAAACACACATATCAACTCGGAAAGGGATCGTCACCGTATCGCCTTTCACCACCGCAGTTCGCGAGGTTGTCCCGAGGCGACGCGATTAGGTTATGTTTCCGATAAGTGTGCGTTGATAGTGTGCCTGACACACACATATCAACTCGGAAAGGGATCGTCACCGTATCGCCTTTCACCACCGCGGTTCGCGAGGTTGTCCCGAGGCGACGCGATTAGGTTATGTTTCGGATAAGTGTGCGTTGCAGTAGCACGGCTCGAGTTGATACGGTTACAATCCCTTTCCGGGTTGATATGTTTGCGATGACCTTTAAACAGACAATCCTATAGCCTCCAGCCAGGGCATAAAACTAACTTATAAGGGCACCCCCTGTGGGGTACGAACCTCAGCTTAGGGCGTCGCTGGGGGGAGAACAGCAAGGAGGGTCAGGCTGGATCAGATCTGAATAATTATTATTATCCGGGGAATTTAAAGCTACAGGCTCAGCTACGCCACTAGCTGGCATTTCCTCACCGAGCAAGGGTTGTGGGGTTGGTTTCCCTTCAAAACGCAAAAATTTTACTTCGAAGCTTGTGCGCGTAGGCTTTTTATAGGCGCACATTCGCGCCGAACGCACACCGCGCGCTAGGCTTGTAGCTAGAGAGCAGTCCCGACGCGGTCAGAAAAGGACTGAAGATGCGTGAGCGAAATAGCATTTTATGAGTGTGTGTGTGGGTACGTATTGCAGGATTTAGTAAAAAAATATTGTACATATAAGGGTAAAAAATAAGACAATTTAAGAAATATTTAAAAATGTATTTTATATGGAAAAAAATTAATAAACGAAATAATTATAATAATAAATCATTTATTTACATAAAAAATTATATACAATGGTGTCAATATCATTAGAATCGTATCGTACGAACATGTTAAGCAAAAACAAAAATAAAAACAACAAAAAAAACAAAACACAAAAATATATAAAACTATAGCATGCGAAAATTAAGAGTTTAGTAAAATGTTACAGGACATTAACATTATTTTATCCATGAATTCTTATAAGCAATACTTAGTAATTACGCATTTAACCACTCGAACAATTTAATTTTAAATAACAATAACCTTTAATTTAACATTTTGAAATGGCTTGGTATCTTATTATAAACCCGCACGTACATTTCTAGGCAGTTTGTGTTATATTTGGCAAGTCTTGGCAAATCTAATACCTACCTCTGAATTTATTGCTGAAATCAATAAGTATGTCATGTTATACCTACATAAATTTTTCGTATATTTTAGACAAGCTAAGACATTTATCTATTATTATTGTTATCACATTTATCTACCTTTTTGAAAAGCGGCTTTATTATGGATAGTTCTAATTCATCGGGAAAAGTTCCCGCTAAAAATGACATCTTGACTAGTTGAGTCAAGTTATTTTATTGATAATGACTCGTTGTTGGGTTTTACTCAAAAAGAACGAAACCCTCAATTTTTGCATGCTGTGGTGAGGTGTGTGTGAATAATTATAGAGTTAGTATGAAGAATATTGTTCAACGTCGATATTTAGGCACATGGCCGCTTTGATAGTAAATCTCCTCACCCCAAACGTAAGTATTAGGAATGTTTTCTCCATACCAAGCTATAGGTGCTGCCCATTTTGTATCTTGGAAACGGCCGTCCAAAAAAACAGGTGGTTTAAGCCCCAAAAAAGAATCATAAATGAAGTCCAACACAGGGTAGGAGTCAACTACAGTGAAATAATGAACCGTTTGCCTTGACCTAAGCTTCATAGAAAACGCGCAAATACCGGCCATTCCATCTCTACGCCATCCGCTGCCCAAAAAAGAAGTATGCATACCACCACCTGAATCGAATCCAAATTTGCCCCAATATTCTCCATAAATGCAGTGGAACCATTGCCAATCACTCTGAAAATAAAACGATATTGTTACAAAAATACACAATGCCGTATTTTTTATTAAAGAATTTGAATTTGAACAATGTTTGACTGACATACCTACTTGAATATTGTTTTATGAGATAAAATTATAAATTAACATTTTTCGGTATTTTTTAAATTATTTGTGCTGTAAGACCTAACTTCTTGCCAAATTTCATGATTCTAGGCCATCGAAAAGTACATAGGCTTGATTTACTTGCGAGTATCAAAAAATGTCGCATAAATGGCCGTATTTTTTTATTGCGTTGTCTTAGAAGCTTGATCTTTTTAGAACTCCAAGGGACCATAGACCTACGTATTTGATATTAATTTCAACTTGATACCTTCACGCGTTTCTGAGAAAAATGGTCTTGACAGACAGACAGACAGTCGGACAAACTAGTGATCCTACAAGGGTTCCGTTTTTCCTTTTGAGGTACGGAACCCTAAAAACTGGGCACAGTTGCCACCCGGAGGCTGGACGTGCCCTGTTGATAGCAATATGTACCTACGCCCACTCAAACTGAGCACAGTAGCCCGGTTAATGGCAATAGGTATACCTACGCCTACTCAAACGTAACTTAGACACCGTCCCACGGCCGACGAGGTATGACGACTAGCTATCGACTATTAATTTCTCGCACAAGAAACGTAAAAAAGATCCCGTGTCAGGGCGCCTACTCCCTAAGCACGAAGACCGTAGTTTCGGCCTTCGTTACGGGCGTTTCTTACTCCGTATCACTTACGGATGGATGATTGGTTCGGGGACCGAACGAAGTATGAATGACAACATGATTTGCCAGTTGTCCCTACTCCCGACGTGTTTTTGCCTGTCCGAAAAATTTAACTTTTACACTTGTTTTGATGGATCGTAATGTCAGACGGACGGATAAACGGACGGACGGAAAGACGGACGGACTTAGGGAGTTGGCCCCCAGTGTCAGTAAACACCACCCACCGCACCGGCGAGAACTCTGTCAAACAAACAACTCGTTTTAGTTGTTTTACTCGCTTCTCGCACCGTCGTCGGTCGGAGGGACAAGCGCCTTAGCTACAGTTGCTACCCTGCTGAGAATACTGGTGATAAGTGCATTATGTTGTATGACACATCATAGCCGTTGGCCGTTGGCGTTCCCATTGAGGAACCACAATTGAATTTTGAGCTTTTCAATGCGTCAGCTTTTAGTAAAACTTCTCAAACAATTGTAAATTCAGCATGTTTGTAAAAGTAGTTACTCAAAAGTTAGAAACGATTAAAGGTGACACAGTCACCCTCAGTCGCCCTCAGTCGTGACTGACAGGCATCCATATCTCAAAACCTAGTTAAAATTTACAACTGCTTTAAGTGACTATTCTTAGTAAAAGATTTGTAAAACTAATTTATTCAATATCAACCATTCCTAGAAGCAAAACGCTAGAACGCTCGCTAGATTGCTCGCTAAAACGCTCTTGTTAAAACGCTCGCTAAAAGGCTCCATTTTAACATTCGCTAGAATGCTCATTACGAATGTTCAAGTCTATCAGCGGCTTAACCCCTCAAGTGTCTGAGTTTGGCTGATTTTAGACCCAAAACCCCAGCGAGTGGGGAGGGTTGGGGGTTAGTTGCGAACCCCATAGGTTCACAACTACTGATAATGATATGTTTTCCATCGGATGATGTATTTTTACGTTTATATATACGTGATCTAAGCTTATATACCTATTATGTAAAGTTTTGTCCTTTTGCACACTTGGGGTGCATTTGACACGCGGGGGGGAGGGGAGGTTAGCTGCGAACTCCATAAGTTCACAACTAATGATTTGATTGGTTTTCCATCGGATGATGTTTTTTTACATTTATATATACAGGGTGTAAGGGACAGCCCTCCGCAAACTGATAGGGTGAATTCAGTATATCATACTAAGATGACCGGTACATGAAATTTTTTCAGGAACGTTAAGGGAATCCAATAAACCTGATTTGTTTGTGTTTTTGTGCACAAATCGGAACGTCTTTTACTGGTTGGGAGGGGTAGGTAATAATAGGTGATGCGGTGAGTTCGATGAACTCTGTAGCTAGACAGAAAGTGAACAGCTGATTTCACGCGTCGTTGGTTAGAGTATTTCAACGTCCATTGCTGGTTTTTATTTTTTGCTGTTTTTTTTGCAGTTTTTTTTACATAAATGGAGTGCTGCGAACACACAATGCAATTTTACATTGAAATAATGAAAATGTAACTGATTTTTTTTTTGAAAAAATGAAAATTTTCCTGAGAAAATTTCCGGTGGAATATGATTCAAAATGAGGAGCTGAATGCACCCTGTTAGTTTGCGGAGGGCTGTCCCTTACACCCTGTATGTGATATAAGCTTATGGACCGAACAAAAAAAGGGTTTTTCTTATGCACACATGGGGTGCATTCGACACTTGAGGGGTTAAGTAAATAGTTTACTTAAGCCACTTCATAGAAACTTTTTGTTTCAAAGCCGAGTTTATGTGCCCCGGAACCACATAGCACGGCGAAAAAAAATTTTCGGGACAATTCACCCGGGCTTGCGTGCGTACTTATGGTATAATATACTTAAATAAATAACTAGTTCATACCTTTGGACACGGCCACAAATGATTTGTTGTTTTAACGATGTACCTAAACCACGGCATTGGGCGGCGTCCATAGGCTTTCATAAACATGAATCCAGCGACAATACTTATATCATCAGCCCTAGGAATACTCGAAGTATACTCAAAACTGTAAACAAAAAAAAAGTTCAGATTATTTTAAGCTGTCCGCTACACAAAAACCGGTGGGCAAGTGTCGTTTAAGGGGAGGGAGGCATAGTTAAAGATGGTTTTAATTCTCTTAGCTTTATTTTAGTTAAGAATCGTGATGATTCGACGCGCAGTAAACGTGGTGGGTAAAAAAATCGTTCCGATGCAGTTTGCATACCTTTTCCGCGAATACAGCTTTTCCGGAAAATAATTGCAAGTTGTAAAAAAATCGTCTCTGGGTCACGCACCCATCTTTTAAGGATTTGTCACACTGGATGCGTTATGCGGCCTGCGGTCAGGTCAAAGTGAACGCAGCCCGCATCATGTATGAACAACGCTGTCAGTCGGGACAATCGGTCTGCGGTCAGGGCAGAGCAATCGGTCAGCGATCCGGGCAGGGCAACCGGTCGGCGGCGGTCCGGGCAATGCGGGCAGGCCAAACAGCGGCCATCTTATTTCAGTTATTTGAGTGCGTGTATCAGTGATGCTGGTGATCAGTTCTTTCATTATTGGGTTTTGATCGAAAAAAATTATTACCGCTGACGAACATCAACAAACTGGCCGTTGCCCGCGCCCGCAGCCCGCAGCCCGCGTGCCCGCAGCTAACCGGTCCTTACGCGTCCTTCCCTCCCCACCGCTCCGTCGGGCCAACATGCGTTCTTTGGTTGTGCTCGCACGGTCAGATCGCATTCTATACAAAATATATTGGTACCGACAATGTTGTTCATACATGATGCGGGCTGCGTTCGTTTTGACCTGACCGCAGGCCGCAGAACGCATCCAGTGTGACAAATCCTTGACAGTATGCAATTCACCGTTTCGATGGTATTTACCGCACCAGTAATGAAAATGCAATTTTCCGATTTTCCGCAAAAGTTGTATTCGCGTAAAAGGTATGCGAACTGCATCGGAAGGATTTTTTTTTTTTGTATTTCCATTGATCAGTATTGTTTGCATAGGTACTGTAAAACGTGAGTCAGAACGGATTTTTTTTTTTACAATACCGAACGTAACTTAATGTAAGTTGCACATAGTTGTGGCCGCGCGGTTCTCCGCGTTTCAATGGCGCGGCTACGTTCGAAGGTTCGAACCCTTAAATCTTTTCAACCTTTGACAAATTTATGATTTTGATAAAAGTTAAAAGTTGATGCAACTTTTACAAATTGTTACAAAATCTTGGCATAGTTTTTTTCAAAAAAAATACGCCGTGGCTGCGCCATGGAAAGAAACTCCTGTAGGTAGGTACTACTATGTTTATTTCTCGTAAACACATGATCAAGCAAAAAGGGCCCGCCTCGATCTATGTTTTTGGTTGCCATCACGTTACAGCACCTACGTTACGTTAAAAGCCAACCATAAGTATACCTGCCATCGTGATAGTTGATAGTTTTTATTTTAACCCCATCAACAGAAAATTAGACACTCTCACATAATAGTTAGTGCAATCTACGAAGACGCGCCCCACTCTTCTTCCTTACCACTTACAGTGCAAGTGTGCACAATTCCGCTAGTGTTTTAGTTTTGTCGATACACACTAATTGCAGGTCATTAACTATAGGCATAGGTAATTAGGGGAGTGATACGTAGGTTCGAACGACGTTTTTGCGAAGGTCGCCATTTCGAAAAATTTTGCGAGTGGTACGCCAGTTCGAAAACTCATTATATCGAAAACCGCTTTATCGAATTACGTTATCGCGAAGGTCGCCATTTCGAAAAATTTTGCGAGCAGTAGGTACGCCAGTTCGAAAGTCATGGTATTGAAATCCGATGTTGAGTTTTTTTTTTCTTTTCCAAACCAAATCAAAAGACCATGCTCTCTGTGCCTCGTCTCACTGGGGTCGTGAGTTCGATTCCCAGACAAATTAACTCAACATCGGATTTCGATACCATGCCTTTCGAACAGGCGTACCTACTGCTCGCAAATTTTTTCGAAATGGCGACCTTCGCGATAACGTCATTCGATATAGCGGTTTTCGATTTAATGAGTTTTCGAACAAGCGTACCACTCGCAAAATTTTTCGAAATGGCGACCTTCGCAAAAACGTCGTTCGAACCTACGTATCACTCCGGTAATTAGTGCGTACACTTGTAAAATGTTCCATACTTGTACTGTAAGCGATTAGGATGAAGAGTGGGACGGCTGGGACGCGTCTTCGTGGATTGCACTAACTATAGGTACAGACTAGCACATCAAGCTACTACAATCTGTCAAATTTCTTGAATAGATTTTCATCTTTATCGCTAAAACATTAGGTTCAAGGTTGATTGGGAAAATTTGACAGTTTCGGGTGGCTTGACCTGCTGGCGTCTATACATTAAAATAACTATTGAATTAACTTACAGGCCAGATGCCGCTCGCGGACAGATTATTACACTGGATGAAAGTGATCCATAGAAAGTGTATGTAGCAGCCCAGACCGCTAGATCGTACATGGCAGGTATAGGATGGGAAACGTTTACTTGATAATCATATGCATACTGAAACAAACAAGCTCATGAGTACAAAAAAGGTAGCGTGTCTTCCCATTAAAGGTATACGGCCAAACCTACGTACAATACCTATACCACAGATAAATACAGATGGGACACTCCGCAGTTTAGGTATGAAGCTACAAGTACGCGGCGGGCCCCGTCCGCGGGGCTAATTCAGTAGGTCAGAAGGTATAACAGTTACGCGATAGAAAGAGAGGCAACTTGTAGTTGAATATAACTGTAGGTAATAAGCGCTGTGCGACCTGAATTGCACTTTATTGTGTCGTAGCAAGAGTCGCTTTTTATTTAAATGATTTTGCGGAGTGTCCCATTTGTATTAATCTGTGCCTATACGTAGGTATGCGGACCGGAGCTGGAGTCGGAGGATTTAAATTTGATTGATCGGAGTCGGAACCGGAGTCGGAGGTGGAGGTAGAAGAAAGATGTGTTATGGGAAGGCGTAATGAAACAATATAAATATAATTCAGTCTCTTTAATCAGTCAAAGTTATCCTACCTAGGGAGGTGATACCTACATATTTGAATAGGTATGCGGCATTTCAATAAACTTAATGTAAATCAAATCCAGTGACTCTAAAAGTGGAAAATTGTACTTAATAAACAATAATTTTGCAGCTTTATTTCCATCCAATCTATTTCGTAACGGATCATAAATTAAGGCCAGTGCCACCAAAAAGTTGTTCACTGCCAGTTGCCACTGAGCCTGGGGGCCTACTCCCTAAGTCCATCCGTCTTTCCGTCCGTCCGTTTATCCGTCCGTCTGACATTACAATCCATCAAAACAAGTGTAAAAGTTAAATTATTCGCACGGGCAAAAACACATCGGGAGTAGGGACAACTGGCAAATCATGTTGTCATTCATACTTCGTTCGGGCCCCGAACCAATCATCCATCCGTAGGTGATACGGAGTAAGAAACGCCCGTAACAAAGTCCGAAACTACGGGCTTCGTGCTTAGGGAGTAGGCCCCCTGATGTGGGCACAGGGCGGGCACGTACGCGGACGCAGACAGTTTCGCACAATAATAAATAGAGTTTTGCCACTTTATGTCACGTGTAATTTTGTTGAAGGAGGTGCCAAAATACAAAATAGAAAAGTAAGAAAAAAAAACCGGCCAAGTGCTTGTCCAAAGTCAAGGGTTCCGTTCTTGAAAAGAATTTATCCCAAAAACAAACTTAACATTGCAATCCCAAAAAAAAATTTTTTATGTGATGTAATTACAAATTAACAATTTCCGGAATTTTTCTTTACTTCTGTTGTGAGACATTGCTTCTTGCCAAATTTCATGATTCTAGGTCAACGGGAAGTACCTAAGTAAAGGTTTTAATTTTCTTGCGAGTATCAAAATATGTCGTTTATATAGCCGTATTTTTTTATTTTTAGAAGCTTGATTTTTTTAGAGCTGCAAGGGACCATAGACCTACGTATTCGATATTAATTTCAACTTGATACCTTTACGCGTTTCTAAGAAAAAGGGCCTTGACAGACAAACAGACAGACAGATGGACAACGAAGTGATGCTATAAGGGTTCCGTTGTTTCCTTTTGAGGTACGGAACCCTAAAAATAGGAAAAAATGAAATTGAATTTGGTCCCCTGGAGTTCTAAAAAAATAATAATAATAATAATAATATCCTCGGACATTTCACACAAAAATCAACGCAATAAGAAAATGCGGCCATCTATGCGAAATATTTTGATACTCGCAAGTAAGTCAAAACCTATAGGATACTTCCAGTTGTCCTAGAATCATGCAATTTGGCAAGAAGCAGCAAAAATAAAGGAAACATTGTTCATTTGTATCACATACAACAATATTTTCGAGTCTGTCAAGACCCTCTTTCTCAGGAACGCATGAAGGTTGAAATTAATATCAAATACGTAGGTCTATAGTCCCTTGGAGTTCTAAGTTAACGCAATAAAAAATACGGCCATTTCTGCGATATGTTTTGATACTCGCAAGTAAATCAAAACCTATAGGGTAAGTACTTCCAGTTGACCTAGAATCATAAAATTTGGCAAAAAGCAAGGTCTCACACCACAAGTAAAGGAAAAAGTCCGAAAATTGTTAATTTGTAATTTTAACACATAAAAAAGTTTTTTTTTTTGGTAAGTATTAAGTGTAATGTTAAGTTTGTTTTGGGATAAATTCTTTTCAAGTAGACGGAACCCTTCATTGTGCGTGGTCGGACACGCACTTGGCCGATTTTTTTTCCCTTTAAACTATACCAGTAAAGAGGAGAATAAAACAAAAAAAAAAAAATTCAAATCGGTCAAGCCGTTCTCAAGTTATGGCGTGACCAAGGGATGGATTAATTTTTATTTATACGAGTCTATGGTCCCATTAAAATAAATGGACAAATTTTCACAGTGTTCTATTCATGAATATGAACAAATTTCACTATGGGACTAACTCTGAAATCGCGAAAAAAAAATCAGCTGTTCAGTACATTTATCTACACCAAACTCGTCAAAATGACATTATATAGGTAATCAAAGGTAAAAATGTATGGAGCAGCTGATTTTTCAAAAAATAATTGTATGTAATAGGTTTAATTTTATTGGAATAAATGCTTTCGGTCTTATTACAAAACGAGGTTTTTCTTCCGTCATCGAACCAGTTTTTGTAATAAGAATCTAGCTGTGATAGAAATACAGTTCTTTATACAAAGCTGACAACTTACCGGGAAAAAGTTGTCAAGTTTTGTAAAACTGACAACATACCTACCTAATGTGTCGGAAGAAAGTTTGAAATTCAAAAAAGGTCCATGGTTTAACCTGGGTTTGAAGTTTTTTAATAAGACGGTTTGGTTTCAGTTTTGGTCCAGTAAAAAAAAATTTCTCAATGACGGGAAGAACAAGTGACTCTCGGCTTCGGCATTTCTTCACACCCGTTAGGGTACGTTTCCACTGACGCGGAGCTGGGCGGAACGTCGTGGAGACATGCAGGAATAGAGTACCTAATTACACCCATTTTTGAAAAGTGTCCCAATTAGATTATATAAAAAACACAAAATAAAAAAACCTTAAACCTTAGCCACTAAAAAAAACACAAAATTTTTAATTGCAATTTTATGGCACATACCGATTGACGGTATGTGCCATAAAAATGCAATTAAATTTCACATTTTCAAATATCGCGCGAAAGCGCTGGACGTAGTGGACGCCATATTCCTCTGTGGTCATGACGTCAGTTGGCTGAGTAAACAAACACTTTTTATACGCTGATGATCAGTTGTCAGTTGACATTGACACTTTTTAATTTACACAGTCATATGACGTCATAACATGGCGGCTACTTTCATGGCGTTAGAAAACACCAAAAGCTTTGAATTGAATTTTAAAATTTATGTTGTTATTTTATGAACTAAAACTAACATTTTCTGACTGCTTTTTGCCTAAGCTATCTAAATAATATATTTTTAGATTTTTACTCCTATAGAATAAAATACCGTATTGTCAAATCACAAACGAGACAAGAGACTCGATGAGGATTTCAACCATTGCGATTGGTGGATTCCTGCACGTCTCCGCTCCACTCCGCCTAGCTCCGCGTCAGGGTCTTCCCCCTTATAGAATACATTATTCGTTAACTTACCATGGGGTGAATGTGTATCCTTGAAGGACTCATATACAAGCTGGCGTTATATACGTTAGCGCTGGTATCATACCAGCCTCCGAGTATGCCTTCCAAGTTGTCCAAGTGAGCATAGGACCTTAAAAAAGAAAAAGAAAGAAAATATGTTTATTCTGCACAAATAAAGCGCTCATTAGAGAAAAAAAAAAGACAAAGTACACTCAGAAAGCAATGTAAACAAAAGCCTCATATCTAATTAAGACTGTAGAATCAGCAGTTTTTCTGGGTATAACAGTAGATGCTAAACTTCAGTGGGGCCCACATATATCAAGCCTAGCGGGTAGACTCAGTTCAGCCGCCTACGCCGTCAGGAAAGTAAGACAATACACTGACGTTGATACAGCTCGTTTAGTCTATTTTAGTTATTTCCATAGCGTTATGTCCTACGGTATTCTGCTATGGGGCAAAGCGGCTGATATTCAAAATATTTTTGTTCTTCAAAAACGAGCTGTTCGAGCAATTTACCAGCTAGGTGCTAGAGTTTCTCTGAGGGAATTTTTTAAGGATATTGGTATTCTCACAGTGGCATCACAGTTCATCTTCGCCAACATCTTATACATTAGGCAAAATATACATTTGTACAGTAAAAACAGTGATATTCACAATATTAACACCAGAAATAAGGACAAATTACGTGCTCCATTTCATCGGCTTCATAAGGTTCATAACTCATTTGTTGGTCTTGGTATAACTTTTTATAACAAGCTACCTTCTTCTTTGCTAGATTTGCCTTTTAATGCGTTTAAAATTAAAGTTAAATCCAATCTTTGTTCAAAGGCATACTATTCTATCAACGATTACTTAAACGATAAGAATAGTTGGTCGCTGTGATTAATTCAAGACAATGTTTATGTTATGTTCTTTCTCCAGGATCAGCTTACATAATGACAGGTTACATGAGTTAAGTACTAAAATTGTTTATTTTATTTTATTTGACAAAAATATAATTTAATGTATTGTGTTGCGTAAATTATTTTGCATAGGTACTATTGTATAGAATCTAGTTCTTCTAACTGAACAGACAGCTGTGCTGCTGGGGAGTTTGTTCCGCTACTTCTTCTTCCCAGCTAAAGCACTAGGAAGTGGTGAAGGGCGGGCGTTTTGTGGGGACTGTCTTACTGTAATTTTGACGTTCAAAAAGTGCTGATTCTCAGCCTAATTTGAATAAAGGAACTTTTGATTTTGATTTTGATTTGATTTAATAAGTTGACAAATTATTATTTTTCCATTGGCTGAAAGACCAAAGACAATTTGCAATTTACAAGTCTACATGTACAGTGGGCTGCATCAATTGGGTACCCCAGTTGTATTAACATTTTAATACATGATGCAGCCCACTGTACATTGCCTCTGCTCTGTGTTGTGACTTGTGATACCACCTTACCTTACCTTACCTTAACTTACCTTACCTTAGTATTAGTACAGTGGGTGTTGCAGTAGTGAGGATGTGCCGGGTGCTTATGACTGCACAGCCGGCAAGAACAATATATTTTCTATATGTGGTACAACAGTAACAGCCCATAGCCATTTCGGCGCTCTGTGGATTACAATTATTTATTTTTATTTATTTCAATCAACTTTGGATCTTAGGACCTACAATTAAACAATTAAAAAAAAACATCACAATTAAAATTAAAATCAAATCAAATTAAATTCACACACAATCACAATTAAAATTTCTCGTTTGATTTATTTTTTTTTGCTCATTTCTCGCACAGACAATAGCTATTGCTATTCAATGCGGAAATGCAGCCAGTGTTCTTAGCACCATGCCTCATGGACACCCACTTTTGTTAGATTTTTAAGGTTTAGTTTTGTATTTAATTTAACAAAGATTATATATTGAATTGTTATTTAATGTTAAATAAACGATCTTTTTTTTTTAACTATTATAAAATTAAAAATCCAATTAAAACGATATCGTCAGTACCTACGCGAACCATGCAGCAGTGGTTCACGTAGTGACAGTCGAAACGTTCAGCAAAAGCCTTCAGGATACTGTAGCGGCTGGGATGTGCACCGCTTGCGCATGAGTGTATAGAAACAATCCACACGCGCCTCGGCAAACATCCCCAATGCGCTACAAGAAGCGAGGCAGCCTCAAAGAGTAGGTACCCTGAACGCGTTATAGTACCTAACGTTTTTTTTTTCCTATTTTTAGTGTTTAGCTAACTACTATATAAGTGATTTGCTCTTAAGCACTGTAAACTTATGTTTTTAATAAAGAAATCGAAACAATATTTATTTTATTTGAAGTAGTTGTGAGAATTAAGTAGATTATAAATAATGTATTATTTACTAAGCGAAAGACAAAACCATTTATTTTCAAAACCTTTCCTTTGACTGGTGGAGGGGGTGTTAAAATTTATGAAAAAAAAATTGTGGGGGAATACGAAGTTCACGCGAACGAAGTGTTAGTCATCATCATCATCATTTCAGCCGAAAGACGTCCACTGCTAGACATAGGCCTCGAATAAGCACCGCCACTTCGACCGGTTCTGTGCTTCCCGCATCCAGCGGATTCCTGCGGCCTATACAAGGTCATCGGTCCACCTTGTGGTCGGCCTTCCAACGTTACGTCTTCCACTTTCCACTCCAGAACCTTTCGGTCCAATCGGCCATCTGTTCTGCGACCAATGTGCCCTGCCCACTGCCACTTAAGCTTAGCAATTCTTCGCGCTATGTCGGTTACCTTGGTTCGCCTAAGAATCTCTTAGTTCGATCACATATTGCTCTTTGTGTGACTTGATTGGAGTGGAGACTCCAATCAAGTCACACAAAGAGCAATGGAGGGGGATATTTCTACATTACCGGATTACCTTTCAATAATAATAAGCAATCAAGCAATTATACTGACTCGCCCATAGGCATTCCAAATTTTCTTAGATTGTTTATACGGTGGTGAATTTCTGATCGGCCGTTCCCTTTCATGATAATTTTTTTCACTATAAATTACGTAATGGGGTTCTTCAATACGGTAATCGGGTGTATCATATCTACTAGGGACCCTCGTTTCTGTTCCGTTGACGTAGTAATCCACGGTCGACGTATAAAAGCCCGGATAATAGTACTTCTCAATCCATGGATATTCGGATGTTCCCCACCACTGGGTATACGATGGTCTGACTAAATAAATGATAATCGAGATAAACCTGAAATCAACGCAAAAAATATATTAGAAGCACAGATTTAGAGTAGGCTAGATACCGCAAGCCATCCGACCAAGCGTGCCCGCCATGTTTGTGCTGTGCACAAACTTGACGCGCTACTACTTTAGTTTGTGTTCGATAGCGCCAGTGGCGAGTTGTATCGTCGAGGATATAAAAAAGTCTGATAGCTCACTGACATGACGCATATCGATTGAAACGATTCTGTTTACGCTTAGAGCATCTAGCTCTAAGTGTTTACGTTGAACACATCACTAAATAGGTAGCTGGGGTGAAGTTTTCGTAGGTACCTATAACTTGTTTGTATCAAACTTTGTTGCGTTACTTATTATAAGTAGTTGTCACTTTTTAGCATGGCAATCCAACATAGTGTTGCTCTAACTTTACCATGGTTGTACAAATATTAGAAACTGCGTTGTTTGTAAAAAGAAATCAACACTTATTTCAGAAATTTATGAGAAACCCAATTCGTGCCCATTATGAGAATTTATTATGCCCAATCAAACGCAAAACTGCTTTATTAAAAAAGAGTTTCTTTTGTATTGCTCCAAATATTTATAATAAAATACCTGATTCTATTACTTAAATGTATGGCTTTAAACGAATTTAAAAAGTCCCTTCGGGGTTATTACTTTCTAGGAAAGTGATATTACAGCGTAGCTCGCGTAGGTGAATTCATAAATTATATTTTGCTTTATTCTCAAATTTAATTTAATTTTTGACATTTTAATTTTGAATTTGAATTTTGACTTTGTAATTAAAAATTATTAAATTTTGACATTATAACTAAAATTTAATTAAAATTTTGACATTGTAATCTCTTTGCTTTTTTTTGTATTTGTTTGTCGACTAATTTTGCATTTTACTCTATCAGTTGCTTGACTTGCTTGTATCAAACTTTGTTGCGTTATTTTAGCATGGCAATCCAACATAATAGTGTTGCTCTATGCAATCCATTGACCACTATTGCCATACTAAAATGCTAGAAAATGTAGGTGGCTCAACACCCACCTACATTTTCAAGCATTTTTAGGGTTCCGTACCTCGAAAGGAAAAAACGGAACCCTTTTATAGTAAGGAGAAAGAAAGAAAGAAAATACCTACGTTTATTTGCGGTAAATCAATCAATCTGCCTAGCCTTTTCCCAACTATGTTGGGGTCGGCTTCCAGTCTAACCGGATGCAGCTGAATACCAGTATTTTACATGGAGCGACTGCCTATCTGACCTCCACAACCCAGTTACGGGGTAATACGATACCCCTTGGTAAGACTGGTTGTCAGACTTTCGGGCTTCTGACGACCCGTAACGACTGTCAAAGATCCAGGAATGACAGCTGGGACCAACAGCTTAACGTGCTTTCCGAGGCACGGAGGAGTCTCGGTACGTAAAGATGGTCACCCATCCACGGACCAACCCCAGCGAGCGAAGCTTAACCTTATGGATCGATCCGTGCGGCTGTTATTACTTAGCCACGAGCTCCTAATATGAAATATGACGAAATATGACGCAAAATAAAATAATTATACTTAGGAACAAGTAGTTATTGGGATCACTTCGTTGTCCGTCTGTCAGTCTGTCAGTCTGTCCCTTTTTATCAGGAACTCGTGGAAGTATTAAGTAGAAATTAGTATCAAAACTGTAGGTCTGCGGTTCCTTAATGCTCTAAAAAAATAAAGCTTCTACTTATATCAACGCAATAAAAAAATACGGCCATTTGTGCGACTTTTGAACATTAAGTGTTCGATGTTCGTGTTCATCATGTGTTTGTTCATTCGTGCGTACACGGCTTTAGGCTGCGTATAAGCCGTTGTCTCAATGTCGTCGTGTTTAATTTTTCTTTACGTTTACATAACGTCTCTGAAACCTTATTCTAAGTACGATGTAGTGCCAATTTCACTATTGAAAGTGAACGCACTTTTTAGTTTATTTTTTCGATATGGGTGTCATTTTCATGGTTTTTGAGGTCGCTTGTTATAATGGGGTTAAAACCAAAATCAAACAAAAAAAAAAACAAACAAACAAACAGTGAAGATTTTTGTAAACACGGGAGCGAACTCCCCTGTGTTTACAAAAATCTTCACTAAAAACTTGTTTTAGACCCGGAGCTCCGAATTATTTTTTTAATCGTAACAAAATTAAAGTTGTGAGTACATTTTTACGATAATGCATTATCTTAATTATTATTTTATTTTAAATTTAAATACCTGGGACACTTTCTAACCGGAGACCTCAAAGACGACGTAGATATTGATCGAGAGCGCAGGGCGCTAGCGGTCCGGGCCAACATGCTGATACACAGGTTCGCTCGTTGTAGTAATGAGGTAAAGGTTACGCTGTTTAAGGCGTATTGCCAATCGTTCTACACGAGTGGCCTGTGGGTAAAGCATACCAAGAGATCGCTAGACGCTCTGCGTATTCAATATAATAACTGCTTCAGGATGCTTTTGGGACTACCGCGCTATTGTAGTGCTTCCGGTATGTTCGCTTTTGCGCATACTGATGATTTTTACGCTATAATGCGTAAAAAAACAAATTCCATCTTAACAAGGGCGCGGTCTAGTTCTAACGGCATCCTAAGTATGTTCATTGAAAAGTGCGACGCACCTTGGTTGTCGCACGCTGTGGCGGTTCTGGTCAGAAGACCCCACAGCTAATCTTACAGTTTTTTCTTTTGTATTTGTTTCTGTGTTTACTAACAATAATTTTTAAGATAAATGTTACTAACAATTGGGCCTAATTGCCATTAATAAACAAATATTTAATTTAATTTAATTTAATTATTGTAATAGGTACATACCACCATGCATGCATCTTGTTAATACGTTTGTTTAGACACCATACGAAACGACAATCATTTAGAACTTGTGCACGACCTACCTATCGTTTGGACACTGTACTGGCTGTACAGACTATCACCAAAGCTGGCTTTTATAACGATTAAGTTGAACACCTGTGTTGCCGTCGTCAATTTAAAATACTACTATGATGGGTAAAAATAATATTGGCACAAAAAAATCGCACTGTAGGTATCTATCTAACAATAAGTCCATAGCATAATAGTAGGTTATGCACTAAGGGGATAAAGTAGTGTCTTATGTAGCGGGCGCTGTATTGTATCCCGAGTAAAACGATTCTAGCGTTTATAGTTAACTCCCGATGTTTTTTTATTTTTGTGGATCGAATTAAAGGGCTCTCGAGCGAGCCTCTTAATTCGATCCACAAAGGCTCAAGGAGATATAAGACAATAATATAATATAGGTAATCTTTATTTATAAAAAACAGATAATTCAAAATAATTCTTTAGTGACTTATTTTTTGGAAACGTCTCCGGTTAAAAAAAAACCGACTGCCACTAAATAGTTTTCAACAAGATCAATTTTAAAGCAGACTGAAAACCTGACAGAAAACCACAAGCCCCAGTAGTTAGTAATAAAATAATTATTGCAAAGGCTTGGTTGTTTAGTTTAATTACCAAATACACATCCATTGAAAATAAGTAGGTAGGTACTTACCTATTTCGCCAAAAGTCGCTAAGTAGGTAAAAGTAGTTAGGTACAGACTGACGCCAGCAGGGCAAGCCACCCGAAACTGTAAAATTTTCCCAATCCACCTTGAACGTAATGGTTTAGCGATAAAGATGAAAATCTATTAAAGAAATTGTAGTGGATGTGCTGGCGTCTGTTACCTTTTTTTTTTTTTGTTGTCGGGGGGAAACCTTCAAAAGGCGCCCGGGCTTTGGGGAAAAGACCGGGGAGTGTGGGATTTTTACCTCACTAAAACCACCCCGGTGGTCATCATCTGCACATGGAAGGGGCACCGTTACCTCTCAAAAGACCAATCCGGAACCAGGCGTCTGTTACCTACCAACCAATTCTCTTTTAATTCAATCTTTTTTAATTCGAGAATTTATCTTTTTCATTGGCAACACTCTAGGTCATTTTGTTTGGATTTGTTTATTCCGGATTTCAGCCAGAATTACACAGTATTTATGTATGTAATCTTAAAAATGCGCGCAAGAATGCATTGATGAACAATGGAACAATCCAGCATTTGCAACACAATGTTTGTTTCTCCGAATTACTTTGTGAGTAGGAGTAGGTAAGTGTAGGTAATACATACTTACAGCGTCTTGTGCTTTGTAAAAATATTTACGAATATGTAGGATTTACAACCCCAGTCTCTCCTACCTATTCGTGCCTCTTCTTACAATGCGATGCAACTAAGAATAGGAACGTCAATGACCTCTAACTGTCAACTGAAACTAGGAATATACGGCTTGCAGTCTTGTAGTGTTATCCTTATCCATTTTAGTTCTGTTTTAGATTTTTTTTTTGTTTAAATATGTCACTGACTTTTCAAATGTGTAAACGAGGTTCTGTTTTGCTAAATCTTCACATCATGGCGCAAGGTCATTCCTATTCTTAGTTGAAATGCATTGTAGGTACTTATTATTTTGTGCCGAGGGCATAGACGTATACTTTTTTATACGTCTAGTAAGTTATTTCTAAACATTGCGCTGCTTCGGCAACCATTCTAGTGATTACTCTACGCTTGCCGCGATTGGTCCGTGGATGTGTTACCATATTTACATACCAAGAGTCCAAGACCCTCAATGCCTCGGAAAGCACGTTAAGCCGTTGGTCCCGGCTGTCATTCTTGGATCTTTAACAGTCGTTACGGGTTTAACATTATTTTCAGATTCTTTTAAAATGGTACTAGTGACTTAAAAAAAAGCATCAGTAGTTCCATCATGGAACTGTTAATGGTACTAGTGGTAACGAAGGTAAAATACAGGTCACAGAGAAAAACGCTGAAAGGAACCATGAACTCAGTTTTTAATGAAAATAAAAGTAACATATTTCTTATAAAGGTTTATTTTCGACGCTATTTAACTTATTTTAATATTTTTTTGTAATATTGTGCCTTTACATCTCATTACAAACAAAATCATGTTACAATCATAGGTTTATAGTTCTTAAACCTCAAGTCTGTAATTCAGATATACTATGTAAACAGAGAAACGTCAAGAAATTTCAATGTCAAAATGACAGGACAGTGGTGCAAAACATTATAAAATTAAATTGTTACTATAACTCGCGCGCGTAAACATGGCACCTAACTCGAAAACAACATTGTGTCCAAACACTATGTTTTGTCACGTTTAAAACATCGTAAAGTAGTATGTTATAAGAAACTACTCAGCGCAAATTAAATGTTGATATTCAAAAAACTAAAATAACACTCAAAAATTTTTGCACTTGGTTCTTTACACGTAATTCACTCGAGCCAGGTGCCATGTTAACGCGCACGGGCTATAAGTAATCATCTATAAAATTTAAGTTAATTAATTATAAGAACTATACAAACAAAATACCGTAGCCAGACAATATTTTGTGTAGTGTATCGGAGACACGGCTTACGATCATCTTAATCAGCCCTTTTAAGTCCAGTACTAGATGTAGGCCTCCCAAAATCGGTTTCCACTGGGAACAGTTTACAGCTGTTTTTATTCAACATGTGGCAACACATGTTACTTACAATATGAATCTATGAATGAGAGTTCTAATGTGTGTGGTTGAAGATGTACCTAAGTAGCTAAATAAAACATTCAATGGTGCAGATTCTGCTGTGCAAAAACTAAACTTAATTTAGGCTATTGCTAACTTTTTCTCTAATAAAACAAGAAAGAGACGGAAGAAAAATATAGCTGTCAAATTTTTTTGAACTAATATTTTCATACTTGACGACACGAAAAAACATGTAGACTAAAATCTAAAATAAAAATACGGTGAAGCGCAAGGCGTATGCTAGTTTGACTTCTCTAACTTACTTGCCTTTTTCTCGCGCTGCCTGTTAGTAAAAGATAGCGAAGTTAAGAAAGCTAATAAAAGATAGATTCTCTAATTTTTGTTTAGTTATTGAACAAGAGAATCGACACCATTATTGAATTTATGAAACCACACATACAACAGTCATTTAAAATTACATGAATGAAATCGGTGATGTGTCTGAACTGAATCTGAATTACTAAGTCAACGTTCGCACGGACGTAAAAATATCGCGGCGATTTTATTTAGCGCACTGGATTTTCAACGCTCTGCTTAGCGCCGAGAGTTGAAAATCCAATTGTGTGTTTTTTCGATGCGCTAGAATGGACTTTGTTGTTGTTAAGTTGGATTCTCAATGTTCGGCTCAACAACGAGAGTTGAAAATCTAGTGCGCGATAAAATCCCGCCGCGATAATTTTACGTCCGTGCGAAAGTCCGCGAAGTATCGGTTTCGGAATTGGATTATTGACATTTATGACAAACCTATCAGCAACGTCATCAATACATGGTCGAATCCGAAGACAGTGAATTCTATAGACTCATGGAATCCGTGCCATCGAAACGGACAGAAAAAAAGTACATCTTTTGTTTAGGGTTACCAAGTGATGTACATTTTACCCAATATTCTTCATAAAATAAGACTTTTAAATGAGGTTTGCACTTCATGTTTCCATGATGAGAAATAAAAAATATGAGTAGTGATGCGACTGCAATGTTTTATTCAAACTCAAACTTAAAGCATTTATTTCAAATAAACCAATTACAGGCACTTTTGAATTGTCAAGGGGTCGGTCAGTCAGAAAGATGAAGCTAGTTGCCCATAAAAGCGTAGTAGGTCCCTATGGAGATGAATGGGCAAGAAACTCCACGGACACTCTTTTAAATCAAAATATTTTACAAAATATTGGCTATACCTATCGTTCATTTTGAAAATATACATGTGAGAACAATGTACACAGACGTGCACGTTAAAAGCGTCCGTAATAAAAATATAAAAACTAAAAACAACTAAATTAAAAATGAATAATAAGCCGTGGCAGGCGAGGTCACATCTGTAGCTATCTAATCTAATCTGTGGAAAAATCATGTTTCGAATCTACCTTACTTTATTAGAATGGATTATTTAAGTTCTGAAGTCGTGCTAATATAATGAGATAATATAAATTAATAATTCAATCAATCAAGTACTATTGTATAGAATGTAGTTCTTCTAACTCAACAGACAGCTGTGCTGCTGCTGCTGGGGAGTTTGTTCCTCTACTTCTTCTTCCCAGCTAAAGCACTAGGAAGTGGTGAAGGGCGGGCGTTTTGTGGGGACTGTCTTACTGTAATTTTGACGTTCAAAAAGTGTTGATTCTCAGCCTAATTTGAATAAAGGACTTTTGATTTTGATTTCAAGGATTGTTTACGCGCTTCATTACTAGATGGCGCTGCCAGTCTCATTCGTAACATTATTGCAATCAACATTGCGAGTGAAATATTTTTTATTCGTGTACCTACATTGTTTTTTAGTTCAGTCTTGAATACATCGTTACTTGCTATCCGTGATTTTATTGACCACTCCTAAGAAAATCAGTATTTCGGTAAAATCAGGCAAACAGTTGGTCCTTCGAATGTCAGATAGCGGAACCGCGACGCGTAGTGTGTAGTTCGTAACTTCGTAAAAAATGAACATTGTGTAGTTTAAAAAACTGAACAGTGTAAAACTCAAGTGACACAGTGACGGTTACGAATTGACACAGTGGAACACAGTGTAACACAGTGCTAATAATATAAATAGATATTTAAAGTGATTGATTGTTACAAGAACTGTTTACAAACTGAAATTTTGTGACTTTTCGTAAAAAATAGTGTATGTGTTGAAAGTTTGAACTGATATGAACTAGCTATATTTTCTAAATAGTGATTGGAACGCGGTGCCGTAAGTACCTAACTACCTAAGAACGAACGATTTTGTGGATTAATTCAGCCTACTTTGTGATAAAAGTTGTGTACGCAAAGATTCAAACTTTTAAGCATGGAAAAAATTAATCAGCTATTAAGTTTGCAAGAGGAACGTTATGAGCAAATTCGAAAAGCTCAAATTAATTTTAAAAAATCTCCGAAGGAACGACTTGTATTAAGTTACATAGATACTCGTCTGGAGAATTTGGAGAAGGATTGGCAAATCTTCAAAACGTCACACGATCACCTTGTAGCTCATGTAGCTAAAGAACAGCGAGCAGCTTTAAGCTTATTTTTCTGATGACATGTACGAACAGTGTGAAGAAATTTATATTACGTATAAAAGCGAATTAAGAACCAAACTTCAACTGTTAGCCCCTAAAGAAAAATCACACACTACGCAAAAACAAAATCCTATTGCCGAAATTAAGTTACCGAAAATAAAAATACCTACCTTTTCTGGAAAATACATCGACTGGCCGTCATTTCTGGATTTGTTTACATCAATCATACATAACAATACGACATTAGACGATGTTCAAAAATTACATTATCTCAAATCAAGTCTAGCTGGCGAAGCGGAAATATTATTAAGAAGCATTTCAGTGACAAGTCAAAATTATAGATTAGCGTGGGAAACTTTGAACAACCGCTACAACAACAAAAGATACATATCGAACTGTTTGTTTAAGAGATTGTTTGGTGTTAAAGCTATAACTACAGAATCAGCACTGAGTATAAAGCAGTTGTTGGATACAACTGTAGAATGTTTGAGCTCGTTAAATAATCTTGGTCTTCCAACTGGTTCCTGGGATATAATCGTCATTTACATGACAGTGACTAAATTAGACCCCGAAAGCCAAAAATTATGGGAACAACACATATCAATTGATTGTAGCAATGACTTTCCAACATTTAACAAATTGAAGCTGTTTATGGAAACAAGATTTAGATCACTTGAAATGACTGAAAATGTAAGCAAGTCAACCAAATTTAAATCCTTTCACGCTTCGTCACCAACACCATCTGGCACACCTGTTGAATGTGCATATTGTAAAGAAGAACACTATATATACCAATGTAAACAATTCGCAAAACAGCCATATTCAAACAAACATGAATTTATTCAGAATAATAACATGTGCTTTAATTGTTTGAACCCAAACCACACTGCAGCGAAGTGCATGAGAGACACGGCTTGTCGCATTTGTAATAGAAAACATCACTCACTGCTACATCCGGATAAAAAAGAATCGGTGAAGGAAGAATCTCAACAAGACCAATCGGACAATACTTCATCATCATCATCATCACATTTTATATATCAACCTGGTCAAGTACTCTTAGCCACAGCACTGGTAGATGTCGTATCAAGGAACAAGAAACCACAGATTTATCGTGCTCTCATTGACCAGGGTTCACAAGCCTCGTTCGTGACGGAAGATCTCGTTCAGACTATGGGTCTGAAACGAGAAAAGACAACGGCAAGGTTTCAGGATTAAGTGAAGGTAACACACTTCATATCAAGTCTATGGTTGAAGTTCACCTAAAATCTAGATGCAACTCAAACTTCACTATCCTTGTAAAGGCGTATGTTTTGAAAAAGATTACTAACTACTTACCATCACAACTATTGAACACACCCACTTGGCCTGATCTGACGCGCATAGAGTTAGCCGACCCCGAATTCAACAAAGGTAATAAAGTAAATATTTTATTGGGTGCTGAAGTATTTACTCAGATAATAGAAGTCGGTTTGCTGAAAAGTTCATCTGGAATTATAGCGCAGCAGACTCAACTGGGCTGGATACTATCGGGAAACGCTAGCAGACAATCAAAACCTGAAACAGAAAAACAAATGATTAGTATGCATTTAAATGTAAATGTTAGTGACATGATAAGAAAATTCTGGGAAATAGAAAACGAAACACTTACCTTCGAAAGAAAATTAACAAGAGAAGAACAAACATGTGAAAACATTTACCGTGAAACTACTAAAAGAACAGAGTGTGGTCGATACAAGGTCAACTTACCTTTCAAAGAAGATGTGATGTCACCTGTAGAAATAATAGGAAAAACTAAAGAAATTGCGATATCTAGATTTTTACAACTAGAAAAAAGATTTAAAAAAGACTCCGACTTACACAAAGAATATATCAAAGTTATTCAAGAATATTTAGACCTTGGGCATATGGCATTAACTAATGACAATGAAGACAATGTGATTTACCTACCACATCATGCGGTAATCAGAAACGATAAAGATACTACGAAAGTTAGAACAGTTTTTGATGCATCAGCCAGTGGATCTAAAGGTTCCTGTCTTAATGATACTCTTTTAGTGGGGCCTACACTGCAAAAAGATCTCCGTTATTTAATCATGGAATGGAGACAACACAAAATAGCAATTATAAGTGACATCGTCAAGATGTACCGACAAGTACAAGTATCCGATGAACACACTGATTACCAAAGAATAGTTTGGAGAAGCAACCCCAATGAAGAACTTAAATCCTACAAGTTACTAACGGTTACATTCGGCACAGCATCTGCTCCCTTTTTAGCAGTTCGCACTCTGATTCAAGTTGCAGAAGATGAGGGCCAGAAGTACCCTTTAGCAGCTGAGATAGTTAAAACTTCGTTCTACATGGATGACCTACTGACAGGGGCTTCTAACGAAATACAAGCCACAGAAATTTACACACAAATTACACAGCTCCTGAGTAGCGCAGGGTTTGAATTACAAAAATGGTCCAGTAATTCTGACAGGTTTTTGGAGAATATTGCTCAAAACAAACGTGAATTCCAACCATTTGAAATCAAGTTTGACCAAATTATAAAGACCTTAGGATTGTCCTGGGATAGAGTAAATGATAAATTCAAGTTCCACATAAACCAAACTGACGTTATATCCCCAATGACGAAACGAAGCGTATTATCAGAAGTAGCACGCTTATTTGATCCTTTTGGATGGTTAGCACCGGTAATTATCACGGCCAAGGTGTTTATACAAAAGTTGTGGCTGTGCTCAGTCGACTGGGATGATGTCCTGCCATCTAACCTTCAAGAAGAATGGCTATCGTTCCGTGAACAACTTCCAAAATTGCACAACATAGAACTATGTCGATGGATGTATACTCACCCTGACAATGATCAAGCCGAAATTCATGGATTTGCGGATGCCTCGACAACTGCTTATGCAGCAGTACTTTATCTGAGGGTGGTCCAAAATAACAAAGTGTACTTGTCTATTCTAGAAAGTAAAACAAAGGTAGCACCCCTAAAACAAATTTCTGTGCCTCGTCTGGAATTGTGTGCAGCAGTTTTATTAGCTAAACTGTTGTCTGAGGCGGCATATGTCTTAAAAATACCTAGAGATAAAATTTACGCCTACACCGACTCCATGGTGGTATTAGCATGGATTCAAGCCCCACCAATAAGATGGCAAACTTTTGTGGCTAACCGAGTAACAGAAATACAAAATCGTATTGATAATGACAGATGGAGTCATGTTGCTTCCGAAGAAAATCCCGCTGATCTTGCATCGCGTGGTGTTAGCCCGTCCGAATTACAACATCAGCAACTGTGGTGGGAAGGACCACACTGGCTTATGGATCTGGAAATAAACAGAAACAAAAGGGAAACATTAAGCACTGACCTGGAAGAGAAAATCCAAGCAAAAGTAACACTTACCTGTTCTGAGGAAAAAGACAACTTTATGGAACGATTTTCAAACTTCAATAAAATGTTAAGAGTACTTACCTATTGCAGAAGATTTCTCCGTCTGAAATTAAAAATGGAAGTTAGAGAAGAACCGCTGAAATATTTGACCTGCAAAGAAATAACCGAAACGTTAGATGTATGCTTAAAATATACACAAAAACAAAAATTTGAAGAAGAAATACAAGATTTAAAAGAAAAGGGAAAAATTAAGAAAAGAAGTAAACTTATCTCCTTAAATCCTTATCTCGATGAATTTGGATTACTGAGGGTGGGAGGTCGCTTACAGGCAGCAACCTTGCCTCATGAGTACAAACATCCGGTCATCATCCCGGGTGATTCTCATCTTGCTAAACTGCTAGTTAAAGATGCTCACTTGAAGTTACTTCACGGTGGCATGGCACTTACGATGAATTTTCTTCGTTCCCGGTACTGGATAATTGGCTTGAAGCCCTTAGTGAAAAGGTACTTTCGCGAATGTGTCGTTTGCATCAAGCACAGAGCCCTTACCATACAACCACAAATGGGAGAACTCCCCAGAGAACGGGTAAATCCCGGGAGACCCTTCAAAGTGACTGGCGTCGATTTTGCCGGACCGATACAAATACGCACCAGTAAGGGCCGAGGGCAGAAATCTTTTAAGGGATACATTTGCCTCTTTGTATGTATGGTGACTCGTGCAATACACTTAGAAGTGGTAAGCGACTTGACAACACCAGGATTCATAGCAGCATTTCGCAGATTTGTATCACGCCGTGGACATTGCTCAGATTTATGGAGCGATAACGGACTCAATTTTGTAGGAGCAGCAAAGGAATTAACCCTCATGTTAAATAAGAGTATGAACGGAGTGCTTATGGAAGTGGCTGAGCTCCTATCCAACGACGGAACTACATGGCATTTTATACCTCCAAGAGCTCCCAACTTTGGTGGTCTGTGGGAAGCCAGTATTAAATCAGTAAAAACGCACTTAACAAAGACAATTGGTGCTTCAACCTTAACATTTGAAGAAATTTCAACTTTACTGACTCAAATTGAAGCTTGCCTCAACTCAAGACCCATAGGACATTTGAATGACCATCCCGACGATTTGGCTCCACTCACACCAGCACACTTTTTGATTGGAGAATCATTGATGACGATTCCGGATACCCGTGATGAAAACGAATGGATAAGCCCGCTGAATCGATGGAATCTGATACAGAGAATGATGTCAAATTTTTGGAAACGTTGGTCTAAAGAATTTTTACATACCATGCAACAACGCCACAAATGGCAAATCAAAACAACACCTCCTCAAATTGGTGATGTGGTAGTGGTAAAAGATAACAATTTACCACCAGCTAAGTGGTTACTAGCTCGTATAACACAGATACTTCTAGGGCCAGACGGAGAAGCTAGAGTAGCCGAGCTAAAGGTTAAAGGATCTACGCTTAAAAGACCTTTATCAAAGATTATTTTACTGCCCCGCCTAGACACCGCATAAAAGAAACGATTATAACATGGTGGGCGGTGTTAAGAAGAACAGAAGGTTCTTGGTGGGCGGAATGTTTACGCGCTCCATTACTAGATGGCGCTGCCAGTCTCATTCGTAACATTATTGCAATCAACATTGCGAGTGAAATATTTTTTATTCGTGTACCTACATTGTTTTTTAGTTCAGTCTTGAATACATCGTTACTTGCTATCCGTGATTTTATTGACCACTCCTAAGAAAATCAGTATTTCGGTAAAATCAGGCAAACAAGGAAAGAAAGAAAGAAAGAAAGAAAGAAAAATCGTTTATTTTGCACAAATAAAGCACAAGGATTATATAAAATATCAAAATGACTATTAAGGAGCTTTATACGAAGTTGCAGGGTGACCAACAGCAATAAATTAATTACCATTGAACTAGTGCAGAATAAATAAGTAAAACAGCAAAAATGGATAAAAGCATGGAGTTGCTGTTGTCAAAACTCGATGAAAAGCTGAACCAACAAACTAAAGTTATAACTACGGCAGTAACAAAAAATGTTATGGAGGCAATAGATGAGAGGTTTAAAATAATAACGGAGGAGAATACTAAACTCAAAGCCAAAATTTCTACACTGGAGCAAAAACTAAACATAATAGAACTAGGAAAAAGAAAATATAACCTGGTCTTTTTTGGAATTGAGGAGTCTGGAAAATCAGAAGCAGAGATGGTAGACTACATAAAGGACATAATAATAGAAACAGGAACACACATTGATAGTCATGAAATCAAAAACATATACAGAATCGGCAAAAACAACAATAAAAGTCGCCCCGTCGTAATTACCATAGCGTCTTTATGGAAAAAACATATCATATTGAAAAATAAGGCCAATCTCCCACCAGGTGTATACGTCAAAGAGGATTACACTAAAGAAGTACTTGAAAAGCGGAGGCAGCTACAACCACAACTAAAGGAGGAAAGGGAGAAAGGAAATATTGCTTTTCTCAAATATGACAAACTGATAGTGAAGAAACCAACTGAAAAAACCAGAGATAAAAGAAAGAGAGGACATTCAGGCTCACCAAATTCATCAACCCAAAAGAAAATAAACTTGGAAGAAATCTCAAAAACATCATTTGCCAAAAGAGTCTCAAAAGAAATTGTAAAACCTAATATTCTTAACTATGTAGAACGAGGCAGAACAGCCTCGCTACCTGAAATCTCAAAAAACTAGCAACGACCACCGACACCCGGAACATAACCAAAACAAATACCAGAACATTATTTAAACTAACCTCTAAAAAAAGCACCCCAAGCCGGCTGGTCACAGTGGGGCAAGATGACCACTACCCTCCATCAAATAAAAATAAACAGAATGATTTTAATAAACACAACCTTAGCAATAGTTTTAAAGTCAAGAAGAGAACAAGGCCTTATGATATGCACATACAATGTGAGATCTCTATCAACAAAAGAAAGAACTTTAGAACTAAATAATGCAATAGATAAAATAAAATGGGATATCATAGGACTCGCAGAAGTTAAAAAGATAGGATATACCATTGAAGAGCATAAAGAATACATATTTTGTTATATAGGAGAGACACAGGGACTTCATGGCGTAGGCTTCCTAATAAAGAAATCACTGAAGGGCAACATATTAAGCTTTTTGGGAATATCAGAGAGAGTGGCTCTGCTAAAACTGAACTTCAAGGAAGGACCACTATCGCTGATTCAAGTATATTCTCCCACTGAGAGTTCAAGTGAAGAAGAAATCACAAAATTCTACAATGACTTAACAAGAGCGCAAGAACTAGCTGATAAAAACAGGTTAATCATTGGAGATTTCAATGCTAAAATTGGACAACCTAAACCTCACGAAAATCTTATAATGGGCAAATATGGTTACGGCATACGGAACGACAGAGGTGAACGTCTAATACAATACGCACAGGAGAACAAGCTGGCAGTAATGAACACATATTTCAAGAAGAAAAGTTCCAGAAAATGGACATGGTTATCACCAGACCATAAAACAAAAAATGAAATAGACTTTATATTGAGCCCCAACCCAAAATATGTAACAAATGTAGAAGTCCTGAACAAAATGTGCTTCCCGTCAGACCATAGGATGCTAAGATGTTCTTTAAAAACTCAAAAACCTAAAATTAACCGAGGATCATTCAAAACCATGCCCAACAAATTGAAGGCTTCACATGAGAAAAACAACTACATACAAAATCTAAAACAGAACTTACCTAGACTACAAGAGTTTCTAGAGAAAAATAAGACTGTACAATCCTTCAGCGACAAACTGGAAGAAGCAATCACAAAAAGCCTAAAAATGGATGAAAACTATAAACAAAAAGAAAAGATCATCAGCGAACACACACAGAATTTAATCTGTAGAAGAACTGAACTTATGTTCACGAAAAACAAGTCCAAAGCAATGAGAGAGGAACTAAAGATATTGTTCAAACAAACCAACAGATCAATCAAAACAGATTACGCTAACCATAGAAGAACAATTATAGAAAAAAATATGTTTACTTTCCGAAGTTCCAAAAGAGCCTTTAAAGAACTATCCACTCACAAAAATTGGATACAAAGTTTGAACAGTGAAAAGGGCGAAACCAAAGATAAAAAAGGTATAATAGAATGCGCAACGGCTTTCTATACTTCTCTTTATGAAAAACCTCCACATGACGAGACAAAAGATGATGGAAAAGATGATGGAGAAGATATAGCAAAAACACCATTAGACCCAATAACAGAAGGAGAAGTAATGACCCAAATCAAACAACTAAAACCCGAGAAGAGCCCAGGCGAAGATAACATCACAAACGAAGCCCTGAAAATCGGAGCGCCAATCTTAGTTGCATATCTGGCAGAATTATTCAACTTAGTACTGGAAAAAGAGCAAGTACCATCGCAATGGAGTAAATCAAATATAATACTACTGTATAAAAAAGGGAACCCGCTCGACATCAGCAACTACCGGCCTATCAGCTTACTATCAACAATATATAAACTCTTTTCGTCAATCATCCTAAGAAGGATAGCACCAGATATTGACAAGAATCAGCCAATAGAACAAGCGGGCTTCCGGCCGCACTACTCAACAATAGACCACATTCATACAATTGAACAAATTATTGAGAAATTTAAAGAATTCAATAAACCACTTTACATAGCTTTTGTGGACTACTCCAAAGCGTTCGACAGCATAGTACACTCGTCTATATGGACTGCTCTGAGAAATAATGATGTAAACAAAACATATGTAAATATCATAAAAAACATTTATGCTAAAAGTGTAAGCAGAGTAAAACTGGAAAGACAAGGGGAGGAGTTCACAATTGGAAGAGGAGTGCGCCAGGGGGACCCGCTATCTCCAAAGTTATTCATAGCTGTTCTTGAAGACATTTTCAAAAGCATTAATTGGGAAAATAATGGCATATGGATACTCAATAACAAATTAACACACCTAAGGTTTGCAGACGACATTGTTCTTTTTAGTGAATCTGCGACAGGGCTAGAATCAATGCTACAAAAACTAAATTCTGAAAGCATAAAAATCGGCCTACACATGAATGCATCCAAAACTAAAATTATGTCATACAGTCAAAAGAAAACAATTAAACTAGAGGAAAAACCTATGGATTATGTAAATGAATATGTGTACCTAGGTAAATTGATATCCTTTGATGCAAATAGCAACGAAAACGAAATAGACAGAAGAATAAGTACAACTTGGAAAAAATACTGGGCCCAAAAAGAAATCCTAAAAGGGAACTATAGTCTTAATATAAAAAAGACTATAATGGATTCTTGCATTCTCCCAAGCTTAACTTACGCCTGCCAGACATGGGTCTTCACTGAAAAAGTAAAGAACAAAATTTCATCATGCCAACATGCAATGGAACGAAGTATACTGAAACTGAGAAAAATTCAGAAAACGAGAAATGCAGACATCCGTATGAAAACTAAATTAACAGACGCACTTCATTTTAGTTTAAAACAGAAGTGGAACTGGGCAGGGCACCTGTCAAGATACAAAGATAAGAGATGGACTCACCAAATAACTAAATGGCAGGGCCCAAAAGGCAAAAGGAAAGTGGGAAGACAGAAGAAAAGATGGGCGGATGACATAATGTACATAGCTGGAAAAGGTTGGATGCATATGGCAAAAGACAGGGAAAGGTGGAAAAGAATGGAGGAGGCTTTTACCCATAGGGGGCCACATAACAATGAAACGGAAAATAAATAATTATAATTGCATGTATATTTGTAAAGGGTTAAGTGGAAAATAAAGCTGTAATAATAATAATATAATAAGCCGTGGCAGCTAAGAAGCCAGTCCCAACTGACGGCGCCCGTTCACGAACATGACGCATGGATCAGCACCAATTAGCTCAACCATTTTGATGATCCGACACTTACGCCACCACCAGCGAGACATTTGAGTGAGCTACTCTCAACCGCCAGGGCACATTCAAGTCATTGAGAGACGTACTCAGCAAAAGGAAGTTTTATAGTAGCTACATAGTGCTCACACCTCAATCCTGGAACTCCTAGTAGCAGCAATCCACATGTTTCTTACTTCGAGTTTATTTGGAAATCTGCAAGTTTAATAAGATTTTTTTCATTACCTTTAATTTTTACCAGTGATCTTGCACAGTTTCAAGATTTTTAAGTGATTTATATATTTATAGTACCTATAGTAGTAGCTATATAGTATGCAATATGTTGGGCCGCAGGTTTGCACGTTGTGCACCAGAAGTAAAAATAACTCAATATTGCCAATCTTTGTACATGTGCACTCTGTGGGTACGATAGACGCAGACGGCATACGACGTCTTCAGAGTTCAGTATAACAATACTTTCAGGATGTTGTTGAGGCTTCCATGTTACTGCAGTGCATCAGGTATGTTTGCCGAAGTACATACTGATGGTTTCAATACCATATTGCGTAAAAAGAATGCTTCTATGATGCGCAGAGTACGTGGGAGCGTCAACGACATTCAGAAGATCATCAGTGAACAGCCGTGCTGCACCATTATGACGCATTATACATGCACAACATGTACCTAATGAGGGGCATAATGGTGAGTGCAGATGAATTAAAAACTTTTATTACGTTTGTTACTAACATAGCTTATAAGAATGTGTAGTACTAATATCAATGGATCAAGGTCTGAAATAAAATATTTTTTTATAGACATTGCTTTCAAAATTAATTTTACCCGTATTAAAGGGTAAATTCCCCGTCAAAAAGTGGCAACACTGAATTTCGAGGTAATAAAATAAAAATATTGCGCAAATCAACACAATATACAAATTAGTTTGTAGTGTTTGTACATTACTGCGACTATTTGATTAGAAATAGCAGAACACAAAGCGATCGAATACATAAAAAGATCGAATACTTACGAGTGAAAGGACAATCCGGAAATCTTCATCAAACTATCACTTTTAGAGTTTAGTGCACTGCACTTTACCATTTTGCACATTTGCACAAATGTAATAATACAGAATTGAGCACGAAAAGGTAATATTTTGAGTATAATCTCGATGTATTCAATATTAAACAATTGTATTTCAATCTGCAGCCGCCATAAACGTCAAACTTGTTGCGCACATCGATGGTCATAGCCGGCACGCGATAAAGGACAGAAATATTTTTACTCTGTCTCTTTTGTATGCTAGTGACGTTAATATGTTCTTCTTTTTCTTGTGTGAATGCAAAGGAAGATATCCAGCGGTCTATAGAATTCTCTGTCTACGGTCGAATCACATTTCAACTTCTACTTTTACAGTATGAAAACTTTTTTAACAAGAAAATACAACCGTTACCGAGTTCGGTAAAAACAACGCTACAAAATGAAAAATAACTTTAATTTCGGAAGTCGGTGTCTGGTTAAATGTCGTTTTTTGTCACCAACTTCCGAAATTAAAGTAATTTTTCACTTTGTAGTGTTGTTTTTACCGAACTCTATAACGATCAACGACCTAACATTCTAAATTCAAGTTTAGTGTTTACAATGGCTGCCAATGGGCCAGTGTGTAAAGGGTGTGTTAAGCTTGCTTGTTTCAATACACCTACGTCACAAAATAATAAGGCCGTTTGTACACACACTTTTTTTTTTGCGTAAAAACTATTGTCGACTCGCCGTGTTGGCACGGTCGTCATTGATGTATGGATTGTTATGAAGTTTGTTGTCAGACAGGGCGGCACTACGGCACGGCGCCGCCGTCATAGTGCCGTGTCTGTCAACAAACTTACCTAGGCCTTTTTTTTGTGGAACTTCCCTAGGCCTAAGGAATCAATACGTATCGGTGTAAATGATGGGGAAATGCTGCACTCTTCCGCTTGACCAGGCAATGGTGAGGCAAGCTCCCTCGCTGAAGTTCTGCTGGAAGGCCATGGTCGACGGAACCTCCACGTCTATGCCGCAAATGAAGCAACTGCAACAAAACGGCTTTTAGATTGGTTAAAGTTTCAAAGCATGAAATAAGGTGACTGCTATCAAAAATATACATGAATTATACTTGTTAGAAGTAGCACGCTTGTCACGCAAAACGTGCATTGTACCGAAAGGCGTGAAGTTATTAGGGCGTTCCAGTCTTATGACGTCAGATGCTAGCAGGGCTGTCTTCTGTCTAGCATAGACTTTAAAACGTAAAATATTTAAACATTATTTAGGGTTACGTACCTCAAAAGGAAAAAAACGGAACACACACACGAGTGATCCTATAAGGTTATGATCACTCGTGTGTCTGTCTGTCTGTCCGTCTGTCACAGCCAATTTGCTCCGAATCTAATGGACCGATCAAGTTGAAAAATGGTACACATATGGATTTCTGTGACACAAACACGTACGGGTAAAGTAAATAAATGAATTTTGAATATGGGGGTCAGGAAACCTATAAGAAGTCTGTGGTCTGAAAATAACATGGTAAATCTCTCAATATTGTGAGTTTAAACTTACACTTACTGTTGGAATGTATGGGAGAACATGTTTTTCAACTATAATGTTAAGTTTGTTCTTGGGATAATTTCATCCCAACTATGGAACCCTTCATTGTGCGTAGTCCGTCACGCACTTGGCCGGTTTTTTTTTATTCTGTGGTCCCTAAACTTGTACTTATTCGTAAAAAAAAAAACCTTCAATATCTCCGTAACAAGAAGTATCCCAGGTATGGTCCAGCACAAGGAAATGATCACAATGATGTACAAGTACATTGCATTGCATTTTACACCCGTTATCTACAATAAGACATGGCCACAGAATAATACAGATGGGACACTCCACAGTTTAGGTATGAAGCTACAAGTACGCGACGGGCTCATCTCACTGGGTCACTTCAGTGTGGGCTGCCGCGCACCGGCCGGCTCGCACGTTAGTTCGATACTCACTCACGCGCCGCGTCGTAAAAGAAGACAACCCTAACGAGTCAGAAGGTATATGAGTTACTCGATAGAAAGAGAGGCAACTTGTAGGTGAATATTACTGTACGTAATAAGCGTTGTGCGACCTGAATTGCACTTTATTGTATCGTAGCAAGAGTCGCTTTTTATTTAAGTGATTTTGCGGAGTGCCCCATCTGTATTCATCTGTGACATGGCATAACTTTTTGAGGAATGCTAAGATTTTAAAACAAATAAACAAAAGTCCTAGAACCAAAAATTCGAAGACATGTGACATCTACCAACCCGCACTGGGCCCGCGTGGTGGATTACGGCCCACTCCCTCTCACCGAGAGGAGGCCTGTGTTCCAGCAGTGGGAACATTATAGGCTGATTATGTATGTTATGTAAACAAAACTCACCAAGGCGTAATCTTCAGCTGCAGCATCAACCTCGTGGTACAGAAAACGGTGACCAGGTGCGACTCCTCAAACAGGATGGCGAGGTATCTGCCCGTGGGGTCCCAGCACATGTCCAGGATGGGCCCTCCTATTGTATCACCTGATGATAGTTCTACCTTTGTCACATCCAGGACTGGAAGCGCTTTGCTGGTTTGTGATCCTGAGGAAACAGTAGTTCATTTGTTTATTTATTTAAAAAAAAAAAAAAAAAATATTTAACAGAATTATAATAACGCTTGCACGCCATCTAGCGTTCTAATTTCTAAACTATCGCAATAATGGCGCTGTAGTTTGATTGTCAAAACTCACGCACACTAGTACGAAAGTGTCAAATTTTGCCTTGATTTCACGATAGTTTTTCTCAGTAAATAATGTAAGTTATTTCATAAAAAGGTCGATCGCTGCCACATATCGTTTAAAGTGATAAACTTATTTGTTTTAAACAAAGAGTTGTCTATGTTTAGCTTAATGGCCCTAAGAAAAATGTATAGACGGCCTACCGCAACATCCACCTTAAAGAAGATTTACTTAGCGACAAAAATTGAAAAGAATAAGTATACTTATATGGTTTGGACTTTTGAAAGGATTAATAAAAGGCGACTAACAAGAAGTATTTACAAAGCAGATGTGAGTGGCCTTATTGGTGATGTTCTTCAGAAAGGTCAGGTTCGTAGTACTCGCAACGTGCGTGTATAGCGTGCGTACGAACGTAAATGACGCAAAAGTAGTACATATACAGGGTGGCCGGTCGATTGATGTCCAAATAAAAAAATTAGGTTCCTCGTATCGTGGACTATCCGAATCACCCCCATGTATGTTCCGCGATTTCTCATAGTTTTCAAGTTATGTTTTTTTTCTGAATTTCTGAGATTTTTCGACCTGACTGATACATGGGGTGATGCGGATAGGGTAGATACGGGAAACCAATTTTTTTTATTTGGACGTCAATCAACCTGCCACCCTGTATAGGCTGATAAAATTATAACCCGGGCTTTGCCGTAGTCGGGTAAAAATCTAACAAGAATACTGACCACTCATAAGCCCGGTGTTTGTAAGAGCATACACCATGGGCTCTCCCTTGGCGGCAAACAGCAGTATATCGTTGGGACCCCAACAAGCCGCCACAACGCGGTTACCGCGGGCGCACCAGCGTTCTGGCGACCAACGCTTTGTGTCCCATACTCTGTGGAAAATAATAAAAGAGGTGGTTTAGAAAAAATCTCTTTTCTTACAATAAATCAATCTGCCTAGCCTTTTCCCAACTATGTTGGGGTCGGCTTCCAGTCTGACCGGATGCAGCTGAATACCAGTATTTTACATGGAGCGACTGCCTATCTGACCCCCACAACCCAGTAACTGGGTAATACGATACCTCTTGGTAAGACTGACTGGTTGTCAGGCTTTCGGGCTTCTGACGACCCGTAACGACTGTCAAAGATCCACAAATGACAGCCGGGACCAACGGCTTAATGTGCTTTCCGAGGCACGGAGTCTGGGTATGTAAAGATGGTCACCCATCCACGGACCAACTGCGGCAAGCGTAGCTTAACCTGATGGATCGATCCGTGCAGCTGTTACTACTTCGCCATAGACCAATACAGGAATCAGGAGGTTTAACCAGATTGTGGCAAAGGTCGCATCTTGCTTTAGAGGGATTGTCTTTTCTTACAATAAATGTAAAACAAAATTAATGTGACCTGTTTTTATGCATTCAAATTTAATTGCATAAATCATAATCGAAATATTACTTATGTACAGTGAGCATCAATTAACACTTGAGTTTTCTAAATCTTAAAATCAGAACAGATGTAAATTATAATGAAAATTAACTCATCTAATAAATTAAATTCTAAAAGCAGGTTATCGTATCATTTTGTGTTAATTTATTTAGATGATGCCATAAAATAGCAGTGTTAACCAACTTCTGTTGCTGACCATACGATGATGCAGAAAGTTTTTCACAACTAAGCAAACTATTTCAATTTCAATATAATCATAATTTATAGTCAGACCAGAGCACTTATTTACTTAATAGGTATTTTTTTAAGGAATCTCGTATAATATTTTTTAAACCTTTACTGAGATACCTGAGTTATAGGTTTATTCCTAGTTCAGGTAGAATTCAATTATTATAATAATCTTGTTTAAGGCCCAAATATTAAAAATATAATTTTAACTATAGTAAATTCTGCAAGCAACATAGTTACTGAGTCGTGAAGTTGTGGACATAAGTTGGCGGGGACTACCTTGCCTTGGTTTAACCAATGTGATTTTAAGGAGGATTGTATCACAGCACAGATAACTGCTTTAGATTAAGAAAACTATGTATTACTCTTAGGTATTTATATCCAAAGGCTTTGCATATATGTATTGTTTATTTCTTCAACATGAAATGAGAGGAAATGATGCAAGTATTTTTGCTGTTTAAAACTGTGTCAATTCTTGTGCAAACACAAGTACTAAGTTTCCTAATGTGACAGTACATACTTATAATAGAGTACATACACGCACATACTCACGCCTTCTTCCCATGGGGTTAGGCAGAAACTACAGAACGCTACATGCTACGATGCTTATCTTCTTTTGCTTCATTTACGTTCATACATGCACGCTGGGTGCAACATGAGCTTTATGAAGAACATCACTTAATAATATTCTACATTCATTAGAAATAACTGCAAACTGACCTAAAGATAATAGAAGAAGTAGCAGCAATCACTTTGCCGGCATCAAATGACCAGCGTGCAAACACGATGCCACCACCGGCAACCCTCCGAAGTGGGACTGCAGTTTCCATGGACACGTCCCACACTAACATGGAAGTGTCTGCACCAGAACAGCTGATCAGTAAGTCACCATTGGGAGACCAGCTCACATCAGTCACCGGGCTGTGGCCAGGCCTATAAGTGAAAGCAAGAACTTTTATAAATGTGATTTGTGCAATTTGGGTGAAAATGCTAACAAAATTGTTTAAATATACACAATAGTTTATGAAAAGGTAGAAGAAAACGGTTGCAGGTTTTTATATTATTGCATGTCAAATAGAGCCTATGTAATAGGTGATACGGGCTGGTATCTGCGTATCATTGCGTATTTTGAGTACGGGTGGGGAAAATCATTATTCAATACAAGCTCCTCAAGGAAGGCCAGCAATGCCTTGGTGTTACTGACAATCTCACGTAGGGTACCTGGGTTTGTTCTTCGGTATTAATTTTAAATTTAAACTTTGTTTCATGTTATATGAAACAAAGTTTAAAATTACTTAATGCTATAGAATACAGTAATGAAATAAGAATCATCTCAGTCAGAGGGAATTTACTTTACAGCTTCTAAGGTAGAACATAGAGAAAACTACATACCTTTTCAACAGAATAGCATTACTAGAAGAAGGTTTAGTAAACATAGAGTTAGGATCCACAGTCCACACGATCACACCCTGCTCACACCCCACAGCCAGTTCTGAAGCTGAGAATGGTCTCCAACTTAACGAAGAAACATGTCCTTGTGCTTTACATTTCAGTGTAGATACAAATGAGACTTCTGAACAGTATATTCTTACATTGTCATCCACTGTTGCTACGGCCATTTTAGTTGTATGAGGGTGCCATGATATACATTTGATTGGACCATTTCCCCAATTCCTGGTTCTTGAGTAGTTTGCAACGATTTTAGGCCCTATATCCTTCAAATGTGGCTGTAAAAAGTATCTGAATGCTGTGAATACATTCGCAACTTTTAACACGTATGACGCAGCGACAGCTAGGACTTGGCTCTCGCGGTTCACTGATGGATCTGCAGCAACACCTAAAGCCTCTAAAAAGCCCTGCTTGTACCACACACTAGTGATTTTCTTCAGCAAATTGTCCTCAACGTCAATATACATAGAAATATTTTCGTCCGAAGTCCTGTGGTGGTGTATGTCGCGGGTTACATTAATCACGGGATGGCTTTTCGTCTGAAACAAACATGAACTGGTTACTTACATTTATTATGAATGATTGCGAAGAAATCAAGCTAACCTTACCGAGTTTGTAAATGTAGTGATATTTCCGTAACGTGCGTTCCCACAACAGAAAACTTCGTTTAGTTTGCAGAAGGGAATCTCCTCTGGCCCTGGGAGGTCGGGAAATCCATGAAAAGCTGACATTTTCGTTGTAAATTTAAATGTTTTGTGAAAACGACCGGCGCGCTATTGTGATTTTTAAATATTTTTGACATTACAATGATAGACAGACAGTAGACAGATCTGACAGATGTCCAAATCAATTTTGATTTTGTTGGTTAAAATGTTGCCACATAGCAAAATTTTTAATAGATGCGTTCAGGATATTTTTTTTTCATAACTGCGCAAAGGACTCTCTCTCTTAAAGCCTTCTACTCTTCCGTTTGCTGCCTTCGTTGACAAATCTGGCAAGGCCGGACAGACTTATAGATATTCATGAACGTTAACGTATAAAGTCCGTCTCACGAAAGAAGTCTCGCAGATGCGGCGCCACAGGCGTGCGATGGAATATAACACATCTTTATTTATTTATAATTACTCATTAGAAACTGTATAATAATAGTACAGAGTTCCTTAAAGTTACCAAAACTATCGGCGTTTCGGTAACATTTCATTTCACATGACGATTTTTCAATAACTTAGATTTATTTTTTGCAAACGTGGGCAAAAATCTTGCTGAGAAAATACTACATAACGGTAACGATAATCGGTTCCCTGCAATACACACTAAAAAACTCCTATAAAAACATTTGTATTACTTACCACTGATATAGATGAGGTTGAACAAATCAACCAAGGTCTGAAAAACGACTGTGCGGTTGGTCGCGACGACATCCTTGCTATCTTTCTAAAGCGTTATAGAGAGATTGTACTTCCACTTTTGACTTATATTTTCTTTCCTTTTCAACTGGCGTCAATAACTTTAACCTATTTCCATTTTGTATTTTCTACTTTCTATTCGGTATCCAAGATTCTGGAAAGGTTAATAAACACACGATTAACTAAATACCTCGAGTCAAACAAACTGTTATCACAACCTTATTATGGTTTCCGAACCGGAAAGTCAACTAGTGATGGCGTCCAAGAACTGGTGTACTTTGTTTCTACAAACCTCGATGGTAAACAAAAGGTGCTGGCGATCTTCCTGGACTTAGCAAAAGCTTTTGACACAGTCTCGCTTCTCCTCGAGAATCTGGAGAGGTTTACAGTGAGAGGCACGCAACTAGCATTATTTTCTGATTACCTCACAAATCGCATGCAGAGAGTAAGGATTAGTGATATTGCAGTGATGATCTTGACATCACGTATGGGGTGCCACAGGCCAGTATACTTGGCCCCACATTATTTGACGTGACGTATATCAACGACCTTTGTAACCTCAAATGGGGAGGAAAACTAACTTTTTATCACGCTAGGTGGCATATGATCGACTGTCCGTCTTGTATTGATTTGACATAACAAACGATTGTCAAATTGTATGGATTTGTTTGTAAAACAATGTACAGTCGTTCAGAGCGCCATCTACAAACAGCTTTGCGTGTGGCTCCCCATTGCGTGGTGGCAAGATCATCACTTTTGCGAACACAGCTCTGCTTTTTCATGTGGACTCATGGTCCACATGAAAAAGGTGGTGGTGGTAGTGGTGGTGGTTTTATGTGGTCTATTCAAATGCTCAGCTCGGTTTTGACATGGTTGCTGAGTGGTAGATTATTTTGTTTCCTAGGAGATTACCTTTACAACAAAGCTAACAAAGCCACTTCCATCTACTCCTTATCCTTAATCAATTGTAAAAATAAAGTCCGAAATTGTCTTCAATCTCACGTTTATGAAGCCACAGAAAGACTCTTAGAAGTCATCTCATAAATGTGATTTATGAGATGACTTCTAAGAGTCCTACATTAAACCATTTTAGGAGACCAGTTTTAAATATTACACATTCACTACTACACACCCACACCAACACACCCATAAACTTTGCTGTTTAATTAATTATTTGTTTTTTCCTTGTTTTAAATTGTTTTTATACCATTTTCATCTGTAATTTGTATTACCTACTGTGACTTATGTCCATGTAGTTTGGAGGCCTGGAGACCGTAACACAGGTATTCCTACTACAGGCTCCAGTCTCCACAACATCAATGTATTTTTGTAAACACAAATTATGTTTTTTTTTTTATATAAGTAGAGTTGAGTTTTTCAGGAGATCAGTTTTCCCAATAGGTACTTAATTATTATGCAAAGGTGTCCGATGAAAAAAACTTTAAGCACTCTTTTGGGTGTCATCGGAAACCGTCGTAGAATCTCGGAAAATTGGGGACGTCTCGCGAAATGGTGTCATACTAATCACGAGCTGTGCCTATGCCGCCAGCTTCTGCGAAAATAGGATTATCCCTCAAGTATGAAAACTTTTAAAGTAGGTAGGTACCTATTGTCTTATTTTTTTTTTAATCATGTTTTTTTTCCATAAGAATAACATTTGAACGGGGTTTTTGCCGCATAAATCTCAACTACGACCTTTAAAAACACTTTATACATCATATCTTCCACATACACCACACAAAATATGTGCACACAAACCTATTCCCGAGATTAAGTATAACAAACTCCACGAGTCCTCAACGTATCCAATTTCGAGATTACTTTCCTCGCAGCACATCTGTATCGCAAACTTGGAACTCCGAAGGGATGGTACTTCGTCGACCAAAATGAGATTGGCTTTTGTTATCTCGATGTAGGTACTTCCAACAAGGTCCGGGCTTTAGGGTGTATTCACGTAGACAGTTGGTAACCGGCGGCAACATGCCAGCGTTAAGGTGCAAGTGGGCTACAGACTGCAACCACAGGCGACACTCCGGCTAGCGGCTGTGGTCGACCGCAGTGCTGCCTGCGGTCACGGTTGCTTCCACTCCAAGCGCGGCGGCTACACATTGCTTAGAACCATGCCTCAGTCACTCCAGTGCCTTCGTGCGAGACAGAATGTCGGAAAACGCTATCAGCTCTGCGGTTCGCGACACTACTGGCGCTGCAGTCTGTGGTCGCTGCGCGGCGTTGCGGCGCTCGGAATGAATTCCATAGAGATTCATAGAAACAAAAATGGTGTCGCTTGCAGTTTGCGGTCTGCAGCCCATTTCGGAAAGTCCGTCCGTGCTGATAAGCGCCGACAAGTTCCTATCTGAATTAGTTAGATCTGGTACGCGCTGATTTGGCAAAAAGTATGAAAACTGCCTGCGCCGATCAGGGTTGACCACCAACGCTTTCCTATGCCGACAAACACTGACATATCGGCACCGGTTGTCAGCTGTCTATGTGAATACGCCAATAAATCTTCTAGCCTTTTCCCAACTATGTTGAGGTCGGCTTCCAGTCTAAGCGGATGCATCTGAATACTAGTATTTTGCATAGAGTGACTGGCTATCTGACCCCCACAACCCAGTTACTGGGTAATATGATATAACTCCTTGGTAAGACTGTTTGTCATACTTTCGGGCTTATGACGACCCGTAACGAGTGTCAAAGATCCACGAATGAAAGCCGTGACCAACGGCTTAACGGGCTTTGCTATCCGAGGCACAGAGGAGTCTCGTTATGTAAGGATGGTCACCCATCCATGGACCAACCCCGGCAAGCGTAGCTTAACCTGATGGATCGACCCGTGCGGCTGTTATTACTTAGCTACGAGCTCCTCACGTGAATACACCCTAAGATAAAATGCGTCAAATGTGAATGAAGTAAATTTTAGAGTCGTCATGTGATAAGGAATTGAGTTCTATTTACTCTTTTAGTCCTTATGGTGGGCGATAGGACCGGATTTATTTTGTGGCGATTTCTGCGAACGCGTTGGATCGGTTCGCTTGGGATAGAGCCTTTGATGTAGGTATATAAAACGTATGTACCTAGTAACCTCTTCGGAGAAAATGGCTGGAAAAACTATGGGTAAGGATTACTGTAATTTTCTGTGATAATATACGAGTAGGTACTTAGTGGGGAATATTAAACTCAGTAACTAGGTAAGTACCTACTCTGATTTTGTGAATGTATTTGGAACATATACATAAAAAAAAATGAAAGAAAATTAATGTTTGAATTATAGGATTAATAAATAATGTTAATGTAATAGGTAACTATTAAAAACACATGTTTATTGTGGCATCTAATTAACTCATCTCAAAAACAGATAATACTTTTTGAACCACAATATTACTTTTATTACAATATAAATGTTTTTTATTAATTAGAATTTGGTACTTATCTACGACTCATTACCATAGCTTAATTTGTTACCAATATTGTTGTACCTAAAGTAACCGTCATGAGAAGCTATAAATTTTGTAAACAAGTGTTCAGGAGTTCACAAAATTTGGACCAACAAAACGCATTCGAAACTCGAATGACGCGTTTATTTCAAAATGGTGGCGTCCCGATAGTTTACAATCCATGCGACGGACGCGTTCCGGTACCAAGAAACACAAACGATAGCGCTTTGTGTCGTTAAAATATGATCCGACTAAATTAAATAGGTTGTTACTTTCATATAACCCGTCTATATTTCATGTCGATTGAATATGGTCAATTTATTATTATCTCGCAGTATAAAATGTTTACTTAGTAAAAGATGTTTGCTTACATAATTTATAGCTTCTCGTGACGGGTACTTTAAGTAATTTATTTTTAGATGCTAATTTATTGTCTGTTTATTTGTGTGTGTGTAAATGGCAATAAATAGTATCCCGTTCAAATCAAATACATAAAACCAGTTTGCAAAATACTTTATGTCAATAGAAGTCCACAGTCCCTAGACGTTCCCGGCGCAAAGGAGCCCATGACACTTGCAGCGTTTCCGCGCTGAATTGCCAGGGCTAGCCTCTGCACCAGGAAAGAACCAGAGCGTGGGTCACCGGCCCTCTCTCTAAGTCGACGGCCGATCTCCGCCACAAATTTTATCACGTCTAATTTATTTATTTATTTATATGCCTTATAACTATATATTTTCGTATATTTTACTACTTACCCTGTGTTATCGTGATGTGGTCGTTCAAGATAATATCGCCTCGTTAGAAATTATATAAGGCAGAATAGGTAGGTACCTACCTAACTATCGAGTCTAGGTATCGATACAACAATACCAAAACAATTATGGGATCAAAGGAGCAATAGTTTCAAAAACTCTATCCCATGCCCAAACGAAAACACTGTCGAAAACTCTCCAAAGAATTTCCACACAGTAAATACCTATCGGTAAATTGAAAAATGGCGAATCTAATTTGGTGTTCACGATGTAACCAATGTCGGAAAATTCGGATTCTAATTAAAAATACTCGTTTAAAACTTGATTAGTTTTTCTATCTGTTCGCTCATCTTAAGCATGTTTGAATATCTTCAAAAGAATAGTCAGCTAACATTTTTGTATCATTAAAAGAATTTGTTGGTTGATGTGGAAAACCTTACTCGCTGCTAAAGTTTTGTTTAGAGGAAGAAATGGGTGCTTTTAGTAAGTGTACTAATTGATGTTTTATCTTTAAACTAGCGACCTAGCTCCTGCTTCGCACTTTTTAGGGTTCCGTACCAAAATGGTAAAAAAGGAACCCTTATGGTGTCACTCAGTCTGTCTGTCTGTCTGTCTGTAACAGCTGGATATCTCAAGAACTACTAATGCTATCAACTTGAAATTTGGAACAGTTTTATATGACGTTTACCCAACTATTTTGCAAATAAGAAAGAAATAAAAATATTTATATTTTCTTTGTAACAGGTGCTGAAAGGGGGTCTTAAAAATTCAAAGTGGGGCTACTAGGGCATGTGGGGTATCATATGAAAGAGCGCTGTTTGCACATTCTTAAACATTTTTTTAATTTTTTTAGCACATAGTTTTCGACTTTTGATGAAAAATGTAAAAAAAAATACCGTACCCCCCCTTATCTCCGAAGTTTACAAAGGGAAAAATCTAAAATTATTCGATGTGATAGAAGTTTATGTAAAGATTACAGGAAAAATAAAACGATGTCTCTAAATAACACACTTTTTCAGAAATTGGAACGGAACCCTCGGTGCGCGAGTTGACTCGCTCTTGACCGGTTTTTTTTTTACGCAAATGTCGTTGAGCTCCCTAAAATCGGGTTGAGCTACACGATGACTGATTCATGCATGCCGTCTGCCGGGATAGGTGCAATGGCTGTTTTTAGGGTTCCGTACCAAAATGGTAAAAGGAACCCTTATGGTGCGACTCAGTATATCTGTCTGTCACAGCTGGATATCTCGAGAACTACTAATGCTATCAACTTGTTTGGAACAGTTTTAGATGACATTTGCCTAACTATTTTGCAAATAAGAAAGAAACAAAAATATATATGTTTTTGTTGCAACAGGGACTGAAAGGGGGCCTTAAAAAATTGAAGTGGGGTTACTAGGGTATGTGGGGTACCTATCATATGAAAGAGCGCTGTTTGCACATTCTCAAACTTTTTTGTTTTAAAACCACATAGTTTTTGACTTTAGATTGAGAAATGTAAAAAAAAAAATACCGTCCCCCCCCCCATATCTCCGAAGTTTGCATAGAGAAAAATCTTAAATTATTCTATGTGACTTAACCGGTTTTTTTTCAAAAGGCCCTTTCAGACACGAGTCTGCATTGTTAGACTCATGTAAAATCTTAATAGTAAAATATTTGGACTTTAAGAGAGACCACGATCTCCAAACTTGTTTCGGTATTTTTTGTCAGGTATCAGTCAGCTAAGAAATGCCGGCGCCAATATGGCATCGAGTTTTAAAATATTTACTCTTAAAAGGTCTAATTACAGAAATACACATACAGGGTGTAAGGGACAGCCCACCGCAAACTAACAGGGTGCATTCAGCTCCTTATTTTGAATAATATTCCACCGGAAAATTACTCAGGAAAATTTTAATTTTTTTAAATAGTTTTTTCAGTTACATTTTCTTTATTTCAATGTAAAATTACATTGTGTGATGCGAACATACAATGTAATTCTTCCATTTATGTAAAAATAAAAAACATTAAAAAACCCGGAAATGGATGTTGAAATACTCTAACGAACGACGCGTGAAATCAGCTGTTCACTTTCTGTATCGCTACAGAGTTTATCAAATTCACCGCATACTTATTAGCTATTACCTACCCCTCCCAACTAGTAACAGACGCTCCGATTTGTGTACAAAAACACAAACAAAATCAGATTTATTGGATTCCCGCATAACGTTCCTGAAATAATTTCATGTAGGTACCGGTCATCGTAGTATGTTATACTAAATTCACCCCACCAGTCTGCGGAGGGCTGTTCCTTACACCCAGTATACTCAACATCATCATCACAACTAAACATACCATAAATGGCTTCCAGAAAAAAAAAACATAAATGGTTTCATTAATGGCTTAATCGCCTTTGAATGGTCTTTAGGTTGATGAAGACTGAATTAAAAAGAAATATTTTTCAGGGATCATCTACGTACTCAGCACAATGTCCAGCCTGGCATATTGTTACGAGTATTCCTTTTCGTTCGATGTGCCAGACATCTTCAATAGTTTTTCCAACATGGCAACACAAGCCTCACAAGCTTTAATATCCTCACGGGCCTCTCAGGATCCCGATGCGGATACGGATTCGGATGTGGAAGGATCAACATTAACAGGAAATCTTCATAAGGTATCGTTTTTTTAGGGTCCGTACCATAAAAGGAAAAAACGGAACTCTTATAGGATCACTTTGTTGTCCGTCTGTCTGTCAGTCTGTCTGTCAGTCTGTCAAGACCCTTTTTCTCAGGAACACGTGTATCAAATTTAAATTAATATCACATACGTAAGTCTATGATCCCTTGGAGTCCTAAAAAAATCGAGCTTCTAAGTCAATGCAATAAAAAAATACGGCCATTTATGCGACATATTTTGATTCTCGCAAGAAAATCAAAACCTATATGGTACTTGCCGTTATCTTAGAATCATGAAGGCAAGAAGCTAGGTCTTACAGCACAAAAAAAGGAAAAAGTCCTAAAATTGTAAATTTGTAATTCTATCACATAATTTTTTATTTTATTTTATTACGCGTAGAACTATCAAGTTGAAATTGATATCAAATACGTAGGTAAGTATGGGAGTATGGTCCTTTGGACTTTAAAAAAATCAAGCTAGTCAAGCTAATTTGTAATTTTATCACTAAAAATGTTTTTTGGGATTACAAACTCAACGCACTTGGAGAATATTGACCGTGACTACATTGTGACTACATTGTTTGTTTTTGGGATAAATTCTTTTCAACTACGGAACCCTTCATTGTGCGTGGTTTGACACGCACTTGGCCAGTTTTTATTATATTGATAAATATAGACTAAGACGCAGACGTAGAAACTATAAGTAATTAAAATAAAATCTAATGAAATTATTGTCAGGTAACACGGGATATGGTTGGCTACATGGCTGCTATGCTAAATTCACTGTCAAGACGAATGACTGAGGTGAAACCTAGAGTAGAGATGGGCCCAGGATCGTTCAAAACAGAACAAGTGACGTACCCACCGAACTATTTCGTGAACCGTCTCAAGGCGCTGCTGAAAATCAAAAAGAAAGAAGAAGAAAAGAACAAGGCCCTCAATAAGCTGGAAACATAATCTGGCTAAATTACAGGGTGTAAGGGACATTAGACTAATAATCAGCTGTTTCATACAAAAGTGCAATACGGTGTAATACACGGTAAAAATGTATAAAATAGCTGTTTTTTTTATAACTGATTTCAACGCTGCTGGTGGGTCTAGAAATCGCGTACCCGCGCGCGCGCGTATTGCGTCGGGCCTAAAACGGCCGCATTAAGAAATTCCTCTAAAAGCGATTCATTTCCTGAATTCCCAGCAATTTATTTGATTGTGCTATTTGACGTATTTGACTAAACTTCAATAAAGCAATTCATAATTTGGGGACCATTTTACGAATTACGAATTTATTATCCTCCGGAATGTTATCCTCCGGGTGTTCCTCAGGGAAGCGTTCTTGGACCATCGTTATTCCTTGTTTACATTAACGAGCTCTGTAAACTCAGCGCAGCTAACTCTAAGGTGATCACCTACGCTGATGACACAGTCATCCTGGTTCACGGTAGGGATTGGTCGGAGGCCCGTCTCCTTGCAGAATCAGCGTTGCAGAAAGTTATGAAATGGTTAACTCAAAATTTGCTCACCCTCAATCTTGATAAAACAAGGTTTATCACATTTGGTCCAAAACAGGCATCACAACCGTCCCCAAACTACTGCTTGGTAGCTCATGTGTGCGATTCTGGTCCGAATGTGGCATGTACCTGTGCCAGAGTTGTGCGCACGGACTCTATTAAATACCTTGGAGTAGTAGTTGATAGCAAACTTTCATGGAGCGAGCAGGTCAATTATCTGGTTTCTAGAGTGAGAAGATTAATTTTTGTTTTTAAAAACCTTAGAAGTTCCGCAAATGTACCCTGAAAACAGTTTACCATGCACTTGCTCACTCCGTTCTTACATATTGTATAACGGCTTGGGGTGGGGCTGGGAAGTGTCTTCTCCTTCGACTTGAGAGAGCACAGAGAGGGGTCCTTAAGGTTATGGCACATAAACCCATTCGTTTCCCGACTCACGATTTGTACTCGTTATGGAAGATACCTACTGTAAGGCAGTCTTTCATTCTATGCACAATGTTACGGAAACACTCGGAGTTGCCTTACGACCCTAACGCCACTATTGAGCGTAGACGTGGGTGTAGATCGGACAGAGTTTGTGGCATAGTGTCGGCGAAACTTGAAGTGGTCCGACGGCAATACGATTTCTTTAGTTCGAGGCTGTACAATAAGGTAAACAGTGTACTCCATATTCATTCTCGTTCTTATAGGGATTGCAAAACACTCACTGACGAATGGCTTCAAACCCTCACCTATGAAGACCTGGAGAGCTTGGTCAAACCCTGATTTGTTTCCGATATCGACCTCTTCCTTCCGAAATAGACTCATTACACATAAATTAAGACACACTCACGCACACACACACAAACACACACACACTCACACACACCCACACACCTATGCAAATACCCACACGCACATAATACATTCGCTCGTACCTACACATATTCACATTATTTTTTAACCTATTATTCTAGTTTGTAATCAATCTCCTGTGTTTAGCATAAATTCTAGAACGCTATCGTCCTTTTCCTGAGGTGGGCGTTAATTCCTACGACACAGTATTTTACTAATGTAGGTATTATCGCACTAAATGTTATTGTCATACTGTGGTTTTTTGTTCAATAAAGAATTTATTATTATTATTATTATTAATTAATTACGAATTATTTACGAATCTCCATACAAAACTGTCAAACAGATGAATTGCGTGCTATGAATTGTACGCAGATAAATCATGAATTGTCAGTTTGTGACCGTTTAACGATTTCAAATATGATTCATTAATACTAACTATCATATGATTCTGCTAAAGTGGCCGTTTTAGCCTCCCTGAATTCATGGTAACAGTTTTTGCGTTTATGGCCCTTACACCTTGTATTTGTGTCGCGGCCAACTGGTTTAATTAGCCGTTATAGTTAAAGGGCATGCGCTAATGTAGCCCGCGAAATTCAAATTTTCTTACGTTTAATGCAATTTGCAGGTCAGTGTCAGGTTGTATGTTTATTTATTTATTTATTTATTATTCCCAACACAACTAACATTACAGGTTGCCCCAAATCGGTAGCGTGGTCTCAAACAATATTTTGCCATTAAGGCGCAGATTTTCTGAAAACGATCAAAAAGGTGGTTTTTTAAAGCTGTGTATCTCATAAACCGTAAGTAATTTTGACATGTAAAATAAATATGACATTTTCAAGTCCTTTTCGCATACAGTGATGGAAGCCAAAACAGTTTATATATTATGTATGTACATAAAATATTAAACTATTAAGTATCAATCAGTCAGTAAAAAAAAAAAAAGCCAAAACATAATTAAACATAATGTAATTAATGCACCAAAAAAATTTTTAAACATACCTCTGAAAGTAGCTGTTTATCCCTTCATTAGCAATTATAATTATAATTAAAAATATACCATCAAATGTCAAATTCCAAACTGCATCCAGTGATGGATTACTTTTTATTAAATAGTTAATTTCTAATTTTATACGATTTTATTTGCACTTTTACGACATAATTCTGGTGCGCGTGAGAATCTTCTATCTCGTGCGTCAAACTAGACAGTCATAAAGCCATTTCACTTACACACCGAGCTAAACCAAGCTTGGAACCAGGGCCTTAATAGCATAACACATGTAAAGTAATCTTTGTGAACTCATTCAGAGGTAACAGTAAAATAAACCTACGCTTTCCGCGATTTCGTTAAGTGTATGCAAGGCGCGCGTCAAAGGTGCTGGCGTTGCTGGTGGTGTAGGCGGTGATGTTGAGTAACTCTTTAAACGTTGATTGCACACCCAGGTGTTCAGATAACAATAGAAAATCTATTGTGTCTGATAATAGGGATGATGCCTGGGTAAAAAAAAAGAAATTCTATTTAGTCCGTCAGTCAGATAATAAAAAAATATTAGACACGTATTTTCTGCTTTATAAAAAAATACTTAGATATCACGCATTAAAGTTGGGGAGTGGGGGCTCGCTACGTCACTTGTACGTATAAAACCTAGCTACGCGTGACATCATGCCATATTTTAACTCAATGTATCGCCGTAATTTTTTGATTACGTAAAAAAAGAAAAATACGTGTCCAATATTTTTTAATAATCTCTATCGCGGACAAAAAATAAATTTTTAGTCATCATCCTTAGTGGCGTACGACGGGTTAAATTATGATTCGTGGCCGTAACTCCATAAGTTAGAATTGACCTCAAAGCTTTATGATCTCATGAAATCATGAGATTTGAGGTCAATTCTAAAGAATCATGGCCACGCGGCTAACATGTTTGGACTAGTAAAATCTAACATAACGACCCTTGATGAAACATACGTTGTTTCATTTACCTTTATAAATGTAACTAAGTACGGCCTTCAATATATTTTTAAAAGACAGGAGAGTCAAGTAATTAAGAAATATGTTTTTTGAGGTTATTAATCTGTGGCTTTTTGGAATTGAGAGGTTTTTCACCAGTTTTTTTTTTACATTGTGTTACAAAATTATGTCGAATGCAAGCCAGATAAGTCTGTGCGTGTCCAAGATCGCCACTAATCGTGGTTTCTACTGACGGTGCATATTAGTTCATATATGCATATTATAGTACCAAGCATCACCCTCGGTCGTGTGCAGCTGCAGACTCATCTGGATTCCACTCCACATAATTATCTGTTACGATTGAGTTATCTTCATTCATGAGTAGGTATACCATATCAGACATGGACACAAAAAAACTTTTTCAACGTTTCTCGAAAGCTGCTCTACATAGGTAATTTGTCGACGCGTTAAATACATACCTAAAATGATTACCTACTTTTAAACAGTTGATGCTGCCGGGGATTTCATTTCGATTCAAAAATAAAATCGATTTAGATCTAAGTTAAAGTATGGACTTCTCTAGTAACGTTAATAACTATAAATGCGTTCAAAATCAATATTTTTTACTGCGTTCTGATAAAACAAAGTTATAATTATAAATATGATTATTTAAATACTTCCCTATCTTTTAAAAATAAACTGATGATACCTAATAATTACATTAACAATGTACTACATTTTGGTGACAGTCTCATCTTAGGTCGGAATTCTGTTTTTTCTTAGTCCAAAATGACCATGATCCTTTATGTAGTTGTATTGCTGATTTTAACGATTATAATTCTGTAAAACCATGTCAGTTAGGGCCGCGAATCATATTTTAACGAGTTGAATGCCGGAATTACAGACACAATTAAAAATCCATTGTGTCTCGCGTGGATTCACGTTCGATAAGAAGGGTGAAAAACCTGACGAAAATTGCAAAAAACATAAGAAAATTTGAATTTCGCGGGCTACCTTAGTGCATCCTCCTTAACCGCCTAGTTTTGTAACTAAACGGCGGCCGTTCAACTATCGGCCTGAATGATAATATTTAATTAAAGGTTATGTTGGAACTGTGACCGCGCAAGCCGAGCGAGCGAAGCGAGTGGTGCCGCGGTAGCGGCCGGTGAGCATTACTTCCAAAGGTTAGGTGGTTAACTAGACAGCTAATTACTCGTAAAACGGTTGGCAGGGACATAGAGTGTAAAGTGTACATTTAAGTATCTATTTTTATTAATAATTATTTATGTATTTTTGTATTGTATATGCCCGTGACATCACAGCGGGCCCTATCAGAATACCAGCGCTGCGACACTTGTCTTAAATGTCGCAGCATCATGCTGAGATAAGGACCTTTTGGCCTCGTACAGGATTTTATTTTTAAATATAATTATGTTTCTTTTTTTTTGTTTTTAACTTTTATCGTTGTGTTTTTAGTTGGTGATCTTCCTGTGCGAGTCACAATAAATATTTTTTCTTTCTAAGGTCTAATAATAATAGATAGATTAGACTTATAAGTTTGGGGCATTCATCGCGTGAGTGGATATTAATTATTGAAGCTAACTCAAAAACTGCACAAGCAAAAATAAATTCAAGGTATACATAATAAATTCAAATATAATTATAGTAGTACCTATGTACTTACAAGCGTTGTTAAAATCGGACTACTTCGTAAAAAGTTATGCATGGTTATACATTAAAAAAAAAACCGGTCAAGAGCGAGTCGGACTCGCGCACCGAGGGTTCCGTTCTGATTTCTGAAAAAGTGTGCTATTTAGAGACATCGGGGACATATTTGCTCAGCACCACGAACTGGACTTATTTGCCGATGGATTGGGACATTTGTATAATAAATTTCGTATAATTTTAAATGACATATTATAGTCATACATAATAACTGAGTTGAATTGATCACTATTAGTTGACACTAAACTGACATTATATTAATTGACACTAAACTGACATTATATGTATAAATTGACACTAAACTGACATTATATTATGCTGCTTATATTCGTCGTTGTAATCTAATTTTTATTATTATTTATAGACATGGGCATTATTGCTATTTTATAAAATTGAATTGTAAGGAAATTAATCCTATGAGCGTTTTGGATGGTATGTCTGTTAGCTCGTAAGACCAATTGAAATAAATAATAGAATAATTTCAGATTTTTCTCTTTGCAAACTTTGGAGATAAGGGGGGGAACGGTATTTTTTTTACATTTTTCATCAAAAGTCGAAAACTATGCGGCCTAAAAGAAAAAATAAAAAAATGTTTGAGAATGTGCAAACAGCGCCCTTTCATATGATACCCCACATGCTCTAGTAGCCCCACTTTGAATTTTTAAGACCCCCTTTCAGTCCCTTTTGCAAAAAAAAAAAAAAAAAAAATATTTCTTTCTTATTTGCAAAATAGTTGGGTAAACGTCATCTAAAACTGTTCCAAACAAGTTGATAGCATTAGTAGTTCTTGAGATATCCAGCTGTGACAGACAGACAGACAGACAGACAGACTTAGTCACACCATAAGGGTTCCTTTTTGGTACGGAACCATAAAAATACACTCCCCGACTTGAAAACCTCTCCTTTTTATAGTTTGGTTTGGTTTTTGGTTTGGTTTGGTTTTTTTGTAGTTTGGTTTGGTTTGGTTAATTAAAATTAAAACGATTAACATCACATACTTATATAATGCTAACAAACTTCTGTAAATATTAGTGGTATAGGTAAGTGTGGGTGACATAAACCCAACTGCTACTAAAGTTAAGAGCGTTGGTTCGGTACGGCATTCCATACAAACTTTCAAGTCCTTTTTTATCGAAATGAATGAACCGATTTTAATGAAACTTCATACGCATAAGCAAGATACATAGGTCTAAAAAGTTAGTTAAGAAGATTTTCGAAATGTCTTATTTAAAAAAAGATAAATGGAAATCTCTGTTTCTATGGAATATTTAAAATCGGTCCAATTTAGCTGCAACACTATTTTTCGAAAATGTTCTTTACTAACTTTTTAGACCTATGTATTCTGCTTATGCGTATGAAGTTTCATTAAAATCGGTTCATTCATTTCGATAAAAAAGGACTTGAAAGTTTGTATGAAATACCGTACCGAACCAATGCTCTTAACTTGAACACAACGCTATGGAAATGCTTCAGCTGAATTATGTTAAAAATTGAACAGGAAACTGTAGGATAATTATTATTCAGTGCAAAATCTGCATTTTACCTTTTCGCAAATTACAGTGTAACTAGCTAGGGTAACTATGCTGCAGAATAACATTCTGGGTCCTTATATAATGTAATTATGCGCGACTGACGGGAAACCATGAAGCAAAATGTAAATATGAAGGAAAATGTGCATATTGTGCAAACGAGGAAAACAGGGTGAAATTTAAGTTTAGAAACAAGGGACGTCCTATCCGAGTTCATATGAGAATGAGAAGCATTAATTTGTAAACGGGTTTAGACACTAGAGTTAAAAACTGAAAGCTTGTCATAGGTGGCAGCACTGTTGTTAGCCCAGAAACCGCCATTTGTTGTGAATCTGTTTATTGTTCTATCGTTCATAAATTAATCGAAAACTAGCTAAAAATGTGTGCACCTTGGGAGAGTAGCACAATACTTTTAAGAAGAACTAAGAAGAAAAAGAGAAGCGTCTACCACCTAAGTCTACCACTAATAAATTAGCAGTTTTAGTGGAAAGGTGTATAATTATTAACTATTAGTTATATCTACATCTAATCTAAACTAATAATAAAGCTAAAAAGTTTGTTTGTTAGAACGCGCTAATCTCTGGAACTATCAGTTAGATTTGAAAAAATATTTTTGCATTTGATAGCCCAATTCTTGAGAAAGCTTTTCTCAAGAATTGGGCTATCAAATAGGCTATTTAACATCACGCTAGAACCCTTAGGAGACGAGCAAAAAGTAAAAAGTCAGAAAGAATAGAAAAAAAAGAGTGTTTTATCTATCTAAGAACGCTAAGCGAAAACGAAGTAATGGCGCAGGCAGCGGCAGGCAATGCTACACGACGGGGTGGGTCGGGGGAATAAGAAATTTCACGCGGACGAAGTCATGGGCAGATGTATAAAGTAGATAGATAGTAGTAGATAGTGACAGCTAGCTGTCAAATTCTTAGACAAGTTAGTGATAGGTAGAAGTTAGCAGTTGGCAGTTTTCAACCCCACTGGAAATGTCACTTCTATAATGCCTAGGCCGCACACATCGCGATGACATTCGGGCGATAAACTTCGTCTTCGGTCTACAGCGAAGCTGCGCGGCCACATAGTGCGTGTTGTCAAGTTTATCGTGATGTACGAGCGATGTACAAACGCAAAAAACAAAATGGACGACGCGGTTGCTCTGTATTTTATGGCAGCAAATAATTATTTTTTACATTTATGTCATGTAAAAAAACAAATTAAAAGCAAGAAAAAGGAGGAAGTGGATGATAACTATTCATTCATTACTCCAATCCATGTTACGGCTTCAGCTATATTATGCACTGTAGTTTAACTTAACACGTCCACTACGCAAGAAGGGTGGGGGCCGACTGAAGTGTGGCCGCGCAAGTGAAGTTCATCGCGATAAAACGCTTTGATCTGCGAGAGTTTACCGACAGCGGAGCGAAGTCCTTGCGACTACGCGCGAAGCTCCGAAGTACACGCGAATACTTGGCTACATACATCGCAATTACGCGAATCTTCGGGTTATCGCGATGTGTGCGGCCTAGGCATAAGAGAAAATGTACACTCTTATCATTTCAGAAATGTGGGTAGGTACTATAGGTTCACCCCTTACCTTTTGTGGTAGGCGTGATAATTATGTGTAATTAATATGCCTGACAGCCGTGTGATTCTGTAAGACCTCATTCTAAACTTCGAATCTGAATCCGCTGTGAGTTTCTTGATTGGCATTCTAAAAACTTGGTTGATCATTCGAATTTACACTAGCGCTACCCTTGCGAACGTGTCAGCGAGTTGAACTAAATTGACCGTGAGATTTTGACTGATAAAGTATGAGATGACGTAAGAAGTGGCATTCAGTAAGGTAATTCCCTGTCACTTCGACGCTCACTTCGCACTCGAACCTGCCGGTCGATTCTGTAAAAATCTCACCGTGAAAACTTTGGTGAAGTGAGTTTGTTTTTGCTAGGAATTGACACTATTGACAGCTCACTCCACGCTCACTTCACCTAAGTTTTCACGGTGAGATGCTCGATTCAAAGTGTCAAATAAAAAACAAGTGCGAAGAAGTGATGCGAAGTGAGAGTGAATAGCGATGTGAGATGCGAGTTGTTGTTTGAATTTTACAGAATCGACGTACTGTACTTTGAGAGCGTGAAGTCTATCCCGAATTGCTAGAACGCAATGTCACCGTAGTTGCAGGTGTCAGCAGGCTGTAGACTCTAATGTGATTAGTGCTGCATACCCGCTGAGGACTCAAAGGATGCGCCAAGGATTTGCTTCCACTAACTTGTAGAATGAAGTTAAATCAATCTGCTTAGCCTTCTCCCAACTATGTTGGGGTCGGCTTCCAGTTTATACAGATGCGGCTGAATACCAGTATTTCACATGGAGCGACTGCCTATCTGACCTCCACAACGCAGTAACTGGGTAATACGATACCCTTTGGTAAGACTGGTTGTCAGACTTTCGGGCTTCTGATGACCCGTAACGACTGTCAAAGATCCACGAATGACAGCCGGGACCAACGGCATAACGTGCTTTCCGTGCTTTCATCAAACAAGAGTCAATGCGTACCTGGGGCTTATTAGTTTTAACCCTTAAGTACCTACCCACACGGTCTGTGTGACCGATATTGATTAAAAAAAAAAACTTTTATAAAGGGAGCCGGAGGTAAATTGAAATAAAACAACATTTAATAGCTTTTTTATTTGATATAAAATTATAGAAACAACAAAAATCAACATTATCTAAGTAATAAAAATCAAAATGTCTTCTACATTATGAGAAAAAAAATACCAACCCATTTAGAAGAAAAAAAACCGGTCGCCGGCGAGTCGGACTCGCGCACCTAGGGTTCCGTTCCGATTTCTGAAAAGTATGCTATTTAGAGACATCCTTTTATTTTTCCTGTAATCTTTACATAAACTTCTATCACATAGAATAATTTCAGATTTTTCTCTTTGCAAACTTCGGAGATAAGGGGGGGGGGGGGGGGGGGGAAGGGTTTTTTTTTTTTTTAATTTTTCATCAAAAGTCGAAAAGAATAGGGCCTAAAAAAGAAAATGTTTGAGAATGTGCAAATAGCGCTCTTTCATATGATACCCCACATGCCCTAGTAGCTCCACTTTGAATTTTTAAGAACCCCTTTCAGTCCCTGTTGCAAAAAAGATATAAATATTTTTATTTCTTTCTTGGGTAAACGTCACCTAAATCTGTTCCAAATTTCAAGTTGATAGCATTAGTAGTTCTCGAGATATCCAGCTGTGACAGACAGACAGACAGACGACTTAGTCACACCACAAGGGTTCCTTTTTTACCATTTTGGTACGGAACCCTAATGACATCTGCGGTAGGTACCTACGTGAATGCATGAAATATAAAGATGCGCACACACTAATTAGTTATTCACGAAAATATTATCACTGGTATCTGTGAGAGCGGGGGTAGGTAATTAAGGGTTAAGCCAGTCAACTTAAACCGCAGTCCAGCTTTTCCCAACATCTGTGGAGTCTGGGTCTGAGGAAACAGTTTCTATGAACGACGCGCTCAGCTTAATGGCGCGCAAGGGACCTAACAGGACAAGTTGTATTAAATTCTACCAGTTTCCATTAACGTGCTGGTCGGATTCTACAGTTGGAGGGGTTTTGTTATAGATAATGTTGTGCTAGAGTTTAGATTTAGAAGGAAGATGGCCGTGGTTTAGGTAAGTACTAATATTATGAACTATATGAAAAAAAATCCATATTTAACACCACAACAAAGATACGTATAATTTAAGATTTCTTCAAAAGTACGATATTTAAAAAAAAAAATAGGTAAAAAATTACATAGTAACCAGCACCCTAATTGCGTAACACATTATCAATCGGAGTTGGTTTCATTTTGACAGTTCAACAACATTCATTGCGTTATTTACGTTGTCGAGCAGACAAATTTTTCGAACATATGAAGCTATGGATTAGCAATTTGTTTCAAAATGAAAGCAACTCTGATTGATAATGTGTTACGCAATTAGGGTACGGGTTCTACTGTTTTATCAAGTGAATTAAATGAATAATTAAATTTTTAGGGTTTTATTAAAAAGTACTAGCACAATGAGACTGATAAGTAGTGATTTAGTTGCGTATTTTATCTCGAAGGGACATAATAAAACAGCACCCTAATTGCGTAACACACTATCAATCGGAATCGGGTTCATTTTGACAGTTCAACAACATTCATTCAGTTTTTATTGACCTTCTCTATACTGAATGATTCTTGCCCCAAGGGTGAAACCTAGCTGGCTTGATAATCTCTTATTAATAAAGAATGAAGTTTTATGTATCAAGAAGCCGTTGGCAAAAGCCAGGATATATTTTATGTTAAAACAAGAAATTTCACGCTGACGAAGTCGCAGGCAGAAACTAAGTACTTAGTTGAAAATATAAAAACAGCTTCCAAAAAAAACACTACAAGGTGAAAAATAACTTTAATTTCGGAAGTCGGTGTGCTTGGTTTTATATTTTAGGGTTTTACCACCGCCTTCCGATTATTTTTTGTTTTTTTTTTTTTGTAAAAAGTTTTTATTTTTCACTTTTCAGTTGTGGCACTTACTACACATACATTCTAATACCAAATGACCTGTTATGTAAATCGAAGTGACAGGAATTTATTAATAACATCACCTACATATACTGTGGGAAAAATACGTATTGAAGCTAACTCAAAAACTAGTTCAAAGAATTTGCCTCAACGCCATGGTTTCATGAATAGTCATTCATTGGGGCCATTTGAACATAGAGAGTTGTATTGATAATTTTAGTGATTATGTATAATTTTAATAAAATAAATATAATATAAAAGCTTTTTATTTCATGCATTATAAATGATAAATGATAAATGATTTATTTTCTGTAAGTAGGTTTGTACAAACACTTTTACACGTCAAACATATTTTTTTTAAAACTAGATGAGTTCGACGTTTCCTATCTGACTACTCTGAGAAGAAACGCCGAAACAAACTCAGAGGTCACAGTCTCTTTTAAAGTCCAGACATAATCTTGGTCAGATCATGTGAAGACCATGTAGATTGCAGTCTGAAATGGTCTTTTGATGAAAGAACCACACAGATTGAGTGGACCTGTCCAGTCAGTGCACGCATTTGTCAGTAATCGTGCAGCTCAACTCAAAACTTAAGGAGCTTAACGATTCGACGAACAATACCAAAGAAAAGACATTTGGGTAGGCCGCATAAATTACTCAAACTGTCAGACTATAACTAAAACTGAGAAAAGGATAAAATAAATAAAAAACAATGATCCACGTAGTCTTCACATTCACAATAATAATAATAATAACTCGGGGGAGGCTGGATCGCACCAACGCAAATGTATACGTACATCCGTGGTGGGGCGACCCAGACTGCCAGGCACTTCTTCTCTTGCCACCGAGCGGGTGGGCAGGTTGCGGATGGCCCAACTCCGGCTGCGGGACCGACTGTGCAGGTCGATCCCGTACCCGGAGCATCTCAAGAGAGATCCCGGACAAGAGAAGTTCCTGAAGGCCAAATCCCAGGCTTAGGGTAACCCATAAACCCATTCCTATGTTCCTAACACCTAACCAACCCTTCCTTCCTTATCCACACATCCCGTCGATCCCAAATCCCAATACAATCCAAGCCAAGGTCGCACATGCCGAGGGCTTCATGGCTAGAGGAGAGGTCTAGTCGTTAGTGTGCCAACTCTGGATAATAGGGGACCTCCAGTTTTATTCACCCTTACTACAGTGAACGCAGGGCTCTGCTGTAGTCGACTTTTTAAGTCCCTAGCTACTCGTGGGAACAACATGAATACTAGATCTAAAACAAAAAAACAACTTCAGGCGAATCTGCCTCAGCTAACTGACGAAACTTCACAATTCTCTTCGTCATCTCCTTCATCTCTTTTTCCATCAATTCCATCATCATCAAAATCTTTCCGCGTCACTCCGACGCCATCATCATCATCAATCAGTATACAGTCAGCGGATGTTGTACAGGAGACTAATTTTGTCGACGATACTGTACCCACCGCTAGAACTGCAACAACTCGTAGGAAATGGAGCATTGAAATGAATAAATTCATCCTACGCACTTATCTTCATCTTACTAGTATAGATACAGACAAAAATGCATACCTTCCATCGCTCCATACAAAGTTTTTAGAAAAATACCCGGCTATGCAAGTGAGCCGACAAAGAATAGGTGACCAGCGTCGAGCCATAGTCCAAAAGAAATTACTACCACAGGCCACAATAGATCAGATCTATGAGGAAGTCAGAGCCGAACTACAAATGGTACACACTCAAATACAGCAACACTCTACACAACCTCATACACAAACGGGCCAGCGCATGAAATGGACGAACGAATATAATGAAACAATAATTAAAATATATTATACTGCCACAAAATTAGAAACAGATAAAACAGCATATAGAAAATATTTACATGAGGAATTCATAAATATATATCCGCAATTAACACATCTAACAGAACAAAGATTATCTGATCAAGTGAGAGCGATTTTAAATAACAATTATATAAACCCCAACAGATTAGAAGAAATTAAAAACCAGGTAGCAACAACATTAAGGGAAAGTATCACCAATACACATAATATTGACTATATAAATAACGATCACTTGAATACACAAACGCAGACAGACTTAGAACAACCTGATATAAATACTTACTTTACTGACACACCTACAAACACCCTCACAACTCATATATTACTAAACAATAGCACAGATACTGACATATTATATCAGACATTAGTAAATACAGATGAAGATAATTTTTTGAACAACATAGATATTGGTCAACTTGGACCTACACAAACTAACTATAATGCTGCCCCAGAAATCAACACAGAAATTGAAGACACATTTCAACAAGCTCAACAAAATTTTACTGACACATTCCCCACTAATAGACCATACATCCCCAAGCAAAAGACATCTAGAAAGTTTTCCGAAATAGTTACATACATAAATACTATCATTCTCCCGAAGCACGTAGATGTTGATACTGAATTCCTCAAATTGCAGACCATAATTTACTGTGCAGCATGGACGGCAGCTACATGCAACGGAGCTAAAATACTATCAGACTCTACACAAAATGAACCGCGCACATTTATACAGCATAAGCCAAAATGGCAAATCAGATTAGAAAAGAAAATTAAAAATCTAAGAGCAAACATAGGTAGGCTGACACATTTCATTAATGGTAGTAGAAGTCAAAAATTAATAGCATCAGTAGAAGAAATAAAGAAAAAATACCAACTACACGCACAACACGAAAACTCAAATACACAAATGGAACACTTTTTAGATACGTTAAAACAAAAATTAAGCGCAGCATCCAGTAGACTTAAAAGATATATAACATGCACGAACCGCAAAGTACAGAACAGAAAATTTACTAACAATGAAAAATATTTTATAGGAACCTTGCATCTAATAACAGAGATACCACTAACCAAACCCTAGAGACACCTTCATCCGAAACACTAAGAGAATTTTGGGGCAACATTTGGGAAAATCCAGTATACCACAATAATCGCGCAGACTGGGTAAATGAAACAACACGAGAAATCCCCGAAATGGAATTTGAGTTTATACCTATAGATACATTTACAGACGTCATCAAACGTACACACAACTGGAAATCGCCTGGCAGTGACCACATCCACAACTACTGGTATAAGAAATTCTCTTACACACATCCATTCTTACATAACCATTTAAATACATTCATCCAATCACCAAATTTACTTCCAACATACATAACACACGGAGTAACTTATATGATACCTAAAGACATGAATGACACTAAAAACCCCGCGAAATATCGACCAATTACTTGCTTACAAACCTTGTACAAAATCTTAACAGCCTGCGTAAGTGAAGTAGTGTATGAACATTTAACTAAAAATAACATTCTAGCAGAACAACAAAAGGGATGTCGTAAGAATAGCCAAGGATGTAAAGAGCAACTTACCATTGATGCGATTACTATGAACAGCGCTGTTAAAAACAGAAAGGAGATTCACACAATGTTTATTGATTACCAAAAGGCTTTCGACTCAGTTCCGCATAGCTGGTTATTACACGTCCTAAATTTGTATAAAATTCACCCAACAGTGAAACAATTTTTAGAAACTTCCATGCAGAATTGGCAAACTGTCCTTAAAATTAATTCATCCTCCTCAACTGTAGCTACTGAGCCAATCAATATAAAACGTGGAATTTTTCAAGGAGACGCTCTAAGTCCTCTTTGGTTTTGTATGGCACTCAATCCACTTTCACACTTGCTTGATAAAACAGACGCAGGATTTACCCTGGCAAACAATGACACACAATACACTCTTACACATCTTATGTACATGGATGACATAAAGTTATACGCAGCTGACAATAAAGCGCTTTTCCAACTAGCTGACATAACACAACAATTTTCTGACGATATTTGCATGTCATTCGGAGTAGATAAGTGCAAAATTTTATCAATTTTAAAAGGAAAAATCCAAACTAATAGTTACACACTCGCATCAGGTGAATCGATCGAGCCAATGGATGAACAGAGTACATACAAATATTTAGGGTTTAAACAGTCCAGGCAGATACATCAAAAGATGTCAAAACAAGAATTGATAAAAAAATTCTCACACCGCCTCAACCTTATCTTAAAAAGCAACCTAAACTCTAGAAACACAATTAAAGCCATCAACACATTTGCAGTACCTATTCTCACATACTCTTTCGGAATTATACGATGGTCAAAGACTGATATCAAAAAACTACAGTGCACTATCAATACACTCCTCACCAAACATAGAAAACACCATCCAAAATCATGCATACAACGACTTACACTGCCACGCCAAGAGGGAGGAAGAGGATTAATAGACATACACAATTTACACAACAAACAGATACTTTCACTAAGAGCGTACTTCCATAACAAATCAGAACATTCATCACTACACAAACTGGTAACAGAAACAGATAAAAAACTCTCACCACTAAACCTACAAAACAGGGACACGCAAATAAATGAACACATTGTTAGTACACAACAAAAAATTGCAACTTGGTCTGCAAAAGCCCTACACGGAAGACACCGAGCCTTCCTGAGCCAGCCACACGTCGACAAAGTTAAGTCGAACGAATGGCTTAAACGAGGCGAATTGTTTCCCGAGACCGAGGGTTTTATGCTGGCCATACAGGATCAAATAATAGCAACTCGTAACTACAGAAAGTACATAATAAAAGATCCCAATCAGCCGACTGACACATGCAGACATTGCAACAGTGCCTCTGAGACCATTCAACACATAACGGGGGCCTGTAAATCACTCGCACAGTCAGATTATAAACACCGACATGACCAGGTTGCCGCAATTATACACCAACACTTAGCACACAAATATAAACTTATAGGTGAAATGATTCCATATTATAAATACAAACCTGAAATCATTTTAGAAAACAGGAATCAGAAAATCTATTGGGACCGAACAATAATTACAGACAAAACCATTCATTACAATAGACCTGATATCACCGTTCACGACAAGATAAACAAAACAGTTTACTTGATAGATATAGCTATACCTAACTCACACAACATTCAAACTACAATATCCGAAAAACTTAGTAAGTACCAAGATCTCGCCATAGAAATAAAAACCCAATGGAAAGCACAAACCGTCCATATCGTCCCTATAGTACTCTCATCTACTGGTGTAGTACCGAAGGCTCTCACACAAAGTCTTAACACTCTACACATGCCCTCTCACACACTTTACATGCTCCAAAAAGCCACCATTCTCAACACCTGTCGCATCACCCGAAAGTTCCTGACTTCGTCTACACTATCATCCACCTTCTCAATTTAATTTTCCCCTTACACACTTGGTTCCGGCCCGTGTGTAAGGTCGTAAACTCTCTTAATAGAGAAGAAAAATAAAGAACTCAACATAATAATAATAATAATTTTATTTAACAATCTTTCTTACAATAAAGTTACACTAATCTTATTTAATTGTTTGACACCGGTACGTGAAGACTGTGTTGCTGTTCAGCATAGGCCTCCGCTAGAGTTCGCCATCAAACGCGATTCTGCGCTTGTCTTTTCCAAGTATGTCCCGCAATTTTTTTAATCTCGTCTTCCCATCTACGACGCTGTCTCCCTTTCCTTCTTTTGTATTGTCTCGGGCACCACTCTGTTACGTCCTTAGACCATTTATCCTTACTACTCCTAATCATATGTCCTGTCCACCTCCATTTTAGTTTTTTAATACAGTAAGTAACATCTGATTAGGGTCAGCGCACACCAAGAGCAGAGCAGAGCAGAGCATTTTCTGAGACTATTGAAAAATTAATCTTATGACAATTCCATACATTGCAAAATTAAGTACACGCCAAGCATGCTCGAGCATGCTCGAGCGTAGTCGAGCATCAACTTTGGACGATTTAATTTTGCAATGTATGGAATTGTCATAAGATTAATTTTTCAATACTCTCAGAAAATGCTCTGCTCTGCTCTGCTCTTGTTGTGCGCTGACCCTTACATCTACAAATATGACTCACCCGCTTGCGTGAGATAAAACAACTGTATTATTCCTTCAAATTCAAAAAAAATATTTCGAGCAAAGACTCTTATAGGGTTAGTATTAGAAGCGACTGACCTAGTTCCTAGAAAGTGCACTAAACAAGCTAATCCACAAACAAGTTCAGAGTACAGAGACGCTGGCTGCTAAGACACCAACCGCTTCGGAATTAAGAGGAAATGAGGGCGACCAGACTTTTGAAAATTAGGTATTTTAAGAAGGTATTGCTGTCGCTCTGCGAGCGCTCCACCCTCGAATTCGTGCGATAAGGACAACTGCAGATCCGACTAAATAGCCTATGTAAAAAGTCACATTTCGAGGTTTGGCTCTCGCCTATTTCCTCCTCCAATATTGGACCAATTTAAAATATATTTCATAAACTGAATAATAAGGAATACTATGCCCCTATGCTTTTCTTTTTTCGTTAATAGTTGCCAAATTGGTACACTAGGCGTCTGTAGACAGCGGTCTGAATAGGCAATTTTGAGCATTTTTTGAGGGTTCTAGTTCTTATAAAAATAATACTTATATCATCAAAAAGGAAAACATAGGGGCATAAAAGTAGCTGATATTTATATTTCTGTAAAAAATCATTGCTTTATGGTCATTAACCAGAAAGAAAACAGGCGAGAGCGTTTGTATCTTTTTGTATGGAGAAAAGAGCACCCACATTTCCTCTTAAGCTTCAACATACAGTTGCTTAGTTATACTTGGTTCATATTTTTTTATTTTGGCTGATAGGAAACTTTGTGTCGTGCGTCTTTTTAACCGACTTCAAAAAAAAAGAGGAGGTTCTCAATTCGGTTGTATGTTTTTTTTTTTTTGTATGTTTGTTACCTCAGTACTCCGTCATTTATGAACCGATTCGGAAAATTCTTTGTTTATTTGAAAGGGTATACTTCCAGTTTGGTCTTATTTTTGTCAAAATCCAGTTTTGATGATGGGATCCATGAGGAATCGAGGGAACTCCTCAAATATTATAGGCATACATATAGCTATTTTGGTATTTTCATCAACAAATCAAGCGTTTGCATTCAGAAAGTATCATCTGGTGAAGTGGAACTGATGAAGAAGACCACAGAAAGCTACTGGAACTCCTCAATGATGACAAGTATTTCACGGGTGGCGATGAAATAGTTAAGCGACTATGACAAAGCTTTAAATAAATGGTTCTGATGAAAATGGTACCATCGAGCCGATCTGATGAAGAAGCCGGAAGGTAGGCATCGGAACTCGGTAATAAAATAATGTATCCTAGCCGTGTTTGGGCTTATTGGAATTGTCATGAGGTGCACTCTGGCTATAAATGATTGAATGCTAACTATAGTTAGCATTCAATCATTTATTGCGATGAAGCGGCATATATGCCGCTACAAATTGCGCTACTTGAGTTGTAGTGTCACCACTAAAAAGTGAAAAATAAAAACTTTTTACAAAAAAAAAACAACCGACTCCCAAAAAAACACTACAAAGTCAAAAATAACTTTAATTTCGAAAGTCGGTGGCAAAAAAAAAGAAAGTAAATAAAAATCCAAAGACACCGACTTCCGAAATTAAAGTTATTTTTGACTTTGTAGTGTTTTTTTTTTGTGTGTAAATTTCTTATGATACTGGGGAATTGTGGATTGTTTGATGAGAAGAAAATAACTTCTGAAAACCAATTTTTCAACATCACTCCTAGGTATTTATGTATCCTTCAGTGTGTTAGGTTAAACAAGGGATATACCTACCTAGATACTCATAATAAAAACTTGCGACTTCCAAAAAAAAATGACACGAACTACCGAAATTAAAGGTATTTTTGATTTTGTTAGTCAAAAATACCTTTAATTTCGGTACTTAGTTGGTGTCTTTGGTTTTGTAATTTGAACACCTACTCGTAAGAGTTATACAGGGTGTAAGTGTAAACAGTGGCAATCTTATAAGTCGTCATTGTACTCATCATTATGAACAACTTTTACTATGAGACCAAACCTGAAATCGCGAAAAAAAAATTAGTTGTTCCCTACATTTTGACGAATTATGCGAACATAAATGTACTGAACAGCTGATTTTTTTTCCGCGATTTCAGGTTTGCTCAAAACCGAAAAAAAAAGTTCATAAATAAGTTTTTTTAATTTTTTTTTTATTTTTTTTTCTCGACAAATATGTGTTTGGGGTATGTCATTTTGCAAAAGTGTGTTAGGTGCAAATAGGTAAGTACGCAAAAAAAAAAAATATGAAGCTTCTCAAAAGTGGGTTATCTTTATCTACACTTATTATAAAATAAAGTCGCTTTTCGTGTCCGTCTGTGTGACCGCGTTGTTCTTCTAAACTACGCAACGGATTTTGATGCGGTTTTCACTATCGTTTAGAAGATTTATTCCGGGAGGTTTATATGTATAATACATTAATATTTAACTTATATACAATATAGAAAACTTCATGTTTTGTCAAGACGTAAAAACCGTGCGAAGCAGGGCCGGGTCGCTAGTATAATATAAAGTACAGTGGAGCCTGTATTTTTATTTAATCCCACCAAAGGCCAAACCTGAATTTTATGAAAAATAAATCTGCTGTTTCCTAAAACATGCATTAGGTACCTATGCGATCAAAATTTAGGGAAAAGCAGTTTTTTCTCATAAAATTAAGGATCACTTTTTATATACCGGAAAGATTTCGTGTGTACTGGATTCATTCTCCATAACGATAAAACAATCAGTCGATGTCAAAATCAAGCAACAACGTCAAACATTTTAGGTACAACCAATCAATCTGCCTAGCCTTTTCCCAACTATGTTGGGGTCGGCTTCCAGTCTCACCGGATGCAGCTGAATATCAATATTTTACATGGAGCGACTGCCTATCTGACCTCCACAACCCAGATACTGGGTAATACGATACCCCTTGGTAAGACTGGTTGTCAGACTTTCGGGCTTCTGACGACCCGTAACGACTGTCAAAGATCCACGAATAACAGCCGGGACCAACGGCTTAACGTGCTTTCCGAGTCACGGAGGTATCTCGGTATGTAAAGATGGTCACCCATCCACTGACCAACCCCGGCAAGCGTAGCTTAACCTGACGGATCGACCCGTGCGGCTGTTATTACTTAGCCACGAGCTTATTTTAGGTACAACCATACCTACTATTTAAACTAAGTACCTAAGTATACTACATTAGTATTACAAATGCGAAAGTAACTTAGTCTATCTGCCTTACAGAACAGATAAAAGAAATCTGTCTGTTTGTTACCTTTCACGCCTTAACGACAGAACGGATTTGGATAAAACTTGCGGAGATGGATGATGATTGATCATGATTTGGGTTAAGACAGGATACATTTTATCTCAGTAGTACGTTCCCGTGGATTAAGGCGCAGATTTCCTGAAAACGATCACAAAGGTGGTTTTTTAAAGCTGTGTATCTCATAAACTGTAAATAATTTTGACATGCAAAAAAAATATGATATTTTCAAGTCCTTTTCGCATACAGTGATGGAAGCCAAAACATAATTAAACATACTTTAATGCACCAAAAAAATCTTTAAATATACCTCCTAATAATCTTTAAAAGCTGTTTATGCCTTCATTAGCAATTATAATTATAATTGAAAATGTACCAGGAAATGTCAAATTCCAAACTGCATCCAGTGATGGATTACTTTTCATTAAATAGTTAATTTCTAATTTTATACGATTTTATTTGCACTTTTACGACATAATTCCGGTGCGCGTGAGAATCTTCTATCTCGTGCGTCAAACTAGAAAACCATAACGCCATTTCACTTACACACCGAGCTAAACTTTACGCGGGCGAAGCCGTGGGCAAAAGCTAGTAGGTTACACATTACTTTACGTTATCAAAACTCATTAATTAACTAACTTACGAGTTGTTGCTGTAAACATTTTGACTTACGATCTATTCTATCATTAAACCGATACTCAGTGCCGTCAAAATATGCATAAACAATTTCCCATCTATTGTATTGCGATCGTTGGCTGACCATAGATACGTAAATAGGTATAAATATGTATGGTAACAAACATCGGATATACAGACGGGCCGTGTAATGAATATGAATTATTAGCATCAGTAACTGTAGTGGTACCTACCCAACGCGGCGCCAAAGATTATGTAAAAAAAAACAGAGTTCTTCTATGGATTGAGCTTAAAAAAAGATTTGTCGACTTGAGTCGATTATTTTAAAATATGGATGGACTGTGTGAATGATGATATGAGATGACGATTAATAAAAAAAACCGGTCAAGAGCGAGTTGGACTCGCGCACCGAGGGTTCCGTTCCGATTTCTGAAAAAGTGTGCTATTTAGAGACATCGTTTTATTTTTCCTGTAATCTTTACATAAACTTCTATCACATAGGATAATTTGAGATTTTTCTCTTTGAAAACTTCGGAGATAAGGGGGGGAACGGTATTTTTTTTTACATTTTTCATCAAAAGTTGAACACTGTGTGGCTTAAAAAAAATAAAAAAAATGTTTGACAATGTGCAAACAGCGCTTTTTCATATTATACCCCACATGCCCTAGTAGCCCCACTTTGAATTTTTAAGACCCCCTTTCAGTCCCTGTTGCAAAAAAAAAATACATATATTTCTATTTGTTTCTTAATTGCAAAATAGTTGGGTAAACGTCATCTAAAACTGTTCCAAATTTCAAGTTCATAGCATTAGTAGTTCTTGAGATATCCAGCTGTGACAGACAGACAGACAGACAGACAGACAGATAGACTGAGTCACACCATAAGGGTTCCTTTTTTACCATTTTAGTACGGAACACTAAAAATGGAAGAAATACAACTGACCCCAAATAAATTAGGATAATTCAAGATAATGATGAATTGAATCTTGCGGATGATTTCTTCCCGTTGAAATGCAGTTTGTAAGGCGATGCTTTATCACCTCGTTCTTATTCATTACCTAAAGAAAAAATGCTTAAGCTTACGCAGACAGAGTCCTACTGATAATAATAAGTATATCTTCTTCGTCGATTTATGCTATTTTCAAGAACGAATCGAGGGATCATAAAATTGTTTTAGTTAAGTATACAACATTCGTTTTTGTTTATACTAAACCCGAAAAGGGGTCATTGTACTCATCATTTTCAACAATTTTTTCTATGGGACACACCTTGAAATCGCAAAAAAAAATCATCTGTTCAGTACATTTATCGACATCAAACTCGTCATAACGTACTGAGCATTTCTTTTTTTTTTGTCGTGATTTCAAGGTTGGTCCCATAGAAAAAATTGTTTAAAATGATGAGTACAGTGACCACTTTTCGGGTTTAGTATAAACAAAAACTAATCTCTAACTCTGTTATAATATCTACTCTATGTCCCCGATGTCCCCCGGAGATCTCGGAAACTATAATTTTATCGTCATTACTTGACAACTCAGTACTGCACATGTGTACGCCACAGGCGTTGTAAGTATTTTTAATTCTTTTTCCCCTACAATTGAGCGGTATAAAACAAAATCCCTGGGTGATCGGATCTCTAGTCCGATTTCGTTCGCTTCTATATTAAGAACGCCTTCGTCTGGCCTCGCACGATGCGTGTGCGCACAGCAAACGTTCACACAATAAAAACCAAACGTAGTACATATTATATTTTTCCGACGAACCCGACTTAAACCGACATCACAAAAATTTTCATGTAATTTTTGTGATACGATAATATTTCGGACATTTTTTTTCTTAGAATGGTAAGTTCAATGTGTTACTAAAATAGATGTACTTCAAAAGACGGACATTTTTAAGACATGGTTAATAAAAAATGCTCGCGTAACAGTTATCTTCAGTTGGATTGTGTTCTAGAATAATAATTGAGTTTTGTCTTAATATTTCAGTCTGAATAGTGAAAATAAAGTGAATATAATCGTGTGTTTATCGCTGAAGAAGACAAAATGAAGTTCACCATTGACGTTTTGGGGATTTTTCTTAAAGTCGTCGTTAAGGTTAGTTCTTTTTACTTAAAAAATTAAGTACTAAAATAATATTAATTGTGTTGACTATCAGTGTTATATCGACGGCGGTGAAGAGCCAAATACCTCATAGGTAACTGAAATTTTTCGAGAAATTCATTTATTTATCGTTTTTATTTTTATTTAATTCAAAGGCGTTATTCGCATGTGTATTTTTAGTTGCAATAGCATTAAATTAAAATGAGGAAATAAGTACCTCGCAACTAAACCAACAACGTGTCTATTTAATTTGTCATTTTTCAGTTTGTGCAAATTTTGACGTTGTCAGTTAGGTCGTATTGGCACTTCGCTGTCGATATAATGGATAAAATTATGCTATAATGTAGGTACTTACAATTACAAATTTTAAAACAGAATTAAAAGTGTTATAATTTTAGAAGTTCCGCGTTTAAAAACTTCAATAGAATGTGTGACGTAAGTACATACTTACACAATAGACATAAATTCTTATATGTAGGTTTGTTTATCTCTTTCACTACTCGTATGAGAGAAATTCTGAGTTCCAAGTTTTTAGGTCCTCATAAGAGTTTCGTCCTTAGAAGCCTTAGCTTAATTAAGTTTGTTTACTATTTTATTAAACTTTCTCGTTTATTTTATTCCTACAAAAGATATTTTTAATTACATGAGAATAAGCTTGAATCATTAAAAAAAAACATGAAAATAAACCGTAAAAAATCAAAGACAAAATTGAAAATCGAGTGAAATTACGTTAAATTAAAATACCAACACAATGAGAAAATAAGTATGTACTAGCGACATACGACTCGTAAGTCCAACATTTACATGTGACCTATTTTGTTGAACTGACCCGCGGGATTGTAAATCAGCTGTGTATCTAGTGCAAGTAGTATGAGCCAATAAATTGAGCATCAAGTCACAATGTTTCTGACAGGCAGCAATATGTCAGTTCGTCGATAATTGATTATACGTTTCATGATTCAACCAGAATGGATATCATCATCATCTTCCTGCCCTTATCCCATGATCGGCGCAACACGTTTTCTTCTTCCATTTTCACCTGTCAACCTTCACACTATCATTCATTCTCTTCTCTTTCATATCATTCCTCACACAATCCACCACATATATTTTTTTTCGGTAACATTTAATCCGCTATAAGCCGCCATGTTGGATTTTTGTCACGTCATAATGCTTAAAATCCGCGGAAAAACTTCCATAACTTTCCAACAGCCCACTCCCTCTCACAGAGAGGAGGCCTGTATCCCAGCAGAGGGAACACTGAAACTGGCGAAATGTGGTAGCCTCTGCCCAACTCTTCGGGGGAACAAGTTGTGATGTTATGTTATGTTTAAAGCCGGGTCTCCTGCGCGTCTTTTTGCGAAACATTACACAAAAACATAGAAGCAAAGAGGCGTGGCTTAAATATATTTGAATACGCAGGAGACAGCTTGCCTAAGAAAACAAATGACTATGTGTACCTAAGGTTTTTTGTGTAATGTTTCGCAAAAAGACGCGCAAGAGACCCGGAAACCGGGTCTCCTGTGGGTGTCTTTCGTACTATAGGCCCTTCGTCAGTGGTAACACTGACTTTGAGCTGGAGTTTCAATAGAATAAGAGTCCAGCTTATTCTGGTTTTATCATACCGTACCAATTACAACCGGTCTCAGTTGTAAAGGTTCCCGCAGACATGCGCGTCGCCACGGTGCGACTCGATTCTTGTAGAACAATTTCTACGAAGTTTTCATAGACGTTGTTCTCTACTAGAGTCGCGTCATGCATGTCTACGGGGAGAGCCAACACAATGAGGAAATATTCAATTGATAGACACACTCCATTGCATCTAGCAGTTTATGTTTTTAAATCAATCGTTTATTGTTACTTGTGCTGTTCTGTGGTGTAGTCATATATTTTCGACTGTGGTGAAATTGTGGATTTTTTTAGGCTGTGCGTTGAGTGTTTTGGGATGTAATACTTTTTTTTATATAATGGTAACGTACGTTTTTTTTTGCAACAAGTTATTTATGAAATCGAGATACTCGAGCAGTTTTCATTAATTAATTTAATAATGATCTTAAATGGAACGGAAATAATAAATAAAATATAATGTTAATTTGTATATTATAACAACATACTTAAGTACACAAGGATTAAAAAATGTTGTACTTTAGAGACATATTATAGGGCGAACTGATGCTCCCTAAACTAGGCCAAATGCCTGTGTTTTAGGAGCCAATGTTCCTCCAGATATAATATCATACAAGTATTGAGTGACATGCAAGTACTTATTAAAATAACAACATAAAATTAAACATGAATTAATTTAAATAGGTAGGTACAGTATTATTCTATGAAGAGACAATTGTAATAAGATTCTCGGTTTCATCATAAGTTAACTTGGAAATATATAGAGTAAATAGAGTGGATCATAGTGATTCAGAATCAGATTCAGATACTTTATTTGCTCAAACATGTGTGTACACACAATTATAAAGAAAAAATAAAATAAAAATGCATGCAAGGTGTTAATAAGATGGAGATGTGCTAATATGTTTACCATATTGTCATGGTGTGCAAACATTGATATAAGTTTAGATTTAAAAAAATAATAACAGCAATGCTGACATAAATAAATAAATACAATTAAATTGATTGATTACATTATTAATTCATATAGAAATAGATGGGAGCTATATTACAAAATTGTCAAATATTCAATTAAAACCTAAAAATATAATGTCAACGTTGGTCAAAACTATTATAAAAATATTTATAACATTACATACCTACATTTAAGATTAAATTAATTTAAGTGTAAAAGAAAGCATGTCAATTTTAAATGATTGGATTAAAAATTCATTCACATCATAACATTACTTATGCTTTACTAGCTAAAAAAAGATTTGAATTCTTTCTACGCTTAGCTCTTTCCAACTATTGGGAAGTTTATTGTAAATAATGGGAGCTATACAAAAAACACTGAACAGTGTGAAAGATAATTCCTAGCAGCCACGCGAGCCGATGCAAGCGGCAGCACATGAGTAACCTTTTCGTGGGGGTTTGCAAATTGTTTATTATTCTATGGTGACGATTAACACGTAACGATGGCTTCCCACCATACTACACCTACAGTATTGCTCCCACGCCCCATACAAATTTACTGATCCCACTGGTAATACTCAAAGCATCACTCTATTAGGCAAGGCGCGCATTACCGTGCGTTTTTCTAAAGCATAATCTGTGAAGTATGGAATGTCTTTGAAGTGCGCGCACTGCGGTGAGAAAAACGTATGCGTTTTGTTACCGTAGGTCCCGCCCCGTGCGGCAGAACGCATTCAAACGCACGGCATCAGTGCGCGCAGACACTTAGCCGACGTTCGCACATACGTAAAAATATCGCGGTGATTTTTATTCGTGCACTGCTTTTCAACACTTTGCCTAGCGCGTTCGTTTCTTGTATTGTTTACCACTACCAACTACCAACAATCCGCGAAACTTTGCGTTGCTAGTACAATTATGAGTACAACTTTGAAGTGCAAGTATTCATTTCGAATGTAACTCAGACTTTGGAGTTGATCCGATTTTAATGCTTACCCGCCAACTTCTCGCAAGTTGTGTTGCCAAACTAGACGTTTAGTAATTAGTAGAGCTTCGCGGTATTTTCAGCGATTTGCTGTTCCTGCTAATGTGTTATTGTTTGGTAACAAAAATAGTTTGGAATTAACTTTATACCTAGTGGCTTTATGTACAGTGGGCTGCATCAATTGTGTACCCCAGTTGCATTAAAATTTTAATAGAACTGGGGTACCCAATTGATGCAGCCCACTGTACATTGATAAATATCACACTAATATTAAAAAGCCGTAAGTTTGTAAGGGGGTGTGTGTGTGTATTCTTTAGTATTCTTTTTCAAGTTGTATCTAATAGTAGGTATGGTAGGAATTAAATACGAACATAAATCGTCCGTTAAATATATTTTTACCTAGTACAATACATAAATAGAAACGGGAAAAAAACATGAATATGTTTACACGTGTAATGTTTTAAATTACCTTGCCAATCCAAGCATAAACAAATAACAAGAAATACCAGAGTAATAAATAGATAATTATGTTTACTTATTCCTTAGCACAGCGACATAAAAAAGTGGCCAAATGTGAATCGGACTAGCACACGAAGGGTTCTGTACCACCGTACAATATTTAACCATAACATATAAATTACCAGCTTTCGCCAGCGGCTTCACCCGCGTGCATTTAGGAAATTAATTCACGAGAATATATACTACCGGGATAAAAATTATTCTATGTCCTATACCAGACATAGTCAAAAAACTTTAAAAATTGTTTTTTTTTTTTTGTTATTAGCACCGTTTGTATGTACATTCATAAATGTATTTAGTAAAAAGCTGACATTACAAACAGACCTCAATTTTATTTATAAAGTTATAGATAAGTTAGGATATGTTGTTCTAGGGACCGTAGTACTTAGTACACAATCGGAAAAATAATTTAAAGCCGTAAACGCCGGACGAACAGCGGAGCCTCAGCAATACGGTCCTGTTATATAGGCATAGTATAAATAGGTAATCAGAATAACAAGTCGGGAGGCTACGTGGGAAAGCCGGTTGGAACGAAGTTCTTTTTGAACACAAAGCCATCATTACATAGGTCTCAAGTTTCAAGTGTCAACGTCAATCAATCTGCCTAGCCTTTTCCCAACTATGTTGGGGTCGGCTTCCAGTCTAACCAGATGCAGCTGAATACCAGTATTTTACATGAAGCGACTACCTATCTCACCTCCACAACCCTTACTGGGTAACACGATACCCCTTGGTAAGACTGGTTGTCAGATTTTCGGGTTTCTGACGACCCGTAACGACTGTCAAAAATCCATGAATGACAGCCGGGACCAACGGCTTAACGTGCTTTCCGAGGCACGGAGGAGTCTCGGTATGTAAAGATGGACACCCATCCACTGATCAACCCCGGCAAGCGTAGCTTAACCTGATGGATCGACTCGTACGGCTATTTTTACTTAGCCACGGGCTCCTCGGTCAAAGTGTCAACAGAGTATGAACTGTTGAAATGTGAACGCTTTTTCGCGTGACGATTTCTACCAGTCAATTCCCACTGCAAGCCGCGTTAAAGAACATCGTTCTAATAACTTTCATTCATTTAAATAATATTATTTCACTGTGATTTAAAATACGAATGCTTGATGGACTCCGAATCAAAACATAGGAAAGCCAAACAACACCTACACTGTGCTAAATCCGGATTGGCAACAAAACAGACTCGCTGTTGTATATATACTTGTTATCAACACACTGCTTGACTAACACACTGCCATTCATCACAGCAAAAAATAGACCAGCCCTTCTTTTTCTAAAAATAGGTCAAAAGTTTGGTTTGATGCAAGTTTTTCCCCCAGAAAGAAGGGTAGAGGGGGAGGGGGAAGGGGAGCGGGGTTGAAGAGGGAAAGGGGGAAGGGGAGGGTGTGGAGAGGTAGTTAGAGGAGTTGGTGAGGGTAGAGGGGGAGGAGAAAGCGGTGTAGGCAGTGTGAGAGCGGGAGGAGAAGGTTAGCGAGAAGGGGATCATCTAAAAAAGAAAAGAAAGAAAATACATTTATTTGCGGTACACATGACGCAAAAAAGAACACACACACAAAAAAGAACAGGTACAACTACGGCAATCATCGCACTACCGAATACTTTACTACTCCCATTTTTAACTAATATCCTATTAGAAATTACATGTTAAAAGAGTATCAACAACTCTATACAGGGTGTAAGTGTAAACAGTGGCAATCTTTGAAGGGGTTATTGACTCATCATTATGAACAACTTTTACTATAGGACCAAACCTGAAATCCAACAAAATACGCAAAAAACTTTTTTATTCGAGGTTTATTTTGGCATACCTCCACGTTTAATAATAGGGGGGGAGGGGAGGGGCTACAGTGTTCCATACTAATAACCATAGATAATTTAGAAATCTGTTATGATAATAATAAACTAGAAGGTGCACGACTCCTTTATTGATGTCTTGATGTATTATTGTTTTGTTAGGTAGACAATACAATGGGTTTGTTTTCTGGAAACTTCGTCGCAAGACAGAGAAATGTGTCGTATGTCTGTGACTTGTTGTCTTGTCACAGTCATCTTTTGAAGACAAAGCGACCAATCGGTGACAACAATAAAAAACACTTACACTCGTATTTATAGTCAAGTAAAAATAATTAATTCAGTACAAGTAATGATTTTCATTCTACAGTTTAGAAATTGCTTGAAGTTAAAACCGTCAAAGCTTAGAATTCTTAGCCAAGTAATAGTCACCATTTTCTTTACTTAAGAATTCTACCCTCAAGTAATGATTTCAATAAGAAATTACTCAAGTAAAATTACTTGATTATAAATACGAGCCTTAGCGCCAGCTCGCGGCCAAGTAGGATTCAGCAACAGAATGAAAGTAACAGACACGAGCGCCATAGCGGTAATAGATTAAACCCGGACATACATTATTATAAGCGGAAAAATACATATTATTGAAGCTAACTCAAAAACCACTCATCAGAACTTGACCAAACTTTGTATGGGACCACCTCAGCACCTATAACTATTCAAATAAAAAATAAATTTTCTAAAACGGTTGATAAATGACGGAGATCTGAGGGGCAATTCCCGTATTTTTAACAACGTTCGCAATCTCATCTCAGTCTCAATATGTCAAAAATTGTATAGCGTTTACCTACATTTTTGACAGTTGATTGTCACTGGCATGAGATTGCGACTTGAATTTGAACGTTTTTAGGTACGAGAATTGGCTCTCAGAAATACCCAACATACAAAAAAATATAACAGAGTTGAGAACCACTTCCTTTTTTGAAGTCGGTTAATAAAGTGTATGTAGAAAATAATCCTAAATAGAATAGTCAAAGTATTGGAAAACTATTCGGTCGAAACGATGGACTTTTGATTTCAGGAAAATCGTTTTCAATTTCTAGGAAATCCGATCAACTTTGGACTTAGAACCGTTTAGGATAATAAGGTCAACAATATCGAACTGTGCAGTTTTTGAGAAAGTAAATACACTTATAAATTAATATAGTTAACTTTCAAACATTTTGGTCCTTCATCTTCGCGAATTGTTGGCAGGTAATTATAATTATCTTATAGATATTTAACAAGGAGAAAGATTGTTTTACCTTGTTAAATATCTATACGATAATTAAAGGCTAGCAGATTGTGCCTAGCCTTTTTTCAACTAAATTGGAGTCGACTTCCAGTCTAACCGGATGCAGCTGAATACCAGTATTTTACATGGAGCAACTGCCTGTATGACCTCCACAACCCAGTTACTGGGTAACACGATACTCCTTCGTAAGTCTGGTTGTCAGGCTTACGGGCTTCTTGACGACTTCTAACTGCGGACTTCTAGTGACATTCTATTAGCTTGTGGATTTTATGAAACCGGAACCTGATAAAAACAAGAACGAGTCGGACTCGCGCACCGAGGGATCCGTTCCGATTTCTGAAATAGTGTGTTATTTAGAGACATTGTTTTATTTTTCTTGTAATATTTACATAAACTTCTATTAGATAGAATAATTTCAGAATTTTCTCTATGCAAACTTCGAAGATAAGGGGGGCGAACAGTATTTTTTAAATTTTTTTTTATCAAAAGTTGAAAAATATGCGGCCTAAAAAAAGAAAAAAAGGTGAGAGTAAGTACCTAAACAATGCTCTATCATACCCCACAATGTCATGCCCTACCCCACACTTCGAATTTTTAACACCTCCTTTCAGGACTTTTTGCAAAAAAAAAAAAAAAACTGATTTGCCTAAAACTGTTCCAAATTTCAAGTTGATACCATTACTAGTTCTTCAGATATCCAGCTGTGACAGACAGACAGACGGACAGACTGTGTCGCACCAGTTCCGTTACTTCCTTTTGAGGCACGAAACTCTAATTAAGCATTAACGATGTTGAAGCGTGTCGACCAAAGCCTGATTTAGAGTTATGGTAAAAATAATATCAGCCTATTACCGGTTCACTGCAGGGCAAAGGGGCAAAAGCCTCTTCTCATACAGAGAAGGCACGAGCATTGATCGCCACGCTTAACATGCCATGCCTTAGAGTGCTTAAAATTATATATTTATTCCTTGCCTGTACCTGTGTATCCATTCACACTATAATATCCTAGTGCCTGACGGTCTTCATCAAGGTCTGCAAACGGATAGGCAGTCTGTCAGCACCAATGGAATCTACTTTACCATGCGATCCGGTGTCGAATACACAGGCAGCGGAATAGGGCAGAAACACAGGACGTCTTGTTTGGTGCGGGCCAAACGATTAATAATAAATATCTTCTAATTAATAAGAAATATTAAATTCATTACCTCGTCCTTACAGACAACACAAAGGCCCTTACGCCTTTCTGCGGGCCATCATATTCTCTGTAAGGACGAATATGATGGCCCGCAGATTTGTGAAGTGAAAATAACATTGTTCAGAGCATTTGTACGTTTTTCTGAAGCATTCCCGTCTGACCACCTATTTTTGAGTACCAACAAATATTAACATGGTGCTCAAAAGGGAATAGTAAAAAATATTCAACTTTATTCCCTTTTGAGCACCTGCGGTAGCTTCTAGTGATGGGGTGTTTAATAAAACATATCGATACAAATTGGCAGTACTTTTGAACACTTTTAGGTTTGGTTTTAATTTTGACCTTTACCTCAAGGTCAATGATTCTGAGGTCAAGGTCAATACCCTCGACGTATCCCATGGTGTTTAAAAGTACTGCCAATTGTATCGATATGTTTTATTAAACACCCCATCACTAAAAGCTACCGCACTAGTAGGTGCTCAATCAAAAATGAATAAAATTGAATATTTTTTAATGTTCCCTTTTAGGCACCACGTTAAAAAATAGGTGCTCAAACGGGAATGCTTCGTTTTTGTACACGAGCAGCCTGTGCTTACAAGCAAGGCGTTGTACTGTTACGCAATTAACCCACAGATCTGTTTGTATTTTTGACATTAGCAAAATAGAGTCGGTATACTTATTACCGTACTGTTTTTGACATATCTCGGGACCCTGGGGTCCCGGACCTTTGGAAGGCGTACGAGGGGCCGAAGCCAACTCGCAGAGGCCCCTTAGACAATTTTAAATGACGAGAAGGCACCAGCCGACGATTATCCTTGTATGCACTATGCAAGTGCACCCAAGGACAACCCCCGGTTGGTGCAGGACTATTGCAGAACATGAAAACATTACCGTACTATATTATTACAGTTCTAAAATAAAATGAATAATGTAGCAAACGTGTCTGTTACGTTAATAAACACTCGTAAATCGTAAATCGTTTAAGTAGCCAATAAATATACGTTAGACTAACTAAAATGAACTTGACTTTTTAATAACTACACAACAAACAGCAATGAATTATAAACAACTACCATTTTATTATTAACACAAACGGGATATTTACCATGTTTACTGTTCGATTGGAGTTCCCGATATAAAAACCAAAAAATTTAAACACAACTACATTTAGGGCTTGCCGTATTTTTACCCGACTGATGCAGGATTATAATGTTTTTCTAAGAATATCTACGTAGAGTAGGGGAAGACCAAATAACGTTGGATGGACTGTGTGAAAGATAATATGGCTAGAAAGAGAGTGACTACCGAGATGACGACTAATAGAGAAGTATGGAAGAGAAAGACATGTTGCGCCGACCCTAAATAAATTTGGGGTAAGGGCAGGAGAATGTTTTATTTATTGGATCACCGACAGGGGCTACACAATTACATGCCATAATCAGCACTTTAATGTTCTCACTGCTGGGACACAGGCCTCCTCTCGGCGAGAGGGAGTGGGCCGTAATCCGCCACGCGGGCCCTGTGGGGGTTGGTAGATGTCACATGTCTTCGAATTTTTGGTTCTAGGACATGTCGGTTTCCTCACGATGTTTTCCTTCACCGTTTTGAGCAGAACAGTGTTGATGAAATAATTTACACAAAGTAAAGCGCCTGTCTGGGTTCGAACCTACGACCTACAACTTGTAAGTCACTAGTCACTAGTGGTCTCTCATCAATTACATGCATGTTAAAATAAACAGGGAAAAAAATACAAGTGTGTGCTTCCAATTATAGGAGACCACAACATTCACTCATTATCTAGGTAGGTACAAGTATTACCCAACTAATATGGCTTACCGATGTACCTAAGCAGAAGATGAATTCCTGTACTGCTATTGGTCGGCAGCTGCCGCCATGTTATTGCGCGCCGCGTGATGGCATGTTAGTCAGCCGCCATACTTGCAAGTGAGACGGAACTAGCAGCTGTAATGTATTATGAACCTTATAGTAGTGATCTAAGGTTGATTGTATGTTTTAAGCATTCTTTCGTTAATCTTTGGGCTCATAATTTATTTTTCTGTGCGAACGAAGATTCACGACGCGCCTTATCAGTTAGGTACCACTGTACAACAAGTTTGACAAGGACGAAAACATTAAAATAAATGGAAATACGATACACAAAAATCCTAAAAACTATTTTTTCGCAATGTTGGCGCTAATTGGCGTTACTACTCGCCTAAAGCGATTAAGGGTCAGTGGAGTCTGACCCTTCTAATCACGCTTGATAAACGCTTGATGTCTGCGTAGAATTTTATACTTAAAGTTAATATTAATACAGTTAATTACAAAAAGTGCTCGATCATCCTTTAGGATTTTTCCGTATGTTGGAAACTGACCCTAACGTGATACTCAATTACTAATCCATTATTGGGGCAAACAATAATCTCGAAGAACAAAGCAAAATCAATATAGCAGCCTTTTTTTTTGTGGATGGGAAATCATCAAATGACTTCTCCCGCTCTGGGCGGAGCGTGTCAGTATTTTACTGACTGAAACCCACCCGTGTTCCTTCAGTTGCCTGTGCCAGGGCCACAGTATCCTCAATAGCACCCTGGAGTACCGTTCACATTTAGCTCCCGTATGTCCTCGATCACATTTTGCCAATCACTCAACTGACCGGTAAACAGAGCGCCTGAAACTAGATTTGTTAGTTCGATGTAGATAGATACAGATAGAGATGGCACTTCGAGTTACACTTATGTTTGTGAAATGCATGCATGACATGCACTAAGGTCCTACATATAAGAAAGATGTTTTTTTATATTTCTACTAGCTGATAGCTATGAATATTCTAATATAAACGCGTGAAGTTAAAATAGGTAGTCGTTAAGTTTTCTGAAACTTTCTAAATTTTCTGCGAAATTTTCTTAATTTTTCTTTCTGAACCCCTGACAATAATAAACACAAAAAAAAGAATAATTAGCAAAATTGTTCCATCCGTTCACGCGTGATGCGATGACCAAGGGAAATAGGGATTCATTTTTTATATATAATGGATCATCAATTAGTAACATCTGAGGTCCGTTTTTAAAAATAATATGACTGTCGTGGTCGGTTTGGTAGACGATTTCTAGCAACCAATATTAAAAATATCAATTAAGAAATAAAACGAATATTTTTTTATTAGATAGGTAATAAAAAAATAGTAGGTATAATAATGCATAAGAGTAACAATTTTTTTTTCAATATAAAAATAAAGTGATTAACGAGAAAATTAATGTCATTGTCAAAAGAAAAATTGGAAAAGTTTCCGATAAAATCTTAATTGTATGGGAAAGTTTTCCAATTTTTCTTTCCGTAAAAACGTGATTCGGACTATTACGAACATTAAAAAAAAAATTGCCAAGTCGGTCCAGCCGTTCTGAAGTGATGTGCTATCAACGAACAGCATTTAATTATTTTCAAAGAAGTTTAGTGAACCGTACATCAGTGGTAAAAATTTGACATTGATAGCGCCTTTAAGTCATAGCACTAAGGGCGATTATCTTAGACACACCTACGGCTTCACGTGCTTTCCGAGGCATGGAGAGGTCTCGAATTCTTCCCTACATGGTAACCCATCCACAAACCAACCGTAGCAAGCGTAGCTTAACCCGCGATCGACCTGTAGGGTTTTTTTATTAGTCACAAGCCCCTTCGCATACAACAGTTCTACTAAAATTCTGTTTTAGTAAAATAACTTTAGCCCTAGTAGTCCCATAGGTACATAATAAGAAAATTAGTTATGTAGATAGTTTTTAGGTCGCAAAAACTTAGCTCGTTAGTGAAAGCTAATCTAGGTCATAAAGCATAAAACCCTCACTTTTTGCCTAGGCTCTGAATAATTTAGTGCTAGATAATGAATTATCAGTTGAGAATATTCATGTTTTGATTTATTAAGTTAAGATTTTAGGAATAATGAGAGTTTTCATTTTATTACGTCGAGTATATTTTGTCTTTATTTTTTAAATTTAGTTTATGGCTATCATACTTTTTAACTGTCTTCAAAAAACGAGGAGGTTTTCAATTCGTTGCAATCTTTTTTTGATGTTGGTATGTTCCGCGATAATTCTTTACCACGTCGAATTTTGGTAGACAGTGGTTTTTTTTTTTTTTTTTTTTTTGACTTCTGTATTTACCTACTGTAAAAAAACTTCTTATTGGACGCATCCATTGTGACCCTCTTTAGTTTACTACAACCATTTTTTTATATCACCACTTCTACTATTTTTATTATCTGTTAGGTACTCCATCTTTATATGATTAAAATCAAGTGAATCTTAAAAGTCTTTTAACAATATGCTCTGGTCTCCAAAAATATGAACCTACCTACACCTCTAACCAAACCAATATACAAACAAACTTTTCACCAACATTTGCCCAACACAAACACGACTCGCCTAGGCACCTACCCTCACTTGTGAATGCCACAACTGATTAATTACTCTCCTAGTTTCTAGGAAGCATATAGGTCCCAACAGAGATAGGTCTCTGTTGGGACCTATATGCTTCCTAGGTAGGTAGGTCCTAGGTAGGGGGTAGGTTCTAGGGAACCGTCCATTGTTTAAAGCAATCAATAGCACTATTGACCCTGATTAAACAAACCTGTCTGTAGGTAAAATGGCTGGCTGAAAACGGCATAATTTCGTGAAAGGTACACACGGCTACACATCAAGCGATACATTTCCAGTTTACACTGACCTCTCATTGTAAGGAAATTCTATACAAATTTCTTTACAATGAGAGGTCAGAACTACTGGAAATGTATAGCTTGATCAGTAGCCCAGCGTACCTACAGGAAACCGGTACCAAAGAAAATTTAATTATTATTTTTTTATTATTTATTGTGTTCATTAGCATGCGAGTAACTTCGTGAGATAAAAATAATGTAGTAATAGGAATAAAGAAAAGTCTTGTCGGTTTGGATCTCTATCGTAATAACATAGGTCTTTTCAAAACTGGGGGGCCAAAACGGCCACTTTGGCAGAATCATAATAGGATAATATTATGAATAATATTTGAAATCGTAAAACGGTCACAAACTGACAATTTATGAATTGTCAGTTTGTGACCGTTTTACCTATTATGATTCTGCCAAAGTGGCCGTTTTAGCCCCCCTGTTCTTTAATAATTGTATGAAATGGCAAATTGACGTTGCGCGTCAATAATTAATATCCCTGACGTTAGATGTCAGCTTTTGTGAGTGATTCAAAGCTGTTGAAACATTATTCCTGCAAGCTGCTCTATACTCCGAAAGCATAGAGCAGTATCATCTAGCCAGCTTAGCTAGGAATAAGGTACTATCGGCAAAACTTAAGCATACTCAGTTTAGAAAATATTTCGGCGGAAGCGCAGTTAGTGGCAGACTGGTTTCAATCAATTAGAAACAATATGCATTTGTGTGAGTACTCTCCCTAATTGCGTAACACACATCAATCAGAATCTGAATCATTTTGAAGCTTATTGCTAATGCATTGCTTCATATATTCGAAAAATTTGTCTGCTCAAAAACGTAAATAACACGATGAATGTTTTTGAACTGTCAAAATGAAATCGATTCCAACTGTCAGTGTATTACGCAATTAATCCGCTGTGTCTGTAACAAAAAATAACGAGAAACAGAAGCAACAAATCATTTGATTTGTTTAAAACAACCATATCAAAAATATGCACCCTTCATGCACCTGTTTAAAATTAGCCATGTAACACACAAGTGAGTAATACCACCGGTCGATAGCAGATGGCGTTGACTTTAATTAATTGCATTGCTGCCAATGCTAAATGCTCTTATGGTTCTTTAGTGAGTGCGATCGCGCTCACCCAGGTGCATGAAGGGTGCATATTTTTGATGTGGTTGTTAAAACAAAAATATGAAATGTCAAGCAACAAATCATTTGATTTGTGCGTATCAAACGTGCATCCTATTGGTCAAAACGCGCGGGCGATCGAGTCATGAGCTGTGCTATGCGTTTATCGCCTCAAAGGTGAGCATGCGGAAGTTTGGCCAATAGTACATAACAAATATTAGTTGTCGGGATCTCATCCCATACACACATTATTTATACCGTGTTTATCCCCTCTCAGTTATACCCCGGGGATATAACGTTTTCAGTTACCTACGACTCCGTTTACTCCCATTATTTATATTGCCCCCACTTGTTTCTATCCGGTTATTCCCTGGAGTTCTAGGGTAGTTTTCAGAGTATTAACAAGTCTTGACATTGACCGGGTAGATGCTTTTTAGTTTTGTTTTAGTTTAGACTTTAATGAATTAGTTTGAAAGATGTTTTAGTGTTATTCGGCTTTTTGCGACATGTTCTGTTGTCAATAAATTCTTTCTTCTAGGAGTTTCTCCTAGTGATCGATTGTGAAAATTGGAAAATTCGGGAAAACTGAAAGTGCATTTTCTATAGAAATTTTGTATGAATTATTATTTGGACAGGACAACGACTGTCTGGTCAGATAACAAAAAAAGCCGGCCAAGTGCGAGTCGGACTCGCGCACGATTGGTTCCGTACCATTATCTATAAAAACGGCAAAAAAAATCACGTTTGTGGTATGGGAGCCACCTTAAATATTTATTTTATTCTGTTTTTAGTAAGTATTTGTTGTTATAGCGGCAACAGAAATACATCATCTGTGAAAATTTCAACTGTCTAACTATCACGGTTTATGAGATACAGCCTGGTGACAGACGGACAGACAGACAGACAGACGGACAGAAGAGTCTCACGTAATATTAGTAAATCACACTTTCCAACATATAAAGTAAAGGATAATAAACATACTATTGAAATCCTTTAGAACGGTCTTTCCTTTGGCTTTCCCCTTTAACCCTAACACACACACCCCTCATCACACCACACCACTCATCACACCACACCACTCATCACACCACACCACTCATCACACCACACCACTCATCACACCACACTACTCATCACACCACACCACTCATCACACCACACCACACCACTCATCACACCACACCACTCATCATACCACACCACTCATCACACCACACCACTCATCACACCACACCACACCACTCATCACACCACACCACTCATCATACAACACCACTCATCACACCACACCACTCATCACACCACACCACTCATCACACCACACCACTCGTCACACCACACCACTCATCACACCACACCACTCATCACACCACACCACTCATCACATCACACCACTCATCACACCACACCACTCATCACACCACACTACTCATCACACCACACCACTCATCACACCACACCACTCATCATACCACACCACTCATCACACCACACCACTCATCACACCACACCACACCACTCATCACACCACACCACTCATCATACAACACCACTCATCACACCACACCACTCATCACATCACACCACTCATCACACCACACCACTCATCACACCACACCACTCATCACACCACACCACTCATCACACCACACCACTCATCACACCACACCACTCATCACACCACACCACTCATCACACCACACCACACATCACATCACACCACTCATCACACCACACCACTCATCACATCACACCACTCTTGATGCATCACTTGAGAACGGCTGAACCGTTATGGCTATTTCTTATTTTAAAATGTTCGTAATAGTCTGAATAACGTTTTTAGGCAAAGAAAAATTTGAAAAAATCCTAGAAAATTGATAAAAATTAAAGTCTTTTTCTATGAAGTATTGTTTGGACAGGATAACGTCTGTCGTGTCAGCTAGTTATAAATAAAAACAATGGACCCGTTTCATTAATGTTACTCAAGAATACAAGAGAATTCGTAGCAAAGGTAGGTACTTCAAAGTTATAAACAATTTGAATACCATTTGGTGGAAGTTACTAGAACTCGTGAAGATCTAAAACTTGTCTTTACTTATAAACTCCGTCTCCAAAATTGAAGTTGTTGTTACAATCTTGACACTTTCAGTAACTAGCTTTTAGGTGTTTCAAAATGTTTCGTGATTTAGACTGTTTTGTAATGATACTTTATTGACAAAGTGGATCACGTATAGTCATTGCTTTAAGAAGTAATCATTAATTATAATCAGAAGGTCAATAATTGGCCTTCTGATTAAGATAAATGATGACTCAAAAAATAAATAATAATAAAGCGGTACTTCTGGACACGGCCCGCATTGATAGGAGGTTCCTCTCTCTGGAGCCCTGACCACCGGCTTGGACCCTGTTCCCGATACCTGTGGGTACTATTTTTTATATTTTTAAATGTTTCTACGTATATGTATGACGGCAGCCATATTATTTAGCAGCTTCGAGAGATGGCGCTAGTGGAACTTGCAACAGACGCATTTGGCTTAAAAGACTTGAAGTCAGTCAGTAAAATATTGTGACGTTTCCCCACCACTAGCAATCGCCTTTATAAGGAGGTGCGCTGTGGAGTCGGGGGGCATTTCGTACGGTTGCGTCTTGGAGCACGGACCACTGTCTCTGACAGTCAGTACTGCCCTATGTGACCGCCTTCACTACTATTATTAGTTATTTAATTAATTTTATATCATTAATGAGTCATATAAAAGCAAAGCCAGCAACATCCATCTTTTCAATTATAGCAACTTTAAATGTATAATATCAATGTCAAATCGACTTCATTGTTTGACTTAATAAGTTCATAACAAAAACAGCAACATCTCTTAGAAAATAACCGTTGAAATTATAGTTTTGCAGCAAAAACAGCAATATCCAATAGTAATTGCACTGCTTAGAAAACAAAAACATTATTTAGCGCCATTTTGGTTTATCTGGATGTTGCTGCCTTTGCTTTTATTTGACTCATTTCTATATTTCTACATTTTATAAATTGATAACTGATTGTTCGATTGAATTAATTTGTGTATTGCCATATCTGAGTTCTATTTCTGATGTATGGGCCTTAAACCTACATGTATATTCTTTTTTTATATTCTTTTTATTCTAATATTTAAAAATGTAACAAATATGTGTAAAGTGAAATAAAATAAATAATAATAATGGAGCACATATATCTACAATGCGTTTCAAATATGAATAGGAATGACCTTGCGCCATATTGTGAAATTTAACAAAACAGCACCTCGTTTACACATTTGCAAAGTCAGCCACACAAATTCCAAAAAGAGAACTAAAATGGATAAGGATAACACTACAAAACTTTCCAAGTCGTATATTTCAAGTTTCAGTTGGCAGTTCGAGGTCATTGACGTTCCGATTTTTAGTTGAAACGTACAGTACATGTATTGACTTGTCGCCATTGCACTCGTGCGAACTAGGGGCGGGTCGCTGGTACCAAAAGACTCCCCTTTCATCGAAGGTACAGGCATAATGATGTTAAACGTTCTTAACCATCCCGTATTCTCTTTCCAGATAAACAAAGTGACCTTCGCGCCACTGGTGGTGTCAACCCTCTTCATCCTCCTCACATCGTTGCTAGCTCACTGTGCAAGGAGGGTGGTCCAGAAGGCGATCAAGGAACCCTTCATCAGGCTACTGTTTGAGGAGGCCATAGCCGCAGCTGAGCTATGCGGGTGTTGCTTTGAACTTATCATAAGTAAGTGAGAAGAATTCTACGAAGATTAATTTTATAAAAATGCATTAAGAGTAGTGGAAGACCAAATAACGATGGATGGACTGTGTGAAAGAAAGAAGAAAGGAGAGGAGCTCCTGGCTAAGTAATAACAGCCGCAAGGATCGATCCATCAGGTTAAGATACGCTTGCTGGGGTTGGTCCGTTGGTGGGTGACCATCTCTATATACCGAGACTCCTCCGTGTCTTGGAAAGCACGTTAAGCCGTTGGTCCCGGCTGTCATTCGTAGATCTTTGACAGTCGTTACGCCCGAAGCCCGAAAGGCTGACAACCAGGCCAAGGACCAAGGGAGAAATTGGGTTGTGGAGATCAGATAGGCAGTCGCTTCATATAAAATACTGACATTCAGGTGCATCCGGTTACACTGGAAGATTTAATATTTTAGCCACTCCCGCGACCGGCCCCCCGCGTACGTCATTAGGATTGTCCTTGAGCCTTTTTGTCGGGGCGCGACGGGACGTCTAGTCACTTATACACGGCTTGTACACAAAACTTTTGTTTAAATGGATAACAAAACCAATGACTGTTGAACTAACGTTTTCTTAAAATAATTATATTTCAGTTGCCGACAACTTCGGCGTAGCGACGTATGCGATATTCTTGTTCGCGCTGACGGTCTGGTGGTCACTGAACTGGGGAGATGCTACTGCCTGTCCATACACACACATCGAGGATATTATTGAAGGTATTTTTGAAGTGAAAACTTCTTTACCGCGTGTTCACAGCACCGCGTCACCGAGTTTAAAAGATACATAGATCATTTTTGTGTTTTTAAAATTCCTATAAAACCAAATGTAGGTATATATTTAGTTATATCATTTGAATTTTCCTTATGTGTGACTAAGTATATTGTCTACTGCTGTACTAGAACCGAAAAATGAGTAAGTAAAGCTGAAAAAAAATCTGCTGTTCAGTGTTAATAATAATTCGCCAAAATGTAGGGAATTGCTGATTTTTTTTCTCGCGATTTCAGGTTTGGTCCCATAATAAAAGTTGTTCATAATGATGAGTACAATGACCCCTTGAAAGATTGCCACTGTTTACACTTACACCCTTTCCTCGACGAATGATTTTCACAATAAAATCTCATCTGCTCCATTTTCTTTTCTACCACTTTCAGGCAAGGGTGACGTCCGTAAGGCTTTGCTAAAGACCTGGGCTGAGCTGGGTGGTGGTATCCTGGTCTTCAAATATGTCCAGATGTACTGGGCTCTGGAGATCTCTGACACACATAAGGACAAGGCTTTTGAAGACTGCAAAGCTGATTTGCAGGTACATTGACTCATTGACTGGTTTTGATGAAGAGTTGAAGTTTGTGTTTGTGTATATGTCGTGGTCTGATCATAGAAATGGCCATAACATGACCTACCTGGCCATTTCACGATACGCCGCCGTTTCATGATTTGACCATCTACAGGGTGTTTCTTTTAAGGTGTCAAGATAGTGCGAGCTGATACCTATCGATTTGCCCCCATGTATGTTCTACGATTTTTTGTAGTTTTCGAGTTATTTTGGATCCCTCATTTCAATGGTAGTGGTTATGGATAATAGTAGGTACAAAATTTATGTTTTTATTATCAGAGCTCTGCTTAAACGTAGAGGAATGGTAAATATCAGGATTGACAAAAATATGCAAAGATTATAAATTTTAAAATATGAAAATCACAAGATTTCAGATAAGTACACCACTTTCAACGACCGAATTCAGCAAATAATAGTAATTGTACACCCACCCTTAACAGATGTCACGTAAGGCCGCAATACTGTTAAAGGTGCGGTGGTACATGTAGCTATGTGATAAGTTACGGGAACCTACTAAGACCTACAAGCCTAACGGTACCTACGACCCTAAGCCCTATAAGCCCTACAGCCCTAACCTACCATATACCTAATATGTGATAAATAAATATATAAATAAATTCAGGATGTCTGCACCGTGCGACCTAAGGTAACAGACGGACAGTAGACAGGAATCCAGGGTGCGGGAAGGGTACACTCACTGCCAGTCCCGCAGACTCACGAGACTGATCAGAGATGGCTAAAGGTGTCTTGGCCACAGTGAGGGGAAATGAGACAAGAATATAAAATTCTAATCTGATTTATTTGCATAAAGGTTCCGCTTATATACTATTTTTACCTAACACACACTATTGCACAAAATCTTTGTGTTTCGTGCGTGTTAGATGCAACGAAATCACTTATTTTTATCTGGGCCGCGTGCTGAGTCAATGTCCAAAGGTAGCATTGAACAGTAATAATATATTTAGTACTTCCTTGTTCAAAGTTGACCAAAAAAAAGATATAATTTTTTAAAGCCATCATTTCGTTGAATCAGGAAAAATTGCGAAACAAAATTATAACTCCTCCTATTCAACTTACTCCTACTCGAATAATTCCTATTTTAGGGTCCTAAAAATACTGAACGAGCTTGGCGGGTGGGTGGGGGCTCTAGGCGAAAATGAGGTCAAAATGAAAATCCAGTATGGCGGCTGCAAAAATTCTCAAATTTGTCGTCATGGGTGTCGTTTCCGTAGTTTTTGGGGGCGCTGAAAATGATAATGTGGTCAAAATGAAAATCCAAGAAGATGGCGGCTTCGAAAATTTTCAAGTTTTTTTTCCGTCATAGGTGTCATTTTCATGGTTTTTGAGGTCGCTGAAAATGTTAATGAGGTCAACATTAAAATCCAAGATAGCAGCTGCAAAAATTCTCAATTTTTTGTCATGGTTGTCATTTTCAAGGTATTTGAGGTCGCTGAAAACGATAATAAGATTAAAATGATAATCCAAAATGTCGGCTGCACAAAATTAAAATTTTTCTTCATGGCTGTCGTTTCCGTGGTTTTTAAGGGCGCTGAAAACTTCGTTCCAATCGAGTGTTCCACGAAACTCACGCATTTTTTTAAATAAACTAACTAATTAACTCCAAAGACGTGATATATCTTTTGAGTTTCGCTAGCTTATTTAATTTTAAATTGCCATTTCACATTATTATTATTTTGACCAATTATTGAGGAGTTGGCGTTCACCGGTTATAATAATAACCAATAAACGTCGACTACTAAAACTTTGCGAAAACATTTACACTGTTTAAATTCTACACTGCAGTTCAAATAAACAAACCCACTCATACGTCTGAAGTTAATTAAATCGAAAGATTAACTGACGTCTTAGGGATGTTTGTACGAAACCTGGCAACCGCAATGCACAGACAAGATGTCTGCTTGAATAACAAACTATTCATGTTAAGGGATTTACTTGTCTACGAATGAAATCCTCTGCAGTATTGCTGATATAAGGTTTAGCCAGAATGTTTTGGTATGGAAATACATGGCTTCACTGTGTGATGGCTTATAATTGTGACGTTGCATGTTTTTATTCAAGTATGAATTTTTGTTGAGCCCACATGCAGTCGGAATTGCGTTTCGGAATTCCGTTTCGAAATATTGATTCGGAGTTTTCGAAGGCAGCAAATCTATACAAAATCAGGGATCTATCACACAGAAACAGTAGTTTTCCGTTGGACATTTTCTCCGATTCGAAATTGTGCATGGTTTCGAATTTTTAGAATTAATTCGTGATGATAAATATAACCTAATATAATCTTCCTCAAAAATTGGGCTATCAAATGCTAAAATAATTTTTCGATTCCGACTGATAGTTCCAGAGATTAGCGCGTTCAAACAAACAAGCTTAATATGTTAGTATAGGTTAATTAATTGAATAAATAATTACAAAGAGTCAGCGTTCTTTATGATGCACTGAACACAAAGAACCGCGTCACCCATGGCGATTGGTTTGAGCATGAGGTGCTATATTATGATTTCCTTTCCAGACAGGGCTGCATTTTAATAAATGTCAGTACTAGAGTTCGTCAGGGCACATGTAAAGATCCAAGCATACTAATGCAGTTGGTGACACTTGAGTCTATAGTAAATCAAATGGCTTAGCATGATCCTCCGTTATGTCGAAAATCACCAACACCATGCTTTTTGACGAGCTTAAAAGTAATCGAATCGCAACCCGTGGAATACTAATACGTGGTATACAGTAGTTCCGATGGCCATTTGTGGTCTTCACGATAAGTTCCACTTCACCAAATGGAGAATGCTTTTCGAGAACAGTATACGAATTACTATAAAAATACCCCAATTGATAAAGGTGAGCCTACAAAATTTCAATGAGATCGGGGTCATGAGATTCTGACTTGGTGACAATCGACCTATTCGTACTTCGAGAGCATACCGTTTCAAACAACAAAAAAGAATTTTCAAAATCGGTCAACAATTTTAATCTCATAACAAACACATAAAAAATAAAAAAACCGGTCAAGAGCGATGCGGACTCCCGCACCGAGGGTTCCGTACCCTCATTTATATTTAATTTTTGTTGATGATTTCTGAAAAAGTGTGCTATTTAGAGACATCGTTTTTTTTCCTGTAATCTTTACATAAACTTCTATCACATAGAATAATTTCAGATTTTTCTCTATGCAAACTTCGGAGACAAGGGGGGAGGGGACGGTATTTTTTTTTAGATTTTCATCAAAAGTTGAAAACTATGCGGCCTAAAAAAATTAAAAATTGTTTGAGAATGTGCAAACAGCGCTCTTTCATATGCTATCCCACATGCCCTAGTAGCCCCACTTTAAATTTTTAAGACCCCCTTTCAGTCCCTGTTACAAACAAAAAAAACATTTTTTATTTCTTTCTTATTTGCAAAATAGTTGGGCAAACGTTAACTAAAACTGTTCCAAATTTCAGGTTGAGAGCATTAGTAATTTTTGAGATATCCAGCTGTGACAGACGGACTGAGTCACACCATAAGGGTTCCTTTTTACCATTTTGGTACGGAACCCTAAATATACAGTCGAATTGGTAACTTCCTCCTTTTGGAAGTCGGTTAAAAACGGCGATCAATGAGTGATGCTGGTGCGCTGGTTGCTGGACATGCAGAGATTTCGTAATGTGAAACGTGACCGAAGAAATAGATTTGAAACGTGGTGAAACGTCGGATCCAGACAAAGCTTTTAGCCGAAACGGATGTATAATGCGTTCACTATAGCAAAATATAGAATTGGGATCTACAGAATATTTTATACTAGCTTCTGAAAACTGAAATATCACGATTATGGAATACATCTACAGAAGTCATACCGGTAATCAGAATTGTGACACTTGCACTTTTTACTTGTTGCACTTCTTTTTTGAATGCATCATTGTATAGTTCGATATTGAGATAGACTCATGATAGCACAAGTTTAAACCTTATTGGTTTTTGGTTGCTATTATATATGAATAATCCTGTATTATTTTGTGTAAGCGTTAAATGAATTTAAAAAAAAAATGAAAACTTATATAAAATTTGTGGCACTTCTAAAATTTGTGACACTTATTAAAAATGGCAAAATTGTGTATTGTTAGGGTTCCGTACCAAAATGGTAAAAAAGGAACCCTTATGGTGTGACTAAGTCTGTCTGTCTGTTTGTCTGTCTGTCTGTCTGTCTGTCTGTCACAGCTGGATATCTCGAGAACTACTAATGCTATCAACTTGAAATTTGAAGCAGTTTTAGGTAACGTTTACCCAACTATTTTGCAAATAAGAAAGAAATTAAAATATTTATATTTTTTTTGCAAACAGGGACTGAAAGGGGGTCTTAAAAATTCAAAGTGGAGCTACTAGGGCATGTGGGGTATCATATGAAAGAACGCTATTTGAACATTCTCAAACATTTTTTTTCTTTTTTTAGGCCCTATAGTTTTCGACTTTTGATGAAAAATGTAAAAAAAATACCGTTCCCTTATCTCCGAAGTTTGCAAAGAGAAAAATCAGAAATTATTCTATGTGATAGAAGTTTATGTAAAGATTACAGGAAAAATAAAACGATGTCTCTAAATAGCATACTTTTTCAGAAATCAGAACGGAACCCTCGGTGCGCGAGTCCGACTCGCTCTTGACCGGTTTTTTTTGTATTTAAGGTCAAAGATCAGAAATTAATGTATTTGAATATTACGCTAGATTATGTCACTGAAACAAGAGGATCACACTTTTCCTAATATATCATTTCTTCTGATATCCTCTCTAAAATCTTAAATTTCTTTGATCATGACAAATTCATCATCAAAAACTTTAGGCTATAATGTTTGCTTATCTGATGCTTCTTTTCAGGTGCCAGTTATCTATGGTGCTGTGGTCGAAGGCATTGCCACCTGCCTCTGTCGCCTGGCCTCCAAATCCCTCGGTGATCTCAACCCTCGGTTCGCCACAGCCATCGATTCCTTCATCGGAACATCCCTCGTCGTTGCTGGTAAGTTCAATATTACTGAAATTATAATTGTGCATTGATACTGATTGTCACGACCACTGTGCTACTCATTTAAAAAATCACTTTTTTAACACTGTCAAAAATACACAAATTATAATTTTACATTTTATTCCATCTGATTTGACTATCTATGTATATTATGTATATATATGACGATTTTTGATCCACCTTCAGTTTTTTGCATCGCTGCCTTATCCGTAGATAAAGATGCCTCAAAATATTTTTTCTCAAAGAAAAAAAAAACTTTTCTCTGGACCAAACTACAGCTAGATAGAGTCGCATAGGGCCGGACTTCTTAAAGCATCAGCTACCTCTTATTGGTTCTCTTATCCGCAAGACACTTCAACACTAGTCTACTCATCACACATTAATATATTAGACCAATCTACCTAGCAAGCAAATCTGCTTTCCCCATAACGTCAACCTCGCTTCTCACTGTCCAATATTCACTCACTCAACAGTATCAACTCACTCCCCAATATTAATTCATCCACTCATACATACTCACTCGTAGCTATCAATGTTGCAGGAGTCCTCACTAGACACACAGTTTTCGTCTACCGCTACCAAGACAATAGTGCCAATGCGGACTTAAGCGTGTCCATCTTTTGCAAAGTACATTTAGGAAAAGGTACATACTTGTGTAACTAAATGTCCATTAACTTTAATGCTATCCGCTTCAGTAGGTGTGCATGGATCAACATCATTTTCTTTACGCATTTCATGCTCATTATTATTTTTGTCAACATTGTCATTCTCACTGTACAAAACTTCACTCATATCATTCATTTCTTTTGTAGGTAGTTGTGGCTTAATTTTAAGCATATATTTTGTAGTATTTTACTTAGATATTTACACTTTAATGTATATTTACAATAATTTTATGAGAAAATCCGTTTTCGTTATTGATTATTGAGAAATGATTAATTTTATGTAACTGTTGTTTAGAAGGCATCTTTACTTAAATTGTTCATTGACAAAAAAAGAAAACAAACATACGTTTGTACTTTAAGACTTTAAGACTGCTTCAAATAACAGACACCTACTCTTCTCTTTCCAGCTTTCGACTACTCCGGTGGTTACTTCAACCCTGTCCTGGCAACATCACTCAAAGCAGGCTGCGAAGGCCATACCCTTATGGAACACGCCACGGTCTACTGGATAGGTGCCTGTGCAGGTTCCATCCTGTCTGTCTACCTCTACAAACTGCCAGTCATTCAGAGATACGTCAGAGGAACCAGTGAAGCGAACGGCGACAGCATTTGGGCAGATAAAGAAGATTAAAATTACTGTTTCAAGGATTTTTTTTGGGGTATATGCTGGGATATTTCCTTGCTCAGTTACGTTATTGTTTATGATATTATGTTCAAGTCTAATGACCACTGAAGATCACGAAAGATTATAAACGTGAAAAAGATAGAACTGTGCTCAAATTCTCAAGTAATTTAATACCGTAATAAGGTAATAAGTTAACAAAAAGCTAAACGTATTTTATTTGAAACGTCTGACCGTTTTAAACCTCAAAAATGTGAAATAGTGAAGAGGCGAAAACTAATTTAGATTTTTTCGCGTTTTGCAATATTGGCACTTCGGCTCGAAAAGATTTTTAATATCGATGGTAAATTTAGTAATAATTTTCAGAATTCAGCTGCAAATACAACTGGCTTTATGAATTCTTGAAACGTTAGCAATAAAAGTAATAAAGTGTCAGTGATAATATAAAATTAATTAATTCAGCATTTTCTGCTCGTTTCCATTAGAGTAATAAAACCGTGGTCTGGTTTTCTCGTTTTTGCATAAAATTAATTGCATTATAGCAAACTGATTAGTCCCAGCATCTCCATTTAGGTAATTTTACCGCTTAATTCATAACTTTTTTCTGAAAAGTTCGCGTGAAAATTAGTTATTATTTTTCGCTAATGTTTTGATTAACAATTCCTTACAAAGTGATACCCACGATTCTAGTCATTTCTCATATATTTAAGTATTTTTCTAAATAAATCAGTATTTATTGTGTCATCGCCTTCTGTCGTTTAAGTTGGGTGCACGGCAGTGTACAGCCAAGTTCACCCTAATTTATTTTTACATTTTTCTTGTTCAGATTTTTTTTCTTGTTTAATGTGATCGTACAAAACTGTTATTGAATGGCATTTTAAGTAGTAAAGTTACTAGGAAGCTCACAGGAGATGAACAGTTGTTCTTACTTTTTGTACAAAACTCAAAGAAGCGTTAGATTTTATATATTTTCTATCCTACGTGTTCTTGAAGAATATCTCCTAAAAATATAATAAGTGCTATGTACTCTCATTGTAAATAAATGTTTTATTTATTACATTCAGGTGTGTTTTCTTTATTTAATCTAAAACTTAATGCATATTTTTTTTAATAAGGTACTTACACCATTTTACCTACAGACACAAATTACGTACATGTAAAATACTGGTATTTAGCTGAATTTGGTAAAACTGGAAGTTGACCCCACAACAACATAGTTCAACATAGTTCAGAAAAGGCTGGCTAGATTGATTTGCAGTCACTTCTATCGCAAACTTCAACTGCTATGGATCAAGGCTATAAAAAAATATCAAATTAATATTTACCAAATATAGTCTTCCAGGCTAGCTTCTCACTTTAATTCTTAAGTTTAAGTTACCAACTTATCCCTAAAAAATTCATACTTTTTTTTAGAGTTTCAAAATTTCATATCTTTTTTTGTCGTGTGTATTTTACAGTTATACACTACAAAATAGACATGAATTTTTGAAGCTCTACTGGCAAAAAAAATTAAAAACAATTACAAAATCAAAAATAACTCAAAAACTGCAAAAAAATCGCGAAACATACATATGGGGCATTTTCGAATACCCCTGGGTATGAGGAATTTAGATTTTTATTTTAGATGTCACTATTTGGACCACCCTGTGTAATAAAAAAATGTCGATGTCAACTCGTAAAATTAAACCGTGCGGGTCGCTAAAATAGGATAAAAGATATCATGTTAGATAATTATACCTAACTAACTTATGTGATACCGTAATGGGGGTATATTACGCAATCACATAGGTTAGTAAGCATTTAAAATATACAGACACAATCAGGTTAAGCTGCGCTTGCCGGGATTGGTCCGTGGATAGCACGATAAGCCGTTGGTGCCGGCTGTCTTTTGTGGATCTTTGACAGTCGTTACGGGTCGTCAGAAGCCCGAAAATCTGACAACCAGTCTTATCAAAGGGTACAGTATTACCTAGTTACTGGGTTGTGGAGGTCAGATAGGCAGTCGCTCCATTTAAAATACTGGTATTCAGCTGCATCCGGTTAGACTGGAAGCCGACCCCAACATAGTTGGGAAAAGGCTAGGCAGATTGATAAACAATTATTATAAAGAAACAAGTTTTAGGAAAATATGTATATTACCTAGTGCTATATAATATAATGTAGAATCAATGTGGAGTCTGACTCAGTACACAATTATATCGAAATTCTAAAAGTTTTATCGTGTAGAGATAAAAGCCTTACAGAGTTTCATACATTATAAATTCTGTACTACACAAACGCCCGTGTCCGTCCTAAATAATAATATTATTTACCTAAAATTAAAATAGAATTTTCCAAACTCTAACGAAGGTTATGAAAAATACTACTGCCCTCAAGACAGTCGTTTATTCATCCTTAGCTAAGTATCCTGCATAATGTGCAAATCAAAAGCACGGGAGGGCTGTGGTGACCTGTAATACAGGTTTTTATTTATAAACCTAGCTGAGGCAATAGTCTCTCACAAAGTTAGCTCCTTGTTCGTACACTACAGTCAAAGATTAACAATAAGCACATAGCTTGTGTATCCTTTCAGGCTGAAATCAGACTAGGCTATAAATATTTAGAACTAAGTGAATGATATAGTTCAACAAAGGCATGTTATATAAAAAAAGCTCAACATAAACTTGTTTTTCAATCAAAATAAATAATAAAAAAATAAACTTTATTCAGTTCAGAAAAAAAAACACGGTACAATATAAAAAAAAAGCTAGTATCAGATTACATATTTATATTTTCTACAAATAGAGAGACTAGAATACCCTTTAATAAAACTTTACATAAACTTTCAATACAGATTGGTTTATAAGATAGTAAAAATCACTAATTTCTCAGCAGTCTACGCATAAATACAGGAGCCGTTTAAATAATTTACACAGTCAAAACAGCTTCACAGTCTGTGGAAGTAAATGAAAAAGTAATAAGTGAAAACCAAGACGCATAAGGTAGCCGTCGAAGGAGAGCACTGCACCGAAAATAACCTCTATATACATGAAAAATGTGCAGCAACTTTGTTTATTGTATAATAATAATTGATCTATTCTCTGGTGTTCATGGGTCCGAAGATACTCGTATAAATCTTATTTTACCAGAGAACTACAAAATCGAAACTAATAAATTTAACTCCATAACTAATTGTATAATAGCCATAAGTGACCAGGAATTATACTTTAGACCTACGGTGGCAATATTAGTGCGGAAAAGTGAAGGAACTAAAGAAAATGCGTTCATTATTGAATTGATTGAGAAACTAACGGAATATAACATACCTCAAATAATTGTAAAAGAAATACTACATGAGAAAAATCATGATTTGCACATTAACTCTTTGACAGTTGCCTTTTTCAATACGTGTGGGGATGTCAGCAACTTTGATTTTACAAGAATTGATGAGGACATGAGATTTCTTATAATAATATCAGATCCTTCAAACAAAGACTGTGTAGAAAACCTTGAACAAATTGGAGAACGTGTAAGCAAATATGCTGTCACATTCATCATTCAAGATTTCCAAGCAGGCAAAAATAATATGTTCACTATATTCCCGAAAATTGACAGAAATACATGCAAAGAGGTCGTTGACAAACCAACGCATATAAATACTTGTGCTAATGGAACCATTCAAAATAAAGTAATTTTCCCAATAAAGAATCCACAAAATCTAAACAAATGTCCATTTAGAGTTGGCATGGCAGCACTGTTTCCTTTTTCCTTGATACCCAACAAGGAATCACTTAAAGATTACGACCGTGTCGAAGAAATCAAGGGATCCGATTTTGAAATAATGAAAATCATTACTGATTATTTCAATGCCACTTTAGACATACATTACATTAACAGAAAAAAAGAAAATCCAGATAAGGGCTTTATAGAGTTTGTACAGAACGGAAGCCTGGACGCGTGTGCAGGGGGCCTCTATAGAATATACGGTGACTTGGTCGAATATTCAGGCGTATACGTCCGTCAAAGTTTTTTTTGGGTCTATCATGCCGAAAGAGCTGATAGATCTTGGGAAAATTTAGTAAAAAAACTGAACGACGTATACTTCTTTTTTATATTTTATATAACCTATTCATTTGTATGGTGTATTATTTCCCTGTTCGATGGATATTCAGTGTCATTGATAACTACACTATTGTATGGCTGGGGAGCCGTCGTCGGTGCTACTTCTCTGCAGGACGCAAGGTCTAACAAACAGAAATGTTTGAACTTAATGTATTTAATCATGTGCATATATTTTTCTGCATATATAAGCATGCAATTGTATTCATTCCTCACTATCCGGGCGCCACCCCAGTTGCTTAAGACACATAGTGACGTCATGGAATCTGGAAGAACTCCGTACTTGAAGAATTCGACAAAGTATTTTTTCCTAACAGATGAGAACTTTTCTAAGTTCTTGACCACGTCTGAGGATTGTGAATCATTCCATGACTGTACCGAGAAAATATTATTAAACAATGGATTGACAGTTATTTTACAAGGTAACTTTTACATTTTTCAAGCAGTTTCAGCTGTGAATGATGAAGCTAGAATTCTAAGAGCAGCTGAGAATATGCTAACTGTTTATAATGAAATGCTAATCAGAAAAAACAGCTCTCTTGTGGCTAAATTTCAGAGTGTAATGCAGCGGTTGTTTGAAGCTGGTATAACAAGAAGATTGTTTACTGAAGGTATAGGTATTTCACGGGTGGCTAAAGCAACTATTGCTAATACTAATATGATAACTAGTAGTTACAGTTGCCGAGCCGGTTGCTCGATAACATTGTTGCAGTTCGCCGGAGTCTTCTACGCATGGATTATTGGCTGTGTGATATCCAGTTTGGTTTTTATAATAGAAATAATTATGAAACCTGAAAAAAGGCTAACATTTGTAAATTAATGGTGCAGCTCGCTCTGATCGCCTCGCCCCGTTACGGATAAAGTAGATGCTATATTTTTAAAAAGTGGAGCAAGATACGACGTAGCTGAACAGTTAGGGGTTGACCACAAAATAGTCTTGGCCCATTTGGCAAATGGCACATGTATTATAATTTAATATAAATAAATTAAGAAAAGAAATGTCTTGAATTTTGCGAAAGTGCTATTACTTGAAGACAATCAACACGCTATAAAATTGTGATGTTTCGGACCCGCGGGTGTTATAGTGGAGCTGTATATTATTGTATTTTTTCTCTTTTTCTTATCATAATGTAATGTAGCTACACGTCTCTTCAGGATTGGCCTAAATGATTATTGAAGAGGAAAGGCGGGTGGCCAGACTTTTGAAAATTAGGTATTTTAAGAAGGTATTGCTGTCGCTCTGCGAGCGCTCCACCCTCGAATTCGTGCGATAAGGACAACTGCAGATCCGACTAAATAGCCTATGTAAAAAGTCACATTTCGAGGTTTGGCTCTCGCCTATTTCCTCCTGCAATATTGGACCAATTTAAAAGATATTTCATAAACTGAATAAGAAGGATATATACTATATATGCCCCTATGTTTTTCTTTTTTCGTTAATAGTTGTCAAATTGGTACACTAGGCGTCTGTTGACAGCGGTCTGAATAGGCAATTTTGAGCATTTTTGGAGGGTTCTAGTTCTTATAAAAATAATATATCATCAAAAAGGAAAACATAGGGGCATACAAGTAACTGATAATTATATTTCTGTAAAAAATCATTGCTTTATGGTCATTAACCAGAAAGAAAACAGGCGAGAGCGTTTGTATCTTTTTGTATGGAGAAAAGAGCACCCACATTTCCTCTTAATTATCCCTATCTCTCACAGTTTTAATTTATGATAACCTTTTATGCAGCTGTAATTTGTGGAAGAGTGCAACATACTTTTTAATAAATAAATCTGTAAATCAAATTAGTCAAGTGTTTTATTTTGCTCATAGCTTAATCTGTAAGTATTAAATTAATTATTCCACTAATTTGTACGTACCCACCTATGTTTTTTTTTTGTTTATATAAAGTAACAGTCATAGATATTATTGTATAACATAAATGCTAAGTAGAATTTTAGCTGGGTAAACCATTTGCTTACAGCCATAGAATAGTTAGAGATTACCAAGACGCCAACTAACAGCGTTTCACATTCGCTTGTTTATTGCGGAAGGCTGAATTATCTGATTCAGATCAGGCGTGTTATCGATATCTCGGTTTGGACCAGTGAGCTTTAACGATGAGTCCGTTGGTTTGACACACAATTGATTATTATCAATATTGTGCTGTGTAGATATTATGGTATACAATGTTTCGATCCTGGAGGAACTAAAAGTAAGCAGAGATTATCGTCGACTGTGCAAACACGAATGATCAAATATTTCGGCCACATGGTTCGTAACGATCACTCCATGGAGCGACTCATTGTCCAGGGACAAGTGGAGGGCAAGCGGTCACGCGGTCGGTCTACGCGTTGAACAGACCTTATCAAAGTGTCAACACAAACCTCCATAGTTCAGAATTTTCGAGACGCGGAAGACCGGAATAAGTGGAGGAGCATCGCGAGGGCTGCTTTGGCCAAAGAAAATGCAGACTCATCAACCAGGACTACTCTGTCAAGAGTGAACGACTAAGGACAGGAGAGAGGTATTATGGTTTGTTCCAAAACCTGGTTTGTTATGCACAGAATTCCCTTTATAATTCAAATTTAAATTGTTTTATTTGGAACAACATGGGAACCATTTTTGTTAGTACACAACATATACACTAGGGTTAGTAACAAATTTAAGACTAAAACAAGTTAATGGGTCATGTACCTACGAGGCACTTCATGCGGACAGTGATTCCGCATGAGATGCCTCAGCACAGGAGCCCTCGGGTCGTCAGCCACGACTTTCAGGATGCTATTGCCACTCCCTCGAATCCTCCCCACGAGCGATGCCACCTTTTTCCTGATGTTCATTTACAAATTTATAATGCAGACAAGGAATAAGGAAGGATTTCCCGGTAGTACTGTCACGAGCTGGGGTTCGGGATAAATAAATTTATGACACTTTATACCAAAACTTTTTTACAAAAAACAAAACCGACTTCCAAAAAAACACTACAAAGTGAAAAATAACTTTAATTTCGGAAGTCGGTGTCTTTGGATCTGTATTTTAGGTTTTTGCCCCCGACTTCCGAAATTAAAGTTATTTTTCACTTTGTAGTGTTTTTTTGGAAGTCGGTAAAAAAGTTTTTATTTTTCACTTTTTAGTGGGTCAGTTTGTAATTTATCTAAGTTACAATAACCCAATGACAACTGCTCATCACGTTTTACAAAATATTGCTTTTCCCGATGCAAGGGACGTTAATTGTTGAGGAGTTATCCTAGTAAGAACCAGGAGAACTGGAGCTCATGGTAAAGTCACCATCACCATTATGCATTTTGACGAGCATAAACCATATTAAAGTAATCGAATCGCAACCTGTGACATACTTAGATATGATTGAGTATTTCCGATGGCCATCTGTGGTCTTCATCATCAGTTCCAGTTCACTAAATGATACTTTCCGAGAGCAAATTCACGAGTTACTATAAAAAATACCGACATCGATATAAGTGTGCCCATAAAATTTGAGGGTTTCCCTCGATTTCCATGGGATCCCATGATCAGATCCTGACTTGATGATCATGGGACCACTTGGGAAGTGTACCCTTTCGAACAAAAAAAGAAAAATCCAAATCGGTCCAGCCATTTTCGAGTAATCGGGGAACATACATAAAAAATAAAATAAAAAAGTTGCGACGAATTGAGAACCTCCTCCTTTTTGAAGTCGGTTAAAAGACACAGTATATTTGAATAATCACAAATAGAGTACTCAGAATCTATAAGCAGAATCTCTTGTAGCTCACTGTTAGGTTCACTGTTGTTCGCTGATGTTCATTGTTTCGCATTCCTAGCTGAACTGCCGTACACCGCTGGCAACCCTCTATTTATTATATGACTAGTGTAAGTTCTAGAAAGTTCGAGGACATAATTCGAGAACATTCTAGTACTTAGGGGAATGATCTAGAATGCTGCAAAACGACACTTAACCATCTAGAAAATTCTGGAAGATTCTGGAAGGGTGTAGAATGTTCTAGAAATATCTGTCAGGAATCAATGTATCGTGTAGTTCTGCTACTTGATAACAGATGGCGTTGGCGTCTACGTAACGTTCCCGTGAGATATGTTCCGACATCCACGCGGGCGAAGCTGCGGGCACAAGCTAGTTTATTATAATTGCATCCGAGCGAGGCAGGGGCGGTGGCATCGATAGTTCAATATTTGCATGCTACTGCTGAGCACGAAGTCTTGCGTTCGATTCCCAGGTCGGGCAAAGTGTTACTGGGTTTTTCCATCTGGAATTTCTCAGTAGCATCCCGGAGTTTGGTTTTTTGACCGGTTCATGGCAATTCCCTCGCCTTCTATTACATGGGAATTAAAAAAAGCTCGTGGCTAAGTAATAACAGCCGCACGGGTCGATCTATCAGGTTAAGCTACGCTTGCCGGGGTTGGTCAGTGGATGGGTGTCCAAAAAAAAAGCTAGGCAGACTGATTGATTCATCGGGAATCTATCTATCTATCTGTATATAAATTTTAAAAAAATCCTGACTGATTGACTGAATCATCAACGCCCAGCCCAAACCCTTGGACCTAGAAAGCTGAAATTTTGCACAGAGGTTCCCTTTATAATGTAGACAAGGAATAAGGAAGGAATTCCCGGTAGCACTCCCGGTAGTATTCACCAGCAGATTTACAAGCAGATTCACCAGCAGATTCACCAGCAGATTCACCAGCAGATTCACCAGCAGATTCTGCAGCAGATTCACCAGCAGATTCACCAGCAGATTCACAAGCAGATTCACCAGCAGATTTACAAGCAGATTCACCAGCAGATTCACCAGCAGATTCTGCAACAGATTCACCAGCAGATTCACCAGCAGATTCACCAGCAGATTCACCAGCAGATTCACCAGCAGATTCACCAGCAGATTCACCAGCAGATTCACCAGCAGATTGTGCAGCAGATTCACCAGCAGATTCACCAGCAGATTCACCAGCAGATTAACCAGCAGATTGTGCAGCAGATTTGGAACAATATCCCTCCTCCCATAAAATATAGTAAAAGTTGCTCGACTTTCAAATTGAAGCTAAAAGAATTTTTATTAAACCAGCAAAAAGATTTTGAAAATGTTCGAGCTGACATATCCGCCATTTAATACAATTTACTTACTTATTTATTTATTATAATTTTTTTACTATTTTTTATCAATATTATAGCAATTTTATCAGTTTTATTTTTATTACAATCAATTGTTATTGTCTTATACTCTGAATCTTAATAAAACCGCATCAAAATATCAAAATATTATACGTTTCGTAGTTTAGAAGAACAATGCAATCTCACGATTTTGCTATGAAGGTGCTTTCTACTTAGATATAGATTTATAAAAAAATTAATGTAGTTAATATTGATATTGGGTATTTATTTTAGTTATTTATTAATTACAACACAACACACACACGCATGCATGTCACATTCATTTCATTTTCATTTATTATAACTCGGACACATACTTCCTTGTGTTAATTTAGATTATTCGAGCGTATGGCACTCGTGGGTTGCAGCTGAAAATCAGCGTCAGGTGGCAGACCTTGTGTTGTCATCTGACAATATGCTGAGCTGAGGCCCTTTTGGCATTGCAATAATTGTTTTACGTTTTTATAGTTTTAAGGTGTACCTATTTATATTTTGCTGTAATGCCAAATAAACGCATTTTTCTTTCTTCTTTCTTCTTTCATTTACCAGCAGATTCACCAGCAGATTCAACAGCAGATTGTGCAGAAGATTTACCAGCAGATTCACTAGCAGATTCACCAGCAGATTTACAAGCAGATTCACCAGCAGATTCACCAGCAGATTCACCAGCAGATTCACCAGCAGATTAGCCAGCAGATTCACCAGCAGATTGTGCAGAAGATTTACCAGCAGATTCACTAGCAGATTCACCAGCAGATTCACCAGCAGATTCACCAGCAGATTCACCGGCAGATTGTGCAGCAGATTCACCAGCAGATTCACCAGCAGATTCTGCAGCAGATTCACCAGTAGATTCACCAAAAAATTCACCAGCAGATTCACCAGCAGATTCACCAGCAGATTCACCAGCAGATTCACCAGCAGATTCACCAGCAGATTAGGCAGCAGATTTACCAGCAGATTCACCAGCAGATTCACCAGCAGATTCACCAGCAGATTCACCAGCAGATAGTGCAGCAAATATCCCAAAGGTACCTCCTTTGGGATATTTACAGACACCCACGCGGGCGAAGCCGCGGGCAAAAGCTACTTAATAATAGCTGGCGAAATGTGGGTACAATTCTGCCTAACCCTTCGAGTATTGGCGTGATGTTATGAATGCCAACACATTCGTATGTGCAACTATGATTCAGTATTCTGGTAGCCAACAGCTATGATGTATGTGCCTCTCTGAGAAACACGAGCGGCTCTGGGGACTGCCTACCCAGCTAATATACTTGTAATACGAGGGTGAATTATGTGTGTACCTACTAATCACGTAGGCAGGGTTTCTATGCTAAGTACCGCTGCTTTGGCGACATTAACTTGACACGCGTATACGGTTCCACGTTTTCGTTTTGTAAAGATATTTTAATTTCATTAAACTACCTCTACTCGCTTCTCGATAATCGCTGGCAGTGGGACAGGTGCCTATGTAATTAACTTCTTTACTGGATTTTTTAGTTACTACCTCTACTCGCTTCTCGATAATCGCCAGCAGTGGGGCAGGTGCCTATAATTAACTTCTCTAACGGATTTTATAGTTACTACCTCTACTCGCTTCTCGATAATCGCCGGCAGTGGGACAGGTGCAGGACAGGACTATAAAATCCGGCAAAAAAGTTAATTACATAGGCACCTGTCCCACTGCCGGCGATTATTGAGAAGCTAGTAGAGGTAGTAACTATAAAATCGGGTAAAGAAGTTAACTACATAGGCACCTGTTGGCCTATGTAGTTAACTTCTTTACCCGATTTTATAGTTACTACCTCTACTAGCTTCTCAATAATCGCCGGCAGTGGGACAGGTGCCTATGTAATTAACTTTTTTGCCGGATTTTATAGTTACTACCTCTACTAGCTTCTCGATAATCGCCGGCAGTGGGACATGTCCCTATGTAGTTAACTTCTTTACCGGATTTTATAGTTACTACCTCTACTCGCTTCTCGATAATCGCCGGCAGTGGGACAGGTGCCTATGTAGTTAACTTCTTTACCCGATTTTATAGTTACTACCTCTACTAGCTTCTCAATAATCGCCGGCAGTGGGACAGGTGCCTATGTAATTAACTTTTTTGCCGGATTTTATAGTTACTACCTCTACTAGCTTCTCGATAATCGCCGGCAGTGGGACATGTCCCTATGTAGTTAACTTCTTTACCGGATTTTATAGTTACTACCTCTACTCGCTTCTCGATAATCGCCGGCAGTGGGACAGGTGCCTTTGTAATTAACTTCTTTACCGGATTTTATAGTTACTACCTCTACTAGCTTCTCGATAATCACCGGCAGTGGGGCAGGTGCCTATGTAGTTAACTTCTTTACCCAATTTTATAGTTATTACCTCTACTCGCTTCTCGATAATCGCCGGCAGTGAGACAGTGCCTATGTAGTTAACTTCTTTACCGGATTTTATAGTTAATACCTCTACTCGCTTCTCGATAATCGCCGGCAGTGGGACAGGTGCCTATGTAGTTAACTTCTTTACCCGATTTTATAGTTACTACCTCTACTAGCTTCTCGATAATCGCCGGCAGTGGGACATGTCCCTATGTAGTTAACTTCTTTACCGGATTTTATAGTTACTACCTCTACTCGCTTCTCGATAATCGCCGGCAGTGGGACAGGTGCCTTTGTAATTAACTTCTTTACCGGATTTTATAGTTACTACCTCTACTAGCTTCTCGATAATCACCGGCAGTGGGGCAGGTGCCTATGTAGTTAACTTCTTTACCCAATTTTATAGTTATTACCTCTACTCGCTTCTCGATAATCGCCGGCAGTGAGACAGTGCCTATGTAGTTAACTTCTTTACCGGATTTTATAGTTACTACGTCTACTAGCTTCTCAATAATCGCCGGCAGTGGGACAGGTGCCTATGTAGTTAACTTCTTTACCGGATTTTATAGTTACTACCTCTACTAGCTTCTCGATAATCGCCGGCAGTGGGACAGTGCCTATGTAGTTAACTTCTTTACCGGATTTTATAGTTACTACCTCTACTCGCTTCTCGATAGTCGCCATCATTGGGACAGGTGCCTATGTAATTAACTTCTTAAGATCACAGTGAACTTCATTCCGAAGTAGAAATCGTCATTAAGAACCGAGATCAAAATGATGGGCTTACATTTTTGTTTGATAAAGTAGGTAAATCATTTTCTTTTCTAACTGGTCTATTAATTAGTTTTTCAATAAAAGTCTGGGACTCCTACCCCACCTAGCTGCCTGTTCGCCTGGTAGCTAAGTATTGCCCGTGACTTGTCTGCGTGTAGTTATTGTCATTATCTGCCTAGAATTTTCCCAACTATGTTGGGGTCAGCTTCCAGTCTAACCGGATGCAGCTGAATACCAGTATTTTACATGGAGCGACTGCCTATCTGACCTCCACAACCCAGTTACTGGGTAATACGATACCCCTTGGTAAGACTGGTTGGCAGACTTTCGGGCTTCTGACGACCCTTAACGACTCTCAAAGATCCACGAATGGCATTCGGGACCAACGGCTTAACGTGCTTTCCGAGGCACCGAGTAGTCTCGGCATGCATCCACTGACCAGCTCCGGCAAGCGTAGCTTAACCTGATGGATCGACGCGTGCGGCTGTTATTACTTAGCCACGAGCTCCTGCGTGTATTTATTATATTTCCCAATAATTTTAATACAAATATCCTAAATGAAATGCATACGTCCATCTCCAGTTCCCAGGCTACCTATTTGTCAAATTTCATATTGATTGGTTCAGTGGTTCAGTGGTTTAGGCGTGAAAATCGAACAGACCGATTTACTTAAGCATCTATAATATTCTTTTATATATATATTTTTATAATAGGTAACATTAATTATGTAGTTGAATTTGACTTTAGAAGACATATTATGTAATGCTTGAATAAAAAAAATTCTCGTTTACACACTTAAAATTGTGATATTTTTTTAAAAACTTTTGTCAAATATTTGCATGAAATACAGCTTAAACAGTTTTGTTAATACTATATTATACGTATTAGATATGTATAAGGTGATATAACATTATCATACAGGGTGGCCGGAACATTGACGTCCAAAAATAAAATTTCGGTCCCTCGTATCGTGGGGTATTCGAATCACCCCCATGTATGTTCCGCGACTTTTCATAGTTTTCGAGTTATGAATTTTTTTCTGAATGTTTGAAAATTTTCGACCTGACCAACCTAAAAAAAATCTAAAAAAAAAAGTAGAGGGTTTTATCGAGTTTCTTTTTTGCAACTGAATTTTCATAAGTAGTACTTTTATGCATAAAATAATCAGCTTCGTAACTGTGATGAAAGTTATGAAAATGTTGATCTAAAGTGAAAAATTTACGTTCGGTAAATTATGACTCAAATTTTCAACTTTAAATTAAAAATCTTAACAGGTGACTTCATAATTCCTAAGTAGGCTTCAAGAATGCGCCAGACTCTCAGCTTTCATAATCATAAAAAAAATGAAGTACTTAATAGGGCTACTTTGTTTAAAATCGGCCTTCAAAGACAGCGAGGTGGAAAAATTCTTAAAATTACCCATCTGAGTAATTATTTTTTTTTGGCTATTTTCTCGTTCCTAAGGTTAATTAATGATAAGAATACTGAAAACTAACCACATTATATTCAATATTCATAATTACCACACGTGGGCGAATGAAAATCCACTCGAAGTGAGAGCTTCGACATTTCAACATCGCTTCAGCGTTAACTTGTGGTCTGGTATCCTCAATGGCGAACTAATTGGTCCGTTTGAACTGCCGTCCAGACTTGATGGAGAAACATACAAAAACTTTTTGGAAAATGAACTTCCATTGTTGCTGGCAGATGTGAATCTCGAACTCAGACGAACCATGGTGTTGCAAAATGACGGCGCCCGTGTCACTATGCAACCCAGGTCCGAAATTACTTAGATGAAACATACCCCAACAGATGGATCGGACGCAGTGGACCAATTAGGTGGCCTCCACGCTCACCTGATCTCAACCCCATCGATTTCTTTATTTGGGGCTATTACAAGGAAATAGCATACGCCCAAGACTGTTCAAGTGAACAAGAGCTGAGGCAGTTGATTGCAGAAGCTGAACGTGTTGTGAGAGAGAACAGAGACGCTTTTAGACGATTGCCAGACAATTTCTTACGTAGGTGTAGAATGTGTATTGCTGCTGGTGGTGGCCACTTTGAAAACCTTTTGTAAATGTTAAAAATAAATTAAGTACTTTTTTCACATTATCATCTGTGTTTTATTCAAAACCACTTTTTACGTAAAACTTTTCTTACCCAACTCTGAAACTATTTGTTGGTTAGTTTTCAGTATTCTTATCATTAATTAACCTTAGGAACGAGAAAATAGCCAAAAAAAAATAATTACTCAGATGGGTAATTTTAAGAATTTTTCCACCTCGCTGTCCTTGAAGGCCGATTTTAAACAAAGTAGCCCTATTAAGTACTTCATTTTTTTTATGATTATGAAAGCTGAGAGTCTGGCGCATTCTTGAAGCCTACTTAGGAATTATGAAGTCACCTGTTAAGATTTTTAATTTAAAGTTGAAAATTTGAGTCATAATTTACCGAACGTAAATTTTTCACTTTAGATCAACATTTTCATAACTTTCATCACAGTTACGAAGCTGATTATTTTATGCATAAAAGTACTACTTATGAAAATTCAGTTGCAAAAAAAGAAACTCGATAAAACCCTCTACTTTTTTTTTTAGATTTTTTTTAGGTTGGTCAGGTCGAAAATTTTCAAACATTCAGAAAAAAATTCATAACTCGAAAACTATGAAAAGTCGCGGAACATACATGGGGGTGATTCGAATACCCCACGATACGAGGGACCGAAATTTTATTTTTGGACGTCAATGTTCCGGCCACCCTGTATAATATCTAATACTTTAATATTTAACCTACATAATTATATATAATTATAGAAACTCAATGCTCTGTCAAGTCGTAAAAACCGTGCAAAGTAGGGGCGGGTCGCTAGTATAGGATAAAAGAAACGATATTAGATATATGATAATATAAAATCCTCCGAAATAAGCATTTAAAATATAAGTTTATATATTATACATAAACAAAGAAAATATATAGAAACAAGTTTTCAGAAAGCGCATTACTGCTATCTAAATGTAGAATCAATGTTAAGTTAGACTCAGAACGCAATTACGCACGAAATTATGAAAGTTTAAACGTGTAGAGATAAAAGCATTACAGAGTTTCACACGTTATGAATTCTGTACTACACAAACGCCCGTGTCTGTCCGAAATAATTAATGAAATAGGATTTTTTTTCAACAGTGTTAAGCCTTGATTTTAATAACTTTCAGGTTTATATTAAAAAACTATACTGCCTTCCCAACAGTCGTTTATTCATCCTGCATTGCTATCAGGGTCTAAATCGCGAGGGCCCTGGTGACCACAGACCATAGGTTTTTATATAAATCTACTAGAGGTCAAAGTAAGGTCAAAAAAAGTAAGCTCCTTGTTCGTACACTACTGTCAAAGATTAGCACTAAGCACAAATCTTGTGTATCCTTTCAGGCTGAAATTAGGCTATAAATATACCTGTTTTATATTACTTAGTAAGTGAATGATATAATTCAACATACGCATGATACAAGTATTATGAAAACAAGCTCTAACATAAACTTGTTTTTTTTTTAATAAAAATATATATTTTCATACAAACAGAGAGACTAGCGTACTCTTTAATAAAACTTGCTTTCTATAAACTTTCAATACTGATTGATTTATAAGATAGTAAAAATCACTAATGTCTCAGCAGAGTCTACGCATAAGTAAAGGAGACGTTTAAAACATTTCCACAGTCAAAACGGTTTTACAGTATAAGGTAGTAAATGAAAAAGAAATAATTGAAACCAAGACGCATAAGGTAGCCGTCGAAGGAGAGCACTGCACCGAAAAGAACCTCTATATACAAGAAAAATGTGGAGAAACTTTGTTTGTTGTATTTTAATTGCTCTATTTTCTGGTGCTCATGGGTCGGAAGATATGAATCTTATTTTACCAGAGAACTACAAAATCGAAACTAATAAATTCAACTCCATAACTAATTGTATAATAGCCATAAGTGACCAGGAATTATACTTTAGACCTACGGTGGCAATATTAGAGCAAACAAGTGAAGGAACTAAAGAACATGCGTTCATTATTGAATTGATTGACCAACTAACGGAATATAACATACCTCAAATAATTTTAAAAGAAATACTACATGAGAAAAATCATGATTTGCACATTAACTCTTTGACAGTTGCCTTTTTCAATACGTGTGGGGATGTCAGCAACTTTGATTTTACAAGAATTGATGAGGACATGAGATTTCTTATAATAATATCAGATCCTTCAAACGAAGGCTGCGTCGATAAACTTGAACAAATTGGAGAACGTGTAAGCAAATATGCTGTCACATTCATCATTCAAGATTTTCAAGGAGACAAAAATAATATGTTCACTATATTCCCGAAAATTGATGGAAATACATGTAAAGAGGTCGTTGACAAACCAACGCATATAAATACTTGTGCTAATGGAACCATTCAAAATAAAGTAATTTTCCCAATAAAGAATCCACAAAATCTAAATAAATGTCCATTTAGAGTTGGCATGGCAACACTGTTTCCTTTTTCCTTGATACCGAACAAGGAATCACTTAAAGATTACGACCGTGTCGAAGAAATTAAGGGATCCGATTTTGAAATAATGAAAATCATTACGGATTATTTCAATGCCAGTTTAGACATACATTACATTTACAGAAAAGAAGAAAATCCTTATGACAACAAGGGCTTTATAGAGTTTGTACTGAATGGAAGCCTGGACGTCTGTGCCGGGGGCCTCTATAGAATATATGGTGACTTGGTCGAATATTCAGGCGTATACGTTCGTCAAAGTGTTTTTTGGGTCTATCATGCCGAAAGAGCTGATAGATCTTGGGAAAATTTAGTAAAAAAACTGAACGACGTATACTTCTTTTTTATATTTTATATAACCTATTCATTTGTATGGTGTGTCATTTCCCTGTTCGATGGATATTCAGTGTCATTGATAACTACATTATTGTATGGCTGGGGTGCCGTCGTCGGTGCTACTTCTCTGCAAGACGCAAGGTCTAACAAACAGAAATGTTTGAACTTAATGTATTTAATCATGTGCATATATTTTTCTGCATATATAAGTATGCAATTTTATTCATTCCTCACTATTCGGGCGCCACCGCATTTGCTTAAAACAAATCGTGACATCATGGAATCTGGAAGAACTCCATACTTGAAAAGTTCGACAAAGTATTTCATAGCAGATGAGAAGTATTCCAAGTTAGCGGCCACGTCTGAGGATTGTGAGTCATTTTATGACTGTGCCGAGAAAACATTAAAATACAATGGATTGACAGTTATTTTACAAGGTAACTTTTACATTTTTCAAGCAGTTTCAGCTGTGAATGATGAAGCTAGAATTCTAAGAGCAGCTGAGAATATGCTAACTGTTTATAATGAAATGATAATCAGAAAAAACAGCTCTCTTGTGGCTAAATTTCAGAGTGTGATGCAGCGGTTATTTGAAGCTGGTATAACAAGAAGATTGTTTACTGAAGGTATAGGTATTTCACGGGTGGCTAAAGCAACTATTGCTCATACTACTATGATAACTAGTAGTTACAGTTGCCAAGCCGGTTGCTCGATAACGTTGTTGCAGTTCGCCGGAGTCTTCTACGCATGGATTATTGGCTGTGTGATATCGTGTTTAGTTTTTATGATTGAAATAATTACGAAACGTGAAAAAAGGTTAACATTTGTAAATTAATGAAGTACTAATTAAACAACATTTTATGGTTATCTTTTATTTTATGGCTGCTTGATCTGGAGTGTGTGCAAAGATTTATTAAAAAATAATGTTAGAAGTATTTTGTTATTTTATTTATACCATCTTTAATGTAGTGTAGCCTACACCTTTGTCTCTATACCATCCAGAGTCAATCTGCCTAGCTCGGGGTCGGGTCCCAGTCTAACTGGATGCAGCTGTATTTTACTTGGAGTGGCTCCCTATCTGCTACTGGTTAACACAATACCCCATTTGCACTTCGATACACGATACACGGTAAGATTGGCTGTCAGATTTTTGGATTTCTGACTACCGTAACGACTGTCAAAGACCTACTAATGACAGCCGGCACCAACAGCTTAGCGTGCTTTCTGAGTCACGGAGGGGCTCAATAGGTAATGGTCAGTCACACATGCGTACGTACGCGGCTGTTATCATTTAGCCACGAGCCCATAAAACTTCTTACTCTGGATATTTGTGATCACAATGTTTTATTGAATATTGAAATTGAAAACGTTGTAAATAAGTAATAATAAATTAAAAGTCTATTGCTTTGTTCAACAATCTGGCTATCAAAACTTATTTTCAATTTACCTTCAGATATGTTGTAACATGTTCCGAGTCTGGGTGTTTTTCTATCTATAATATGTATGTATTTACAAAAAAAAAAATGTATATACGTAGTTTATCAGCCATCTCGTTACCATAACACAAGCATTAGGTTGCTTAGCTTGGGACTAGATGGCGTTGTGTGAAATGTCCAAGGATATTTATTTATTTATTTATTAACATGGCGGCAGCTCGGGGCAAGTGCTACATTCAAGTTGGTCGCAGTTGCTTGGCTAGTTAGTATTTTTTAGGAATAGTAATTATTTGAGGTTTGGTTAAATATGTACATGCCACTCTAAAGTAGGCAAACATAACAGTATAAGTTAATAGCAAAGTAACAAAAAATTTATATATCGTAAAAAACTCAATTGAATATGAATTTTATTAGTAACCGTTACATTAAATTAATCAGTCATTCAATATATCGCTTATCGAAAATGTATTATTAGAATTTGATTCAAAATGTTCGCTACAGTTACTGTTGGAAATATTTTATTATTTTTGAGTAAGTTGTATTTTTTTAAACATTTAGCCACTTGGTATTGTTCAGTCAATTGGTGTACCTTGTGTCCTAATCGAAAGCGATAATCGCGCGATTATGCGATCGTTTCCATGAATTATGAATTTATGATTGATTGCGCTAGTAGGTACGTCATATTCATAACCCGCGCCGAAAAATTCGTTCACGCGAATACACGATCGTCGCGCTCAGCATTATGTGTGGCAATATTTTAAGGGGTCATTGTGCTCATCATTATGAACAACTTTTACTATGGGACCAAACCTGAAATCACGAAAAAAAAAACTGCTGGTCCCTATATTTGACGAATGACCCCTTCAAATATTGCCACTTTTACACTTACACCCTGTATTTCACGTGACCACGCGTTCGGGTTCGCCGATCAAAATGAACGCGACGATTGCGTTGGTTAGGACCGGCCATAATACATATAGGTAAACGAGCGCGGCAATCGTGTACTCGCGCGACAGTCGCGTTTGGTTAGGACACGGCCTTATGCAGCGAAAAGCTTTGGGCATGGCGCGATGGCTCGTAAGTGTACGAGAGATAATTTGTAAGAAGTGGGAGACTTTTGTACAGAGATATGACTTTTTAAAGTAATATTAGTTAATAACTAGACTCTTTGCCACATATTTTGCTAGATATGGTTAATTCAAGTATAGGGGCAAGCCTGTTGTACAAATTCCGACTCCATGCTACTACTGAGAAATTCCTGCTGAAAAAAATGTTCTGACACTGCCCGTCCCAGGAATAGAACCCAGAACCCCACGCTCAAAATAGTAATCAAGCTTCCACGTCACAGTCTACCAACAAATTACCCCACAGGTTAACAAAATAGTAATAAAACTTCCTCTTCACAGTCTACCAACAAATTACCCCACAGGTTAACAAAATAGTAATCAAGCTTCCTCTTCACAGTCTACCAACAAATTACCCCACAGGTTAACAAAATAGTAATTAAGCTTCCTCTTCACAGTCTACCAACAAATTACCCCACAATTTAACAAAGTAGTAATCAAGCTTCCTCTTCACAGTCTACCAACAAATTACCCCACAGGTTAACAAAATAGTAATCAAGCTTCCTCTTCACAGTCTACCAACAAATTACCCCACAATTTAACAAAGTAGTAATCAAACTTCCTCTTCACAGTCTACCAACAAATTACCCCACAATTTAACAAAGTAGTAATCAAGCTTCCTCTTCACAGTCTACCAACAAATTACCCCACAATTTAACAAAGTAGTAATCAAGCTTCCTCTTCACAGTCTACCAACAAATTACCCCACAATTTAACAAAGTAGTAATCAAGCTTCCTCTTCACAGTCTACTTACAAATTACCCCACAGGTTAACAAAATAGTAATCATGCTTCCTCTTCACAGTCTACCAACAAATTACCCCACAGGTTAACAAAATAGTAATAAAGCTTCCTCTTCACAGTCTTCCAACAAATTACCCGAACAGAATCAGCAGCACCAATCGACATAGTAACGATAAAGAGCAACGACCTCCCGCGCCCTTCCTACATAGCATATATTCCGAACAAGGAGTCTTTGATCAAGAGAAGGTTACGAAACCAAATCAAGAAGGATACTTCAAGGAATGATTTTACTTTTGAAAAATACTTTAAAGCTGGAGAAAATGAAGCACCGCTCGTTGCATTTATAAGAACTTAAGGCATTCTGAAAGTTGTTACCTAAATACCTGGTTTTATTAAATTTGTCAATGTACCGTTTTTAATAATTTGTTGATATTACTGTATCGAAATATGAAGTATTGCTTTATAGTGCACTAATATAATAACACTAGCTTCCGCCCGCGGCTTCGCCCGCGTGGTAAATTGATAAAAAGTAGTCTAAAAGTAGACCAACCATCGTTGTAGTACTCAAAAAGTCACAAATTGCAAAAAACTTTTCCCTTACATTTTGTAAAGAATTTGTGTAGGTAACTGAAATATAAAAAAATAAATAAAAGACAAATGATCACGTAGAATTTTACACATATCAAAAAGAAGGCGTATTAATTTTCTATTTTTATTATTAACTAACATAACTTGTATTCTTATTTAAAATCTTGCTGTTTCTTGCCCTACGATATCAAGTGCTCGAAGTGACCGCCATTTTGACGAATACATTTAATTGATTCGTTTCTGTACCGACCTAGTGGCTGCTGACAATTTATTTGTATGAATTCCATAGAAAATTGTGGTTAGTGAGTCTTTAAGTTCTTTAACACTATCGTATTGCTTTTTGTAAACCTGTTTTCAGGTACAGCCCCACAAAAAAACAAAAGATCTCAACCGTCACTAAAAAAGCTTTGCGTAAAATTTTCATACAATTTGTGACTTTTTGAGTACTCCAATGATGGTTGGTCCCAAAGAAGTTTTTGATCAGTATTAGAAACAGGATCGATTGGCATCAAAAAATGTTTTTGTGTGAAATGGCTATTTTCTTGCTAACTGTATTTTTTTTTGAAAATCTGTGAATGGGGATCAAAATTCCATAAAAAAATATGGATAGTTCTCCTAAGACCATTTTCGCGTAGCTGCAACGCATAAGGTACTTCCCCTTACTGCCCCGCTGAAAGATTCCACCCTGTATACAAGCTAACACTTATATATTTACATATTATGTACAAGTAAGTACTATAGGTACTTACTTGTACAAGTAAGTACCTATAGTACTTATAATAAAAAATAAAAAGGGGAAGAGCTCATAGGGCATCAAAAAATTCGTCCACATCGCTGTCAGTGGGAAAAGTGCCCGAAAGGCTGGCGGCATTGCCACGCTGGATGGCAATGCTAATTCTTTGGGCTAAAAATAGGCCAGCCCTTTGGTGCCGTGTAGAGTCGACCAACCTTGCTTGGCGAGGTCCCGAAAAACTCGATGAGCACTTGGATCCCAAGGCCCTAGTGTTTCAACACCAAACGGCTCAAACATATAGCTCCCAATAAGGTTGTTATATTTGCGCCGTTTGAGGTGTTCTGCTCCTGCTGCAGCCGCCCCAGCACAGCCCGCCGTGCTAGGAAGATGGGATGGCGCGATGTTGTCGACACTGGTTATATTAACTATATATACAACGTGTAACGTTAAATGCGCAAAACCTCTTAAGGGGTCATTGTACACATCATTGTGAACAACTCTTACTATAGGACCAAACCTGAAATCGCGAAAAATAAATCAGCTGTTCAGTACATTTATGTTCGCATAATTCGTCAGAATGTACTGAACAGCTGATTTTTTTTTTTGCGATTTCAGGTTTGGTACCATAGTAAAAGTAGTTCATAATGCTGAGTACAATGACCCTTTAAGAGGTTTTGCGCATTTAACGTTACACGTTGTTGTTTCGTATGGAGCAGGCAATTTGAAATTGTCAAGGAGTCGGTCAGTTAGAAATATGAAGCTGGTTGACCATTCTAAAGCGTTTTCGTTTATGAAAAAATTATGTTCCATCCCAATCCAATCTTTAATTTAAAAGAACTTCTTTTCAAAAACTTCGAAATTAAAACTATTTTCAGTAAAACAGGAATTAATGGTCCGAACTAGCAGGAAAGTTATAGAAAAGAGTGAAAAGACACTTCTTTGAGAGTCTGCACTGGAGGCTTTTCAGATAAAATATCAGCTGAAGTTTTAATAAACTGAGGTAAGTACTCACCTGGCTTATTACTGAGCGCATTCGAGAACTTTCTAAAGAGTCAGTAAGATCTGAGGAAATTGAGGTTTGTGATTATATTGTATTAGAAACTGAAGAAAAAATAAAAATAAGTATGTGTGAAGCTCAAAAATGTTAAGAGGTTCATTAATTTAGGAAAGTTACTTAAATGTTAAACTTTTTTATTTTCCGCCGAAAATTAAATTCTGCCTGTATAGCATGTTTGGTCGAAAACCGACAACAAATTATATTAAAAAAAAATTGTTTGGTAAAAGTAATTCAAATTCAAAATGTTTATTGCGAACTAAGTGTACAATAATGGTGTTACGTTATGTTAGTAGGTACTTATGACTTAGCAGCCTTTTACAAGCATTGCAATTTATTATCATTCGCCTGCCTTTATAAATTAGCATGCATTTTACATCATAATTATTTAATTTTTATTTAGTACAATAATTACAATTAAATGAAGAAATTATAGTTACTTATGTCAAGATTAAATGTCAATATTAATGAATTTAATACAATTATTCAGCAATATTAATGTCATCCTTTTCAGCTAGTACACATTATAATTTTACATGTAGTTAAATATGAGACTAACTCTTATTGATTACTAGCTTTTGCCCTCGGCTTCGCCCGCGCTTATTAATTATACATATATTAAAAAAAAACCGCATCAAAATCTGTTGCGTAGTTTTAAAGATCTAAGCATACATAGGGACAGACAGACAGCGGGAAGCGACTTTGTTTTATACTATGTAGTGATATAGGACAGATCGCCACTTGTGTACCTACTTGAGAGAAAATCGTTATTTTAAGCTAGACTCTAAAAATTCTTTTACCGAGTACAAACATTTTTGAATTAGGTAAAGTTTTAACCTTTTTTGGAATATTGTTATTGATTTTTCAGTTTTAAACATGTTGGGCAACTTATTGTATATTTTTATTGCCATATAGTTAATATGGGCTATCATATAACATTTTAATTCTTGAGGATGGAGCGCACAACCTCTTTGAAAGTAACAGAAATATGTAATGTCAATCTTTAAAACTAAATCACACAACAATTTACTTCATACTGTTTTAATAAAGTATTAGGTATACCTGCCTAGGTTTTTTTTAAAGGAGGAAAAACGAGAATGGCTAAATATTTCGAATAACTAGGTACATACTATAATAAAAGTTTAATAAAAAAATTATACCGACACAAATTCATTTATTTTTGCTACTCCATCATCAGGCCCTGGATTCTCATCGATCTATTCATTGAGACCATTCGAATGAGCCCAAACACAATACCTCTGCTATAAAGTTGGTGAGAAAGTTGGGTATCCTGCATATTCCAGATAATGCTGCAGCATCAGTTCAAGGTTCAATGTTATTCTAATATCATTGAATTACCAGAATACTAAATTTCGACTCGATCAGACCTGTTGAAGAGCTCACATTCATTCAACTAGAAAAGAGCTGATAATCTTCAAACGGCTCAGTAGATTTCTTGAATAGTAGCTAAGAAAATTCTCGATCGAGTCACCTTTCAAACAAAACAAAAAATCTAAATCGGTTCAGTCGTTCAGGAGCTACCATGCCACAGACAGACAAATTCAAAATATCTTACGTTTTTTTCAATTTGCAAGTCAGTATTGGGGTCGCGGATTGTTTGAAGAAGTTACCACGGCCCTGGCATAGGCAACTGAAGGAACACGGGTGGGTTTTAGTCAGTAAAAGTCTGACCCGCCCTTCCGCTCCACCCAGAGCGGGAGAAGTTATTTGATGATTTCGGTTGTTGATCTAAATATGATTCGCGGCCGTGTCAAATATTTATTTATAGAATTATAATCATAAAAATCATCAATACAACTCTCTAAGTTCATATTACCCTATTGAATGACTATTTCATGAAATCATGAGATTTGAGGTGAATTCTAACTTATGGAGTTGTATTGCTGATTCTAATGATTATAATTCTGTAAAGCCATATTAGCTACGGCCGCGAATCATATTTTAATCATCACACAACCTGACCTGCAAATTGCAAAAAACGTAAGAAAAATTAAATTTCGCCCCCCTTTAAACTTATAACACCCCTCTGTTTCCGTCGGGGGTTAAAAAGAAATTCGGTCGGACTCTACAACGCACTTTTAAAATATTAGAAAAACTAAGCTATAAGCGACAATAAAGCAACATAAACACAGACCAAAGCGTCAACAACCTCTGGCCCATATTCATAACTATTCTGTAGCCGGCCGGCGGATAATTTTAATTAAATCCGATGTTTACATGCAGCTGTTGACTCAAATGGGCTGGTTGATTGGAAAACTACTTGCATTCGAGGGTAGGAACTAGTTCTATAGAACTTTAATTTTGGACTGTCAGGTAATTGTACTACCAACTATCAATCTGCCTAGCCTTTTCCCAACTATGTTGGGGTCGGCTTCCAGTCTAACCGGATGCAGCTGAATACCAGTATTTTACATGGAGCGACTGCCTATCTGACCTCCACAACCCAGCTGGGTAATACCATACCCCTTGGTAAGACGGTTGTCAGACTTCCGGGCTTCTGACGACCCCGTAATGACTGTCAAAGATCCACGAATGACAGCCGGGACCAACAGCTTAACGTGCTTTCCGAGGCACGGAGGAGTCTCGGTATGTAAAGATGGTCACTCGTCCACGGACCAACCCGTGCGGCTGTTATTACTTAGCCACGAGGCCCCCTAATTATACTACCAACCATTTGTTTTTTTTTTTTTGAGGGTGGGAAATCATCAAATAACTTCTCCCGTTCTGGGTGGAGCGGAAGGGCGTGTCAGACTTTTACTGACTAAAACCCACCCGTGTTCCTTCAGTTGCCTATGCCAGGGCCGCGGTATGTTCTTCAAACTACCCGCGACCCCAGCGGAATTATACTACCAACCATACGTTTGCATATTCGTGGTATCCACTCAAGAACTCCTCTACCATATGTAGTATCCCTAAGTAGTCTGTGCGTCTACCCCAACGGTCATCGGTTCTACGTCTAATAAAGCTAATTGGTCTGTGGTCTAATATGGCCGGCCCATTGCCACTTCAGCATGCTTATTCTGTGAGCTATGTCACTTTGTGTTGTGACAGTGACAGTGATATTGGAAACTGCATGACAGCCCACCAAGGGGTGTCGGGGGTTCGACAGTTTGGGCCTGATGAAGATTAATTGTACAAGTTAACACTTTCAGCTGAGCATCTGCGTATTCAAATGTTTGTTGCGCGGCACACTATTTTGTCATACAAAATATATGACGATTAGTGACGTTCTGGTCCTTCATACAAGCAAAGATAATATGAAATGTGACACAACCGTTACTACACGTCGACGTTGCGAATGTACGCGTAATTAGAATGTATGTGTGTGAGTAGCCTTAAAAAGTGTACAACAAAACTAACGTGGAGTGGCGCTAGCAGTCCGAAAATTTAAAGTGATACGGCGCGATGACGTAGCTTGAAGGAATTGGTTTATTGGTATATAGGCCGCAGCCGTTTATACACGTTCTTTAAAGAAAGACATATTTTTTGCTGACGTGATTAAACGTTGTGTCAAATAGCGTTCATCAAATAATACGTATTAGGTCTATAACGTCGCTCCGCTCAAAGTGATACATGATAAATAAACATACATGATAAATATTACTTCAGTCTTCATATTTATGAACCCAAAAATACTATGAGAACACTTTGTAAGTATAAAAGGTATAATTAAATGTAATATAATGTGAGTGTTACATTTTTACAGAACAGTTAATTAGGCCGACAAAATTAAAGAATACCTCTTCGTTAATAGCAGTCGCAGAGACGAAAATCTGAGATATTCCACACTTTAAAATCGGAGGTGAAATTAACTCACTCAAAATGTTTTTAACCAGTTAAGTATTTTGATGGCGGGCAGACAGAAAGTACTCTTGAATTCGTCACATTTCTTAGACAAATATAAATGACATCACGACTATATTTCGCGAAGGGTTTGGCAGAGCAATAACTACGATAAACTAGTAGTTCTGCTTTTAACAGTGACCTCGCAAGGACAAACTGTCGGAATCGGATAAGTATGAGTTTTATAGCGAAAGTTGTTAAGGCGCGGACTCACTACGATTTTAAACAGCACACAACCGCATAATCTAATCTTACCATTAATTTTTAGCTGGCTTGAAATAATGTTGAAAATTGAAAATAATATTTGTGTTGCCGAGATGTGACTAAGCTGCGAATGTGCAGTTATTTTCCGGATTTTCTTTAGATTATTCAGAATATACACAACTAGCTGCGCCCCGCGGTTTCACCCCCGTAGACCGGGATAAAAAGTAGCCTATGTGTTAATCTAGGCTATAAGCTATATATGTATACCAAATTTCATCCAAATCGGTCCAGCCGTTTGAGCGTGTAGAAGTAACAAACACACAAACACACCCCCACACACTCACAAACTTTTGCCTTTCTAATATTAGTATGATATGATAAATTAAATAATTTTCCGCTTAAAGTTTAAAAAATGCTAATTCTATTAGATTCTTAAAAAAAAGAATGTCGTTATCGCTGAAAATGTTCGACACCTAAGTTTATTTTTGTGGAGCAACTTCCAATTTTTTTATTTATTGGGAATATCGAACTAGTTTTTACAATTCTATTCGGTTAAATTTCTTTCTTTAAACCCTTCTCTGTCCACTGTATTTTTTGCGTCGGATAGTTTCAATTCGTTACGTCATACTCGACAATCCAAGAAACCAATTTTTGTGAATATTGAGCTAATGCCGCGCCTTAAGTATGATGGCTACAATCACCATGGTAATATTAAAACACAAGAAAAATGTAGACCAATAAGTGAAAAGTTAGTCAACAAAGGTGGGAAATCATTAAATGACTTCTCCCGCTCGGGGTGGTTTCTTCAAAAAGCGGAAGGGTGTGTCTGACTTTTACTGACTAAAACCCACCCGTGTTCCTTCAGTTGCCTATGTCAGGGCCACGGTATCTCTTTCGAACAAACCGCGACCCCGGCGGCATCGGCCCTATCGGACCCCAACTTTTTGCTTTTTTTTTAGCATTTTTTAATAATCTAAAAATCCGAGGTGTTAGTAGGTACTCCAGAGTTTTCCCAAGTAATTGGCCGGTAGTCTTGTCTTCTTCGCGTCCTCGGAATATTCCCTCGTAGATTCCTAACACTTTCCTCGTAACATAAAGTTTATTTATGTCTATCATAAAGTAAGTTATTGCTATTTCCTACAGCTTTATAGGTACTTGTAATTAACTGCAAGTTGGCGGACGGCAAAAAAGTTGATCTAAACTTTTGTTTTAATTATGTACTTCACGTAATTATTTTGGTTTTTAAGAAGGAGCTCGTGGCTAAGTAATAAGTAAGTTAAGTTACGCTTGCCGGGTTTGGTTTGTGGACGGGTGACCAGTTTTACATACCGCGACTCCCCCGTGCCTCGGAAAGCACGTTAAGCTGTTGGTCCCGGCTGTCATTCGTGGATCTTTGACAGTCGTTCCGTGTCGTCAGAAGCCCGAAAGTCTTACAACCAGTCTTACCAAGGGGTATCGTATTACCCAGTTATTGGGTTGTGGAGGTTAGATAGGCAGTTGCTCTATGTAAAATATATAAATATTCAGCTGCATCCGGTTAGACTGGAAGCCGACCCCAACATTGTTGGAAAAAGGCTAGGCAGATTGATTGACGTAATTACTTTGTTTAAGGTTTGAGGGGAAATTCTTTTCCTTTAACAGGCCGAGAAAATACAGGGTGGTCTAACGTTAAGGGATCGAAACATTGTACAGATTCAGCTATCACATTTTCTCTACAAATAAAAAGAGAAGTCCTGACTGACTGACTGACTGACTCATCAACGTCCAGCGCAAACCCTTGGACCTAGAAAGCTGACATTTTGCACAGAGGTTCCCTTTATAATGTAGACAAGGATGGAAGGAATTCCTGGTGGTACGTTCCCGTGGGATATGCCCCGACATCCACGCGGGCGAAGCCGCTTGCAAAAGCTAGTATTTTATAGAATAGAATAGAATTTATTTGTAAGAATGTAGTTTTACATGGTACTTATGGTGTTAACATTCAATTTTTTGGGATTATAAAATTGAAATTGGCAGTTGGAGAATTGACCGTGACGTATATCAATGTATGAGAAAACATGTTTTTTAACTACAATGTTTATAGTCCGGTCAAAATAGACATAAAATTAGTGGTCAATTAACACAAATTCCGACAGAGCTAAATTTTGGTGGAGACCTTGGGTATAACATTAGAAATAAAGTGTCAAAAGTCCCCATCGATCCTATGTGTGCTAAAAAAGTTATTGGGGGTCAAATGTCAAAATTTGAGGTTTTTTGAATTTTTCTCGTTAACGGTAAGTTATATAAAAAAAAACCGGCCAAGTGCGTGTCGGACCACGCACAATGAGGGTTCCGTAGTTGAAAAAAATTGAAAGACAAACTTAACATTGTGTTGAAAAAAATGTTCTCCCTGTATGGGAGAACAGTTTTTTCGACACAATGTACAGTCAACGGCCAGAAGTCCACTTACACCGCAATGACCATTATCGCGTGCGCTATACGGGTTGCGGCGCTTATACACACATACGCATATTTATCCGTGTGAGCGATGTTCCAACGCTAATAGATTAACATGTCGTGTAGCATTGCTACGAGTAGTTATAGATGTGGTCAATGCTAGACAAGGATGACAATATCAGTAACTTGTTTTTCTATCGCCGTCTGATTATTTTTTTCCTAGTAATGCAAAATTTCAACATGTGAATATAAGTTAACATTAGCTAGATCGGTAACGAGGCTGCTATCGCTAATGTGATCGAGATAGATGTGAGTTCGAATCCGAGTTGGGCCAGTTTTTTTATGTTTTATATAATTGTTATGTTTTAGTAATTTATTTTGGTAAATTACTTTGAACAAATATATGTTACATAGGTAGTTTATTATTATAACATGATAATAAATGAAACAAATTTTGATATGGTAACATTGTAATATTTTTTATATAAAAGATATCCTTTACACCTAAGTTATTATTATAGTATTGAATGTTAAAAAACACATTTTATGTTACATATAGATATTCTGTGATGTAATTTAAGAGGTTATAGCTTAATTATTCATTTTCTCAATGAAAAGAGGATTGAAACTTAACCTCAATATTACAATAATATAAATACTAATTTGTTAAAGTTACGGCCACTATGTCCCCTGACACAAAATTACCCTACCTGTTTAGGATTTCGGTGAATAGGACAATTTTATTGTCTTGCACAAAACTTAACATATTACGCACCGTAGACATTATATCATTCAACACTTCCACATAGTTGACACTGTTGGCTCGCGTCGATATAAAACTTAATTCACCGGGCCCATGAGCACTTATCCACCCCCACATATTCACACTGCTTCTGCCTGACTCCGTATTTGGTCTGACATTGCCTTCAGACCAACGCGTGTTAATTTACGCCACAAATGCAGGCTTCCTTTTTGGCACGATTTAAAAGATTTTTCGTCGGTGAATATTGTCGTCTCCCAATCAAAGTCCAAATATTCCCGGGCAAAACTTAACCTCTCCTCTTTATGCCGTTGCATTAAAAACGGTTTCTTAGCCTTGGCGTTCGGTGATGAAGACCTTCGGCATGGAGTATGCGGCGAGCGGTGCGTACTGATGTGCCGAACTCATCGGCAAAACGCCTTGTTGGGATGAAACCATTCGTCTCATATTCAGCTACCATATAACGTCGCTGAGGCTGGCTAATAAGAGGTGGTCTTCCGCTTCTCTCACGACTCTTCAGGCTACCTTCTTCCTCAAATCTCTTCACCCAACGACTAACAGTCTCTCCCTAAAAAAAAAAAACTATATTACACACTTGCAACAAGCGATTAATCTACCACTATATTTTGTTGGTATCATCACATAAAATTAAAAAAATAAACTTACGCATTAGCCGGTTCCATTCGATATTTTAAGGCCATTCGAATATAGGGCCACAAGATTTGCCTTGGCTTCAATACTAATATTAGCCTGCATATTGAATTCAGAAGAATACAAAAATAGCAACAGCAAGATAACACAAACGCTCGTAATAACGCTCACCAACCAACAACAGCTAATAGTGGAATAATTTATGTGAACTAGTAAAGTAGTTAAAATATGAAGGTGGATTTACAAAGTGAAATTATCACTTTGTTTCAAATCTACCCTCATATTTTAATAACGACGCTAAGATTGAAAATAATTGTAAAACGAAAGAATCTTCGTTTAGTTGTGGAATATTTAACATATTTGTTAGCAACTCGGCATTCTTATTTCACATGTAATACTTAAAAAATATTTTCATGTTTGATGTGAGACTCGAACCCGAACGTTCGCCATGCGAGGCACAGAGCTAACCACTTTGGCCACCGTAACGCTTACGACACTTATTGAAATTTGTAATAACAATCATAAGCGGGCAACAAGTTGCCAATGTGTAGTGTTGTCGAACGTTCTTAAAGAAGAAGGTCATAAGTACAACTAATATTGCTATGCCACGGTTTTGTGAGATTGCTAGTCGACTTCTGGCTGTTACTGTACGTCACGGACAATTGTCCAACTGCATATTTAAGTTTGTATTCGCAAAAAACTATTCATAAAAATAACATCACGCCTTGTTTCCCCGAAGGCTTGGGCAGAGGTGTACCTACACTCACATTTTGCCAGAAAAAAAAATAAAAGTTATTTTTTTTATGTGATAAAACTACAAATAATCAATTTTCGGACTTTTTCCTTTATTTGTGCTGTGAGACCTTGCTTCTTACCAAATTTGATGATTCTATGTCAACGGGAAGTACCCTATAGGTTTTGATTTACTTGCGAGTATCAAAATATGTCGCATAAATGGCCGTATTTTTTATTGCGTTGATTTAGAAGCTTGATTTTTTTAGAGCTCTAAGGGATCATAGACTTACGTGTTTAATAATAATTTCAACTTGATACCTCTACGCGTTCCTGAGAAAAAGGGCCTTGACAAATGTCATACTTGAAAGTATTTTTTATGTGATAAAATTATAAATTACCAATTTTCGGACTTTTTCCATTACTTGTGCTGTAAGACCTTGCTTCTTGCCAAATTTCATGGTTCTAGGCCAACGAGAAGTACACTATAGGTTTTGATTTACTTGCGAGTATCAAATATGTCGCATAAATGGCCGTATCTTTTTATCACGTTGACTTAGAAGCATGAAATTTTTAGAACTCCAAACCATAAACTGACGTATTTGATATTAATTTCAACTTGATATATTCACGCGTTCCTGAGAAAAAGGGTCTTGACAGACTGACAAACAGACAGACAGACAGACAACAAAGTGATCCTATAAGGGTTCCGTTTTTTCCTTTTGAGGTATGGAACCCTAAAAATAGGTGAGACAAAATTGAAGATCATAAAATTGTCTTCAAAAATGGTCTGTTTACTTTTTTTCTAAGAATCACTATTTCTGAGATATCGCGATTCTAAAAGTTGAAGGAGTCACGTTGTACATGATATGCACACATTTCCACATCACCTGGAGGTAGTGTATTTTGGCGTGTTTTTTTTAAAGTGGTTTCCTCGGTAGGCCTACTCCACGAACTGTTATGACGGAATTTTCAGGGACAATAATCTTTTAACTGCATTATGATTCTGTAAAAATCTCACCGTAAAAATTTGGGGGAAGTGAGCGTGGAGTGAGCTGTCAATAGTGTCAATTCCTAGCAAAAACAAACACCCTTCACCTAAGTTTTCACGGTGAGATTTTTACAGAATCGACCGGCTGGTACTTACTACGAACATTCTGGTCACCCTACAAATTTTTCTCATATAAAAAGTTAAAAATCAATTTTCTTATTTAGAAGGACGGACGATATGTTACAATTTAATTAAGAAATACCTAAATCTGTAATGTCATATTCTACAGATTTGGGAATTTCTTAAAATATTTAAGAAATTCTTAACTAAATTCTTAAATAAAAAATATTAACCCAGAGATAGTACTTACTGAGATTTAGACTATGCCACTTTATGCAAGTGTCTGGATTGAGGGCCCAAGTTATTTAATCGTAAAAGTTTTAATTCACGTTTAAGAAATTTATGGACCTTTGCTTTAAGTTTTTACTATTTTTAACTAAATCCCCTTTAAGTCTTATTTCGTTTCGCAAGGGTTCAAAAAACGGGCCCTAAATCAATTTATGCACATCCTTTATGCGACATATTTTGATGCTCGCAAGTAAATCAAAACCTATAGGGTACTTCCCGTTGACTTAGAATCACGAAATTTGGCAAGAAGCAAGGTCTTACAACACAAGTAATGGAAAAAGTCCGAAAATTGTTAATTTATAATTTAATAACATAAAAAAAAATGTAAGTATGTCATCTGTCAAGGCCCGTTTTCTCAGGAACGTGTAGAGGTATCAAGTTGAAATTAATATCAAATACGTAAAACTATAGTACCTAAAAGTTCTAAAAAAATCAATCTTCTAAATCAACAAAATTAAAAAAGTACGGCCATTTATGCGACATATTTTGACACTCGCAAGTAAATCAAAACCTATAGGGTACTTCCCGTTGACCTAGAATCATGAAATTTGGCAAGAAGCAAGGTCTCACAGCACAAGTAAAGGAAAAAGTCCGAAAATTGATTATTTTAAATTATAAAAAATAGTTTTTAGTTTTCTTTTTCTGGCAAAATGTGGGTGTACTATGTAGGTACACCTCTGCGCAACCCTTCGAGGAAACAACGTGATGTTATGTTTAAGAATAGCTTTTTGCAAATACAAACTTAAATATGTTCTTGAAGAATTGTCCGTGACGTATATCAATGTATGAGAGAACATGTTTTTCAACTCAATGTTAAGTTTGTCATTGGGATAAATTCTTTTCAACTACGGAACCCTTCATTGTGCGTGGTCCGACACGCACTTGGCCGGTTTTTTACTAACGAAGTTCATTTCCAATGCTAGGTATTTTAACTGCTGAATTATACATCAGCTAAGAATCACATGCAAATAATTTTTAAAATGTAATTTTTAAAGTACTACAGAAAACCCGTATTTAAAGAAAGCCTGATGTCTGATCAATAAGTAGGTATACCAGCCGTAAAACATCACGTTTGCTGTTGTGATTGGTTGGCGGAATTAAAACCATCAAATAAAATTACCTACATAACATCCCATCTTTTATTTACATAACAGTCATGGGCGTACCCAGGGGGGGGCAGGGGAGGGCAGCTGCCCCCCCCCCTGGATCTTGTATGCCTAAGTAATGTTGTCGAAAAAGAAGAAGAAGAAGAAGTTATTTTAGAGCCACGTCACGTTGTCGTCGTCGTTGTCGTGTACTTACTTTACAATTAAGTACAATATGAAGCATTAATTTTAGAAAAAACCGCGCTGCGCGGCCATAAACCTGCCTTTATTCGTCTATGAATTAAGCGACTGCATGCTAAGGGCACCCCCTGTGGGGTACGTACTTCGGCTTAGGGCTTCACTGGGGGGAGTACAGCAAGGAGGAACAGGCTGGATAATTATTATGTGCTTGCTACAGGCTCAGCTACGCCACCAGCTGGCACTCCTTCACCGGTCAAGGGTCGGGGGAATTACGTGGCGGTCGTCATCGCAAGGGACCTCGGCGGCGAGGTCGGAATGAATTTTTGTGTTTGTAAACTGTACTGGTGGCCCTATTTTTCTCCTGGAAGAGGGTTTAGGGGTCATCGGGGTCGGTGAGAACATGCCTTGGACGGCGGATTTTACTGATTTTAGAGGGGATATAACTATCGGATACGACCAGAGGGGTGCGATGTTTCGCGGGGGTATCGAAGAAACGCTTGGAATTGCGTTTCAAGAATTGATTGATAGTTGGGATTTTAAGGTCTAGTTGGAGGATTTCATTCCGAACGATCCAAGGGGATCCCGTAGCCGTTCGGAGGAAACGATTTTGTATGGTCTGCATCATATGGATGTTTCGGGACTTTGCGGTTGGAAATACTGAACCCGCATAGGTCATGATTGGGAGAATGTACACGCTGTATAGATGCGCAACTTGCACTTAAGTGACAATTTGCTACGTGCATTCAGAACGAGACTTCATTATGTGCTTAGAGGTCTCATCAAGGTCACACCTGGATATTTGATTTTTTTGGATTGGATCGCTTCTCAGAAGGGATCGGCTTGCTAAACATGGTGATTGGTCGGTGGGGGGAGATCGATTGAGACGCGGTTTCAAAAAGAGAACCGCTTGACTTTTGTCGGGATTGACTTCGATTCTCCACTTTCGAAACCACGCGCCGAGTTTATCGACTGCGGTTTGGAGAGTGCGAGCGACAGCGCTCCTTGGATATGATAGCGAAAAGTGCGGAAAGACAAAAAGTTTCGTAAGATGAGCACGAGAAGGTCTGGCACACCGAGTTTGTAAAGCTTATTATAATAAACCGTTGTTCTAGACTTTGTCAAACGCTTTCGCTTTATCGAAGAAAACAGCACCCGTCATCGAACCACGTTAGAAACCAACGCTTATGTGGTGGACTTGGTACGCAAGAGTGTTGGGTTCGACAGCCAAACTGCTCGTTAGGAATTAGGCCTCGGCATAATCTTTGAGGCGTTTATAAATAAGTCTCTCAAAGATTTTACCGAGGACAGCAGACTGATGAGGCGAAAAAAAAAACATGTGGGGGACCCGGCTTAAGAAATTTCTGGTTTGCCCCCCCCTGGGCCCAAAGCTGGGTACGCCCATGATAACAGTCAAATCACTAATTACATGCGACCAAATTTATAACGGGTAAGAGTATGAACTCCACATAGCCATTCTAAAATCACAAAACAAAATGAGGTTAAATACTTATAAAAGGTAATAATCCATTTTAAAATAATTATACAAGTATTTTTTTTAATTTATTAAGAACGCAATCAGCCTTGAATAATTTTCATAGCAAGTGTTTGCCGGATACATATTTCAGGCGTCAATAAACGTTTGACATTCCAAGTGTTTGCCTGATACATATTTCAGGCGTCAATAATCGTTTGACAATAAATATATAACGTATATCGTTACCGAAATCCGTCCGTCCGTCGTATCCGTTTTCGTTATCGTTATCGTATACGTTATATCGTTTGATAATATAGAATTAATTAAATTTCAACTATTATGTACTTGCCCTCTTCCTCTCTCCTAATTTTTGCTGTGCCCGACAGGGTCCATATTGATATCTTACTGTATTATACCATCTTTTTATTTTACATAATATGGAATGCAATAAATGTTTGAATATTTGAGTATTTTGAGTATTTGACATTCAAAATTATGTGTACTGTCTTATACGTTATCTAATGTATGTATAACTCAGTATAACGATGGTCAGCACTCCAACTGCGAAACATACTTTCAATCACATTCCAAAGGATTTTAAAAGAAATTGCTAATACATTGAGTCACATGTTTGAAAATTCGTAGGTATGTTCGACAACCTAATAAATGACGCAATGAATGATGTTGAATTGTCAAATAAAAAAAAAAAAGTTTATTTCAATTACAAAGTGCTTTGGCATAAATGTGTTGGAGATCTCCTTTTAAGCAAGAGTTGCTTGTGTTAGAAGACTCCGCTCTTCCACTAGGATTAGCTATGATTGCAATTGAAAACAATAATTATGGCAAACTGAAAAATGAAATAAAAACAAAAACTCTAAAAAATGAAAGGCAATACCACTGTACCTACCTAATACTGTTTGACCACCGCACCGAGAACGGGACGCCATCGGCAAAACAGATGACGGTGCCGAAGTAACGACAGTAAATTCACTATGACGACGTCATCTGTTTTCTCGTTGACGTCCCGTTCTGCGGTGCGGTAGACAAACAGTGAAAGGGCCTATTTCACGATGTCCGAATAGCCACTTCTTACCGAATAAATTCAAAAATGGAACAGAATTTGTATGAAATTATCTGCCAGGTAAGTTTTAGGAATTTAATCGTAGGTAGTGAAACAGGTCGCGGGTTGTTTGAAAAAGATACCGTGGCCCTGGCATAGGCAAACTGAAGGAACACGGGTGGGTTTTAGTCAGTAAAAGTCTGACACGCCCTTCCGCTCCACCCAAAGCGGGAGAAGTCATTTGATGATTTCCCATCCACAAAAAAAAAAAAGGTACCAAGTGTGTTAAGTAATTACAGTCCGCGAGGTAAGCTGAGTTTTGCATGTGTGTGAGTGATCACCATAATGGTACGCACGGCTACAGATCAAGCTATACATTTCCAATATAAGCTGACCTCACATTGTATAGGATTTCTTTACAATGAGAGCTCAGTGTAAACTGGAAATGTATAGCTTGATGTGTAGCCGTGTGTACGAGAGCCCATGACCAAAATGTTTGTCTCATCGTTTTACAAAAGACAAAATCTTCAATCGTCTTATCGTTTTACGTTTTACAACGATGCGACATGGTTTTGGTCATGGCCTCTCGTACTAAAAGAACAAAAGCCGATTGCCAACAAGCAGTATAAACCGGTTTTAAACTAAGCAAAGGACGAATCGCGCTCAATGCCGGATGTCACACCTACACTGTCTATGTGCACTCACACAAATGCAAAGCTCAGTTTAAACCTCGCGGACTGTACCCCGTAGTACCTCAATGAAACCCTTTTTGTGAAAACAAAAGCTAAACACCAACGGGTGTTAGATTTGTCGACCAACTTTTAAATGAAAATGCACTACACTTGTAAAACGTAGGTAATCACTTGTCTCAAAGCGTTAGCCTCATTACTTACCGGTTATCTTAAATATGCATCACAGACTACTTAGGAATACTATACGTATGTATGCATATTTCGATGGAAGTATGCTTAGATTTCGTGGAAATGCGTTTGCGCAAGTGAGTGAGTCGCGTCACTCACTCGCGCAAACGCGGTCCTATTTGGAATCAAATCTCCCCAGCCTATTCCCAACTTCGTTGGGGTCGGCTTCCAGTCTAACTGCTGGGTACCAGTACTTTATAATTATACCGGATGACTTTTTTTACCGTCTCGAAAAAAATTGGGTATATTAGGTGAACGGAGTAGAAGCCTATGGCATATCTAGCTTTTTTTTTTATTAAAAAAAAAAACAAAAAAAAATGTAATCATATGCAGGCTGCATTGATTTGAATTTCGATATTTTTAAACGATTTATTTTTTTTTTTTTCAAAATTTCTGTTTTTATGGTACAAAAATGAAAAGTTTACATCGAATTTGTAGTATTTATTGGTACTTTGATAATTTTTTCTGTCGAAGCTATTCAAAAAAAAAAACTAGGTATGCCACAGGCTTCTACTCTGTTCACCTAATACGCCCAATTTTTTTCGAGACGGTAAAAAAAGTCATCCAGTATAGATACATAGAGCGACTGCCTATCTACCCAGTTACTGGGTAACACGATACCCCTTGGCAGGTTGTCAGACTTTCGGACTGCCCGTAACGACTGTCAAAGATCTAGGAATGACAGCCGGGGCTAACTGCTTAACGTGCTTTCCGAGGCATGGACGGGTCTCGGTATGTCGTGGATGGTCACCCATTCACGGAACAACTTCGAAAAGCGTTGCTTTACCTTGAAGATCACGAGTGCCTACTCGTTAGTGTGATAATGTTAGTGCTAATACGTCTACTGTGCCATACGCAAAGTACGCGCATTGTCGTGGAGTTGCGGATACCAGCTTGTATTACCTATTGCGTCTACTGTGACATAGCTAAACATGTTCGTAGATACATGTCCGCACATGTCCGTAAGTACCTGTTCTATGACAGTTGATTGTTGTGTACACAAAGGATGGGTGAAATTGACGCTTTGAATGAGGCAGTTTGGATTGCAGGTAGGTTTTACCATCCGTCTGTTTTTGTCCGGACATGTCAGACTTTTCCACTCGTCCGGACTTGTCCGGCCTTGTCATTTGTCCGAACTTTTTGACTTATTTGAAAATAAAATTCTTTAGAACATCTAAGTACCTTTATGATATAAGGTGTTAAAAAATATTTTTTCTAACATTAATAAGAAGTGCTTTATAATTTATAACCATCGAACTGAATAACTTTTACTATGGGACCAACTTTGAAATCACGAAAAATAACATGGCCCACCCACCTGAAGGACTATATGCGGAAACCAAACCCGCTAACATAGAACATAGAAGATACCTAGTATTAAAAGTAAAATGTCCGGACTTTCCGGCTTCTTGTCAGGACTTTTAATTTCGAATTGGTAACCCTAATTGCAGGTCCAGTGGCAGCGTTGCCAGATCGAAAGCGGACCGCCTAACTTCGTTTACACTTGGCGGCCATTGAGCTTTATGGGCGACTCGATCGGATCCTAAATTAATGTCTGGCTATCCAGAATCTGCAACGATTTATTTAACTATTGTATTCGAACAGGTTCTTTTGGCGAAACAAATTAGGCAGACATTACTTTAATGGTTTGGTCATGTTGAGAAAGGTATTTATTTACAAGGCAAATATGAGTGGAAACGCCGGGAGGGGACGCCCTAGGAAGACATATAGTGACCTTATTGGTGACTAGCTTTTGCCAGCGGCTTCGCCCGCATGGATGTCGGAAAATATCCCACAGGAACGCACTATCAGGAATTCCTTCATTTTCCTTGTCTACATTATAAAGGGAATCTCTGTGCAAAATTTCCGCTTTCTAGGTCCAAGGGTTGGGCTGGGCGTTGGTGAGTCAGTCAATCAGTCAGTCAAGTCAGTCAGATCTTCTCTTTTTATTTATATAGATAGTTAGATGTTATTCAGAAAGGTCAGGTGCTAGTACTCGCAACCGGCGTGCGTGTATGACCAGAGGCCTTAGTGCGAGTTTTTATACTTACTCGATCACGTTAACGTAAACTTCAATTTGTACTGACACTGAATAAGCGCCGTCTGGTGATTATAAAAGGAAACACAATTATTCCATAAAAATTGACGTATGGTAATGTTAACGCAAACGCGATCGAGTAAGTTTATAAACTCGCACTAAGCCCTCTGAACCTCTGATGTATGAACGTAACCGAGGCAAAAGGAGTATGTAAGGATTTTAGCTTGTGGCGTTCTGTAGTGCCTAAGACCGGAATGGAAAAAAAAACGTGAGTTTATGTATGTCAGAGAATCAGCACTATTACATAAGACAGTTTGCCAAAACGCCCGCCCCTCACCACTTTCTGTTGTTGACACTGTCTGGTGAGCCAGATTAGAACAGAAACCCTCGGAACACCCCGATCTTTCACAGATGTTCTTAAAACAGACCAGGGGGCCTACTCCCTAAGCACGAAGCCCGTAGTTTCGGCCTTCGTTACGGGCGTTTCTTACTCCGTATCACCTACGGATGGATGATTGGTTCTGCGCCCGAACGAAGTATGAATGACAACATGATTTGCCAGTTGTTCCTACTCCCGATGTGTTTTTGCTTGTCCGAAAAATTTGACTTTTACACTTGTTTTGATGGATCGTAATGTCAGAGGGACGGATGAACGGACGGACGGAAAGACGGACGGACTTAGGGAGTAGGCCCCCCGGAGACTTGAACAACTTTTGGAAGGTGGTGGGCTAGTTGGAATAACCCCTGACGGCCGCAGTAGCCACGCACAATGGTCCACATGAAGGACTGAGTGCGGAAACCATACCCTCTAACATAGAACATGGAACACTGGCTGATGACAGTCACTCTAGCAGAGCGTCGCATCGATGGTTGCGTGGTGCCTGGCTTCTGATTACAGAGAATATGTCAGGGGAGCCGCTTTGGTACCATGTCCACGACCAACTGCTATATTCTGGCACAATCCTGATGAAATTGAAGTTGCTGAACCACTAACACAATGACCATTTCTGGTAAAGGCTATCCTGTGCCGCGTGAAATTAATTAGATGCACATGTATATGAAAGAGGAGTACTTCGATTCTGTAAAATTCAAACAACAACTCGCTATTCACTCTCACTTCGCATCACTTCTGCTCATCTGAGTTTTGTTTTTGTGATTGGCTTCTCGCAGTTGACCACGGGGGGTCGAGACTGTTTAACCGGACTTTCCTGTGGCTGCTTTAAGCTTAAAGCCTCCGGCCAGGCTTAAAACTAGGACTTAAAACTAGGGGTTTGAGCGACTCTGCACATCGCTGCGGTAAGGGTAGGGAGGACAGCCAGAGGGTTCAGGCTGGGTCGTGACGCGATAACATCCAAGGTACGAGGTGCTCATCTGAGGCCTTAGTGCGAGTTTTTATACTTACTCGATCACGTTAACGTAAACGTCAGTTTGTACTGAAAATGAATAAGCGCCGCCTGGTGACTATAATGGGAAACACAATTATTCCATACGAATTGACATAAGGTAACGAAAACGCGATCAAGTAAGTATAAAAACTCGCACTAAGCCCACTGTTTTATATTTGATACTTTGAATTTAGAATGCGAATCAAGAATGCCAATCAAATCAAGAAACTCACAGCGGATTCAAATTCGAAGTTGCGAATAGAATGAGGTCTTACAGAATCACACGGCTGTTCGCTAGATTAGGAAATATGAACCACGGGTTGGGTTTTTCGGCAAAAAACATCGTTTTTAAACGTTTTAACGAGTGAATTTAGTTGATAAAAATGTATCATACACAGAAATATAAAAAAATCATATATCTATGGTATCATCTAATCTTAGCCCAGTTTACTGACTGTGTTGGTCATATAACAATTGTCTCAATTACGACTAATTGTGGATACAAAGACCGACAGAACGATGTATTTGTAGTTCACATTTGAAGGTCTAAATGTGTACCATATATTGTACCTACAAGAATTCTCATATATCTTTGTGATAAGTGTTTGGGCACGAGTGTGAATTTGTTGTGTGACATGTTTTGCTGCTGTATGTTAGGAATGCCATTGAGAGTTATACTTACAGGCTATCAACCCATCTTCTCTTCTCTTTGTGGTGAAAAGGTTTGCTAGTGACCAATTTTGTTAGCAGAAATGACTATCCAGTTTCCATTCTTGTGCAGCCTCTTTTAACGTGCACGGTATTTCTACATCGTTCTAACATACAGCTATCTACAAACGCAACCTCGGTATCATTGTACTCATCGTTATGAACAACTTTTACTAACAGCTGATTCTTTTTCGCGATTTCATGTTTGGTCTCATAGTATAAGTTGTTCATAATGATGAGTATAATGACCCCTTAAGAGGTTGTACTTTATTTAAGTTACACGTATGTTTAATGTCAACATTGGTGTGTAACCAATATTTTTGATTTAATAGAGTGCCCACGGAGTTACTTGCCCGTTCTTCTCTATAGGTCCATACTATGCTTGGAATGGGCAATGCCAAATGAATGCCTTGACAATTCAAAAGTGCCTGTAAAGAGTTTTAGCTAGTAAGTAATTGTAGGTAGGTACAGCACCAAAACACTGACTTTCGTCATCATAATTATCTCCAGCCAAAATATGTTCATTGCTGGGCAAAGACTTCCCCTATAATCACCACAAAATGCCTTTGAATACCTTCAATACCTATGATTAAAGAATTTGCGAAATGCTCGACCACCTCCAGAGAGGCTTTAATTCGTCCTCAATGGGTATAATTAGGAATCGGCTTCGTTGATGATGAATTATACGACTATCATTTTGGTTATGTTTGAAAAATACTTTGGGTTCAAGCATTCATTGAGATAATTGAATTCCTTTATCGTTATCAACTGGATCGATGATAAGGTAGGGTTCGAGCTATTAATAGTTAAGAACACATACACATAATGTAGGTACATTAATTGGCTTCTTGAGAAACTCGTGGCTAAGTAATAATAGCCGCACGGGTAGATCGAAATTAAGCTACGCTTGCCGGGGTTGGTCTATGGATGGGTAACCATCTTATTTGCGTGTGGTGTGAGGGCCACTTTATTAAAACTCTTTGAAAATATGCTTAGGATTTAGTGAACATTCCCAAACAATTGTGAAAGTTGGAATCAGATTTTGTGAAAGTCAACTTTGCGAGATATGGACTGTAAAGTGGGGCCCTCAGTTCACACATAGAGGATTGAGGGCCCACCTGTACCTGATAAACTATGGACACTACAGATAAAGTCTTTATGCCAGAATCTAAGCTTATACCAAACAAAATTTGTGAAAACAAGATATTATCGCAAAACACTGTCCTACTTGGTATATCTTCGTTCAAAATGGGCCCTCAATCCTCACACACGTAAAAGTTTATCACGCAAATAAAATGAAACCATTAACTTATAGCTACTGTTTGTAATCCTATAAGATACTAAATAAATTGTGAAAATTTGTGAAAGCAAGAGCAGGTCACCATTTCTTGTTGTTTGAAAGTTATGACCTTGACAAAATTCGGGCCCTCAATCCTCCAATTATTTTGTTTTCCGTTTTAATACGCCTATCGTATGAAAGATTAGACAAATACAAAATAGTCTCTTTTTGTGAAAAAAATTGTGCAACAAATTGGTGTTATTTGTTACTAATAAGAATAACGATTAAACTAAAAATCTTAATAGATACCGAAATCGACTATTTTTGAATTGTGTAGTAGGGTAGGGTGACAATAATTTTTGACATAAGGTGCTCAGAGAACAATGTAAAGCATATATTATAATACACATAGTTGTATGGGCTTATCTTGGAGTAGTGAATGTTGATATTTAATTTTATGTAACTAATAATTGTTAAATAAAATTAAATATCAACATTCACTAATAAATACTGTTCCAAATATTTTCACATAAAATCGAGGAGGAGTTTTGGAGTTCAACCTCATTAGTTTGTCTATGCGACTACTACAAAGAAAAAGTACAGTGATGTTCTTTGTATTACAATAATATGTCATGTCAATTGATTGAGAAAACTACGAAAACAGTTACTGAAATATTATTATAGTCATACAAATAAGTACATGTAAGTTTGTTTTGATACATACTCATCTACCTATATGTTACTGTAAAAGCCCGAACTGTGGTAAATATTAGGATTTACCCGTAAATTCTAATATTTACCAAATCTCACCGGTAAAACCCCGAATTATTCTAAAACTGTCTTTAATTTCGGACTTTTACCGGCATTCAGTCGGTAAACCCTAGATTTTACTGCAGACACCGGTAAGGCCCTGCGCGCACTGCTGTGCCGTGTGGGAGTGGCGCGAGGAGGCGAAACGGCGGGGCGTAACTCCGCTGCCGCGAGAAATCACGGCACAGCGGACAGAGCTCCGGCGGGATCATGGCGACATGGAGAGTGCGACTGTCGCAACCTAGCGCTGGGCACGCCACAATTGCGACGATAAGTCCCCTCTTTGAGGAGTGGTTAGAGAGGCGCCACGGCGTCCTCACATTTCGCCTGACGCAGGTCCTCAGGCGCGGGCGGGCGTGTATACTCCCGTTGCCGCGCTTAAGGGCACGTTCTCACACATTATAAAAGGCCGCGTTACATAGGTAATTAATGATTTTATTGTTAAAATTATGTAAATACATAATTATTAATGTCGTGAATCATATTTTGATTAAGATACAACCTTACACTGACCTGTAAATTGTAAAAAACGCAAGAAAATATGAATTTCGCGGGCTACCACACCGCAATTACCTTAACGTGTTACCACGAGTGCCCAAAAAAAGAATGTTATTTTTTTATTAGGGTTTTAGGATTTTAATTTTTTTATCTGGTAATTTATAAATAGTGATTAAAAAGTTTCATTTTCACATTTGTTGTTTAAATCCTTGTAACATCTCCATTCTAGCCTGTTACTTCTTCTAATACACATTTGGTGGCATCTACATCGCCACATACAAACTACTCATCACAAGGACATGACGTCCCGCAACCTGCATTGCGCAATGAGAGTTTACCGCGCGACTAGCTTAAAGGTATACAACAACCCGACATTAACCGTGGGGCAGTTGCCCGACATTAACCGTGGGGCAGTTGGTCGGAGGGTCCTCCCTTTTCAATAGAGGATGAGTGAACTTTACACTCTGTTCCTCATGACTCTATACACACAATACGTATGGACGGTAAAGATTTTGATTTTTAAGTGAAAGCTATACCTGCTGTAAGAGATACACTGATCAATTAATATTTGACACTTTTTTAATTAACACAACCGAATGACGTCATAAAATGGCGGCTACTATTTCATGGTTTGAGAAAACATTAAAAAAACCTGAAAACTTTGAATTTAATTTTAATATTTATATTGTTATTGAACTAAAACTAATATTTTCCGACTGCTTTTGGCCTAATCTATCTAAATAATATATTTTTAGATTTTTCTCATATAGAGTAAAATACCGTATTGTGGTCACCCTATTTCCTAATTCAGGGAACAAAAATAAAACTAGATTTTTATTTACAATAAAGGGTCTTTTAATTTCTTTCTAGTATCGAATTTGTTGCACAATTATTTTCACAAAAAGAGACTATTTTGTATTTGTCTAATCTTTCATACGATAGGCGTATTAAAACGGAAAACAAAATAAATGGAGGATTGAGGGCCCGAATTTTGTCAAGGTCATAACTTTCAAACAACAAGAAATGGTGACCTGCTCTTGCTTTCACAAATTTTCACAATTAATTTAGTATCATATAGGATTACAAACAGTAGCTTTAAGTTAATGGTTTCATTTTATTTGCGTGATAAACTTTTACGTGTGTGAGGATTGAGGGCCCATTTTGAACGAAGATATACCAAGTAGGACAGTGTTTTGCGATAATATCTTGTTTTCACAAATTTTGTTTGGTATAAGCTTAGATTTTGGCATAAAGACTTTATCTGTAGTGTCCATAGTTTATCATGTACAGGTGGGCCCTCAATCCTCTATGTGAGAACTGAGGGCCCCACTTTACAGTCCATATCTCGCAAACTTGACTTTCACAAAATCTGATTCCAACTTTCACAATTGTTTGGGAATGTTCACTAAATCCTAAGCATATTTTCAAAGACTTTCAATAAAGTGGCCCTCACACCACACGCATATACGATCTTTACATACCGAGACTCCCCCGTGCTTCAGAAAGCACGTTAAATCGTTGATCCCAGCTGTCATTCGTGGATCTTTGACAGTCGTTACGGGTCGTCAGAAGCCCGAGATTCTGACAACCAGTCTTACCAAGGGGTATCGTATTATCCAGTTAGTAGGTTGTGGAGGTCAGATAGGCCGTCGCTCCATGTAAAATACTGGTATTCAGCTGCATCCGGTTAGACTGTAAGCCGACCCCAACATAGTTGGGAAAAAGGCTTGGCAGATTGACTCAAAGAATTGTGTACTCCCGAAATTATTTATATAACAAATACTTACATATAGATTCATCATTTGTATTAATAACATAAAACTATTTCATAGATTCATCATTATTTTGTATTAATGCCATAAAACTATTTTAAGTATTCCAACATCGTCAATAGGTTGCAAGGCGGTAACACTCCAAACATTTTTTGCGCCTTCATTTGGGATCTTCTCATGACAGGTACCTGTTCTGTTATTCTCTGACTGATCTCAAAGGGATGGGTAGATGAATTGAGTATTGGTTGGACTTGTACTGACTTGTTGGATGCAATCAATTGGAGAAATTCCTTTGTGAATTGTCATTGAAATATTGATGGTGTGAATGTGTTGCTGTTCCACAAATGATGGGACGCTGCGTGTCCTGTCGTCTGTAAGTTACAGGAACTGATGAATGTGTACGTGTTGGGCGCCATTACTAGAATGGCGCCCAACACGTAGCCGAATTCTGGGCCGAGTCCATATACAGGGTTACTTGTAATTCGACGTATTCCTTGCAGGATATCATAGTTGGATTAAAATGCAACAAATTAAGTCACCAAATGTTCTACCGAAATTCAGTATTTTTTTTTTTTGTAATTTTTGTCTAAGAAAAATATAAATTACGAAAAATAAAATGTTTAATTAGTGATCTTTGTCAAACCATATAACATGTATTCTAATCATTTTTAGTTAAAGTAAGTAAGGTTGTGATAAATTAGTACCCGTTTTCTAACTAGATGGCGTTGGCGTCGAGTTAGATCGCGCTATGGTTTGGTTACCGATGAAAGTATAAGTAGTTTTGAATTATTTAAGTTTTTGTTGAAATTCTGTATTCTGGTAGAACGATTATACTGTGTCATATATCGCTGTATATTGAGTTTCATTGAGGACCTTGGGTGGAGGTTTTACATGGTCCTTCTACGAGCCGGATCAGTGCGTAATATTGCGCACCGAGTTTTTGAGTATCAGCACAGAAAGCAGTGGTGGATCGCCACTGAAGTGCTTAGCGCCGCCTGCAGAGGGCGCGACCGCGGAGACCGAGTGTTTCTGAGGGAGTCGCCTGCAGAGGGCGCCACCGTAGCAAGTGCTGCGGGCTTCCGGACATCCCGAGTGGACCGCCGGATCTAGAAAAAGTGGAAGTGGCATCCCAAGTAGCTGAGCACCGAAGCTGAGAGCGTACTGCGCGCCCCCTGGCGGGCATAATCAACAAATAAGTTGGAGAAGTAATAGTGAGTGACGTGTTGTGGACTTAGAAAATAAACCGTGAGTACAATTTTATTTGTGAAGTTATCAAGATTTGGAACTTTAAATATAACGTAACAAAAGACTTAGAATAAAATTAAGTAGTTTAGACTTAGAATATTTAAGAAAAAAGTTAACCAACGGGGAACCTATGCCCGATTTTCTAAAAAGTTTAAAGTTAAAAACACTTGTAAAATTTTCTGTTTTTGTCATAGACTTAGAATAATTCCATCAGTTTTACACTTGTAAAATTTCTATGTTCTTTGGCAACTTGGTTTTTATTTGTGAATTAATTCAATAGTTTGATAGAACTTTATAGTCATGGAGTCATTAATTAATGTACAACTAGATAACATGAAAAATATTGAAAAAGGTAGAATAAATTATAAAAAAAGTCCTAAGGAACGGATAACATTGTCTTATTTAGAAACCAGGTTGGAAACATTAGAACAACTATGGTCTAATTTCATAAAAACGCACAGGGACATAGTAGAAAAAGTAGATTCGACACATAATTACTTTACTTCAGAGACATATGACGATACTGAGGATGTTTACATAACTTATAAATCTGAGTTGAAAGAGTCTATTAAACAACTAACAACTACAAAGGCTAGTGTAGATAAACAGTCATCGTCAAATACGTATACGAATGTGAAATTACCTAAAGTTGTTATTCCTACTTTCTCGGGCAAGTATACAGAGTGGACTTCATTCCGTGATTTGTTTTTATCACTTATCCACAATAATGATTCAATTGACGATGTACAAAAATTGCATTATTTGAAAGGTCATTTATCGGGTGAACCAGAACAATTGTTACGTCACACTCCTGTGACAGCCGCAAATTATCAGGAATGTTGGCAAATGTTAAATAAACGCTACAATAATAAAAGATATTTGTCTAATTGTATGTTAAAGAGATTGATAAACCAATCAAATGTAACAGAGTCATCAACTGCGGTGAAAGAATTATTGGATACAACTGTGGACTGTTTGCATGGCTTAAGCACTCTCGGAATTGATGTTAAATCATGGGACACTATAGTCATCTATATAATAAGCGCTAAGCTAGATAGTGAATCGCGAAAATTGTGGGAATTGAGAATTAGTGCAAATGAACAATTGCCAACTTTTGACGAATTTAAAACATTTTTAGAGTCAAGGTTTCGCTCTTTGGAGTACTTAGACACATCCAAGTCAAAGCAGAAGTCCACAGATAGTAAACCGAAGGTCTTTCACGCAGTCAAATCAAATAGTAACAACTCTGCACAAGTTGTATGTCCATTCTGTAAACAAGATCATAATATAAGTCATTGTAAACAGTTTAGTAAAGAAGGTTACCAAACTCGAAGTGAGTTTGTCCGAACTCACAATTTGTGTTACAATTGCTTAGGCGCAAATCATTCAATTAAGTATTGTCGTGCTAAAACATCATGTCACGTTTGCAAGCGTAGACACCACTCATTATTACACCCCAAGGCATCTTCAAGATCATCGTCACCCAATAGTCATCCGGTAGAGGTAGTAGCTGTCAAACCAGCAGTGTCCACACAGCAAACTGCTTCCGGTACGGCAAAAGAATCAGAGTCTTCAACCATAGCGACACACTTTTCTACAAAGGTTGTGCCAAATCGAGTTTTATTAGCGACCGCTCTCGTCGAAGCACAGACTAAGAATGGTCGTAAACAATTGCTGAGGGCGTTATTGGATCAAGGATCCCAGGCCTCTTTCATAACCGAGTCAGCAGTCCAATTGCTCGGACTAAAGAAAATACCGAATACTAGTATTGTCTCAGGCATAGGAGGTGACGAAGGCACTTGTGCCTCTAGATTCATGGTTTACGTAACCATTCATTCACGTCACGATCCAAATGCAATTATTCAAGTTCGAGCATATGTGTTAAGCAAAATTACAACGTTGATTCCTTCAACTAAATTATGTATATCAACTTGGCCTGAACTAGAAGATATAACTCTGGCAGATCCAGAGTACCACACTCCAAACAAAATCGACGTTTTGTTTGGAGCAGAAGTTTACAGCCAAGTTCTTCAAGAGGGTTTAGTCAAACACTCTCCAGGGCCCATAATTGCTCAAAATACAACCCTGGGATGGATTTTGTCTGGACTAACACCCACAAATCGCGATCTCAATTCAGTAAATTGTCACAAGGTTATAGTTAGTATGCATTCACACCTCAGTGACAATGATATGCTCAAAAAGTTTTGGGAGATCGAATCTGATGTTACTAATATGAAAAAGATACTTACCCAAGAAGAACAGTTGTGCGAAGAATTCTTCACTCGTACAACTCGACGAGACGCTACCGGGCGATACGTAGTCAAGCTTCCATTTCGCGAATCAGATCCACGAAGTAAAATCGGATATACCAAAGACATTGCACTGAAACGATTTCATCATCTTGAACAGCGTTTCAAGAAAAATCATGAGATCAAAAGAAAATACACCGAAGTAATCCAAGAATACCTTGACCTTGGACACATGAAGATGGTGTCTCGCGAAACTGATACTAAGCAGTCAGAAGCAGTCTATCTGCCTCACCACGCAGTGGTTCGCGAGGATAAGACCACTACCAAGGTCAGAGTTGTGTTCGACGCTTCTTCTAGAGGTTCTAATGGTGGATCCCTTAATGATGTGTTGATGGTAGGTCCTAACATACAACCGGAATTACGTCACATCATCCTGAGATGGCGCACGTATCCAATTGTATTATGTGCAGACATAGTAAAAATGTATCGGCAGATCAAAGTCGCTCCTGAAGACACACACTTCCAGAGACTACTTTGGCGGAGTGAGCCTACATCTGAAATAAGAGAGTATGAGTTGCTAAGAGTTACCTTTGGCACTGCTTCCGCACCTTACCTGGCCGTGAAGTCGTTGCAGCAGCTGGCACACGATGAGGGAGCTGAATTTCCGCTGGTATCTGAAACATTAAAAAGCGAATTTTATGTAGATGATTATATGTCAGGATGTCAAACGGTAGAAGATGGAAAAAGGATTCATAGGGAAATGGAAAAACTACTGGGAAAAGGTGGGTTTCCGTTACAGAAGTGGATGACAAACAACAAGGAGTTAGCAGAGGAAATAATGGGAGAAGGTACAAATCAGGAAGGAAAAGTGGAGATAAAACTAGACGAGGTAGTGAAAATACTAGGACTTTCTTGGGATAGAGAATCTGACAGCTTCAGGTATTCAATAACATTTCCGCAACCTGCATCTGTAACAAAACGAAAGGTAATATCAGATATATCACGACTGTTTGACCCCTTAGGGTGGGTAGCGCCGTGTGTTATACCGGCGAAAATAATGATTCAAAAGATATGGCTTGCCGGTATCGATTGGGATGATCGATTACCTGAAGACTTATTAAAAGAATGGCAGACATATCAAAAGGAATTACTAAACTTACCAGAGTTTAATGTACCAAGATGGGTTGAATCCAAAGAAGATGATGTAGTTGTAGAACTACATGGTTTTTGTGACGCGTCAAATGTAGCGTATGCAGCTGTTACATATTTAAGGATAATTGGCGCTGACGGGAGTATTAAAATTAATTTAATATCCGCAAAAACCAAGGTTGCTCCGATAAAGCAATTGTCAATTCCTCGTCTCGAGTTGATGGGTGCTGTTCTGTTGGCCAAATTGATTGTGGAGGTAGCGGAGATACTAGTGATACCTAAAGACAGTATACACTGTTGGACAGACTCAACTGTTGTTCTGGCTTGGCTTAGTAATCATCCCAGCCGCTGGACAACATTTGTTGGTAATAGGGTATCTGAAATTCTGAGTCATTTGGATAACACTCAATGGGGACATGTGAAATCTACTCACAATCCTGCAGATATCGCGTCAAGAGGTATGACACCTTCAGCACTTTCACGGTCATCTCTGTGGAAGCATGGTCCGTTGTGGTTAAAGAAACAACCAATTGACTACGTCAAACCAAACTCGATGTCAACTAAACTCGAGGAAAGATCATCGAAAGGTGTTAAAGCACACGTGACAACAAATGTAGAAGATGAGCTGTGGACAAAATATTCATCATTTCAAAAATTGATTAGAGTAGTAGCATATTGTAGACGATTTTTAAGATTTAAGCAACATAAAGAAACTTACCTGACAAGTGAAGAGTTGACAGCCGCTCTGGAAATCTGTATAAAAAAATGTCAAGAACAAGAATTTAAGGAAGATATAGAGAACATTAAGAAGACAGGAAGTGTAAGTAAGAAGAGCAAATTACGACCTTTAAGTCCTATATTGGATGAGCAAGGAATTTTACGAGTAGGAGGAAGAATTGAAAAGTCTCAACTGTCAGTAAGCATGAAACATCCTATTATAATTCCACAGCGCCATCACTTCGCTAATCTGCTCGTCAGCGAAGCTCACAAAAACACTCTTCACGGAGGTCCAACATTAATGTTGAGCTATCTGCGCACAAAATATTGGATACTATCTGCAAAAAATGTAGTAAAGGCTTACGTACGTAAATGTGTCGTATGTGTTCGGCATTCAGCAACGTTTAAAAATCAACTCATGGGTCAATTGCCGACATGTAGAGTGTCTCCAGCCAGGCCATTTTTGCATACAGGTGTTGATTTCGCCGGTCCAATTAACATTCGGGTATCTAAGGGTCGTGGCAATAAGGCTTACAAGGGGTACATCTGCCTATTTGTGTGCATGGTCACTCGAGCAGTACACATCGAGGCCATTAGTGACCTTACCTCTGAAGGATTTATAGCCGGTTTCAAGAGATTTGTCGCTAGAAGAGGCCATTGCAGTGATATTTGGAGCGACAACGGGAAAAATTTCGTAGGAGCAGCTAAGGAACTGCAGATTTTAGTCGCTGCTGAACAGTCAGCGGTCGCTAACGAAATTAGGAGTTGGCTCAGTTGTAAGGGTGTCAAATGGCATTTTATACCTCCTCATGCCCCAAATTTTGGTGGCCTTTGGGAAGCCGGCATCAAGTCAACCAAATTCCACATGAAGCGCGTCATTGGTGATTCCACTCTTACCTACGAGGAAATGGCCACGTTACTTGTACAAATTGAGGCTTGCCTCAATTCAAGACCAATTTCTCATATTTCCCAAACCCCTGATGATCCAATGCCGCTTACACCCGGTCATTTTTTAATCGGGGAACCTCTGGTTCTTTTGCCGGAACGTAATTATGAGCATAGCACTGTGGGCACGTTGAGGCGATGGCAACTTTTACAAAAAATGACCCAAGACTTCTGGCGACGATGGTCTAGAGAATTTTTAACTTCGATGGTACAGCGTTATAAATGGTCGCAAAAAGAAATAGAGCCAAATATTGGCGACATTGTCCTTGTAAAAGAGGACAATCTGCCTCCAGGCAAATGGTTGCTGGGTAGGATTTTAGAAAAGCATCCTGGTTCGGACGGACTCACACGAGTGGTGACCATAAAGTGTAATGGTTCTGTGTTTAAAAGACCAATATGTAAACTCTGTATATTGCCAACCAGTGATTGAAATGTTATTTTTTTTTATTATTGTTTATTTTGTTTTTCTTTATTTTTTTATAGCCCCTTTGACCTCATGGTGGGTGGCTTCAATTTAAAGGACAACTCTTTCGAGCATGTCCTTGGTGGGCGGAATGTCAAACCATATAACATGTATTCTAATCATTTTTAGTTAAAGTAAGTAAGGTTGTGATAAATTAGTACCCGTTTTCTAACTAGATGGCGTTGGCGTCGAGTTAGATCGCGCTATGGTTTGGTTACCGATGAAAGTATAAGTAGTTTTGAATTATTTAAGTTTTTGTTGAAATTCTGTATTCTGGTAGAACGATTATACTGTGTCATATATCGCTGTATATTGAGTTTCATTGAGGACCTTGGGTGGAGGTTTTAACAAAGTTTTAGGCATTTTTCAACTTTTAATTTTTAACAAAGATCTGCTACGGCATCAGCTATGTCAATAACTTAAATTCCAGTAAAGTTAAATCAATTTTGAAATGTATTTTTCACAAAAAAAAAAAAAACTAAATATTTTTTTTTTTTTGTGACGTCCTAATAGAGTCCTGCAAGGAATACGTCGAATCACAAGTAATTGGCCTGTATATTGCCATTGATATGCTAAAAAGACGAAGATATTGATGGAACGTCAGTTCAGTCAGTATGAAGACATCATCATTTCAACCGAAAGACTTCTACTGCTGGCACGTCCACCCCAAGCACTTCGATCGGTTCGTCATAGCTTCAAGAAAAGCAAATAATCCACAGTTGCTATAAAGATATAGATTTATTCGCTCAGGATTCAGATATTTATGCTCAAAATAAGTTCTAAAGAGTTATATCTAAGTATTATTATTTACTGCTGGTTGCTAAAAATTCCATCTGCAAAGAACCTGGTCTATAAATATAATAAAAACATACTGTTGGCGCTAGTCTTATGAGAAGTTGTTTTCCAAGACGAGCTTAAGAGCTACTACTGCTACATCTGAAGAATATAAAGCAGTAGAATGTAAGTAAATTAGACAATTCAATGCATCCGAGATTTGCACATAAAAAGCAATTAAGTAACTATCACTTTTTCCTTATTTTTATCAGTTATCCAGGCATGATAAATTAACTAAATAAAAAACCGGTCAAGAGCGAGCCGGACTCGCGAACCGAGGGTTCCGTTCCGATTTCTGAAAAAGTGTGCTATTTAGAGACATCGTTTTATTTTTCCTGTAATCTTTACATAAACTTCTACCACATAGAATAATTTCAGATTTTTCTCTTTGCAAACTTTGGAGATAAGTGGGGGGAACGGTATTTTTTTTTTACATTTTTCATCAAAAGCCGAAAACTATGGGCCCTAAAAAAGGAAAAAAAATGTTTGAGAATGTTTAAACAGCGCTCTTTCATATGATACCCCACATGCCATAGTAGCTCCACTTTGAATTTTTAAGACCCCCTTTCAGTCCCTGTTGCAAAAAAAATATAAATATTTTTATTTCTTTCTTATTTGCAAAATAGTTGGGTAAATGTCATCTAAAACTGTTCCAAATTTCAAGTTGATAGCATTAGTAGTACTCGAGATATCCAGCTGTGACAGACAGACAGACAGACTTAGTCACACCATAAGGGTTCCTTTTTTACCATTTTGGTACGGAACCCTAAAAACAAGGTTCTCGCAACCTGGTAACGCGTTTTTGGGAAGTTTCGATTCAATTAGTACCTACCTGAAGGGTAAAATCCCATAATTTTAACAACGTTCGCAATCTTATCTGTATCAATCTGTCAAAAATTGTATAGTGCGTTTACATAAATTTTTCACATTTGATTGTCGCTGGCTCAGATTGCGACTTGAAATTGAACGTCTTTAGGTACGAAAATTGGGCTTCTGGTCGACCGAGCTTAGCTCGGGTGAAAAAACAAATTTTCCCTGGTATGAGACCTAGCTAGATCGATTTTTCGCCCCCGCAAACCCCTTTATTGTAAGATTCTTCGAAATCGTTAGTTGTTTTCGAGAACATGAACATGATTGATTACAAATATACAAATCATCATCATCTTCCTGCCCTGGGATCAGCGCAACACGTTTTCTTCTTCCATACAAAGATATAAATATTGCTCATTATAATAGTACAGGATAGGATATGTTAAGTCACCAACAGAACCTTAAAAGGATTTAGGTAAGTACCTACCTTGTCAGAAAAGCATTAGCCAGGCTACGCTCCGGAGCGGAGCGAGGCTGCGGAGCGGAGAAACGGAGAAATATTAACCAACTAGCTTTTGCCCGCGGCTTCGCTCGCATGGATGTCGGAAAATATCCCATGGGAACGTTCATGTGGAAAACATAGAGCCGTCCGATATAACTGTGCAAACTCAAATCGCTATACGATATATCGTTACCGTGTATAGTAGGCATAAAGCTACCAGTCGCCATGATTTTTTCCGACATCTTCAACAGTCGTCGTCATATTTCAGCCAATTTACACAAAACCATAATGAATTACACTGAATCACTCCGTTCATTGGAGAAAACCGTATGAAAATCCGTTCGGTACTTTTTGACATTATCGCATTCAAACAGACAGACTTACGCGGCGGGGGGACTTTGTTAATTACTTAAAATTGATTATGCCAGTCACGCTCTAATAACAAATAACTTTTCTGCGAGTGTCCACTCGTTCAAATAATTTCCTCGTAAAAACGTCGAATGAAATAAAGACTAAATGTTACCTCAAGATTTGAACTATGACTACATTTCCAATCCCTTAAATCTCTTAAAAAGAGGTAGGTACACAAACATTTGTCAACCCCTATTGTACCCCTTAGGGGACGATTTTTAAAAAACGCTGTACCATATATTTCTTTATTTCCTACCAAAAGCATAAATTTGAATTTTCATATCCCTAACTTAAGAAATGCTGGGTTTCCCATACAAACTTTCATCCCTTATATCACCCCTTGTAGGATTATGTTTTAAGACAAAAAGTAGCCCATGTTCTTTCCCAGGATGCTATATATAGCCTTGCCAAATTTTATCGAAATCCGTGCAGTTTTGTGATTTTTAAAAAACGCTGAACCGCATATTTCTCAATTTCCTACCAATAGCATAAATTTGTTATCCCTAACTTAAGAAATACTGGGTTTCCCTTACAAACTTTCATCCCCTATATCACCCTCCGTAGTATTGATTTTGAAAGTATCTTATGTCCTTTCCCAGGATGCTATGTAAAGCCTTGCCAAAATTTGCAGAAATCCGTGCAGTTTTGTAAATTTTAAAATCAACCCCTATTTTACCCCCTTAGGCGACGATTTTTCAAAAACGCTGAACCGCATATTTCTTTATTTCCTATCAAAAGCATACATTTTAATTTTCACATCCCTAACTTAAGAAATACTGAGTTTCCCATACAAACTTTCATCCCCTATATCACCCCCTGTAGGATTATTTTTTAAGACAAAAAGTAGCCTATGTCCTTCCCAGGATGCTATATAAAGCCTTCCCAAATTTTATCGAAATCCGTGCAGTTTTGTAAATTTTAAAATCAACCCCTATTTTACCCCCTTAGGGAATGATTTTTAAAAAACGATTTTCTACCAATAGCATAAGTTTGTTATCCCTAACTTAAGAAATACTGGGTTTCCCTTACAAACTTTCATCCCCTATATCACCCCGTGTAGTATTATTTTTGAAAAAAATAGTATCCTATGTCCTTCCCCAGGATGCTATATGAAGCCTTGGCAATTTTTGTAGAAATCCGTCCAGTTTTGTAAATTTTAAAATCAACCCCTATTTTACCCCTTAGGGGATGATTTTTCAAAAACGCTGAACCGCATATTTCTTTATTTCCTATCAAAAGAATACATTTTAATTTTCACATTCCTAACTTAAGAAATACTGAGTTTCCCATACAAACTTTCATCCCCTATCCTACGGTCCTACCCTACCCTATCCCTACCCTTGTAGGATTATTTTTGAAAAAAAAAGTAGCCTATGTCCGTCCCCAGGATACCATCTATAGCCTTGCCAAATTTTATCGAAATCCGTTCAGTGGTTTAGGCGTGAAAAGGTAACAGACAGACAGACAGACAGACAGACAGACAGACAGACAGAGTTACTTTCGAATTTATAATATTAGTATGGATAGGACCGCGAGCGGACGGCGGAGTGGAGCGGACTTAAGATTCTATTGGTTAATATTTCTCCGTTTCTCCGCTCAGCAGCCTCACTCCGCTCCGGTGGACAGGCAGCCTAATCCACTGACTTTTTTCCATTCAAATGAGCTTTCGATGAATTGATGAATCAGAAAATCCAGACGAACGAATGCATATTTTCATTTCCAATCCTTGGGGAATAAAATAATGTTAACGAAGATCGCAAACAGGAGCTCAGAAAAGCCACTTTGAAACAATGAATAATAACGTCGTCTCTTTCCATCGTTAAATAAACTATGAGATAAAGAAACCTTGCAGTCGCCGGTACTCACTATTGTTCTGATGCTGCGCTTTTGCTGCAAACTGAATATAAAAATTTCACGCTCCAATCATCTTAATGTCGAAATACTCTTCTCTCTTTCACACTTGGCTGCGTTAGTCACCCGTCTCTCTCTGTTTGGAATCCTAGACGCAGCTCTGATATCGACGCAGCCTTATCACTGCCACGCCTTTGTATGAATTTTACCTTTATTCTCGAGACGGTATAGTTGGTTTTCGAGTGGAGTGATTCCATCTCAGAGGTTGTTCACATACCTGAATGGCCGTAGCGTAGTATTCGAGAATGGGTCCGCTCCGCTCATACACATTCACAACAGCAAAGTCAGTGTCGCCCGAGACTTGTTGGAGGGTGATCGTGTGCGCTAATTTTCGCCGAAAGCCGGCGACCGCGTGTGTGATAGAATCAAAACGAAAGTGACTATTGATAGTCGACTCACATATTTAATCTTTGTAGTGAAGTTTAAAAACATGTGTGTTTATAAGTTCTAGTGTTGTGTTAGGTGCTTACTTACTATCGGATTTCTGTGTCGAAGGTATGTCTACCAGTTCTCTATAGTTTTTAATAATTACTAGTAAGGAACGTACAAGAGTGATTTCCTTTCTGAATGCAACAACCGGTTTTTCGTCCGGTCAACCGTGGGAAGGTATTTGGTTTGCAATTTCATGTTTGATTGCGTGCATTGTTTGGATCGGCTCCTTATTTTTTAATATTGTTTTCACTGATTTCATAAATATCTTGTTGGGTGTTTGAAATCGGTTTTTATTGTTAGTTTTGTGTTTGTTCCAACCAAACTTTTTTTTGTTTACAGAATTCTTTTCAACTTCTTGGTATATTTTATTTCTTCTACGATAGTTTGCGTGCTTTGTTATGATTACATGTTATTGTATCATTATTTTGTGATTCATCGTGTATGTCATTTATGTCTCACCCACATTATAATTTATTGTTTTTTACCTCGTTCAAATAATTATTTAGGTAGGTACTACTTCTATCTGCCGTTTCTAGAACACCACTATAGGTATGTATTATCACTACATCATGCTCACTCTAATGCCTCGCTGATGGTGGCGCGTGTGTTGGATCATTTAACGAATCCATACGTCAGGTTCGTCAACGGGCGCTGTTGGTGGAGGCTGTTCATACCTTAGCTGCCACGGCTTATTTTAATTTTAATTTTGAATTGTTTTTTTTTTATTTTTTTAATACGGACGCTTTTAACGTTCATCGTTCTCACATGTATAATTTCAACATGAATGATGTAACCAATATTTTGTAGGTAACCATATTTTGATTTAAAAGAGTGTCCGTGGAGTTTCTTGCCCGTTCTTCTCCATAGATCTACGTTTTGGAATGGGCAACTAGCTTCAACTTTCTGACTTACCTACTGACCGACTCTTTGACAATTCAAAAGTGCCTGTAATTGGTTTAGGTAATTGAAATAAATGCTTTGAGTTTGAGTTTGAGACTATCGTCATTTGCACTGATTGCTGCATCATCATTATCATCATTACGTGTACTATATTATTCTCTAACTGATCTTGCGTAATATTTGCTGGCTCAAATAACTAAGATGAGTAAAGCACAATAATATCTGCACAATTCTTGTAGACTACAGTTTTCCTATTTTGTTTGTGTTGCTCCCGGGGACTCGTTAAATTAATTTGGAGGATTGTTGGCTCAATTTCGGTAACACGCGGAGGTCGGATACCTACTTAGAGCCCTTTACTCATTTCTTAATTGCCAAACTTTGTGTTTTGTAAAGGAGTAAGTTATGGGTGAAAGAAACTTGATAAACCAGTCTTGTTTGTGTTTGGTTGAAGAAAATACGAAGCTTCTCACGAGTGGGTTAAAAAGTACAGTGGAGCTGATTTTTTTTTCGTCAGTCATAGGACTGACGAAAAAAATAATAAAATAATAGTCTACAACCATCGTGCCAGGGCGCGTCACAATATTTAAAGATCCCATCCAAAACAAAAAAACTCCCTGCGTAGGTATTTCTGGACGAACCTGTTAACTTCATTTTGTTTAAAGCACATTTCATGAACAACAAAGATTTCTAAATTGGGGGGGGGGGGGTTTTGGGGGGGGGGTAAAATTTTGTCCCGTCTCGGACAAGGAGCTTCGTATAATTGAGATAGAACTTCACTTACAGGTAAGTTCGTTTAATCTCATAATTATAAAACCTAGCGAAGGTCGAGGATGTACAGAGCAAAAGGTATTTTTTTAAATAATAGTATTTTTGTATTGAAATCGATCCTTGATAAATAGATATTATAGGTAGGTATTTGATATGGACCATCGCACCTTATGCCAGTGTATTTATTGCAGCAATAACAAAATATGTAGGTAATCGGTTAAGATAACAAAATTGATTAGTTAGTACTGCCACACACCGTTAAAGAAGTTACAAAATCAGCAGGATAAAAGAAAACCTCGATATGTACATTTTTTAATAATAGGAAGGGGATTCTCTGTGGTTTCTGGTTTTTTTTTTTTTGTATAGGTAAGTAAAATGTTATAGGTACAGTCCGCGTGCGAGCTATACATACTATCCTAATGATGAAATAATTATAATGAGGATAGTATGTGCTTGAAAACCGCCCGCTTCCTCAACAGCCCCCGATTCCTTGAAGCTCACGCGCGGACTATACTTACCTAAATGGTTTAAAAATCAGGATTGTCCAAACAAACTTAAAATATTCAATTCTTCGAAATCGATGGACAAGCAGACAGATCAAATAGGAGATGAATGGTGTCTCACTACTTATTACATCTTATTATCATGCAGACAAATTAAGAGTTCATCAGAAAAGAATAACGAAAAATAAAAAGTCGTGAGCCTCGTTTCCCTTATCACTAGGAACTACTAGGAAGTCAAAAATAAGCTCCCGTCCACTATAAACTTTGTTCCACTTTTTAGGTTTCCGTACCTCAAAAGGAAAAACGGAGCCCTTATAGGTTCACTTCGTTGTCCGTCTGTCTGTCTGTCTGCCTGTCTGTCAGTCTGTCAAGACCCTTTTTCTCAGAAACGCGTGAAGTTATCAAGTTTCAATTGATTTATCAAATACGTATAGGTCTATATGGTGCTTTGAGGTTTAACAAAAATCAAGCTTTTAAGTCAACGCAATAAAAAAATACGGCCATTTATGCGACATAATTTGATACTCGCAAGTAAATCAAAACCTATATAGGGTACTTCCCGTTGATCTAGAATCATGTTTGACAAGAAGTAATGTCTCAAAGGAAAAAGTCTGAAAACTGATAAAGGCTCTTACAGACAGAGGCGATATCGCGTCGCGACGTGTCGCGTAGCGGTGTTGCGACGCGATAATATCGCAATATCGCTCGCGATATTGCCTCTGTCTGTAAGAGCCTTTATGTGTAATTTTATCATAAAAAAAAATTTTCATTCCTCATACTCGGAAAGTAGGGGTTGGATCTAGAATCGTTTGGCAGGAGGGGGGTGAATGGGGTGAAAGTTGGTAGGGGTTGGGTCTCTGATTATAACGCTACCACTCTCATTACAAGGATGCATATTTTTTGAGAAATTAATAAAAAATATTTCTAACCTCAAATCAGATAAACAGTGAAACGAAATGTCAAAATGGGCGATTGACAACCAAATTTGTATCAATATACTGTACATAGATTATACAGTATATTAATGGTAATACTGTCTGCGGTGTAAAATGTCGTGTAAAATACGTGAAACGAAACGCAAAAAAAAAAGTCAGTGTCATTCAACCTAGAAATTCTGCTCAGAAGGAAGTTAGTGTGCACCCCACTTTATAGTTAAAATAGGTCGAATCTGTCCCAAAACCGAATCGGGGCACCCCGACTTTACTTAGTCTTTTGGCTGGCATACTAGAGTGTATATAAAAACCCGGAGGCGCGGAGGGAGAGCAGCCCCCGCCCGCTGTAACAAAGGTTAGGCACCCATGCGAGCCGCAGCATGGGTGCCTGTCCTTTGTTACGTAAGGGCGAAGGGGCTGCACTTCCCGCAGCGCCGGAGACGTTGCAGAAGCAACTTAAGTGTTTAGAGGTTAGGTTACAATAATTAGTTTTTTTTTTTTCAAGAACGGTGCTTACCTTTACATGGGAGTGGTGGGGGAGGGTGCGTTAGGGTATCCCCCACCCCCCCCTCAACCCCCTACTTCTGCCATACGATACTAAAAGTAACTTTAAAGTGTTTTGAGGTTAGGTTACAATAATTAATTTTTCTCAAGAACGGTGCATTACCTTTTCATGGGAGTGGTGGGGGGGGGTCTCAGGGTACCCGCCTCCACCCCCCCACATCGTCCCCACCCCCCTCCTCCTGCCAAACGAATCTAGATTTTAACCAACAATCTACTATTTTGGCATTACAAAGTTAGGTTTGTTTTGAGATAAATTCTTTTCAATTATGGAACCCTTCATTGTACGCACCCCCTTCAACACGCACTTGACCGTTTTTTTTGGCTAATTCCATTAAGAGATAAGCTATGATCACAATGTAGGTACGTACCCGTCACACCCATTCTGATAATTCTACAAATTAGGTGTTGAATGAAATCATAATCATTCCTCGTAACTTTTTGGTCTGATAAAAATGTTATCAGGCATTTTCGCCAACTCAAATAAAAAGGAGAAAAAAATACCTTTTGCCCGAAGCGTCTTCTTCTTATCAAAACAAACACTGTTATCTCTTACGGCCCACATTAGCACAGTTAATCAAATATTTATCAAGCATTATTGGTTATCAGATAATGTACCTACAATCATTGTGAGCTTATCTCTAACGTGATAACATTAATTTATATGTCAATTCGAAACATCATAACGATGTCTAGTCAATTGGTTTGCTTTCTTCCTTATTTTTTCTTTCTTATTTTTTTCTTTCTTATTTTTTTTCTTTCTTATTTTTTTTCTTTCTTATTTTTTTTTCTTTCTTATTTTTTTTCTTTCTTATTTTCTTTTAGACTTATTTGGTTTTAACATAACATCACGCCTGTAATACTCGAAGGGTTAGGCACTTATCATCGTGCTATCTCATCCCTAATTGACTTGTGTTTAGCTTCCAGTGTGACCAGATGTTTTAACTCCGGAAATAGTGTAAAGACGTTTGATGTAAATAGCAAAATTATATCTTAGCGGGAGTGTATGTCTTCATAAAAATAATTTTAAAGTGTGGTGTGACATGACCTATTTTTTCACACATGTCTTCACCGAAGAGTATCATGGTTTCATTGAGTCTAAAGGTGACGTCATAAAACTAGCATTCTTCGTACTGATTGCATTTTATTACAATCATTTATGATTAATTTTCGAAACGCTTAAACCTATAATTAGTTTTTCACTATCTTGATAAAAGTTACTGTTGTTAATCTAGTTTAGATTAACAAAAATAACTTTTTTTAAATATCTCTCAGAATGACTGACCGTTAAGATTGAGGTTACGGATTTTAGCTGCATCACTTTCCGGTTGAAGAATTATTAACAAAAAAACCGGCAAAGAGCGAGTCAGCCTCGCACACGAAGGGTTCCGTAACACCTTATGATATTGAACACTAATTTTTTTTTTATTCTTTAGTTTATAAAAACACTTTTCGTATCACACTGTTTTTTTTTAAATAGCTGCCACGGTAGTACACACTATAGAAAAATATCAAGCTATTACGATTCAAAGATACAGACAGCATTGTGACAGACGGACGGACAGCGGAACTAGTATTAGTTAGAAATAGGGTCCCATTGGCGACCTTTGGGTATGGAACACAAAAAATTGGCCAAGTGCTAGTCGGACCTTACCACAGCACAATATTTAACACAGCAGCGTTCTATCATTTATTAAAATAAACATGTTTCTTGTAGGTAGGTAGGTACTACCTATGTTTATTTTTTTTTTATTTTTTTTTACTTTATTTCATTTTTATTATTTGTTGTTATAGCTGAATATAAAATCTTTGAAAATTTCCCCGCTGACACAAATATATGTATAGACGGACGTAAGTACAGCGGAAGCTTAGTAATAAGGTCCCATTGGCACCCTTTGGGTACCTACGTAACACTAAAAAACCGCTAAAAAGCGAGTTGGACTCGGGCACCGAGGGAAAAAGAAATCCTTTGAACCGTAGAGTGAGTGCGACAAAAAAGGTTAACAGTAAAATAAATTACAAATGATATAATATTTTTGTAACAAAGAAACTGTCATCCGTATAATAGATGAAGGTTGTGTTCACAGAAGACTCAAGACAAAGGTCGTCTGATGAGTAGGCCTATAGGGAATTATGATGAAATATTACTTTTTTACCACATAACCTTTTGCTTACGGATACTCCAAAAATAAACAGTACAACAAATATGATATTTGTGAAACTTATTTCTTAGTGTCCAATTACCTACGGTATGAATTTCTAGACACTGATATAGGAATGGTTATAGGAATCTATCAATCCAATCAATCACAAGATTGGTAGACAGTCTATGACCAATTTAGGCTTGGCAGCACATGATCTAATGTAGCTACTATGCGAGCCAAATAAGAATAGTACTGTCAAGACGCCATTTTGTTCCGCAATACTCGCAGCTATCGTGTGAAGTTGGAAGCAAGCGCGATCCTATTCTTAGTTGGCTCGCATAGTAACAGATGTCCAATTTGAAAGTATGTACCTATTGAAAAAATCCGAATACCAGTGACCGAAGGATATTATGTAGAACACTTCACCAGATTAGTCTGGTGAAGAAGAATAATTTACCTATATATTTTAGAAATAGTAGAAGAACAGATCTAAATAAGTCAGATCACATATATCTTTTTGTCAGTCCTTACGTGTAGTCAAAAGCCTGAAACTCTGACAACCAGTCTTACCAAGAGACATCGTTTTACCCAGTAACTGGATTGTGGATGTCAGATAGGCAGTATCTCCATGTAAAATAGGTACTGGTATTCAGCTGCATCCAGGTAGAGGGAAGCCTGGGCACGACACAATTGCGGCGATAAGTCCCCTCTTTGAGGAGTGGTTAGAGCGGCGCCACGGCGTCCTCACCTTCCGCCTAACGCAGGTCCTCACCGGACACGGCTGTTTCGGGAGGTACCTGTTTCGCATAAGGCGGGAGGAAACGCCCGGGTGTCACCATTGTGTGGATCGCCCGGAGGACACGGTGGAGCATACAGTGGAGGTCTGCCCGGCTTGGGCAGAGCACCGCCGTGTTCTCACGGAGGCGATCGGCGGCGGCGATCTCTCGCGTCCGAGCCTGGTGCGGAGTGAGAGTGCATGGGAGGCCGTCACCTCCTTCTGCGAAGCAGTGATGCTCGCGAAGGAGGAGGCGGAACGCGTGAGGGAGAGGCAGCCTCACGCCCTCAGTCGCCGCAGGAGACGCCCTGGGCGGCGGGAATCGCGGGGCGATTTCCGACCACCGTAGGCGCAGGCCTGCGGACGGTGAGTAGCGGGTAGCTCGCCGTCCGGTAAGGACCAGGCCCGAGTCGACGGCGCGTTGTGTTCCACGCGCGCCTCAAAGAGATGTCAGCTAATGAAGGGGTCCAATAGGGCCGACGCCGCTGGGGTCGCGGGTAGTTTTAAGAAGATACCGCGGCCCCGGCATAGGCAACTGAAGGAACACGGGTGGGTTTTAGTCAGTAAAAGTCTGACACGCCCTTCCGCTCCACCCAGAGCGGGAGAAGTTATTTGATGATTTCCCACCCTCAAAAAAAAAAAAGGTAGAGGGAAGCCGACCGCAACATATTTGGGAAAAGGCTAGGCTGATGATGATAATGAACAATACAAGGCAATTCGATTCGAAGCCAAATTCTACAATCGATACCGATTCTGAACTACTCGAGACCAACTCACTCACTTAACTCGTATCGAAGTAATAACCAACAGATGTGAATAATACCATAACAGACGCCGTTACTACTGTTATGGTCGTTACATATTTGTTTTATCTTTTTGTTGATCAACTCGCACGTGACTCATTCGATTTGTGTCGTATATTTTGATCGTAAAGTCTTAGTAGTCAGGTGGGAATAGAATGATCAGTGACTAAACCAAGTTGGCCGGAGCAAAGACTATCTCCACCGGTGGGAACTGTCCATGTAATGCCATCCCCAACATAGGAGAAGAAGATTCTAGGAGTTCTAGGAATTTAGGCTTTTGCTAAGCTTTTAATATGCGCTAACATTAATACACCTCATCTACATAATTATCTATAAATAATTATATAAAAATGAATCGCTATTTCCCTTGGTCACGCTCACGTCATAACTTGAGAACGACTTCAACGAATTTTTTTTTTTTTTTTGGGTTTCTAATACTTTGTAGAAGGTTCTGACGGAAAGAAACATTAAGAAAATTGCGCAGAAAATTGGAAAGTTTCAAAAAACTTAACGACTATTTTAACTTCGCGCGTTTACATTTGAATCAACGAATTAAGATTAGAATATTTATAGCTAAGTCAGGACAACGTCTAATTAATGTAATTAAAATTTATACCAACCTTGTAATACATTGCTGTTATAAAATAATAATAAATTATTATTTAAATAGTACTGCGGTTAAGAAACATGATAAGACCATTTTTATACTACGCCATATTTTTTTTGTTATTTGGGTCAACCATTCAAATAGCTAACACAAGATTTATCAGCAGATTTTTCACTAATCAGAGGGGCAATTCCCGTACGTTTAAATTCTAGTCACAATCTCATAACAATTAATTTTGACTTTCAAAAGCCAGGGAATGTACTTACAGTCTGCAACAAAAGTCGATTAACACTTCTTAACCGACGAAAAAAAACGGAGGAGGTTCTCAAGTCGACACGTATACATATTTGTTTACAGAATTATCCAATTTGAAAGATTCTTCTTTTATTCGGGAAGATATATATCGAAGTTAGTCCCATGTAAAATTTATTAACTTTTCTTGGTAGTTTTTGAGTTTGCTTCAATAACATCTATTTTTTTTCCACTTTTTATGTGGATGATGTTCTGATTTCTTTTGCAGGTGGTGGTATTCGAATGTGTGTGGGGTAGTACCACAACTAAAAAGTGAAAAATAAAAACTTTTTTACAAAAAATAACAACCGACTTCCAAAAAAAACACTACAAAGTTTAATTTCGCAAGTCGGTGGCAAAAAACTTTTACAAAAAATCGTAGAACATACATGGGGGTTAAATCGATAGGTATGGTACTCTGCTATCAGCTCGCACTGGCTTGACACCTTTAAAAAAACACCCTGTTTATATGACAAAACTCAAAACATGTATGTACCGGGTACCCTGTAACGCCACCAAAACCCCAGAGGCAAATATGATAATTTATTTAACTTAGATGTAAGCACTTTGTATCTCATTTTAAGTGAACTGTCATTTAAGTTCTTATGAGAATAAATTCTTTAAACCTAACCTACTCATAAATTACGGAAGTGTACGCACTATCTTACTTCTATAGAATGAGTACAGGACGCGAATATTGACTACAGATTACTGGCAGACAAATATTTACCAGCTCTAGCACTTATCTCCGTGTGTTTATGATAAAAGCAATGTAAACAGAACAGAAGGCTCAATTGACGATGCTTGATAGGCAGTTCCCAGATAATTATAATATTATTATCACTGTGGGGAAGGCGGACGACGGAGACGAAATGAGCGTTTTCTCAAACATTATGCAACTATATTTTATGTAATGCGTTAAAATTAAGCAGTAAAATCATTTTATCAACCACTGGGCGAGTTTAAAGTTACGACACCTTGCAACTTTTTTTTTTGCAATTTGCAGTACAGTATCAGGTTTTATTTTGACCGAAATATGATTCGCGGCTTATTAAATTATGTAGGTATTGACGGATTTATGATCACCAAAATCATCAATCTCTAAGTTCTAACTTCCGACTTTTTCATGAAATCATAACACTTCAGGTCAATTCCAACTTCTAAGAGTGGTACATTGATGATTCTTATGATTTTAATATATGTAAATAAATATTTATTACAGTCGCTAATCATAAATTTATCACCATACAATCTGCAAATTGCAAAACGGCTCAGGCGCAAAATGTCGCTTTCGCAAAATGTCTACTGGTAGTAAAATGTCGCTTTCTCATAATGTCGCTCTCGCAGATATCGCTTTCGCAAAATGTCGCTTTGTCGCTTTGAATAAAATTTAGCCAGGTTTAAAAAAAAACGTAATTTTTTTTTCCAATTTCTTATTAAATGTTTACAACATATTATTATAAGGTGTTTTTCTTGTGGTTCAAATTGAATGAACCGCAAAAAAAAAAACAAAAAAAAACCAAGAAAAACAAAAAAAAAATACCAAGAAACAAACCAAAAATAAACCAAGAAAAAAAAAGCCAAACATAGCTTACATATTGTAAAACTTGTAAACATTTAATAAGAAATTGGAAAAAAATAACCTTTTTTTTTAAACCTGGCTAAATTTCTTTCTAAGTTACTAACGCGACATTTTGAGAAAGCGAAATTCTGCGAAAGCGACATTTTACTACCAATAGACATTTTGCGAAAGCGACATTTTGCACCTGAGCCTGCAAAACACGTAAGAAAGTTTGATTTTCGCGGTCTACCTTAGCGGCTCCGTGGTAGTCCTGTGAGCCCTAATACACGTTATGGTACCTTATACTACTACTGATCATGCTTTAAGTACCTACTCATAATTAATTAGGATTTAAAAAAATTATTGTTTCACAAATTCAGATAGCGCATTTTTTCTCTCTGTCTGTCTCTTTTGATTATATAATAATCAAAGGTCTGTCTTTTATTTCTTCCATTATGGGACTTCTATATTTTCCTCTGTGTGAGTCAGTACATTTACTTCGTTACCTAGTTTTGTGGACGCGCCAAATACAATGTAATAATATGAACAGAAATGGTGAAATGCCTGCTTGGACTGTTTTTTCAAGGAAAATGTATTTACCTAGCGATGCGTATTTACCCTATTGTAAATATTTTGATGTGGTTTGGTTTCTTTTAGCTGTCAATAACAAAGTAATCTGCTTACGCGGTTTGGTTATTAAACATAGGTGTTTTGGAAAAACAGCTTTGAAACCCACAAATGTAGTTCAGTTTGCGCTACAAATCTAAACATTTTTATTAATTTTTCAATAGTACCTACTAGTCATTTTAAAATGAATTTAATTCACTTAAGGAAATAAAATTGATATTCGTTTAAGTGGAAATATCATTAATAGAAAACAAGGCTTAAATACCAATAGACTTTAAGTACCTATGATCGTATTTCTTTTGTTTATAATATTATAATGCTATTGATGGATCGTATTTTGTTTATAAATGTGCTTCTATAAAGTCATTTGATGCTTTTACGTAGAATGTACTGATTGAACGGTGGACGGTGGTTTCGTGATTATTATTAACATGAGTAATTAATTACTTACTGCGTTATTTATAAATGGGCCAACATATTGTTTATCAGTGAGCTTCGTTGTTTCCATAAACTGGTCCTTTTTGTTTGAGTTGCTCAATAGGTATTTCTATTTATATACTTAATACTTTTTAGTTCAATTTCACAATACGGGGTCAAATAAATTTCGTGCAGATTCGTCAAACGAACGAAATCTAACGAATCTGCACGAAATCTAACTTAGAGAGATGTATTCATGATTTTTATGGTTACAATTATGTAAATACATGATTTTTTGCCGCGTATCATATTTTGATCAACATTCAACCTGACACGGACCTGCAAAATGCATAAAATACAAGAAAATTTGAATTTCGCGGGCTACACAGCGCATCCCGCTTAAGTGACTACACTACAGGCGGTTGACGACCCCCAAAAATTTTTTTTTGGTGTTAACATGTTTAGATAACTATCTACATCTATATCTATATCATCTATACTATCTATACTAATACTAATCCATACTAATATTATAAATTCAAAAGTAACTCTGTCTGTCTGTCTGTCTGTCTGTTACCTTTTCACGCCTAAACCACTGAACGGATTTCGATAAAATTTGGCAAGGCTATAGATGGTATCCTGGGGACGGACATAGGCTACTTTTTTTTTTCAAAAATAATCCTACAGGGGGTGATATAGGGGATGAAAGTTTGTATGGGAAACTCAGTATTTCTTAAGTTAGGGATGTGAAAATTAAAATGTATGCTTTTGATAGGAAATAAAGAAATATGCGGTTCAGCGATTTTGAAAAATCATCCCCTAAGGGTGTAAAATAGGGGTTGATTTTAAAATTTACAAAACTGCACGGAGTTCGACAAAATTTGGCAAGGCTTTATAAAGCATCCAGGGGAAGGCCATAGGATACTATTTTTTCTAAAAATAATACTACAGGGGGTGATATAGGGGATGAAAGTTTGTAAGGGAAACCCAGTATTTCTTAAGTTAGGGATAACAAATTTATGCTATTGGTAGGAAATTAAGAAATATGCGGTTCAGCGTTTTTGAAAAATCATCCCCTAAGGGGGTAAAATAGGGGTTGATTTTAAAATTTACAAAACTGCACGGATTTCGATAAAATTTGGCATGGCTTTATATAGCATCCTGGGGAAGGACACAGGCTACTTTTGGTCTTAAAAAATAATCCAACGGGGGGTGATATAGGGGATGAAAGTTTGTATGGGAAACTCAGTATTTCTTAAGTTAGGGATGTGAAAATTAAAATGTATGCTTTTGATAGGAAATAATAAAGAAATATGCGGTTCAGCGTTTTTGAATAATGATCCCCTAAGGGGGTAAAATCGGGGTTGATTTTAAAATTTACAAAACTGCACGGATTTCGACAAAATTTGGCAAGGCTTTATATAGCATCCTGGGAAAGGACCTAAGATACTTTTAAAAATAATACTAGGGGTGGTGATATAGGGGATAAAAGTTTGTAAGGAACCCCAGTATTTCTTAAGTTAGGGATAAAAAATGTATGCTATTGGTAGGAAATTAAGAAATATGCGATTCAGCATTTTTGAAAAATCATCCCCTAAGGGGTAAAATAGGGGTTGATTTTAAAATTTACAAAACTGCACGGATTTCGATAAAATTTGGCAAGGCTTTATATAGCATCCTGGGGATGGACACAGGCTACTTTTGGTCTTAAAAAATAATCCAACGGGGGGTGATATAGGGGATGAAAGTTTGTATGGGAAACTCAGTATTTCTTAAATTAGGGATGTGAAAATTAAAATTTATGCTTTTGATAGGAAATAAAGAAATATGCGGTTCAGCGTTTTTGAAAAATCATCCCCTAAGGGGGTAAAATCGGGGTTGATTTTAAAATTTACAAAATTGCACGGATTTCGATAAAATTTGGCAAGGCTTTATATAGCATCCTGGGAAAGGACATAGGATACTATTTTTTTCAAAAATAATACTACAGGGGGTGATATAGGGGATGACAGTTTGTAAGGGAAACCCAGTATTTCTTAAGTTAGGCATAACAAATTTATGCTATTGGTAAGAAGTTAAGAAATATGCGGGTCAGCGTTTTTTAAAAATCATCCTCTAAGTGGGTAAAATAGGGGTTTATTTTAAAATTTACAAAACTGCACGGATTTCGATAAAATTTGGCAAGGCCAAATTGGGATAGCATCCTGGGAAAGGACATGGGCTACTTTTTGTTTTAAAACATAATCCTACAAGGGGTGATAAAAGGGATGAAAGTTTGTATGGGAAACCCAGCATTTCTTAAGTTAAGGGTTATGCCCTATGTTTTCCACATGAACGTTCCCATGGGATATTTTCCGACATCCACGCGGGCGAAGCCGCGGGCAAAAGCTAGTACTATAATAATATATATTATATATAATATTATAAAGAGGAAAGATTTGTTTGTTTGTTTGTATTGAATAATAGGCTCCGAAACCAATGGCCTGATTTAAAAAAATCTTTCACCGTTGGGAAGCTACACTATCCCCGAGTGACATAGGCTATATTATATTTTCAAAAAAAATAGGGATCCTTACTAAAACTCCAATAATGTAACCCGAGGTGTACACAATTTACCTAAAAAAATGCTTACATCGCGTGCGCTGCGAAAACTATTGATGATAGAACAAAATAATGTACTTACTACGACTTTGCAGAACACATAATTATCTACAAAAAGTGTCGTGACAGCATATATGTCTAGCTATTATAGTTATGTCACAATAAGAAGTTTACTTTTATTTTAAAAATTTAATTGAAATGCCGGCGCTAGAAAAGGTTCTTTATTTGTCCCTTGGTATTAATCCTTATCAAAAAAAAAATAACTTCATATTCAAGAATACTTCAAAATCTATAGATAACTTTTGAATTATTCAATTCGGACATTCCATTCGAAAGATAAAAAAGTTTAATTAATTTAATTACAATTTAAAAATGTAAGTAGAAAAATGTCGCGTGGTCGGCGCTCACCCTGCTCGGCTATCTAGGCAGCACCACCTGGAGTGGTAAGGAGGCTGAGGGTAGTGGTTGGTGAGGGTGTGGAGAGTAGGGAGTGAGGGGAGAGGGGAGGTGTTGGTGAAGTGGAGGTGAAGGGTAGAGGGAGAGGAGGAGGGGGTTGCGGTGAAAGGGGTTTGAGAGGGGGTTGGAAGAGGTTAGCAAAAAAGTGATAAGGTGAGGGTGGTGAGGGGTGGAGGGGGGTTGAGGGGGGGTCGTGCGTCGGAGCTGACACATACACTTTTTTTTGTTTGTTTTAACACGCTAATCTCTGGAACTACCAGTTGGACTTTAAAAAAATCTGTTTACATTTGATTGCCCAAGTCCTAAGGAAGCCTATAGTCATATTTAACATCACTGTAAGACCCCTGGGTGCCGAACAAAAAGAAAAAAAAATGAGAAAGTACGCTAAGCGAAAACGAAGCAATAGCGCGGGCAGGCAATGCGATGCGACGGGGTGGGTCGAGGGAACATGAAATTTCACGCCGAGGAAGTCCCGTGCAGAAACCATTTTATAAATGCAAAAGTACCTCGGACTGTTACCCTATCACGCCTTAACGGCTGAACGAATTTGGATGAAAGGGATAGAGATAGACCATTGACCCGGGTTAGCACCCTTACACACCTTGCACTTTAGCACATAGGATACTTTTTATTCCGGTAGTACGTTCCCGTGAGACATTTTCCGACATCCACGCAGGCGAAGCCGCGGGCAACAGCTAGTGTTTAGATAATTTAATTTGATCCTCTAGTCTAGATACAAAAAACAAGCAACCACATTGTCGTCTCAACAATTTCTTCAAGAGCATATTTTTATTCTACTTACCTAGTTCTCTAAGCCATATTCTGAACGTCAAGGCTGATCGATTGCCTTCGAAATATTATGGTAATCTATCAACAGGATAGTGACGCCTGGAGTCGGCCATCAGTTTGGGAATATTGCCTAAAAGTGTGCCTATAAATCTACAGTTTTTGTAATCAACTTGGAAGGAGAAAAATGTTGAGTAAGTTATGAAAAATAATCCATAATATCATACTAACATTATAAATGGGAAAGTAATTCCGTCGGTCTATCTTTCTCTTTGTAATTCTGTCGATTTTTGACATACAGCCTAGGTACACCATGACCTGGGTTAAGCCATTGGGTATTTTTTTATCCTGGCTTGCGGTATCTAGCCTACTATAAATCTGTGCGCACACAGATTTAGAGTAGGCTAGATACCACAAGCCATCTGACCAAGCGTTCCGTGTTTGTGCTATGGACAAACTTGACGCGCTACTACTTTAGTTTGTGTTCGATAGCGCCAGTGGCGAGTTGTGTCGTCGAGGATATAAAAAAATCTGGTAACTCAGTGACGGTTAGCGATTGAAACGATTCTGTTTACTTTGAGCACATCACTAAGTGACGTCTTTGTAGTTATAAAAAAGATGACACGCTCGGTTTTCATACTATCTAATGAACATGCGGTATCTAGCCTACTCTAAATCTGTGGTAGTATGGTCTGAGGGACAGTATTGTATACCTAGTATCGTTTACATTTTATTTTCGTTGGGGAAATCCTCATGGATATCCTCCGTCTGGGAAGCACGGAGGGTTATGTCGGACTTCTACCGACTAAAACCCCACTGTTCCTTTTAGTACCATGAGTCGGGGGCTCGGGAGATACTTGTATATTCGCCGCGTCCCCGAACATAGCGTTTATCTACATTTTTGACATTTGATTATCGCTGGCATGCGATTGCGACTTGAATTTGAACGTTTTTAGGTACTTACGAGAATTTTCCCTCAGTAATCATGCGTTACCTGACCTACCAGACCGCTCTAACATAGAGAAGAAGCATGGAAGAGGGGTCAGGTTATGCAGAGTACTGGCAGTACGTTCTTGTGGGATAATTTTCGACCTCCAGGCGGGTTGAGCCGCGGGCAAAAGCTAGTTGGGCTATAAAATGCGAAAGTAACCGACTGTATGTTTGTTTCCTTTTCACTCCTTTACCACAGTCACTGAACCGATCTTGATGATATATAGAAAAGGTGACCTGTGACCTGTTCAACGATATATGCTACTTTATGTGTGGGTATTAAAGTTGTTTTTCCAAAAACACTTATTTGTTTATATTTTTGGAAACTAAATCGTGGACGCAGTATACATACTTGTAATTATTGTGCCATAATAAAATGTACTTATACGAGTAGGTGTATTGTAATTCGTGTAGAAGAACTGTTATACTAGGTTAGGTATAGTCAGTCATTCTACATTGCTAAAAACCGGTATTTGCCAATAACTGGTTTTAAAGTCCGGTCTTTCTGTCTAACACATACATAAAAAAATTATTAGAGTTTCTTATTTCGGTATTAGTCGGAATTCCTGACATAGTTTGCATTCTTGTTTGAGGGACATAACCTACTTATATAATTATTATGTAATTTTTTCTTTTGTAATAATTATTTTCTTTCGCCGCTTCTGACAAGTTCTGTCTGCATTTATTATATTTTATAGTTGCTCAACTCAGGATGGATGAAATGGCGACAGGTTACAGGAACAACTTCGGATGCCCCTCAAGTTAAAGGGGGAAATTTATAAGTCCGTGATAAGGCCTGTCGTACTTTATGGATCGGAATTCTGGGCAGTGAACAAGACGGATGAAAAAAGATTGCATGCCGCGGGGGAGTGATACGTAGGTTCGAATGTCGTTTTTGCGAAGGTCGCCATTTCGAAAAAAATTGCCAGTTCGAAAATTCATTAAATCGAAAACCGCTATGTCGAATGACGCTATCACGAAGGTCGCCATTTCGAAAAATTTTGCGAGCATTAAGCCAGTTCGAAAGTCATGGTATCGAAATACGATGTTGAGTTAATATGTCTGGGAATCGAACTCACGACCCCAATGAGACGAGACACAAAGAGCATGGTCTTTTGATTTGGTTTAGGAAAAAAAAAAAAAAAAAGAAACTCAACATCGGACTTTGATATAAGTACCATGACTTCCGAACTGGCGTAATGCTCGCAAATTTTTCGAAATGGCGACCTTCGCGATAACGTCATTCGATATAGCGGCTTTCGATATAATGAGTTTTCGAACTGGCGTACCACTCGCAAAATTTTTCGAAATGGCGAGCTTCGCAAAAACGACATTCGAACCTACGTATCACTCCCATGCCGCGGATATGAGAATGTTGAGATGGATGTGTGGAGCGACGAGAATGGATAAAGTAAGAAATGAGTATAAGATGACGTTTGAAAATGGTGCCAGTGACAGAAAAGTTAAAAGGAAATCGTTTGGCTTGGTATGTGATGAGGAGAGATGAAACGCATGTGACTAAAAGAGTGATGAATGTATATATGTTGATGGATGGAGAGGCAGAGGAAGGCCAAAGAAAAGATGGATGGATTGTGTGAGGAATGATATGAAAGAGAAGGGAGTGAATGATAGCGTGACGGTTGACAGGGGAGAATGGAAGAAGAAAAGTGTGCGCCGACCCCACGTACCATGGGATAAGGGCAGATGATGATGTCTACTGTTGGTAAAAACGGGCAAATGATTATTTGCCTTTGCATCACACACAATACAAATACATTTTGGATTAAACCGACCTTGTAAAACATAAAAATATACCCAAACATAAAATACAAATCTAATAATGCGTAACAGTATAAAATACAGCTAGATTGCCGGGACGGTCGTGTCATTGTGGACCCTTTTCACCCCTAACTAGGGTCCCATATCCCGTACCACACCGCAGGTAATAAGAATTCAGCTTATTCGGATAATAATAATATGTTACAACATATTATTATTATGTTCTGATTACTGAGTAGGTACGCTGAGCTCTGCCCCCCTTTGAGGGTTCCGTAACTCAAAAGTAAAACAACGGTCAGTCTGTCAAGCTCCTTTTTCTCAGAAATGCGTGGAGGTATCAAATTGAAATTAGTATCAAATACGTAAGTCTATAGTCCCTTGGAGCTGTAATGAAATTAGCTTCTTAGTCAACGCAATAAAATACGTCCATTTATGCGACATATTTTGATACTCGCAAGTAAATCAAAATCTGTGAAGGAAAAGTCCGAAAATTGATAATTTGTAACTTCTTACATACAAAATATTGTGATTACAAACTTTTTGCCGTTGGAGAATTGACCGTATATCAATGTATGGGAGAATATGTTTTTCAACTACAATGTTAACTTTGTTTTTGGGATAAATTCTTTTCAACTTCGGAACCCTTCATTGTGCGTGGTCCGACTCGCACTTGGCCGGTTTTTTCTTCATTCAGTATCCTGACGTCAGAAAATTGAATGAAGGATTCCATTTTTACGTCAAAAACCCCTTAAAATAATAACAAAGCTATCATGACAGGTGACACAGAAGTAATGGAATGTTTAAATTCAATTGCAACACTTAAAATCAAGAGGACTCGATTGAAGATACACAAAATAAAGCATTGAAAATGGCGTCAATACCTAAGTAACCCTTGTCAAGAATCCCAATAATTAGGTATGAAATAATAACAATAAAATTAAATAAACAAAGAAGAATTATATACTGGGTTTGCAAATCCCAGAATATTTACACGTCAACGATTTGATGTCCAATTTACGGCATTTAATTGTTGCTCGTAAAAAATCTAGCTCCAGATTCTGTAGGTATTGAAATTTCCCGCGGAAGAAGCCGCGGGGAGAAGCTAGTCAAAAAATGAAGGAACTAAGTATATAATAAGGTCCCATTAAGATAGGTGGACAAATTTTTGACAGGGTGTTCTACCCAATGAATATGAACAACTTTTACTATGGGACCAAACCTGAAATCGTAAAAAACAAATCAGCTGCTCCCTACATTTTGACGAGTTTGGTGTAGATCAGGGATGCACAGACCGCGGCCCGCGGGCCGCATGCGGCCCCTCGGCAATATGCCAGTAGCCCGCAAGCAAAAATATTAAAATTATCGGGAGTAACAACTGACGGTGCTCCTTCGACGATTGTGTCAACTCTCGGCTAGTAACTCTGTTAAAACAGCATTTGCAAACAAAAAACGTTAATACTGATGACCTGATGCAGTTTCACTGCATAATACACCAAGAAGCCCTCTGCTAAAAAAAAATGGATTTGAAAATGTTACGAAAGTTTCCTTTCACCATTTCATCTGAAACTGCACCAGAGTCAATGGAGTTAGAATTAATTGATATCCAAAACGATCAAGATTTTCGCTAGTTTTTAAAATGGATTTGAAAATGTTACGAAAGTTTCCTTTCACCATTTCATCTGAAACTGCACCAGAGTCAATGGAGTTAGAATTAATTGATATCCAAAACGATCAAGATTTTCGCTAGTTTTTAAAATAGTATTAAATTTTTTTAAATTAAAATTTGTGGCAAGCCTGTCATTAGTTCATCATTTGCCCAAGTGGCCCATGGTCTCAATAAGTCTGTGCATCCCTGGTGTAGATAAATGTGAACAGCTGTTTATTTTTTTGCGATTTCAGAGTTAGTCCCATAGTGAAAGTTGTTCATATTCATAACACTCTGTGAAAATTTGTCCATCTATTTTAACCTTATATAATAACTTGAGGCAGCAGTGGATCACATCACAATACAGCATCCCGCGGTACACCGAGGGGACAATATTTTTAGCACAAAGGAACAGCAGTCCTTATAAAGTGCAGGTTCCGTGATGCGTGTGATGTGAGGCCTCCTGTTACACCGAAGCGTAACACCGCCATCCTTTTTAATACTTACACTGTATTTTTGAAGTGAAAACTTCTTTAGTCGGGTCTTTCGGAACAATGAACGAAACTGAACTGTCATTACTTATTACTTATCAGTATTAGCGACAAATTCAGCGTCACCGACCGACTGGAGCCGACTCCAGTCGGTCGGTGACGCTGAATTCGTCGCTGAATCGCGTACTCGGCTCCAGTCGTAAGATTTCACTTTTACCAATCTTCTAAATATATATATAAATAAAAAGAGAAGTCCTGACTGATTGACTGACTCATCAACGCCCAGCCCAAACCCTTGGATCTAGAAAGCTGAAATTTTGCACAGAGGTTCCCCTTATAATGTAGACAAGGAATAAGGAAGGAATTTCCGGTAGCAGGTTCCCTTGGGATATTTTCCGACATCCACGCGGGCGAAGCCGCGGGCAAAAGCTAGTGATATTATATAAATAAAGGGAAGAATAGATACCTATGGCACTAGCGCGCGCAAATTGTTGCAGAAAAATTCAGACAATTGTTGTAATTTGATTTAGTCGGGTAATAGCAGCGAGCGAAACAAAGCGTGTCGGCGTGACAGTAATATATCTAAAATGCCAAGCTATCTCTTTCTGTATCATACGTTCCTTAATACCTATCGCAGTCGTAGTTGTAAACTACTATACACCTTTATGTAAGTACTTACGCTATTTGTAATAACAACGCAACGATATCTGAACGCCGCACAGTATGAACGCGTAGCGTATCTTTCCTTTATAATCTCTTTGACTTTTACCCAATTCCAGTGGTCAATTAAATTAAAAAACCGGCCAAGTGCGTGTCGCACCACGCACAGTGAAGGGTTCCGTAAATGAAAAGAATTTATCCCAAAACCAAACTTAACATTGTAATCCCAAAATAAAAAAAAATGTGTGATAAAATTACAAATTAACAATTTTCGGACTTATTTCCTTTACTTGTGCCTTGCTTCTTGAATTTCATGATTCTAGGTAAATAGGAAGTAGGTAGGTACTCTATAGGTTTCGATTTACTTGCGAGTATCAAAATAATTCGCATAAACGGCCGTATTTTTTTATTGCGTTGACTTAGAAGCTTGATTTTTTTTAGAAATCTAAGGTACCAAGTTTAGAGAGGTATCAAGTTCAAATTAATATCAAATACGTAGGTCTATACCTACGTATTTGATATTAATTTGAACTTGATACCTCCACGCAATTTTGAGAAAAAGGGTTTTGACAGACTGGCGAATTTGAAAATATTTTTACACGATACACAATTTCATACATTATAATGTCAATAATTAAAGTACTTAGAGCTAAAACAAGAACATTGATTACCTAATAACTATATTCGAGGTTTAGGCTATAGAAACAGCGACGAACATTAATGAAAAAGAACTCTTTATAATTCTAACGAACCGAGGTGTCATTGCAAGTCTTCCTACACCAAATGAAATGAAAAACCGGCCAAGTGCGTGTCGGCCCACGCAAAATGAAGGGTTCCGTAGTTGGGTTTAAATTATCCCAAGAACAAACTTAACATTATAGTTGAAAAACATGTTCTCCCATACATTCCAACAGTAAATGTAAGCTTGTAGTTTGTACTCACAATATTGAGACTTCTTTATAGGTTTTCCTGTAATCTACAAGTATAGAACTATTTTCTGAAAAAAAAAAAAAATATATATTTGAGACCCTGATTGTAAGACCTTTCATTTGATTATGTCACACGGTATTAGATTCGGAGCAAATTGGCTGTGACAGACGGACAGACTGACAGACATAGATACGAGTGATCCTATAAGGTTTACATTTTTTCCTTTTGAGGTACGGAACCCTAAAAACACTAATTTAAGTTTATCATCAAACTTGAACAGTTCAATGGTTTGACTGCGGGCACGTGTGGGTAGAGTATCACACCGAAGTGTGGGTATTATCATTTTATTGTTTATTTTATTGTCTTCTACCCACGAGCTAAAGAGTTTGATGTAGGCGCCGCGTTGAGGTCCGGGTCACACACCGAGTTTACAGTTTTTGAGAAAAGATTTTTGTTTTGTATCGATTTTTTTACATAACTGTTGAATATTTGTGAAGATAATACAGACAAATATATCAGTGTTTTAAAATTAATGTAATGTCGGGAAAATTCGACAATTATTATAGTCAACGTCGGATTCTGAAGCTTTGATTAGAGTGACTTCTTACAGCTCAGCTTGTAAATTGTATGGACTAGTTAAGAGACTATATCGAAGCATGGTTTAGCTCGGTGTGTAAGAGAGATTTATGACAAAATGCGACAAGTACTTACTTAAATCAATTTTTAGCTTAGTAAGTTCTTAACATATTTATACCTTCGATTTTAAGCAAATTTTACTGCACAGTAAGGAACTGTTTACGTATAATCGTATAAAACAGAAAATAGACGGCGCTACTTTGAAACTTTTTCTAAGTGAAAAATTTCAAGTAATCATGTTTCAGTTTTAGTACTGCAGTATACAATATAGTCAAATTTGATTTATAGTTATTTTAAAAACACAAAATTATCGATGTATCCCCTTAATATCAAAAACTACTGGTACAGACCTATAAACAGTTTCTTAAAGCAAACATTTATTCCGATAAGACCAAAACAACGATTAAACAAAGAACACAAGACAGGGTATTGGCAAAACTAAAAAAAAATATGAAGCAAAAAGAGAACAAAGAATTTCTTCACTCCAATAGGGACTCCTGACTCCACCCCCGTTTTTGAAAAGTGTCTCTAGATTCTATAGTGCTAATAAGCCACTAAAAAAACATTTTGTTTATTCAAACGATAAGTCCCAAAAAAAATTGCATTTTTACATTTTCATTTTAGCGCGAAAACTCTGGACGCAGCTCGCAGTGGCCGCCATATTGCTCTGTGATCATGACGTCAGTATAAACAAACACTATAAAAATACGCTGATCACTTGACAGGTGACATTCACACTTTTTAATTTACACAGCCTTATGACGTAATAACATGGCGGCTACTTTCATGGTATTAGAAAACAGATTAAAAAAACTGAAAACTTTGAATTGAATTTTAAAATTTATATTGTTATTTTTAGGAAATAAAACTCACATTTTCCGATTGCTTTTTGCCTAAGTCTAAATAATATTTTTTTGATTTTTTCTCCTATAGAGGAAAATACCGTATTGTTTTCCAAAATCTCTCGGTGTGAGAGTCACACTCGCCCACTGTGGACAATGTTTATTTCATGCACCGTCTGCGAGCTAGGAGCTATTCACTGCATCGCCGGATTGATTTATATTACCATACCGTTTGTAGACTGCCCACGACAGAGATGCAGCTTACGCAAACATACCCGTACTGTGTATTTACGGCTATTCTGATAATTTCCATCCATTCTGAATGGGAGTAGGCAACCGAATAAGCATCTGAATATAGCGGTGGTGGTCTAAAGTGATCTACAATGCGATAAGAATAGCTCTAGTCTTGGTCAAGGCCGTAGGAAATTTTCGTTAGTGAGTCAGCGCAGTTTTTACTTTAAAAAAGTAAAAACGGACTTCAAAACCTAAAACGAATAAAATAACTTTCATAAAAAACTTAAAACTTCTGAAGTCGGTGTCTTCCATTCTTCAATTTTTATGACAAGTTTTTAGCAAGACTTTTTAGAGGCATGAGGAACAGGGTGTAAAGTTCACTCATCCTCTATTGAAAAGGGAGGATCCTCCAACCAGACGGGTGTTGTGTCTTGTGGGCCACTGCCCGACGGTTGATGTCGGGACGTTGTATATATGCTAATCGCGTGGTAAACTCTAATTGCGCGATGCAGGTTTGCGTGACGTCATGTCATTGATGCGTAGTACATATATGCCGCCACAACTTCTAGAAAACAAGTATTACAACTTGTTTATAGGCTTAAATGCGGGGTTAAACAATTCACACAAAACGCGAAATACAGTACCCATACAAACTATAAATAATACCTAAACAATAACAATAAAGTAAGAGACAGGATAGGACACATCTTCTGTGTGCACTTCAACGACAATGATGGATTATGATGAGAATGAACTAGAAAGTGCACTAACGCTATCTTTTATGTGACGCGTTCTTCTTATTGAGACGCTTTTAAGCTCTGGCTCAACTGCGACGAATCCCGCGGGATGCGGCGCGAAATTCACGGAGGTGTTCAAACTGAGGCGAATAGTCGCCTGACTTCTTACTACTTCGCGTCGATTGTCTTAACGATTAAGTGCCAATTTCACCAATGAAACTGAACCCGATCAGCACATCTAAACCTGTTCAAGTTGCTGTGGAGTATTTACTCTGACAGCTCGTGAAAGCAGTTTAAATGTGTTGATCACGTTCAGTTTCGTTGGTGAAAATGACACCAAGTGTTTTTACACACGAGCAATACGCGTCAACGGCAAAGGCAACCGCAAACCTAAAGCAACACTTGCAGTTGTTGTGTCTACTTGCAGTCTACTGACAAAATGGCGGACGAGACACGCTTCAACTCCAAGCTTCGCTTTAGGTCGGCGGCGTTCGTCAACGCGTGCAGTTGCCTCTGCCATAGACGCGTGTCGCTCCTGGTGCAGTCCCGTCAAGCATCCCGCGCGGGATTCGCGTCAATGTGGCCAGAGCTTTATGTGTCACGCTCGTCTTATGAGACTCGCTTTTAATCTAAGTAGTTTCTTTGGGCTTAGGGCACAGAAATAATATTATAGGTAATGTACTTATGGTCAACACGCACACACGTGTACCGTTTAGAACAATAGGACTTGTTTTCTTTGGAGACATACCTAATAGATACAACAGTAGACGTATAGTCTGTTTCAAAACTATCTGACGAAAGCGTAAACAAATTCTGTTCAGGTTAAACTGTATAATTCGTTGTTTAACGTTGCTAAATTGAAGAGTACAACTGTGTCGTAGCATGACGACTGAAGTGACAGGTATTGCGTTTAGTCGGTTAACCAGACACGTGCTTTTTTTGTTTACCTTTATTTAATTACCTAAACCGATGAAGTATAAGTAGGAACTCTAAAGTTGTCGCCTAAAAGGGAAATCTAGAACATTAATTCTAGAGCAGGAAATACAGTACATACAGTTCTCATTAGATAGAATATTAAATTCCCACTTTAATGACACCACAAACTCGGCAGAATGAAACCAGTAACCTTGCATGGTTATACAACGAATGTGGTCTGTGGTATAAGGTTTGTGGTATTCTTGAAACTTTATAGTAACCAACTTGGAATACAAACAAACCAACAAGTTACTTAATTAAGTAGAGACGAAAAAGATAAAAATAGAAAAAGGGAAAACCGAAAAGTTCGAGTTTTTAATAAAGTACATAACTTCGAGTTACCTAGTTTTTGATGGATAAGAATCTGTTGAAATTGTTTAAAAAAATACAGTGTAGTAAAGTCAGCTAATTTAATTGTTAAGGGGGATCCGCAGTAGCAGCCGCGAAATTCAATATTTTCTTACGTTTTTTGCAATTTGCAGGTCAGTGTCAGGTTGTATTTTAATCAATATATGATTAGCGACAATAACAAATATGTATTTACATAATTATAACCATAAGAAGCATCAGTACATTCCCTGTAAGCCAACGTTCGGACGGGCGTAAAAAAATCGCGGCGATTTTTTTTCGCGCACTGCATTTTCAACGCTCTGCTTAGCGGGGGAGAGAAATCCAACAGTGTATTTTTCGTCGCGCTGGGATGCACTCTGTTTTTGTTAGGTTAGATTCTCGAAGCTCGGCTCAACGCCGAGAGTTGAAAATCCAGTGCGCGATAAAATCCCGGTGCGATTTTTTTACGTCCGTGAGAACGTCGGCTAAGTTAGCTTTGTTCTCTTTAAGTTTGATTTCGGAAATCATGACATTTTCGAATGATATTGATAGATTTGCTATCATAGAAAGATGATTCTCATGGTAAAACAATATGTAAATACATATGTATTTGTTGTAGCTAGGAGTCATATTCTTATCAACATGCAACCTGATACTGACCATTGTATTGTTTTTTTTTTTTTTTGAGGGGCATTTGTCTAAATAAATGATAAATTATCATTTATCATCATAAATGATTTATTTCTGTAAGTAGGTTTGAACAAACACTTTTACACGTCAATCATATTTTTTTTAAACTAGATGAGGTCGGCGTCGGCGTTTCCTAACCGACTACTCTGAGAAGAAACGCCGAAACAAACTCAGAGGTCACAGTCTCTTTTAAAGTCCAGACATAATCTTGGTCAGATCATGTGAAGACCATGTAGATTGCTGTCTGAAATGGTCTTTTGAGGAAAGAACCTCAGAGATTGAGTGGATCTGTCCAGTCAGTGCACGCATTTGTCAGTAATCATGCAGCTCAACTCAAAACTTAAGGAGCTCGACCATAGAGTTAAATGGATAGAGAAGCTATCGTAAGCAAAATTCTTGCTCCATTTTGGAAAGAATTAAAACTAAAGTTCGCTGCAGCGTTAAAATATTAGCTACGTCGTCTAACCAAACTATTAAAACATGCAGCGCTAGATCGCTTACAGAGTACAGTTTTCTCGCGACCAAAACGTCGTAAGCGCCGGGAATTTCATGGCGCTTCCGCGTTTCGTTCAACGTAGTGTAACAACATGACGCCCTTATAGATTATACACCGCAGAAGAGATACAACCTCGATGCGGCTTTTGTACCTACAAAATTTCATTAAAGTAAATTCATTATATTCTATTTCAAAATTTATAACTGATAGGTAAATAAATAAATAAAAAAAATGGTAAAGTAGAAAAGTAAAGGACAATGATTTGTTAAACGTTTATTTATACACAATTACGTTTACAATAGTTTAAAAATAAAATCAAATTAATTAAACTCGCACCTCAGTGAGGCTTCCATAGCTAAATGACAAACTTTGCGGTTGAAAAAAGCTAGCAATCAATGTATATCTCAGTTTCCTTCAAATAGGATAAGTTTTGTCAGTTTCTGTCTTTTTGTTGAAAAATGTATGTCGGGATCTGTTTTGGCTTCGTGGTGTAATCTTATTTTGGCGTATTTTTCAATCACAGCTCTGATCAAATGTGTTCTGTGATTTAGTGTACCTGGCTGTTGTAAAGAGTGTAAATATAGTGAATTGAATATATCTGAGTTCAGAAACAGTTTTAATGTATTTGATACAATTGTATTTATGTTGCTAAATTTCCTGGGCAAATTTTTACCGTGTCCTTTGTATTTTATCAAATGAAGTATCAGTGTTTCTGTTTTCAAGCAAATTTTGTAAACTTCTTCAGTTGAATAGCACAGTCCTCCCATATCTTTTAGCTGAATCAATTTGTGGTGCCATGTTCGAACTGACGTAACCAAGCAAGAAATGCACTCTTCACATTTAAGTTCTTTATTCAACTTTCTTGATACATAGCCTGATATATAGCCCACGATCAATTTTTTAGCAGTTGTTAATTGTTCCGCATTTAAACGATCAGCAAGAATTGTACAATTTGTTTCCGCAAGTCTGTCAGAGTCCATAGTTCTTTCGTTTTCAAGTATCTGAAATTCTTCTTCGTCGTGTCTGTTCATTATAGCTGTATCATTAATAACATCCACTGAAGAAGAAGAATTCAGTATTGTGAAGTTATCCAGTGGGATGCAATTCCCTGTGAAAGATGACCGCAGCTCTAGATGATTAAGCACTTTTTTATATGCAGCTCGATATTGCAAAACATTTGGGTTATTATTATTCCCACCGTGTCTCCGGATGCAACCAAAAAACAGCTCCAAGTGATCTCGGCTTAGTCTGTAGGTAGATAAATATTTAATCACCGATTTTTCCACCAACGCCGAATATAACCCTTTGAGACTTTCTATGCATATTAGTGCACCAACAAATCCAGTCTTATTTTTCGATTCAACTATCAGCTTCTTCGAAATGCGTAATAGTATTCTTGGTTCCCGATTTGGCATTCGGATTTCTCGCCTTTGTTTTAGATGGAACTGCAGCCTGCTAATGTATTTTTTGGCATTCTCTAAAAAAGCGAAAATTTCTTCACTGTTTTTGCAATCAAGGGGTCTTTTGTATCCATAAAAATGGCAAGATTGAGAATTAAGTACATCAAAAAGATTATTCATTGTAGTAATAAATTTCACTGTACCTTCGGAGTTCTGAAATTGAGAGGATTTCAACTCCTTATCGCAAAGAATTAGTGCGTTCGCAACACTCATGCTCAGTAATTGTGTTGCTAGCTTTACTTTCATCACTTGATTGCGAAAGTGAATATGCCGGGGAGACAACTTATTGGCAAAGTTAAGTCCTTCACTTTGTTGTAATTTGGTCAAATTAACAAGAAGATGCCATTTTATAAGTTGGTCATCTTCATCATAGAGAAGTTTTTTGTTCTCAAATGTGTTTCGTATAAGTTTTATAACATGGCAAGGGTCAACTAATACGTATACTTTGTCTGAAGTAGAGGGATGTATAAAATATGTTTTAAGGTTATCTATATCTGAAAAATCACATCCTAGTTTTTCAACAGCCTTAAAATTTGCCGGACACCCATCGAAAGTGATACTGGGTACAAGAACTCCTACCTCAGAGCATTTGTTTAAACAAATTCTTATTAAAGATGCCTTAGTATCAGCACTGATACCTGCGGCTAAAAAGTAGCCTACAGGAATTTTCCAGTTTTCTGACATAGAAACAAGCATAAATACTAACACTTGCGTTGCTACTTCTTCTTCTTGGCCTTCTACAGGACAGTCTCCGAAATTTACATATCCTAACTTTTTGTGCTTGAACAGTTTTTGCTTCCTCAATGCCATTTCATCGAAAACAAGAGAGCAAATAACCGTTTTGGAAGTCGAATCAGATTTAAGTTTTAAGCTTTTGAAAGATTCATCTGTAAATCCTGGTTCGGCGTTAATACTTCCATACCACTTGCTGAGAGTCCGAGGATGGGGTAAAGCATTTTGGAAAAATTGGCGGACGTATTTATAAGCAGCTGGTGAATAGTAATTGCAAGTGAGAGCAAATTTTCGTATGCTTGGAGAGTACTTAATTTTTTTTTTAGATTTTCTTATCTTATGTAACGTATTAGAATACATCTCTACTACTTCAGCTTTTTTCACCAACTCATTCTCTATTTCTTTATTAATTCCGAATTTTCTTTTCAATTGTTTAAGAATTTCAGTTAAAGTTCCTGTTTTCTTCTGAAGATACTTATTTTGCCGTTGTAATTTTATAATTTTTTGTGACAATACCTTTTTTGCAGCAGATACTTTCCTTAAATCTTTTTTCAACTTAATTTTTCGGGGTGTATCAAAAATTGATTCAGAGTCAGAAATTTGCATTTTGTCTAAAGATGTTGGAGAAAACAGTGGATTTTTGTCAGTATATTCTGAAGGATTACTACAAGGAATAGCCGACTTCTTAAGAAAACGCTTTCCAGCTTTAGTCGTATAAATATCACCATCTCGAAAGTGTGCAGAGCAGACAAACGAATATTTTGTAGGAAGCCACGTGTCTTCGCTCCTATCCTTCTGAAGAATTTTTATCCATTCTTCTCTTTTCGGATGACCCGGGTGAATAAACCTGAAATATATAGGTGAATACTTAAGTACCAGTAGGTAGGTAAAGAATTGAAAAAATGGCTAGTATTGAACTACCAGATTTAATAAAATATTGAACCAAGAAAATTTTTTTATCACCAAAAATAATAAACGTGCACCAAATTTTTAATACCAGTGAAATTATAACCAAAAATGTTACATTTTGCTCATACAGTATAGAAATAACACCAAAATTAATTATTGTTTACCAAAAACTGTAACCAAAAAATTATGTTTTTACACTTTTCCCAGTAAATATAAAGACAAACTTACCGATGAAAACTGACACCTGATGATTCGCTTACATTTCTCGATGTATTTTTGCAGTATCGAAATACGCACGTCGTCATATTTTCTGAAATTTGTCAAACATTAGTTTATATTATATACTAAAAATATAGAACGTAAAATAATTATTCAAAAATAACAAACCGGTTATAAAATAAATTAAAACATTTTCTAAAAACACCACGTGAAGTCCGTGTTCAGACGTATGTTTTTACCTACAACCGGTTTTGTAATGGAACATCTGCATGATTTAGTCTATGATTGCACATGGCGTAGCATTTAAATGAACATTTATCTTTTCTCTTGTGGTATTACGATATTATTACATATTTATTCACTTGAACAACAAATGATTTTACTTACTGGCCTTCTCAATTGTTATTTACGTCCAAGTTCACACTTTTATTCGAATTATCGTACTTTAACGTAATATTAGCGCCGCTCCGTACGCGCCCAAGCTCAATGAACGTCGAAGTCGCACTAAAGTAAGGTGTACGGACTGCAGTACAGTTCAGTTGAACAGAGCGAGTGTTCGGATCGCGAAATCTAGTGCGTAGTACATATATATCGATGAGCTCGACGATTTGACGAACAATACCAAAGAAAAGACATTTGGGTAGGCCGCATAAATTACTCAAACTGCCAGACTATGACTAAAACTGAGAAAAGGATAAAATAAAATAAATAAATTCAATGATCCACTAATAACAGAAGATCGCAGAGGAAAAGTCTGATGTTATGGAGGTCAGATAGACTCCATGTAAAATACTGGTATTCAGCTGCATACGGTTAGACTGGAAGACCCAAGATAATTGGGAAAAGGCTAGGCAGATTGATTGAAATTTTGTTTGGACGATAGTTTGCTACATTTTGTCGTTTAATCATAGTTCGCTGATGGCTGTTCCAATATCAGGCTTGCAGATGACGTGCGACCACAATGTTGAACTATCGATAACTCATCAAACGTAGTTTAGCTGTGAGATCGACCAACTTGAGGACGACGGCGACGCCATGTCGTAAAAACGACCTTAGTTTTTGTTACAGTTCGGCTGAAGTTTCGATACGTTTTTAGGGTTCCGTACACAAAGGGTAAAACGGGACCCTATTACTAAGACTCCGCTGTCCGTCCGTCCATCTGTCACCAGGCTGTATCTCATGAACCGTGATAGTTAGACAGTTGAAATTTTCACAGATGATGTATTTCTGTTGCCGCTATAACATACTCTAAAAACAGAATAAAATAAATATTTAAGGCTCCATACAACAAACATGATTTTTTTGCCGTTTTTATAGATAATGGTACGGAACCCTTCGTGCGCGAGTCCGACTCGCACTTGATCGGTTTTTGTTACAACTTGTCTGAAGTTTCGATACGTTTTTATATTCATTTATTGATGAGAAGTCGATAACAAGACACGACTGGACAGTAGTCATCCATCATCTGCGTAGCCTTTTCCCAAAGTTGGGGTCGACTTCCACTCTAACCGTATGCAGCTAAATACCAGTATTTTACATGGAGCGACTGTCTATCTGACCTCCACAATCCAGTTACTGCGTAATACAATACCCTTTGGTAAGACTGGTTGTCAGACTTTCGGGCTTCTGACGACCCGTAACAACTGTCAAAGATCAAAGAATGACAGCCAGGACCAACGGCTATAAGCGAGTAGTGCCGCCAACTACCGTCAACATTGAGAAAAAATCATAAGTCTGGTGATATGGAACATTTTGAAATTTCCTATGCTCACATTTTTAGTCAGATGAGGTAATAGAATGTTTTGACCTTACCTGACTTACCTCATCTGACTAAAAATGATAGCGTAGGAAATTTTATAGGTATGCTAAAGCAAAAAATACGATTCTAATATTTTTTTTAACTGACTGACGGACTAAATAGAATTCCTTTTTTTTTTTTACCTAATGGCATCATCCCTAGTTCCTCTTCAGTGATGACATTTTTAGGGTTCCGTACCAAAATGGTAAAAAAGGAACCCTTATGGTGTGACTCAGTCTGTCTGTCTGTCTGTCCGTCTGGCTGTCTGTCTGTCTGTCTGTCTGTCTGTCACAGCTGGATATCTTAACAACTACTACTGCTATCAACTTGAAATTTGGAACTGTTTTAGATGACGTTTACCCAACCATTTTACAAATAAGAAAGAAATAAAAATACCTATTTATAATTTTTTTGCAACAGGTGCTGAAAGGGGGTCTTAAAAATTCAAAGTGGGGTACTAGGGCATGTGGGATATCATATTAAAGAGCGCTGTTTGTACATCATTCTCAAACATTTTTTATTTATTTTTTAAGGTGCATAGTTTTCGACTTTTGATGAAAAATGTAAAAAAATACCGTTCCCCCCTTATCTCCGAAGTTTGCAAAGAGAAAAATCTGAAATAATTCCATTCGATAGAGGTTTATGTAAAGATTACAGGAGGAAAAATAAAACGATGTCTCTAAATAGCACACTTTTTCAGAAATCGGAACGGAACCCTCGGTGCGCGAGTCCGACTCGCTCTTGACCGGTTTTTTTTTAATGTGGTTATTAGGCAAGGCACCATCAAAATGTACTTTAATATGGCCTGAACTCAAGATTCGAAAGTAAGACAGTAAATTCCAGTTGCGATGGCTTCATTATAAAATACGTCTTCAACACGTAATTATAAAACTTCAAAGGCTCTTAAACTCGACATTTGACATAATTCAAAGTAATGAACACTTCAAGTTGACAGCTTAAGACTAATGAAGTTCAAACAAAGCGAGTACGTCATGCTAAGTAGTACCTAAGTTGTATGTAAGTTACAGAGCTTAGCAAATGCGCGACATGATTGAATAACAAAGGGAGTTGAGTTGGCAATTGTTTTAGTGGTAGTTTACATGGTATTTGTTACATGGTATATTATAAGTTTAGTTGAGTTAAGCCTTTCATATATTTTGTACGGGATATTTTTCTATTTGAGGAACCTGTCCATTCGCCGACAAGGCTGACCTTTCATTTTATGGAAATCCTATACAATGCAAGATCAGCTTATAATGGAAATGTATAGATTGATGCCGTGTGTATAACGCAGCCATGGTCAATCACCTAGCCTTTTCACTAAACGTCACGTTTCAACTAGCAGCCTGAATGATATTCAGCCATTCAATCAAACAGCTAGGCAAATTACTTGGATCGATAATGTTTAAATAGTTGCCTAGCCCAGACATTTAAGTTTGGTTCCATTATCTACCACCTGGCCCTGAAATGCACACTGTCAATATGGCGTCGACAAGCCACAATATTTCTAGTGTTTCTCACAGTTTAGATGCGTTTACGCAAAACCGAATCGGGGCACCCCGACTCCTCGTAGTCTTTTGGCTGGTTTTCCTAGTGTATATTAAAATCCGGAGGCGCGAAGGGAGGGCAGCCCCCGCCAACCCAACGCATAAACACATCCATTTCTTTGTTATCTCATAATTTTGATACTACAAATGTGCAGGCGCACATTTTGCTTGGATATCTTTGGTTAGACGTACTAAATGCTGTGTTAAAAGTCCACCTATTTTAGTGGGACCTTAGGTTTACGTATCCACACACATTGTACGATTTCACGTAATTCTCCATTATTTTAGTATTCATACTATGACATCATACAATTCCGACTTCCGTAATGACAGTAATTCTGAGATAAATGGAGAATGATCGCACGATGAGCGTTTTATCTCGAATAATGTTAGACGAAGGTGTTCACGTGGGTGATAATAACCGTTTGATGTCATTTCCGCTGTGGAAACTATTATGAGGTAGTTCATGAGGTATGTTTGGTTAGGAAGGAGTGACTGATGTTAATAAAGACACCGAGTGGTTTTGTACTAAGACCACACCAGCTGATAGCTGTTTTGTGAAGAAAAATAGGCTTGCGGCTAAGTAATAACAGCATGGGTTGATCGATCAGGTAAAGCTACGTTTGCCGCGGTTGGTCCGTGGATCTTTACATACCGACACCCCTCCGTGCCTCGGAAAGCACGTTAAGCCGTTGGTCCCAGCCATACAAATATAAAAAACAGGAGAAGTGGCAAGCGGGCGAATCTGTCTGCACGACATGCTCAGTATGAGCCGTTCATAGTACAAATTCCGTCTCCGCGAACCAGTGCGCTTTTGACTGTGACCGTGACAATTTATAAGAATGCCGTGTTATTCTTGTAAAAACCGAAGCCATGTAAATCATGGAATCACTTTCCATATGTAACCTACAAGTATTTTACCGTATTTGTCTTTAAAATCATGAAAGTGACAAAGGGACAAAGTGGAGACGCAGGGTTCCGATACATTTTAACATACTGGGCACATCTCCTTCTTTCTTATATCTATGGTCTCAGCTGTCACTCGTGGATCTTTGACAATCGTTACGGGTCGTCAGAAGCCCGAAAGTCTGACAACCAGTCTTACCAAGGGTTACCGTATTGAACTGAACTTTATTTAAAGCTTAAGATTTTTTATGAAGTTTTCATAGAAATTGTTATAATAAAGTCGCGTTGCGGCTGTTTACGGGAGCCTTTATTTAGAAACAAGATGATAAATCCCGTCTGCATTCGAGAAACAGATATCTGATTCACCGATACCAGATGCAAATTCACCATGTAGTACCAGTACCACATACCAACGCATACACCAACGTTCGACGGAATAAATTATACATAACTTGTAGCAAGGACATTATGCGAGTTTTATCATCTGTTTGATCAACTACGAATATTAAGTACCTACTCGCGTATCTATGTTGAGTAAAATATCGGTTATTGGAACTGTCGTATGGTCCTGGGTCTTGTTGCAATGGCCTCTGTTGTAACTTGAGGCAACAGGAGCCCGTGTTGCCTCTTTTGTTTGATTGTGAATCTTTGGGTTCATTCGAGTATTGAAGTCTGGTCCTGCTGATATGCAATGGCCTCTGTTGCACCATGTAACTTGAGGCAAGTGCTAGTGTGAATCTTTGGGTTCATTCGAGAAATCGAGTCTGGTTAAAACAGGCTGGGGTCGGTGCATATTATTTATTCATTCATATTGTAACTGTCGTATGGTCCTGAGAATAGGTCGCTTCCTTTTGTATGTCACTAGCTTTTGCCTGCGGCTGCACCCGCGCATGTATTATTACGTATACACATTCCTCTTGATTCACTCTATCTATTACAAAGAACCGCATCAAAATCCGTTGCGTAGTTTTAAAGATCTAAGCATACATAGGGAAGCGACTTATTTGTTTTATACTATGTAGTAATGATTAAAAGGATATAGGATGTGATGTCATGGGGATAGAAAACAACTTTTTTTGCCAATATTATTGAAAGGAGATAAGTTTTTCGTAATTCGTTTACCAAACAGGACCCCAATTCTGTATGATTCCCCGCTTACCTATATCTTATCACGTGCCAACCAAGTCAATATCGTATCTTGTAGAAACCCATCACAGAGTAGAATATATGAACTACTTTCATTATGGGACCAACTCTGGGGTCTACCTACTCCCTAAGCACGAAGCCTGTAGTTTCGGCCTTCGTTACGGGCGTTTCCTAATCCGCGTGTCACCTACGGATGGATGATTGGTTCGGGGCCCGAACGAAGTATGAATGACAACACTATTTGACAGCTATCCCTACTCCCGATGTGTTTTTGCCCGTCCGAAAAATTAAACTTTTACACTTGTTTTGTTGGATCGTTATGTCAGACGGACTGACTAACGGACGGACGGACGGACTTAGGGAGTAAACTGAAATCACAAATAAAAAAATACTTAGCTGTTTCTATAAAAGGTTAATAATACCTGCTCGACCAAAATGTATTGAGCAACAGATTTTATTTTTTTGGTAATTTCAGAGTTGTTCCCATAGTGAAGTTGTTCATATTCATGGGCATCCTGTGAAAATTTGCGCACTGCGGCATGGACAACAAAAACCTCAAAAACCTCAGAAACCCCAAAAATAAGACTTTGCCTGACTAATCTATCCACCACTACAAACTTGAATGAATACTGTCCATTGGTTTCTAAACATAACTCACACAGACAGACAGACGGGAAAAGGGACTTGTTTTATTCATGAAACGTTAGTGGGAGTGATTAGCTTTGAATACTAAGCACGTTTCCTCATAATTTTTATAACTATTGGAATTAGTTTTTACCGTATTTGGGAGTTCTGTCACGATGTTTAATTTTTATGAATCATTTGTGTTTCACATAAATTGCCAGAATCTGGCGAAATTAATTTTCTGTTCATTAAAACTTTATTTTGTAGGTAAGTACTTATTTATTTTACTGTAATATTATTTTCGAATAAATAATAGCTTCAATTCATTCAATATTATTCTGCTTATTCAATGTTTGATTTCACAGTAATAATAAGATTGGAAGTGTTTTCAAATAATTTAATCAAACTATTTTATTCTATACAACCAAAAAAACTATACTTAGTAGTTTTATGTTTTATGAAAGTATAAAGTATATATGTATTTATTTACTGTACATGTAAATGGTACAACACACAGACTACCTACAGTGTTGTTTTGTCTATAAAATATGACCGCCCAATGTGTCACCATTTAGTATCGGCAAAACTTAAGCATGCTCAGTTTAGAAAACATTTATGCAGAAGCAACAGCCTACACCCCTTACTAGTTTCACCCAATTAGAGACAATATGCATTTGTGTGTGTACAGGGCGTGTAACAAAAAATAACAACAATCATTAGCAACAAATCAAATCAAAAACAAACGTAAAACAAACGTGCATCCTATTAGTCAAAACGCATGCATCTGACAATCGAGTTGTGAGCCGTGATAAGCAAACATCATCGCCTTGAAGGTGAGCATGCGGAAGTTTGGCCGATAGTACATCAGTAATAAAGTGTATTATGTCTGTCTAAAACTAATTAATACTTTTCCCTACCTACAAATTCCACCTTACCAACTAGAAAACTAGAGACCAGTCTGTAGGTACATATTATTACCTAGAGCAATGAGTCGGAAAGCACCTCAAAGGCAAACAAAGCAAATACCTAGTTGGACTAACATTGCGCCGGCGTCGCTTTCCGTGACACCAGCTTCCTGTATGCAAAGTTGTCTATTGTTTTGTACAAGCGTGATTAAGTAATAGAGTAATAAATACACTTTCTACATTGTTAAGGAGAAGTTAGTAGAAATACAATGAAAAAATAATAATTATGAAATGAAGCTAGCCATGTGTTAATCCAGGGTATAAGCTATCTACATACCAAATTTCATCCAAATCGGTCTATCCGTTTGAGCGTGAAGAAGTAACAAACATACAAAGTAACTGTTGCTTATATGTATAGCACAGGAATCCGCCTAGTTTAAGGCCAGTTACACAAGTCTTTTATCTTGCCAGTAAGTTAGTTTAATTACACAAAAAACGTAACACTGTAAAGGTCTTGACGAATAAATACACTTCTCATCAGAAAAATCGAAACACTTCCGTTTTTATGGTTTCTGTCCTAAATTCCTAATTGAACACAAAAGAGTTTTCATTCCATGAAAATAATCACGTGATTATATAGCTGGGCATTTTTTTTTAAACTGCTATCTACTTTGAAAACAGCTTACTAATATTGTTTTGGATATTTTAGCAAATTCTTGGCTTAGTCGAATGATAAATTTTACGAATTTTGCTAGGTATGTATTTTTTTTATTATTATGGAGCTTATTTCAAATAATATATGTAAATAAATAATAACTTAGATACGTTTTGGTCATGACCGTTACCAAATAATAAGGACAGTACTGAAAGACGTAAGATGCCACATTTCAGAATTTAATTTTGTTACTTTTTTTTTTAAATTTCTGTTGGCAATTTAAGTAAAAAAGAAAACTAGTCTTTTGGAACTATTTAATAATTACTCGACACTTCTATGTTATAAAAATGTTAATTATTTGCAACTTGTATGTATGGGACATCCCATAAGTGGGTTGGTAGCCATTTTGGCGAAAATGCCCAGCTGGCAGTTTGGCTATTACAGTGACAGGCGAAAATTCTAAATTCAAACTTAGAATTTCATTTGTTTATCCTATAAATGAAATGATTCACTGTTTTTAAATAAACGTTTCTTAGCTTTTTTTTTCATTTTCCTTCATAATCCATACAGGGTAAAAATGACTTGTTAAACAAAATAAGAAACCTATGAAAATTTAATTTGAATTTAGAATATTAACATTAGGATTTGAAAACCTCATATTATTCACTATTAAATGACATTTGACATATATTCCTAAATATATACATTTTTCTGATAATCTTTACAAAACATAAACTTGCAAGGTGTTTCGATTTTTCTGTTGAGAAGTGTATTTTTCAATTTTTTAAACACACAAACTTTCGCCTATAAAATATTAGTGAGATACTAGACCTTAAGATCAGTTATCCTTTAACGTACAAATGAAATGAAATAATACCGGGTCCACACAGGAAGGGTATATGGTTTCCGGGAACGGGAACTCTCGATCTCAATTTCCTGAAATCCCGTGCTTCCTTTGGGTTACGGGAAAAAGCTGTAATCTTTATTACTGTACCTACGAAACTAAATATTACTTAAACTTAGTGATAGTTCAAGAAAGATTTGAGGTGAGGTCTTAAATAATTACGGCGTACTATACTTTATAGCATAGTATAATATTAGCCTATAACGTTCCCACTGCTGGGACACAGCCCTCCTCTCTGTGAGAGGGAGTGGGCCATAAGCACATAATCCACCACACGGGCTCAGTGCGGGTTGGTAGATGTCACATGTCTTCGAATTTTTGGTTCTAAGACATGCCGGTTTCCTCACGATTGTTTGCCTTTACCGTGTTGAGAGCAGAGGCGATGATATAAAATACACAAACAGTGGCGTAACTACAGGGTGGCAAGTCGGCAAAATGCCACGGGCCCCCAGCCGGAAGGGGCCCCGGTCAGAGGAGAATCCCAACTCCCAAAACTTAATATTACACATTTAGTAAAAATCCGACAAATTTGCCACGGGCCTCGAACAGTATAGTTACGCCACTGTACACAAAGTACCTAAAGTGCCCGCTTGGGTTCGAACCCACGATCTCGATAGTGCCCTTACCAAGGCACTATCACTGCTCTCTTAATTTATGCTTGTATTATTTTTCCATACTTAACTTACATAATAAAATAAACTTAACTTGCTAAGTATTATAAATGCGAAAGTATTTCTGTCTATCTGTTACCTTTTCACGGCTGAACGAATTTCGATGTTTGACATACAGGTACACCGCCATTGGATACTATTTATACCGGTAGTACATTACCGTCAGATAATTTCTGACGTACACACGTACGAAGCCGCGGGTAAAAGCTAGAGTAGTTACATAATAATGAAATGTTTGGTTATTTCAACTAAAGTAGTTAGATGAAAAGAAAACAGTCAGTCAGTCAGTCACCGTGTCACCAAGGTAGTTGGGGCTAACTACCAAGAATGCATCTGACGTATTGACTTTTTAGTTTTTATCTTTTTACTAGCTTTTGGCCGCGGCTTTGCCCGCGTTTATTATACATATAAACCTCTCTCTTGAATCACTCTATCTTTTAAAAAAAACCGCATCAAAATCCGTTGCATAGTTTTAAAGATCTAAGCATACATAGGGACAGACAGACAGCGGGAATCGACTTTGTTTTATACTATGTAGTGATTACGGACGCTTTTAACGTGCACGTCTTTCTACATTGTTATCACATGTATATTTTCATTAGGAATGATGTAAGTAACCAATATTTTGATTTAAAAGAGTGTCCGTGGAGTTCCTTGCCCGTTCTTCTCCATAGGCCTGCAACGTTTTGGAATGGGCGACTAGCTTCATCTGCCGGACTGACCGACCCCTTGACAATTTAAAAGTGCTTGTAATTGGTTTAAGTTTGATTTTAATGATTGGAAAGAGGTAATGGTTTAATTTAATTTTAATGTTGGTAATTAATTAGGAGCATTGACATTTTGAGCACCCTCGCAAAACATCAGCGGAGGTATACTTCACTTTTTATTTCTGCGCTGTTACACAACCGTTGGTATTTCAAACTAGTTCGTTACCGCGTTGTAACCGACGCGGTTGACATTTCCGCAGGTGCTCAGCAACCGTTGGTAACTGTCCTGTCGGGTAACTGTTGGTTAATGGTAACAAAAAACTGTTGCGCGTTATTACGGACAGTTTTTGCTATAAGTTGTAATGAGAGGTACCTAGTTTATGTTTCTTCACGTTCAGTCTCGTGGAAGTGAAAAGCTTAGCTCAATGGCCGATTTGCCGAGTTAAACGGGACCCGATTAGTGAGAAGAGAAATCTTATGCTATCAAGTCGTGATTTCATTGCTGGTAGTTCTGGGCCCGCATGCACTTTGAAACTTCGATTCCACACCGTAAGTTGCGAAATGATAATGATTTAATCTTTAAATAGGATGTTGGAATCACTTTTATACGTCATGATTAAAAAAAATAAGCTAGATGGATTCAATTGATTAACCAAGGTGGACCAGTGGTAATAGTGGTAAATTATTTCATCACCACTGCTCTCAAAACGTGAAGGAAAACATCGTGAGGAAACCGGCATGTCCTAGAAACAAAAATTCGAAGACATGTGACATCTACCACCCCGCACTGGGCCCGCGTGGTGGATTACGGCCCACTCCCTCTCACAGAGAGGAGGCCTGTGTCCCAGCAGTGGGAACTACTACAGAGTAAATTATTTTATTTCAAAGCTGAACCTTTCGTCCTGTAAAAAGTGTTTTTAGGGTTCCGTACCAAAATGGTAAAAAAAGAAACTAATGGTGTCACTCAGTCTGTCTGTCTGTCTGTCATAGCTGGATATCTCAAGAACTACTAATGCTATCAACTTGAAATTTGGAACAGCGTTAGATGACCTTTGACCAACTATTTTGCAAATAAGAAAGAAATAAAAATAGATATGTTTTTTTTTGCACAGTTGCAGTACCTGTTGCAAAAAAAAAAAAAAATTGATGTGGGGTTACTAAACAGCGTTCTTTCATATGATATGCCACATGCCCATGTGGCATATCATATGAAAGAACGCTGTTTGCACATTCTCAAACATTTTTTAAATTTTTTTTAGGCCGCATAGTTTTCGACTTTTGATGAAAAATGTAAAAAAAATACCGTTCCCCCCCTCTTATTATCTTCGAAGTTTGCTTAGAGAAAAATCTGAAATTATTCTATGTGATACAAGTATATGTAAAGATTACAGGAAAAATAAAACGATGTCTCTAAATAGCACACTTTTTCAGAAATCATCAACAAAGTTAAATATAAATGATGGCACGGAACCCTCGGTGCGCGAGTCCGACTCGCTCATGACCGGTTTTTTTTTTGCGTTCGTAGGAAATAATTTTAATGGCAAGTGCACTTTGAAAGGTCATGTGTATTTTTATCTTTAGATGCCCTTTTCAATGTGTTAAGTTTATGTATGTAACTTTATAAAAGCAATTAACGTTTTACAAAGTAGTGCATTTAATGCAGTTGAATATTTAGTTTGTCAGTTTTATATCCATTGCATTTATATCTATTTTAGTACAATATTTTTACAAACAGCATGAATAAATTACAATATAAATTGTTGGGCTACCTACAATCAAATCAATTTGTACCAACATACCATTTAGGTAGGTTAGGTAGATATATCTAAATAGGTAGTATTAAACACAAACAGTCGCTTTACGGGTCTGTCAGACTTTCGGGCTTCTGACGACCTGTAACGACTGTCAAAGATCCACGAATGTCAGCTGGAACCAACGGCTGAACGTGCTTTCCGAGGTAAAGATCCCCATCCACGGCCCAACCGCGGCAAGTGTAGCTTAACCTGATCGATCGACCCGTGCGGCTGTTTTTACTTAGCAATAAGCCCGTCCAGTATAGCTTAATTTTAAATAAATCAAAATAAAGAGTACAGACAATAGCACATTAAGTTATACCAAACCGTCAAATTTCTCAAACGATTTTAAACCTTAAGCAATTGATTTTTAAGTTCAAAATCGAATGAGAAAATTTGACACTGTACGTTCCGAGTAAATTCACGAAACTGTCGGGAAAATATTTAATGTTCTTTTTATCGTAACAGCAGTGAAACGTCGCTTTGCAGTTTCCACGTTTATTGTCTCTTTGTAAAAGTGATGATAATAGTATTAAAGTGAATGCATTTCGTCTCTTTTTAATTAACATGGATAAAGGCTCTTACAGACAGAGGCGATATCGCGTCGCGACGTGTTGCGTAGCGGTGTTGCGACGCGATAATATCGCAATATCGCTCGCGATATCGCCTCTGTCTGTAAGAGCCTTAATACGGGTACAATGAGAACCTCCTCATGTTTTTCGTCGGTTAATGAAAATGATACTATTGAATAATTAATACAATAATTGAATGAAAATTGTTTGAATTCAAAAGTCAACGCAATTCTCCACATGATCAAGGAGCTCGTGGCTAAGTAATAACAGCGGCACGGGTCGATCCATCAGGTTAAGCTACGCTAGCCGGGGTTGGTCCGTGGTTGGGTGACCATCTTTACATACCTCGATATGCCTCGGAAAGCACGTTAAACCGTTGGTCCCAGCTGTCATTCGTGGACTTTTGACAGTCGTTACGGGTCGTCAGAAGCCCGAAAGTCTGACAACCAGTCTTACCTAGGGGTATCGTATTACCCAGTTACTGGGTTGTGGAGGTGAGATAGGCAGTCGCTCCTTGTAAAATACTGGTATTCAGCTGCATCCGGTTAGACTGAAAGCCAACCCCGACATAGTTGGGTTGGCTAGGCAGATTGAATTCTCCGCTTATTAATAGAGTCCACAGAAAAATAATTAATAAATGGTTATACCTACAAGGTAGTGTAGTGTATCTTCTTATGGAAAAATACACAAAATATACCTTTATTTACCACAGAATGCTAGGCCACGTACAAAATAAAGCTCCGGCCACACTGATGCGAATCCCGCGCGGGATGTGAGACGCAACTGCGCGCGTCGGTAATTTTAAGGCGCTGATAAACGACTTTCTAATGGATTTTATTTTAAACTGAAGATCACGTCTAAGCGAGTAGTGGTTATGATTTGGAAAAAAATATATGTTAAATTAGAGCATCTTCTTAATAACTAACAATGTGAATATTTTAGATTATATTTATGTTACATACTAGTGTAATTAATTTTATTTGTAAAGTTATATGTAACTCGGATAAAAAACTGAGAATTACGCAAAAATTATCAAGCGTATTTTTATGAATCTTTCACCATTTTAAAGACAGTTTAATTATTTATCTTTTAGTTTATGTACATGTTTTGATATAATACCTTTTCTTTTATGTATAACCAGCTGCGCCCCGCGGTTTCACCCACCCAGACCGAGATAAAAAGTAGCCTATGTGTTAATGCAAGGCGGCATAAGCTATCTTATATAAAATTTCATCCAAATCGGTAAAGCCGTTTGAACGTGAAGAAGTAACAAACATACAAAGTAAACACACTCACAAACTTTTGCCTTTATAATATTAGTGTGATAAATAATTATGAGCGCTGTCTTACAGCGCTCCTTGATGGGCGAGTCGTATTACTGGGTGAACGTACGACGCGTTGCGCGAGCTCAGCACAGAACACGCAAGCTATACCGCACCAACCACTCAAGGCCGTTGGCATATATCTGTGTTTTAATTATTAAGATGTTACGCGACTATTCACGCAAGTTTGAAGTTACTTTGACACAATTGGCGCGAGTGAATTTCGTCCCGAATCCCGCGCGGGTCCGCGTCTATTCCGACAGAGCTTAATGATTACAGTAGGTACTAATTACACGATCGCATGCACATTTAAACTTTTAGAGTTACTATAAATAAACTGAAGACGTCTGTTTGGAAAACATTAAAAGCTGTATAATGGTACCTAGCTGTTGAAAGAGCTTCTTTTTTCTGTGTTTTCCATCATTTTGTTTGCTTTCGGTAGACGGTTACGTTGTTTTATTTAATATTGTTTTGAGGTAGAATTTTAGTATCTAGCTATATTTCTTGTCAATATTTTTGCAGAAAGACAAATCTATAATAAAGTGTGTAAGGAATTAAACATTGTAACTTACAGAAAAGATACGATTTTGACAAAACAGGCTTCGTATACATTAAAATACCTTCAATAATGAAAATCGGTGATAAATATTATGTTTCTATCATTTACATTGAAAATGATAGAAACATAATATTTATCACCGATTTTTTTTAAATTCAACCTGTGTGCTAGGACTAGGAAGTGCCTAGGTACCTAAATACTCAATGTATTAGATAAATCTATAGGTATAAATAAAAAGAGAAGTCCTGACTGACTGACTGACTCATCAACGCCCAGTCGAAACCCTTGGACTTGCACAGAGGTTCCCATTATACTGTAGACAAGGAATAAGGAAGGAATTCCCGGTAATATGATCCCGTGGTATGTTTCCCGATATCCACGCGGGCGAAGCCACTGGCAAAAGCTATTTAACAATAAGTATTAAGTAAAAACTAATTTAAAATTAATTTAAAAAAAGTAAAAGCAAAGTTAAAAAATAACAGAACTTTAAAACCGCAACCTCGCAGATAAACTGAACCAATCAGTTAATTTAAACTCCGTTGCATCGATTTTAATTATCAACTCAACTTAACTGAACCGTATAAAATTAAATTTAACTGAAACTAAAACAAAGTTGTTAATAGGATTAGCACAACTATAGGTATTATCTATAACCTTTCGACCGCCGCACTAAGTTAGGCTTCCGAGCTGAAGTTCGGGTGCTTTCAACGTTGAATTCTGCATCCGTGTCTTGCTTTTATGTAATAATTTAATTACTTAGCATCTTGACTGCATTGTTCTAATGGTCATGGCGACGATAGGCGACTTTTAGCGATTTTAATCTGAAGATTCCGTCTAAACGAGTAGTGTTAATGATTTGGAAAAAATATACGTCAAATTAGAGCATTTTCGTCGGTCGGTCGGCTTCTGACCTCCACAACCCAGTTACTGGGTAACACGATAGCCCTTGGTAAGACTGGTTGTCAGACTTTTAGGTATTTGACTACCCGTATCGACTGTCAAAGATCTGGGGGTCTACTCCCTAAGCATGAAGTCCGTAGTTTCGGCCTTCGTTACGGGCGTTTCCTACTCCGTGTGACCTACGGATGGATGATTGGTTCGGGACCCGAACGAAGTATGAACGACAACACGATACGACAGTTGTCCCTACTCCCGATGTGTTTTTGCCCGTACGAAAAATTTAACTTATACACTTGTTTTGATGGATTGTTATGTCAGACGGACGGACGAACGGACGGACGGACGGACTGACGGACTTAGGGGGTAGGCCCCCTGAGTACGAATGACTTTCGTAGGCACGGAGGCGATATGTGGGTACAACAGCTTTCCTCGGAAAGCCCACATTTCGCCTATACATTGGTACCTATTGTACCCACATTTCGCCTCCGTGCAGGTATAAGATAAGATAAGATAAGATAATTAATCGATAATGTATCGGGACTCTCAACAAAACAACCATCATATCTGTACACCTACATTATTGGCAAATAAATGATTTCTGATTTCTGAATTTATTTGCGAAAAACATGGTACTTATACTTACATAGGTGTACCTATACACCTCCTGCCTAATCCTTCGCGGATTACAGGCAAGATCTTATGTTATGTTAATTGGGAAGACCGAAATCACAGGGTTCCATGTAATACCCAAAATATTCACAAAAAGTTAAGCCCCTGGGTATATCATTGATACCGAAATAGCGAGAAAATTTCCCCCGAATCAACTCGATCTCCTGCGACAAGATAAGTAGGTGCCACATTTTTTTCCTCAACTCGCAAATAGCTTTGGAAATGTTGTCATTACCTACCTCCTTTCTTCAACATAATTTTTATTCAAGAATCCACTTTTTCTACACCTTTGTTACTGAATTTTAAACTCTTTTGTCTGAGTACAAGGAAGGTTTTTCTTTAGCTGCTTTAACTTAATCTCGAGCCTGAAATAGACAAAGGGTTTTGAAGTAAATTGAATAGATTTATTGAGATATAACTTAACCAGCTTTATTCAACTAATAATTGAATTAATTTATCATTAAAATCTACAGATTTCTTGGACATTTCTGTTGTCTTTTCATTACAACTTTGTTTCAATTATTTCAGGTTTAAACTGGAAAATGTTGTAGGTAATTAGTGACTTTACACTTTAATTAACTTAATTTGTTGTTGAATTTGTAGGTATTGTTGGCATACGCGACGCGACAGAAGGGCACCGCGTGTCGCGTCATACGCGGTGCCTTTATGTCGCGTGCGATTTGCGTCGCATGTCGCACCTATTTGAAGGAGCCTTATTTAAATAGAAGCTATAGAAAGAGGACGTAAAAAAAATTACTACGTGCTTAGAATGCGTAGGTACTTACGTCGGCTTACAGCACCAATATCTAACTTTGACTTAATAATTGTTGGTCCTTTGCATCAAAAATCAATCTGCCTAGCTTTTCCCAACTATGTTATGGTCGGCTTCCAGTCTAACCTGATGCAGCTGAATACCCGTATTTTACATGGAGCGACTGCCTATCTGACCTCCATTACCCAGTAACTGGGTAATGCGATACCCCTTGGTAAGACTGGTTGTCAGACTTTCGGGATTCTGACGACTCGTAACGACTGTCAAACATCCACGAATGACAGCCGGGACCAACGGCTTAACGTGCTTTCCGAGGCACGGAGGAATCTCGTTATGTAAAGATGGTTACCCATCCACTGACCAACCCCGGCAAGCGTAGCTTAACCTGATGGATCGACCCGTGCGACTGTTATTACTTAGCCACGAGCTCCTCCTTTTTCCGTCCTTTGCATCACCTCTAAAGATTTCCACAAAGCTCAGTTCCGATTTGCTTCCATTCGATGGTTACACGTTCAACGTTCAACGTTTTGTAGGTAGTCTTTCTTGTAAAATAATAACAGAACACTCGGCTACATATCAAGCTATACATTTCCAGTACCTACATGCTGGCCTCTCATCGTACGGAAAAATCCTATGCAATGCGAGATCAGCATAAACTGGAAATGTGTAGCTTGATATGTAGCCGTGTGTATAACAAACGAACAGAAGTTCCAGTAACTAGTATTTTCGAGTAATTAACATTCTTATCTACCAACTAGTTCTTTCCCGCGGCTTCTCCTGCGTGCTGTTTGGGTCAGTCAGTCAGGTCTTCTCTAAGTAAATATCTAAATAAATATAAATAAATTGATGTCTATTCATTTCACTTTAAATTAGATAAATCTGTGCTCCAGACGACAATATTAATTTGTCCTTAAGAGATTAATTTATCAACCCTAAAATGTTCCACATAATCGATACTTTACTTAAATATGTCTCACTTAATCTTCGTAGCTTAAGTTAAGACTGGGTGACGAATAACTAACGTCAAAGTTAAAATTAAATTGTATTTAAGTTTTCGTGTATTTTTCGTGAACATACAAAATGTTCAACAGAGAAAATTAAGTAAGGCTAGTTTCTCAAACGAAAATTATCGCAAAATTAATGTGACAAATTGTCAAGCACGCGTAAATAGCTGTGATTGGTTGAGTGATTTATCAGCAGCCAATCGCAGAGCTAAGAGGACTAAGGGCCAGTTTCTCCAATGAATATGAATGTGACAAATTGTCAAGCGCGCGTAAATTACTGTGATTGGTTGAGTGATTTATCAACAGCCAATCGCAGGGCTAAGAGGACTAAGGGCCAGTTCTCCAACGAAAATTATTTGACAAATTGTCAAGAGCGTGTAAATTGTTATAATTTGTTGGATGATTTATCAACAGCCAATCGTAGGGCTAAGAGGACTAAGGGCCAGTTTCTCCTACGAAAATTAATGTCACAAATTGTCAAGCACGCGTAAATTGCTGTAATTGGTTGAGTGATTTATCAGCAGCCAATTGCAGAGCTAAGAGTACTAAGGGCCAGTTTCTCCAATGAATATGAATGTGACAAATTGTCAAGCGCGCGTAAATTACTGTGATTGGTTGAGTGATTTATCAACAGCCAATCGCAGGGCTAAGAGGACTAAGAGGACTAAGGGCCAGTTTCTCCAACGAAAATTATGTGACAAATTGTCAAGCGCGCGTAAATTGCTGTAATTGGTTGGATGATTTATCAACAGCCAATCGTAGGGCTAAGAGGACTAAGGGCCAGTTTCTCCTACCAAAATTAATGTGAAAAACTGTCAAGCGCGCGTAAATTGCTGTGATTGGTTGAATGATTTATCATCAGCCAATCGCAGGACTAAGAGGACTAAGGGCCAGTTTCTCCAACTAATATTAATGTGACAAATTGTCAAGCGCGCGTAAATTGCTGTAATTGGTTGGATGATTTATCAACAGCCAATCGTAGGGCTAAGAGGACTAAGGGCCAGTTTCTCCTACTAAAATTAATGTGACAAATTGTCAAGCGCGCGTAAATTGCTGTGATTGGTTGAATGATTTATCATCAGCCAATCGCAGGGCTAAGAGGACTAAGGGCCAGTTTCTCCAACTAATATTAATGTGACAAATTGCCAAGCGCGCGTAAATTGCTGTGATTGGTTGAATGATTTATCATCAGCCAATCGCAGGGCTAAGAGGACTAAGGGCCAGTTTCTCCAACTAATATTAATGTGACAAATTGTCAAGCGCGCGTAAATTGCTGTGATTGGTTGGATGATTTCTCAACAGCCAAGCGATTCGCAGGGCTAATAGGACTAAGGGTCAGCTTCTCCAACTAATATTAATGTGAAAAATTGTCAAGCGCGCGTAAACTGCTGTGATTGGTTGAATGATTCCTCTACTTTGCTTTTCGTATTGCTTGAATAAAAAAATATTGCCACTAACAAAAAAATACTTAAATACAACTGAAAATTAATACAATACAAAATGAAACCATAAATGTAATAGAAGACTTTTTTGTTTAGAATTTGCATTTTTGTGTTCAACTAAGATTTTACTTAGGTACACTAAACACCCACACACCTAAGAAAAAAGCAACGAAAAAATCCCTTCAAAAATTAATTATCTAAGTCCGCAAATTAAACCTTTTACTTGAAGTCTTAAAATTAAGAGATTAATTTAATTTCAGAAACGTTGAAGCATTTAATTTAGCTTTTTGTATTCTGTGGGGACTTGGTATCCTAAATTGGATTAAACTTCACATGTTTGATTGCTTTAAATTCGACGAAAATTAATTTATCATAGGTATAAAAAAGGTTCAGTAATTGTAAAATTAAATAATATTAAAATTTAATCGAACTACAAATTATTCCTGCTTTCCTAAAAATGTTACTGAATGATGAATGAATGCGACTCTTTTTTAACCGACGAAAAAAAAGGAGGAGATAAGATAAGATAAGATTTTAATTTGCTTCAACATGTGTGTGTATACATAGAAAGTGCATACAAAATGATAATAGTACATTTTGATACAAGTGGAGAACGTTTGTTATTGCATTCGAGGCGGAATTCACACCAGATCCGTAGGCGAGGTTGTTTTTGAGCCGAGAACTGCAATAACAAATGTCCACGAGTATCAAACGACGTTTTTCAATAAACTTTTAAAGAAATAGAATAAAATAACGGAAAATATTTTTGTCATGAATTATTAGGAAACTATGATTTAAATTTTCTTTTTTTTGCGCTTTGCTTTCGCCGGGTTGAAGGAGAAGCAAAGGTAAACCGAAAACAGCCGATAAACAGCCTAATATGAAAAATAGAAAATTCAAATATTTTCCAGTTTCGGGACTAAACGGCTCAGGGCGAGCGTTTGCAAAGCTGAAAACAATTGATGCTGGAATTAGTGGTACAGGTATTTAATATTTCAAATTATGACGGTCGTTATATCTCGAATTTTTTACGACCTTTGTTATGGTGTAAGTTTTACTGTTCAAAGCCTAATGTAACTCAAATGAAATAAGATTAAAGATCACAATTAGACTTGTCTTTGCGATTTAATTGGATGCAGTAAAGTGCAAGTAATCGTGTATCGGACGGCCGAAATTTCTAGATCGAAGTCTGAACTAAGTAATATATTTTTTTCAAAATTTAAATCCGTGTTATCTACGAATAAAACACTAAACAAAACGACGTTTTTACGGCTATCCCCGCCTTAAAATGATTTCGATGTTTACCGATACCAATCGCAATCACATCAGCTTTTAAAAACGCTCCGATTGGATGTAGTCGTCCACTCTTTTAATCACTCTAATGTATCTACAGTACAGTCGAGTACAACCGTTGAAATAATGAAATCGTTTAAATTGAAAGCGCTAGCGGGTTTTTCAACATCGAGTAATTACATACCAACTGCATACCGATGACAGGGTGGTACTGGTGAGCGCAAAAGTGCTTCCCTATCCTTTTTTCGCGGGAATGAAAATAGACTAACGAACTCCCGGCTCTGATTTGTGAAGCTGTTTTGTAAAAAAATTGTTCTTACTTCTCGTTTTTCTTTTGACGGTTTTATTCGGGAAAGTACTTTTGTTTTTCGTTTGTGCTTTATGGTTTTTGCTTTTATAAAGTTAAAATCTCGTATGTGGAAAATAGAATACAATTTTGATACAATTGTGGATTTGGCAAAAGATTTTCTTTATTAGTTCCTATTTGTTTAGCTGATTTTTATTACCCTTTTACACAGACCTTTTAGTTTAGTTACAAGCCAATAAACTAAAATTTGGTACAATAATATTATAATGCCCATATGAAAATAACAAAAAGCCAATTAACTTAATTGATTACAAACATAACTCTCCTCGTTAATGTAGATTTGTTTTGATTACCTTCATTTACGTGCTGAATGGTAAATTATAGTACATTAGCCTTATTTTAAGTTTGCAATTCGGCTGTTACAAAAGCCATTGACTAACGATAATTTCTAGTAAAGAATGTGTATCCGATTTGTTACAATTTGAATGTTTAATGAACTGATCAACACAGGTTTTTTCGTAGAAAATTTATGTAAAGTTATGTATTTCTCAGTATTCATTAATTACTGAGTAGCTTTTGGCCGTGGCTTCGCCCGCATGGGGGTCAGAAATTAACCAATGTGAACGTAAACGTAGGTACTATCAGGATACAAAGCTATTTATGACCAAATCCATGGTTTATATGCCAAATTTCACTTAATTTTTCATTAAGGCGTGAAAAGGTAACAGACATGAAAACAGAGCTACTTTAGCATTTATAATATTAGTATGGAAGTATGGATTACAATTACGAACAAAGTGCCAAATTAAAATTCAGCGCTTTTTTACTATAATATATATAAATGAAAAGAGAAGTCCTGACTGACTGATTGACTCATCGACGCCCAGCCCAAACCCTTGAACCTAGAAAGCTGAAATTTTGCAGAGAGGTTCCCTTTATAATATATAGACAAGGAATGAGGAAAGATTTCTTGGTAGTACGTTCCCGTGTGATATTTTCCGACATTCACGAGGGCGAAGCCGCTGGCGAAAGCTAGTATTGAATAAGTATAAGCTGTGGTAGGTAGGGCCTATCTTACGAAAATTTTGAAGAAAGTACCGAAAATATAAGACTACTAACACGGCAAAAAGACTACCACACTCATAAGACACCACACCTATAAGACCGAGAAGTAAAAAGTCTAATCAAAGAACATAATCCCATTCTATAAAAACCTAAGCACTTTTGTCATTAACTGTACTAGTCTAGTCCATACTACCCGCAGCACTTTCAATTTACTTATTGTCTTTGAAAACAATATGTTATGAAAGTTCAAAGACTCTTGTTTGTGGTACTTTTTTGTTTTTTTTTTCATCCCCGAGGCAACGCGATAGGTAGCGGTTTGCACACGCTTACCTACGAGTTAATATGAAGAGGGTTAACGATTTTTGTAGTTGTCACTCTTTTTAGTGTCATAAAAACGAACACAGTCTCCACAAACATTAAACCAACCAATAGCTCAACAGATCGAACGCATTCCAAGTTTAAAAGTTTATAATTCCTCCCGCAATAAACTTTTAGCTGCGTCAACATGGCCGCCAATTTGAAACGGCGGGAAAGTTGCACTGACTAGCTGATAAAATGAGACTCGAGCTACTTACGAGTTTATTTTCTTTTGATGTCGGGATAATTTATAAAAATACTGTTAACTTTTTAGTTTCTGACAGGAGAAGCTTTAAAGCTTTTTGCAAATAGTGTTATTAATTTTTTGCAATTAGCTTCATTAATTGAATAAAAATCAATGTTGAAAAAAAATCTTGACGTAAGTAATGGGAGACATAACCGGAAGAACAGGGGGGCTAAAACGGCCACTTCGGCAGAATCATAATAGGATAATAGGTATTTATGAATCATATTTGAAATCGTAAAACGGTCACAAACTGACAATTCATACCTAATTTATCTGCGTACAATTCGTTCATAGCACGCAATTCATATGTTTGACAGTTTTGTATGGAGATTCGTAAAATGGTCCACAAATTATGAATTTAATGTCAAATAGCACAATCATAATAAATTGCTGGGAATTCAGGAAATGATTCGCTTTTAGAGGAATTGCTTAATGTGGCCGTTTTAGGACCACTGGAATTCTTATTTTTGTTAATTGTGAGTTTCCCCATTAAAAATTGTTAATTTAAGAAAGACATTTAATATATTTTTTTTTTTTATATACTTAGCTTTTTACCTTTTGTATCTCAGCAGTCAGTCGAAAATTCATTTTATGATTTACGACATACCTACGAACTCAGCTTCCCCAATCATACATTTGCACAAATATATAAAAAAAAATAAGAATTGACATAATTGATGGATCATCTAATTTTCCGCAAGGATTATATGGATCAATCAATTACTGCCGTGAGTAGGTTCGATGCTCCGAAAAGTTGCATTTGTAGCACATAACCATTATGGTATGTTCCAACAGTACTTATCTGATGAAAATTTAAATAAATGGATCAGTAAAAGTACCTGTGGATGACAATAAAATTTCCAGAGCCACTTATAAATTGAGTGCTTTGAATTGACTATTTATTTATTTATTTATTTACTTATATAATTATATTTTATTGTACACCAAAAATATACATGATGTAAGTGTAAACAGTGACAATCTTTTAATCTTTTATACTTATCATTATCATGGGACCAAACCTGAAATTGCGAAAAAAAAATCAGCTGTTCAGTACATTTATGTTCGCATAATTCGTCAAAATGTAGGGAACAGCTGATTTTTTTTCGCGATTTCAGATTTGGTCCCATAGCTATGGAGTTATAATTTTCTTTCGATATTATTCCTGATGATTGATGGCTTTAAAAAATTATATCTTTTTTTTAGGTCAACTGTGAACAAGAATGTACTAAATATGGCATTATTTGCTGAAATCGGTCGTTGAAAGTGGTGTGTACCTATCTGAAATCTTGTGATTTTCATATTTTATAGGTAATTTATTTTTATCTTTGCATATTTTTGTCAATCCTGATAGGTATTTACTATTTTTTATTATCAACTGAGCTATGCTTAAACGTAGAGGACGTTTAAGCATAGCTCAGTTGATAATAAAAACATAATTTTTTTACCTACTACTATCCTTAACCCATTGATATGAAATGCGGGATCCAAAATAATTCCAAAACTACAAAAAATCGTAGAACATTCATTGTGGTTAAGGCGATCCCCCGACCAAAACCTTGCACTAAGGCGTTATTCAGAGGCTATTAACTCATTAATTAAGACTAATAAATTACATCTAAAAGCACATTATTAATGTTCGATATTCTATCATCACATTGCACGTTTACTTTTGTTTTTATATGAAAAAAAAATACATTTAAAATCTCCTTGTGAAAAAGTGTCTAAAATGATTGATTCCATGCATCTTTTGCTAAAGGTAACGTTCTAATCATTTGAGGATTACACTGATGGATAGATAATTTAAAAATCTAAATTATCCACGTTTTATTTTTTTTTTAAAGTTCGCTATTCTTTTTTTATTTAAATAATTCCGGAAAAAATGTGATGTTTTTGATGAAGGGGCGTGCGCAGGGAGCGGGACAGAGCGAGGCTGAGCGGCGGGACAGAGAAGGACCGAACGCTCAAGGTCGTTTGGTCGGGGTATGGCCTTAACTCGATAGGCATGGTACTCTGCTATCAGCTCGCACTGTCTTGACACCTTAAAAGAAACAACCTATATACCACCTTTAGCTATCCATATTCTCCATATACTCTAGTCGAACGAATCCAAAAAAAGCACAAGAGTAAAACCGTGAACGTTAATAAACATGCAATACTGTTTTTGCTCCGGTTCTCATACGTTTTCGATCCGGATTTGTGATACCGACACGTCCCGGCTTACCTACGGAGAAGCTTTGAAAGCTTGACGATCGCAGTGAAATGTCTTTCGGTAAAATTTCGATCGCTTTTGATCCAACTAAGCCATCATATCAATCATATTTTAGGTAGGTTTTCATTTAAAGGCCCATGAGGGAATAAAATGGAAAATTGGTAATACCTATCATGCAGGGAAAAATTTTAAACGTGTGAGGGTGTGTGTGTCTATGTGTGTGTCATGTATTGTAACTAAGTTATTCTTTCTTTCTGTCTTTATCTATATACGAGTTTATACAAAATCAATTCTTCGTTTGTCTCGCTAAAACTCGAGAAAGGCTGGGCCGATTCAGCTGATTTTGGTTTTGGAGTGTTTGTCGTAGTCCAGGAAAGGTTTAAACGGTGATAAAAATTGGAAAAGTTGCCGAAAAAATTGGAAAATTCGGGAAAACGGAAAGTGGATTTTTGAAATTGGGACAAGACAACGTCTGTCGGGTCAGCTAGTTTTCTTTAAAAATAAGCTGGTCTGACTGTATCACGATACATACTTACTATATTATCTGTCTGTTTCGCCTGACTAGCATAATCAGCCTATAATGTTCCCACTGCTGGGAGTCTGGGACACAGGCCTCCATTCTTTGAGAGGGAGTGGGCCATAATCCATAATCCATGCAGGTTGGCGGATGTCACGTCTTAATTTTTTTTAGTTCTAGGACATGCCGGTTTCCTCACGATGTTTTCCTTCACCGTTTTGAGAGCAGTAACGTAGTGATGAAATAATTTACACAAAGTAAATTGCCTGCTTGGGTTCGAACCCACGACCGTAAATCGCGGCTGTTACCACTGGGCAACCACTGCTCTCTATTTCGTTTGGCTGTTTATCAACATTAGTTCTTTCCTAACCAAAACCAGCGCTGGGGCTCTGTCTCGCATGGGCTTATAGCATATGTGGCATTATTAGCATTATGCTGAGCGCCGACGCTCAGCATAATGCGTGCATATGCGTCATATCGACGTAAAACGGCCAACCGTTTTACGTCGATATGACGCATAGTGTGTTATTTCTTTGCGTCATGTTCACCGCAAATAAACGTATTATATTTCTTTATTTTCTTTTTCCATCAGTTAACATTTAGAAGGCCCTGTTTCACAGGATAGCGGTCAAAGTTGTAAATTACATTCTCGCGTCACAGGCCGTAAAACTCTCAACCATTCAAAATAAAGCCATCATAATAATACCACTTTCATAAAAATTGACCACTTTGAAACGAATCGACACCAAATTGATTCATCTTATTGTCATGAGGACCGAGCGGTGCGTGCGCTTGCGCAACGAATGGCGATACAATGGCGAACAGCCGAACACTTTCTCTAAATTGCTTCGGGTTCAACGCACGAAGTTCCGCCGTCGGAGATAAAGCACCCACACACTGATGACAATAGAAGATTAGGTACTGACAACTACTTGGCTACTTTCCCTATCAGCCCATGACCTTCATAAAAACTGAAGATAATGTCTTAGTTGAGCTTATGGTAACTTTGAAGACAGCATTTACCGGCACGCTTCTTCTTCGCTATTGATTTCAATTATTTGAGCTGCGTTGGATATGCAGGGTTACTGGTAGGTAATAGGTAGGTAATATAATACGGGCTGGTATCCGCAACTCCACGACAATCCGCGTAGGTATTTTGCGTATAGGGTTACTGTTATTAATGAATGAATGATTGAATGAATGGATGAATGAATGGATGAATGAATGGGTGAATGAATGGATGAATGAATGAATGAATGAATAAATGAATAAATGATAACTTTATTTGCCAGAATAAATTAGATGTTATACAGTTGTTTGTTTCACTTCCTTGCAGAACATCATAGTAAGGTTAAAATGCAACAAATTAAGCCACCAAATGTTCTATCAAAATTCAGTAGTTTTTGAGTTACTTAGATTTTTAGTTTTTAAAATCCAATTTGAATCCAAAATGATTTACGGCGCGACTATAGGTACTGGAATTTAAGTTAGTAAATATAGCTGTTGCAATAGCAGATCTTTGATACTCAAAAAATCAAAAATGTTTAAAACTATGACAAATTAAACTATCACGAATTAAACGTTTTATTTTTCGTAATTTTTGTGTGACAAAAAATTACCTGCTGGTAACTGAAAGCCGACGCCAACATACTTGGGAAAAGGCTACGCAGATTGGCTGATATATGCAGTGATAATGAAATATCGAATCCCATGGTACCTACATTTATTGTGCCTCTTAATTAACAAACTACTGAACTGATTTTGATAAAGTTCAGCAGACGTACCTATAGCTTGGTTTCTCAAGCAGTTTATAAGGTAATCCCGAAAAATGCTACGTAAAACGACCTTAAAAAAAAACTTTTTGCCCCGTTTACCAGTTTTGAAGGCGATTCATGCTCATTCTGCGTAAAATAAGCATACAAATTGTATATTGCATATCTGTGTATAATTACCGGTAAATTCGTTTTAGCGTCATGCAATTCTATACGCATTGAAATGAATTACTAAAAAACTGGTACTAACATCAGTTCTCGGATTAACTCTCTGTAACAATTTTTACGATATTTTAGTCATTTTTAAGTTCGGGTTATTGTCTTCAAACCTCATCCATGAAATGTGTCTGAATTTTCAAAAGGGGTACATATGTATGTATACAATATTGTTTTTTTTTTATCGTGCTTGTTAGTGATCCTAAGATTTCTACTAATTTTTCTGTTTTTACCCGTGAGAACCTGTAATTGGCTCCATGTTTTATAATCAATTGTTATCTATCTGTTATAGCTGTTGCTTCTCCTTCAATTAAATAAATTAAATTAAATAAATAAATTAAATTAAAGGGAAAAGTTATCTGGTTGCTAGAAAATGTAAAAAAAAGGTTGGACTCACCTAACTATTTTTTTAAAAGCAAACAGCAACATACTCGTATATATAAGTAAGTATATAAGTATAAAATAATACCTGGGCGACCGAGCTCTGCTCGGGTGGAAATAGAGAAATAGTAGATTGTTATACAAGGGTGGAAGGGAATTGGTGACTTTCACCCGTGTTAAACACTCTACTTTTCATTTCGAATATAAGGAAAGTAAAAAATAGCAGTTTTTCTAAAATTTTTACTGATAAAAATACATGTGTGCCGATTTATTTGAACGAAGTAGGTACAGCTTACTGAGTTAGTATCCAGGCAAATTATACTTTTTATTAAATTTTAAAGATGGAACACACCGCGTCACCGCCGCAGGCCGTCCCGCTTACTAGTTATTTTTTTTATTCACACTGGCTGTTTGTACACTCATAAGACCGCAGCCCGACTACCTAACCAAATTTAATTCTATTTTTAAAATTCATTCCCGCCCTAGAGAGGGAAGCAATTACTATGAGTCTTTCCCGACCAAGGGTGGGGAGCAGCGTCTTCGACCCGCTACTTGGATCAAACAAACACTACTTTAACAGTATCAGGAATGAAAACGAATTTTCCCAGAAATGAGACATAGCTAGATCGATTTTTCTCCCCCGTAAACCCCTATTGCAACTTTCATCGAAATCATTTTCGAGAACGTGATTACAAATAAGTATATAGGTTTATGCATAGACTTATAAAAAAAGATGGACTCCGCGCCACGCATATCGAAAGTGAAGCACCGTACCGATCTATGTGTGCATGATCTGAGTACCTGCAAGTACGTCGTCGCTCGTGTCACGTAATGGCGGCCGGTTGGCATACTATGATGTAAATGTGTGCGTGAGGCGTGTTTGTACAAACGGTCCGGCATACTTACTGTGCTTCACTTTCGATATGCGTGGCGGGGAGTCCATCTTTTTTTATAAGTCTATGGGTTTATGTTATATTTACAAATATTGATCATTTAATAGTCTAGGATTTATATCGGTCATAATATTTATGTTGTAGTACAGTCAGCGTCAATAATATCGGGACAAACAGGACTGTTCAAAATGATATAGACAACTATGAAAATAAAATATTAACTCAATGATACAAGAAATGTTTCAGAATGAAGACAGTACACGAACTATCAATCTGACAAGAACTTTATCCAATTGAGATAAAGTTTAATTTTCTTAGTTGTTGATCATTTTGAACAGTCGGTCAAACCAATATTATTCTCCACACATCACAGACGAAAACTACCCCCCTTGCCCTCCCCTTATTAACTAGAACCCTTGTCTCAATACCTACATAGAACATTCTCCATCTACCCTCTCTTAGCATTCAAAGTCGTTCAAGAGCATGGAATGAATTCACAGCAATGCATACAATATCGAAATAGCATTCATATTTGAAGTTAGTTTCAGTAAAAGCTTGCCTTTGATGGAAAGTGGGTAGTTGTGATTGGAATATTAAAACTAATTGAGTTATTTGAATGAATAATGTCCCGTACCTAATTAATTTTGTAAGTCGTTGCCTCGTGGGTAGTAGGAACAGATTGTGAAAGATTGAATCTAAGGCCTTAATTATTTCTTCTACCGAACCGCATTGCTTATTTTTTTCAATTTCTGTAACTGAAAGATGTAATTTTCAACTTTTTCAGTACTGAGGGTAAGTCCGTCGTAAGATACGGGCCTGTCCGAAAGTAGTTGATCCGTTAAAACAAGTATCAAATTCAATTTTTCGGATGGGCAATAACACATCGAGAGAATGGACAACTGTCAAATCATGTTGTTACTCATCGAGCCCCGAAATAATCTTAAGCCCGTAGGTTTAGACCGAAACTAAGGAGTAAACCCTTTGAGTCGAGAGCATTGAGAATCCAACAGAGTGCATTCCAGGGCGTCCAGAAAGTGGACTGAAAATCGAGAGCGGGATAAAAATCGTCACGTTAAAAAACTCCCGTGCGTACGAGGGCTAATAAATAATAGGTTAATAAGTAAATTCCTTTGATAATCAAAGGAATTTACTTATTAACCTATTAAATATAACTCTTTAAATTCAGGAACTCACTGATCTCAATGTGTCCCCATGTGCAATAATTCTTTACTTAAAACCATTGATATTAGAGGAAGATATGTTACGCGGTAACATCTCAGTCACTAAACCTGGACTTCAGCGCACGACTACATGCACCTTAGAGCATTTACATGCACCGAAACTCACATGTGATCGCAGTCGCAAACCTACAGTTACCGATAGACAAAGACAGAGATTGGAGCCGGCGCTGTCGTGCAAGTAAAATCGCGTTAGCCGCCGAATGTTTACGATTATGAATGACATTGCATGTCTATCTATCTCGCTCTCACAAACATGGCGAAGCAAACATTAAATATATTACTATAAATTTAAAAAAAAAAACATTCTTGGTTGTACTTACGAGTGAAAAGTAATCCCATGAAACTTGTTTTTGGTTTTTGAACTATTTGTGCACTTAGGCAATATTGCTGCTCATTTAGACGATTACGGTAATTTTACTTAACGTGCTACTTATACGCCAGTTCGATTGTAACTAAGGTCAATTGTGTCCGTGAGCACAATTTATGCGGTCCACGTCGAGGAGCGCGAACCATATCTTCCTAATTTATACATCAATGCTTAAAACTGACATCAAACTGTAACATAATAAACCCAACAAGCACATAGCGCTTCCTACTCGTAGCACAGCGACATACAGACGAGGTGTCACAAATCTGTCCCCGTCTCAAAGTTCACAGACATATTTCACGTTGCTAGGTGCCAATTTGTCACCTACGCAAGTTGAAACACTTAATTAAAGGGAGCCGGTAAACGGGTAAATTATAGAGTTAAGGCAATGGGTTAACATAAACTTTAACCACACACGTTGTGTTTAAACTTACGAAAGTTGTCGAGACATAGTTTGGTATGAGGAAGTTGTAACATTGTCATAATATACTAACATGTCGTCAGTGTTGAAAACTCATCAGCATTTGCCTAGCCTTTTCCTAAGTATGGGGTCGCCTTCAAATCTAACGTGATGCAGCTGAATACCAGTATTTTACATGGAGCGACTGCCTATCTGACCTCCACAGCCCAGTTACTGAGTAACATGATACTCCTTGATAAGATTGGTTGACAGACTTTCTGGCTTCTGTCTACGTAAGTACAAGAAACATAGATACAAAAATCGAAACGAAAAAAAGACTAAGTCTATCATACTAATAATAATTTATCCAATACTCTGAAAAGTTTGCTTTTTTTTTGTTTGTTTCTTTGTATGTTGGAACGCGATAATCTCTGGAACTACTAGTCGGATTTGAAAAAATGTTTTTGCTTTTGATAGCCCAATTCTTCGGGAATAAGCTGTAAGCTATTTAACATCACGCTACGACCCAAAGGAGCCGAGCAGAAAGAAAAAAAGTCAGAAAGAACGCTAAGCGAAAACGAAGTAATTGCGGTTGGGTCGGGGGAACAAGACATTTCATGCGGACGAATTCGCGAGCAGAAGCTAGTAAATAATAAATAAAAAAAATAAAAAAAAATAAAAATAAATATCATTGGACATTTCACACAACGCCATCTAGTCCCAAGCTAAGCAACCTAATGCTTGTGTTATGGTAACGAGATGGCTGATAAACTACTTATATACATTTTTTTTTTGTAAATACATACATATTATAGATAGAAAAACACCCAGACTCGGAACAAATACTTGTAGGTCGTACAAATATTTGTTCCGTGCGGGAATCGAACCCGCGACATGGTGCGCACCAGTCAATCGCTCAACCACTGCGCCAAACGTGTCGTCAAAATATACTTTTATAGAAAAAATAACCGAGAGGTCCCTATCGGTCCCCCACATACCCCCAAGAATGAGTTTATTGAAAAAAGCTCTCTTCAACCGTAAAATTGGGTGCTTGAGTTGTGTCGATAGCTCGTAGTCATCTCGTAAATTGTGTATGAAGTTACTGAATTGTGGTGGAGACAATTTATGTTATAGTTAGTTGTTTTATCTCACGAAAGCGGGTGAGCCATACTTGTAGATGTAATGCGTATAGACACGCGCTCTTGTGTGCGTACCTGCAGGTAGCGCGCTCCCGAGCTTACGCACACAAAGACAATGTGCATGTAACATTTACACATACAAGTATGGCTCGCCCGCTTTCGTGAGATAAAGCAACTGTAGCACTATACTGGCACAGTCTATACAAGTATACATCATACTAGCTGTTGCCCGCGGCTTCGCCTGCGTGGATGTCGGAAATTGTCTCACGGGAACGTACTACTGGAATAAAAAGTATTATCCTATGTGCTAAGGTGCTAATCAGGTCAATGGTCTATCTCTATCCCTTTCATTCAAATTCGTTTAGCCGTTAAGGCGTGATAAGGTAGTTTCTGCCCGCGACTTCTTCCGCGTGAAATTTCTTGTTCCCTAGACCCACACCCCGTCGCAATCGCAACGCATTGCCTGCCCGCGCTATTGCTTCGTTTTCGCTTAGCGTACTTTTTGATTTTTTTCTTTTTGTTCGGCACCTAAGGGTCTTAGAGTGATGTTAAATATGCGTACAGGCTTCCTTTAGACTTGCATCAAATGTAAAAAGATTTTTTTTAAGTCCAACTGGTAGCTCCAGAGATTAGCGCGTGCAAACAAACAAAAAAAAAGTGTGTGTGTCAGCTCCGACGCACGACAGGAGTTTTCTTACCCCTCCCCTCCCACTCCCCCTCACCAAAACTTCCCCTCGCCCCTCCCCCTCCCCTCTCTCCGTCACCCCCTTCCCCTCTCCTCTCATCCCTCTCGCCTTTCCCTCATACCTCCCTCCCCCCTCTCACCACCCTCACCGCATCACTGTTTCGCTAACCTCCGCCAACCCCCTCTCGCACCCCCTTCACCGCGTCCCCATTCGCTGCCTATCCCCTTCACCTCCACCTCACCAACACCTCCCCTCTCCCCTCACTCCCTCCACTCCCTCACAAACCCCTCCCCTCACCCTCTCACCACTGGTGGTGGCTGCCTAGCTAGCCGAGCTGGGTGAGCGGCGACCACGCCACTTTTTTCTAATACTTACATTTTTAAAGTCGTGATATCTTTCGAATGGAATGTCCGAATTGAATAATTCAAAAAGTTATATAAAGGTATTGAAGTAGTCTTGAATGTAAAGTATTTTATTTTGATAAGGATTAATACGAAAAGGGACAAATAAAGAGCCTTTTCTAGTGCCGGCATTACAATTATTAAAAAAAAATAAAAGTACACTTATTGTGACATAACTATAATAGCTAGACATATGCTGTCCCGGACTCCCGGCTCTTTTTGTAGATAATGTGTTCTGCAAAGTCGTTGTACATTATTTTGTTCTATCATCAATAGTTTTCGCAGCGCACGCGATGTAAGGAATTTTTTAGGTAATTTTTTTACACCTCGGGTTACATTATTGGAGTTTTAGTAAGGATCCCTAATTTTTAAAAAAATATAATATAGCCTATGTCACTCGGGGATAGTGTAGCTTCCCAACGGTGAAAGAATTTTTAAATCGGGCCAGTAGTTTCGGAGCCTATTCAATACAAACAAACAAACCAACAAACAAATCTTTCCTCTTTATAATATTAGTATAGATTATTATAATGTGATACTGTTGAGCACCGACTTGGTTCGCTTGCAAAGATAAGATCTTACTCAAAAGTGCTGATTTTTAGCCTATTTTTAACCGACGAAAAAAAAGGAGGAGGCTCTCAAGTCGACAAGTATTTTTTTAAATTTAAATGTAACTTTTTACAGAGTTGTCCGATTTGAAAGATTATTGTTTTATTTGGTAGGGTATAGCTCGAAGTTGGTCCCATGTAAAATTTATTAACATTGCTTGGGGAGTTTTTGAGTTAGCTTCAATAATACGTATTTTTGTTCTACTTTTTTTTTTTGTAAAAAGGTTTTTTGAATAAATACATTACTTGATTTTTAAGGCACATTTTTCAGTAGTTATGTTTCTTTTTTCTGGGGTTTAGTTTAGATCTAATTAGAACACACTGTTTCCCCAACGGCTAGACAGGGTTTATGTAGCAGTATTCGTTATAATATTAGGTAGGTATTTGGTACAGTAGTACTCAACTAATATGGCTTATCGATGTACCTGCGCAGAAGATGAATTTTCAAAGCGCGGTATATGCTATTGACCAATCGGCACGCTCCACGCTTTTTCCTTTACCGCTATTGGTCGCAGCTGCCGCCATTTTAGCGCGCGCCCTTGACAGCCGCCATACTTGCGAGTGAGATGGAACTAACAGCTGCAGTGTATTATGAACCTTATAGTAGTGATCTAAAGGTTGATTGTAAGTTTTAAGCAATCTCGTTAATCTTTTATTATTTTTATTTATTTATTATTCGGGGCCATACTTTCTTTTCTGCGCGAACGAAGATTCACGACGCGCCTTATTAGTTGAGTACTACTGTACGAGACTCGTGATCGTGTTTTCTAAAACTTTCATTAGTTAGGTAACGTATGATTTGGGGGAAATAGTAGGTATCTTTCAATAAATAATAATAATTCCTATGTCAGGCAACTAAAGCCCATAAATAAAATACACAAATTATTGTTACAAAATAATAAACTAATAGGTACAATATTAAAAACATTAACAAACTTAAAAACACGAAGTGACGGCGGCGTCGTGTTAAGGCTCTTACAGACAGAGGCGATATTGCGATATTATCGCGTCGCAACACCGCTACGTGACACGTCGTGACGCGATATCGCCTCTGTCTGTAAGAGCCTTTACGCTGCGAGGTGTCGTGTAGCTGGCCGCGGAAACGCCGAAACAGCACACGTTCCGACCAAAACTCTTCCTTGAGGAAGATCAGCAAATGGTGACTGGGAACGCGCACCACGAAAGACTTGAAATTGGTGTTATGGCGCGCCTCTAACTTCTCCACCCTCAAGGTCCAGCTGGTCATCACCCGTATATACTCCACGATGTCGTCAGTCTTCGTAGAGTTGTACAACCGGGACACGTACAGCTGCGTCGTCGGTACCGCAGGACGAAGCAACATGTTAGACCCAGCCGGCGCCGTCCCACACCGGTTGCGATAAGTAGACTTCCTCTTCTTTCTCTCCACCTTCATGAAGCCGTCCTCATCGCACGTATTATTTGGTGGAACCTGCTGTTCATGGTCCGTCACAGGGCTTTTAGTCGCACTCGATGATGAGCGACTCTACTTTCCTCCTTTTGGTTTTCCTGCTTGTCGTTTCGTTTTAGTCGCACTCGATGATGGGCGACTCTACTTTCCCCCTTTTGGTTTTAGTCGCACTCGATGATGAGTGACTCTACTTTCCCCCTTTTGGTTTTAGTCGCACTCGATGATGAGCGACTCTACTTTCCCCCTTTTGGTTTTACTTTCCCCCTTTTGGTTTTAGTCGCACTCGATGATGAGCGACTCTACTTTCCCCCTTTTGGTTTTCCTGCTTGTCGTTTCGTTTTAGTCGCACTCGATGATGAGTGACTCTATTTTCCCCCTTTTGGTTTTCCTGCTTGTCGTTTCGTTTGCGACACAGCAGTTTTTGTGTGTAAATTTTGATGGTATGTAAAAGTGACAGTTGTAATGGACTTTTCTTCATAAATCATCCTGATAAACATATACTTACAGAGAGCCGTATAGATTATCAAAGCCATCTTTTACTCAACAGCATCCTGATTCTGAAATCAGGAGGCTGCTGTCTGCCCATCCCCCTGTATCATCATCTTAGTCGCAATAGAGACCTCTTTTGATGTATGTTCGTCGTCAAAAAAACACTATATTCTAATTACCCTAATTCCCAAGCAAATAATCAAATGTTATCCCTTCCTAAAATATTAGCAAGAGATAACTTTATTTCAAAGAAATATTATCTTCAGGATCAAGAAAATAAATCATGAAAATCTTATTAAACGGCAACTGAGAAGCCTGAGAAGGTTCAACGACCTCGTCTCAAGATTTTCGGATCGCGAGTTACTTACAAATTCCAAGAAAATATTCACATCTCACAGAGTGGTGTCAACAAACTCTAAACATAATTTTTAAGTTTTGTCAAATAAACAGCTGTTTTCTCAAGTTTATGTCTATCATTTGTTAGGTATTGTTTTTGTTTGAATTTTCACTGAAATTCAAGCTGGTACAGGCGGTTTATGGTGAGTAATTGAAATAACTGAAAACCTGTTAATGGGTCATTGCACTATTATGAAAAACTTTGACAATGAGATCAACTATCATAGTTTTGGGGATGCCTGTGTCCAACAGTGGACTCCTTTGGGCTGAAATGCTGGTGTACAAAAAGCCGCCACAATGGCGACATTAATTCAACACACGGGTAGGGCTAGTGGCCAGTAGGTAATCATAAAAAATATAATAGATAAAATAATTCATAAATTGAAAAGAAAAAGATCACAAACTAAACAACAAAATAATAATCAAAATTAGGATCACTATGCAAAAGACTCATTCATGAAGCTATTTTTATACAGAATGTATCAGAAAGGTTTGGTCAAATTTAAGGGTGTGGTACAGACCATCAAGCTGAGCAACTTTCTCCATGGGACCAACATCATAATCGAGAAAAAATTATCTGCTGTCCCGTACAAAACTCCAATACCTACTTGACCCAAATGTCAATGTTGGTCCCATGAAGAAAATTGTTCAGTTTGATGGTATATGACTGTACCGCACCCATGTTTGACCAAACCTTTCTGATAAATCCTACAGAGTGGTCATAATAAAAACGCTGTTTTTTTTTCATTTTCGCTGAATATTGTAGGTCATAACCTAACTCATAATAACTTTATTTTGTTACAGGAACGGAAGAGCTACTACTTTGAAACCCTGTTTATGTCAAGCTAAAGGTAATCATTCATTTTAAAACTGTACGGTGAAACAGGGTTACTTTGATACTACGGGGTTACTTTGATATCAACTTTCGTCATATGAAATAGTATGAAATAATCGATAGGTATAGATTTTTGGAGACATCTTTCTTACCAAAATTATTCCCACACCTAATAAAATTAGTTTTTCATAGTTGTTAACAAAGTAAACTCGTAGTATCAAAGTAACCCCATGTGACGGTATTTCTTTATTAGGATGAGCATACAACTACAGTCAGACTCAAAAAGATGTAGGTACTAACGTGTAGTACAGAGATAATGATAATAGGATAATCGGGTGCATAGCTCCCTAAAAATATTTTTTGCTAAGAAACTAGGTATGGATAATTTTTGAATCCGTACCAAAAGTGTAAAAAAGGAACCCTTATGGTGTGACTCTCTGTCACAGCTGGATAATTCAAGAACTACTAATGCTATCAACTTGAAATTTGGAACAGTTTTAGATGACGTTTACCCAACTATTTTTCAAATAGGGAAGAAGTAAAAATATTTATATTTTTACTTCTTGAAAGGGGTCTTAAAAATTCAAAGTGAGGCTACTAGAGCATGTGGGGTATCATATGAAAGAGCGCTGCTTGCACATTCTTAAACCATTTTTTTTAGGGCGCATAGTTTTCGACTTTTGATGAAAAATGTAAAAAAAAATACCGTTCCCCCTTATATCCGAAGTTTGCATAGATAAAAATCTGAAATTATTCTATGTGATAGAAGTTTATGTAAAGATTACAGGAAAAATAAAATGATTTCTCTAAATAGCACAGTTTTTTAGAACCCTCGGTGCGCGAATCCGACTCGCTCATGACCGGTTTTTTTTTCTATCTATCGTAATAAAGTTTCATGAAAACTGTTGGAGTGCCATAATTTTGTTACTGCGTAGAATTTCGATGTAGCGCTCGCCAGCCGCCGTGTCTGCCGGCCGCTGCCGCGGCACCGCTCGTTTCGCTCGCTTAGCTCGCGCGTATTTGGGCACAGTTCTAACCTAACCTATTTGGTCAAAGTGCCCTAATACTAGATCATGCTCGTATAAAAATTATATTCTTATGAACCGCTTTAATAATGATAACACTTTATTACGGTAGATAGCTATATTCTTCGGGATCTATCTAAATCACGGCTATAACCAATTTACTGCGACATATACAAATCTTTTTGAGGCAGACTGTTCCTCCATTATTATGTAGGTAATAACAATGACAGGAATTTCATCAAAATGTTCTGTAAAATGAAACGCGTAGTTTCAGTTTCAGCCGAAAATGGAATAGTTGGCAGATTACATTGTGCATTGCTCGTAGTTTATAAATGTAGTTTGGGACGGACTAGTAATGGAAAAAGTTGGTAACGCATTCGTTACCTATGTGATGGTTAGATAGGAAATATAAGTACATTTTGATACAAGTGGAGAATGTTTGTTATTGCATTCGAGGCGGAAATAACACCCGAGCCGTAGGCGAGGTTGTTTTTGAGCCGAGAACTGCAATAACAAATTTCCACGTGTATCAAACGACGTTTTTCAATATACTTTTGAAGAAATAAAATAAAATAACGAAAAATATTTTTGTCATGAATTATTAGGAAACTATGATTTAAATTTTCCTTTTTTCCCCGGTTTGCTTTCGCCAGGTTGAATGACAGGCAAAGGTTTAAAGCCGAACAGCCTAATATGAAATATATTTTTTTTTTTATTGTAATAATCATGGTTTTTGATGATATTCTATTTATAAACATTATTTAAATATTCAAAATATAATATTTTTATCACCCAATTCAATCTCGAATCATTTATTTTACGAGTACCTACGAGTTACTTTCCTTAACACACACCCAAAAGTATTCAACAAAAGATTGCGTCTCGTCAGTTACGCGGAAAATCAGCCAAAATGACATTGAAAGATTTAATGTTAACATATCAAACGAAACTACCTAACTAACTTGTGATCCGAATTTTCCGCTCGGAGCAAAAATAATTTTCCGGAAAAAGCAATCTAAGGAAAAAGTTTTTCCTTTAACGGAAATAGATATACGTTACGTTCGGGATTCTGAAGGGACATATTCATCATTGAGTAAATCCAGTGAACCTGTGATAAGGGTAGCGATGGATTTGCGATTTTTAGTCGGAGACCAGTCGTGTTGGGGATTTTGAGCGAGTAAAAGGTGTCTCAGAAGAACTTGAATTTTAAAAACGTAAAAATATAGATTAAATACATGTTTCATTCCCATTTTTAGGGTTCCGTACTTACCTCAAAAGGAAAAAACGGAACCTTATAGGACCAGTTGTCTATCTGACTGTCTGTCAATCAATATCCTTTTTCTCAGAAACGCGTGTATGTATCAAGTTGAAATTAATGTCAAATACGTAAGTCTATGGTCCCTTGAAGCTCTAAAAAAATCAAGCTTGTAAGTCAACGCAGTAAAAAAATAAGGCCATTTATGCAACATACTTTGATACCCGCAAGTAAATCAAAACCCGTACCCGTTGACCTATAATCATGGCTAGCAACGTTTCACAGCACAAGTAAAGGAGAAAGTCCGAAAATCGTTAATTTGTAATTTTACCACACCAAAAAATTCATGTGCACCTAGTTCTTTAAATTAGCAGGTGGTGTTTATTAACAACCGATTTTATTGTTTAATAAATTATCGTAGCTTTTGTGCGAAAATGCGCTCTTAACGAGTTCAAAGACATAAAAATCGTTGGATAAATAAAGTGCTCTAGAAATCGAAGGGACTACAGGACCTAAATCGCGGTCACTGTCAGACTGCATATAAAAGAAAGAGAAGCGCGATGACACAACCCTGGTAATTTATTGCAAAATATGAAGCAATTATCTATTTACAAAAAATCTGGATCTGGAAAACTTCGTCAAGTCTTTTGGTCCCCTATCCCGCAATGTTTGAAGACTAAGGTTATCAGCCAGTGCATCCTGCCCGTTATGACATACGGTGCCGAAACGTGGACACTGACAGTCGGGCTGGTCCACAAATTCAAGGTCGCTCAGCGCGCTATGGAGCGGGCCATGATCAGAGTTTCTTTGAAGGATAAAATCAGGAAGAAGACCTAAACCTTAGAAGTTACCCGGAAAATAACCGGAGTAACCGACATAGCTTGCAGATACAGAGTAAGCATACTGAAGTGGCAGTGGGCTGGCCATGTTTGTCGAAGGACCGATGGCCGGTGGAGCAGACGAGTCCTGGAGTGGAGACCGCGTATCGGCAAGCGTAGTGTGGGACGCCCCCCAGCTAGATGGACTGACGACCTTTCTTTCTTCTTTCACCATTCGTTTCTCAGTAGACTACTCGAAAGCTTCGAAATTTAAATTTTTGAGACTTGTCTGTGGTACTTATATGTCAAGCTTGGTGCTCTTGATATTGTTAGAAATCTGTTGCTAGGCAACCCGCAAGAGGTGCATTACACCTACGCATTAGACTTCTACATGTTGCCTAGTGAAACCGAGTTTTTTTTAAACACATATTTTATAAAAGTCAGTTTGCCAACGGCCCTTATTTGGAACAGACGGTTGAAAGGTAATCCTGTAGTATCACTCTCAACAATAAAGCGAGTATTTATAGAAAGCTGTATTAAGCCAACAAAATATTAAGGTATCAAGGAATTTACGGATCAAATAGCCATCCATTGGGCACTGTTAGAAGTCATTCGGGCTTATTTATTTCTTATTTATTTCTATATAAAATTTATTAGGGTCTTTATTTGAGAAACAAAAAGTGTAGGATTCCTTGGGAATAGTGTCTTACTTTTAAATGTTTTATTATACTTTTACTTTCTGTTTTTCGAGGAGCTCGTGGCTAAGTATTATTAGCCGCACGGGTCGATCCATCAGGTTAAGCTACGCTTGCCGGGGTTGGTCAGTGGATGGGTGACCATTTTTACATACGGAGACTCCTCCGTGCCTCGGAAAGCACGTTAAGCCGTTGGTCCCGGCTGTCATTCGTGGATCTTTGACAGTCGTTACGGGTCGTCAGAAGCCCGAAAGTCTGACAACCAGTCTTACCAAGGGGTATCGTATTACTCAGTTACTGGGTTGTGGATGTCAGACAGGCAGTTGCTCCATGTAAAATACTGGTATTCAGCTGCATCTGGTCAGACTGGAAGCCGACCCCAACATAGTTGGGAAAAGGCTACGCAGATTGATTTATTTCTGTTTTTCGACTAGGTAGGCATTAGGTAAGTAGGTAACTACTTATCAAGGCCAACGGGTTATGAATCTATAAAATGGATTTTCCCTTATTTTTTATTTGACTATTTTATTGTCTACTGTTGTAAATACTAAAACCGAAACATGGTTAAGTACTTGAAATTTTTTCGAAAGAAAAATATTCCAAAGTAGCATCACCTGTTTTCTGTTTTATACGATTATACGTTAGTGACTTTTATTGTGTAGTTTTTTTTTTAAATTTTAGTTTAGTTCCGGTGTGTGTGAGAGTCTTCTCTCGTCAAACTAGACAGCCATAACGCCATTTCACTCACACACCGAGCTAAACCACGCTTCGATGTAAGGCCTTAATAGAAACCTGTGCCACTGTACCACTACCTATCTAGTCTACCAAGAATCCTGTTTCTTGAAGGTCAAATTTACTTGAAGGTAAAGATCTTAATACAAAATTGACAACTTTGACTCGGGTTTAACGTCAGTTTTTGTAATTAGAACTTGAACTTCGTCAGACTGAATTCAAATTTCAAAATTCGAAAATGGTTCGATTGTTTTGTATTACCGTTTGAGTTTCAATTGAATAGTGGTCTCTTTGTACCTATTAACTTTTCCCTCTCATCTCGGCAACCCATTGTATCATTAAACTATACCTCCATACATCAAAACTCTATTCAAAACTACCCACATAACACACAACAATGCAATGTCCTCCCAATCAAATATTAATACTGCTATTATACGCTCTATGAGCCCGCATCCGCTGCAGCGCTACTAAGCAGTGCTATAAATACTGTTATAGAATCAATAAACTTTATAGCTTTTGTGGTAGTTTCGCTGGATACTGCTGAGTGGTACTAAACATGAAAATGGCATCACTTTGACTTGTGGGTGAGAATTAAAGGCCCGTGGATAAGTTATATTATGGTCTTAATTATTACTTGTTTTATGATTGTACTGGTATTAGTTTCAGTTGAATTACAGAGTCATTATACTGCATTTAACACCTACGTAAACGTTCAGCACTCAGCAGCCATCACATTCGCAGCTTTAAAACTCTTTCGCGGGTGGTTGATGTCTATAGACTCCATTAAAAATAAAACTTCTATTGGGTCTCGTTTAGCGGCCGCGAACCGATTAATTAAGCAAGACATACTGTTATCTAGACGTGATTGGGTATAGATTATGTGAACACGATAAAATAAAAGAAGACAGATTTTCTCTACACATACTTCAAGTAAACAACACTACCAGAAGTGGTTGACCTAAAAAGAAAACATCAAAATCTTTTTCATTTTATTTTTTTGTGTTTAGAATGTTTAGATCACTTTAGACATAATACCGATCAAATAACTATATTGCAACAGTTCTTTGAAACAAACTAAGTACGAAAAGCCTTTAACCTTTAACCCACTTTTAACCGAATTGACTTAACTTCCGATATTCTTTCTCATGTAACATTTTATCAGCCAAAACGTGCAATGATTCCCTAATTCCAAATTCTTTGGGATGCCGCCATAATTACGACGCTAGTCTATGGATCGATAGCAGTTCATAAATGGCCACTGTTTCATATGCAATGATAATTATAAAGGAAAGATACGCTACGTTCACACTGAGCGGCATTCGGATATTGTTGCGTTGTTATTACTTTACTTTTTTATATTATAGGTGTAGGTATACTCGTAGTAGTTAGTTTTCAACTACGACTGCAACAGATAAAGGCTCTTACAGACAGAGGCGATATCGCGAGCGATATTGCGATATTATCGCGTCGCAAGTGTCGCAACACCGCTACGCGACACGTCGCGACGCGATATCGCCTCTCTCTGTAAGAGCCTTAATACGGATATACGGATAGCTTGGCATTTTAGATATATTGTCACGCCACGGACACAAATCAAATTACAACAATAATAAGTATATAAAGGGATAAAAAGTAGCACATAGGCTACTTTTTATCCCGGTCTACGCGGGTGAAACCGCGGGGCTAGTATAAAAAAAAGCTTCGAAAAAGCTCTTTTTGCAATTCACCTCAGTTTCCCAAATTTTTTTAATGTGATCAAATAGTCCAGTAGATACAATTCTGCATCCCATCCTTTCTGCTAGATACTAACAAATATATCATAAAACTCAAACCGCTTTAAAATGGCTGATCTTCAAAACTAGCAGACTATCAACAATTTGTAAGACTCCTAATAGCTATAATACCAGCGCCGATTATGCCAACGACGGACATTACCATAACAATCTTGTTGACAAAGCTTTAGATAGCCCCATAGCAAGGACTCCAGTTATTTGTGGATACACCATTATCTTTTATATCTTTTAAACGCTTCCTCGATGACGTCATGAATAATGTGACACGGGTACAATGGTACAGTCAAACTAATAGATAAGTATACAGGTAGCAAGGAAACGCATGTGACAAAAGAGTGAAGAATACACGTTGATGGATGGAGAGGGAGAGGAAGGCCAAAGAAAAGGTGAGTGGATTGTGTGTGGAATGATATGAAAGAGAAGGGAGTGATGACAGCGTGACGGTTGACAAGGGAGAATGGAAGAAGAAAACGTGTTGCACCGACCTCACGTTAGATAGGACAAGGGCAGGAAGATGATGATAAACTACCTATACTGCCAAATAAACTCAAACCACAAAACGACAAACAAACAAACAAAAACCCTTCAAACAAACACACAAAAATGAGACCTGACAAACGATTTCTTTTCAGGCAGTGTAGGTAGTGGAAAGATGAACATGTGGGCCTATGTACCTAACTGTTTTGCTGACTGTACAGTCAGCAAAACACTTAGATAAGGTTTTTGGGGTCACAGCTGATTCTTAAAGACAATGGGTATTTAATAATGTTGACTCATTTTAAAGCAACTCATTGAATGGCGGGCGGTGTCTATGGGTCCCAGTTAGCTGATTACAAAGTATGAAAGAAAATATTATAAAACAATTAGCGGAAATAGCTGTAAGTATATTTTATAGTTGATTATTAACATAGCAATAATTATAAACAAATCTTAATTAGCGGAAATCATTGTGGAAGCATATAATAGTTGAACAAAGCCTTTTGTTTTAATTTCATCTTATCATTGCAGATACTTATAGAAAGTTACAAAATCTACCTAATCATTTCTTAGCCAGCGAAATTCTCCGTCATGCTACGAAAGAAAGAAAGAAAGAAAGAAAAACTATTTCTTCACGAGAAAAATGACGCACATACATAAGTTTAGTTTTTAACATAAGCCTTTACGGCACAGTTGTACTTACGGCTCTTCAATTTAGCAACATTATAATTTATTCGTTGTATAACATTGCCAATTGAAGAGTACAACTGTGTCGTAGCATGACGACTGAAGTGACAGGTATTATGTTTAGTCGGTTAACCTGACACGTGGTTTTTTTTTGTTTACCTTTATTTAATTAACATATTCTTTTGGTAAATAAAACTTCATGTTCTTCCGTGGGGTGGGGACCTGGTGATTTGTAATACAGGTTTTTATGCCTACTTCAGACACCAGCTCCTCACAATGCTAATAACAACAAATAATATGTGAAACCTGGAATAAGCTTGTCATTGTGAGGGGAAATAAAGAACTATTACTATTACTATTAATTACCTAAACCGATGGAGTATAGTGAATTTGGTTTGTATGCGCTCCAACATGAGACTATATTTAGTCTCATGCGGAGCCCATAATGACAGCATTAAACAGGGTGTAAGTGTAAACAGTGGCAATATTTTAAGGGGTTATGCACCAAACCAGAAATCGCGAAAAAATAGCAGCTGTTCAGTACATTTATGTTTGCATGATTCGTCAAAATGTAGGGAACAGCTGATTTTTTTTCGCGATTTCAGGTTTGGGCCCATACTAAAAGTTGTTCATAATGATGAGTACAATAACCCCTTAAAATATTGCCACTGTTTACACTTACACCCTGTATACTCTAGCTGAGTTCTTATAAGCGCATTATATTATATCGTATCGCTTCCTCTACACTCATGTAAACCTGTTAATTTAATCAGGAACTCAAGTAGTACCTAACTACCTACTCAGGTATTCAAAGACAGTTGCACAAGTATTTGCATACTGATCACCTAGACAAACACTTGTACCACTTTACGGACTAATTAAGTAATTGATAAGCAAACTATTATCCATGCATTATGAAAGCAAAAATATTAGGTCAGTCTTGGTTATATTTCAGAGGAGCTCGTGGCTAAGTAATAACAGCCGCACGGGTCGATCCGTCAGGTTAAGCTACGCTTGCCGGGGTTGGTCAGTGGATGGGTGACCATCTTTACATATCGAGATTCCTCCGTGCCTCGGAAAGCACGTTAAGCCGTTGGTCCCGGCTGTTATTCGTGGATCTTTGACAGTCGTTACGGGTCGTCAGAAGCCCGAAAGTCTGACAACCAGTCTTACCAAGGGGTATCGTATTACCCAGTTACTGGGTTGTGGAGGTCAGATAGGCAGTCGCTCCATGTAAAATACTGGTATTCAGCTGCATCCGGTTAGACTGGAAGCCGACCCCAACATAGTTGGGAAAAGGCTAGGCAGATTGATCTTGGTTATATTTCATAATTCTACACTTTTTAAATAAATAACGAAGTATGACTCAAGAGTGACTTATCCATCCTAGATATCAGTATTAAAAAACCGGTCAAGAGCGAGTCTGACTCGCGCCTCGAGGATTCCGTACCATCAGATGTCATTTTTGTTGATGATTTCTGAAAAAGTGTGCTATTTATAGACATCGTTATATTTTTCCTGTAATCTTTACATAACCCAACCAGCAAAAGTTAGGTGTATAGAAGACCATATAACGTTTTGTAAAAACTAATCAGTGGTCACATAAAAGGCCAAAGAAGGTGGTGCATCTGCAAAGAAAGTGGCGCAATTTTTTATATCTCCATTCAGTTTTAAAGTAGGTACAACTAATACCGGTGTCAAACTTCTATCACATACAATAATTTCAGATTTTTCTCTATGAAAACTTCGGAGATAAGGTGGGAAAAGTATTTTTTTTTTTTACATTTTTCATCAAAAGTCAAAAATGTAAGTATGGGTTTCGTAAAGGAAGACAAGTCGCCCGCTGGCAGCACGGTACGACTAGGGATTTTAGTAAGCACAAATGACTTGTGATCTTATTTTATCATGCTTAGCGTTAATTTTGGAATACCACGGCATGCCCGAACGTGCCGAAGGATGCCAAAGCAGGCTGTGACGTATCAATGAAATTTGAGTGTTAACAGTGTTAAATAAGATTCGAAATCATCTGTATTACAAAAAATCGATTTATCATAATATAATGTTACCTACCACAATTTGCAAATTAAATTTGGGGCGGCATCTACATCGCCACATATAACTACGCATCAATGACATGACGTCACGCAAACCTGCATCGCGCAATTAGAGTTTACCACGCGATTAGCATAAATACAACGTACCGACATCAACCGTCGGGCAGTAGCCCACCAGACACAACACCCGTCTGGTCGGACGATCCTCCCTTTTCAGTAGAGGATGAGTGAACTTTACACCCTGTTCCTCATGCCTCTAAAAATTAAAGGGTACGATGTGATTCCGTACTTGTCATGTTTTAAGAGTATATTGTATAGAATATAGAAGAACCCTTTCAAATTCAGAGTGTTCAAGAGAAACCCTTGATACTTATACCAGATTTAAGTACTCAAACCAGTTTCACTTCAAAAATGCTGGTCCGAAATCAACGGTCTCAAAAATACAGTCACAAATAAACAACTTAACAAAATAAATAGACACAACAATTTTATTACCAAGAAGATCTTATCAAGAAAATTAACAATTTGAAGAGAAAGAGCTCAAAAAGCGACGAAAAAATACAACATCAGCGTAAAAGAGGCACGAATTGATGAGTTACGGCTTCTGAGGGATTGGACATAAACTACGCGGATTAGACGCAATAGGACGGACAGAATAGACGTAAAGTTTAACATTTACAAGACAATTATTATACGGAAAGATTATTCTTAACCGTTTCTACGGCATTTTATAAATACATTGTCATGTAAAGTCTACAATTGAATTTACGACAAAATTGCACGTGAAACAAAAATTAAATATCTATCTATATAAATAAAAAGAGAAGTCCTGACTGAGTGACTGACTGATTGACTGACTCATCAACGCCCAGCCCAAATCCTTGGACCTAGAAAGCTGAAATTTTGCACAGAGGTTCCCTTTATAATGTAAACAAGGAATAAGGAAGGAATTCCCGGTAGCAGGTTCCCTTGGGATATTTTCCGACATCAATGCGGGCGAAGCCGCGGGCAAAAGCTAGTGTAAAATAATTGAGAGTTGCATCATTGTCATATTATCAGCCAGTAATCATACATTGCCTATAGATAACCGATCCGTTAAACTGCAAATCGCAATCATCGAAGTATTGGTGATCGGAAGTTTACTAGTCAACAAAATTTACCAGGATACAATATATTTCTTGTGATTTTGAAAATAAAATTGACAGTAATGTAGTTGCCAACACCTGTAATTACTTTTGCATAACTCCGGCTATTAGAGACGGCGATAATTTGTAATGTTTATCGTTTTCGGTAAAAGGGTAACAATTAAAATTTACATAATTCGAGTGGAGAGTGTGTTCGTACATTAATTTAGCATGAAAGTATTCTTAATGTATGTTGAAACATTCTAACAATTACCTATGCCAACGAAAGCTATTTTTGTTTTTGCGTAAATCTTTTCGTCTTATTGAAAAGCCAAATCATACAAAAAGGTGGTCTACTTTAAATCATCATATGAAGGTCTCACATTTCTTTATGATCAAGATCATCAGTGAATGCACGCCTGTTTTCTCCGGTGGATTAGGCAGGAGGTATATCCCGATTTTTCTAACTGTGCGCCTGTCAACGTCAAAATATTACAGTGTATCCCACAGAACAGATAAAAGAGGTGGTCTATTATCAGACGACACGAGTGTGTTTTAGATCGTAGAGAGGCATCGTCGGCGGGACGTGAGGAGGTAAGCAGGCGCCGAATTCAATCATCTATGACAGCTCCAAGCGCAAGCTAGAAAAATCGAGATACTTACATAATAATAGGTTTTTACTTATGAAATTGCCGATTTTTGATACCGGCTAGTGTGGAGATCAATATCTTTCATTCTATTTAGAATTCCAAATTCAAATTAATTTTATAATAAAGCATTATATTAAAAATGAAATTGCCGATTTTTGATACCGGCTAGTGTGGAGATCAATATCTTTCATTCTATTTAGAATTCCAAATTCAAATTAATTTTATAATAAAGCATTATATTAAAAAGAAAATCAGTTGTCCATTTGTTTTCCCGCCGTTCGATTTTTCTTTGATAACGATGTTTCTATAACCATGGAAAAATCGAAATAGCATGCTATATTCGAATACAAGTTCTGTCGTGGCACCAAAGCAGCACAGACAGCACGCAATATTAACGACGTGTATGGACAAGGTACCGCAAGTGAACGCATGGTTACGTTTTTGTTTTGATCGCTTCCATTCTGGAAATTTTGATCTCAACAATGAGCTCCGGGGAATAATTTCAAATCCAACGAGAAGATGAAAAACGCCTTTATAGAGTTCATCGATTCCCGTCCCCAGGATTTCTATAGCAGAGGCATCAACGAACATTCATTAAAATGGCAAAAGTGTACCGACAATGTTTCTTTTAAAAAAAATTGATTCATTTTTTTCTATGTAAAACGGCAATTTCATAGTTAAAGACCTCTTAATATTATGTTACTGTACACTCACATTTCACCAGTTACTTTTAAGTACCATGTTATAAGAGGCGAGTCCATTGCCATTAACCGAGCACAAATCCAGACTCCCGGCCTACATACTGAGAAAAGAATTAATCACTGAAAATAATCAAAACGGTTTGCCAAAAAAATATACTAAACCTTGACTGGGGATATAAAAAACCCACCTTCCAGATACTTTCCATAAAAGTACCACTTTCCTTCCATTCTTTCCCATAACATCGTAACATATTTAAGGGATGATCCCTACCGAAAATTCAGTGAAATGACTTACGTTAAAGACACGGACAGAAACCAAATTACCCTCACTTTCAAACGTTGGACCTACTCACTGATCTACTTGTTATTTGGCCTTAAAGTCAGCGTTAAAGTAGACGTTATGATTCGATGAGTAATACTAGCCACAAGACAATTTATGGAGCTGTTTACTGGTTTTTTGTCGAATTAACACTTTCATGCGTAATGTAGGTTTGCATAAAAAAGTAGGTACTTACCTATACCTACTTAGTTCCGATTTAAAATACCGGTAAAAAAAATTGTTAATAGGTAGGTACTGACCTATCTACAACAACTTTTTTTCCCGGTTTAAGAAATCGGGATATGTAAGTAGTATTACATATCCCGATTTTTTAAACTGGTTAGAGGATTGTTCTGTATAAGTATATAGGTATGTAGATTTAAAGAGCTTTTTTTAAAATTTTATAACATATAAGATTTGGTGAATTCTTAAAAAAAAAAAAACTTTATTTCACCAAAAGCCCATAACAATATCCTTATGACTAACACTTATAATGGCTAAATACAAATGTCAATATTTACTCTTAAACTAGGTGCAATTTCCTGTGACTTAGGAGTTAGTTTACTATACATAATAGTCATTTTACCCTGACATGCACAACCTGGATTACTATAGCCTTTCTAGGTATTAACCAACCTGTAAAGTAAACTCTTCATCATGTCAGATTAGAAGCAATCCTCTACAGCTTATGCCCAACACTAGAAGAAAGTTTCAATTCATTCAATCATAAAATAGTTTTTCGTTTTTATAAAGAAACTCGTAAAAACCAATGGCACGTAGTAGATTATTTTGATCTACTCTACTTACTTAGTACGTCAAAGATAATTAATTACAGTATCCCGGTCACTTTCATTATTTCGACGCGACGCGGTGAAGTGTAAAAAACTTTTGCACAGTTTTTTGTCTACTACCAGTCAGCGTAAAAAAATATCGGGACGAACAGACTGTTCAAAATGATCTCAACAACTAAGAAAATTAAACTTTATCACAACTGGATATAGTTCTTGTCAGAATGACAGTTGTCGTGTACTGTCTTCATTCTGAAACATTACTTGTGTCATTGAGTTAATATTTCATTTTCATAGTTGTTTAGATCATTTTGAACAGTCTTTTCGTCCCGATATTATTGACGCTGACTGTATACCATCAAAAAACTTCTGCCGAGATCTTATAATAGATTTAACATTCTAAGTAATAGATTTCGCCATAATGTATTTTTGAACTTCTTTCATCGTAACATAACTAGACTTGGAAGCCATAAGTCATAAGTTCCGAGACTAGATATATACCACGTATACCCCTTCAAAGCAAAAAGCCGTATATGCCTTCAAAGTAAGAGTGAACAGGCATCTTCTGGGCACGCTCGTTCCATCATTGACCTCATCCATCGCTTTCCATCAGGCGGGATCGGGGTCAAGAGTTGGCACATTTGGCAACCAAAAAAAATTGTAAAAAAACATTGTCGATCTTCAAAGCTGATTTGAGTTTATAGATTGACTGGGACTGATAAAAAGACCAACAAAATAATTTAAAAGCTCACCTACCCCAGTAAGTACGTCTTCATAAAAAGAAAAAAAAAAAGCCTAAACCATAAGCCTAATTAATGGGGATCCCAAACTCCACTCCGCTATTTCCGTGGCCCATACTTAAGGCCAAGTAGATAATAGTTTCATTTGTATTCGGCACGGGAAGACTCCGGGATCCCGGGATCCGGTGTGATCCCGGAAAATGACCGATGTCTCGGAGATAACTGAAGTACCTTACGTCGTAAACTTAGAGAATGTCTCACTCTCACTTGTTCATTCCTGGAATTAGGTTTCCCAGTTATCTTAATTGGGTTTTGCCTATTAAAAATAGACAGTTAGATAAATTACATTCACTTCAAGTTTAGAGCAGTGGTGGCCAAGTGGTACCGGCCCCGATTTACCATTCGTAGGTCGTAGGTTCGAACCCAGACAGGTGCTTTACTTTGTGTAAATAATTTCATTACCACTGCTCTCAAAACGGTGAAGGAAAACATCGTTCTTTCTTATTTGCAAAATAATTTGCGCAAACATCATCTAAAACTGTTCCAAATTTCAAGTTGATGGCATTAGTAGTTCTTGAGATATCCAGCTGTGACAGACAGACAGACTGAGTCGCACCATAAGGGTTCCTTTTTACCATTTTTGTACGGAGCCCTAAAAATCATAAAATGTTTTGCTACCACCACGTTTGGCAAGCGGATAAGTCCGTATGTTGTTAAATGGTGTTTCCCGTCCAAGATATTAACATTATATTCAGCTTTTTACCGCTTTGTACGTATGTTAATAGCGAGTGTCCCTTAGCAACAGTATTTTTAATAAGCTGAATTTGCATTGGACCTTAATTTCGCAATTTTTATGAGAATTATTATAAAAGGGTATGGTCATAACTGGACTTTTTTCAGCGTTGCTAGACCGTTTATTATGGTCTTAATTTAGACATTATTGCTGGACAATAATCTTCTTTGTTATTGTGAAAAGAAATACTGAGTTTGTCAGTGTTGTGCGGTATTAAAGATGGAAATCTGAAAAAAACATGGTTAACCATTTTTATGTTTCACCGTTTCACCACAAAAGGAAAAAAACGGAACCCTATAGGATCACTTCGTTGTCCGTCTGTCTGTCAGTCTGTCAAGACCCTTTTTCTCAGGTCTTATCTTATCTTCATACAAACTTTTTTACGGCCGCGAATCATATTTTATCAACATTAGGTACTACATCTATATATATTATATATATAAAAATGAATCCCTATTTCCCTTGGTCATCGCATCACGCGTGAACGGATGGGACAATTTTCGCTAATTCTTTTTTTTTGTGTTTATTATTGTTGGGAGAAGGTTTAAGAAATTTTTTTTTTTTATTAATTTAAGAAAAATTGGAAAAGTTGCCGGGAAAATTGGAAAATTCGGGAAAACTGAAAGTGAATTTTCTATGGGAATTTTAAATGATTGAAATTGGGACAGGACAACGTCTGCCGGGTCAGCTAGTATTTATATAAAAACTAGCAGACCGGGATAAAAATTAGCCTATGTGTTAATCCAGGGTATAAGCTATCTACATATCAAATTTCATCCAAATCGGTCCAGCCGTTTGAGCGTGAAGAAGTAACAAACATACACACACACACACGCACACTCACAAACTTTCGCCTTTATAATATTAGTGTGATATACTGTGATGAATCCCTATTTCCCTTGGTCATCGCATCACGCGTGAACGGATGGAACAATTTGGCTAATTCTTTTTTTGTTGTGTTTATTACTGTCAGGAGAAGGTTTTAAGGTAGAGATTAATTTGAAAAGTTGCCGGGAAAATTGGAAAATTCTGGAAAACTGAAAGTGGATTTTCTATGGGGATTTCGAAATATTGAAATTGGGACAGGACAACATCTGTCGGGTCAGCAAGTACAAGATAAAACTGACATGCAAATTGCAAAAAACTTAAGAAAATTTGAATTTGGCGGGCTACCCTGACCTGACGCTTTATCGAATTTCAATAGTAGATATGTTACGGCTAAAACCCGAAGTGCGGCTACACCTAGTTTTAGCCGGCTTAAACCCGAACCGAACCGATAGGACTAGCCTATTAATTCACGGGGGGGCTCCTATTTCTGTCTGCAGGGTTTAAACAAACCTAACCAAATCGAACCTCGGGGTGCCCCTGACGTCGATCGTCGTTTCGTGGTCATAGTTCTAACCTAACCTAAACGTTTCAGACTCCACCTAGTTTTAGCCGGCTAAAACTAGGTGTAGCCGCATTTCGGGTTTTAGCCGTAAACCAAATACCAACGATCATTCCCAGCTCGTATTGATCTGTCCTCGTAAAACCCTAGATTTATCTAAGGCCTAACCAATAAAAAACTTAGCTTTTTTCTCGTCTGGCGCTTTCAGATTATTATTGTTTGGAAAAAATAAGGGTTCAGGTCAATTCATACGTTATTTTGTTACTGAAACGAAATTGGCGTATGTTTTTTTTTTGGTTGGTGTCTAAATATACATATTATTACGTGTATCTATCATTTCACCCACATTATTTTCGCCAGAGGGGCTTGTGGCTGCCGCACGGGTTGATCGATCAGGTTAAGCTATGTTGCCGTGGTTGGCCCGTGTATGGCTGACCATCTTTACAAACCAAGACCCCTCTGTGCCTCGGAAAGCATGTTAAGCCGTTGGTCCCGGCTGTCATTCGTGGATCTTTGACAACCAGTCTTACCAAAGGGTATCGTATTACCCATAGTAACTGGGTTGTGGAGGTCAGATAGGCAGTCGCTCCATGTAAAATACTGGTATTCAGCTGCATCTGGTTAGACTGGAAGCCGACCCCAACATAGGAAAAGGCTAGGCAGATGATTATTTTTGGCAGTTCTGTTTAAGTCGCATGTAATAGGGCCTTGTCAACCAAGCACAAATCCAGAGTCCGGGCTTCTTCTGAGAAATTCCAGATGGAAAAACCAATAACACTTTGCCCACCCTTATCATCAAATAACTTCTCCCGCCCTGGGTGGAGCGGAAGGGCGTGTCAGACTTTTACTGACTAAAACACACCCGTGTTCGGTGTTCCTTCAGTTGCCTATGCCAGGGCCGCGGTAACTTCTTCAAACAACCCGCGACCCCAGCGGCGTCGGCCCTATTGGACCCCGTCACTTGCTGACATCTCTTTGAGGCGCGCGTGGAACACAACGCGCCTCAAATAGACTCGGGCCGGGCGTCGTAATGTCAATTCCGCAGAATGACATTCAGCCATATTTACTACATGTCAGACCGAATTAAAATTATGACTCTGGCAGAGACTGTGACGATTAAATTAAAACAAAGCTGATTTATAAAATGGTCAGGACATTAAAACATTCCTGGGGGGCTAAAACTGCCACTTTGGCAGAATCATAATAGGATAATCTAGGTATTATGAATCATATATGAAATCATAAAACGATCACAAACTGACAATTCATAATTTATCTGCATACAATTCATCTGTTTGATAGCACGCAATTCATCTGTTTGACAGTTTTGTATGGAGATTCATGAAATGGTCTACAAATTATGAATTGCTTTATTGAAGTTTAATGTGAAATAGTACAATCATATAATAATAATTTGCTGGGAATTCAGGAAATTAATCGCTTTTAGAGGAATTGCTTAATGTGGCCGTTTTAGTCCCGTAGAGGTAGGATGTCAAATCGACATTGTGCTATTTTGATTTTTGCTATCAAATAATTAAATATAGTTTTGTATGATAGTTGCTCAGTGAAACTTGAAAAGGTTACTGTCCTGAAATGATGAAGGAATGAATGAATTGAAAACTGACGAAGATACAAAACACTTGACTGCACCTTCTGTATTTCCTTACATCGTTTTCTCAGATTTCTTGCAAGTTTCATGTGTACTGAAATAGGCGAGTTTCTCACCAATTTTATGAAGGGTGAACATGTCCAATAAAATTTTATTTTCTGTTCATCGTATCGTCTTTATTGAGTTGAATATGTGAACCCTTTCTGTTGTGGGGTTACTATTGAGTTTAGAATAAAATTGTCTGTTATCGTGATTGAGTTCAGAAAAGGTTTCTGAATAAAACAAAGTGTGTTATGGCGTTTTGGATTGCTGGTTGAAAATGGTTATAGGAGTTTGTATTTATCAAGTGGTCTTTGATAACATTACCAGTCGACAGTGATGCAGAGGAATTTTTTGACGGCATAATGTAGTTTGTTAATAGTTTTAGTTATGTTAGGATTATAAGTACATTTTTTTTTATTAATAAATTTTTGATCAATCTATTTATACATAGATCGATAGAATACTCTATATTATGCACACCATAAAACATATACTATAAATGTTGTTACATAAGGTGGAATGGGCGGTCTTATCGCTAAAAGCGATAATTTACAGACAACCTTTGGATACATTAATGTGCACACAGACTACTAACTATTTACACCAGGGGGCCTACTCCCTAAGTGCGTCCGTTCATCCGTCCGTCCGTTCATCCGTCTGTCCGTTTATCCGTCCGTCTGAATTAACGATCCATCAAAACCGGTTAGTCCCGCTATGCTCTAGTCCCGCTATGCTCTAGTCCCGCTATGCTCGACTCGTAAAATACCTACTAAAAAGTTTCGCTATGCACGAAATCACATTCGCGGGCAGTGATGAAGAAAACTGTTAGTGTGTTCCACAGACTTATAAAAAAAGGAGGACTCCGCGCCGCGCATATCGAAAGTGAAGCACCGTACCGATCTATGTGTGCGTGATTTGAGTACCTGCAAAGACGCCGTCGCTCGTGTCACGTAATGGCGGCCGGTCGGCATACTATGATGTAAATGTGTGCGCGAGGCGTGTCTGTACAAACGTTCCGGCATACTTACTGTGCTTCACTTTCGATATGCGTGGCGCGGAGTCCTCCTTTTTTTATAAGTCTATGGTGTGTTCGTTAAATTTTGTGGGTCCAGTATTGACTTACAGCTCTATTCATAAACATTTCGCTCTGAAATTCATCTGTCATTGATTGTCAGAACGAGACAAAACAAATTTTAACTTACAGACGCTTACACTTATACGAATAGCGCTATAAAAAATTTAACTTGAATTCAAACACTTTTCTTTCCAACTGTACCTTCCATTGTTTACGTAGAATCGTAGAATTTCGTTCATAGCGAAACTTTTTAGTAGGTATTTTACGAGTCGAGCATCGCGGGACTAGAGCATAGCGGGACTAACCGATCAAAACAAGTGTAAAAGTTAAATTTTTCGGACGGGCAAAAACACATCGGGAGTAGGGACAACTGTCGTATCGTGTTGCCATTCATACTTCGTTCGGGGCCCGAACCAATCATACGTCCGTAGGTGATACGGAGTAGGAAACGCCCGTAACGAACGACAAAACAACGAACTTCGTGCTTAGGGAGTCTCCCCTGATACAAAATTAAATGACTAACTAAGTAATTAACTATACAGGGCGTCCCACGACTTTGCCACATGGAGGGAAAGTACTTTAAATATTGCAGATAAAGAAAAGTTCGTTCTATAATGATACCTACCCCACATTATGCCCTAGTAGCCCCACTTCGAATTTTTAAGACCGCCTTTCAGTAACTGTTGCAAAAAAAAAAACTTTCTTATTTGCAAAATAGTTGGGCAAACGTTATCTAAAATTGTTCTAAATTTCAAGTTGATAGCATTAGTAGTTCTTGAGATATCCAGCTATGACAGACGGACAAACAGACAGACAGACTGAGTCCCACCATAACTAAACGGTTCCTTTTTACCATTTTGGTACAGAACCCTAAAAAGAGTAAGTACCCATACTTTGGTACAACTAATCTCTTCTCATAATACCTACAGTAGATACTCTGGTAAGCTTCACATAAAATCGAGCAAAACACGTTATTTTTAAACGGATACAACAAAGCTGGATTAGTGTGTAATCCTCTTACGGCAAATTCCTATCTAGTTGCGATATTTTTCAATAAATAAAAAAACGCCTTTCATAGGCTTATATAACGGATTAATATAGGGTGACTGTAAATTAGTGACCGATCATGATATATCAAACAACTTTTACTGTGGGACCAAACCTGAAATCGCGAAAAAAAACAGCTTTCCCTAGATTTATGTTCGCTAAGCTCGTCAAAATGTAGGGAACAGCGCTTTTTTTTTTCGCGATTTCAGGTTTCGTCCCACAGTAAAAGTTGTTTGATATATCATGAGTACAACAGGTATGTGATTTAAGTATCGGTCACTAATTACCAGTCACCCTATACTGGATGACTTTTTTTACCGTCTTGAAAAAAATAGGGTATAATAAGTGAACGGAGTAGAAGCCTATGGCATACCTAGATACTTTTTTTTTCCAAAAAATTTAATATAAAAAATATCGAAATTCAAATAAGTATTAAATTTTTTCAAAAAAAAAAAAAAAAAAACAAAGTATGCCATAGAAGCTTCTCCGTTCACCTATTATAGCCTATTTTTTTCAAGACGGTTAAAAAAGTCATCCAGTCAGTCAGTCATAAACATAATACCTAATTATACCTACTCAGTATAAAACTAGGGTTTCATAAGACAGCAGTGCCGCCACATAGCGTCCGCAATTTACCGTCGAATGACGTCACATAAACGTTGTTTAAGAAGGTAAAGTTGACGTGTTTTTAGGGTTCCGTACCAAAATGGTAAAAAAGGAACCCTTATGGTGTGACTAAGTCTGTCTGTCTGTCTGTCTGTCACAGCTGGATATCTCAAGAACTACTAATGCTATCAACTTGAAATTTGGAATAGTTTTAGATGACATTTACCCAACTATTTTGCAAATAAGAAAGAAATAAAAATATTTATATTTTTTTGCAATAGGGACTGAAAGGGGGTCTTAAAAATTAAAAGTGGGGCTACTAGGGCATGTGGGGTATCATATGAAAGAGCGCTGTTTGCACATTCTCAAACATTTTTTTTTCTTTTTTTTTAGGCCGCATAGTTTTCGACTTTTGATGAAAAATGTAAAAAAAATACCGTTTCCTCCCCCTTATCTCCGAAGTTTGCAAAGAGAAAAATCTGAAATTATTCTATGTGATAGAAGTTTATGTAAAGATTACAGGAAAAATAAAACAATGTCTCTAAATAGCACACTTTTTCAGAAATCGGAACGGAACCCTCGGTGCGCGAGTCCGACTCGCTCTTGACTAGTTTTTTGACACAGTAAAGTCTAATCCCATTGCCATAGACGTATAAAAAAGGCGGACAGATTCTCGCTAACAAAAAACTGTGTCTATCGGAGTCAGCCAGCTCGCTGTAGTGGGCTGCATCAATTGGGTACCCCAGTTGTATTAAAATTTTAATACAACTGGGGTACCCAAATGATACAGCCCACTGTACCTACAGGTCATGCACACATTTCACAAGACATGCTGTATTTTTTGTTTTTTTCGCCGCGTAGACGTGTCGACTGCGTTGACGACGTTTGCGCACGGAAAGGTTGACTGATGGTGAATGTGTGCGTGCCGGCCTGTAGGTACGCACGGCTACAGATCAAGCTATACAGTTCTAGTATAAGCTGATCTCGCATTGGATTGGATTTCCTTACAATGAGAGGTCAGTGTAAACTGGAAATGTATAGCTTGATGTGTAGCCGTGTGTACAGCGAGCTGGCTGACTCTGATAGACACAGTTTTTTGCTAGCGAGAATCTGTCCACCTTTTGTTATACGTCTATGCCCATTGCCATCATTTTCATGATGGCTGCCACCGTTCTTCTAGGAAACCGCTTTTCTCATTCTATATGAAAAGGCGAGTGAATGTTGGAGGGAATTAAATTATTGTCAAAGTTATTCCCGTACCTTTACACAGTTTCCGAGAAAGGTATAACATGTAAAGTAGGATTTTGTTACCAAAAGGAAGTGGGTGGTTTTATTGTGTCTCCGGTGCTAAACCATATCCTCGTCGCTATAGAAACCTTTTATTTTACACTACGACAACGTTCAAAGGGTAAACGATTGAATCGTTTATCGGAAAAACCGAAATATCTATATAAAAACCGGCCAAATGTGAGTCGGACTAGCGCACGACGGGTTCCGCCTATAAAAACAAAAAAAAATCACGATTGTTGTATGGGAGCCTCGCTTAAATATTTGTTTTATTTTAATTTAATTGTTTATTTTTAAAGTGAATTTAGAATTGAATATTCTGTGAATATTTCAAGCGTCTACGTTTTGCCGTTATCAATATCGAGCAAAAAAGACAAAAAAATCACGTTTGGTGTATGGGAGCCCCCTTAAATATTTATTTTATTCTCTGTTTTTAGTCCTAGATCGCTGAAATAAACCATACCTACTGAGAAAATATACTAAAATTGGAAAACTAATCGGTCATTTTAGAAAATAACCTAAAAAAAAATACTTCAGTCCGTGGCTAGCTAAGTAATAACAGCCGCACGGGACAGGTTAAGCTACGCTTGCCGGGGTTGTCCGTGGATAGGTGACCATCTTTACATAACGAGATTCCTCCGTGCCTCTGAAAGCACGCTAAGCAGTTGGTGCCGGTCGTCAGAAGGGCGAAAGTCTGACAACCAGTCTTACCAAGGGATATCGTATTGCCCAGTAACTGGGTTGTGGAGTTCAGATAGGCAGTCGCTCCATGTAAAATACTAGTTTTCAGCTGCATCCGGTTAGACTGGAAGCCGACCCTAGTCCCCAACATAGTTGGGAAAAGGCTAGGCAGATTGATTATTTTGGTATCCCATTTAATCTTAGAAAATCAATATAATATAAACATTGTAGAAAATGAAATATTGACAATTATTTTCTATTTTCTAAGAGTAAAATACCAAAATACCTAACTGTCAAAAAATAGCATACAACCCTATAAACACCAACGATCTAAGAATTTGAGAGAAACATTGTCATTTATCAAAATAATCACGAAAAACCTTTACAAATGCGACGTTGCGAGCGCGCGTGTGGTTACCGCTCTAACTCACTCTTGCCCCAAAGTATAGCTATTAAACTACTATGGTAACAAAAACAATCGTTTTTTTTATAGGAACCCGTCGAAGTGAAACTGCGAACTTTAGACTACGGCTAGCTTAGGAGATATATGACAGTAGTATTAAAGAAAATGTTATTCCGGTACATTTTCTTTGTTCCGTAAAAGGGACATTCAATTTGAAGACTGAATATATCAAGCTACTGAATTAATGGCTTGTCGTTAGGACTTCGGGTTTGTTACATTATTGTGTGGTTGAATTTTCGGTAATATTACTTGGATTTTCTTTTTTTTTGTGAACGACATCTCGCAGGTCAACCTAGAAGGTTTTTGGCTGCGTAACCAGTACCCTAATTGCGTAACACACTATCTCAATCAGAATCGGTTTCATTTTGACTGTTCAACAACATTCATTGCGTTATTTACGTTGCCGAGCAATTTAACTAACTGACGTATCTGACATTTTGGACTAAGCCGATAGCCGACATAACTATAATTATAATAGCAATTTGCTTCAAAATGGTTAAAATTTCTATTGATAGTGTGCTACTCAATTAGGGTGCATAAAACCACAACCAGGGCATAAAACTTATTATTTTTTATCATCTTTTAGCAACTTTACGGCACATTTTGTCAGAAAGAATTCATTTCTGAGCCACACGCATGTTAGAATAAAGTACCAAGGGGTATAGTATTACCCAGTAACTGGGTTGTGCAAGTTAGATAGGCAGTCGCTCGCGCAGAAAGCTTTAAAAGTAGCGATAGTTGTGATTTAGAATTAACTAGCTTTTGCCCGCGACTTCGTGCGCGTTTCCGTCGTTTTTCGTAAAAAAGTACCATATGTCCTTCCTCACGGTTCAGTGGTTTTGATGTAACAGACAGATTAACTTTCGTATTTTAGTAGGGAAATATAATATGTCAATCCACAATACTGTTGAAAAATATCGCAATAAGGAACCGCAGAATATTATTATTAATAGCTGTGCCCGCGACTCCGTCAGCGTGTAACTCCTTGTATGTTATTAAGTTAATGTATTGGACTGCTAAGCTATCGGGAGTTACACGTGGTATTGTGAGTCAACCATAAAAGATAGACATATGCTGTTGTGGGATATTTTTTAGATAATTTTATGTAGAACATTTCCGTCATAAATGATTTCTATGTAGCTTTAACCATTAAGGCTGCACACGCGACGGTAGCTTAAAAAATGGAGCAACTTCTCCCGTTTTCCCAACATTTCCCTTCACTGCTCTGCTCCTATTGATTGTAGCGTGATGAAAAGTATACTATAACCTCCCCAGGAGTATGAAGAATAATTGTACCTAGTTTCGTTAAAATCCGTCGAGTAGTTTTTGTTTCTATAAGGAACATACAGACAGACAGACAGACAGACAGACAGACAGACAGACAAAAATTTTACTGATTGCATTTTTGGCATCAGTATCGATCACTAATTACCCCCTGATAGTTATTTTGAAAATATATATCATGTACAGAATTGACCTCTCTACAGATTTATTATAAGTATAGATTATTTGCTAATCGTATAAAATAAAACTACACTGTTATGGTTTATTTAGCCCCACTTCGAATTTATACCTTAATTATATAAGAAAGTTCAGTCTGTTGCAAAAAAAATCTTTCTTATTTGCAAAATAGTTGGCCAAACGTCATCTAAAACTGTTCCAAATTTCAAGTTGATAGCATTAGTAGTTCTTGAGATATGCAGCTGTGACAGACACAAAACCCTTTAGTTCACATTAGAATACCTTTCTTACCGCAGACGAAGTCCCCTCGGTGAGAAATGTAGCAAAAGATTATCCTTGTACCTGGAATCTATGTGTAGGTAGGTACAATGGAAATGAAAGAAAATAATAGAACTTTCTTTTAACTTGAGACTTCAAAACAGTTGTTTGCTGGATAAAGAAAAAAAAATTGAACTTATTTTGTTTACTTTGTGTTCTTAGTATTCCTTTCGATGACAGATACAATTCGGGTGCCTGCCGTTTTGCCGAAAAGATTTTGCCAAAATTTCATTACCCAAACAAATTTTAGCAACCTTTTTTTATACCATTGCAATATTTCGAATGATTTTAGTACGCATATTTTCATTTGGTCAAATTTTTACTTGGCAAAATATTATTAAGTATAATGTCATTAAGTCATTTGGTCTTTAATCAAATGATTTATTACAGCAAACAATCTTCAGATCTAATCATTTGCCAAACATTAGGTTTGAGTTACAATTTTTTGTCAATAGATTTTTTGCTAAGTAATAATTTGGCAAATGAAATTATGCGAAAAATTTTTTGGGAAGTGAAAATTTGGCAAATTCCTTTCGGTCAAACAAGGGAGACCCATACAATTCATAAATTCAATAAATTCACAACATTTTGTGTATCGATTGGTTATCAGTTCACTGATATAAAGAAACTCTGAGTATTTATTCTGAGTTTATATTTGTATGTATTTATTCGTATTTTTTTAAATTTTTTTTTTGTTTTTTTTTTTTATGTTTGTACACTGATTTCTCCGTCAATTGTGAACCGATTTTGAAAGTTCTTTTTTTATTTGATAGGGTATACTCTCGAGGTGGTCCCATTGTCACCAAGTCAGAATGTGATTAGGGTATCCCATGGAAATCGAGGCAAACCCTCAAATTTTATAGGGACACCTATAGTGATTTGGGTATTTTTTATAGAAACTTGTGTATTTGCTCTCGAAAAGCACCATTTGGTGAAGTGTAACTGATGATGAAGATCACATATGGCCATCAGGAACTACTCAACAATAAGTATTTCACGTGTTGCGATTCGATTACTAAATGTTCAAAATTAAAGGAATTAATTATTAGGAATGTTGTTACTACAAATAAAAAAAAAAATACTTCAGTTTAAATAAATACGTTTTTTGTATGGGGACCACAAAAAACGTATTTATTTAAACTGAAGTATTTTTTTTTAAATTTGTAGTAACAACATTCCTAATAATTTCGTGTTCCGCGTGAGCGAGAGAACTGACAAAATGCGACAGCCCTCTTAAATCTTAATTAGACGACAGACATACTACACGGCCTACCCATAAAATAAATCCAATTCTGTGCAGTAACTCAGCACTTTCTCTCGAGTCTGATCTGCGCTGGCGCAGTCAGGAAGTTAAATTACGATCGCTGTCGGGACAGGATATTGTACCGCTATTATCGCTGGGGTTGCCATGCTTCTGGGTTTCAGGAGACAGGTTTTAAAATGGTATCTGCGTAACCCAGTGTGATGTCAAAAATTAAGAAAAGAATGTTACTTTGTACGAAAAAATTATTAGAAACACACTAACTTCTATCCTAAATGTGGCCCTGGACGACCGAGCGTGGCAGCAAGCCACTCTTCCCATTCGGCTGGGTGGTCTCGGCGTCCGCAAAATTTCAAGTATTAGTTTACCGGCCTTCCTCTCCTCGGTCCACGGTACCGATAAATTAACCAGGAAAATTTTATCTTCCTCACTGGTCGATTTTGAGGTACCGTTTTTGACCGATGCGTTGAACGCTTGGAAAATGGCTTGTCCCAATACGGATTTGCCCGACAACCCGTCCTCCCAGAAAATGTGGGACGTGCCGCTCTGCAGTATTATACGGAATAACCTAGTAAACACGTCATTTAATACTGTTGAGCGTGCTCGTCTGCTGGCTGTGGGAGAATGGGAGTCGGGCTTGTGGCTTCAGGCGCTCCCGTCATCCACCATAGGCACTATGATGGATGATTCATCGTTTCGGCTCGCTACTTGTCTCCGCTTGGGCGCACCTTGTGTCGCTCCGCATCGGTGTCACTGCGGTGAAGCTGTCGACAGTCTCGGGCACCATGGCCTGTCCTGCTGCAGGAGCGCAGGTCGCATAGCACGGCACGCCAGCATCAACGATATTATTCGTCGAGCTCTTGTCACCGCCGGCGTACCAGCGGTATTAGAACCAAACGGCTTGGTACGTGACGATGGGAAGAGACCAGATGGCATGACATTGTTGCCTTGGAAGATGGGTAGGCCTCTGGTGTGGGACGCAACCTGTGTCGACACCCTTTCGCCATCTCATGTTCCAAGCACGGCGGGCTGTGCTGGCGCCGCTGCTGCGGCTGCTGAGATCCTCAAGCGGCGCAAATACTGTAACCTTATAGGTAACTATAGTTTTGAGCCGTTTGGGGTCGAAACGCTCGGGTCATGGGGCCCAAGTGCGCGTTTTCTTTTTAAGGAAATTTCTCGGCGACTGGTCGAGACATCACGTGACCAGAGGGCTGGCTTGTTCTTTGGTCAAAGAATTAGCATTGCCATTCAACGTGGCAACGCTGCCAGTGTTCTGGGCACGTTTCCGGATGACATCGATGCGGACGAGTACTTCGACGCCTAAGTGTCCTTTTGTTTTTGTATTTATTTGTATATTTAGTTAGTCATTTACTTTAGTACTAGTATAGTGTTAATTTGTATATTGTTTAACAAATAGATGAAAACTGCCATCTGAGTCTAAAGTGCAGTAATAGAAATTTTGGTATGTTTTCAATTAAATATTATTCTGAATCCCATTTTTTTTTTTTTTTTTTTTATAAAAAAACTAACGTAACAATGTCTAGTTTTTAGTTTTGTACTTATCCTTTCACCTTGCATTCAAAGTTTAATCGAAAAGTTTTTTTCTCGATTTCGTGTTTTTCCTATAATATTACTGCACTTTAGGTTCAGAAGCGCAGAAAAGTAGGCTATATCTTTTTCCAGGTTCCAGGCTACCTATCTGTCAAATTTCATCCAAATCTGATCAGCCGTTTTAGCGTGAAAGCGTAAGAAACAAACAAAGTCTCTTTCGCATTGATAATATTAGTTAGGAAGTAAGTTTAATATTAATCTTTACATATACTAATAATAAAGATGAATAGTTTTTTTTTTTTTTTTGAAGTGACAAGTACTTTAGGCGCGTGGAGCGATTTTTGGTAGGGGGAAAAGCATTAGTGCGATTTTTTTTTTCAAAACTGGTGAACACGGCATCAAAATCCATTGCGCAGTTTAGAAAAACAACGCGGTCGCACCATCAGACAGACGCGAAAAGCGACTTTATTTCATACTGTTTAAAGATTGCTTTGTCTTTCAGGAGCCGTTTTGTGTATATTCATCATTCTTGTATTTGGGTTCTCCTAGAAAAGACAGTTTATATATTCATTTAATAGCTCCTGTAGCAAGTTTTCTTGAATAAAGTCAAGCCACTGGACATTTTACAGGTCTTGTCCGAGTAGAGATCTGAAATTATGGTTATCCTTATTATAACGGATATATTGACGTTAAGCTCTCAATGTAGAGAATTTATTTTCATCCGAGTCTAAGTTGTTTTAATGTTGGCAGTGTAATAAGTACGATGACTTTATTTTATTGCATGTTTTTGTAAAGCCGGGTCTCCTGCGCGTCTTTTTGCGAAACCTTACACAAATAATCATTTGTTTTCTTAGTCAAGCTGCCTCCTACCTATTCAAATATATTTAAGCCACGCCTCTTTGTTTCGATATTTTTGTGTAATGTTTCGCAAAAAGACGCGCAGGGGACCCGGCTTATGCTACTTTTAACACACACACTAGGTTCTGCCCCCGAAACAATCAATTGCAACTGATCAATTGCCCTCAATTTCTTTTGTAGTAATATTTTCAATCAATTCAATTGCATCTGATAGACGATCAATTTGCGCATCAATGTGTACCTATCAATCACGTAAAAATTGACAATTGCAATACCTAATTTATCGTTTTGGGGACCCTTTAGTGATAACGGGTGTACCTACATACTATACCTACGCATAGTAGAGTATGCAGAAAAAATAGGTAGGTACTTTTGGGAGCAAAAACCTCCATAATATATGTATGAGTGTAAAACAATCAGTAGGTAAACCACCGTTTGTGGGAAATTGGAAATCCTGCGTACATCGCAAATTATCTTTAAAACACAGACATGATTGTGCTTATATTTTCTAAACACGACAAAGTAAAAAAGATTTGATGATTTGATTTTTTTTTTGGGTTGCAAGTCCCCACGCCGCTTTTGTTTATAACCTGTCTGAACGCGATAAACTCAAAAACTACCGAACGGATTTTCATACGGTTTTCACCAATGGACGTAGTAACTCATGAGAAAGGTTTAAATGTACTTATATATACACATTCATTAAAGTTTTGTGTAAATTGGCTGAAATATGACGAAGATTGACGAAGATGTTGGAAAAAATCATGCCGACTGGGAGCTTTACTGGCGTGGAATTCACGATAGGATTTCAATCATTGTGGTACTAATAGGATTTGTATGTTTTGTACACAGATAGTTTATAACCTGGATTAACACATAGGATACTTTTATCGCGGTACGTTTCCATGTTATAATATCTGACCTCCACGCGGGTGAAGCCACGGGCAAAAACTAGTAAAACAAATAAAAACAGGAAACAATAAGTAATTTGATTAATATCAGCAAACAGTTTTCCGGGAAATATCCCGGTTCGGGAATTTCTGATGAATTTATTGATTCCCGTCACTTTTTGTTGGTAGCTGCGGATATTAAAGGCTTTCATTTAGTGACGGAATGGTTGTTGTTTCTGCCGAATTACGAAGTCGGTAAAGCTTCGGTTAAAGCCGAAAAGTCAGAGATGATTACTGGATGAATTGCGTGAGAAGAGTGAAAAATTAAGGTACCTAAGTCACTACAGGTACCTGTAGAAAAGTCGCGAATATTCTCCTCAGTAACTTATTTCCAGGATGAAATTTACCCATGTCCGTTTCTGTACACCTGACAACGTATATGCAAAATTTTAGGATGATCGATTCAGTGGTTTAGGCGTGAAAAGGTAACAAACAAACAGACTTACTTTCGTATTTATAAAATTAGTTATGACTAGCTGCGCTCCGTGGTTTCACCCGCGTAAATCGGAATAAAAAGTAGCCTATGTGTTAATCCAGGGTAAATCGGTTCAGCCGTATGAGCGTGAAGAAGTAACAAACTTATAAACACACACACACTCACTAACTTTCGCCTTTATAATATTGGTGTGATTATCAGAAGTCCTCATTATACTTGTCAGTGGTTTAGACTGAAGCATTTGCTTTTAAAGAGCCTCTCTATGTGAAATACCTACTATGTATTACCTGGACAAAGAGTTCAAGAAAGAGTTTCTTAGCAATTCAATCCCCACTAATTAATACTACACCGCGATAATCCATTTCTAATAGTGTATTAATTAATTACTAAGCGATCACCATCCATCACCAGATTGTAAACTGTTGCCATTATCCCTAAAGTGCTGGGTCTGTTTCGGTCTCTTGGCTTTCGGCCAAGGATTAAAGAAAACATGGGCACAAGCCTATAGTCGACTTACAGTAGTTTTAAAAAAGTTCGGTCCTGTACCATGTTCTTATTTTGATTTGTTGTTGTCTTAATTGTTTTGTTTGCAGTTTTAAACTGTTGTTGTTGTTTTTAGATTTAGTATTTAAGTATTAATAACATGTTATTCTATTTAATTAACTTAGAACAATTTATTTGGAGTCTTTTTCTTTCATATTTCTTTATTGGTCGTCATCTCGGAAGTCACCCCTTTCATTATCATCTTTGACACAGTCCATCCATCATTTCTTTGGTCTTATCCTACTCTTGTAGTCTATATTTTATACGTCTCTTACGTAAAAATAAATAGTTTACTTTACATCGGAGAAAATTAACAACTTAATAAAACAAACCCGCAGGCGTACCTACTATATTATTAAATAAAGTCTCCTTACCTAAACAAAACATTTAACCTAGATAACCAAACAATTTCACTATCTTCAATTAAATCTAAAATGAAACAACAAAACGCAGTACCCGACTGTACTTCACTGTACATTACCAGTAATTAAAAGTTGTGTTGCCAGCTCAGTGCAAATGTAGCGTCTTCGTATTTCCGTTGGCAACACTGAGTCTGGTAGTAGTTATCTTTGTGAATATCGTAGTGCTTGTGCTTATCCGGTGGAAAAATGTGGCTTGTGTCTATGGTTGATAAAAAAAAGATATTGTTAAAATAATTATTATAATGAATTTAGTGTTGTTTTTCTGTTATTCAAAAGAGATGTTCTCGAGACGTAACGTAGGTTTTTAATTTATTTGCTAGAATTAATTAATTAAGAAAGTACTTACCTACTTACATATAAGTCTAGATACTTAAGCGATGTTTGTTTTTGTTTCACATGTAGATATTAGTAGAACATTCTAGCAGACTTAGTAATTATTTTATTATGCTTGCTGTAATATTTAAAATTTCAACTAGACGTGATAAATTGCGTTTAAAAATGTAATAAATATGAATAGTTTATATTGATAAGAATTAAAAAAAATGTGTAACTTAGGAATTCATATTTTAGAGATCAAAATTCTATTGCTCAAAAAGCTGAACCTAATAAATCACAATCTCAAGCAAAACACTTCAAATTCTAGATGAAAAATTACTAATGTTTAAAATGCCATTTTTTCCACGAAATTTGGCATCGCTCCACTGTGCGCCGGGTGTAAGCTACACTCTGTTATTAATAGCTGTGTAGCAATTTTTCTTGTGTTCAGTTTGATGTCCGGGTCGTGCATTTAGTCAATGGAAGAGGTCTTTAAGTAGTTCGCCTTTCAAGTGAAACGGAACAATTTAGGGTTATTTAAATAATCACTCACGAGTTTGGCTACTTGTGAAATTAATATTTTATTCAGTGCTTTGTACACAGTGGTAATTATTATGTCTGTAAGTTTGAAACCTTGACTTGTCCTTTTCTATGGAAAACGACGAATTTAGAGCAGCGCAGATGCGCTGCTCTAAATTCGTCGTAAAAAATCTAGGTGGTTTCTAGATAGAAACCACCTAGATTTTTTAGAAGATTATAAAGATTGCTAATTTGATGGGGTGACCATCTTTACATACCAAGACTCCTCCGTGCCTCGGAAAGCACGTTGAGCCGTTGGTCCGGCTGTCATTCGTGGATCTTTGACAATCGTTACGGGTCGTCAGAAGCCCGAAAGTCTGACAACCAGTCTTACCAAGAGGTATCGTGCTACCCAGTTACTAGGTTGTGGTCCGGTTAGACTGGAAGCCGACTCCAACATAGTTGGGAAAAGGCTAGGCAGATTGATTGATATAGGTAGCTAATTTCACCGGTATATCATTAGCCATTTTGAGCCTTACCTAAACTCACCTTACCCTCATTAGAATCACCTTCGAAAACAAATACCTAATAAAAGGGTAAAAGGATATCAGTAGGTAAAGAGGAACCAGATAACCTTTAAGACGCAGGTCAATGAAGGGGGGAGGGGAGGCCTTGAGTGGTAAGCTTGCGTGTTCAGTGCTAAGCTTTACGCATCATGTCGTAACTTGTCCGTCCAGCCAGTAAAGGACTCGACCATCAAAGAGCGCTGTCCCAAATAATAATAATTAATTTAATTTAATTAATAATGCTAGACGCATTATTAAATTTATTATACATGAAACAATAGGTATTATATTAAAACACGTATACTAAAAGATAAATACATAGTTAATTTATCTTTAAACCATTTTAAAGATAAATTAACTATGTATTTATCTAAACTATCAAGTGCATTTTTATGAAACCTTCACCATTGAAGGTTTAATAAAAATGCACTTGGTAGTGTTTGCGTAATTCTCAGTTTTTTATCCGCGTCAGACATAACTTTACAAATTCATTACACTATGTAATATAAACATAATCTAAAATATTCACATATTATGTTATTAAGAAAATGCTCTAATTTAACATATATTTTTTCAAATCATTACACACATCACACTACTCGTTTAGACGTGATTTTTAGTTTAAAATCATTAAAAGTCGGTTATCGTCGCCCTAATTAATTTATATTCCACTAGCTTTTGCCCGCGGCTTCGCCCGCGTGGATTTCGGAAAATATCCCAAGGGAACCTGCTACCGGGAATTCCTTCCTTATTCCTTGTCTACAATATAAAGGGAACCTCTGTGCAAAATTTCAGCTTTCTAGGTCCAAGGGTTTGAGCTGGGCGTTGATGAGTCAGTCAATCAGTCAGTCAGTCAGGACTTCTCTTTTTTTTATATAGATCACCATCCCTTCTAAATCTGAAACACTCAACACTGCATAGTGCACAGTGTTCCACGCTTAATTTCTAGTTTACGTTGGCATCAATGATCATTAATTTCATACGTGTTTGGTCCACTGGGCAACTGTGCCAATGCTCGGGCAGATTTTGTCCCGTGACACGCGAGATCGTCACACTGTGCGACGACCGTGGCTTTGTATGTCACTGTGATATATGAGTGGCGTCATTGTTTCCACTGTGCAGTTTTTGATATGGTTTATGATAAAGATGTATTTTATGTTCCGGTAATGTAAGAGTTGTTTGTTGTTCTAAATGGTTGTATCTATCAACGTATTGTAAATTGTAACGCTGACACGCGGTTTAAATAAATATATTTTTTATCACAATACCAACATTTTTTTACAAAGAAAAAAAAGATTTCATTTTTTTTTTCTGGAGTCATTGAGCTCTGGTTGAGAAAATCTGTTTTTTTTTTTTTTGTTTTATGTGACTGCTTTTTCACAGTAATATGAAGCGGCCAAAGGAAAGTCGAAAAAGCAAAAGCAGTCATATATTAAGGCTTATCCGTCGCAAAAAGCGCGGTCACTGTCGGACTGCATAGAAAAGAAAGAGAAGCGCGATGACACAACGCTTGCAAAATATGAAGTAATTATCGATTTACAAAAAATCTGTTGATTAAACTAAAATAGTAATGACAAGAAATCATTTATTATTAGTTTGTAAAGAATTGTATAAATTTATGAACATTTTTAATGAAAACTGTAGGAGTAATATGGTAACAACTCGAAAAAATAGACCGAAATAGACCTAGATTTAGGATTTTTTTTCCTTAGTTCTACAAACTAAAATAGATTTCAGGACACATGAAATCACTTCTTATGTATTGTAGATTACTGTGTATTTTTTCCTATCAGAAAGATGCTATAGTTACTGTAAAAGATGGTTACAAAGTTACTTAGTTTCGCCGTATTTTAGGAAGGAGCAGCCTTAATGAATCTAAATCTTGACCACAATTTAATGATACATAAAGTTATCCCAATAATACATATGAACTTTTTTGACGTTCATATAATTATTTTGAAGCCTGAAAGGGCCAATATATTAATGAACTTGACTGTACTAACCAGTGGACCAATGTTGCCAAATTAAATAAATATATAATAATAATAATAACCACTTAAAATACAAAAAATTGTCAAGCAAACTAAAGAGGTATTTTAAAGTCAGAGCTATCCAACACGTAAACTGAAGTCGTTTACAGCATGGCAGGAATCCAGGAGTTTTAACATATTTATAAGATAAGTGACGATGAGTTCCGCGGTCTCGAAGTGAGTCAGGTATTCCATTTTAAAACTTCGCAAAATACTTTAAGAAACCGATTTGTAACCGAGACTTCGAAGTTTATTTTCTTTGACGGTAGATGTTTAAGAAATAGCGGTATTTTGTGCAGTTTCGAGGATATTATGTGGGGGTTGGTGTCATTAAAATGACATCAGTGACTGTCACTAGCAGCTGGCTGGAAACACGTTACTGATTTAAAATTTTAAATATTTTATATTCTTTTTTTATTTTTATTTCTTTTATTACTGAATTGTCTACTCCAAAAACTTGAGACACGGCTATCCTCAGGGCTACTTTAGGACAAACCTATTTCTCAAAATAGACTAAACTATTGATACACATTTATGATTTTGTGATTGATAACATTGATGCGCAAATTGATCGTCTACCAAATGCAATTGAAGCGATTGAATATATCAATTACTACAATAGAAATTGTAATTTTTAACTGATCGTTTCCAAGTAGGTAATTGTCACACAGTTTTCAAACGAACCCTTTTAAATGTATCAACGCTTACTTCGAAACTTGCAGCTCTAAGTCGCTTTAAGTTAAATAAATAAATATCCTTGGACATTTCACACAACGCCATCTAGTCCCAAGCTAAGCAACCTAATGCTTGTGTTATGGTAACGAGATGGCTGATAAACTACTTATATACATTTTTTTTTTTGTAAATACATACATATTATAGATAGAAAAACACCCAGACTCGGAACAAATACTTGTAGGTCGTACAAATATTTGTTCCGTGCGGGAATCGAACCCGCGACATGCAGTTCCCCAGTCTTGCACTTCATAAGTCCACTTTTATTAATAGAAAGAATTAACTCTGTATTTCTTTAATAGTTCACTTGCTACGAAGTATGAATACTGTATTATTTATTATACCTATTTCTGTAAACGTACGAAACGGCACACACACAGACGCGCGCATTGACGAGAGTCCTAAGCCAGTATTGTGCCCAAAGTCTATTCACTTCATTTAAGCAAGTAGCTTACTTATCTACCTATCAGAAAATAATTTTCATTACTTATCTAATTCCAAAATCTCATCCCAGTGCCAAAGTTTCCTTGACATGTCCGGGACATGGACGAAACATCATTAATTTTACCGTATTTTGTCCAGCAGACAGACGGAGGCCGCCCACAGTGGGGACAATGAAGAGGGATCGTTAGGACTATGATGAAGAGGAATTATTTTCTGTTTGCTCTAGGAATTCCAATTTTCGAAATGGTGTTTCAAGGAGAGGATTGTGGCTAAGTAATAACAGCCGCACACGTCGATCGATCAGGTTAAGCTACGCTTGCCGCGTTTGGTCCGAAGATGGGTGACCATCTTGATATACCGTGCCTCGGAAAGCACGTTAAGCCGTTGGTCCCGGCTGTCATTCGTGGATCTTTGACAGTCGTTACGGATCGTCAGAAGTCTGAAAGCCTGAGAACCAGTCTCACCAAGGGGTATCATGAGACATATTTTGACACTCGCAACTAAATCAAATCCTTTAAGGTACTTCCCGTTGACTCTAGGTCAACGGGAAGTACCTTAAAATCAAGAAGCAAGGCCAAATATGGCAAGAAACAAGGTCTCACAGCACAATAAAGGAAAAAGTCCGAAAATTGTTTATTTGTTGTTATCACATACATACAGGGTGTAAGGGACAGCCCTCCGCAAACTCACAGGGTGCATTCAGCTCCTCATTTTGAATCATATTCCACCGGAAATTTTCTCAGGAAAATTTTCATTTTTTCAATTTTTTTTTCAGTTACATTTTCATTATTTCAATGTAAAATTGCATTGTGTGTTCGCAGCACTCCATTTATGTAAAAAAACTGCAAAAAAAAAAAAAGCAAAAAAAAAACCAGCAATGGATGTTGAAATACTCTAACCAACGATGCGTGAAATCAGCTGTTCACTTTCTGTCTAGCTACAGAGTTCATCGAACTCACCTCATACCTATTACCTACCCCTCCCAACCAGTAATAGACGCTCCGATTTGTGCACAAAAACACAAACAAATCAGGTTTATTGGATTCCCATAACGTTCCTGAAAAAATTTAATGTGCCGGTCATCTTAGAATGACATACTGAATTCACCGTATCAGTTTGCGGAGGGCTGTCCCTTACACCCTGTATAGAAATTTGTTTTTGGGATAAATTATTTTTAACTACGGAACCCTTCATTGTGCGTGGTCCAACACGCACTTGGGTTTTTTTTTACTACATCATCACAAAAAATATATAATGTATAAGTAACACCTATACATGCACGCTTTGCCAAGTATAGAAAGTTTCATATCAGCCCTAAACTTCTAACCCGTTTAAAAAAACGCGGTCAAGAGCTAGTCGGACTCGCGCACCGAGGGTTCCGTTCTGATTTCTGAAAAAGTGTGCTATTTAGAGACATCGTTTTGTTTTTCCTGTAATCTTTACATAAACTTCTATCACATAGAATAATTTCAGATTTTTATCTTTGCAAACTTTGGAGATAAGGGGGGAACGGTATTTTTTTACATTTTTCATAAAAAGTCGAAAACTATGCGGCCTAAAAAAAAAGTTTAAGAATGTGCAAACAGCGTTCTTTCATATGATACCCCACATGCCCTAGTAGCCTCACTTTGAATTTTTAAGACCCCCTTCCAGTCCCTGTTACAAAAGAAATATAAATATTTTTACTTCTTTCTTATTTGCAAAATAGTTGGGTAAACGTCATCTAAAACTATTCTAAATTTCAAGTTGATAGCATTAGTAGTTCTTGAGATATCCAGCTGTGACAGACACACAGACAGACAGACTGAGTCACACCATAAGGGTTCCTTTTTTACCATTTTGTTACGGAACCCTAAAAACCACCTACTCCACGACACGCAGCGGATGAATATTGAATTTCGGAAAAAGGTGTGAAAATGAATTTATTTCACGAATAGTTGGATTCCAGGCGGCCACTATCTAACCTAGGTGGTTTCCAGCGGAAATAGCATTTTATTTTACAGTTTATACGAATAGGTCGTACCTACCTACCTTATAGCATACATAAAGACTATTCACACTAGTATGGGCTATCTATTATCCGGATCGGTTTTTACGATACGTTATTGTTTCGTATCTGGCAAACCGCTCCGGCTCAAACTGGAGCCAAATAGCACAAGACCGAGACAAGGCCTTAACCCAAACTGGGGTTCTTGCGGAAGAAGAAAAATAAATAAAAAAAAACTAACAACTAATCTAAGGTAACTTAACCCACCAGAACATAGTACTTACCTACTAGAAATATGAAAATAGTGCAAATAATAAATAAATAAATAAATTCAAAAAATAATAATGCATATGAAATAAAACGCTTTTTTATTTTTATTTTATTATTGTTTCTTATTAGCAAGAACCCACCACTCCAGCTAAATACTGGTGGTGGTTAAAGGGCGCTTTTTGAAATGAAAAAAGTGTCCCAGAAACCAAAAAAAAAATCCGAACAAGTGCGAGTCGGACTCGCGCACGAAGGGTTCCGTATCATTATCTATAAAAACGGCAAAAAAATCACGTATGTTGTACGGGAGCCCCCTTAAATATTTATTTTATTTTGTTTTTTAGTATTTGTTGTTATAGCGGCAACAGAAAACATCATGATCTGTGAAAATTTCAACTGTCTAACTATCACGGTTCATAAGATACAGCCTGGTGACAGACGGACAGACAGACAGATGGCAGTGGAGTCTTAGTAATAAGATCCCGTTTTACCCTTTGGGTACAGGATTTTTTACAGTTACATTAGGGTAAATGAGTTTTGAGTTTGATATCTCAAGAACTACTAATGCTATTAACTTGTTTGGAACAGTTTTAGATGACGTTTGCCCAACTATGTATTTTACATTTAGTAAAAAAGTTTTTTTTTTCTGCAACAGGAACTGAAAGGGGTCTTGAAAATTCCCTTTTGGCCGCCATGGCAACTGAGTTTCGCAACCAGTTGTGAAAAAGGAATTTTTATTCTTTCTTGGCAACTAGTTGCGACGGAAGAATTTTCTTTCTTTATACGCAACCAGTTGCCAACAAAGAATTTTTCAAAAACGCTAGTTCGAATAGAAGAATTTATTTATTTAATGGACCGTTCTGTCACACCGTTTTTTCACGATTAGTCAAGTGTCGAATGCACCCCATGTGTGCATAAGAAAAACCCTTTTTTTGTTAGGTATATAAGCTTATATCACATATATATAAACGTAAAAAAACATCATCCGATGGAAAACATATCATCATCATTAGTTGTGAACCTATGGAGTTCGCAGCTAACCCCCCTACCCCCCGCGTGTGAAATGCACCCAAAGTGTGCAAAAGGACAAAACTTTACATAATAGGTATATAAGCTTAGATCACATATATATAAACGTAAAAAAACATCATCCGATGGAAAACATATCATCATCAGTAGTTGTGAACCTATGAGGTTCGCAACTAACCCCCAACTCTCCCCACTCGCTGGGGTTTTGGGTCTAAAATTAGCGAAACTCAGACACTTGAGGGGTTAAGAGGCCCAGTTCGGGTACTATACCTGGTTGGTATATTGAAACAAATAAATGTACTAATAATAGCATTCCTATGTGCTAGCGATCGTTTCCGGGGGCCCATTATTGAGTTTGCAAGCCATTTTAACTGTGTATATTATATAACATTGGTAAGGCAGGGGACATAGTTCTTCCATAGTTTAAGGTACCCGATCCACTATAGCCACCGAAACCCATAGCCCAATATGTTTCCATGTTCTGCAATAGTCCTTCACCATCCGGGGGTTGTCCTTGGGTGCACTTGCATAGTGCATACAGGGATAATCGTCGCTCACTCGTGGCGTGCTCGCTACGCGCTCGCGGCGAGTTCGTTCACAAATCGCTTGCTGGAAACACGTTCTCAAATCGTCAGTGTGATAAGGCCCATCTAGTATGGTCTCAAGTTTCAAGTGTTAGTAGTTTCAAGAGTTATGTAACTTGTTTTGTTTTTTTTTTGTGTTTTGTTTTGTGGCTCTGTAAAAAACAAAAACTTTTGACAGTGGTAACTGACTTTTTCGGGCATACATAACGCTTTCTCGATACGTGACTATTTCTGCCTGATTATTTCTGCAAGCCGTGTTAGAGAAATTCGTTCCAAAATAATAAGTTATACTTAAAATCTACCCCACAATGTTGCCAGAGTTAAAATATAACCTGTATTCATCCATTACTTATGGTATAAAATTTGATATAAAGCTCAGACAAAGTTGTCCGGTACTCAGTAGATTCCACGTTTTATGAAAGTGAAGTTCTTTTTAAAATACGATGTAATAAATAAGGCTCATAACGTAATGCCATGTTCTACAGCCGAGAACACAAGTGCTTTGCTGTGGAAAATATAAATTAAATGATTTGTGGTTTCGTGTCAAAATGTGAGTTACTTATTATGCGTGTATAAAGTGTAATTTTTCGCTATTGTGAGCATGAGATAGTTTTTTGTTTAGATTTAACCTTGAATAAACTTTATAAAAAGTTTGGATAAAGATTATATTTGTACTCGAGAAAGTTTTGTTGTTTTTGGATTGGGTTAATTATCCCTTTCAGCAAATAAACCTTCTGACCCCTGGAGAATAATAGTTTTATAATTGCTATAGAGTTTAGAACTCGTTTAAAATCGATCTCTGTACTTAATTAAAACGCAAAAATAAGAAATGATAACTAATGTGAATATTTTTTTTTTGTGTCAAAATTATCAATTTTCCTTTCTTTTCCTTCTTGACTATCTTGAGATCTTCGCCTACTTTTCTCTTATAATTCGACAACATAATAAAACATCGTGTAAAGAAATGTATTAGCACGGATGTCAAAGTGCAAGACGACTCAGAGCTAGCGTGAAGATGGCACCGCGGTCCGTTGCACATGGACTAGAAACCTCATAACCGTCTCGACCATGGGTGACTAATTTCATGTAGAAACGCTTGCTCTTTTAGCCTGAGATGTATAAAAAGTTACTTAGGACATGCTTGAAAGAAAGAAAAAGTATTTATTGGGACTCGCACACGCTAAAAAACTCCAGAACTTATATGAAAAATAAGTCCTGTACGAGGCCAAAAGGCATGACAGCACCATGTTCCCATCTCTATCTTGCACTTGTAATTTGACAGTTGTGTGACAGTGACAGGAATATCGATTTGCCAAAGTACGTGCTACGAGTAAGTAATATTCATAGATGTCGGCCTTAGAACAGTCTTACTCAAGTAGAAAGTTATGAGATCCTTAACACGTAGATTTCTACGATATAATTTAAAACAGGCGGAGATGAGTTGCTGGGGATTTTACTGTGCTAGTTCTTCTCTGGAAACTGTGAATGTGGGTTGTTAACTGTGCCCCTATAACCAACTTCAAAAATAGGACGAGATTTGCATTCGATGAGTTTTTCGATTCTCAGTTTATTATGAGTTTTAATTTTGATTAATCGCTCAGTTATCCAGTTCTATTCTTCCTATTATACATTAATTTATGAGACTTTTAAATCCTCATCTTTTTTTAAACTAACACTTTTGTAATAAACAGTACATGGGGTGTAGATTTCATTAGGCGTCGCGATCGGGGGGTTCTCGGGGGAATTGTCAATAAAGTGTAATTGGATCAGGGAGGCAGCTGCGACGATCAATTAATAGGAGACACTGCTAGACTACCCTCAACACTGCTGAGATTTTTTAGGGCTTAAAAAAGGATACTTACATTGAAGCGTGGTTTAGCTCGGTGTGTAAGTGAAATGGCGTTATGGCTGTCTAGTTTGACGCGCGAGATAGAAGACTCTCACGCGCACCGGAACTAAACCCGCTTCGTTTATATGTAGATTTATGACAAAATGCTACTTATACTTAAATCAATCTTTAGCTTAGTAATTCTTAACATATTTAAATACCTGCGATTTAAAGCAAATTTTACTGCACAATAAGGGAAAGTTTACGTATAATCGTATAAAATAGAAAAATAGATAGTGCTACTAAAATTGGCCGTCAGCCCAAGCTAGCACGTAGGCGTACGTTTAAAATACACACTAAAATATACACTACTCTATCCCATACATTTTGTTAATCAGAAAATAAGTAAGGTCTGGCGGCCCTGGGCCTCAAGTCTGCTATTACAATAGTGTCAGAATGGTCTATCATTGATTTCATAATTGTTGATTTTGACAAGTTTGGTAATCTAATAATATAGTGGCGTCATAATAAATAAATAAATGAATAAATAAATAAATAAAATAAATAAATAATGGCGTCATTATGACTTTCCAATGGTCAACCACTGCACTCCATTGTATGAAGTTATGAATTTAGCAGATTACGAACTTTTAGCAAAATGACAATGCAATGACAATGGGATCGTGTTGGAATGTAAAAAATAGCAGACTTGGGGCCCAGGGATCTTGCTCTATTACAATCATAGAAATATAAAAAACAGGAGAAGTGGCAAGCGGTCGAAAATGTGCCCGCGCGACATGCTCAGTATGAGCCGTTCATAGTACAAATTCCGTCTCCGCGAACCAGTGCGCTTTCGACTGTGACCGTGACAATTTATAAGAATGCCGTATTGTTCAGTGGTTTCTTGTAAAAACCGAAGCATGGAATCACTGTCCATTAGTAAGTACAAGTATTTTTCCGTATTTGTTTTCAAAATCATGAAAGTGACAAAGGGAAAAAGTGGAGACACAGGGTTCCGATACATTTTAACATACTGGGCACATCTCCTTCTTTCTTATATCTATGATAACAATTAACATCTCTGACTGTAACAGCGTAATGTAGCTAAAATATTTTACGCCAAATTGCCAATAGATTTTTTTCTAAAATGTCGACCAGATAAATGCCTCATCATAAGAAAATCAAACGCTTCAGTAATTTTAACTCAGCTTTCTTGTTATTTGCCAAACGCTCCATAAATTCCGAAGATATTATTTATCACTTTGACACCTGCCACAGACTATTAATAACGCCTGTGAGGAACTTTGCTTCGCTGTAGGCTGAAAAATAAAGATTTTGGGCTAAGATATAACTATTTCTTTTACGATATTTCCGAAAGTTACGAGTTCTTTTTTCGTGCTACATTTTATTTGGATATTATTTCTAGAGAATTCTGCTGCTTGGAGAATAATATTCTAAGTAGGTACTAGCTGTATTAGGCAGGTAAGCTCAATGATTAAAAACACTTAAGAGGGTACCAAGCGGGCAGTGGCGCCCTTATTGTTTGTTTGGTTATTTCTTTTATTTTAGAATGAAAATGCAGAAAATAAGCATGTTACGTTGTGCTCCACATAAGATTATACGTGTTATTATTACAAACAGTAGTTTTAAATTGTTAAGTTTTATTATAATCGATAAAACGGCAACATAAGGCTTAGTGGCACTATTTTCGGTTTTAAGAATTACTTATAAATACTTAAATATATTAAAACTTAACAATATAAAACTGCTGTTGGTAATAATAAAACGTATAGTCTTGTGGAGCACAACGTAACATGCATACTTTCTGCATTTTCATCCACCTAGTATTATAAATGCGAAAGTTTGGAATGGATGGATGTTTGTTACTCAATCATGCCAGAACGGCTGAACGGATCTGGATGAAAGGCACAGAGATAGATTACAGTCTGGAATAGTACAAAAGTGACTTTTTTTCCGGAAAAATGTACGGTTCCCGTGGGATAATTTCCGACATCCACGCGGGTGAAGCCGCTGGCAAAAGCTAGTTCTAAAATAAAAGATATAACCAAACAAACGATGAGGGCGCAACGGCGCGCTCGGTACCCTCTTAAGTAATGTAAAAATAACCAAACAAACGATGACGGCGCAACTGCGCGCTCAGTACGCTCTTAAGTAATGTAAAAAATCTTAAAATTTGAGTTAAATTGCCAAATGTGTTAAAGGCACGAAACAAGAAAACTCTTTATTTTTAGAAACGGTATTGTCCTTTACAATAGAACAGAATAGAATACTCTATATATCCTCTTGACTGTGAGAGAAACCAGAAGGTCTGATGTCAAAAATCGTCCCTGTCTGTGAATCGGACCTCAGTGGTCCTATCGGCTCCCGACGTTATTTTGACTATATTCATAAACTATCTTTACTGCTCTCACTAGCACAAAGTGTAGGGAAAAAACTAAGGATGGCATACCGTCCATGCCAAGTCTCTAAAACAACCTAACTACGATAACACCCAGAAATAAGCGAGCGAAAGCGAGACCACACAGAAATACTCTCACACAAAAAGCTCACAAAAAACAAAAAACTAGATGGACGTTGCAGTAGAAAGGTTTATTATGCACACCATTAAAATTACATAATTATAGAAATACATATAATGTAGAAATTTTACATTTTTTTAAAATATAAGAATAATAACCAGTCTATGATTGTCCTACTGTAGAACAAATGCCTCTTCTCATACAGAAAAGGCACGAGTCCTTGTTCTTCATGTTTTAATAAATTTATATTCAGAAACTTTGGGGTGCAAAAGTAGCGAGCGTATAATACTTTGTCCGAATATTTCGGTAATTTGCTTCATCATGCTCTGCATTAGTTATTTCCTGTGCCCCCTCGGAAACGGTATCGTTTGAAATTTTCAAATTGCTTTCTTTACTTTAATATCTTTTATACTTTCAACCAAACTTTTCAAATTAATAAGTACTTACTTACTTACTCAAAGAAGAAAGTTGTATTCAATAAATTGTTTTAAGATACTAACGTATTTTTCAGAAACTTTCAATTTGTGAGAATCATGATAAACTTGTGCTTTCGACTAAATAAATATTTATACAGTTTCTAAACGACACAAACTGTTACTAAGTTAAATTGAACACAATTTTCAGAAGCTTTACTTATGTATTTTGTTTTCTGAAAAGTTACAGTAGATATTACTGACAAGTTTTATATCAGATACTAAGAAAGGTTTAAAGCACTTACTTAGGCGGGACTTACTTTCCTCAACTGGAATCGCTTACACCCTCTGCAGCCACTGATTACTCACTATGGAAATTTACAAAGTCGTATGATAGACCACAGCTGACAAAACCCCCGCTGAGAAACAACAATGGCTGGGCACGCACATCGAAGGAAAAGGCAAACTTATTCGCAGAACATTTATCAAATGTGTTTATCCCGAATCACTCTAGTGACACAGATTCTGAGTTAGAAGTCGAATCTATCTTAACCCAGCCTATACAAATGTCGCTCCCACCTGCTCCGATCACAGTAAAAGAAGTGTGGAGGACTATTGTTGGCCTGAAAGACAGAAAGGCGCCAGGATATGACCTCATTACAAAGGAGATTTTGAGAGAACTTCCAAGAAAGGCGGTAGTTTTCCTTACCATGCTGTATAATGGAATACTAAGGGTTCAATACTTTCCGGACCTTTGGAAGGTGTCACAAATTCTTATGATACACAAGGCAGGGAAACCAGCAAATCAAACCACCTCGTATAGGCCTATCAGCCTCTTGCCTATCCTGTCAAAGGTCTGTGAAAAATTGATCCTTAATCGAATTCTGCCTTTATTAGATAACAACAATACCATTCCAAACCATCAATTTGGTTTTAGGCAGCATCATTCCACTATTGAACAAGTTCATAGAGTAGTTGAGAAAATAAGAAAATCCCTAGAGGAAAAAGACTACTGTGCATCCGCATTCTTGGACATCCAGCAAGCATTTGATAGGGTCTGGCACGAGGGTCTTCTCTGTAAAATAAGAACAAGTCTTCCGCATAGTTACTACATCCTTTTAAAATCTTATCTCACAGGGAGAATCTTTCAAGTAAAGGAATCTGAATCGACCTCTGGATTCTACAATATCGGAGCGGGCGTTCCTCAAGGCTCGGTGTTGGGACCGATCTTGTATACCTTATACACCTCGGACTTGCCACAGGTGGACGGAGTCATGACTGCTACTTATGCTGACGACACAGCCATAATGGCAAGTAATAAGCAACCTGAGCTGGCCACAGAGCAACTACAACAAGGCCTAGACGCTATTACAAAATGGCTCCAAAAATGGAGGATCAAAGCTAGCACAACTAAGTCAGTGCAGGTCACTTTTACACTTCGGAGAGAAAACTGCCCACCTGTATGCCTTGAAAACTCTACTTTACCACACAAAGACAGTGTAAGGTATCTGGGCATACACCTAGATCGCCGTCTGACTTGGAACCAGCATATAAAAAGCAAGAGAGAAGAACTCAAAATACGGCACAGAAACCTCTATTGGATGCTGGGTCGAAATAGCAAGTTATCGATAGATAACAAACTCCTAATATACAAGTCCATATTGAAACCGGCTTGGACATACGGCATCCAGCTTTGGGGCAGTGCAAGCAATTCAAACATCGCAATATTGCAAAGAATGCAGAACGCAATATTAAGAACAACAGCGCATGTTCCGTGGTTTATCACTAACTCCGAAATCCACGCACACTTAAATATGACCACTATAAAAGAGGAAATTCAGGCCTCCTCAAATCAATACCAAAAGCGGCTGGAAAAGCATCCGAACGTACTTGCGGCGAGTCTAACCACGCGCAGCTATCCAAAACGTCTTAAGAGAAAAGACATACTCTAGCGAAAATTACCGATTGTCATCGTGTAAATACCTGTAAAGAGTAGCTGTCCTCGCTGGAGGATGAACTGAACCTGCCTAAACCTCACAAACTATCTGCTTATAGTGGACAACTGATTGCAGATTAGCTCAAAAAAAAAAAAAAAAAAAAAAAAAAAAAAAAAAAAAAAAAAAAAAAACTTAGGCGGGTATTTTTATCATAGTACAGTCCATGAGGCCTAAGCTGAGCTTTGCATTTGTGTGAGTGCACATAGATGTAGGTGTAACGTCGACCTAGAGCGCGACGCGTCCTTTGCTTGGTTTAAACCAGTTTATACTGCTTTTTGGCAATCGGCCTGAGGCGCGGAGCGACCCTCGCGCGACGCAACTACGCCACACACCTTCCACACTTCACCTCTTGTAATGCACTCACTCACACAAATACAAAGCTCAGCTTAGTCCTCGCGGACTGTACATAATGTTAGCTTATCTACATCTACCACTAGCTTTAGCCCGCGACTTCGTCGCCGTCAAATTTCTTGTTCCCCAGACACACCCCGTCGTATAGCTTTGCCTGCCCGCGCTAATACTTCGTTTTTGCTTAGCGTTCTTTCTGACTTTTTTTCTTTTTGCTCGGCTCCAAAGAGTCCTGGCGTGATGTTAAATAGCATGTAGCCTTCCTCAAGAATTGAGCTATCAAATGCAAAAAATTTTTTTCAAATCCGTCTGGAAGTTCCAGATGTTAGCGCGTTCAAACAAAAAAAAAAAAACTGGCTACGTCACAACTGTAACAAACTACGTATAAAACTAGCAAGGAGTGACGTCATTCGACATTTTAACCAAATGGATCGCCGTAATCTTTTGATTATCTACGTAATAAAAGAAAAAATACGTGTACAATATTTTTTAACAATCTGCAAGACGGACAAAACGGAGGAGCTCGTGGCTAAGTAATAACAGCCGCACGGGTCGATCCGTCAGGTTAAGCTACGCTTGCCGGGGTTGGTCAGTGGATGGGTGACCATCTTTACATACCGAGATTCCTCCGTTCCTCGGAAAGCACGTTAAGCCGTTGGTCCCGGCTGTTATTCGTGGATCTTTGACAGTCGTTACGGGTCGTCAGAAGCCCGAAAAGTCTGACAACCAGTCTTACCAAGGGGTATCGTATTACCCAGTAACTGAGTTGTGGAGGTCAGATAGGCAGTCGCTCCATGTAAAATACTGGTATTCAGCATCCGGTTAGACTGGAAGCCGACCCCAACATAGTTGGGAAAAGGCTAGGCAGATTGATTGATTGCAAGACGGACAAAAAAAATTTTAGTGAATTTTTAGTGATTATCCCTATTGTATAATAGTCAAATAAACCTACGTAATAAGTATACATCACTGCCCACTCCTAACAAAATAAGCACAATGCTCCACAAACTTACCCACAGCACACAAAGTGAGCAAGTTGTGTCAAAACATGTAGTTGGTCCCACTGTGCACTTTTAGTTTGTGTTTGTGATGCGGAAACAGGATCCGCTGTCTAACGCCTACTCTAACTTTGTCTAAAGTTTCGGACATGTTTTTCTAAGGCCCATCGTCCACGACATCATTCAAATTTAAAGCGTTACAAACCCAAATCACCAATGAGTAGCTAGATCACAAAATATGGAACTCAAATGGAGTTAAGCAGGACACCTGGTAAGGCGCAGTGATGACAGGTGGAGTAAGTCAGTGACCGAGTGGCGTCCAAGAACTGAAGGGTCGTCTCTTAGGTGGCCAGGCTTATATTTAATTTGGAGGCCTTATCTGTATAAGGTAGGTTAGGTAGGTTCTTCTTCAGGGCATGAACAACAATAGCTCATGCATTGTTAAGATATTAGCCCGTAAACAAGTTGCTGTCGGGGTTGGCTGCCCTGGATGCAATTGACGTAGAAAGTAGAAACCTCGTTTAGTATCACCACACGTACCCGATTTTTTTTTTCAAATTCACCCTTATCTTTGTCTGTGTCATAATCATTAAGGATTACCTTCAAAGAAATTTAGAAAATCACGTATTTTTTTAAAAGAAAATTCATCTTGTCTGCCAATTAGTAAACCATTTATGTACTCAGTCTTCAAAGTGGATTTAAGCATCACAGGCTAGTCCGAATACCATTCATTGAGTGGTCCAAATTCAAGAGTGTACTTTTATGGACTGAAATGATGATGGGCTATATAACAATGGCTTTTTATGGACTAAAATGATGATGAACCAGTTTACCAGTCTATCAGACTAACCCAACATCAAATGCCTCAGTAAAATTGTTCACTTTCAGGCAGTTTGAGATCGTTTGTGGTGGCTCGACAGAACTCTACATCTAAAGGCACCTTTGTGATGCTCTGTTGTTTTTATTTTAGCAGTGTTCTCTCAGATGAGCGGTCGATGTAGCCTTTTGAGGCTAACAACTACTAACAAGCAAGACTATTTGTTACAAAAACTAGACAAAATCATGTGTGTTTAGAAACATCAGACGAAAATGGGGGCCCGCATTAGTGGGTAGGGTGAAAAAAAGTCGCTTGTCTCTTATGGAACTAATACAAAACGGCGTTTGTACTTTTCACCTGTATTGCTGCGGGATCTAATTAGTATTTTAGACGTAAGTACATACATAAACCCACGCGTTCGTCCCATGGGGGTAGGCAGACTCTACACAACGACACTTAATACGATCCTCTACGTTACGCTTCCTAATAATTGCGGCACTGTATGATTGTTTGTGACATTCACATTTGCAAGTTTATCATCAATCTGCCTAGTCTTTTCCCAACTATGTTGGGGTCGGCTTGCAGTCTAACCAGATGCAGCTGAATACCAGTATTGTATATGTAGCGACTGCCTATCTGACCTGCACAACCCAAGACTGGTTTTCAGACTTTCGGGCTTCTGACGACCCGTAACAACTGTCAAAGATCCACGAATGCCAGCCGGGACCAACGGCTTAACGTGCTTTCCGAGGCACGGAGGAGTCTTGGTATGTAAAGATCCCATCCACGGACCAACTACGGCAAGCGTAGCTTAACCTGATGGATGGACCCGTGCGGCTGTTATAGCTCTTGAATTGACATTAATATTGACTGCTAAATGTGATGAAACAGATGCCCTATAACATCGTTATATGTGCTGCAATAATATCTTGCCACTGGAGCTGTAATTTAATGGTTATGCTGTATTACCAAGTCTTTATTTAACTTGCAATGTTCGTATTTAAAGTTGTCTTCAAAACTTGCAAGTTAAATTTGACCCACCTCCCGATGTTTGATTGAGATGAAATTGGGTATACATAATGTAAAATCGGTGACAATGCAATATTTTGGTATCATCGAGCTGAGCTGATGATGGAGCTGGAAGGTGGCCACAGGAACTCGGTAATAAAACGACGCAACCCTTTCGAGTTTGGGATCGTTTGATTCGTCTTGACAAGGGACTCTGGTCCTAGATGATATCTTTCTACGATGAAATCTTTCCACTCAATCTCAAAGCATTTATGTCACTTTTATAATGTAAAAGAGTTGGTCAGTCAGAAAGATCAAGCTAGTTGCCCATTCCAAAGCGTAGTAGGTATATTCCTGCTTGCCTGGTATTTCCTTGTATTTTTGTGGTTTTGCCAGTCATCAGAGAACTCAAGAAAGGAAAGAGAAATAGTCTGGGTCACTGTTACCGGATACGGTGAAGGGGACTATACTATACTATCGGTATATTCCTTTGATAAGAACGGACAGGAGACTCCACGGACACTTTAAATCAAAAATATTGTTACAAAATATTGGTAACATCATCCATGTTGAAATTGAGTTGTGTATGTCAGAACGATGCGATGTAGAAAGTTATTAAGCTAATCTTCCACATTATGTCTAACAAGTGCTTGAATTACAACAATACTGAATTACCGAAAACCTTCCTAAATAACTTCACAAACCAAATCACAAACTGTTCTCGAAAACTTTCTGTAACTTCATCAGTTCTCTATTAACCATTACAGTTAAACGTACAATAACAAATTATACTCCGGTAGCTCCAAAACTTAATATTTGTTGAACAAACTGATCGAACTGACTGTTATTGAGTTAAGGAGTAATTAACTATCAACTATGACCGAGTTTCGTAGTTCTAGTTTGAATATATACGTAGTGTATTTGGAGTTACTCAGTTGGCTAGACTTAGTTTGGGATAAAGCGCGAGGTAGACTAAAACTGAAGCTGATAACAGAAGTTGGAATGGCTTTATTATAGACTAACTTCTGACCGCAATTTTGGCCATGAGGAAGTCTACTATACCAATCAATCTGCCTAGCCTTTTCCCAACTATGTTGGGGTCGGCTTCCAGTCTAGCCGGATGCAGCAGAATACCAGTATTTTACATGGAGCGACTGCCTATCTGACCTCCACAACCCAGTACGTAATCGATACCCCTTGGTAAGACTGGTTGTCAGACTTTCGGGCTTCTGACGACCCGTAACAACTGTTAAAGATCCACGAATGACAGCCGGGACCAACAGCAGGGTCGGTATATAGAGTGTAAGTGTAAACAGTGGCAATATTTTAAGGGGCCAATGTACTTATCATTATGAACAACTTTTACTATGGGACCAAACTTGAAATCGTGAAAAAAAAAATATGTTCGCTTATTTCGTCAAAATGTAGGGAACAGCTGATTCTTTTTCGCGATTTCAGGTTTAATGCCATAGTAAAAGTTGTTCAAAATGATGAGCACAATAACCCCTTAAAAGATTGCCACTATTTACACTTACACCCTGTATATAGATGGACACCCATCCACTGACCAACCCCGGCAAGCGTAGCTTAACCTTATGGATCGACCCGTGCGGCTGTTATTACTTAACCACGAGTTTTTCTAAGTGAGTTTGTCTGAGTACCTACGTGTATTATTTATAAAGATGGTGCATTTGAAGAATCTTCAACGGGCATTCAACCCCGTTACCAACTTTGCTGGTATTCACCACAGCATGCAGCATAAGCAATTCTCGTAAACTTCCTCACGAGCGAAATCGAATTCTTCGGTAATAATAACACTAGTATGAAACGACAACCAATAAATATCAAGCAGATAGCTCGCTATCACTTTGAAACCTGATCAAATTATCGGAAAACTGTGCCCGCTGAATACCTAAGTTCTACACCGAGAGACTGAAATAGACTGAAACAATCATAAGGTCCTATCAGACGTGACACAGACACGCCACAGCGGCCAAAATGTTGCACAGAACAAAAAACCCGGCCAAGTGCGAGTCGGACTCGCGCACGTAGGGTTCCGTAACATTATCTATAAAAACGGCAAAAAAATCACGGTTGCTGTATGAAAGCCCCGTACTCGTATATATTACTAGCTTCTGCCCGCGACTTCGTCCGCGTTAAATTTCTTGTACCCCCACCCACCAACCCCGACGTATCGCATCGCAATGCCTGCCCGTGCTATAACTTCACGCTCGGCTCCTAAGGGCCCTAGCGTGATGTTTAATAGACTATATCCTTCCGCATCGCCTGCATGCGCTATTACTTCGCGCTCGGCTCCTAAGGGCCCTAGCGTGATGTTAAATAGACTATATCCTTCCGCATCGCCTGCATGCGCTATTACTTCGCGCTCGGCTCCTAAGGGCCCTAGCGTGATGTTAAATATCCTATATCCTTCCGCATCGCCTGCCCGCGCTATTACTTCGCGCTCGGCTCCTAAGGGCCCTAGCGTGATGTCAAATAGCCTATATCCTTCTCCATCGCCTGCCCGCGCTATTACTTCGCGCTCGGCTCCTAAGGGCCCTAGCGTGATGTTAAATAGCCTATATCCTTCCACATCGCCTGCCCACGCTATTACTTCGCGCTCGGCTCCTAAGGGTCTTAGCGTGATGTTAAATAGCCTATATCCTTCCGCATCGCCTGCCCGCGCTATTACTTCGCGCTCGGCTCCTAAGGGCCCTAGCGTGATGTTAAATAGCCTATATCCTTCCGCATCGCCTGCCCGCGCTATTACTTCGCGCTCGGCTCCTAAGGGGCCTAGCGTGATGTTAAATAGTCTATATCCTTCCGCATCGCCTGCCCGCGCTATTACTTCGCGCTCGGCTCCTAAGGGCCCTAGCGTGATGTTAAATAGCCTATAGCCCTCCTCAAGAACTGGGTTATAAAATGCAAAAAGATTTTTTCAAATCCGACTGGGGTAGTTCCAGAGATTCGCGTTCAAACAAACTAACAAAAAAAAACCGGTCAAGAGCGAGTCAGACTCACGCACCGAGGGTTCCGTTCCGATTTCTGAAAAAGTGTGCTATTTAGAGACATCGTTTTTTTTTTCCTGTTATTTTTACATAAACTTGCATCACATAGAATAATTTCAGATTTTTCTCTTTGCAAACTTCGGAGATAAGGGAAGGAAGGGGGGATAAGGAGAATAGATAGATAAGGAGATAAGGGGGGGAACGGTATTTTTTTTTACATTTTTCATCAAAAGTCGAACACTGTGCGGCCTAAAAAAAAATAAAAATATTTTTGAGAATGCGCAAACAGCGCTCTTTCATATGATACCCCACATGACCTAGTAGCCCAACTTTGAATTTTTAAGACCCCCTTTCAGCCCATGTTGCAAAAAAAATACATATCGTTTTATTTCTTTCTTATTTGCAAAATAGTTGGGTAAATATTATCTAAAACTGTTCCAAATTTCAAATTGATAGCATTAGTAGTTCTTGAGATATCCAGCTGTGACAGACAGACAGACAGACTGAGTCACACCATAAGGGTTCCTTTTTTACCATTTTGGTACGGAACCTTAAAAACAAACTCTTCCGCTGTATTCCACCGACATTTTGCACAACGCCATCTATGGGTAAATTGATAAAATGTCCGCTCTAAACATGTTTGCTCAAGAGGAACCGGTATGAATTAAAGTTATTTTGCGTTTTAGTAATTTTATATTATCTCCGAAACTGTATGACCAATTGCCATACTGTAAAGGCCAAATCTTATCTCCATGATGTCCTTGTGATCATAAAATATCTTATTTTGATAAGGATTAATGTTTTGTTGTTTAAATAATCGTCCAAACGTAAGTATGTCTAAAAAATACTTTTTTAAAACAATAAAAGATGTATAAAAGATAAAATATAAAAGATAGAAATATGGTGTCGCGGACTTTTTTGTAGAATTATTTAAGACGGACCAGACTGCCATACATTGTTATCAATTATAAACAACCGTTTAGGCAGCGCATGCAAAAAAGTCTGTTTAAAGAGGTATTTCTTTCCGACTTGTTAGACAAAACTTGTGATAGCTCGGCTAATATGCATGATATAAATATAATTTATAGCCTATAGCACTCAGGAATAATGTAGCTTTCTACCAGTGAAAAAATTTTTAGAATTGGATCATTAGTTCCGGAGATTACCCCCTACATACAAACTTACAAACTTACAAACTTACAAACTTACATACAAATTTTACCTCTTTATAATATTAGTATAGAAAGATAGAAATATGGTGTCGCGGACTTTTTTGTAGAATTATTTAAGACGGACCAGACTGCCATACATTGTTATCAATTATAAACAACCGTTTAGGCAGCGCATGCAAAAAAGTCTGTTTAAAGAGGTATTTCTTTCCGACTTGTTAGACAAAACTTGTGATAGCTCGGCTAATATGCATGATATAAATATAATTTATAGCCTATAGCACTCAGGAATAATGTAGCTTTCTACCAGTGAAAAAATTTTTAGAATTGGATCATTAGTTCCGGAGATTACCCCCTACATACAAACTTACAAACTTACAAACTTACATACAAATTTTACCTCTTTATAATATTAGTATAGATTACGACTACTAGCAGTTCCCGCGCGGCTTCGCCCGCGTGGATGTCGAAAAATATCCCACAGGAACGTACTACAATCAGTCAGTCAGTCAGTCAGTCAGGGCTTCTCTTTTTACTTATCTAGATTACACATCACTGCATGGCGACAATTTTGCCGCTGTGGTGTGGTGCGTCTGAATATCCATAGACAAACAGTGGAGCCTACCCCGTCGGGATCTCCTTCAAATAATTGCGTTAACTATGAACTAACAGAGCTATTGAAGTTTGTACATCGAAGTTTAGTTAGTATAGACTATAGAAGTTTACTGTCGAAGTGTAACAATGTGGAACTTGATCAATCTCGAGTTGTTTTAAAGTTTCAGACAAATACTTGAACTACCTCTTGATTCTAGGTAACGGAGATCCCCTTTTCTCCATGTGGGTGTGGTAGGTATTGTAAAATTAAACCATAATTTAAAAAAAAAACCTGTCAAGAACCAACTCGCCGAGGGTTCCGTTCCGATTTTTGAAAAAGTGTGCTATTTAGAGACATCGTTCTTGTTTTTCTGTAATCTTTACATAAACTTCTATCACATAGAATAATTTCTGATGTTTCTCTACGCAAACTTCGGAGATAAGGGGGAACGGTAACTTTTTACATTTTTCATCAAAAGTCGAAAACTATGCGGCCTAACAAAAATAAAAAAAATTGAGAATGTCCAAACAGCGCTCTTTGATATGATACCCCCCATGCATTAGTAGCCCCACTTCGAATTTGTAAGACCCAATTTCTGTACCTTTTGCAAAATGAAGAAAAAAAAATTCTTTCATAATTGTAAAATAGTTGGGCAAACATCATCTAAAACTGTTCCTTCAAGTTGATAGCATTAGTAGTTCTTGAGATATCCAGGTGTGACAGAGGGACAGACAGACAGAGTGAGTCGCACTATAAGGGTTTATTTTTACCATTTTGGTACGGAACCCTAAAAATTGCGATTGTAACATTAAGAAAAAAATGTTAAGTTATGACATGACTACAATATATACCTTAAAGTCTCACGGGTTCTAGAGCTTATGTTTATAGGGTCATACATACGTAATTATACGTTTATATCATACTGTTCGTACGTATCAATTAGGGCTCAGACCACTTCCCGACCCGTTTCACTTAGCATTAAGTAACAACAAGTGACGGATTGTCCGTCACTTGTTGTTACTTAATGCTAAGTGAGAGGAGCTGCCCATGTGACATGACGGAACCATCTTCTGTCTAAGGGCCTATTTCACGATGTCGGAATAGCCACTACTCATCGGATAAATTCAAAAATGGAACAGAATTTTTATGAAATTATCTGCCAAGTAAGTTACCTAATCGGAACTTAATCGTAGGTGGTAAAACATCGACATGGAGGACGCGACTGTCGCAACCCAGCGCTGGGCACGCCACAATTGCGGCGATAAGTCCCCTCTTTGAGGAGTGGTTAGAGCGGCGCCACGGCGTCCTCACCTTCCGCCTGACGCAGGTCCTCACCGGACACGGCTGTTTCGGGAGGTTCCTGTTTCGCATAAGGCGGGAGGAAACGCCCGGGTTTCACCATTGTGTGGATCGCCCGGAGGACACGGTGGAGCATACAGTGGAGGTCTGCCCGGCTTGGGCAGAGCACCGCCGTGTTCTCACGGAGGCGATCGGCGGCGGCGATCTCTCGCGTCCGAGCCTGGTTCAGGCCATGGTGCGGAGCGAGAGTGCATGGGAGGCCGTCACCTCCTTCTGCGAAGCAGTGATGCTCGCGAAGGAGGAGGCGGAACGCGTGAGGGAGAGGCAGCCTCACGCCCTCGGTCGCCGCAGGAGACGCCCTGGGCGGCGGGAATCGCGAGGCGATTTCCGGCCACCGTAGGCGCGGGCCCGCGGACGGTGAGTAGCGGGTAGCTCGCCGTCCGGTAAGGACCAGGCCCGAGTCGACGGCGCGTTGTGTTCCACGCGCGCCTCAAAGAGATGTCAGCAAGTGATGGGGTCCAATAGGGCCGACGCCGCTGGGGTCGCGGGTTGTTTGAAGAAGATACCGCGGCCCTGGCATAGGCAACTGAAGGAACACGGGTGGGTTTTAGTCAGTAAAAGTCTGACACGCCCTTCCGCTCCACCCAGAGCGGGAGAAGTTATTTGATGATTTCCCACCCTGACAAAAAAAAAAAAAAAAAAAGGTGGTAAAACATCTTACAGCCTATTTCACGATACCCGAATAGCTACTACATATCGAATAAATTAAAAAACGGAACAGAATTTGTATGAAATTATCTGCCAAGTAAGTTATTAGGAACTTAATAGTTAGGTAGGTGGTGAAACAGGCCCTTACACTAATATGTTTTACGCACAGCTACAGATCAAGCTAGGTATACATTTCCAGTATAAGCTGATCTCGCATTGTATAGGATTTCCTTACAATAAGAGTAGAGTGTAAACTGGAAATGTATAGCTTGATGTGTAGCCGTTGTACAATGAATTGCAATGGAACAGTGTAGGTCGTGGGTTCGAATCCAGCCAGACGCTTTACTTTGTGTAAATCATTTCATCACCGCTGCTCTCAAAACGGTGAAGGAAAACATCGTGAGGAAACCGGCATGTCCTAGAACCAAAAATTCGAAGACATGTGACATCTACCAACCCACACTGGGCCCGCGTGGTGGATTACGGCCCACTGATCCCTACCTAAAACTGATACCCTACTAGGCTATAGATCAACCTAGCCAAAACAAAATAAAGGGTAGGTATCTATCCTTTATTTTCATTTTGGCTTCCAAAACCTTTTAAAACCTTGAACTACATAATATTCGGTTACCGAAAAAACTAAATAAAACCTATCCATCTTAATTAAAACCTAGCTCAGTTTTTACGGCAAGATCAATTTCTACGGATACTGTGATTGTTTTTCAAACTTCTGACTTCAGCTGAAATCGGACACTTCAAGGCCAAGATCTATAAAAATTACTTAGCACATTCTTTAACTTAGACATGTTCCCGACTCTATCTTGCACTTAGAGTTTCGCAGTTGTGCGACAGCGTCAGGAATAACGCTTAGCCAAAGTACGCGCTAAATAACGTTTTAGATCTTGGCCTTAATTGTGTTATGGTACCGAGTAAACACATTCTTAGTTCTGTTATGGTACTGAGTAAACACATTCTTAGTTCTGATAAGGTACAGAGTAAACACATTCTTAGTTCTGATAAGGTACAGAGTAAACACATTCTTAGTTCTGTTATGGTACTGAGTAAACACATTCTTAGTTCTGTAATGGTACCGAGTGAACACATTCTTAGCACTGTTATGGTACTGTTGTGCGTGTTATGTGTAGGGTCCAGATAAATGATAGGCAATTTAGAGTATACTGAATATGATTAATTATTTAATAAAGGTTCACAATAACTTGGTTACAATTATTACCGCAAATTATGACGTGGCAAGGCGAAGGTGTGTAAGCGACTGGCGAGCCCGGCGCTGGCGTTGCTTAATCATATCAAAAATGCAATTCAGCAAATCGCGTCGCTAGGGTCGCTACAGTACTGAGTAAACACATTCTTAGTACTGTTATGGTACTGAGTAAACACATTCTTAGGGTATCGTTGGTCGCGAAGCTCCAGAACGGATTAGTAGCAACAACCGTACCCACTCAATCCATGATTCTTTAGTGCGTCGAGCAAATAAATAGACGCGACCGAACTAAAGGCTCCCACAGACAGGCGGGCGTGACGCGGCTCCGGTAGACCAATTTCCATGAAGTTGTAATAGGAATTGTTCTGGTGGCTGTCTGTGGGAACCTTTACGCCCGACGCATCTTCCGTCAGATATGCGACCACCCTTAATTTGATTGTTTGCTGCCTTGCTCTCTTATCCCTTTGCTTTATACTTTAGCCCACCTTCAAAATTATCATTATTTTCATTTCTTTTGATGTTTGTTTTTAATTTGCTATAGTTTTCCGCATAACATTGTAGATAGTTATACATCCAATACTTTCACAACAAAACTCACAAAAACAAGAACAACAGAACAATTAGGTTGACCTACCTCGGACTACGGTACAGTAATCAACACAAGTTGTAACAACTATAATTCTTGCTCAGTACAGTTGGAGACCGCAACATGTGTGGCCTATCCTAACGACATGTAACCGACGAAGTTTGACTGGACTCGGAAAAAGTGCTGATTGCTCTTTATTAAAAGGCATGATTTCGGGGCGGGACTTTGAGGGACACTCAAAGCTGTTGCGGTCATGAAAGGTGCGAATAGATCAGTGAAAATTTACTACGGATTTTTTTATTACTCGTAACTGGGTCTCGTATTTACTCGCTTCCACGTTTTATGACCAGCTTTGGACCCGCCAATCGTACCACCACCACACCACATAGCAGCGACAAAATGTAGACAAGCAGGGTTACGTGTTGTTTTGTATGTGGTGTCTTGATGTGTGCGGGACGCAGTAGGAGCTTTTCAATGAAAATATTTTATTAAGACTTGACTCGAATATTTAATGTTGATGCGCCAGGGTAGCCCGCGAAATTCAAAATTTCTTACGTTTTTTGCAATTTTTAGGTCAGTGTGAGCTTGTATGTTGATTAAAATATGATTCGCGGCCGTAGCTAATATGGCTTTACAGAATTATAATTATTAGAATCAGCAATACAACTCCATAAGTTAGCATTTATCTCAAACCTCATGATTTCATGAAATCGCTAGATTTGAGGTAAATGCTAACTTATAGACTTGTATTGCTGATTGTAATGATTATAATTCTGTAAAGCCATATTAGCTACGGCCGCGAATCATATTTTAATCAACATACAACCTCACACTGACCTACAAATTGCAAAAAACGTACATCAAAATTATAATTAAAAAAAACCTATAAGGACGACGCAAACGCACGCAGCCGTCCAGAGGCTCTCCAGTGAATGTGAGGGGGGCGGAAGGGGATGCAGCAGACGACATGTTGGCTCGCACGTCGATGATGTGGAGCGCGCGAGATTCAAGGTAGGAGCCTTGCTGCCCGTCAGATGGCGTCAGCAGTAGCTCCTTAACACGTGTGAATAGTGTCGGTGCAGCCGGTGTATTCTGTAACAATCTCACCGTGAAAACTTGGGTGAAGTGAGCTTAAAATGAACTGTCATTCCGTCTGATGCTAGGGACTGCCACTAATGACAGCTCACTTTAAGCTCACTTCACCTAAGTTTTCACGGTGAGATATTTACAGAATAGCACTGCTGGCTTCTTGCAGTTACGTTGTGGTAACTACAAAATTTAAAGAAAAGAAAAAGAAAGAAAGAAAATACATTTATTTAGCAAAGACTACACGATCACACGCCCAAACGGTTGATTTTGACGTCCAAATGTGGTCTGTGTGAATGAACTATTCATTTTCATACAAATTAGCGACCGTCCACGTTTTGTCGTTGTGGTTGTGGTAGAGCTCTAACGTTATCGTCGGCTGTTGCAGTCAACATGAGCAATTTTATTGATTTTCTGAGCTTAATGACCAAGTTTTAGTTGTCTGCGATTTTATTTTATGTTGTAACTCCAATTCAAAACTCACAGTATTTATTTCAATTACTTAAACCAATTACAAGCACTATTCAATTGTCAAAGAGTCGGTCAGTTAGTCAGAAAGAAGCTGGCTCACCATTCTAAAACGTAGATCTTATGGAGAAGAACGGACAGAAACTCCATAAGGACGCTCTTTTAAATCAAGATATTTCAAAATACTACACATATACATTATTCTTGTTGCTTAAAAACAATTCAAAATCATCATCATCATCTTCCTGGCCTTATCCTATGGTACGTTATAGTATCTACATACTTCTACTACATACATACATACATACTACATACATAACCTTTACTTACACTTCATCCATTTTTATTTATCTTTTATAAAGATTTACATTCATATATTGTGAATTGGTCTAATACAATTCGTTTCTTTAAAATCTGAAATAAAAATACCTATAGATATTTTTCATTGTTATGACACTTACGTCAGGCTGTCAAGCTGTCATTACTTTTTCTTTTAACTATCTCTCATAGAGTTTCATAATGGCATAGACTATGAACGTTTCTTTTGATTTATGTAATCTAAATTCTTTTTATCAATATGTTAGGTCAAATATTGTATTTTATAGATAATTTTGATTTATTATTGAATAGCTGTATCTTAAATTACTTTTATAAAATTAATCCACACACACTCGAAATTCATCGAAGAGGTTAGAGGTTTTTCAACGTATATTACTGGCAGATTCAAGCATTGACTGTGGCGTTTGGCATTCTGATGACGGAAAGCTTCAAATGTGGAAAGGATCTGAAATTGGAAGACGATTTCGAAAAACGCTGATGATCGATGGGTGAAAGACTCGGAGACTGTGGAGTTCTGCTCCGGAAGCTATAAACGAAACATCTCCTAAAAGTATTCTTCGACCGGGAAAACTAACTCAGTGACTAAAACTTACCCGACTGCGGTCGATCCCTGAAGGAGGGTTATAGAAAATAACCATTAATTTATCGGAGCGAATCAATTCAAAATCTTCTCTTCCAAACTATCCGTGCGTGTTTGCCTAACCTGGACTTACTCAAATTACTACTTCAAGCTATCCTCTACCTTCGCGTTAAATAACTGTGTGTGTTAGGTAGGATGTGTTTTTTAAAAAACTGGTCTGTATTTTTTATCTTTTAGTTTTCAATATATATATGTTTCAAGTCTTACTTTAGCCCCCTTTTATTTCTGTAGGCTAGTAGATTTGTTACAGTCTGGCGCCCAATATAAAATCAAAGCTAGCCCTTTCAAATCTTTTTCAAAATTCTAAAATAAACTATCTCTAGTACTATTTCTTTTCGGACTCTTATTTGGCTTAGTCTCTTTTTTAAAACATGTATTAGGTTTCAGGTAGGTCTAATACTAACTTACTTTTCCTCTTCAGCACATACTTAACAAACAAACTTATACTACACCCCCACACACATTCCTTTACCCACTGGTAATTGGCATCCATTCTTTGCTTGCGAGTGTTCTTAAAACCATTCGTGGTCACTTTCAAGTTGAGTTTGGCTTACTCTACGACGTATTATAGGAGAATATCCTATAATCGTTACCACCTACACATAACTCTGTACTTATACCTCATTATTCTGCACCCCACACACTTGCACACCACATACGTTTACCCACTGGTAATCGTACCCATTCTTCGCTTGTGAGTGTTCTTAAAACCATCCGTGGTCACTTACAAGTTGGGGTTTGGTTTACTCTTCGACGTACTATAGGAGAATATCCTATAGTCGTTTATACAAACCTAATATCTATATAACACCTATTACAAATACTTTACTATTCTACACTCTTACACACATACAACTTTCGATGTGCTTCTGTGCCTTTCTTTTTGTTTGTGGTTATTTTATAGTCGCATCATTAATTCGGATCCTCTAGAGCCCTCTTAAAACCTCTAGGAGTCCTCTTAACCCTCTAGAGTCCTCTTAAACCTTCTAGGAGACCTCTAAACTCTCTAGGAGACCTCTAAACCCTCTGGGAGTCCTCTCAAACCCTCTAGGAGTCCTCTTAAACCCTCTGGGAGACCTCTTAAACCCTCTGGGAGACCTCTTAAACGCTCTGGGAGACCTCTTAAACGCTCTGGGAGACCTCTTAAACCCTCTGGGAGACCTCTTAAACCCTCTGGGAGACCTCTTAAACCCTCTAGGAGACCTCTTAGACCTCTTCTATACTAAGGGACTTCCTCTATACTAAGGGACCTCTATACTAAGGGACCTCCTCTATACTAAGGGACCTCCTCTATACTAAGGGACCTCCTCTATACTAAGGGACCTCCTCTATACTAAGGGACCTCCTCTATACTAAGGGACCTCTATACTAAGGGACTTCCTCTATACTAAGGGACCTCCTCTATACTAAGGGACCTCGTCTATACTAAGGGAGCTCCTCTATACTAAGGGACCTCCTCTATACTAAGGGACCTCCTCTATACTAAGGGACCTCCTCTATACTAAGGGACCTCCTCTTTACTAAGGGACCTCCTCTATACTAAGGGACCTCCTCTATACTAAGGGACCTCTTATATACTAAGGGACCTCTTATATGCTAAGGGACCCTCTTAAACTCTCTTGAGTCGTCTTTAGCACTCCTCCCTTCGAGTCGTCTTTAGCACTCGACTCTCTTTGAGTCGTCTTTTGCACTCATTAACCCTTACTTACCTCCCTTTAAAATATTTTAATCCTATTTATATTCGAAGATAGAATTATTTTCTTTGAACTTTTAAACAACTTCCCAGGACTTTTTAGAAATCTTTTCTCTTTTGAGATATTTTCTTTAATTTATTACTTGAATATTTTTTTTTTAAACTTATTATTTCACCCTTCAACATTAAAATACTCCCTCTCTCATTTAAAACTATTCGGTAAAAACTTATTCCACCTTTTTCTTTTTGAGCGGTAGCAACTCCCTAAATAAGCCTCTAGTGCATTTTTTTTTTCTTTTTGGAGCGATAGCAACTCTCTAAATAAGCCTCTAATGCATTATTTTCTGAGCGGTAGCAACTCCCTAAATAAGCCCCTAATGCAATTTTATTTTCATTCTGAGCGGTAGCAACTCATTAAACAAGCCCCTAATGCATTCTCTATCCTTAGAGGTTTTCTTAAATCCTCTAATTCTTAAACTCAAGTCTTCCTTGAGCCTTTCTTAAACTTGAACTCTAACTAACGAGCTCTCTCTCTTAAACTAAGTTTTTCTTAAACTTGGGTTATTCTTAAACTCAAACTAACTTGAGTTTTCTCTCTTAAACTTGGTTTTTCTTAAACCTTGAATCTTTTGGAGCGGCTAACAACTCCATAAAAATAAGCCCTTGTTAAATATATTTTATTAATGGTTTTAGACGTGAGCGGATTACAACTCCGAAAATAAGCCTACTGTTATTGATTTATCAGGTTGAGTAGTGATCATTGAATGTGAATCCTACCTGACCTAACTTCGTAAGATGTCGGTGTGATTGAATGAAGTATGTACGTTTTGTGAATGCTGTAATATTTTTAACCTTCAAAATTTTCAATTGAGTTGAAAATTTTCTCGGGGTCGATGGGGAAATATAGTATCTACATACTTCTACTACATACATACATACATACTACATACATAACCTTTACTTACACTTCATCCATTTTTATTTATCTTTTATAAAGATTTACATTCATATATTGTGAATTGGTCTAATACAATTCGTTTCTTTAAAATCTGAAATAAAAATACCTATAGATATTTTTCATTGTTATGACACTTACGTCAGGCTGTCAAGCTGTCATTACTTTTTCTTTTAACTATCTCTCATAGAGTTTCATAATGGCATAGACTATGAACGTTTCTTTTGATTTATGTAATCTAAATTCTTTTTATCAATATGTTAGGTCAAATATTGTATTTTATAGATAATTTTGATTTATTATTGAATAGCTGTATCTTAAATTACTTTTATAAAATTAATCCACACACACTCGAAATTCATCGAAGAGGTTAGAGGTTTTTCAACGTATATTACTGGCAGATTCAAGCATTGACTGTGGCGTTTGGCATTCTGATGACGGAAAGCTTCAAATGTGGAAAGGATCTGAAATTGGAAGACGATTTCGAAAAACGCTGATGATCGATGGGTGAAAGACTCGGAGACTGTGGAGTTCTGCTCCGGAAGCTATAAACGAAACATCTCCTAAAAGTATTCTTCGACCGGGAAAACTAACTCAGTGACTAAAACTTACCCGACTGCGGTCGATCCCTGAAGGAGGGTTATAGAAAATAACCATTAATTTATCGGAGCGAATCAATTCAAAATCTTCTCTTCCAAACTATCCGTGCGTGTTTGCCTAACCTGGACTTACTCAAATTACTACTTCAAGCTATCCTCTACCTTCGCGTTAAATAACTGTGTGTGTTAGGTAGGATGTGTTTTTTAAAAAACTGGTCTGTATTTTTTATCTTTTAGTTTTCAATATATATATGTTTCAAGTCTTACTTTAGCCCCCTTTTATTTCTGTAGGCTAGTAGATTTGTTACAACGTGTGGTCGGCGCAGCACGTTTTCTTCTTCCATTCTCCCCTGTCAACCGTCACGCTATCATTCACTCCCTTCTCTTTCATGTCAATCCTCACACAATCCATCCATCTTTTCATAGACCTTCCTCTGCCTCTCCATCCATCAACATGTATATTCATCACTCTTTTAGTCACATACGTTTCGTCCCTCCTCATCACATGCTCATACCAAGCCAAGTGATTTCCTTTCAACTTCAAAAACAATTAAAAATATAGGTAAGATTAAAAATAAGCCCTGTATGAGATGACCAGCCTCAACTGACGGCGCCCGTTCACGAAAATGACGCGTTGATCAGCACCATCTAGCTTAACCATTTGGGACCATCCGCTAACTAATTCTTACCTGTTACAATGTATGTATGTTTCTATGTGAATTTTCCCAACATAAGTAAGTATCCCACGATTGTCTAACTAATGTATCCAGGAAGTAAATAACATCATAAATATCAATTAATTAGTAGCGATAAGCACTAATGAAATTAATTATGGCAAGGGAAGTTCCCATTTTTAAACGGTTGTTTATAAGTTCTAGCGGTTTTTCTACGATAGTATGGGAAAAGTAAAAATAAGGAATGGAACTAATGGTTCTAATGGAACTGCTATTATTCACTTCTTGATAGAAAAAAACTTAGTAGTTCCTAAGTAAATTCATTTATAAATGCTGGAATTATGGTAAATGCATAATTATTACGTGGGAACCTGGAGAGACTTAAGTTGCAAATGTACAGTCAGCAACAAAAGTCAATTAACACTTCAGTTTTTTAAATCTTAATTATTGAGCAAGACATTTAATTAAAATCGGAACAGAAGTAAAATTAATTAAAGATCTACTTATCTACATCTCTTAGGTATTTTAGGAAAAAAGGAGATGAGTAATCAAATCTTTTTGTATCAATTTACATGTTGTGTAAAAATAGCAGTTTTAAAAAAAGAGCTTACGCTCCACGCAGGCAATCCAATACAGGTCATTTAAAGAGCGAAGGAAGTTGTGGCAAAAGAGGTATCCACTACCCCAAGACCACCTGCCTCCCGGTCGTGAACTGCAGTGGCTTATTAGGAAAGCACTGAATCGATTACCTGCAAACATAATAGGGTATTACACCCATTTTTGAAAAGTGTCTCAATTAGATTCTATAGTGCTAATAAGCCACTAAAAAAACACGAATTTTTTATTCAATCGAGAAGTGCCTTATAAAAATGCATTTAAAATTTACATTTGAAAATTTCGCGCGAAAACGCTGACGCAGTGGACGCCATATTGTTCTGTGGTCGTGACGTCAGTTGGCTGTGTAAACAAACACTTGACATTGACACTTAATTTACACACCCGTATGACGTAATAACATGGTGGCTACTTTCATGGTGTTAGAAAACAGATTGAATAAACTGGAAACTTTGAATTGAATTTTAAAATTTATATTGTTATTTTACGAACTAAAATTAACATTTTCCGACTGCTTTTTGCCTAAGCTATCTAAATAATATATTTTTAGATTTTTTCTCTTAGAGAGTAAAATACCGAATTTGGCGAAATATGGCATTATAGATTCATCCAAAATCCAGTGTGAGTGCGGGGCTCCTGAACGGACTATGCCCCATCTGCTAGCTATCCCGAAATTTGGGACACTAGATCTTCAAACTGAAAACTTATCCGTGCTTCAAAATATCCCAGACAAACCCACTGCGAAGCATTTATTAATTTGGTCTGAACAGCGGTTTCAAAGGAAATTGGCGGTTTTCCTGAATGAACAGGGTGATACCTACAGGGTGATGTAGAAGCGCATTATCGGCGAACTTGCGATTAAATTAAATTGTAACGGTGTTTATAGCGTATAATAATGAACGATGTACTTTGAAATGTAACTAGTTTTGTTTAAACTATGATAAGTAATTATGTTCTGTACGGTTATTTTTAGTTCCTTACCTCAAACAAAATAAACGTATCCCTTATAGGATCACTTCGTTGTCCATCTGTCTGTCTGTCAGTCTATCAAGACCCTTTTTCTCAGGAACGCCGAGGTGTCAAGTTGAAATTAATAACAAACACGTATGTCTGTGGTCTCGTATTCGAAAATACCGCGCTATTTCGATTTATGGTTATACAACGATAACAAAGAAAAATCGAACGGCGGGAAAACAAATGCAACAGATTTTTTTCTTAAATAACATGCTATATAAAATTAATTTGAATTTGGAATTCTAAATAGAATGAAAGATATTGATCTTCGCACTAGCTGCTATCAAAAATGAAGTTAATTTCATAGGTAAAGACCTATTATCATCAAAATTTAGACCGATTATTTCGTTAAACTACCTTTTACCTTTTATATAGAGTGTATTAGAAAGGTGTGGTCCAATTTAAGGGTCAGACTGAACAACTTTCTCCATGGGACCAACATCATAATCGATGGTCTGTACCACACCTACGTCCTGTATAACAGCTAAGAGTTCGTATCCTTCAGATTCTATGTAACTTTATTTTCTATTTAATTAAATATTTTGCTCAATACTAATTCAGCCAATGAAGCAATCTTACCACGGAGTAGGTACTCCGTGGTAAGACTTGTGAAGATCAGACAGGCAGCTCGATATAAAATACTGGTATTCAGCTGCATCTGGTAAGACTGGAAGCCGACCCTAACACAGTTGTGAAGGGGCTAGGCAGATGTTGAATTTGCTCAATAATTAAGATCTTTAAAACTGAAGTGTTAAACGACTTGTCGCTGCTGACTTTACCTACTTTTAACGATCTTTTTTCAATCTTACTTTAAAAACCTATCAGGGCAGGGATTGGACGATATTTATGACGGAATAAATTCTCTAGACCCTTGAAAGGAAGGAATAAGTCTGTGTGTCCTAGAAAATAGCCCGCTGTAACCGTAAGGCGGACTAAGAGCACTAACACACAAGTACTTATATGTTACCTAAGATTTACAGACCTAGGGGTGGCACTTGGCCGCTGGGGTCGCGGATTGTCCGAAGGGGTTACCGCGGCCCTGGCATGGGCAACTGAAGGAACACGGGTGGGTTTTAGTCAGTAAAAGTCTGACACGCCCTTCCGCTCCACCCAGAGCGGGAGAAGTTATTTGATGATTGAAAAAAAAAAAAAAAAAAAAAAAAAAAAAGGGGTGGCACTTGAATTGTGCAATAAATGGTTAAAGTTGCTTTTTAAAACGAGCGGAAAATCTGCCCTATTAAAAATCAGTGAACTTACCGAAGAAAAAGAAGTACAATAATTATAAAACGAATATTTAGATTTTTCCTTACTTAGAAAAACTGAAAAATTTCATTGCTCTTTAAAGAAGTAAAATATCATGACTCGTCCATAGACTATTGCTGCCAGTGTGATACAAGGTGTCCCAGAAAACGAACGACATCTTAAAAATAAAACAAAAAAAAAACGAAAAAAAAAAACAAAACAAAACACACAAAAAAAACACATATCAAAACATTATGTTCTGCAAAATCTTATAATTTTTTAAATTTAAATTTAATATCAAAAAATATCAAATAATAGTGAATTTATGTACATTTTGTAAGTTTTTATTGAGAATCAAAGTTAATTACCGATAGAGTAACTATTTAATAATATTTTGATGGAAAATGTTATTAATAAAAGATTTGTCAAAAGAATGACGCATGGCGGTTTTTTTTTTTAATCAAGTGTAACTCGAAAACTATAAGATTTTGCGGAGCATAATATGTTTTGTTTTAATTTGAGAGGGCTTGACCAAAGCTATCACCACGTAGGTCGATTTCTGGGACATCCTATATGTGGTTTAATAAGGCTCACAAAGTAAGGAGCGATTTCAACAATTTATTTTGTTCTTCAATAATATTATAATTATGAAATATAATGGGTTTTTACATAAAGACGTATTGTGTGAAAACCCATTATATGTCATTCGCCAATAGAATGATTTATAGTGTTTTTATTTCTCCTTCTATTTTTCCACTAGTCATAATAACTCAAGTCCGAAATGACATAAAAACCCCAGCACCATTTATCATAATAAAATATTACTTTTATCGATAAAATTACTAAAAGGGTTACGTTCAACCCTATTTAAAAGTGTAAGAACAAAAAAAACTTGAGCTACCCAAATGATTTATGATCGTATAACGTGACTTATATTTTCTGCTTTCTCCAGTTTAGTTCCTAAAAGAAATCTTAGATTGTCCATTGTTTTCAAACATTACCAGACCCTGTTTCTTAGGTATAAATCAACATTGTAGGCCAGAAGGTATTTCAACTGCCCGGGTCTATTCTGAAAAATCTCACTGTGAAAATTTATGTGAATTGAGCTTGTGGTGAGTTGTCATTCCACCTGATGATGATGGTTTGACACTATCATAACCTCCTCCTTTTTTTGAAGTCGGTTAAAAATCAAAAATCAATTTAAAAATTTATTTAATCGGACAACAAAGATGGGGCCAACAAAAACGGCCACATTAGCAATTACTCTAAAAGCGATTCGTTTCCTGAATACCCAGCAATTTATTATGATTGTGCTATTGGACATTAAACTTCAATAAAGCAATTCATAATTTGTGGACCATTTTACGAATCTCCATACAAAACTGTCAAACAGATGAATTGCGTGCTATGAAATAAATTATGAATTGTCAGTTTGTGACCGTTTTACGATTTCAAATACCTATGATTCATAATACCTATTATTCCCCCTGTTCTTAGTAATTAATTAATTAGTACTTAACTCATATAACCTGTCATTATGTAAGCTGATTCTCCAGAATCAGCTTACATAATGACAGGTTATATGAGTTAAGTACTAAAATTGTTTATTTTATTTGACAAAAATATAATTTAATGTATTGTGTTGCGTAAATTATTTTGCATAAGTACTATTGTATAGAATCTAGTTCTTCTAACTGAACAGACAGCTGTGCTGCTGGGGAGTTTGTTCCGCTACTTCTTCTTCCCAGCTAAAGCACTAGGAAGTGGTGAAGGGCGGGCGTTTTGTGGGGACTGTCTTACTGTAATTTCGACGTTCAAAAAGTGCTGATTCTCAGCCTAATTTGAATAAATGACTTTTGATTTTGATTTTGATTTTTTTTATTTAATAAATTCTCTGGATAAATTCTCCAAATTATTGTGAAAACCGCATCAAAATCAAGACAAAAACACAGATAGTAAAAAGAAAGTTTATAAAGGTCTTTACCTATGAAATTGCCGTTCTGCAGTACTGGCCATTTCAAATCAAAATAATTTTTGTTTGGCTATGAATTCTAATTTCAAATTAATTTTATTTTAAAAACATGGATTTTTTTTCCAAAAGTAGTCATTTGTTTATTGATTAGTGTCACATTTTCATCGCATTTCAATCTTTTTCGTCATCATGGATACGTTAAAAATTCGAGTAATTATGGAATATGAGTACCGTCGTGGCAGCAACGCGGCACAAGCGGCACGCAACATCAACGACGTTTACGGAGCTAACACTACAAACCAACGCACCACCTGTTATTGGTTTGCTCGCTTCCGTTCTGGAAATTTCGACCTGAAAAATGAACCTCGCGGTCGTCCGAAGACTTTGGTCGACAATTACGAATTAAAGGCGATTGTGGAAGCTGATGATACACAATCTACGGCTGAATTAGCAGCAGCTTTCGACGTTAGCGTCAAAACAATATTGGTCCATTTGCGTCAAATTGGCAAGGTAAAAAAGCTTGACAAATGGGTGCCCCACGAACTCAATGATCGCCAGCGCGAAGTACGCGTCGAGACGTGCCTTGCACTGCTCAACAGACACACAAATGAAGGAATTTTGAACCGCATTGTTACCTGCGATGAAAAATGGATTCTGTTTGATAACCGCAAGCGCTCAGCAAGTTGGTTGGATCCTGGTTCAGCACCTAAACAATGTCCTAAACGAAAACTTACCCCTAGAAAAGTGATGGTCACTGTTTTGTGGTCTAGCGCCGGTGTGATTCATCACAGCTTCTTACCAAACGGGGTGAGCATTACTGCAGATGTGTACTGTGAAGAACTGAACACAATGATGGAGAAGCTGGCACATCTCCAACCAGCATTGGTCAATCGCTCGTCTCCGCTGCTCCTGCACGACAACGCGCGACCTCATACTGCACAGCAGACGGTCTCCAAGTTGCAAGAACTGGGGTTGGAAGCTCTCCGTCATCCGCCCTACTCACCAGACCTTGCGCCTACAGACTACTACTTTTTCCAGAATTTGGATAACTTCTTGGCGGGAAAAAAATTAAATACCCGAGAGGCAGTACAAAATGCCTTTGAAGAATTTGCTGCCTCCCGACCAGCTGATTTCTTTAAGAAGGCATCAATAAACTGCCACTGCGTTGGCAAAGATGCATTGATTGCATGGGTGATTACTTCGATTAATACAAATAAAAAATACATGAAAAAAATTCGTTTAAATTTTTTCATACAAAACGGCAATTTCATAGGTAAAGACCTATTATTTAAATTTTAGGTAGGATATAGATAAAATAATAAATATTTTAACGCAAATCCCACTGTGTGACGAAATCTATTTTTGAGGAAAAAAACCTTTGATAATATTATTGTAACAAATATTGTCAATGTTACGTAAATATTTAAACGACCGGGGACAGATTTCTCGGAAAACAGGCAGAAAAAAATAATAAATATTTTATAAGACACAAACGAGGAACATTTAGCTTGTTTGGTATAATGGAATGTTTAGTAGTCAATCACTTAAGTTTTGGGAAATGTCCTCTAAAAACTTATTGATATTCTAATGATGGACACTTTTTTTAAAATCAATGAACCTCTAAAAATGTTTTGTGCTTCTAATGATGCACATTTCTTTCATAAATAATTTATCCTCTTTTAACGTTTAGATCTTTCTTACTGTTGGTCAGATTCCTCCGTGCCTCGGAAAGTACGTTAAGCCGTTGGTCCCAGCTGTCATTCGTGGATCTTTGACAGTCGTTACGGGTCGTCAGAAACCAGAAAGTCTGACAACCCAGTAACTGTATTATCCAGTAACTGGGTTGTTGAGGTCAGATAGGTAGTCGCTCCATTTAAAATACTGGTATTCAGCTGCATCCGGTTAGACTAGGCTAGGCAGATGATGAGGTTCGATTATAATAATACATGCCAGTTTTTGTCAATTTTCAAACCTAGTTATTTCACAATTAGAAGCGTTTTTTTTTTATATTTAATTAAAGCCAGCTCGTTATCAAGTTGGTATTGTTCAGCAAATGGTAAATAAACCACATAATGGCGTCTATATATTTTGACTAGAGGTCATTAGTGAGTGTTCGTCTTCTGAATAGTGCCATTGTTCGGCCAAAGTTCGCGTTAATTTTTTTATTTGGCCGTCATTAAGGGTCACATTAGGGAACTGGGAAGTGCTGCTATTAGGGTAAATGCTTAGGAACTGCTCCTACTTTTTTCAATCGTTTCCAAAAAAATAATTTTAGGTTATGCGTCTATTTTCATTTTTTTATCGTATACAGGGTGTAATTGTAAACAGTGGCAATCTTTTAAGGGGTCGTTGTACTCATCATTATGAACAACTTTTACTGTGGGACCAAACCTGAAATCGCGAAAAAAAAAAATCAGCTGTTCAATACTTATGTTCGCATAATTCGTCAAAACTTTTTTGATTCGTCAGCCTTTTTTGTTGACGCACGAGGGGGTGCCTATCCACTTATACACAGCTTCTACACAAAACATTTCCATTAATGGTTATGAAGTTGACAATATTCATAATTTTTATGTTTCTGTGTAAATTAATGTAATTAGTGTCATAAATAAATAAAATAAAATTTAAACAAAATATTATTGTCTTTGTTACAGGTAAATACCTCGCCACTGTGCTGCCACTCTGAACAGGTCCTGGACACAAACATCTGTTAGAGATACAAAATACAAAATACGAACGTTAATTCTGTTCGTAGTGTCATTTATTATGTCTGGAATCGCTGGCATGTTGCCCACTGTGCGTTGCAGGCTCTTAATAAAAAAAAATCGCGTGAGGTTGAGTTATTTGGTGCCATAGGATTTTAAATTATCTGGTCATTTAACGTACCCATTAATGTAATATACAGGGAGTAAGTGTAAACAGTGGCAATATTTTAAGGGGTCGTTGTCCTCATCATTATGAACAACTTTTACTATGGGACTAAACCTGAAATGTCAAAAAAAAATCAGCTGTTCAGTATAGTTATGTTCGCATAATTCGTCAAAATATACGGAACAGCTGATTTTTTTTTTTGCGATTTCAGGTTTGTTCACCCATCCACGGACAGACCCCGGAAAGCCTAGCTTAAAAAAAAAGTAGATACTGTTCCCGAGGAAAACAAGTTCTTATAATAATAGATGGCGCCACGCTACAGAGTACAACTCGAATTGTTTGTCAAGTTCTAAATTAACGCGAGCGAAGCCGCGGGCAAAAGCTAGTAAATTATAAATGAAATAAACAGAAAATCCTGATGAATTTATTATAGCATTAAATCGGACCAATGTCCCGTGAAACGTTTTGAATTATTGCCAATGTTCGACATTCGTCGGGTATCGTTGATTTGGATATGAAATAGATGATATTTTTCCTGTCATGGTGAGGAGAGTAAGGTCTACGTAAAATCATGGTGAACTACACTTTGCGACTTGCGACTGCGACAGCTCGACGACTAAACGCAACGACATGCTGCGTCCGATTATTTTCTTAAGGCTACTCTTTCGAAAAAAGCTTAAAAACAGCGTGCAGATGAAGCAGTTTTTCGCCGGAACCTACAGAGAAATTTCATCTGAAAAAAATTATCAGTAATCTACATGATATGAATCGTAATTTGGTTTAGCCATAATTTTTCTATCGGTATCACATAATAAGAAAAATCCAAATCGTTAAGATGAAACCATTTTACTCCTTCATTTTTTATCAAAATAATATAAAAAAAATATCTACTACTTTACAATACAAACGAAAATGATTTGGTTTTGTTACTTTTTAAAACCATGTATATTTTTTATTATAATAAATTAAAAATGCGTCTAATTTGGGACAGCGCTCCTTGATGGGCGAGTCCTATTACTGGCTGGACGTACGACGCGTTGCGTGAGCTCAGGCCAGAATGCGCCAGCTAACCACTCCAGGTCATTGGCGTATAGTTCGGCCTACGGTTAGTTTTCAATGATCAGCCAAATTTCACAGGGTGCTTTACACATAAATGTGAACTTGGTCCCGGCTGTCATTCGTGGATCTTTGACAGTCGTTACGGCTCGTCAGAAGCCCGAAAATCTGACAACCAGTCTTACCAAGGTGTATCGTATTACCCAGTTGCTGGGTTGTGGACGTCAGATTGGCAGTCGCTCCATGTAAAATACTGGTATTCAGTTGCATCCGTTTAGACTGAAAATGGGACCAACTTTGAAATCAAGAAAAAAAAACAGCTGTTTCGTACAAAAGTTCAATATACTCGACCAAAATGTATGAAACAACAGATTTTTTCGGCAATACCAAATTTGCCTAAACCGTTTTCCAAATCTCGCTATTTTCTTTTTTCTATTTAACATGCATTATTCATTGTATGGTAATTGATCGAATACTCTCATCTTCTTTAAAAAAAAACCGGTCAAGAGCGAGTCGGACTCGCGCACCGAGGGTTCCGTACCGATTTCTGAAAAAGTGTGCTATTTAGAGACATCGTTTTATTTTTCCTGTAATTTTTACATAAACTTCTATCACATAGAATAATTTCAGATTTTTCACTTCGCAAACTTCGGAGATAAGGGGTGGGGAACCGTATTTTTTTTACATTTTTCATCAGAAGTCGAAAACTATGCGGCCTAAAAAAAAAGAAAAAAAATTATTGAGAATGTGCAAACAGCGTTCTTTCATATGATACCTCACATGCTCTAGTAGCCCCACTTTTGATTTTTTACGACCCCCTTTCAGTCCCTGTTGAACAAAAAATATAAATATTTTAATTTCTTTCTAATTCGCAAAACAGTTGGGTCAACGTCATCTAAAACTATTCTAAATTTCAAGTTGATAGCATTAGTAGTTCTTGAGATATCCAGCTGTGACAGACAGACAGACAGACAGACAGACTGAGTGACACCATAAGGGTTCCTTTTTTAACATTTTGGTGCGGAACCTTAAAAAGTTGGAGTAGCAATTTTCTAAGAGCCCTGTTTAATATCAGGAGTAAATTGTTGTCTAGAATATTAAGTAAATTGAGTTGGGAATTTGGGAAACGTTATACTTATATTTAAATTTTACCTTAGCTTAAAGCTTTTGTATGATCTTATAAACATTCAATCTGCCTAACCTTTTCCCAACTATTTTGTGGTCGGCTTCCAGTTTAACCGGATGCAGCTGAATACCAGTATTTTACATGGAGCTATTACATGTCTGACCTCCACAAACCAATAACTGGGTAACACAATACCCCTTGGTAAGACTGGTTGTCAACTTTCGGGCTTCTACCAACGCGTAACGACTGTCAAAGATCCACGAATGACAGCCGGGACCAACGGTGTTTGTGTGCGTGCGAACTAGACGTGCGTTTAGACTAGCGTCGAACTGCTCATCACTGATACTATCTCTGTCGGACACGATGTCAAGAGAGACAGCGTGCTTTTTGGTCACGCCCACCACTGAGTTCAAGTCCGCGGCGCTTGTTTCGTTCATTCCCCACGACACCACTGAAAACGACACCACTGGTGGTGTCGTCGGGAATGACAGAAACTAGTATTCCCCACGACACCACTGACTGTATTGTGCTGTTCGTTTCACCTTAAGTCTCGGTATGTAAAGATGGACACCCATCTACGGACCAACCCCAGCAAGCTTAGCTTAACCTGATGGATCGACCCGTGCGGCTGTTATTACTTAGCCACGAGCTCCTTATGGAACGCAAATAAAACAACAACAACAATACAACATTATCATTTAATTGGGGTTAATTTTTTGGTTTTTTTTTTTAAATAATTTCACAAAAACAGCCCGGAGGCTGGATTTGTGCCCCGTTGATGGCAATAGGCTCGCCCCCTATTACATGGGATTTAAACGTTATTGGCGAAATGTAGGTGTACTATACAGTACGTCGATTCTGTAAAAATCTCACCGTGAAAACTTGCGTGGAGTGAGCTGTCAGTGTCATCTCACCGATGCTAGGGATTGACCAAATTACATTTACAATCATAATCGAGATTTCAATATATTTTTTATGCTAATTTTATAACATAATCATTTTATATTATTGTAAGCTAGTAGTTTCATTTAAAACCCCCAAATAGTAATATTTAGACACTTTTGAAATAATGTAAAATGATCACTAGAAAAGCATAAAAATACCTTATTAAAATCTCGATTATGACTGTAAAAATGTGCTTGGTCCATCCCTAGCATCAGGTGGAATGACACTGACAGCTCACTCCACGCTCACTTCACTTAAGCCTTCACGGTGAGATGATTACAGAATAGCATTAAGGACATCCCTCCGCAAACTAACAGAGTGCATTCAGATACTTATTTTGAATCATATTCCACCGGATTTCTCAGGATTATCATTTTTTTTATCGTGTTTTCAGTTACTTACTATTCCTTTATTTCAATGTAAACATACATTCTCTGTACGCAGCACTCCATTTATGTAAATAAAAAATAGTTAACATAAAAAAAAACCAGCAATGGATATTAAAATACTGCATGACCCCGTGGCGGGGAAGGGTCGCTACATACGGTACATTGCGTGTGTGGTAATAAAACAAATCAGGTTTATTGGATCCCTTAATGTTCCTGAAATAATTTCATATGCCAGTCATCTTAGTATGATATACTGAATTCACACCATCAGTCTGCGGAGGGCTGTCCCTTACACCCTGTAGGTAAACCTCTGCCTTACCCTTCAGGAATTACAGGTATGATTTTATGTTAAACAACGAGCCACCGCAATGACGACATTAATTAAAGACACAGGTAGGGCCAGTAATCATAAAAATTATATTGAGATAAAATAATTAATAAATTAAAAAAAAAAAAAACAAATAAACTAGAACTAGATAATCAAAATTAAAAGTTATTTATTCAAATTAGGCTAAGAATCCCACGAAACACCCGCTCTTCACCACTTCCTAGTGCTTTAGCTGGGAAGACGTGGCGCAACAAAATAATAAACAAAATAAGGATCACTCTATGCAAAGGACTCATTCATGAAGCTATTGTTCTATGTCAGTTGGTAAAAGGTCGTTGACCGACACTTTGTTTTTGTTCATAGTTTGTCTATTGTTCTGACCCAGCTGTGAGTAGCTTCATGCATGATTTTTTTGCACAACACCCAGAAGAAAACTCGAGTGACGTGGCCATTTTTTTCTCGTTCGTTTTAATTTCATCTCTGCGCTACAGGTTGCTTCAAGGTGCTATTTTAGAAAATTTTAAATAAGCCAATAAATAATAATGTTTAATTAAATTAAAATATCATTATAAAATGAAAACGCGGAACCGTATACGCGTTACAGGTTAATGTCGTTATTGCAGCGGCACGTTGTAAAATATTTGTAACGATAGAACCAAAAACTTAGCAAACGTTTGAAAATCAAGTTAGCAGATCTTAGCTTAGTAAAACAAAGTCAACACAGACCTACTAACTTCTATCTTCTTCTCGAATAATAAAAGGAATATTCGCGCAATAATTCTCGAAAAGACCCCTTTTCTTGGTCTTTACCGAGAATTTATAATTCACTAGACAGAATGAAGGTTATATTGTCCTAATTCCGAGTAGGGTAGTTGCAAATATATTTCGTTGACTACCCAGCCTATCCACCCCTTTGTATGTTCAATAATGGCGCTGAACCACAGATTAATACAGATGGGACACTCTGCAAAATCATTTAAATAAAGAGCGACTCTTGCTACGACACAATAAAGTGCAATTCAGTTCGCAGAACGCTAATTACCCACAGTTATATTCACCTACACATTGCCTCTCTTTCTATCGCGTAACTCTTATACCTTCGGCGCGCGGCATTTCTACTGAATTAGCCCCGCAGACGGGGCCCGCCGTGTACTTGTAGCTTCATACCTCAACCTCACTTTCAACCTTTACTTAAAATGTGGACAATGGTGTGGGTTACATGTTTGTTAAATCTTAGTTTAAGTATTTTCTTGTATTTTGCAGCATGTAACTGTTTTTTGTCCCTAATAAATAAAATAAAATAAAATAAATAAATAATACCTAAACTGCGGAGTGTCCCATCTGTATTAATCTGTGCCTGAATGCACCTGATGGTTTGTCGTGCTAACTCTAGGTACGGTCAGAGATAAAGGGCGATTAACACTGCTAATTTTATATTATAACGAGGCACGGAGGAGTCTCGGTATGTAAAGATCACCCATCCACGGACCAACTGGGCTGTTGTTACTTAGCCAAGAGCTTTTATGTTACTTCTATAGATTGTAATTAAATGTTTAGATTCATAATTAAGATTTAATAAACTGATTTCCATCGACTGTTTTGCTAACAGTAGAATCGATTTTTCTGAGAAAATTCTTCAAATGTTAGGTAGAGTAAGTTAGGTAGGTTCAAATGTAGGTATAAGCTATCTACAAACTAAATTTCATCCAAATCGGTCCAGCTGTTTGAGCGTGAAGAAGTAACCAAACATACAAACACACCCCCCCACACACTCACAAATTTTCAACTTTATAATATTAGTGTGATAGTTAGGATGTTATGATAATCATTATAATCATCAATACAACTCTCTAATTTTATATAATCCTACTGAATTACTATTTCATTACATCTTGACATTTGAGTATTATACTAACTGCAAGAGTTGTATTGTCGCGAATCATAATTTAATCAACAAACACCGAGCTGCAAATTGTAAAAATCGAAAGAAATTTCGCGTGCTACCTTAACGCTTCCCCAAAAGTTCTTAAGTGCAAGCATGCAATATTAATGCTAGTTTGGAAACAAATAAAAACAAAAACACACGAATCCGAGGACTTCCACAGACATTATGTATTATGCAGAAATCTACAAACAATCTCTTTCGTCTCCAAAAACACAACTAAAATCTACATCTCTTACATATTTACGTAACCGAGATACAAACTAAACATATCTAGGTCCTTAGTTACGAATAAACTTTCGAATAGACAAAGTATTATGTTGGCTAGCAATCTAAATAATGTAGATTTTCAACAAGTCCTCTCGCCACAGGTAATGAAGTGGTTTTATTGTACAGGGTGTTCAATTGTAGTGTTGTTTCCTTGTATCTTATGGTTAAATTGGAGGATGAATTTAATGTATTTAGGTGAAGGATTGACTATCATCATCATCATCATCATGTCTGCCCTTATCCCAATTTATTTGGGAGTCAGCGCAACATGTCTTTTTCTTCCATACTTCTCTATTAGTCGCCATCTTGGTAGATCTTGGTAGATAAAGCCCTTTCTGTATTTTTAAATAAAACTATTAATATCGAGTACTTTGCGTTATTTTAATTATAAGAGCAATGTAGTCTACAAAGCTTGTCTTGACATCCCAGTGACAGCTGGCTAGACATTTGACAATGACAGCTGTCAAACGTCTGGTAACATTCCTTTATTACACTTTCTAGCTATATCATCGATTACACAGTCTATCCATCGTTTCATTGGTCTTACCTAATATCATAGCCATCCACATTCATGTTTAAAACTTTCCTCACGAGATTAATCTCGTTGATCTGTCTCTAGCTATGTTACTGAGGAGAATTACCAACATTCACGGCTTTTGATCGGGTAGCAAGCTACATAGGTACCATAATATTTCTCTCTTCTCACGCAATTCAACCAGTAATCACCGCCGAAATTACCAAACTCGTCATTCGGCAGAATCAACAACCAGACCATCACTAAATTAAAGCCTTTAATATCATACTTCCCTAACGACGACTAATAAGTCGTTATCTCAGTAGTGACGCCCTTTCTAGCCATATCATCTTTCATCTTTCTTTGGTTTTAGGTTCTAGGTGAAGAAAATTGTTACATCTGATTTTGAATTTTCTTCAATGAAATTGAACAGCCTCGAAACCCTTTAATTACAGCCTTATTGAGTTAAATTTTAGTCTCAATTAAGTAATAGAAAACTTCAATCATCAATTAGGCTTCGCTGCCCAAAAGTACTGAAAATCTCGGTCGACAACTTTTTAATGTTTTTGTAGGACCAATCAAGGGCTCAGGCGCAAAACGTCTCTTTCGCATAATGTCGCTTTCTCATAATGTTGCTTTCGCAGAATGACTCCTTCTCAAAAGGTCAATGCCTCTTTCGCAGAATATCTCTTTCGCAAAATGTCGCATAAATTAGAAAAAAAATTAGCCAAGTTTAAAAAAAAAATTGTTTTGTTCAATTTCTTATTAAATTTTTACAAGTTTTACAACTTAAAAGCTATGTTTGGAGTTTCCTAATGCGACATTTTGCGAAAGGGGCATCGACCTTTTGAGAAGGAGTCATTCTGCGAAAGCGACATTATGCGAAAGAGACGTTTTGCGCCTGAGCCCAATCAAGATCCAATCCTTGTCCAACCATGGCAGTCTTTCAAACATCCTGTATACAAAGGTTTCAACACACATCCCTAAGGACCAGTCCGGACAGGCCTTCCCTTAAGTCCTGTCTCATCTAGCTAATGCCTTACTAGTGGCTTCTACTTAATTGCTTGTATGTGAATATTTATTAGAGCTCCTACATCTCTTACTAACAATGTGGTTAGGCAGTATATGGGTGATTACATGGTATAAGTCTAAGTAATAAAAGCCGCACGGGTCGATCCATCAGGTTAAGCTACGCTTGCTGCGGTTGTCCGTGGATGGGTGACCATCTTTACATACCGAGACTCCTCCGTGCCTCGGAAAGCACGTTAAACCGTTGGTCTCGTCTGTCATTCGTGGATCTTTGACAGTTGTTTGACAGTCGTCAGAAGCCCGAAAGTCTGACAACCAGTCTTACCAAGGGGTATCGTATTACCCAGTAACTGGGTTGTGGAGGTCAGGTAGGCAGTCGCTCCGTGTAAAATACTGGTATTCAGCTGCATCCGATTAAACTGGAAGCCGACCCCAAGATAGTTGGGAAAAGGCTAGGCAGATTGATTGAGTGATTTTATAGACAGTTGCTAACTGTATTCAAGCTTTCTTAGTAAAGAATTTAAATTCTTTCCCAAAAACACCAAAAACAAAAGCAGAACTCCAATCCACGTCGGCGGAAAACAATAACAAAACTGGGTCACTCTGAGTCCCATGTCATTCATATTCCATCCAAAATTCAAGTTTCGTGAAAAATTTTCTGACGCACATCGGGGCGTCTCGAATTTTGTCTTATTTTTGGCAAGCAGCCCACTGTGCAACGTGCAGAGAAATTATGGTCCCCGCATCGCGAATTCTCGTAGTTGTTAGACAAAAGAGATATAATAACTGTCTTTTGTGGTATGATAAAATATTATTTAAGGGATATTATACTGGTATTTTGTGTTTGAAGTATCTTTATGGATGTCATTATGGGCGGTAGTTGGAGATGTGTGTTGTGGTATAATAATGTCGTATTAAGGTTCTGTTATTAGGGTTCCGTACCAAAATTGTAAAAAGGAACCCTTATGGTACGACTCAGTCTGTCTGTCTGTCACAGCCGGATATCTCATGAACGACTAATGCTATCAACTTGAATTTTGGAACAGTTTTAGATGACGTTTGGCGAACTATTTTGCGAATAAGAATGAATTTTTTTTTTTTTTTGCAACAGTGACTGAAAGGGGGTCTTAAAAATTCGAAGTGGGGCTACTTACATGAAAGAACGCTGTTTGCACATTCTCTAACCTTTTTTTAAAATGTTTTTTTAGGCCGCATAGTTTTCGACTTTTGATGAAATATGTAAAAAAATACCGTTCTCCCCAACCCCCGCCCAAGAGGGGCGGGGGTTGGGGAGAACGGTATTTTTTTTCTCCGAAGTTTGCATAGAGAAAAATCTGAAATTATTATATGTGATAGAAGTTTTTATAAAGATTACAGGAAAAATAAAACGATGTCTCTAAATAGCACACTTTTCAGAAATCGGAACGGAACCCTCGGTGCGCGATGCTGACTCGCTCTTGACCGGTTTTTTTTATATAAGGATGAGAAAAGAAAGGTAGAATGATAAAAGGAATAGGTTTTTTAAAAAAAAGGTTTTGTACTGACGGTAACGCGACGATTCGAGTTAAATGGGAAGGAGCTAAAACATTGCCGGAGGTCTCGACAAGTAAATCCGCTGTCTTTCAAACCTCCTGATTTGGCTAAGATAGTAATAACACAAGATTATATAAATCATGTATTTATTTGGTCTATAGTCTTTCGAGAAATAGACCATGAAAACCACTCCAATTCTTAAGAGCCTATACTATCTTAAATGGCTTAGCATGATCCTCCGTTATGTCGAAAATACTGCAGCATCAATTTAGAAATAAATATGTGGTGTTCAGTTCTATGTTTGACCAAAACACGATTCCATAAAATTTTCTCGACAGAAAAAAAAACCAAAGTTACCTCCAAACTGCACAATAAACCGCTGGTATTCAAAAAATACTTCAAATTAGATCATGAAACTTTGCATACTAACTGAACAAACCATAAAAAACAGGTCTTATGTTTTTTTTTTCAAATTACCATTACTTTCATCGTAAAAAGCAAGTACCTAAACTATCGGCGCCCAGTACCGCACGCAGTCTCGCTCTCCCTTAGGCCGCGAGCAGTATCGCGCGAGCGAGATAAAAAGCTGAAGTAGTTGAAGTATTTTTTTGAATACCAGTGGCATAGACTTATAAAAAAAGATGGACTCCGCGCCGCGCATATCGAAAGTGAAGCACCGTACCGATCTATGTGTGCATGATTTGAGTACCTGCAAAGACGCCGTCGCTCGTGTCACGTAATGGCGGCCGGTCGGCATACTATGATGTAAATGTGTGCGCGAGGCGTGTTTGTACAAACGGTCAAATACTTACTGTGCTTCACTTTCGATATGCGTGGCGCCGAGTCCATCTTTTTCTATAAGTCTATGACCAGTGGTTTATTCATCAGTTTGGAGGTAACTTTGGATTTTTTTTATCTTTCCTCACACAATACATCCATCTTTGCTTTGCCTTCCTCTGCCTCTCCATCCATCAACATTTATATTCATCACTGTTTTAGTCACATGCGTTTCTTCCCTTTCAAACACAATACGTCCTACTCCTCAAAAACAAAAAAAAAACCAGTCAAGAGCGAGTCGGACTCGCGCACCGAGGGTTCCGTTCCGATTTCTGAAAAAGTGTGCTATTTAGAGACATCGTTTTATTTTTCCTGTAATCTTTACATAAACTTCTATCACATAGAATAATTTCAGATTTTTATCTTTGCAAACTTCGGAGATAAGGGGGGGAACGGTATTTTTTTTTACATTTTTCATCAAAAGTCGAAAACTATGCGGCCTAAAGAAAAATAAAAAGGATGTGCAAGCAGCGTTCTTTCATATGATATCCCACATGCCCTAGTAGCCCCACTTTGAATTTAAGACCCCCTTCCAGTCCCTGTTATAAAAAAATATAAATATTTTTACTTCTTTCTTATTTGCAAAATAGTTGGGTAAAGGTCATCTAAAACTGTTCCAAATTTCAAGTTGATAGCATTAGTAGTTCTTGAGATATCCAGCTGTGACAGACAGACAGACAGACAGACTGAGTCACACCATAAGGGTTCCTTTTTTACAATTTTGGTACGGAACCCTAATAACATCAGAGTATCACTTTACATTCCTCCAAACATATAAACTGCCCCCATCTTCGACTGTCAGCCCAGCTTAGGCTTAGCCTAGTTTTACCCCCTCACTCGAAGCCCAATACTTCTCAACTTGAGGTTCACGATTGACCTAAATGTACATCTATCATCGCTTAAGATTTCCCCTGAATTTAGACTTGAGGGGTTGAGTAGCTTTTGGATTTTATTGAGGTCAATATGACTTTGAAGTTTTGAGACTTGAAATGTTTTTACGCGAGCGTTTCGACGAGTTTGCTATGGTCCGAATGCTTGAACAAAATTGGTACCTTCGATACAGCCCCAATTATTAGTACGATAACGGTCGTCCAAGAAAGTGACTGTAGGTTATTTAGACTTAGTGTTAGACAGTTTTCAAATTTTAACTAGTTTATGTAGTTGTTGATTTTTTTTTAATGAAAAATTCCAGATTAAATTATTTGAAGCCAATTAACGAAAAAAATATTAACGGCGTGACTGTACTGAATTTAAACGTATTATTATCATAGTTGATGCTGTAGCAGATCTTCACACTATTATTATAAAGGTTTGTGAGTGTGTCTTTTTATGTTTGTTACTTCTTCAGGCTCAAACGGCTGGACCGATTTAGATCAAAATTTGTATGTATATAGCTTATACCCTGGATTAACACATAGGCTACTTTTTAACCCGGCAAGTGAAACCGAGGGGCACAGCTAGTTGTTTATAATGAATAGTACAAAAATGCCTAAAACTCTGACAAAGATTACTAATGAAATCTTTTAGTATATTGACAGATTACGTGCCGTGATCTGTACACATTAACATTTTGAGCGGAGCGACGTTATAATACGTAAAATTTGATAAACGCTATTTGACACAACGTTTAATCACGTCAGCAAAAATATGTCTTTCTTTAATGAACGTGTATAAACGGCTGCGGCTTATACCAATTCCTTCAAGCTACGTAATAGCGCCGTATAACTTTAAATTTTCGTACTGCTAGCGCCACTCCACGTTAGTTTTGTTGTACACTTTTTAAGGCTACTCACACACATACATTCTAATTACGCGTACATTCGCACGTCGACGTGTAGTAACGGTTGTGTCACATTTCATATTATCTTTGCTTGTATGAAAGACCAGAACGTCACTAATCGTTATATATTTTGTATGAGAAAATAGTGTGCCGCGCAACAAACATTTGAATACCCAGATGCTCAGCTGAAAGTGTTAATTACATGAATTTCAATGACATGTTTTTTTAGTAAAATCATAAAAATTCGTTGATACGCGATAAATCGCAGATAAGGAAACTGAAAAAAAATGTAAAAGTTGCTTTATTCAGGGATTTCAAGGAAGATTCTTTCTATCTGTGATCAGCTACGATAGTTCCCATAAAGGCAGTATAAAACTATACTTTATTTTTCATAATAAACACAACAGCAAAGTAATATTCACGCTAAAATTCCCTTGTGACTGTTCTCGACTAACATAATTGCTCGATTCCCTATAGAGACTCGGACAATTACATTGTTCCCATAAAAGTACGGTTCCTACCATGGATCCCATAGCACATTGTTTCTCATCATAATTGCCAATTAATTTCTATTAAAATAGTTAGTATTAGAAAACACGACATGTGTAACATTATCTTTGAAATGATAATACTGCGTTCCTGGCTTTGATGTAATTCCAGTATTTTACATGAAGCGACTGCCTATTTTATCTCCACAACCCAGTTACTGGGTGTAGCTTGTCTACTCTGAAATGACGCGCCCCTCTATCGCATTTACCGTAGTGTATGTATATTTTAATTATTGACGACACGGTTGGCGCAGTGGCTGAGCAATTAACTGCTGCGCAGCATGTCGCGGGTTCGATTCCCGCACGGAACAAATATTTGTACGACCTACGAGTATTTGTTCCGAGTCTGGGTGTTTTTCTATGCATAATATGTATGTATTTACAAAAAAAAAATGTATATAAGTAGTTTAACAGCCATCTCGTTACCAAAACACAAGCATTATGTTGCTTAGCTTGGGACTAGATGGCGTTGTGTGAAATGTCCAAGGATATTTATTTATTTTATTTATTATTTAAGTAGTGGGGCGCGTCATTTCAATACCTAGACTATAGAAGCCGTCTGCTGAAAACTATTGGAATATAAATATTAAAAGGCTCCCGCAGACAGGTGCAACGTGACAGCGCAATGCGACTCTAGTAGAACAATAACTTCATGGAAATTGTTCTACCAGAATCCCGTCACGCCTGTATACGGGAGCCTTAACACAGGCCTCATAATTTTACTTAAACAAAGCAATTTTCAAGCTACATTACAAAATATTACATTTACAAATTAAGTATGCAACAACCATCTGTTAAACTTTGTATTTCGTGAGAATTTACTGAGAAAATTGAGAAAGAGGTTTATAATCAACGCAATGTAAGAAGTCCGTTTGGACGTTTCTCATACATGCCGCGATAACTTTGTATGAACGTCTACGTACGAAATTGAAAAATCAAATTCGTAAGCCTAATTCATTACTATGTTATCCATATACTATAACAATGAGTATCATTCGTAAGCACCAAGTTTTACTTTATATGGGAAAAAACCGGTCAAGAGCGAGTCGGACTCGCGCACCGAGGGTTCCGTTCCGATTTCTGAAAAAGTGTGCCATTTAGAGACATCGTTTTATTTTTCCTGTAATCTTTACATAAACTTCTATCACATAGAATAATTTCAGATTTTTCTCTTTGCAAACTTCGGAGATAACGTGGGGATTTTTTTTTTACATTTTTCATCAAAAGTCGAAAACTATGCGGCCTAAAAAAAAGAAAAAAAATGTTTGAGAATGTGCAAACAGCGCTCTTTCATATGATATCCCACATGCCTTAGTAGCCCCACTTTGAATTTTTAAGACCCCCTTTCAGTCAATGTTGCAAAAAAAGTATAAGTATTTCTATTTCTTTCTTATTTGCAAAATAGTTGGGTAAACGTCATCTAAAACTGTTCCAAATTTCAAGTTGATAGCATTAGTAGTTCTTGAGATATCCAGCTGTGACAGACAGACAGACTGAGTCACACCATAAGGGATCCTTTTTTACCATTTTGGTACGGAACCCTAAAAATGCACTCAAAAACGCGAATTAAACGTTGATTAATTTTCCGACAGGACGTTATTACAATGTCATGTCTTTGTGTTCGTGGCCGTAGAGTTTGACCGTTCTAAGCCGTTTTTTAACCAAATGAAATCAATGTTCTAAAAAACGATATTTTTACAAACGTTAATTTAGAAAAGAGAGAAACGTATAATTACTGGACAAATTTATCCGGCATACTTTAACTTCAATCTTAAATGTGGCCATGGACGACCGTGCATGGGCGCAAGCTACTCTTCCCATCCGTATGGGAGGCCTCGGCGTCCGCAAAATTTCTAGTATTAGTTTACCGGCATTCATATCCTCGGTCCACGGCACAGAGAAGTTAATCAGGAAAATCCTAGCCTCCACACTGGTTAATTTTGATGTGCCTTGTTTCGCCGAGGCTATGGATGCCTGGAAACTCGCTTGCCCGAATTCAGATCCACCCGATAATCCATCTTCCCAGAGACGGTGGGATGAGCCGCTCTGCAGAGTAGTACAGAACAATTTACTTGACACGTCTGCTACTACTGCCGAGCGTGCGCGTCTGCTGGCTGTGGTTAAGTGGGAGTCGGGTCTGTGGCTTCACGCACTACCGTCGTCGAACATAGGCACTTTGTTCGACGACACTACTTTCCGCCTCGCTGCTTCACTGCGACTAGGAGCTCCATGTTGTTCTCCTCATCGCTGTCACTGTGGTGAAGTTGTCAACAGCCTCGGACACCACGGCCTGTCTTGCAGCCGAAGTGCGGGTCGCTTAGCACGGCACGCGAACATCAATGACATCATCCGACGAGCCCTTGTCACCGTCGGCGTTCCAGCTGTATTAGAACCCAATGGCTTGGCACGCGACGATGGCAAGAGACCGGACGGGATGTCTTTATTTCCATGGAAGGTGGGAAGGCCTTTAGTGTGGGACGCAACGTGTGTCGATACTCTTGCGCCATCCCATCTTCCTGGCTCGGCGTGCTGTGCTGGCACTGCTGCTGCGGCTGCGGAAAACCTCAAGCGGCGGAAATATAGTAACCTTATCGGTAATTATATTTTCGAGCCGTTTGGGGTTGAAACCCTTGGGCCGTGGGGTCCAAGTGCTCTTGTTTTATTCAACGAAATCTCCAAACGGCTGGTTGACACTTCCCGTGACCCGAGGGCTGGCTTTTACTTTGGCCAGAGGCTTAGCATTGCCATACAACGTGGCAATGCCGCCAGTCTCTTGGGTACTCTACCAGTCGACAGCGATGCGGAGGAATTTTTCGACGCCATATTTTAGTTTTTTAATAGTTTAGTTAGGATATAATTTTGTTGTTTATAGGTTATATTTAACCTAATTACTGTATTATTAAATGTTTAAACATATAAAAATAAAATCTGATCAAATATATTTTTAGCTTTATTTTGATATTTAATAACTACTAGGTACGACACTGGCGCATATACAATGTATTATTAAACATAAGCCTTCCGGAAGAAGTCTTCATTTGGCTTTGAAACTCGCCCAAATTGAAACTTAGTTGGGATTTATGTAATAACTGTTAAATATTACAAACTCGTACGTGAAATAAAACGATATGCCCGAGAATCAGATTTAAACAATTAGATAAATTAAAGCAGCCGATTTTTTTTCCCCATCACTACATAAAGTATTTTGACAGCTGTCCAAACGGACTTCTTTGATTGCGTTGATTATAGTAAAATGGATCAAATGCTATATTTTTATTTTTACTGACAGATAAAATGACAGTGACACTACAAACAGTGTTGCAAGACAAAATATATTACATAATGTAATGGTGGGGCTGCCAATACCATCCACAATCCCATAAAATAAAACAGACATTAGTGCTACTGCACGTATTTAAGTTAAATCAAAGTTATTGTAAGATAGGTTTCATTTCCTTTATTCAGATTAATGTTACATTCTCGTTTTGAATGTTAAAACATAGTTACTACCCTACTCAGTTAAAGCTCCGGAATTTTTGGCAGAATCAAGAATGGAATTGAATAACGTTAGTAGGGTTTCAAAGGCTGCGAATGATTGGAATTACGAATTTAATTTAAAGTTTTAGGGTTATTTCTAAGTGCCAAATATATGTTAGGTATTATATAACGACGGGATCATGGGATACATGGAGCAAAATCAAATCTGCCTAGCCTTTTCCCAACTATGTTAGGGTTGCCTTCCAGTGTAACCGGATGCAGCTGAATACCAGTATTTCAGTTTTACTGGAGCGACTGCCTATCTGAGCTGCACAACCTAGTAACTGGGTAATACGGTAGCCCTTGGTAATAGTGGTTGTCAGACTTTCGGGTTTCTGAAAACCCGTAACGACTGTCAAAGATCCACGAATGACAGCTGGGACGGCGCGGCGGAGGGGTCTTGGTATGTAAAGTATATGAGATAAATGGATACATTTTCAATTTTTCTAAAAGGTTTCTGTCAAATTTTAATGATAGGTAGGTATACCTTACGCCTGTTCGTAAATTGGCGTAAAGTTGTATTATGTTACGTTTTAAATTAAATGGCACCAATACCTACATCTATAAAAATAAAAAGAGAAGTCCTGACTGACTGACTGACTTACTCATCAGAGCCTGGCCCCTTGAACCTAGAAAGCACAATAAAATTTTGCACAGAGGTTCCCTTTCTATTGTAGACAAGGAACAAGGAAGGATTTCCCGGTAGTAGGTACATTCCCGTGGGATATTTTATCATCGACGCGGGCGAAGCCGCTGGAAAAGCTACTTATTTAATAAACTTTTCTCTCAAAACTAAAATCCCGGAACAACAAAAGCTGCTTTCTCGTCACAGATTCGCATTTCTTGAAAGCTCAACGTTTTCTGTTACATGTAATGTAACACATGATTTTAATACTCGTTCGTTATTATATTTTTAGGTATATAATATGCATCCATTATAATATATTACTTTTTTCACTAGCAGCGTCTGTAAGCGCACTGTGCTTTAAATCTGCATCAAGATTGTCGGCAAACATTTTAGGACGGAGTGGGTGTGTGGGTGTGTGTGTGTACGAGGATGTGGGGGTGTGCTCGTGTGTGTATGAAACTAGAGCATTATTATGTGTGTTAGGATTTATTTATTTATTTAAACTTTTCGCACAAAAAAGGTACAAAGGCGGACTTAATGCCTTAGGCATTCTCTACCCGTCAACCAAGGGTGGTGAAGAGATTGATGGCAGTTGGTCATTGTGAGAGGAATAATTATAAAAATAACACTAAAAATATATCTATATCAGTAATATTACAAAGGCGAAAGTGTGTGAGAGGGTGTGTGTGTTTGTTACTTCTTCAGGCTCAAACGGCTGGATCGATTTGGATGAAATTTGGTATGTAGATAGCTTATACCCTGGATTAACACATAGGCTACTTTTTATACCGGTATACGCGGGTGAAACCGCGGGGCGCAGCTAGTTAATTATAAATAGACTATGTACACAAGTACATAAATAGGTTATAAACTTCATACATATTTACTATAATACACTCCTTTGCAAAAAAAACGGGCGGTTTGGATTTTTCTACATTATTGGTGACAATTTTGTTCTAAAGTGGTTTTAATAGCCAAACTATGTTACTGGCACTTAATAAAGAGTCTGGGTATGAAAAAAAAGTTAATTTCAAATTCGAAACTGTTGTTTTAAAAATAATAATCCCTTTTTCAGTTTATGACTTTTTACTTACTATTCGCGGGTTTGCGGTTAAAAGGTTATCAGGCAACTAAAACTAAGTTCTCGTTATTTTCATTAGAATAATTTATGTTTGTCGCATAATACTGCCTTATTGTGACTTAAAACAGATATCTTTGTGTCGATTGTAATGGCAGAAAAAGCAATAACAGCCAGAAAAATTATAGCGCTGCTGGAAGTGGGGTGTAGCCAATGTTACGGCTCATAGCGGTTAAACGTGAGTCGTTCCACCATCCAAAGAACCTGGACTCGATACCAAGAGACAGGTTCCGTTCAAAGAAGGCAAGGTTCTGGGAGAAAACTTTGCACACAACCACGAGACGACCGCGTTTTAGTGACTCAGGCGCTGAGGAACCGCAAATGCAGTTACATAGACCTCAAAAGAAACCTTGAAGAGGTACGAGGACCACAAGTTAGCCTATGGACAGTGAGGAGGAGGCTTTTAGCGGTTGATATACGCAATCGACGACCAGCGCGGGCCCCCAAGTTACTCCGTGATCACCGGATTGCTCGACTGAGGTTCACTAGAAATTGTCTATGTTGGACACTAGGTAACTGGAGTAGCGTACTCTTCTCCGATGAGGCTCGAATTTGTGTGAATGGTGAGGACCGACGTCGGCGAGTGTTACGAAAACCAGGGGAACGCTATGCCGACGTGTGTTTTGAAGAAATCACCTCTTATGGTGGAAGGTCCGTTATGTTTTGGGCGGGCGTAACTTCCAGCTATTGTACCGAGATACTGTTAATTGAAAATGGCTCACTAAATGCGCAAAGGTACATAACAGGAATAATTTGTCAACATGCACAGCCCGCACTGACTGTAATTGGTGAAGATGCCATTCACATGGACGATAATGCTCGGGACCACCTTTCTGGCGACGTAGATGCTTATATGCAAGAGGTCGGTATTCGTCGTCTGGATTGGCTAGCGCGCAGCACCGACCCCATTGAGCACGTCCGGGACCTCCTAAAAAGGCGAGTACGATCCGTCCAACCCCTTCCACAAAACATCAGGGAGCTTAAACGTGTGATTTCGGCTGAGTGGGAACACATTCTACAGGACACCATCAAAAGCCTGGTGGAAAGCATGCCAAGACGATTACATGCCGGAATCGCTGCAAGGGGAGGTCATACTCGTTATTAATTTTTATTTTTTAACGTCTTTTTTTAATTAAAATACCATAAAAATACTCGTAGTCTTAATTTAATTATACCCTAAAAATTTCCATTTTAACACGACCCTCTGTTTACATTGACTGAAACACCGATTCCAGGATTTAAGCGTTAAAAACTATATTCCCAATGATAATAAGAAATTTCTAGTCATTTATGCTAATGACATACTAAAAATATTAATATTATCCATAGAAAAGCCAATGACTGTAAGGTGCCCGTTTTTTTTGCAAAGGAGTTTATATAGCTATACTATACATATATATACAATACAAAAGATGTGATACATTCTCACTTTTTATTATACCTAATCTTTGACCGACAAAATCGCGAGGGAATCTACAATCACCATCCAAATAGATGATTAATTAGACCTAATGCAATAGCAATGAAAGACACATTTTCATAATAGTAACATCATCAACTTTATCTACTCCTGATTGGTGTAAGTCTGATTAAATCCTAGATAAAGAAATCTGATTTTAATCTCACAGAGGCTTGTTTAGGTAATTGGTCTACAGATAGGACAGCGACAGCGCCCACAAGAGATGAGATGACATACTAATTATGATATACATATTATACAGTTATGGATTCCTTCTCGTACTCGTGAAGTTTCGGTCCGACCAACCACGTCGCATAGCATCGCCTGCCCACGCTATTACTTCGTTTTCGCTTAGTGTTTATTTATTTTGTATTATCTTTTTTTTTTTTTTTGAATTAAATGTATTTTTTATTTTTTTTTATTTAATACTTTACACACAAATATACAGGGGCGGACTTAATATAACATAACATAGGATAGATACCTAGGTTATAGGTGATGTCGATCTGACGATTGAAAAATCGACCCTAAAGCAAAACTAAAAAAAAACAATGTAATCTTCCTACGATCAAAATCCCAATTTATTAACCCAATATCTAACATATTTGCACACACACACACACACACCCATGCAAGTGTGCTGTCTATCTTTGTGGGCCCCAATATAAAGCTCTTAGTCCGGCTTAGCGCTCCGGTATGTGATATGAACGAGGCAAGTTCTATGGCTCTCGTGTTTCAATATGTAGTGGGGAGAGAGTAGTATAATATGATATTTATAGGTGCTGAATATAGGCTTGATGTGGTGAAGAATACCATCACTCTCCTGCTCTTATCCCAATTTTTTTGGGGTCAACGCAACATGTCTCTTTCTTCCATACTTCTCTATTAGTCATCATCTCGGTAGTCTCTTTCAAAAATAACACAACATCATCTGCCTAGCCTTTTCCCAACTACAGTTGGGATCGGCTTCCAGTCTAACTGGATTCAGCTGAATATCAGTATTTTACATGGAGAGACTGCCTATCTGACCTCCACAACCCAGTTACTGGGTAAGGGTGCTTACATAAAGAAAAAGTTTTTCCGGTACGGGCGGGTCGATATCAATCGGTGCAGGTATTCATTTCTATGTTATCTTGTCTTGTTTCTATCAATTCTAAAGAAACATATTTAAACTTGTGTCACCGATTTGTCTGCACCGGTAACCTGCTTCATTATATTTGCACCCATATACGATACCCCTTGGTAAGACTGGTTGTCAGACTTTCGAGCTTCTGACGACCCGTAACGACTGTCAAAGATCCACGAATGACAGCCGGGACTAACCGCTTAACGTGCTTTCCGAGGCACGGAGGGGTCTTAGTATGTAAAGATGGTCACGCATCTACGGAACAACTGCGGGCGGCGTAGCTTAACCTGATCGATCGACCCGTGCGGCTGTTATTACTTAGCCACAAGCCCCTCTCTCAAAAGATTTAACCATAAACATTTGGTTAGGAATTTTAAAAACATAGAATTATCGATGAAGTAATCATTTTGTGAATCCTACACGACGTCGACGCTTGACGGACTAAAACTGTAAAAAACAAAAAACTGTGGAACCCCACTCGAAGTTTTCCTCATAATCCTGGCTACTTGAAAAAGGCACGTTCCCTTTATTATTATTAAAGTCTACACGCATGTAATCCTACCGAAATATGACACGTTTTCAGCAACTTTTAGCTTGAAAGATTACGGACAAGGAAACCCACTTTACTGCACAGCAAAGGCTGAGCGCTGTTTTTCTCCTTATTTTTTATATATCAGCTTTGTCTGCCCGCAGGTTTGCCTGCGTGGAGGAACTGACAGAGTGATTTTTACGTTCATATTATTAGTATGGAGTATGGATTATGTTAAAATTTCAACAGTACTTGTGTGGAAGTAGGATAAAAAAGAGCTTTTTAGGCTCAGCCTTAAAACCTGCATATAGTGGGCTTATGATGTAGCCACATAGGGCAAGATTCACAGACCGCACTTTGAATTACCTAAGTAAGCGTCACATTCGAATATATACCTATGAACATTATTTTTATTAAAACGTTTATATTCAAATCCATGTGACACGCTTGCTCTCGTACTCGTGGAGGAGCTCGTGCCTAAGTAATAACAGCCGCACGGGTCGATCCATCAGGTTAAGCTACGCTTGCCGGGGTTGGTCAGTGGATGGGTGACCATCTTTACATACCGAGACTACTCCGTGCCTCGGAAAGCACGTTAAGCCGTTGGTCCCGGCTGTCATTCGTGGATCTTTGACAGTCGTTACGGGTCGTCAGAAGCCCGAAAGTCTGACAACCAGTCTTACCAAGGGGTATAGTATTACTCAGTTACTGGGTTGTGGAGGTCAGATAGGCAGTCGCTCCATGTATAATACTGACATTCAGCTGCATCCGGTTAGACTGGAAGCCGACCCCAACATAGTTGGGAAAAGGCTAGGCAGTTTGATTGAATTAGAAAAATTTCATAAAAAATCAAAGTACCGGTCATCTATTACAGATTTACGGTATTTTTATCTCACGAAGCTTTACTTGTGTTTACCAAGTGTATGTACAAACACGCTGTGAATCTGTGTGTGAAGACTAGTACCGTCAGCACATAACACACACACGCACTTCCAACTTCGCCATTGAGTCGGACGTTACCGAGAACCTGCACTTACACACACATTCACAACGTGTGTGTACACTTGGCAAACACAAGTAAAGCTCGTGTCGGTTCGTGATATAAAAATACTACATTATAACGATCGTAATTTAATAAAAAAGAAAAAAAAGGAAAACAACAACAAACCCATCAAACTCGTCAACTATATTTTCAATAATTTAATGCAATTTTTAAACCACGTAGCGGAACAAACTTTCATAAGATAAAACAATAACTAAAACCTATGTATACTTATATACAAACAAATAAATCTACAAAAATGTAAGCACACCCCATCAACTTCATAGAAACGGCCAATTTATACGAAGGCTGAGTTGAAGCGAGTAACTTACTCGGAATACGTCAAAAGTCCAGGTGAAATCCAACACCGAAACGAACACGCCTTTGTTTATCAATCAGAGTGCTTCCGACGAGACGCAACACGCGGATCTCATTATGTGGCTCATAAAACAAAATATCCCTCTGAAAAGTAAAACCCCCGCAGCGCTGCGAATCAATAAATATCTTCAGCTCAGAACCATTCTGGTAGTTCTTGTGCAACGCCAAACTCACATGCGTCGGAGTCCCTCGGCAACCTTCGGTTATTATCGTCGCTAATCGCAACTGTGAGGAAAATGCTTTGTAAAGACACAACTGGAAGCCGGCTTTGCTGACCGTTGACGATAGCGTGAAACTGGGTTTGTCGTATCGAGCACTGATGGAGAACTCCGGGCTCGGCGGGTACGCAAGCGGCTTGAATGCGATCTCGGTGCCAAAACAAACATCTGGGAGAACCTTGTACATCCACTGCGTTACCATCCGTAGTGTATTTGGGTCCACATCCCTCACAGAACATGAAATTGACCCCACTGACTTGTCATTATCCTTCTCGAAAACAATTTCTGTTTCTGACGACACCAAGTCACGGATTCTCGACGTGAGACGCATCTCATACGCTCCTTCTAAGACTTCCTTGTACGTGGCTGTCGCAGAGCCAGCGGAGTCTATCAGGAGTCCCTCACCGGTGCTCTTTGGTTCCATTTCCTTGTGGATTAACTGGGAGAAACACTTATAAGACTCCTTAGTCTTCCCGTAATTGTACTGTTGAACGAGTTTGACCTTGTCCATGATTTCGCTGAGGATGATGAGTCTGGCACCAATGAAGCACTTCGGGAAAGTACTTTTCGCCTCGGCATGAACGTCACATAGCTTGATTGTTTTGAACCTGCGAGGTTGGACCACGATGAGCTCCTTCTTCTTAGGCAGTAATCTCTGGAGAGAGGACACAAAGCTGCTGACTTCTTCCTTGAGTTTCTCCTCGTTTATGTCCATTGTATATAATTTATTTATTTGATATTCTGTTTGTTGGATAAAGTTGGACAACAGGTCAGACGTCATTGATCTGTCTGGTTTTATTTTCGTATAGCTGAGCGCTGTGGACGTGTCCGGCCAGTCCCAGTCGCACGCTGCAAGGAGTTTGTGTATATTTAGTTTGTCTTTGAGATAGCGTGGACTTATTTCTGACACTTCCTCTTGCTGGGTGAACTTAACCTGTATGTACACGACACGATTAGTACAAGCTAACTAATACAATACTTTTATTTCAGACAGATTTCCCTAAGGTTACTATGTATTATCTAGCGTTAGTAAGTGCAGGCACAGATTAACAAAAAATAAAATAAGACTAAAAAAATTATTACGGAACTGAAAATATTTCCATATTTTGACATCACACTAATATACTAGAACATGCTCTAAGACTCTCTAAGACTAGAACAAAGAACCTAAAACTAAAAACCATAGTAACTAAAATAGTTATATTATTAAAAGGAGTCCCTTTAGGCAAGCTTCCGAAGATACTAGCAGCGTTCCCAGTAATAATATTATAAAGGCGAAAGTTTGTGAGTGTGTTTGTGTTTGTATGTTTGTTACTTCTTCACGCTCAAACGGCTGGACAGATTTGGATGAAATTTGATATGTAGATACCCTGGATTAACACAAAGGCTACTTTTTATCCCGGTCTACGCGGGTGAAACCGCGGGGATAAATAAATTACTATTATATAGGTATACAGGGTGTAAGGGACAGCCCTCCGCAAACTAACAGGGTGCATTCAGCTCCTCATTTTGAATCATATTCCACCGGAAATTTTCTCAGGAAAATTTTCATTTTTTCAAAAAAATTTTCAGTTACATTTTCATTATTTCAATGTAAAATTGCATTGTGTGTTCGCGGCACTCCATTTATGTAAAAAAAACTGCAAAAAAAACAGCAAAAAAAAAACCACCAATGGATGTTGAAATACTCTAACCAACGATGCGTGAAATCAGCTGTTCACTTTCTGTCTAGCTACAGAGTTCATCGAACTCACCGCATACCTATTACCTACCCCTCCCAACCAGTAATAGACGCTCCGATTTCTGCACAAAAACACAAACAAATCAGGTTTATTGGATTCCCTTAACGTTCCTGAAAAAATTTCATGTACCGGTCATCTTAGTATGACATACTGAATTCACCCTATCAGTTTGCGGAGGGCTGTCCCTTACACCCTGTATAAAAAAAAACATATTATTATTTACTAGCACTTCCCGCGCGGCTTCGCCCGCGTGGATATCGGAAAACATCCCACGGGAACATACTACCGGGAATTCCTTCCTTATTCCTTGGCTACATTATAAAGAGACCTCTGTGCAAAATTTTAGCTTTCTAGGTCCAAGGGTTTTGGGCTGGGCGTTGATGAGTCAGTTAGTCAGTCAGTCATTCAGGACTTGTCTTTTTATTTAAATAGATTTATAAATAAGAAAAATAAAAAATCTAATTAAGTCCACATTCCTTTTCCAATAACGGGGTTTATTTCATTAGGTGTTGAATTCCGTCGTTTATTCTTGTACTTATTGTTAAAAACTTATTATGTATTAAGAGGAAAGGCGGGTGGCCAGTTAGGTATTTTAAGAAGGTATTGCTGTCGCTCTGCGAGCGCTCCGCCCTCGAATTCGTGCGATAAGGACAACTGCAGATCCGACTAAATAGCCTATGTAAAAAGTCACATTTCGAGGTTTGGCTCTCGCCTATTTCCTCCTCCAATATTGGACCAATTTAAAAGATATTTCATAAACTGAATAAGAAGGATATATACTATGCCCCTATGTTTTTCTTTTTTCGTTAATAGTTGTCAAATTGGTACACTAGGCGTCTGTTGACAGCGGTCTGAATAGGCAATTTTGAGCATTTTTGGAGGGTTCTAGTTCCTACAAAAATAATATATCATCAAAAAGGAAAACATAGGGGCTCAGAACAATAACAAAGCATAGAAGTAGTGCTTAAATAGCAACTGAACTCAATATATTTGTTTCATTTTGACTTATGGAGCCGCTATGATGTTAAAGAAGGACACGTATACAGAAGACGTTTCGAAATTTTGTAGGTTGTCATTCATTTTATTTCGATTAGTGATGTACCCACTAAATTTCAACGTCGATAGAATTTACAATAACATTCTTTCTTATACTGCCAAGAATAATAACCATAGATACGCACGGCTACACATCAAGCTATACATTTCCAGTTTACACTGACCGCTCATTGTAAGGAAATCCTATACAATGCGAGATCAGCTTATACTGGAAATGTATAGCTTGATCTGTAGCCGTGTGTACCAAAAATTTTGAAGTAACTAAGCATACTTATGATCCCAATACTTAATATATTCGTTCAAAATGAAACAATACTTTAAGTATGAACTAAATAGTTCGTCATCATCATCACCAAAGTCTTCCTTGGTTCCCGACAGCTCTTCATGTATTAAATCTGACCCGGCTAAACCAGAATGTATTTAATTGCCATAATAACTGATGAGTTTATTGAAAAGAAGTGGGAGACATTCGGTTTTGCAAATGTTTTTAGCAACTTACTTTCTCATATTTATTTGAATTTTAGATTACATCATAGTCTACTCAACAAAGTCTAGGGAACAAGGGTATTCAAAGTACCTAATAATTTTTATTTTAATACTTTTTATGTAACACATTATTTTAAATCAGTAGAAGCGTAATTTAACAGAGATTTGAATTATTTGATTAAATAAAATGGTTGTTACTGAAAAAATAAAATTTATTATGAAAATTCAAAATGGTACCAAAGCGACAAAAACTTTTCGTACATAAAAAAATAAATAACGACCAGATAATATTTTAAATAAAAAAATAAAATGCCTAGCAACTTTAATAATCTGTTACGCGAATTCCAGCCCACACCATAGTACGGATGAACTTCCTGAGGATTCTGGAGTCGGCTCTGGCGACCAGGAACTCGCCAAAAGCGCAGTCTTCTTGAATCGGGATGGAATCCAATTATTTCTGAATTTGTTATTGTCATCTGTGTCAAGGATTCCTAAAACGAACAGTTCTCAATAAAATTTATGTAAGATTTTTTATCGTCATTTTTATTTAGGTAAATAGTTTTATTTGTATGTCTTACCTGACTGATGTGAGATGATTTCACGAGATGTCAATATCAGTGGCGATTCATTAATCTGTACCGATGTACTAGGTCCTGTTTCAACTTCCATTGCTACGGGATCCTACAATTACGTATTTTTTATTAAAAATAAATAAATAAATTTGCACACGATTATATTTCCGACTGGGATAATTAGAAGAATAATATCGCATCAATGATATTTTTAATATAATATCATTGTATCGCATATATCAAGTGAACATATTTCTGAAATGTTATACCTGTCTTCATGTTAGATCTTCATGTGCTGTTGATGGTGAGCGGTTCTTTTAATTTGCAGTACTGCGCTATGTCCTTCTTCGCAGACTTCCATAAGTATTTCCTGTAATGTAATAAATCAAGTTTTAATTTGAACGGGATACTATTTATTGCCAATAAAATACCTTAATTATATCATAATACTGGATGATTTTTTTATCTTGCACCAAATCGAAATGGGAGATTGTACTCATCATTATGAACAACTTTTACTATGGAAACAAACCTGAAATCGCGAAAAAAAATCAGCTGCTCAGTACATTTATCTACATCAAACTCGTCAAAATGTACTGAACAGCTGATTTTTTTTTCGCGATTTCAGGTTTGGTCCCATAGTAAAAGTTGTTCAGGTAAAACTTTAGTATTCGGTCGCACGAAAATGAGGGTGGGGGGTGGAGGAGAGGGTAGGGGGGGGTGCTCCCTCCTCCCAGGTACCACTCCCATGAAAAGAGAACGCACCATTCCTGAGAAAAACAAATTATTGTAACCTAACCTAAAAACACTTTTGTCAACACAAAGTTGCTTCTCCACGTCTCCGGCGCTGCGGGAAGTGCAGCCCCTTCGCCCTTACGTAACAAAGGACAGGCACCCGAGCTCACCTCCGCAGCTTCGGCTTACTGGTCGCCTTCGGCGACCAGCCTCAGCCGCTGCGGCTCGCACGGGTGCCTAACCTTTGTTACAGCGGGCGGGGGCTGCTCTCCCTCCGCGCCTCCGGATTTTTAAATACACTCTAGTGTGCCAGCCAAAAGACTACGTGGAGTCGGGGTGCCCCGATTCGGTTTTGGGACAGATTCGACCTATTTTAATCATAAAGTGGGGAAACACTAACTTCCTACTGAACACAATTTCTACTAAGTACTCACAGTTCTTTTTACGTTCCGTTTTATCAATTTTACACGACATTTTGCACCACAGACAATATACTGGTACAGATTTGGTTGTCAATCGCCCATTTTAACGTTTCGTTACACTATTTATGTAATTTGAGGTTATAAACAATTAGTATAAATTTCTTTGCAATCTCTTTTAATAAGAGTGATATCGTTACAATCCGGGACCCAAACCCAACGACCTTCAATCACTGTCACCCCCATTTTCGTGCGACCGGATACTAAAGTCAACCCGTTGTTCATAATGATGAGTAAAATCTCCCATTTCAATTTGGTGCATGATAAAAATTCATCCTGTATATCAGACTATTTCATCTGTTCTATCCATAACAAATAATGTAGGAACAGCATGTTCTCTAAGTGACGACTTAAAGAACATGCTACAACCATTTCATAGGTTCATTACCAAATGAATACAAAGTAAAATGCTTGGAGCATATTATGTGGCTGAGTCCAATTTCGTCTACCAATACAATTTATCCATTTTTTTTCACATCGTCTAGGAAATCTGTAAAAGAAAAGTATCGACAACATTATTTACGTCACTATGGCTGATCAAGATAACCCCAAAACAATTTCCGAATATTCGCTAATAACTTCTATTGGAATAAATATTAAGTGACACAGCAATATTTGTTATGTATTTATATTCGTTTATCTGATCATATGCAACAAGAAATTGAGCAAAAACTTACCGATGGAAGGTCAATATTTATTGTTCATTTTATTTTCGCTATGAATGGGACTGGCAGCCCCCAACCACACAAGAAATTGCTCCACAGCGTCCACACACTCACTGCTTGTAGTTAAACAAAGAATTCATGCAATCTAACAGTAGAAATATTATTAAAACATCGCAAAACCAGGGAAGATTACGACAAACACGTAAACAATGAACACGCGAATAAGTCAGGTAGTTCAATGAACGAACTGTCAGACATTGAAACAAAGTACTATCAAATTTGGCAGCGTCATACTATAACTTTTTTAACCAAATGACAATTGATCTTGTGACCATGCCAAGAAAGTAAAACAAAGAGTAAAACATTCATCTCTTTCCCACATCCTTTATCGTACCTTTATCGTACCTAATAATAGAACGGGAATAAAGGTAGTTACAGAATTCTGTTTTTAGCCTTCCTTCTATGCTTTGTTATTGTTCTGAGCATAGGGGCATACAATTAACTGATATTTATATTTCTGTAAAAAAATCATTGCTTTATGGTCATTAACCAGAAAGAAAACAGGCGAGAGCGTTTGTATCTTTTTGTATGGAGAAAAGAGCACCCACGTTTCCTCTTAACAGGAAACACACTGATTCCATTCATCATCAATCTGTATCAATTTAATACAAAGGCCGTCAATCCGTCGCCGGTCCATTCAAGGTCCATTCATTCCCATTCGATGTTCATTCATGACACTCTTGTTTACTCGACTGTAACGCTTGGTAACACAACACGTGTCAGATAATAATATAATAATATTCTACAGCGTTGGATATGTTTCAAGGGTATATTTATTTACCTATACCTAGGTGAATGGATATCGTTGAGTAATTGACACTTCTGAGGTAACCAGAGGTTTAAACATCAAGTAGCTGTATTAATTAATATGGTTGAGAACTGGCCTTAAAATGTATGAAAACGGTTTTTAACAAGTCTTAAAAAGACTGACAAAGGATTTGGAGCAATAAGTACTATATAGTCGTTTACTGGAAAAGGAGCAGACTGTGATATTATTATAGTGATAATAATAATTATGTTTGAGCAAACTTAGTATTTTTTTTTGTGCTTGCTATTTTTACGAGTAAATACAACCACAATACTTACTTCTCTGTGGCATTGGGTTACTTCCCCGTATTTGTTTCCCCCCGAAAAGTTATAATTCCATTCTATGCATAAATATAAATATAAATAATAATAAATAATAAATAAATATCCTTGGACATTTCACACAACGCCATCTAGTCCCAAGCTAAGCAACCTAATGCTTGTGTTATGGTAACGAGATGGCTGATAAACTACTTATATACATTTTTTTTTTGTAAATACATACATATTATAGATAGAAAAACACCCAGACTCGAAACAAATACTTGTAGGTCGTACAAATATTTGTTCCGTGTGGGAATCGAACCCGCGACATGCTGCGCAGCAGTCAATCGCTCAACCAGTGCGCCAACCGTGTCGTCATAATATAATGCAGCATTCCCGTTTGAGCACCTATTTTCTGAGCACCGATTTTTAAAGCACCCAAGGTATTCCCATTTGAGCACCTACGGTCCAGTAGCTTCTAGTGATGGGGTGTATAATAAAACATATCGATACAAACATTCTGAAAGTCAAGATCTGCCTCCTAAAGTCACTGACCTTGACCTCAAGGACACCAACCATGAATATTGACCTGTTAAAAGGACGAAATTGAGGTGGCGCAGTCAAAGAAAAAGTACCTAGGTACCTACTAATTAATAAGTAGGTAGGTATCTACCTAAGTAGATATCTTATAATTACTTTCGTCACAACTACAAAAATATCACAGGTTTATTGATTTTTAATGAAACAGACAATTTGTAAACGCGTGAAAGAGGTAAGCTTAGGTACCTACTATCTATGCACATCATGTTCGTTCTTAATGGTGTCTTGAAAGTGGTTGCGACGAGCTATAGGATGTGACAAAAATTAGGTCTCTTAGATTAGATAACCTATATAACACCTAACCTATATTTATAACATGCGCCAAGTCGAGATGGGAGATTGTACTCATCATCATGAACAACTTTCACTATGGGATCAAACCAAATTAACACTAGTAAATTTTATTTACTGTTTTACTTTTTAACTTGAATAAATATTATTTATTTATTTATCTTATTTAAACCTGAAATCGCGAAAAAAAATCAGCTGTTCAGTAGGTACATTTATCTACATCAAACTCGTCAAAATGTAGGGAGCGCCTGATTTCCTTTCCTTTATATTTGGTTCCTAAAAATAATATTTCGGTGGTTGAACTTTCTAGCTTAGCTGTACTTTAAATCTTAGGTGGAATCGAAAATGTTATATAAGTTGTAACACGATATTTTTATTACTTATAACTTTTCTTCTAACTTCCCTTTATATTACTCCTAAATAGGCTTACAGTAGTACCCAACTAATATGGCTTATCGATGTACCTGCGCAGAAGATGAATTTTGAAAGCGCGGGAAATGCTATTGACCAATCATGGGAAATGGTATTGGTCAGCAGCTGCCGCCATGTAGGCGCGCGCCACTTGACAGCCGCCATACTTGCGAGTGAGACGGAAATAACAGCTGCAGTGTATTATGAACCTTATAGTAGTGATCTAAGGTTAATTGTAAGTTTTAAGCATTCTCGTTAATCTTCGGGGCCATACTTTCTTTTCTGTGCGAACGAAGATTCACGACGCGCCTTATTAGTTGGGTACTACTGTACCTACCTACCGTTTAGCCAGAAATCCCAATTCAACAACCGACGAATACATACCGACGTATCCAATCTACTTTATTTTTGAACCCACGACTAACAAACCACTTCAAACCCTCGACAATCACGCAAAAGCTTTTACTTTCTGACGAATAAATTCAGCTTTGAACCTAAAACAGACCGCTCAAATGCTTGTCACATTTACAGCAATTTCCTAAAAGGGTTCAAACTGTTAGACCCAGGAGATCTGGGCAGTTGGGCACAGGTGGGGGATTACGAGCGAGGTAATAAATTATTTCTAACTTGACAGACTAAATTAAAAGGTATTTTGATGGTACGGTTAGCAACAGAAGTCGGTTAACACTGCTACTTTTTGACATCATCTAAATTAACACAGAATGATACGATAACCTGCTATAAATCATTACATTTATTAGAAAAGAGTTATTTTTTTTTTTTAATTTATATCTGTTCCGTTTTTTATGAAGTATTTTCTCAATAATTAAGATTTAGAAAACTCAAGAGTAAATCGACTTTTGTTGCTGACTGTACATCTGTAATATCTGCGTAATTGGGTTTTATTAGCAAGATATCCTACTAAAGAGGGGCTTGTGGGCTTGTGGCTAAGTAATAGCAGCCGCAAGGGTCGATCGATGAGGTTAAGCTACGCTTGCCGCGGTTGGTCCATGGATGGGTGACCATCTTTACAATACCAAGAACGGAGGGGTCCTCGGAAAGCACGTTAAGCCGTTGGTCGGCCCGACTACTGGCTCTGCACTCCAATTTACTATTACAATGACTTTTGCCCCACCCAGAAATAATGATAACATGATAACCATCATTTCTAAGTGTTGTCAAAGTAAAATAATACATTCAGGCAATGAAAATACATTTAAAATCCTTGTTACAATATTAATCATTTGTACTTTGACAATGTTGCCACGATGAATATTATAATTCGGTATTAAAATAATACGACGGAACCCTATTATTAAGCTTCCGCTAATATCCGTCCGTCCGTCCGTCTACCTGTCCGTCCGTCCGTCTGTCTGTCACAGGGCTGTATGTGCAGTCCGCTTCTTTGTTGGTTGAAAAACAAACACAAAATACAATAGAGCACAAATAATTCCTACTAGTGTTACGACTCGTAGGTAGATACACCCATCCATCTGACCACCACTAAAGGTTATTGAAACCGTTCGTTTTTAACTGAACTCTAGAAAAATAAACTACGGTAGCAGATACCATAAATATTAGGAATAGGTGTGAATTCCGCGCAACACCATACGCTTCCCGGTTCGATACCCGACTCGAACAATATTTACTGCTCCGAAGCGTGTTGTTTGATTCTTTTATTTATTGCCTAAAAGAAGGTTCTGTATTTTTTATAGCATTATATTCTTCGTTAAGAGCGTTGACTCGGTACGGCATTTCATACAAACTTTCAAGTCCTTTTTTATCGAAATGAATGAACCGATTTTAATGAAAAAGAACATTTTCGAAAAATAGTGTTGCAGCAAAATTAGACGGATTTTAAATATTCCATAGAAGCAGAGATTTCCATTTATCTTTTTTTAAATAAGACATTTAGAAAATGTTCTTTACTAACTTTTTAGACCTATGTATCCTACTTATGCGTATGAAGTTTCTTCATTTCGATAAAAAAGGACTTGAAAGTTTGTATGAAATGCCGTACCTAGTCAACGCTTTGTGGAAGCTATGAATCGGTAGAGACGGTGTTAAAGATTTGTATACAACGTGTTGCCGCAATTACGACACTAATTTGACTCGTGTATACGGTTCGACGTTTTCGTTTTATAAAGATAATTATATTAATTTCATGAAACGTTATTCGTTATTGATTTATTTACAATTTTCTAAAATATCATCTTGAAGAAACCTGTAGCGGAGAGATGAAATTAGAACGAACGAGAAAAAAAGGCCACGCCACTCGAGTTTTTTTCTGATGGTTTTACAAAAAAAAACATTCATGAAGCTACATACAGCTGGGTCAGAACAATAGACATAGTCAAAGTCAAAACGTTTATTGCGAACTAAGTGTGTAACAAACGATGAGCAAAGAAAAGTGTCGGTCAATGATCTTTCAACAGCTGTCATAGAGCAATATTAGGTGTAAAAAAATTAACTGCAAGAACTTCGTCCACATACTCGACATCGAAAAACAAACACATTACAAAAAAAAATTAACTGCAAGAACTTCGTCCACATACTCGACATCGAAAAACAAACACATTACAAAAAAAAAATAACTGCAAGAACTTCGTCCACATACTCGACATCGAAAAACAAACACATTACAAAAAAAAATTAACTGCAAGAACTTCGTCCACATACTCGACATCGAAAAACAAACACATTACAAAAAAAAATTTTCGCGGAATCGTGAAAAAAAAATCAGCTGTTCAATACATTTATGTTCGCATAATTCGTCAAAATGTACTGAACAGCTGATTTTTTTTTCGCGATTTCAGGTTTGGTCCCATAGTAAAAGTTGTTCATAATGATGAGTACAATGACCCCTTAAGAGGTTGTGGGTTATTTATTTTACACCTTGTATAATTAATTATAGCTTCATGAATGAGTCCTTTGCAATAGATTTATTTATTTATTTATTGAAATTTTTTAAAACTACCATTACAGGACTTATCGTAATGCGATAGCTAAGTCACACACCCAAATATAAATTAAAGTACTTGGTTATTATTTTATTATTTATATTCACAATCCTCTTAAAAAGAGGCCAGATTATTAAAAAGTTTGCATTAGAAACGCAAAAAGTTTTTAGGGGTCATTAATATAAAAAAGTGTCCATTACTAAAAGGTCAATAAGTTTTATAGGATCAGTTTATTAATATTTCCCTTACAAAATTCCCTATAGGGTAGTCATAATAAAAGCAATAAACGCCCCAGATATTATAAATGTTTATAATTTATCGCAACGTTCCGGGTTCGACACCCGGGTCAAACATTGTTTACAGTTTCAGCTCGTTCCGTTTTGTAACATATTACATGAAACAGATGTGTTTAGGTGGTTACCCGACCGTGCAAAGAATGTGTAATGGATTTACTAACAAAATGGTGCTGCTGTTAATGGCTGTGAAAAACGATATTGAAAATGTTTTTGTGAGTTTTGTAATGCTAGGACCACAGAACAGATAAACCTCTTTAACTGTTCTGTGGCTAGGACGCTTTTATTTACTGTAGGGCTAGGTTGAAGTATAGCAATCCTGATTGTTGTAAGTTACATTATAAGTAAACTAGCTTTTGCCCGCGGCTTCGCCCGCGTGGATGTCGGAAAATATCCCACGGGAACGTGCTACCGGGAATTCCTTCCTTATTCCTTGTCTACATTATAAAGGGAACCTATGTGCAAAATTTCAGCTTTCTAGGTCCAAGGGTTTGGGCTGGGCGTTGATGAGTCAGTCAATCAGTCAGTCAGTCAGGACTTCTCTAAGCCTTATCTTAACTGTAATAGCCGCTGCCCGCGGCTTCGCCCGCGTGGGTGTCGGAAATTATCCCACGGGAACCTACTACCGGGATAAAAAGTATTATATGTGTTAATATAGGTTATAAACTATCTTTGTGCCAAACATCCAAATCCGTTCAGTCGTTTTTACGTGATTGAGTAACAAACATCCAAACTTTATAATATTAGTAAGATTAACTCAAATGTCAAAACAATTTTCGACAAAAACGGACTAACTATTCTGTCAAAAATTTATGCGTGGTCATACATAAAAAAAAAATTACGGGTCGTCTGGAGAAACTCCTATTTTTTTCGTCGGTTAAAATATTGGATCTTGCAACCTCTAGCTTAGATTAATGATACAGTTAGTAAGAGGAGCTTAGATAAATCATTTTAACTTTGCAGACAGACTATTTCTGCTAAAAACGTTCAGAAATTATTTTCTTCTTAGGGTTTTTATTTTTAAAAAAAACTGTCCTCATCATCAGCCTATCGCAACCACTGCTGGACATAGGACCCCCTAATACAACTCGTCAACTCTATTCTCTGATTTCAGGTTTCCACCAACCAAACCTGAAATCGCTAAAAAAAATCAGCTGTGCCCCTACATTTTGACCGGGAACAGCAGATTTTGAGGTCCAATAGTAAAATTTGTTCATTATGTTGAATACAATGACCCCTTAAGAGGTTGTGCGTTATTTAAATTACAGCTTGTAGAAATTATAGCTTCATGAATGAGTCCTTTGCAATAGATTTATTTATTTATTTATTGAAATTTTTTAAAACTACCATTACAGGACTTATCGTAATGCGATAGCTAAGTCACACACCCAAATATAAATTAAAGTACTTGGTTATTATTTTATTATTTATATTCACAATCCTCTTAAAAAGAGGCCAGATTATTAAAAAGTTTGCATTAGAAACGCAAAAAGTTTTTAGGGGTCATTAATATAAAAAAGTGTCCATTACTAAAAGGTCAATAAGTTTTATAGGATCAGTTTATTAATATTTCCCTTACAAAATTCCCTATAGGGTAGTCATAATAAAAGCAATAAACGCCCCAGATATTATAAATGTTTATAATTTATCGCAACGTTCCGGGTTCGACACCCGGGTCAAACATTAATAACCTAACCCGGGAAATTAATAACCTAACAATTTAGCAATAATTTTCCTTCAGAAAGCAATCTTAAACAATTCCAACGGGCTAAAATATTGCCCCTTTACTCTTTCAGCCTATTAATCGATTGGCCTCCAGTTGGCGTGAAGTACCTCTTAAATTGCTCAGAATATCCCAAATCCGTTAAAGTTGATGGGACAAATTGGAGTTATCGAGAGCTCCCACTTTAAACAGCAGATTTTGTTGGAACCTATTAAGTGCTACCCTTAAGTTTTAGTTGAAGTTCAAATTTAAAATTTAAGACTCATTTTAGTTTTGGAAATGGCGACTAATTTTGATATTTTTGAGTTTAGTTATTGAGACAATGTTAAGTGTTACTCAGTGGCGTAACTATACCGTTTGAGGCCCGTGGCAAATTCATCGGATTTTTACTAAATGTGTAATATTAAATGTTGGGAGTTGGGATTCTCCTCTGACCGGGGGCCCCTTCCGGCTAGGGGCCCGTGGCATTTTGCCGACTTGCCACCCTGTAGTTACGCCACTGGTGTTACTAAATTAATAATTTGTGTTTAACAATCGTCGCTAGATGAAAACTTCTGACTTTAATTTGACATCTATCTTCTACCTAATAAATAAAAAGAGAAGTCCTGACTGACTGACTCATCAACGCCCAGCTACCGGCTACCAGTTCAAAGCCTACTGTACTAACAATTTTCTGGGGACAGTTTTCAAATCCACCTGGGGCCATGCTATGACGTCATGATGGCATGATGACCAGGGTGTAAAGTTCACTCATCCTCTATGGAAATGGGAGGATCCTGTAATCGGGTGTTGTGTCTGGTGGGCTACTGCCCAACGATTGATGTCGGGACGTTGTATTATGCTAGTCGCGCGGTAAACTCTGATTGCGCGATGCAGGATTTTGCGTGACGTCAGTGTGATGCGTAGTTTGCATGTGGCGATGTAGATGCCGCCACAACGTGTTAATGCCATCATGATTAAGTTGTTAAAAAAAGATGGTGCTATCGGTCGTGTAGAGCTCCGTCTCTCTCTCTCACACACTGGAACAATGATGGCATAGTAAGCCCTTTTATCCGCCCTAGAACTGTTAACAGTTCACGAACCTCTATTAAATACCTCTTTTCCAATTTAGATAAGTATCTGTCCATTAATAATAACCCGGTGATGGAGTAAAGCCGGCTCACCAAAACAGCCAACAGGCGATTAACGCTCGTGTAATGAATGTGGTAGGGATGAAATTTGATTAAATCTACTTCTGAAATGCAGGCCCGGGGTGGCGAGTCGAGTTACAATGTAAAACACTGAATCTGAAATTAAGCAACTTTTTAACTAACTGACTCTTTGACAATTTAAAATATACCTGTGAATTGTTTAAACTAGAGTTTATCTAAATTAAGTTAAATTCTTTTAGGTAATTTTTAACTTAATTTCTGTGCTAAAATGCTGTACAAAATACGTTTTTCTTGAATTATAGAAATACAGAATTTTTTCCCGCGGCTTCGTTTGCGTGGAGGTCGGGAATCATCCCACGGGAACTTACAACCTCATGAAATGTATCCTATGTCCTAATCCAGGTCATGGTCTACGAATGTGCTAAATTTCATCGAAATCCGTTCAGCCGTTTTAGCGTGAGAGCGTAACAAACAAACAAACTCAAATGAACATAATACTGTAAATACATATTTGAATATTTTAATCAACATTGGGTGTATGTTGATTAAAATATGATTCAAATATGTATAAACACTAAGCTGCTAATTGCAAAAATCGTAAGAAAATTTGAATTTCGCATGCTACCTTAACCAAATCTATATATAGCTTCACATAGATTGCCAGTTAAAATAGACGTCCACAATAACTTGTCCTATTAAAATAACATGAACAAAATATATCTAAAACACAATTTATCCATTTTCCAACGAGCACTCGATATTGTACGACAAGACACAACACTAGATAAAATCGGTTAGTCCCGCTATGCTCTAGTCCCGCTATGCTCGACTCGTAAAATACCTACTAAAAAGTTTCGCTTTGCACGAAATCACATTCGCGGGCAGTGATGAAGAAAACTGTTAGTGTGTTCGTAAAATTTTGTGGGTCCAGTATTGACTTACAGCTCTATTCATAAACATTTCGCTCTGAAATTCATCTGTCATTGATTGTCAGAACAAGACAAAACAAATTTTAACTTACAGACGCTTACACTTATACGAATAGCGCTATAAAAAATTTAACTTGAATTCAAACACTTTTCTTTCCAACTGTACCTTCCATTGTTTACGTAGAATCGAAGAATTTCGTGCATAGCGAAACTTTTTAGTAGGTATTTTAAGAGTCGAACATAGCGGGACTAGAGCATAGCGGGACTAACCGGATAAAATGACTTCTTCACAAAGCTGTTTGGTTTTTATTTTTTTGTTCTTTGTTACTTGATTACCTTTCAGTCTAAGAAGCATTTTGCGGTGTATCCCGAAAGGGGATAAGCAGATAAATACATTGACCGTCCTTGTAAAAGTATTGGATAGTAGACTTTTAGTATGTCTGGGTTTGTCGTTTTTAATCTACTTCGTGGTATTATATTTGAAAGTGTATGGAGTAATTGGATATGTGCTAAATGGGATTTAGCATGCCTTATATTAACTTTTCAAACCAGCACGTCTTTAGGCAGCTTACAGACAGAGGCGATATCGCGAGCGATATTGCGATATTATCGCGTCGCAACACCGCTACGCGACACGTCGCGACGCGATATCGCCTCTGTCTGTAAGAGCCTTTAAGAGGGCAAAAATTGATTTCCAACATTTCTAAACTGGACCCAAAACCATCATGACTCATCATCTACCTAGCCTCTTCCCAACTATGTTGGGGTGGGCTTCCAGTCTAACCGGATGCAGCTTAATTTCAGCCTTATACATGGAGAGACTGATCTCCACAACCCAGTTACTGGGTAATACGATACCCCTTGGTAAGACTGGTTGTCAGACTTTTGGGCTTTTGATGACCCATAACGACTGTCAAAAATCCACGAATGGCAGCCGGGACCAAAGGGTTCTTGATATGAAAAGATGGTCACCCATTCACGGACCAAACGCGACAAGAGTAGCTTAACCTGATCGATCGACCCGAGCGGCTGTTATTATTTAGCCACAAGCATTGTTAATTCAATTACCTATCTACAAAACACGTAACTTCTTGCAAAATACGATCAGAAAACCACTGTTGTTGCTCATTCCTAATTAACGCTGTTTTGTTGAAAACATTGGCTAATCAACTAATGAAGGAATATTCCTAACGGTCTGACTCACACCTGATTTTTATTCAGAAACGGCTGTTTTTAGATTATTCTTAAAATACCATCCTATTACAGTAGTACCCAACTTATATGGCTTATCGATGAACCTGCGCAGATGATGAATTTTCAAAGGGCGGGAAATGCTATTGACCAATCGGCACGCTCCACGCACCGCGCTCCTTTTAACTTTAACTATGGGACCAAACCGGAAATCGCAAAAAAATCAGTTGTTCTCTACATTTTGATGAATTATGCGAACATAATGTACTGAACAGCTGATTTTTTTTTCGCGATTTCAGGTTTGGTCCCATAGTAAAAGTTGTTCATAATGATGAGTACAATAACTCCTTAAAAGATTGCCACTGGTTACACTTATACCCTGTATAAATGATCTGTCGAAACCTACTATTGTAAAACACACACTTTTAGAAAAATAAAAAACATTTTCCTGATTGTTTCTTTTTGAAAATGCTGAAAATAAACAATCCCTTGTCGCCATGTAACTGTCGGAAGAGGGTAGTGACAATTTAAAATTGGGACGATAGAATGACTTCCTAAAACTGTGCCAAATTGCAACTTTCAACGTCAAACTGTTTTCCAAGAAAGGGTTGTGACATACGGAAAGACATCGTGTCTCTATAAGTGTTCCGGTTTGCCAATCGTTTTCTTGGAACATTGAGCTTTCTGCCCGCGACTTTGTCCGCGTGTTTCTTGTTGTTAGTATATTATTCTATGACAGTCGGCAAAACTAATATAATCAAAGCAAAACTATAACTTCTCATTAGTGAAAAAAATTTCGGAATCGGATCAGTAGTTCCGAATATTACCCCCTACTTATACAAACTCACAAATTTTACCTCTTTATAATATTGTATATGTCGCAGTAAGATGGTTGTAGCCGAGATATGTTACATCCCTAGGGATATAGCTATCTACCGTTATATCACGGCTACAGACATCTAAGATGGCGTTTGTTTTGGGAATATTTAGTTAATATACCAAAATATTCCAAAAGCAAACGTCAGCATAAATATTTTATGTAACCACTAGCAGCTTTCCTGAAAAAGCAAGACTTTTTCAAATATTTCAACCAATATTTTATTTTGTTATTGAAACAACAATATCCAATAACTGTAAAAAAAAACACCTGGAAAAAACACTAAGTGAATAATACACAAAAACTAAACAAAACAAAATCAGGTAGGTAGGTATTCTAAAAGTGTGATTCTGTACCTTTTCAAAGAACTCAAAAATAATTAACTCCCTAGAGTTACGGTTTCCAGGAAGAGCCGTGGCCGTCCTAAATATAACGGCCATGAAACGGTCATGAAAACCTGTAATTTTCACCAGTATTTGACATTATAAGGTGTCAAAAAACACTCTGTTTTTCGACATCCGTTATTGTTCGACCGTCACCGCTTCCTTAGGGAACCAAAGCTTTAGATCGATTTCTTTATTCTCTGCGAAATAAATGCGAACAAATCCACGCAAATCCAGTTACGAATACTTCTCATAACGCACGCCATTTTGGTATTCAGTAAGCCAAACAAAACCGCGTTTCCTTAAAAGAATATTATATCAGATATTACTTACAAATCTGTGCAAAAATGTGTTCAAAAAGGTTAATATCAAGAGATAAAAAAAACATTAGGCGCTTGTTACGGAAGAATAACGATTATGTCACAACTTTTCCAGCAATGAACAACAACTGCGTGCCACAGTCTACATAAATACAGTAGCTCGAAATCTATACACATTGCATAGCGTAGCATATTATCAGCCTATAATGTTCCCACTGCTGGGACACAGGCCTCCTCTCAGTGAGAGGGGGTGAACCGTAATCCACCACGCGGGCCCAGGGTTGGTAGATGTCACATGTCTTTGAATTTTTGGTTCTAAGAACATGCCGGTTTCCTCACGATGTTTTCCTTCACCGCGCGACGCGCGTTCGACGCGCGTTTGTTTGTCGAACAGTATTTCATTTATATTTATATAGATACTTATAGATTTACATACTTATTTAAAAAGTAGAGATATTTAACTTGTTGTTATAGCGAATGTGAATACAAACCGTTTCAGGTTTGATACCTAAATAATTTTATCCAGAGATTGATAGATACAAATAAATACTGCAGGCATCCGAAAATCATGTAATAGAGATCGTAAACATTTTGTGGATGTAAGTATTTAAGTAGATTAGATCAACCAATCACAGCCTGCAGCTAACATTAGATTTGCATAGATTATGCCAGCAGAATCCAGGGTTTAGTATGCTTAAACATGAACAAATTATTAATACAATGATGGTCGTGGTTTAAAACTACATAAATTAGCTGTAAAACTGAATTAAATCAAAGAACTGCAGCAGTTAAAGTTACAATAATAACACACCGTTTAGTAATGTATCGTACGCAGTTAAGGCTTCCAGACAGACGGCGCGATTCTGGTATGGTAGAACAATTTCCATGAAGTTTTCATAGAAATTGTTCTACTAGAGTTTAATATAACAATTTCTATGAAAACTTCATGAAAACTGTTCTACCAGAATCGCGTCGCACCATCGCGTCGCGCCTGTCTGCGGGGGTCTTTATTGTTAAATAATAAATCACACTAATATTATAAAGGCGAAAGTTTGTATGGGTGTGTGTGTGTGTTTGTTACTTCTTCACGCTCAAACGGCTGGACCGATTTGGATTAAATTTGGTATGTTGATAGCTTATACTCTGGATTAACTCATAGGCTACTTTTTATCCCGGTCTACGCGGGTGAAACCGCGGGGCGCAGCTAGTTGTACATTAAAACAGAACTTTGGTAAATATAATTACCCATCTCCATTATTATCTTGGACTTCTGAATCTTTTTATGCTATGTTTATATTGTATACTTTTATTTAACTTGTAATATCTATCAAAATCAAGTTTTATCGTCTTAATAAAAAGGTTTTTATTAAGTTTCACTTTGACTACCCATTTTATTTACGAGTACTTAGTACAATGTTTGCTTTGATAGGCTGAATAATTCCAGATACAAAGTAGGTATTGATTTTTAGCCAGCACAATGGGAGCGGAATGTTCCTGAGATATAAAACTGAATCTAAGTATATAAGTGTCCAAACTCTCAGCAAAGAGAATTTAATGAATTTTTGATTCCGCTTCAGCCACCGTAAATCCACCATAACATACCTACTACGCATACGAGGCCGTTCCAACAGCTACCTTCAGCTGTTCCCATGGAGGATGGATCTGGATCTGGATTGAATAATGCGGCATTGGACCAGGCCGCATATTGAGCACTCCGGATCCAAACCTAAAGAAGAAGTAGCAAAAATGCCCCACTTCCGACTGCAAAGACTTATATGGCTGCAAGGAGTCTATAGCGCACTTTATCCGGTCTTCTGTTACTATATTGTGTGCTCTAGACCAGTCTTGATCCATTGGGGTCCATCCTGGTTCAGCCTCCCACGTTCTGTCCTCTAGGAGTGCCAAGTAAGGCCGCCATTGTTATAATTATAGCCGTCCGTGTGTAATAACTGTAATTATTTTTACAAATTAAATAGACTATATAGTCAGTAAGGGTTACTTTAAATAATACTTTTTAAATATGTTATTATTAACCTAGTATAATAACTATTATCAAACAATCACAAACGAGTTAATACAGTGTATAATTCTAAAACTAAAGTCGGAAGTTAGTATATTACACGTATTCTACCTTTGAATTCATATTTAGAGCAATTTTTTAATGTACCAGTAAGGATGATCACCGAAAGTATATCTTTTTTAGGGTTCCGTACGAAAATGGTAAAAAAGGAACCCTTATGGTGTGACTCATTTTTTGAGATATTTTTCTATTTTTTGAGATATTTTTCTCAGCTGTCGGACGTGGGGTAATTTTTTATGGAAGTTGCAACTTCTCCTTTTGACTAAGATGGAACATTAGTTATCATCGTACAATTTTGTTATTGTAAAATTGTAATTTATAATGTTTTTATTGATTCTTAATGATATCTAATATTTTTAATTTCACATGGACTGGTTCCGAAATAAATGAATTTTAATTTAATTTAATTTAATAAACCTAGAATTTTTAATCAAGCTTAAAGGCTCCCGCAGACAGCCGCGGCGTGACTCCGGTAGTACAATTGTAATGAAGTTTTCATAGAAATTGTTCTTTAAAAAAAACTTTCGCCTTTATAATAATAGTGTGATGGTCAGACTTTTAATATTAGCTGCAGTAAATTGACACTTCTACTGTCATTTCGTTATAAAATAAACATTTTTTAGCAAAATGATATGATAGTGTAATTTTACTGCATCTAATTATAGGTCCGAGCATAGAGAGCTTCTGACTCGTTGGGGTTGTATTCTTTTACGACGCGGCGCGTGAGTGAGTATCGAACTAACGTGCGAGCCGGCCGGTGCGCGGCAGCCCACACTGAATTAGCCCGACAAGTCGAGCCCGCCGCGTACTTGTAGCTACATAGGTACCTAAAATGTGGAGTGCGCCTTCCCTGCCGTAAGCAAAACCAAACTAACTCCATCTCCTCCTTGTTCCAGTACAACAATGTGGTCAGCAAAGAAGACTGACAGCACGAACGCCAGCACCCCGTCTGCGGAGGAGGAGATCAAAGTGGTGCTGGTGGGGGACACCCAGTGCGGGAAGACGTCCCTCGTGCAGAGGTTTGTCTCCGACACCTTTATTGAGGTAAGGGTTCCATTATTTATTTCACTTAACTCACAACAAGGTGTCTCAGAAAGGAGAAAGGAAGAAGGGAAAAAAAAAAGGAAGGACCCCGAAAGGAGGGTGTGGTCAAAATTGAGAGCCATCAAACTGAACAACTTTTTCCATGGGACCAACATCGTAATCGAGAAAGAATTATCAGCCATACCATATAATTGGTTCGAGTAGGTATTGGAGCTGATATATTTTTTTAAATTAAGTAGGTACCCCCGATTGACACCTCTAAGATACCTACCCAAAACACTGATACAGCGATACAATTACAATTATGTTCAACGCAAATCGACTAATTAACATGTTATTGACAGATGTAAATTAGGTAGACTATTCAATGAAGATCCTGGCGGTGAAGTGTGCTACATAATTATCAGTCTGAAATCCAAAATGTAATCGTGTCTATAAATTAAATTACTGGTAATTAACAATAGAAAGGCGAATAGTAGGGGAACTTTAATTCCCCCTCCCTACTCCGGCTCACCTACTAGACGCGGGGACTTTTAGTATGTTTAGAGCGAGCGCGCACTGCGGTGCGTTTCTGGTAGTTCTGCCGCACTGGGCGGGGCCTACAGTAACAAAACGCATGACCGCAGTGCGCGCACTTCAAAGACATTCCATACTTCACAGATTATGCGGTAGAAAAACGCATCGCAATGCGCGCTCGCCCTTACTCCTTAAGCACCCTGAACCCATTCTGAAGAAATCGCTTAAAACGTCCCAGCTCACGCACTCTACAACTCCTTTGTTGAGTGGACTAACAGTAGCAATGACATTATACATCTAGACGTTGCCACTCAGAACAATAACAAAGCATAGAAGTAGTGTTAAAATAGCAACTGAACTCAATATATTTGTTTCATTTTGACTTATGGAGCCGCTATGATGTTAAAGAAGGACACGTATACAGAAGACGTTTCGAAATTTTGTAGGTTGTCATTCATTTTATTCTGACTAGTGATGTACCCACTAAATTTCAACGTCGATAGAATTTACAATGACATTCTTTCTTACACTGCCAAGAATAATAACCGTAGGTACACACGGCTACACATCAAGCTATACATTTCCAGTTTACACTGACCGCTCATTGTAAGGAAATCCTATACAATGGGAGATCAGCTTATACTGGAAATGTATAGCTTGATCTGTAGCCGTGCGTACCAAAAATTTTGAAGTAACTAAGCATACTTATGATACCAATACTTAATATAGTTATTCGTTCAAAATGAAACAATACTTTAAGTATGAACTAAATAGTTCGTCATCATCATCACCAAAGTCTTCCTTGGTTCCCGACAGCTCTTCATGTATTAAATCTGACCCGGCTAAACCCGAATGTATTTAGTTGCCATAATAACTGATGAGTTTATTGAAAAGAAGTGGGAGACATTCGGTTTTGCAAATGTTTTTAGCAACTTACTTTCTCATATTTATTTGAATTTTAGATTACATCATAGACTACTCAACAAAGTCTAGGGAAAAAGGGTATTCAAAGTACCTAATAATTTTTATTTTAATACTTTTTATGTAACATATATTATTGTAAATCAGTAGAAGCGTAATTTAATAGAGATTTGAATTATTTGATTAAATAAAATGGTTGTTAGTGAAAAAATAAAATTTATTATGAAAATTTAAAATGGTACCAAAGCGACAAAAACTTTTCGTACATAAAAAAATAAATAACGACCAGATAATATTTTAAATAAAAAAATAAAATGCCTAGCCACTTTAATAATCTGTTAGTCGAATTCCAGCCCACACCATAATCATTCCGCCCTGGTACGGATGAACTTCCTGAGGATTCTGGAGTCGGCTCTGGCGACCAGGAACTCGCCAAAAGCGCAGTCTTCTTGAATCGGGATGGAATCCAATTATTTCAGAATTTGTTATTATCGTCTGTGTCAAGGATTCCTAAAACAAACAGTTCTCAATAAAATTTATGTAAGATTTTTTATCAACATTTTTATTTAGGTAAATAGTTTTATTTGTATGTCTTACCTGACTGATGTGAGATGATTTCACGAGATGTCAAGATCAGTGGCGATTCATTAATTTGTACCGATGTACTAGGTCCTGTTTCAACTTCCATTGCTACGGGATCCTACAATTACGTATTTTGTATTAAAAATAAATAAATAAATTTGCACTCGATTATATTTCCGACTGGGATAATTAGAAGAATGATATCGCATCAATGATATTTTTAATATAATATCATTGTATCGCATATATCAAGTGAACATATTTCTGAATGTTATACCTGTCTTCATGTTAGATTACTGTTGATGGTGAGCGGTTTTTTTAATTTGCAGTATTGCGCTATGTCCTTCTTCGCAGACTTCCATAAGTATTTCCTGTAATGTAATAAATCAAGTTTTAATTTGAACGGGATACTATTTATTGCCAATAAAATACCTTAATTATATCATAATATATCAAGACCATTTCATCTGTTCTATCCATAACAAATAATGTAGGAACATCTACATCCATTTCATAGGTTCATTACCAAATGAATACAAAGTAAAATGTTTGGAGCATATTATGTGGCTGTGCTGTTTGGAGTCCAATTTCGTCTACCAATACAATTTATCCATTTTTTTTTCACATCGTCTAGGAAATCTGTAAAAGAAAAGTATCGACAACATTATTTACGTCACTATGGCTGATCAAGATAACCCCAAAACAATTTCCGAATATTCGCTAATAACTTCTATTGGAATAAATATTACGACTGGTTTCAGCTATATAGTGACACAGCAATATTTGTTATGTATTTATATTCGTTTATCAGATCTTAGGCAACAAGAAATTGAGCAAAAACTTACCGATGGAAGGTCAATATTTGTTGTTCATTTTATTTTCGCTATGAATGGGTCTTGCAGCCCCCAACCACACAAGAAAATGCTCCACAGCGTCCACACACTCACTATTTGTAGTTAAACAAAGAATTCATGCAATCTAACAGTAGAAATATTATTAAAACATCGCAAAACCATGGAATATTACGACAGACACGTAAACAATGAACACGCGAATAAGTCAGCTAGTTCAATGAACGAACTGTCAGACATTGAAACTAAGTACTATCAAATTTGTCCGCGTCATACTATAACTTTTTTAACCAAATGACAATTGATCTTGTGACCATGCCAAGAAAGTAAAACAAAGAGTAAAACATTTATCTCTTTCCCACATCCTTTATCGTACCTTTATCGTACCTAATAATAGAACGGGAATAAAGGTAGTTACAGAATTCTGTTTTTAGCCTTCCTTCTATGCTTTGTTATTGTTCTGAGCGTTGCCATGATTACAGTGTGAAGTGTGGAAGTGAGACACATAAATACGAAATAATTAGGAAAATTGAGACAAAGCATCGTATCTTCTGTCCCTTACGGCGTGCCGTATTTTTGCATGGCAAACTTTAAAAATTTTGCCAAACAAAGTACTTTCACTGTTACAAAATTTATCTTGCGTCAATTAATTTAACATTTTTGGACAGTATTTGCATTGTGTCCAAAATATGGAAGATTTCTTACGTTAAACCTCATTTCTCATAACCTAGAAAAAGTATAATATTGCTAAAGACCGGCCACGCGGTGGCTCGATCTAGATGTATATTATGAAAGATCTCCACCCTATTGTTAGACACCGTTTTGTCGAACTCGATCAAACGGATAAGGAAGTTGTAAGACTGACAACAAATTAAACCAACCACCACCACTGTTAAATTAAACCAACCACCACCACTGTTAAATTAAACCAACCACCACCACTGTTAAATTAAACCAACCACCACCACTGTTAAATTAAACCAACCACCACCACTGTTAAATTAAACCAACCACCACCACTGTTAAATTAAACCAACCACCACCACTGTTAAATTAAACCAACCACCACCACTGTTAAATTAAACCAACCACCACCACTGTTAAATTAAACCAACCACCACCACTGTTAAATTAATCCAACCACCACCACTGTTAAATTAAACCAACCACCACCACTGTTAAATTAAACCAACGCCTAATTCTCTTGCAAAATCTCGCTCAAGGAAGCTGTCAGAGTCACAGCTCAATCTACATAATTGCTGATAATAACACAAGACAGACAGATTAAATTTCACATACGCTAATTCCTGACAGTTCTGACTGACAGTTTGACATGCCGTTTCGTTAATATTACGAAGCGCGAAGTAAACATGTTTTGGTGAAACATTGAGAGATGAAAATGTTTGACATGAAATTGGGGAATTTATTTTTTGTTTGCGTTTTCCTCCCTTCCGTCTGTCTTTATTTTGTTTTTTAGGGTTCCGTACCCAACGGGGCCCTTTTACTAAAAGCCCCCACAGTCCGCTAGCCGCAGCAGTCAGCCGGGCAGGCGGAACTTGTCCAGTTTTTATGAGCGGCTGCCTGCGCCTGCTCGGCGGACTGCCGGCGGACTGTAAATGTGAGCGGCCCTTAAGGGTACATACACATCGATAAATTTTGTGTTTTTAAAATTCCTATAAAACCAAATGTATAATGGTTAAATCATTTGGATATTCAAAAAAAAAAAAAAAGTAAAAAGTTTATTGATTCATAGACTACATGTTTCATTAAGTTATTTGACTATATTATCTACTAAGGGACTAAAACCGAAACATGATTACCTACTTGAAATTTTTTCGATGCAAAAAAAATCCAAAGTATTAATAATATAATAATATATATGTATAATCCATCTATTTTCTGTTTTATACGATTCAATCAATCTGCCTAGCCTTTTCCCAACTAAGTTGGGGTCGGCTTCCAGTCTAACCGGATGCAGCTGAATACCAGTATTTTACATGGAGCGACTGCCTGTCTGACCTCCACAACCCAGTAACTGGGTAATACGATACCCCTTGGTAAGACTGGTTGTCAGACTTTCGGGCTTCTGACGACCCGTAACGACTGTCAAAGATCCACGAATGACAGCCGGGACCAACGGCTTAACGTGCTTTCCGAGGCACGGAGGAGTCTCGATATGTAAAGATGGTCACCAATCCACTGACCAACCCTGGCAAGCGTAGCTTAACCTCATGGATCGACCCGTGCGGCTGTTATTACTTAGCCACGAGCTCCTCCTGTTTTATACGATTATACGTAAAAAAATCCTTACTGTGCAGTAAAATTTACTTTTCATCGAAAGTTTTTATTGTTAAGAACTTACTAAGCTAAAAATTGATTTAAGTAAGTATAGCATTTTGTCATAAATACACACCGAGCTAAACCACGCTTCGATGTATCCTCTTAAGGCTCCGCTGTCTGTCCGTCTGTCACAGGGCTGCATCTTTTGAACCGTAATAGGTACTTGAAATTTTCAAGAGTGCGTACCTACTACTAATACCACTATGGCCGCGATAATAATAAAAATACAAGAAAAGTGTTAAATAATATTTGTACGGTGTGGTAGGAAAGCCTTCGTTTGCGAGTCCGACTCGCACTTGGCCGCTTTTTTCTTCGTGATTGAGTGAAAGGAAACGTCAGTGGGTTTTCAATGTCAAGATGTATTTGACATCTATAAATCAACTTTGTTGGAAGTTTTCCGGGGAAAATATTTGTCAAATATACGAGTAATGTCAATCATAGGAAAGCTTTCTCATAGACCTTTTGAGGTTCTGATGTTATTGATAAGAAAGTAAATTGAGACAAGTATGCTGAGAAGGTTTGGTCATGTTGAGAGGATGAATAAAAGGCGACTAATAATAGTTATTTATGCAACTGACGTATAATAAGGGGTCTTAAAACACGAATGTGGGTTTATCACACGAGGCGAAGCCAAGTGTGATAATAGTATCACATGAGTGTTTTAATACCTAATTATGGACAGTTGCATACAAGACTTTATCTAGACCCATGTTATCAATTCTCTATAAAAGGTTCTGATACAGTTTTTTGCAATACTAATACTCGTATCGAATATGGCGGCCGGCGTCATAGTATACGACGTTAATTCGAATAAGTTATTTTTTAAAATTACGGCGCTGTTGTAGTGAAACGCGCGTGCATTACAATGTTCTTTTTTTGAAAACGAGTTGCATTATGAAATTCAGTACAACATTAAAACACCCGTTTGGATGCTATTATGGTTACCATGGTTACTATGACACTGGCTGTTTTAATGTTGGCAATAAGCTAACTGGCTCAGAAAATTTTATAGAGAATTTATAGCATGGGTGTAGATAAAAGGTATTTACAAGGCAGAGGTGAGTGGAGGCGCCGGGAGGGGACGCCCTAGGAAGACATAATAGTGATTACAACTTAGGTATGTCTTATTGGTGACTAGCTTTTGCCCACAGCTTCGCCCGCGTGAATGTCGGAAAATATCCCACGGGAACATACTACCGGGAAATCCTTTCTTAATCCTTGTCTACATTATAAAGGGAATATCTGTGCAAAATTTCAGCTTTCTAAGCAAGGTTTCAGACGTTGATGAGTCAGTCAGCCAGGACTTCTTTTTTTATTTTATAGATAGATAGATGAAGTCGGTTAAAAATGAAATGATGTTTGTTGGTAAGAGCATAACTTAAGAACGGCTGTACCGAATTTGCTATTTGTTATTTTTAAATGTTCATAATAGTCTGAATTAGGTTTCTAAGGAAAAGTTTCCCAGAATTTTCAAATTCTGGAAAAACTGTACCTACCTAAACTAGACCTAAACGTCCTTTTTTCTAAGGGTTTTTTTGTATGAATTATGGAAATTTTGACACGACAACGACTATCGGGTCACTAGTCTATACTATATTACTACATATAATAATATTGTAAAGAGGAAAGATTTTTTTGTTTGTTTGTTTGTACCGAATAAGCTCCAAAACTACTGGACCGATTTTAACCATTTTTTTACCAATAGAAAGCTAAATTATCAGGAAGTGACACAGGCTATAATTTATTTTAAAAAAATTAGAGATCCTTATGCAAATTGCTATAATTTGTCCTAGCTATGCGACGGGAAGCTGAGATATTCGACGAAGGCAATAAACAGGATACCGACTTCGTGAATGCCATTTTGATAGTCACTCTATTCCTAGGTCACAAAATACAATAGTACAAGGCTAGGTCGCACGAGTCGAAAAGAACTCTGCTTTCCTGGCAAGGACTTAGGCCAAGGCTTCAGTTGTTATAATTATTATTGTTGTATTTAAACTAATAATAATCTAAGTATAGTAAAATTCATAGAAAACCAAATGTATATTATGGTTATATAATTTGGATTTTCCATCTGTTATTTGACTATAAAATATGTACTGTCTACTATGCTGCACTAAAGCCGAAACATTTTCCGATAGAATAGAATAAAATTTCAAAGTAGCATCGTATATTTTCTGTTTTATACGATTATACGTAAACAGTTCGTTATTGTGCAATAAAATTTACTTTAAATCGAAGGTATTTAAATATTTTAGGAACTTACTAAGCTAAAAATTTATTTAAGTATAGTATTTTGTCATAAATCTACATTTAAACGAAGCGCGTGAGTATTCTATCTCGCGCATCAAATTAGACACACATAACGCCAAATCATTTACACACCGAGCTAAACCACGCCTCAATGTATCCTCTTAACAAAGTAGAATACATAAATAAAGCTAGAAACATCACAACTCCGTCAAGAGACACGAGTAAAAACAAAAAAACATTAAGCCGACAAGCGTTTTACTTCGCCCTAAATAAACATCCGCCATGTTTTGTGGAAGATGTAAGAATCCGCTTTACATGTTTATGAATGACCATACAGACATGGGTTAGGGATTTGTTACATGTTTGTGTTTTTTAGTGTTCCGTACCCGAAGGGTGTCAAACGGAACCCTATTACTAAGCCTTCGCTGTCCGTCCGTCCGTCTGTCAGCGGGCTGTATCTCATGAACTGTATGTAAACAGTTGAAATCACAGATTGTGTATTTCTATTGTCGCTATAACAACAAATAATAAAAATAAAATAAAGTTAAAAATTCAAGCTCCCTTAAAAAACTCTTGATTTTGAAAAAAACATTTTTCTTACCCTGGTCTGGGATGTATTGTATGTAACTCTTCGAGTACGAGTGTACGAGATCTATCGCAATAACTAAACAAGTTAGGAATTTGAAACTTTTGTATTAATTAATTTAATTTATACTGTATTTAATCAACAAATACTAAAAACATCAATTAGTAAGGTATTTTGTTTAAATATTGTGGAATAGAGGAGTGGACTGTAATATTACGCTGGTTGTGGAAAGAAATATGGGTAGTTCTGTACGAACGGAGTTCTCCGTCCTTCCCAATCCAGGAACAAATTCAACAGAGAGATGGCTGAAGTACGACTCACCTTGTCTCCTGCTGCGGCTGGCTCCCACTAGATCTGACGGTCTTTTGAGTGGACCGTTGACCACGGAGACTGGCACGAGTGACACCACACGGTAATGCACAATTTGTCCTTGTTTTATTAATTTTCACTCACGGAGTAGAAAATTAGATGGTTCACGGGTCAATGGCGGACGACAGACTCGTCGGCTCCGCTAGCACCACCACACTTTTTTAAGATGGCGCGCTTGTCGCGTTGTCGCGAATATGTGCAGCAGCTCGTAGGTACGGGACAGCCAATCGCATGCCGACTTAGCGAGCGCATACAGACATTCACTGTCAAATTCGTCCAATCATGGGATAAATACAGAACATACCCCCTACCGAAACCATAGTAATGGTTTCTAGCAAACTAAGATTACCTTAATACCTATATCATTAAAAAAGAGCTCTGAAATAAACACTAAGCTAGGTACCTATATCTAACAAAAACGTTTTGTTTGAATCTAGTTGGTATAAGGTAATAGGCAGAGTTTATTGGTTGGTCTTTGTAAGACACTTTTTTCGGTGCGCAGCGTCACACACCGGACTATTCCGTCGGGACCTGGATGTAATTTTTCTATTTTGCCGAGAGGCCATTTACAGGAAGGAACATTTTCAGTTTTTATTATTACTAGATCTCCGACTTTTGGATTAGAGGAAGACGTAAACCACTTAGCTCTCTGCTGAAGAGTGTTTAAATATTCGTGACTCCAACGTTTCCAGAAAAGTTGAGAACACCTCTGAATATACTGCCAACGTGACAATCTGTTAATGTTTACGTCTTGAACGTTATACTCGGGTATAGAGGTTAAGCTTCGACCAATGAGAAAGTGTCCGGCGGTTAAGACATTGAATTCGTTGGGATTATCGCTAGCAGGTAGTGGACACAACGGACGCGAATTTAAAATGGCTTCTGCCTTACAAAATATCGTGGAAAGTTCCTCAAACGTTAAGGACTTTTCTCCTACACTTCGCACTAAATGATACTTTGCTGACTTTATGCCCGCTTCCCAGAGGCCACCCATATGTGGAGCACTGGGTACATTAAATTTCCAATCAACCTGTCTTTTAGAGCAGCCATCCGAAATGTCATCTTGAATCTCACGCAGGAACCTCTGGATTTCAGACAGATGTTTACTTGCACCAATAAAATTAGTGCCACAGTCAGAATATAGAACAGCGCATAGACCTCTACGAGCTATGAATCTGTCTAGGCACGCGAGGAAACAGTCGGCGGAGAGAGAAGATAACACCTCCAGATGTACTGCTTTTGTTGAAAAGCAAACAAACAGTGCTAAATATGCCTTTGTCACTTTAGCATTTCGACGTAAGCTTTCTTTAATAAGGAATGGACCTCCGAGGTCAACTCCGACGTTAGAAAATACCTTGTTAGGTATCAACCGAGTTGGTGGCAACGGTGCCATTTCAGGTTGCAGTAAAGACGGTTTACATTTAAAACACGTTTTACACTTAGATAAAACGGATCTAATGACGCTACGAGCAGACAATATCCAAAAATTTTCATTAATTATACTTTGTAAGGTTCGCGGTCCTACATGTAAATATTTTTTATGAAAATAATTGATCAGTAGTTTAGTAAATAAACTATGTTTCGGAAGAAGACGCGGATGTTTAGAATTATACGGGAGTTCGGAATGACCGATGCGACCCCCTACCCTGAGGAAGCCGTCGGAATCAATAAATGGAGATAATTTTCGTAATGAAGAAACGTATTTCTTATCTTTAATCATTTTTAATTCCGCTTCAAAATAAGCATTTTGAACTAATTTTATCAACTTATCGCGAGCTTCGTTTAATTCGAAGGTTGATAATACTCCCGATTTGTAAGAAGTGTTCATGTCACCCCTTTTTCGTGTAAATCTTAAAATCCAAGCAAACGATCTTTGCAATTTGGAAAACGATGAAAACTTTTGAAAAATTCTTTCACAAAATTCTGTTTTGGATTCATTGAAATTATCATTATTTTTATTTTCGACCAAGAAATTAATAGACGCTTTTAATTCCGGTACTTTATTAGTACTCTCGTTAACAAACACCGTCAGGGGCCAATCGATATAATTTTGATACATCCAATCAGTGCCCTGTAACCAACGTTGATTACAACTGACAAGTTGTTCCGGAGACGCTCCGCGAGAACAAATATCGGCTAAATTATGTTCGCTACACACATGCCGCCAAAAATGAGGGGGTAAAACTTCAATAATTTTCGTAACCCGATGACTGACAAAGGTCTTTAGTTTATAAGGTTCCGTTTGAAGCCACGACAGTACGACTGTCGAGTCTGAAGCTGCTATTATTCTGTTAATTTTAACGCGAGTAAATGTGTCAACTACGAACTTTATTAATTTGCTCAACAAAACAGCACCCATTAACTCCAACCGAGGAATCGTGACGGGTTTTATTGGTGCGACTTTAGATTTCGCGGTCACTAGACGAACCTTTACGTTAGCCTTTTGATCGCGACTAATAACATACACGCATGCTGCATAGCCACGCAACGAAGCATCACAAAATCCAACCAAGTCGCATTCCGTCTCCCTTGGTAATAGCATGTGACGTTCGATACGCAACTCCTTTAACAGAGGAAGTTCCAAAATAAAATTTTGCCACGATTTTTTTATATTATCTGGCAACTTTTCGTCCCAACCAATGCCTAGCTTCCACAGTTCTTGCATAATCTGTTTCGCGACAAAAGTGCAAGGTGCGATAAAACCCACGGGATCGTAAATCGACGCTAGCAACTTTAGTACTGATCGTTTGGTTGACTCGTTGTCTGTTAAATTAACCGAAAAAAGAAAATTATCGGATTTCGGAATCCATTGAAGACCTAAAACTTTAATAGAACTATCGTTTTCATCTTTAACGAATGTTACTGAATTTTCTCTATTTTCTGAGGGGACACGTTGCAGTAATTTCTCACTGTTACTCATCCACTTTTTTAACGTAAAGTTGGCACTTTCAAAAATACCAATTAATTGGTCCTGTACTAAGCAAGCTTGCTCAAAAGTATTACATGAATATAGGACATCATCCATGTAAATTCCCTCACGGAGGACCTGAGCAGCGAATGAAAAACGTTTTCCTTCATCGTTAGCTAACTGAAGTAGCGTCCGAATTGCTAAGAACGGTGAACAACTAAGTTCGTACGTCACGGTTTTTAATTCGTATAACTTTATTGGATCGTTAGGCGATTCCCGATATAAAATGTGTTGATATAATCGATCTTCTTTTCTTAAGGAGATAGCACGATACATTTTACAAACATCACCTACTAGGCAATATTCAAATAGTCGAAATTTCAAAATGATTGCCGCAATATCCGGATACAGCTTAGGGCCGACTAATAGAATATCATTTAAAGATACGTTATTGCTACTCTTCGCTGACGCGTCGAACACTACACGTAACGGAGTGGAGGTACTAGTAGGTCGCAAAATACTGTGATGTGGAATAATGTATCTACTAGGCTTGTCACCCTGATATAGTTCCATATGACCGAGGTCTTCATATTCACGCATAAATTCCTTATACTTATTATTTAAATCATTAGTACGCGCGAGCTTGCGTTCCGTGTACAATAACCGGCGCTCAGCCACGGCGCGAGTAGCACCTAGCGGCGAGCGTTCAGGTGCCAAAAGCAGCGGAACTACGTATTGCCCGTTCGACTCTCGAGTATGTTCATTAGAGAATATCTCCTCGGCTAACTGATCCATTGGATTTATTGACGGTGTGCACGGCACTTCCTCAATTTCCCAAAAACTGCGTAAAGTTTTTTCAATCGACTGTTCTTCGTCATATGAAACCGATAAATTTAAATTTTGCGAACTATTATTACTAAGTGGATATAATTTCCCGCTAATAACATAACCAAAAACTGTTTTAATAACACTCGGAATACCATTCTTAATTACTAATGGTTTATCTCTAATGATATCTGGCACTATGTCGTTACCTAACAAAATATCTATTCGCGAACGCTTAAAAAACAATGGATCCGCTAACTTGTAAGTGTCATATTCGTTAATGACGTTATCTGTGAAAGAGATATTAGGCATATCAGCGGACACTCTTGAAATAACTACTAAATTAACACTAAATTTTGGACCCTTAGCATGTCTTGGTTTTAATGTACAAGTTACCATGCCTTGATTTTTAACTATGCCCCCACCTATACCGTGAATGGTAAAAGGACATTTTTTACGTTGTAATCCTAGTTTCTGAGCACATTCAGTAGTTATAAAAGAACTCTGAGCGCCAGAATCGATGACCGCACGGCAGTCGTGATATTGACCAACACAGTCAATAACGTGCGTAAGTGCAGTGCCTAACACTACTCCATACTCGCAGTTATTACTCATTAACGCTTGCTGTACGGGTGCGTGTGTTGTGTCACTTACGAAGTGAGACGACACTAGCGCTTGCTGCGTGTGCGACAGAGACGGCTGCGCTGTCAGGGAGCTCGCCACGGACGATATTCCCGCGTTTTCCGTCTTCGCGTTATCTTTATGTAATAGATAATGATGCGATGATGCGCATACTCCGCAAGTCATTGTACTTTTACAAGCATTAGACTGATGATCAGATTTAAGACAATTATGACAAAGTTTAAGTGAATGAACACGGCTCATTCTTTCATCGACAGACAATTTACGAAATTGATCACATCGATATATCATATGATTTTGTTTACAAATCACACAAGTCAAATTTAATTTATTATTAGTACGGTTGTTATTATTGTGCGGAGCTTGTGCCGTATTAAGAACTGACTTAGACGAAGATTTAAGTTGGTTTTTATTTTGTGTCCTTTGTTTCGACGTATTATTCGAAGAGCTGTCTGTAAAAGTGTGTTCTAGAACTTTAATTTGTTTGTTGACGAAAGATATTAGTTCCGCAAACGTAGGTATCAACTTTTGATCACGGCATTCTTCGAATAACTTTCGAGTATGAGGATCGAGTCGTTGTAATGCCAAATGACACAATAAAAAATCATCTAAGTTCTTAATTTTCAGTGCTTGAATCGCTTTAAGTGAATGATCAAAGGTTTCTATAAATGAAGTTAAGTTCGACGTAGTATCTTCAGTTAACGGAGAAAAGTTGAACATTTTATCGAAATACCTACATGCTAGTGTTCTGTGGTCGTGATATTTATCCACTAAACTTTGCCAAACTAATGAGTAATTAGCGGCAGTGATAGGTAGATTTTTAACGATGTTTAAAGCAGGACCTTTAACGCATGAGAGTAAATAATGGAATTTATCGATATCTGAGAAATTTCTATTATGAACTAATGATGAGAACGTATCATAAAAAGTAATCCAGTTTTCAACTTCTCCATCGAATTGAAATAATGTTATCTTTGGTAACGCGGGTACTACTAAATCCTTTTTATCTAACGCAGTACAGGAATCGGATTCTAATTTCGAATATTTACTAGCGATTAACTGACATGCATTAAACATTTCGTCAAATGCTTCAAGTTCACTTATTGACATTTTTGCAGTAGATTTTATTTGCACTTCTATTTCGTACAAATCAAATATGGCGGATTCAAACTTCGCACGAACACTTTCCATTTCCGATAATGATACCGTAAACAATTGCAATTTATCTGGATCAGTTCCCAACTTTTTGGAATAGTCATAAAGCTTTTGTATCTTCGTAAATAAATATTCCTTTCTAACTAATAAGATTTTACGTTTAGTTTCTAAAACTTCCGCCATTTTGGAAGCGTGGTTTTAGCCAAATAAAATTAAGAAATAGGGCTCGAATGGCCAGAATGTGGAATAGAGGAGTGGACTGTAATATTACGCTGGTTGTGGAAAGAAATATGGGTAGTTCTGTACGAACGGAGTTCTCCGTCCTTCCCAATCCAGGAACAAATTCAACAGAGAGATGGCTGAAGTACGACTCACCTTGTCTCCTGCTGCGGCTGGCTCCCACTAGATCTGACGGTCTTTTGAGTGGACCGTTGACCACGGAGACTGGCACGAGTGACACCACACGGTAATGCACAATTTGTCCTTGTTTTATTAATTTTCACTCACGGAGTAGAAAATTAGATGGTTCACGGGTCAATGGCGGACGACAGACTCGTCGGCTCCGCTAGCACCACCACACTTTTTTAAGATGGCGCGCTTGTCGCGTTGTCGCGAATATGTGCAGCAGCTCGTAGGTACGGGACAGCCAATCGCATGCCGACTTAGCGAGCGCATACAGACATTCACTGTCAAATTCGTCCAATCATGGGATAAATACAGAACAAATATAATTATGCGATTTTCTGCAACTGCAAAAATTATCTTTGTAATTCACATACTTACAAAGTTAGTTTCTCAGTAAGTCGAATAAAATTGCCAAAAACGCGGTATCTTGAATTATTTATTTACAACTCGTATTTTACCAAACTCAACGCAGACTCCGTAAGTCGAAGTTAGTAAAATAAAACGTCTTACTTGGAAATCCCCGAACAGAGCCATGTAATATAGTTTTTAGCTTGCTAAAATTACACTAGATGACTCTATATTAATACTTAATATACAGCGACACCTTTTTTTTTTTTTTTTTTTTTTTTTTTTTTTTGAGGGTGGGAAATCATCAAATAACTTCTCCCGCTCTGGGTGGAGCGGGAGGGCGTGTCAGACTTTTACTGACTAAAACCCACCCGTGTTCCTTCAGTTGCCTATGCCAGGGCCGCGGTAACCCTTTCAGACAACCCGCGACCCCAGCGGCGTCGGCCCTATTGGGCCCCGTCACTTGCTGACATCTCTTTGAGGCGCGCGTGGAACACGACGCGCCGTCGACTCGGGCCTGGTCCTTACCGGACGGCGAGCTACCCGCTGCTCACCGTCCGCAGGCCCGCGCCTACGGTGGCCGGAAATCACCCCGCGATTCCCGCCGCCCAGGGCGTCTCCTGCGGCGACTGAGGGCGTGAGGCTGCCTCTCCCTCACGCGTTCCGCCTCCTCCTTCGCGAGCATCACTGCTTCGCAGAAGGAGGTGACGGCCTCCCATGCACTCTCGCTCCGCACCATGGCCTGGACCAGGCTCGGACGCGAGAGATCGCCGCCGCCGATCGCCTCCGTGAGAACACGGCGGTGCTCTGCCCAAGCCGGGCAGACCTCCACTGTATGCTCCACCGTGTCCTCCGGGCGATCTACACAATGGAAACACCCGGGCGTTTCCTCCCGCCTTATGCGAAACAGGAACCTCCCGAAACAACCGTGTCCGGTGAGGACCTGCGTCAGGCGGAAGGTGAGGACGCCGTGGCGCCTCTCTAACCACTCCTCAAAGAGGGGACTTATCGCCGCTATTGTGGCGTGCCCAGCGCTGGGTTGCGACAGTCGCGCTCTCCATGCCGCCATGAGATCCCGCCGGAGCTCTGTCCGCTGTACCGTGATTTCTCGCGGCAGCGGAGTTACGCCCCGGCGCTTCGCCTCCTCGCGCCACTCCCACACGTGCGCGAGGACCTTTGCCTCCAGATCCCACGGCGGCAATCCGGCAAGGAGGCTCGCCGCCTCCCGGGAGACCGTGCGGTATCCCCGGACTAGCCGGATGGCCATGACCCTCTGGGACGCGTTCAACCTGCCGGCTGGTCCCAGCCTTAGGGAACGCGCCCACACCGGTGCTCCGTAAAGGGCCATGGACCGCACGACCCCCGCGTAGAGCCTCCGGCAGGATACAGCGACACCTGCCGATTTTTTTTATTACACATACCTACACATGTGTTTGACAACTTATATTCTCTTCTACTCCACATATTGTTAAATGGAAAAACTTCGAAAAATAATATTATTCTTTAAAAAAAAACATTGCATATTTCAATCCATTAACGTTATCCACTAAACACTGCACAGATAGCACCCACAATTGATCACCAACAAAGATTAAACCTCACTTTGTCACCATTAATACTGTTTTAACGAGCACCCGAGCCTATTTGATTGACCTAAAAAAAAATGCTTGCTTTACATTGATGGTTCGACAAGAACAAATGACTGAATTACAATGCAATCTAACAAATTGGCCAGCAATGGAATGGTGCTATCGATTTTACTGCCAAACACCACGAAATTATAGGGGCAGAAGTCGAGACCAAAATGCCTCTGTCGTTCATTACCTGGGTTTTTCCACTCGAGTGCTGTGTACTCCCCCAGGGGACTGGTCTAGGGGATTTTAGTGGAACGAGTAGGTTTTTCTAGAGATCCATTACTTTTAACAGCTCACCAAGCATTTATTTAACCAGTCAAATCTGGGTATTACAAATCAAGTGCATAGAAAAGCAGGTGCGTTATAAGAGTGGTGGTAAGGGCCCTGCGACTTACGAGTCGTGGGTACCCAGGCAGGCGCTTTACTTTGTGTAAATAATTGTATCACCCTGCTCTCAAAACGGTATAGGAAAACATCGTGAGGAAACATGTCCAACCAAAAATTTGAAGACAATGTGACATCTATCAACCCGCACTGGGCCCGTGTGGTAGATTACAGCACCTCTCGAAGAGAGAAAGCCTGCGTCCCAGCAGTGAGAACATTATTGGCTGATTATATGCTTAGAAAAGCATGTTGCAGTGGTCAAGTCCAGTCGTCACACAGACGCCACAATCTGTAACTGTAGGGACGGTAAGTTACATTCCGACTGAAAACTATGGCTGAATATTATACATATCTGGAGGAACATTGGCTCCTAAAACACAGACTTTTGGGCTAGTTTAGGAGGCATCAGTTCGCCCTATGTGTCTCTAATGTACAACATTCTTTAATCCTTGTGTACTTATGTGTGTTATTATAATGTACAAATAAACATTTTTATTATTATTTTATTTATTTATTATCTGCGATCCGTTTTTCTTGCGTTTATGGGCTTTCTTCACGTTCACTCAGTACTAAATTATTTTTTTGCTGTCCTACCCTACTTTTATGAGAGCATTCAACATGACTATTTTAATCGATCACTACAGTTTGACCTTCTGACCTATCATGGTCATTCTCATTCAAACTGCTGTTTTTTTTACAGGGAATTTCGAAAACGTTTTTGTTTGAAGCCTGACAAATTTATCTATGTAGACGAATGGAATTTAGCGAGGGTCTGTGTTCAAACTGGCGTATCGCATGTATTTGGAATTGAACCAATCTATCGTCACATAAAGTGCGACAAACGTATTCGTTTTTTATAGGTTTTTAGGGACGAGGCTTTAATTTTAAAGCATATATTGTGGTCTGATGTTTATAACTGTTTTGCTGGGGAGTTATATCAATAGCTATATTTGCTAAACCTATATTTACAATAGTATCACAACATTTTAGTCCGATCTCTGAATCGATTTCTTGACTTAAAATTCAGCATTGGATTATTGTATTAATTAATACTTCACTCTTTCACAATTCAATCAATCTGCCTAGCCTTTTCCCAACTATGTTGGGATCGGCTTCCAGTCTAACCGGATGCAGCTGAATACCAGTATTTTACATGGAGCGACTGCCTGTCTGACCTACACAACCCAGTAGGTAACTGGATAATACGATACCCCTGGGTAAGACTGATTGACAGACTTTCGGGCTTCTGACGACCCGTAACGACTGTCAAAGATTCACGAATGACAGCCGGGACCAACGGCTTAACGTGCTTTCCGAGGCACGGAGGTGTCTCGGTATGTAAAGATGGTCACCCATCCACTGACCAACCCCGGTAAGCGTAGCTCAACCTGATAGATCGACCCGTGAGGCTGTTATTACTTAGCCACGAGCTCCTCTTTCACAAGTGTTGTCCATTATTCCAGGCAAACCAAAAATTTGAAGACATGTGGATTATACTGTCTTACTGGCCCGCTCCCTCCTACATAGGAGTCTGTGTCCCAGCAGTGTGAACATTATAGGCTGATTACGCTTGCACGCTATTATAATTTTTACAAATAATTGTACCATCACCAGTATAAATAAAGTAAATAGAAATAACAGTCAAAATGCCTTAGCAGGAACCTTCAACCGCCCAATAAAATGGTACAATTTGAGTGACCCTACCCCACGTAGTGTACCTACAAATAAGTGAGATTTATAGGGTAGATGTGAGCGGAAAGGACTCCGGTGAACACCGCACGAGTCCGTTCGAGAGGACGCGGGAGGTAAAAGGAAGGGTGGATATAAGTGACACGGTGTGAGAGACATTCCGAATGTTAATCGTTGTTTGGACAAAACTTGTATAGTTTGATGGTCTATCTATACCCATTGTTAATAGGAACCTGTATTTCAAACTCTGTATGTTTTTTTAGACGATTGCTACACAAATACCAGTTCCATTATGACTATAGTCAATCCAATCAAGTCCAATCAAGGAGCGTGTACCTAATCTTCCCTTATTTATAAATCAATGTCTATACCACACGTTTAAATATGACCAAACATTTCTGATGTCCGCTATATGGACAAGGAATCATAAGGGATCGATGGATATTGCTGCGTTATAAGTTATAAATTCAAGGCTTAGAAACCTTGACTATGGATGGACAGCTTTTGCTATGCTATACATAGTTAAAACTTGAAATCGATAAAAAACAGCTATCTTGTATATCATTGAAGATGTATACACTATTAAACTCGAAAAATCAATGCGTAGGCATTGCCAAAAATGTGCCAAAGCATTGTTTCACCAAAATCAGTCCAGAAACTTTGAACGAGAATTGAAATCAATCCTCCGATCCTAAATATACACAATAGACGATCAGCTACCTATCATTTACAAATTAGAATGCCGAAATAACTCCAACCAAAGATTTAAATCGATAGATTTGCCCTAACAGCACGTAATCACGCGAAAAAGTGTCCATAATGAGAAGAGAGTGAGCTCCCACATTATAAATAGCTACTCCATGACAATCAAGCCAATTAACTGCGTATGTGTGTGTCAGAGGTGTCAAAATATGGCTGATCTGTAATCATTTTTGTTATCTTCTGTACCCATATTTGCAAAATAAAATTATCTTTATCTTTAAAACGAAACAGAAACGCGAGTCCTTTGAGATTTGACGCGGTATTAGGGCGAATCTAACGATTTAAATCTTTGTCTCCAACGGTTTTACTTTCGATGAAGCACAAAAACGGTGGTCAATACCAATAACACGATTGATTGAACATTGGTCTATCAAGTAGAAAATGGTTAGATTCATCCTAAATATTTGTCCGTTTTCGTTTGTTTGTGACGAATTTACGAGCTCGGGAATTGTTCAAGCGATTTTGATAGTCCTGGTACTTACGAAATTGTAAAAAGGAACAGATAATTTTATCGTCTGATACAATCAATCTGCCGCTTCTTTTTCCCAACTGTTGTGGTCAGCTTCCAGTGTACTGTCTACTGGGCAATACCCCTTGGTAAGACTGGTTCTCAGACTTTCGAATTTCTGATTAACCCGTAACGACTGATAAAGATCTATAAAAGACAGCCAGGACCAACGGTTTAACGTGCTTTCCGAGGCACGCAGGGATCTCGTTATGTATTGGATGGTCACCCATCCACTAACAGACCGCCGCAATCGTAGCTTAACCTTTGATTAAACCATGAGCCTCTGAAAATCACAACATTAATAATCACAGAACCTGCACCCTAATTGCGTAACACATTATCAATCAGAGTTTGAATCATTTTGAAACAAATTGCTAATCCATTGCTTCATATGTTCGAAAGATTTGTCTGCTCAGCAACGTAAATATCGCAATGAATATTTTTGAACTGTCAAAATGAAACCAACTCCGATTGATAATGTGTTACGCAATTAGGGTGCTGGCTTTGTTGAATTGAAATCTATCAAACGTAAAACAACGTTGAACACGATACTAAGTTCAAATAAAAATATGACCGAGACCCACATTTTTACCGAGACACTAGGTACATATTTTCCGTCAGCATATTGTATTTTCATCTTACTAAAGCATGTAAGGCATCTTAGCCCATAATTTCGTGTAATATTCTGTCCTGCGACTATATTTTCTTAGCTGGTTACTCTACCCAGTATTTTGATAAACATTCTTAGTAGATGTTAGAATAAAAATAAATACCCATGAGCTGTTGTTACTTGGTAAGGCTACAAAAAGTGACCCCGAGACAGTGAATAACGATATTTTTGAGAAAAGGAATAGTATGTGTGTGTTTGGCTTGGTATGGGCATGTGATGCGGAGGAAGGAAACGCATGTGACAAATAGGGTAATGATTATAATGTTGATGGATGGCAACGGAGAGGAAGTCCAAAGAAAATCTGCGTGGATTATGTGAGGAATGATATGAAAGGCAAGTCGTGAATGATAGCGTGACTGTTGACAGGGAAGAATGGAAGAAGAAAACGTGTGCGCCAGCCCCAAGTACCTCAAGAAAAGGGCAGGAAGATGATGAGCTGTTACTAGGTAAGGCTATAAACAGCGACCCGAGAGAAATAACGATATTTTTGAGAAGAGGAATGGTGTTTTTGCTGAAGAAACTGCTAATGTGCGTGTGTAGGTACGTTATATACAACATTATGTTGATATACGCGAGAAGTTATGTGTTCATAATACACAAACATACATCACCCTGTAGTTCTATGTTCTATGTTAAAAGATTTGTTTAGTCCTTTATGTAGACCATTGTGCGTGGGCCGTGGCGGCCGTCGGGCGTTATTCCAACCAGCCCACCTCCCTCCAAAAGTTGATCAAGTTTCCAGGTCTGTTAAGAATATCTGTGAAAGATCGGGGTGTTCCGAGAGTTTCTGTTCTAATCTGGGTGACGCCTGTGCACTCAAAGAGCACGTGCGCAACGGTTTCCTCAGCCTCCATGCAAGCCCTGCAGAGAAGGCTGTCCGTTATTCCTGGTGGAAGTGTTTGTTTAGTGAGCAGTGTCCTGTGATGGTCCCCGTCACCATGCGCAGACCATTCCTGTCCAGACGTAATAACCGTCTGGTGGACCTGTCTGTAGCCTGGTTTCAAGGACCACCAACTCTCTGCTTGTGTATCGGTGAACTCTTGTAGTCCTCAAAAGGTAAGGCAGAGGTGGACCTATAGTAACACCCATATTTCGCCAGTTATTTTTACGTCCCATGTAGGAGGCGAGCATTTTGCCATCAGCCGGGCACAAATACAGACTCCAGGCTCCAGGCTGCTACTGAGAAATTCCTGATAGAACATCCACAAACACTTTGCCCGACCTGAGAATCGAACCCAGGACCTCATGCTCAGCAGTAGCGTTCACAACCACTAGACCAACTCGCCGAGTCATAAATATTGCGGCAGCGTTTTTAAATATGTTTCAAAAAGGAAAATAAGAACTCTTCAGCTCCTTCAAACATACAACGTGTCGTTTTGCATCCTCGTAAATTTAAGGATGTGGTATAGACAATCAAACCGAACAACTTTTTCCATGGCACCGACATCGTAATCGCGAAAAAATAATCAGCCGTCCTTTAGATTTGCGTCGAGTAGGTATTGAAGTTTACAGTTGAAAATTTTTTCGCGATTACGATGTTGGTCCCATGGAGAAAGTTGTTCGGTTTGATGTTCTGTATCACACCCTGGAATTTTATGAGGATGCAAAACGACACGTTTTATATAGGGCTCCTCCTCCGAGGGCGCAAAATTCTAATTTTCTTACGTTTTTTGCAATTTGCAAGTCAGTATTATTTTGATCAAAATACCGTAAAATTCGCGACCCTAAAAATTATGTATTTACAAAATTATAATATAAATTAAATAAATACTTACACATTATTTGCTACGGTCGCGATACAACGTAGAAAACGTAAGAAAATTTGAATTTCGCGGGCTACCCTGGCACTTCCCCCTTAAACAAACATAATTCCAGAAAATAAATCGATTCCAAATACAGGTGAATGTAATAAGAAGGAAGAAAAGAGATGGCATATTCAGACAAAGTAAAAGAACGAGACAAATAACTTATTGAAATATTTGTTAGAAGAAAGTTCATAATTCGTTTTAAAACGTAAGTACACGGACTGCTTACTTCATTTGAGTGATTCAAGTTTTCTGAAGTAAGTATTTCCGTAAAATTCTTTGGAGAAACTTGCTCGTGGTCTGTCTTTTTAATATGCGCTTGCGTATATTGTGTAATGCAGTTCGAAGCCGCCTCCATTATTTTTACTCTTAACTTTTATATGGAATGAAGTGAAATCGTTAATTTTATAAATAAGATATTGGAATATTTTTTAAAAGTAATATTGAAAAAAAAACCGGCCAAGTGCGAGTCGGACTCGCGCACGAAGGGTTCTGTACCATTATCTATAAAAGCTGTATAGCCCCACATAAATATTTGTTTTATTTTAATTTAGTTATTTATTTTGAAGTTAATATATAACTAAATATTCTGTGAATATTTCAAGCGTCTACCCACAGAACAGATAAACCTCTTTATATGTTCTGTGCGTCTACCTGTTGCCGTTATCAATATCGAGCAAAAACGAGCAAAAAAATCACGTTTGTGGTATGGGAGCCCCCTTAAATATTTATTCTATTCTGTTTTTAGTATTTGTTGTTATAGCGGCAACAGAAATACATCATCTGTGAAAATTTTGTCTAACTATCAGGGTTCATGAGATACAGTCTAGCAACAGACGGACGGACAGCGGAGTCTTATTAATAGGGTCCCGTTTTACACTTTGTGTACCGAACTTTAAAAAAATAAGCTAGATGGAGTCGACATTTCATATATAACTACCACTGAGAAGAAATTGCAAAATAAACTCAGGGGTCAAAATTTTTTTTAGAGTTCCGACAAAATCTTGGTCAGAGCATGGTGAGGGCCATGTAGATTAATCTCTGAAATGGTCCTATGAGGAAATAACCACACAGATTTCAGAGGACCTGTCCAGACAGTGCAAGCATTAAATAATCGATATTACCTATCTATAATAATAAATATATAGAATACTTAATTTTGATATCAAAATAAAAAATTATGTTTTTACTTACGTGCCAAAATTCCATGAAATCGGTTTAGACGTTCTGACCGTAATTTGGTAGGTAATTAGTTATTAATTACAGAATTAACAGCATGTATTCGTAGAATTGTGGCCATGAGGCTTAAATATACGTAATATATTTAATATCTTAGCAAATATTTAAATCGTTAGATTCGCTCTACCACGTCAAAAGACAGTCGCGTTTCTGTTTCGTTTTGAAACTTCTGACCAGTGAACACAATGCTTATTTTCGTTCACTGCCTCTGACACACAATGACGCAGTGACTTACCTCTGACACACAATGACGCAGTGACTTATCTTCATTGTCATCTAGAAACGCTATTTAACGTGTGAGCTCACTCTTCTCAGTATGTATTGTACACTTTTTTGCGTGACTAAGTACGGTGAGGGCAAATCTAGCGATTTAAATCTTTGTACCTTAGCGGTTCAGAAAAACCACAGGTAAAGCTCTTCTCGTGAAATTGAGAGCAGGTAAATAATGATAAAAGTTTTATTATTAAACTCTCAGTAGGTACAAGAGAATCCTTTCGCCTGAAATGGTAGTTTTCCCGAATTCTCCGAAGCTATTTGCTTTTTCTCGAGACTTTGTTTGCTTAAAACCTTTTTCGTACGAAATGAATGATCTACTTTCATGTACAGACTACATTACTACAAGTATCTTTTGCAGCTCGACTGACGTTGACAGTGCCGTTGTTGATAAACAGTTGTAGAGAGTATTGAAAAAACAAGATGGCGGAGTTTCAATTTTGGCCACGCGCCTTGTACAGTTTAGGCTTTGCGTTTTCTGTTTGACACTGCCGTTGTTGATAAACAGTTGTGGAAAGTGTTGAAAAAACAAGATGGCGGAGTTTCAATTTTGGCCTCGCGCCTTGTACAGTTTAGGCTTTGTGTTTTCTGTTTGACACTGCCGTTGTTGATAAACAGTTGTGGAAAGTGTTGAAAAAAACAAGATGGCGGAGTTTCAATTTTGGCCACGCGCCTTGTACAGTTTAGGCTTTGCGTTTTCTGTTTGACACTGCCGTTGTTGATAAACAGTTGTGGAAAGTGTTGAAAAAACAAGATGGCGGAGTTTCAATTTTGGCCACGCGCCTTGCACAGTTTAGGCTTTGCGTTTTCTGTTTAACACTGCCGTTGTTGATAAACAGTTGTGGAGAGTGTTGAAAAAACAAGATGGCGGAGTTTCAATTTTGGCCACGCGCCTTATACAGTTTAGGCTTTGCGTTTTCTGTCAGTCAAGTCAGTCAGTCACGGAACTATGTGACCTGCAAAAATACTTTTGCGAACTATCCAAGAATTATATATCTACTCTTGAAGCGCGAGTGCTGACAGATTGACATCTTTGACAGGCGGCACGAAACGGAAGTAATGCGCTCAACGCATGTTCAGCGCCACGAATGTTACCGAAGCCTTTGGTCCCGGCTGTCATTCTTAGATTTTTGACAGTCGTTATGGGTAAGTAGTCAGAAGCCCAAAAGTCTGACAACCAATCTTACCAAGGGGTATCGTGTTACCCAGTAACTGGATGTGGAGGTCAGATAGGACAGCACAATAATAAAGAGATACTTACTAGCAATTTAATTATTTTCAGTAGAACTTCTAACTCACAAGAAGTTACAGCAAAGAGGAAATTAATTAAAATACAAACTCAATTTAAAAGTTTATTCGTTACTTCTCTTTGACAATTAGGTACGATGCGAAACTTCCATTTTGTTTTAAATAATAGCATTATCATTTATTGGTACACTCAAAGTGATTATTACTAGAGCTCAGTTTCTACGGCACGGAGGGGTAAATGTGTAAGGAATAGTCACTTTATTCACTTATTTATTTATTTATTTAACTTTAATTAACACGGTTAAAAACCAATTACAATAATTAAAGACACACACACAGAAAAGAAAATGTAAAATAATAAAAATTAGCAATAGGTACTTTCATGAATCCCTCTCACAGTACTTCTGACATGCCAATAATATCTTCGTCCATTCATCCGCAAACAGATCGTTTGTTGGATTAGAATCCAAGAGATCATTAAATGCGGCCAGAGTGCGAGGTACTGAGGACTTAGGGATCACTTCAGCAAGAGCAGCTTAATAGTATTTTTACCTCATGAAGTGACACGCGCTTTACTTGTGCTAACCAAGTGTATAAGCTGTGAATGTGTGCGTGAAGACGAGTAGCGTCAGCACATAGCACACACACTCTTCCGACTTCGCCATTGTCTTGGACGGTACTGAGAGCTCCTGCGCTTACATACACATTCACAGCGTGTCTGTACACTTGGTAAGCATAAGTAAAGTGCGTGTCGCTTCGTGAGATAAAAATACTGTACACCGATTCATGCTGTTGTTATAATTTAGCTAAGATACAGCCAGGTAAATTAATTGTTTATCAAATTGAGTACATAATTAAATTTTCCGAATTTTACTTAGGTAACCTAACTAAATAAACTAATCAATCAATCTGCCTAGCCTTTTCCCAAGTATGTTGGGGTCGGCTTCCAATCTAACCGGATGCAGCTGAATACCAGTATTTTACATGGAGCAACTGCCTATCTGGCCTCCACAACCCAGTAACTGGGTAATAGTATCCTATTACCCAGTTACTGGGTTGTGGAGGCCCCTTGGTAAGACTGGTTGCCAGACTTTTGGGCTTCTGACGACCCGTAGCGACTGTCAAAGATCCATGCACGAATGACTGCCGGGACCGAAAGCTTAACGTGCTTTCCGAGGCACGGGGGAGTCTTGGTATGTAATGATGGTCACCCACCCACTGACCAACCCCGGCAAGCGTACCTTAACCTGTTGGATCGACCCGTGCGGCTGTTATTACTTAGCCACAAGCCCCTCACTAAATAAACCATAATACATTTATCAATAACATAACCACATTTTTTCTTCTATACAACAACTAATAATCTATTCTTGGACCAATAAATAAACGGACTGGTGGCATACCGAAGCGGCATTAAAAAAAAACATCGACATTCCACGAGAAAACGCTTACAATTTCTGGTGTATGGAGCGACGATATTTCTCTGGTGTTCTATGTAAAAAAATATGATTGATGTTTAAAATAATACCATAGAGTAAAATAGAGATTCCTTTTTTTTTAATGGGAAATCATCAATGACTTCTCCCGCTCTGGTCGATAAAATAGAGATACTTCTTAGAGATTCCTTATTTTATAATTCTGCCCGCAAATTCGTCTGCGTGAAATTTATTGTTACAAATTGTTACTTTATTGTTATAATAATATATAATACTGTAGAGCTCGTGGCTAAGTAATAACAGCCGCACGGGTCGATCCGTCAGGTTAAGCTACGCTTGCCGGGGTTGGTCAGTGGATGGGTGACCATCTTTACATACCAAGACTCCCCCGTGCCTCGGAAAGCACGTTAAGCTTTTGGTCCCGGCTGTCATTCGTGGATCTTTGACAGTCGTTACGGGTCGTCAGAAGCCCAAAAGTCTGACAACCAGTCTTACCAAGGGGTATCGTATTACCCAGTATCTGGGTTTTGGAGGTCAGATAGGCATCAGTCGCTCCACGTAAAATACTGGTATTCAGCTGCATCCGGTTAGACTGGTCCCATTACAGTCACCAGACGGCGCTTATTCAGTTTCAGTACAAATTGAAGTTTACGTTAACGTGATCGAGTAAGTATGAAAACTCGCACTAAGGCCACAGTGCGTAAACGGTAAACACACATTCTCTCACAATACGAAGGATTCAGAAAGAAACTCATAATTAATTGCTCTGTGTCAAACTTATTGTTGAAATGTGATTAAATAAAACAGGCTTTCGGAAACCAGAAGATACCATCTTAAAACAAGAACTGCACAACATTTTTCCTCAAAAAAAAAACGCACAATCGCAGCTCCCATTTTTAATTTCAAAATAGGAATGCATCTAAAACGCAGCAATTTGTAAATACAGTGCACGTTACACCGCACGGGAACAAAAGGACGATTCACACCCACCGACCAAGATTTATTTCACACAGTACAGTGCGCTTGGAATATGTTGGATGGTACCTAACGCTTAAAAATATTGTTGAAGCTACATTATTTTTTCCGAGTAATCTCTCGCATTAACAGTTGCAAAGCCATGCAGTAAATAATTCTCGTGCTAGCTTTCATCATCATTTTGCAGTCTCTAGAGCTATCACATCACACTAATAAAAAGGCGAAAGTTTGTGAGTGTGTGTGTGTATGTTTGTTAGTTCTTCACGCTCAAACGGCTGGACCGATTTGGATGAAATTTGGTGTGTAGATATCTTATACCCTGGATTAACACATAGGCTACTTTTTATTCCGGTCTACGCGGGTGAAACCGCAGGGCGCAGCTTGAATAATTGTACCTCCCTTTGATACCACATTTTTAGTTTTATTTTCTTCATAGAGATGAAGAAACTGCCTATCTGGAACAGTTAGACCAGATGCTGCACAGCCTAAGTGAAGCCTCTCGGCGGGTTGGCCTCGCCATGAATTTGGACACGACGAATTCATAAGTCTTGCCGAGTCTAATCCACATAGAAGGGTCGCTTCTCGAAGTTGTGAAGGAGTATGTCTACCTAGTGCAAGTCATCCAGGGCCCCAAGTCTGCTATTTAATATATTCCAACACGATCCCATTGTCACTGCATTGTCATTTTGCTAAAAGTTCGTAATCTGCTAAATTCATAATATCATACAATGGAGTGTCAGTGGTTGGAAAGTCATAATGACGCCATTATGACGCCATTATATTAGTAGATTACCAAACTTTGTCAAAATCAACAATCATGAAATCAATGATAGACCATTCTGACACCATAGACTTATAAAAAAAGATGGACTCCGCGCCACGCATATCGAAAGTGAAGCACCGTACCGATCTATGTGTGCATGATTTGAGTACCTGCAAAGACGCCGTCGCTCGTGTCACGTAATGGCGGCCGGTCGGCATACTATGATGTAAATGTGGGCGCGAGGCGTGTTTGTACAATCGGTCCGGCTACTTACTGTGCTTCACTTTCGATATGCGTGGCGCGGAGTACATATTTTTTTATAATAAGTCTATGTCTGACACTTGTAATAGCAGACTTGAGGCCCAGCTCGGTAGACACAACTTTGAGAAAGAAGCCGACAGATCCAGGGATCTTTGGGTTGGGCAGCGTTTTAATCCACGTCTAGCTCCAGCACCCTAATTGCGTAACACATTATCAATCGGAGTTGGTTTAATGTTGACAGTTCAACATACAACAACATTGCGTTATTTACGTTGTCCATCAGACAAATTGTTCGAACATATGAAGCAATGGATAAGCAATTTAAGGCCCTGGTTCCAAGCTTGGTTTAGCTCGGTGTGTAAGTGAAATGGCGTTATGGCTGTCTAGTTTGACGCACGAGATAGAAGATTCTCATGCTCACCGGAATTATGTCGTAAAAGTGCAAATAAAATCGTATAAAATTAGAAATTAACTATTTAATAAAAAGTAATCCATCACTGGATGCAGTTTGGAATTTGACATTTCATGGTATATTTTTAATTATAATTATAATTGCTAATGAAGGGATAAACAGCTTTTAAAGATTATTAGGAGGTATGTTTAAAGATTTTTTTGGTGCATTAAAGTATGTTTAATTATAGTTTGGTTTCCATCACTGTATGCGAAAAGGACTTGAAAATATCATATTTTTTTACATGTCAAAACTATTTACGGTTTATGAGATACACAGCTTTAAAAAACCAACTTTTTGATCGTTTTCAGGAAATCTGCGCCTTAACACAAACGGAATATTTACCATGTTTGCTGTTCTTGTATTTGAGTTCCCGATATTTTGGCACTGTTGCAAGCACCATGATCACGGATAAACTGAAGTTATACAAGAACAGTAAACATGGTAAATATCCCGTTTGTGTTGATAATAATGTTAGTGACCATGACAGTTTAAAACTTATATTGATTAGCAATTTGTTTCAAAATGAAACCAACTCCGATTGATAATGTATTACACAATTTATGGTGCAGGGCCGGTTTCTTGATCCGTAGTTAACTCAACCAATGGTTAAACATAGTATAACTAATGGTTGAATTTGGCTAAATGTCAAGGCTAAACAAAATGTCATGAATGAATGAGTGGCATGAATGAGTTAACTGAATGTATGCATGTTAACTTGCCTTATTATTAAGATTTCTGTGATGTTAACTCATTCATGTTATAAAAATAGTAACTAATGGCATTTTGGCAAACAAATTTAGCCAAAATTCAACCATTAGTTACTATATTTAACCACTGATTGAGTTAACTACGGATCAAGAAACCGTCACTAAAATACTACAATAAACAAACAATAAACAAACATTATTCTTAGATTGGAAACACCGAGGTATTGTAATATACACTAACATTCGGATATTCGTTCAATAAACCCATGTCCAGTCAGTAAAACACATTCCAAAAAGGACAATAAAAATAAACCTAACAACATCCTACCCTAGTATGAGTCTCCTAAACCGAATACCACCCATAGCCCATTGAATGGAGCGTCTTCCCCGAATTCCCGCCAAGTGCCAAATTCTAGGAAGCCCGTATAATATATCACTTCCTTTAACACGTGATTACCGTTTGTGGTCCATTCAGCCTTTGTGGGATAAACAGTTAATACTCCATGGATGTGAGTTGGTTGTGGGACTGTATTTATGAGGTAAAGTCTCACTATTCCAAATTCAAATCTGTAATTTGTGGTAAATAGTTAGATTATTAAAAAAACAACACTTACTTTGTACTATTATTATTCAATCATATTTAGGGCTTGTGTTGGGACACAAGCCCGAAAATTCGAAATACCTGCCAGAATGGATGCTCACCAAAATGAATAAATGCTCAGTAAAATTAAAATTATTTTATTGTGAAATTATAACTTTAGAAAACTGACAGCAGCCCAACCCATGCCCAACCAAACCTCGGGTGCCCCTGACGTCGACCGTCTAGGGTTAGGGTTTTCGTCAGCAGGTTGACGCAGATTTGGTGAACATTTTTTTTTTTTGGTAAGTAGTCATTATAGTTATCCCAATATTTAGTCGGGTAAAAACAATGGCTGTCTCCGTTTATCCACTCCAAACACAAAAAAAAATAAAAGGAACCAGATTGTAAGCTTGAAACTACGTCAAACAATTTCCATTCAATTAAAAACTATCATTCCACACAATCCTTTTATTCAGTAACTCCACTAAAAGGCAACTGAAGCAGACACAATAATTACATTTTAAATAAAATCGCTTTTAAAAAACTCCTGCAATACAACGTACGTGCTGATTGCCTTCGCAAACACTCCAACGTTTCCGAACTAAATCTACGCTGTAGAGAGCTTTACGCCAATTTATTTTACAACTCATGCTACACAAAAGTCGACTTTAATTTTAACGAGATAAGGATTTCAAATGTGAACAATAAGTTGGCTGTCGCTTACCTGTTTTGTTCTCATTGGTGTATGCAGTGGTGATTAGCCTTTTTGCTCATACCCTGTTCCCGAACACGGCCGCAACGGGTAACAGAAAACAGACTGATGTTGCGTCGAAAAAAGCGCGGGTACCTTTATCTGTGGTGTGTCTTTTCTTTTTTTGAATGAGGAGAGATTCTATGAATGTGGATTGATTTTTAATTTTCAATGGGAAAAGTTTATTCGCAGATTATGTAAGTAGGTACTGAAAGCTTCATTGAACGTTATTGAATAAACCAGTAAGTATATAGAAGCTTGAGGTTTGGTAAAATAAAAGGGATGAATTTGAATTGATTAAGTACAAACAACATGAAAGTCGAGATGCTATTATTTTAACTAAAATACTTCTAAGCATTTATTTCCGCTACTGGGCGGGAATAACAAAGTGACAGAGTCAATTACTTTCACATGCGAAAAAAGAGAGCGCAACATTGCGCTGGAACCAAAATAAAAGCGCCAAACCAAACAAAAATTGTTTAAAAATAAATTAATATGTAAGTAACAAAAATATTTTCAGCTAGAGTTTTCAATTACATAATACGCACATTTTGAAAGCAATTTTGCAATGAAATTACTTAGGATAGTTAGGATTATAGAATAACAGAAAAAAACGTTTAAAAAAAGTACAGGTCTTTTCGGAATTAAACTCTATCGAGAAGACTTAAAACCCAATTGCGTTTTCCTTCAGTCAAAGTATTAATGAAATAGTCAGTAAACATATATAGGGTGACTGGTAATTAGTGACCGATACCTAAACACATGATTGTGCTCATGATAACAAACAACTTTTACTATGGGACCAAACCTGAAATCGCGAAAAAAAAATCACCTGCCCCATACATTCATGTTCGCATATCTCGTCAAAATGTAGGGAGCAGCTGATTTTTTTTCGCGATTTCAGGTTTGGTCCCATAGTAAACGTTGTTTGTTATCATGAGCACAATCATGTGTTTAGGTATCGGTCACTAATTACCAGTCACCCTATATAAGTACAAAAATTAAGTCCATATGCTGTAACAGTGAAATAAAAGGTTAATAAAATAAATGGTTACGAAAAAGCCAATGTATTTTGGTATCGCCTTAAAAACTCATAATCCCCACATAGGTACTTACCCCGAGCGTCAAGCGTGTGGCCATTTTGTATAATTATAAATTACCGCTTTTATAATTTATTTGCGGAAACCTAGCTTAACACATTTCACATGATTTACGTGCAAGTACAATATGATGTTAGGTATTTTGTTTATCGAACCATGATATTATATGGCGTATTGTAAATCACACGCTGTGGTATCGCGGCCATAAATAACAGAACAACGCACAGATCAAAAATAAAACAGGCTAGATTGAGTATCGAATGTTTTATTACTCTAGTTTACTATTTTAGTCTATGGAAATTGAGGTGTGGTCACAGAATACAATAGTACAAGTGGTGTTGACTGTTCGGGTTCTGAAAAGAATTAGTACATTTTGATACAAGTGGAGAACGTTTGTTATTGCATTCGAGGCGGAATTAACACCAGAGCCGTAGGCGAGGTTGTTTTTGAGCCGAGAACTGCAATAACAAATGTCCACGAGTATCAAACGACGTTTTTCAATACACTTTTGAAGAAATAAAATAAAATAACGGAAAATATTTTTGTCATGAATGATTAGGAAACTATGATTTAAATTTTCTTTTTTTTTTCGCGCTTTGCTTTCGCCAGGTTGAAGGAGAAGCAAAGGTATATAGCCGATAAACAGCATTTAATAATATGAAAAATAGAAAATTCAAATATTTTCGAGTTTAGAACACAATTAAATGTTAATTTGTTCATAAACGTTTTTTTATTGTAATAATCATAGTTTTTGATGATATTCTATTTATAAACAATATTTAAATATTCAAAAAATATTAACGCCGTAAAGACGCATACCTCTTTGCTGAGATTCAAAAAAAACATTCACCTCCGAGTAGAGAGTTTTGAATAGAGGCATTGAACCAATTTGGACTAAGTATAGGTATAAGATATCTGTGGCAATTTTTATTCCCGCACACGCGCGGGAAAATGAAAAATCGCAAGAGTGTGAAATACATTGCATTGTGAACCTAATCGTAGTGCGATATGAACCAGTTTTCGAGGCAGTGTATTGAAAACATTATTGTGTTTAATTTGTGGATTATTTTAACTTAAGGCTTGTCCGTCGCAAAAAGCGCGGTCACTGTCGGACTGCAGAAAAGAAATAGAAGCGCGATGACACAAAGCTTGCAAAATATGAAGTAATTATCGATTTACAAAAAATCTGTTGATTAAACTAAAAAAGTAATGACAAGAAATCATTCCTTATTAGTTTGTAAAGATTTGTATAAATTTATGAACACTTTTAATGAAAACTTTAGGAGCAATATGGTAACAACTCGAAAAAATAGACCGAAATAGACCTGGATTAAGGTTTTTTTTTCCTTAGTTCCACAAACTAAAATAGATTTCAGGACACATGAAATCACTTCTTATGTATTGTAGATTACTGTGTATTTTTGGTTGTGTTGTGGTAGTGGTACCTACATTATAATAATTATTTCAGTCACATCATTATTATACATAATAATAATAAAATTATTATTAGGTATGAATGTATAATAAACAACTAATTATGTATGATGTTTATTTGCGTTAAATAATTTATGTGTAAGTAACTTAAATAAATCAATTTTTTTGTCATGTCAAAATCAGCCAAGCCTTTTTCCAACTATGTTGGAGTTGACTTCCAGTCTAACCGGATGCAGCTGAATACCGATATTTTTACATGGAGTGACTGCCTATCTGATCTCCACAACCCAGTAACTGGTTAATACGTTACCCCTTGGTAAGACTGGTTGTCAGAATATCGGGCTTCTGACCGACCCGTAACCACTGTCAAAGATATCTAGGTATGACATCCCATAATATCCGAGCTCATTCATTCATTCACTCCATAAAACCCGCCTTTCACAGTTTCACGGCAAATCTTACATAAAAAAATTATTCACTCCACAAAACCTCAGCGAGTAAGTATTTCTTCAATTTATTTGAACACTAGCTTCTGCCCGCGACTTCGTCCGCGTTAAATTTCTTGTACCCCCCACCCACCAACCCCGACGCATCGCATCGCATAGCTGCCCGCGCTATTACTTCGCGCTCGGCTCCTAAGGGCCCTAGCGTGATGTTAAATATCCTATATCCTTCCGCATCGCCTGCCCGCGCTATTACTTCGCGCTCGGCTCCTAAGGGCCCTAGCGTGATGTTAAATAGCCTATATCCTTCCGCATCGCCTGCCCGCGCTATTACTTCGCGCTCGGCTCCTAAGGGCCCTAGCGTGATGTCAAATAGCCTATATCCTTCCCCATCGCCTGCCCGCGCTATTACTTCGCGCTCGGCTCCTAAGGGCCCTAGCGTGATGTTAAATAGCCTCTTTGCAAAAAGATTTTTTCAAATCCGACTGGGGTAGTTCCAGAGATAGCGCGTTCAAACAAACCAACAAAAAAACAAACTCTTCCGCTGTATTCCACCGACATTTTGCACAACGCCATCTATGGGTAAATTGGTAAAACGTCCGCTCTAAACATGTTTGCTCAAGAGGAACCGTTATGAATTAAAGTTATTTTGCGTTTTAGTAATTTTATATTATCTCCGAAACTGTATGACCAATTGCCATACTGTAAAGGCCAAATCTTATCTCCATGATGTCCTTGTGATCATAATATATCTTATTTTGATAAGGATTAATGTTTTGTTGTTTAAATAACCATCCAAACGTAAGTATGTCTAAAAAATACTTTTTTAAAACAATAAAAGATGTCAAATTCAAATTCAAATTTATTCATTTAAATAATGCATATTTACAATATTAGGGCTTAAACTAAAATGGTAGGTATATAATAATGGGATTAACCTGAACTAGGATAAACCTGTATCTCAGGTATCATAAGTGCACATTAGTTTGCATAAATATTTCCTAAGATTGATGATAATACATAAATAATGAATAACATAACAGACTAATGAAATGAAAACATTGAATTAAAAATAATATTTAACTTAAAACAAGCAGTAACTTTTCTGTGTCGACATAAGACAATTTTTGTAACCAAGTTTTAATTACATTTTTGCAATGTACCGTGTTTAATGCAGACATAGACAAAATTGCGTTTACTTTATTATAAAGAAATGGTCCTAAGAATATAAAAAATCTATACATAAAAGAATGCCTTAATCTATAATTATCCATACAGATGTCTTTACGTCTTTTATCAGTGACAACTCTATTGTAAGGCAATTTAGAGTGCTGTTTTAATAAAGTATTCATAATAAATAACTGCCGCACTGTCAGAACATTGCAAGATTGATATAAAAGTTGGGTCGGGAATAGGATAGGCCGGAATGTGGATACTTTCAATACAGCTCTTTGAGCGCGCTCCAATGGTAGCAAAACTGTTTTAGCCGCTCCTCCCCATGAAGTAATGCAATATGTAATGATCGATTGACACAAAGCATAATATACCTGTTTTATCACCTTAGAGTCGGCAAAAGGACGAATTTTCTTGAAAATGAACATCAATTTACGGACTCTACTGCATAATAGGTCAATGTGATTTTTAAATGTAAGAGTAGCATCTATAATTACTCCAAGATATTTAATAGTTTTCGTATTAAGGATAATTGGGCAATTACATTTCGAGTTTGCAGCTGTGTTACAAACATGTGCATGAATATCTGGAATTATTATAGATGGCTTTGAGTTGCGTAAGGAAAAGCGTATGTATTTAGTTTTGTCAGCATTTAATGTCAATAAGTTATGTTGTAACCATCGATTAACTATATTGAAACCTTGCTGTGCATATAACCAAACTTCATGTAATGTATTTGCGGAGAACAGGAGTACAGTATCATCAGCATATGATATTATTTTACCCGAATTTAGATTGAGACTGCAGAGGTCATTTATATAAATAAGAAATAAGGTTGGACCTAATATACTTCCTTGCGGGACCCCAAAAGAAGTATTTTTTAGTTCTGAGCTAGTAAAATTATCAATTTTCAAACATTGACAGCGGTTATTTAGATAGTCTGCAAAAAGATTAAGCTGCTTTCCTCGAATACCTATTTTCTCGAGCTTATTCAACAAGATAGGAACAGATACGGTATCAAAAGCTTTTGCTAGGTCAAGAAAAATACCAATTGAATGATTGCCTTTGTCTAGTTCTTGAGATATATAATCGGTCATATCTTGTACAGCATCAGTTGTGGATAATTTTGGTCTAAAACCAAATTGTTTATCCGAGAGGATGGCTTTAGACTCTAAATACTTCATTAACCTATTGTTAATTAATTTTTCTAGTATTTTGGATGTAGATGATAGTATTGAAATAGGTCGGTAATTTGAAGCTACTGTTTTGTCACCTGCTTTATGCACTGGGACAACTAAAGCTTTTTTCAGATAGTCGGGAAAAATGCCTTCAGAGAGGCAAAGAACAATGTCAGGTTTCGGCCTACACAACTTTTAAAACTAAATTCACACGGACACAAAGTTTTTACCTACAACAATTTAAATATAAAATTCCAACTTATTAAAAAATATTTAGTTCTTTTCGAGAACTTTCCGAAAAGAAAATCCTTTTAATAAGTAATCATTTTACTAATCATGTTCTTGAAGAACTCTCTGTCAAGTTCGCGCGCGCTTAAACTGACAGTAAGTTGAAGATGACAAGATGTCAAACATCTTGTTGTGTTGTTGTCGGTGTTTTTCTATGTTTACGTTTGTTTCCTTCTCGAATTCCTCTGCGTTTGCGTTAGAGACTTATTGTGATATCCATACCACACATTTTGATACAATGTCCCATCAACTACGTTGTAATAATTGTGGTTTAAATGTGTTCCGTGTGAAACGGCATTTAGTTGAATAAGTTTGACGATGTCCGTTCATTGTTATGGCAATGGACTTCACTTTCTGAGGTAAAGTACGATTCTTTTATTAATATAATGTCAACTGTTTTAACTTAGCTAAATGTTAATTTGCAACACAACTGTATTTTGTTTGTTTTAGATTCCAAATGACACTGTTGTTTTTCATTACTGTTGGTTAATACATAACTTAACCTCCAATTTAAAATGTCTGAATAACTTCTTTTTTAAAAGTTCAGTGTAAAAGTGGAAATCACAGAAAAGCTTTTGACATTAAACTACACAACAAAACGTAAGAATTTTCACTGTCCATGACAAATTAATATTGAGCCAAAGTTACTATGGACATCTGACATTGTTCTTTGGAAAATATGAGTTAATGGCGGAACCAAAATTTGCCTGAATTTCCTTAACACACTATTTGAGATACCGTCCCATCCAACCGCACAGACTTCTTTCAGCCCCATAATAACTCTTTCGACTTCGGCTTTGTCTGTGTTCAATAAAACAAATGAAGTTAATTGGCGATTTTCCGATGACACAGTGGCCCTGTTTCCGTGTATGTTGTAATTTGTGTTATAATTACGTTTTATTTGCTCAGCAAGATTTTGACCCACATTAACAAAATAACTATTGACATGATTTGCTGATGTAAGCGGCGAGGCGTGCGTTTGTAATAATTCTGATGACGATTCATGCTGTTTAGATACAAAAGCTAGATTTTTTATATGGCCCCACAACTTTTTATTGTCTTTTCCTGATTCTTCAAGTAAATTTCTGTTATACGTATTTTTCAACTTTTTTAGTAGATTGTTACAGAAATTTCTATATCTTTTGTATGAAGTTTGTAAAATGGTATTATCTGGAAAGGATTTTGCATGCATGTGAAGTTTATCCCTGTGCTGAATGCATTTTACTAGCCCGGGTGTGATCCATGGTTTTAGGTTATTGTTTTTCTTAGTTAGTTTTATGTTTGAAGTATTATTTACAATAGCATATTGCACTTTATTAATAAAGTAAGGCAGAGAAATGTTCACATCATCAGTTTTGTAAACTGGGTCAAAGTCGATATGATGTAATTCGTATTCAAGGTTTTTCATATTTATTTTAGAAATGGTATTTGTGCACTTAGATCTAGAGGTTTTTACTTTTAAACTAAATAGGACTGCGCTATGATCGGTAACTGTCGGATCTGTTACTAGGGTAATGGATGCAAGGTTAGTTTTAAGCATGGTGTGGTCTAAACAGGATCCACTCAAATGTGTTGGAAGCAAATGGGCCGGAAGCAATCCCTTGCATGCGCACATGTTAAGGTAGTCTTTGGCAACTCTATTACTGTCTTCTGGGTTAATATCTATATTCATATCACCTGTTAGTACTACATTTTTGTATAAAGTTAGTTTTTGAAGTGCTTCATCCAACGACGTAACAAAATTATCAGTTTGCCTAAAAGCACAAGGCCTATAAATAGCTAGGATAGCAGTATCTAGGCCCACTTTTAGTAATAATCTGCTACAGTCTTGTATGGGAGGTTCTTCTACCGATATGTTTAAACTTTGTTTGGCATAAACAACTACACCGTCATTTTGATTATGAACGGTCTTACTACTGAACATTTGGTAACCTGACAGCGATGGAAGGTTCTGTTGACATTTAGATAGCCAACATTCTGTCAATACAATAATGTCACACTCAAAATCCAGACGTTTCAACAGAATGTGTAGGTTGTCCATGTTTTTATTTATACTGCGAATATTTTGCGTAAGAATAGTAAGCGATTTAGAGGGATCAGGGAGATATTGCTTAACTTTTTCAATCTTGCATGATTTTGCCACTGATAGAGAGACTACATCAAAATCAGTAAGTAACTTATCCATAATCTTATTTACTTTAAACTCCTAGTATAAAATTAAAAATGTATAAATTAAAAACTACTTATTGATTAATGCAGATATAAAAGAGTATGGGCGGCGCTCTTAGGCGCCTTCATTATAATCTATAGAGTTAATGTACCTGCTTTCAGCAATTTTCCTTGCCGGGCATTCCAGATCACCTGTTTTGTGGTTGCAGGGTTTTTTGAATCGGAAACAAGTTGCACACTGTGATGGTTCAGCACTCTTAGTACAATCATTTGACTGGTGACCTTGTTGTCCACAATGTCCACACGTGTGGGTAGCCTCCCGACAGGTCCTTGCAGCATGGCCGTACTGTTGGCATTTAAAGCACCTCGTCACAAGTGTGAAGTCCCTAACTAGGCAGGATGTCCAATTTATAAATACTCGATCCTGGTTAATAAGGGCTTTTCTTATGTTGGCAGGTACTTCTAAAATAAAATTGCACGTAGGTCCTTCTTTTTTACCCGACTTGTGACTTAATTTTAAAGAGGCCAGGAAAGAGTCACGAGTCAAATTAGGTATCTTGTCGGATAGGTTTTGTTTGTAGATGTAGTCAAAGACTTCTTGGTCAGTAAGGGCTGAGGGTACTCCTATCACTATAATTCTTGGTCTTCTCTTATGGGGCTCTTCCACTTTCAGGCCAGAACTACTTAGCTGTGATGAGTTTCGTAGTTTTTCTATGTCATCCTTTGTTTCGGTGCTGATAATAACTCCTCCGTTTTTGGTTTTACGCAATCCTCTAACGTGCAGTTTCAATTGTTCGGGGCATATAATTTTCTGGACAAGAGATTTAGTGTCGTCACTAGTCTTTAATTTATCATCAGGATAAATTGCGATAGAGCTGAGATTACTGGGGCGCAAGTAATTATTTTTGTTCATTTTTACCATATCAGCAAAAGAAACATTTTCAGCATTTGTTGATTGGGCGCAATTTTCTTTAATGCTGACTTGGATTGATTTACGGAAGTTATCAAGGCAATCCGCGAGGTCTCGTTTTTCTCTCAATGCTTGTAGTGAGTTTTGTACTTCTCTGGCCTTTTGTTTCAAGTCCTGGTAGAATACTGCCATCTGGGATACGCCATTTCCTACCTTGCGCGATAGGGAATTGATCCTTAGTTTTTGTTCGGAGTTCAGTTTTCCATCCTGAGCAATGGTACACACTTCATTCAGGCATTTTTCTATTGAGGTCATCCAGTTACTAATTTCATTAGTGTCCAAAGACTCAATTTTTTCTTCAGCCGCGTGGTGTTGGTCCTGTCTTGGTTTTTGGGGCGATGTAGGAGCTGGTGTCGGTACCGGGGTTGGTGTTGGTGGAGGGCTGCGCCGTATCATCGTGCTCCGATTAAAGGGGCTGCCTTCCATTTTTAACTTTTATTTTATTCAGTCAGTCCATAATTTTAACGTATCACAATGATTATTTGTATAACGCGCTAATACACTAAAACTAGGTCACTGTTTATTCAAGCGTTAATTTATTTTATTGTTATTTTGCATTGATGAGCACGTCTGTATGCGTTGAATGCAAAACTCACAATATCAAAATAGTATAAAAGATAAAATATAAAAGATAGAAACATGGTGTCGCGGACTTTTTTGTAGAATTATTTAAGACGGACCAGACTGCCATACATTGTTTTCAATTATAAACAACCGTTTAGGCAGCGCATGCAAAAAAGTCTGTTTAAAGGGGTATTTCTTTCCGACTTGTTAGACAAAACTTGTGATAGCTCGGCTAATATGCATGATATAAATGTAATTTATAGCCTATAGCACTCAGGAATAATGTAGCTTTCTACCAGTGAAACAATTTTTAGAATTGGATCATTAGTTCCGGAGATTACCCCCTACATACAAACTTACAAACTTACAAACTTACAAACTTACATACAAATTTTACCTCTTTATAATATTAGTATAGATAAACTTGCATCACATAGAATAATTTCAGATTTTTCTCTTTGCAAACTTCGGAGATAAGGGGGGGAACGGTATTTTTTTTAACATTTTTCATCAAAAGTCGAACACTGTGCGGCCTAAAAAAAATAAAAATATGTTTGAGAATGTACAAACAGCGCTCTTTCATATGATACCCCACATGACCTAGTACTTAGCCCAACTTTGAATTTTTAAGACCCCCTTTCAGCCCATGTTGCAAAAAAATACATATCGTTTTATTTCTTTCTTATTTGCAAAATAGTTGGGTAAATATTATCTAAAACTGTTCCAAACAAGTTGATAGCATTAGTAGTTCTTGAGATATCCAGCTGTGACAGACAGACAGACAGACTGACAGACTGAGTCACACCATAAGGGTTCCTTTTTTACCATTTTGGTACGGAACCCTTATGGTACCCTTACCCTCTTCCGCTGTATTCCACTGACATTTTGCACAACGCCATCTATGGGTAAATTGATTAAACGTCCGCTCTAAACATGTTTGCTCAAGAGGAACCGGTATGAATTAAAGTTATTTTGCATTTTAGTAATTTTATATTATCTCCGAAACTGTATGACCAATTGCCATACTGTAAATCTTATCTCCATGATGTCCTTGTGATCATAAAATATCTTATTTTGATAAGGATTAATGTTTTGTTGTTTAAATAATCATCCAAACGTAAGTATGTCTAAAAAATACTTTTTTAAAACAATAAAAGATGTATAAAAGATAAAATATAAAAGATAGAAATATGGTGTCGCGGACTTTTTTGTAGAATTATATAAGACGGACCAGACTGCCATACATTGTTCTCAATTTTAAACAACCGTTTAGGCAGCGCATGCAAAAAAGTCTGTTTAAAGAGGTATTTCTTTCCGACTTGTTAGACAAAACTTGTGATAGCTCGGCTAATATGCATGATATAAATATAATTTATAGCCTATAGCACTCAGGAATAATGTATCTTTCTACCAGTGAAAAAAATTTTAGAATTGGATCATTGGTTCCGGAGATTACCCCCTACATACAAACTTACAAACTTACAAACTTACATACAAATTTTACCTCTTTATAATATTAGTATAGATAAAAATCACTACACATTCCGTTACCCGGCTGTACCCCGCATTTATTACTTCCATTTCATTGCGGTTCATTCGCCACGAATAGCTCCCACGCTTCCATTCAGTCAAGTGCATTCATTAAATAGTGCATTTAACTAAGGACCAATATTCATTGATCTCGTACTTCCCATGTAAGGAACAACTACACTGGTCTACGTGAAATGGTTTCTTCGGACCGCCATCGTCGCTTCGCCTCCCAACTGACGTTTTGTCGGCAAAGATTTTTAGCTATTAAAAAAATGGCATTCACTTCGCTGTTCGAAGTTTGAATATGAATGGAACGGTATCGATAATTTTGTATGTGATTTTGATCTGAATTGAGGGAAATTATGTATTTTAAGCAAGGCGAAGGATGTAAGAATCGAAATTTTTAATGATCAATTCTTGGTATGACCTCAGCCAGCCCATTTCCAAATTTATATTTTTTTAAATACATTTGCCTAACAACAAATAACATTTTTCGTTTTGTGGGACATTTTCTTATTCCAATACATGGTAGCCCGTAAAATTCAAATTTTCTTTAGTTTTTTGCAATTTACTGATCATTGTCAGGTTGTATCTTGATCAAAATATGATTCGCGACACTAACAAATATGTGTTTACATCTTTATAACCATCAGAATCATCAATACATCTAGCTTATACTGTTAAACCTGACACTGACTGACCTGCAAATTGCAAAAAAACTAAAAAAAAAATGAATTTCGCGGAACATCTGGCCTTGTATAAGTTTATGTATTCACATTTTTTTTTTAAATAAAATAAAATAAAAAGCGTATTTCTCTAAATTACTTTACAGTGTTAGTCACTAATTTTTAAATTAAAATTGTTTTTAGGGTTCCGTACCAAAATGGTAAAAAAGGACCCTAACCCTTATGGTGTGACTCAGTCTGTCTGTCTGCCACAGCTGGATATCTCAAGAACTACTAATGCTATCAACTTGAAATTTAGAATAGTTTTAGATGACGTTTACCCAACTATTTTGCAAATAAGAAAGAAATAAAAATATTTATATTTTTTTTGCAACAGGGACTGAAAGGGGGTCTTAAAAATTCAAAGTGGGGCTACTAGGGCATGTGGGGTATCATATGAAAGAACGTTGTTTGCACTTTCTCAAACGTTTTTTTTCTTTTTTTTAGCCCGCATAGTTTTCGACTTTTGATGAAAAATGTAAAAAAAAATACCGCTCCCCCCCCTTATCTCCGAAGTTTGCAAAGCGAAAAATCTGAAATTATTCTATGTGATAGAAGTTTATGTAAAGATTACAGGAAAAATAAAACGATGTCTCTAAATAGCACAGTTTTTCAGAAATCATCAACAAAAATTACTTAGAAATGATGGTACGTAACCCTCGGTGCGCGAGTCCGACTCGCTCTTGACCGGTTTTTTTTTAATTTGAGAACCCCAGACATGAAGGCCTCCTCCTCCTCGTTTCACTTTTAACGACCACTAACTCATGGAAGATTAAGGTAAATTGAAATAGCAACCACATGAAATACTACTAATTTATGCCGACATTGTCTTCAAAATTTAAAGGTAGATATGTAGATGGTTGTATAACCAAATTGGACACACTTTTGCGCACTTAGGGACCGCTTCGCACGCTCTCTAACTTTGGAATATTCATGCTGGAAATGTATGTACTAACAAATTGAGGTAACATTTATAATTATGTAAATACACAGACGTAGATATAGCGGTACAAGGCAACGATACGCTATTTTAAAATTGGAACTAACGCCTCCGCCATTTTTTTTTTTTTCAATATATTTCTCTGTCATTTCACAAAACAATTAAATTACACATTTTTACCAACATCGTAGTTACCGTAGTGTCAATAAATTAATATTCTGACGTAATAGATACATAAATACGAATACGATAACAGTGAATAAAATTAAATGAATGAGTAAATTATTTAAGCCTGAATGAGATGAGTGGCTTTCCTTGGAATGGCGATGGCGGAGTGATAACGTTTTGGCGCCAAATTATGACAGACAAGAAATATAAGCGGCTTGAAATCATCGTGGTAAATATAATACGTCATTGGGTAAATGCAAATAAATTACGTATCTTTGCAGAGATTAAGTATGTTAAGATAAGATAAGATAAGATAAATGTTCTCACCACAATATTATTGAAAATACACAATACACCATGAATACATTATTTGAATATTGTGGGAGACTGCTGCCTGAGCTAAGCTCTAGGCCTGTATTTCAGGACACCAGGTCTCCGCCCTTTTACAAAATAAAACTTTTTATGTATGTACTTGTACACTAACAAAAATTTAAAAGATAAAAAAAAAGAAAAATCAAGATTTTATAAATACTGGATTTTATGTTACCGGTAAAAATGTAAGTAGAACGAGTAGAACCGAATAGAAAACAGTGGAGCTTTTTTTTAAAGTGGGTCAATCTTGGGTCGACAGGCACGTATTAAAAAAGGTTCAAATTTTAATTGGCAGATTTATTAGCCTGCCAATAAATTAGCATTTTGTCGGTTATTGAAGAATAATAGGTTGGAGTTTTTTGCCCTTTACTTTCGAAAGGTCTTTTTGGGAATTGTAACAAAAAAAATCTACCTGTCTAATGTGACGAGAAAAAAAAATTATAATAATATTATTATATTATGTTTTTTTTTTAAATTGAACCACTTTGTTTTTTTGATTTGATTGACAATTGATTTTTTGATTGGCCTTTAATGATATTATACTCTCTTTTTTTTTATAAACTGGCTTTTGCCCGCGACTTCGCTCGCGTGGGTGACGGAAATAATCCCACGGGAACGTACTACCGGGTTATAGAGTATCCTACGTCCTAATCCAGGTCATGGTCTATCCATGTGCGAAATTTCATCCAAATCCGTAAACAAACTTTATTAAGTAAGCATTGGTTAGGATCATTGACTGCCGTGGGTGAAATTGCTTACAGAAATTATAAAAGTAAATATAAAGAATTAATAACGAGAATCATTTGGTGTGCAAAGGACAGAAATGTATTCCAAAATATCGTAAAAATTGCAAAAAGAATTTCCCGTACCGGGAATCGAACCCGAGCCTCCTGGGTGAAAGCCAGGTATCCTAGCCACTAGACCATACGGGATACTGGCAGTGGTAGCGAAATAGTAGTACATATTATATCAACAAATAAATTGCCATCATAACTTCTTTTATTATGTAAAATACTGGTATTCAGCTGCATCCGGTTAGACTAATACTCCATAATTTTTCATTTAAACCATTTGATTTAATTTTTATTATTTTTTGTTAAAGTGGTAGTAGAAATACACAATCTGTGAAAATTTCAACGGTGTACCTATGACGGTTCATGAGATACAGACCGCTGACAGACCGACCGACGGACAGCGGAGGCATAGTAATAGCACAATAAATACCTACAGTGCGTTTCAACTAAGAATAGGAATGACCTTGCGCCATATTGTGAAGATTTAGCAAAATAGCATCTCGTTTACACATTTGCAAAGTCAGTGACATATTTTAACAAAAACAAATTCCAAAAACATAACTAAAATGGATAAGAATAACACTACAAAACTTTGCAAGCCTTAGATTTCTAGCTTCAGTTGACAGTTAGAGGTCATTGAATTTCCTATTCTTAGTTGAAACGCATTGTATATATTTACCGTGGTAATAGGATTCCGTTTGACACCCTTCGGGTACGGAACTGTGTACGGAACCCTAATAACGATATTGCCCGTGACATAATTCAAATAACAAAGCGTATCACGGATTCACGGCCAATTTTGTAAAACCTTGGGCGATCATTGAGACAATTTTAATAGCATTATCAATATTTATCATCGACGCTCAATAAAAGCAAGACGGGCCCTCGCTCACAGCTACTTTTTGTAGCGATGCAGTAGCGGTGCTGTCGCGCGTCCGCATCGATACAGTCGCGAAGCGGTCGCTAACTGTGTGCCCACGGGCCCAGATTCAGTCGCGATGCAAACGCGACACTGGTGCGCTTCTGTCGCGATACAAACGCGATTCAGTAACGGCACAAAAATACCTGCGATCGCTACAGTTGCAAGATGGACTCCGTTGAGGCAGCATTCGTCACGTTGTCTTTGGTGCTGCTTTTACGTAAGCAGCCGAAGCGTAGGCAACGAAAGCTCGGTTCTCCACTCACGCGCCACCCTCCCTCTGTTCTCTCCCCGATGTCGTCCGACACGGTCGCGCGTTTGCATCGATACAGTCGCGATACTGTAGCACGTTAGTAGCGCGTTGGCATCGCTTCTGTAGCGCGTTGCAAATGCGACTAACGCGCGTTAGTAGCGATGCAGTCGCGCATTTCGTAAACGCGCGACAGCATCGCTACAAAAAGTCGCCGTGGGCGAGGGCCCTAAGTAAGTAGGTAGGTACGTTCAACAACAGAAGTCGGTTAACACTGCTACTTTTTTAACATCATGTAAATTAACACAAAGTGACACGATAACCTGTTTTTTAGCATTTCATTTAATAGAAAAGAGTTAATTTTCTTTAAAATTTACATCTTTTCCGATTTTAATAAAGTACCTATTTTTCACAATAATTAAGATTTAGAAAACACAAGTGTTAATCAACTTTTTTTGCTGACTGTACATCTGTTATAATTTTAGAATCGGATTTTCGCTGGCCATTAAGGATGAAGCCTGGGTAAAAAAAAAGAAATTTTATTTAGTCCGTCAGTTTAATAAAAAAATACTTGGACAAAAGGCATTAAAGTTGGGGAGTTGGGGCTCGCTGCGTTACAACTATTTAAGCTACGTATCTAGCAAGGAGTGACGTCATGACACATTTAACTCAATGTATCGCCGTACAGTACTACCCAAGTAATATGGCTTATGGATGTACCTGCGCAGAAGATGAATTTTCAAAGCGCGGGAAATGCTATTGACCAATCGACACGCTCCACGCTTTTTCCTGTACCGCTATTGGTCGGTAGCTGCCGCCATGTTAGCGCGCGCCGCTTGACAGCCGCCATACTTGCGAGTGAAACGGAACTAACAGCTGCAGTGTATTATGAACCTTATAGTAGTGATCTGGTTGATTGTAAGTTTTAAGTATTCTCGTTAATCTTCGGGGCCATACTTTCTTTTCTGTGCGAACGAAGATTCACGACGCACCTTATTAGTTGAGTACTACTGTAATCTTTTGATTAATTACGTAAACAAAAAATTAAAATAATACCCATACAATCAATCTGCCTTGTCTTTAACCTAACTATTTTGGGTTCGGCTTCCCGTATAACCGGATGGATATTTTACATGGAGTTGCCTGTTTCGATACTGGGAGTTACTGGGTAACACGATACAGTCCGCGAGGTAGGCTGAGCTTTTCATTTGTGTGAGTGCACACATAGGTACATAGTGTAGGTGTGACGTCCGGCATAGAGCGCGACGCGTTGTTTGCTTGGTTTAAAACCGGTTAATACTGCTTTTCGGCAAACGGCTTTTGTTCTTTTAGTACGAGAGGCCATGACCAAAACCATGTCGTATCGTTGTAAAACGTAAAATTACCTATAAGACGATTGAAGATTTTGTCTTACGTAAAACGATAAGACAAACATTTTGGTCATGGACTCTCGTACCATTTTGGTGATCACTCACACAAATGCAAAGCTCAGCTTAGGCCTCGTGGACTGTACCCCTTGGTGGTACTAGTTGTCAGACTTTCGGGCTTCTGACTATCCGTAACGACCGAATGACAGCCGGGACCAACGGCTTAATATAATGGATGGTCACCCATCCACGTACCCGCGACCCGTGCGGCTGATAATTCCTTACCTACTCAAATTATTAAGTACTAGCTGCGCCCCGCGGTTTCACCAGCGTAGACCGGGATAAAAAGTAGCCTATGTGTTAATCCAGAATATAAGCTATCTACATACCAAATTTCATCCAAATCGGTTCAGCCGTTTGAGCGTGAAGAAGTAACAAACATACAAACACATACACACGCACACAGTCACAAACTTTTGCTTTTATAATATTAGTTTGATGTTATTCGTCAAATTAGTATAATAAAAAAAAATCAGGTCATCTATCTATTGATTTACTCTTGACATGGTCATTCGTAATCATTCAGGTTCAATGTAAACATTAAGAACCTCAATGGTCGTATTGACATTTTCAAGCGACGACGGCGGCCATCATTTTATCAAAAACCGGCCAAGTGCGTGTTGGACCACGCACAATGAAGGATTCCGTAGTTGGGATGAAATTTATCCCACTAATAATCTATCCCACTTAACATTGTAGTTGAAAAACATGTTCTCCCATACAATCCAACTGATAATGTAATTTTGTACTCACAATATTGAGAAATTTACCATGTTATTTTAAGACCACTGACTTCTTATAGGTTTTCCTGTAATCTACATGTAAAGAACTAACTTTCTGTATTTTTTTCAAAATTATAGGCTCAGTAGTTTGAGAGATAAGGGGGAGGGAATGGTCAATTTTCGTCTATTTTCTTACATAGCTTGTAAAAAAATATTATAAAATTGTAAAAAAATTTATATTTGAGATCCTCAGTTTGCAAAACTTTTTTTTTATTTTCTTATTTGCCCCCCAAAAGTGACCCCCATATTCAAAATTCATTTATTTGCTCCGTGTTTGTGTCATAAAAATTCATATGTGTACCATCGGTCCATTAGATTTGGAGCAAACTGACTGTGACAGACGGACAAACAGAGAGACAGATAGACAGACACACGAGTGATCCTATAAGGGTTCCGTTTTTTCCTTTTGAGGTACGGAACCCTAAAAACAGTTTCGCAAACTTAAGTCCGCCATTTCGAAGTCTAACAATACAGTCTGCAACTCTGCAATAAATTGAAGTTTCTCCAGCGTTGTGGAGTGTGCAACAGAAAGTATTACAAGTGTAGTCGTGTAACGAGCTAGCGTTATCTCCCGTCTGCTCTTACAGCAGGTCATTGCTTTTAACAAGGATATAGGATTGGTAGAACCTTCATGGTGGAATTTTTATTGAAAACTGACAAATTGACGCCATCCAGAATGAATGAAATACACCGATCCCCAGCGTGTTTTAACTAGTGTTGCCAGATGGTATCCAAAAGGAGGAAATGTCCTCCTTTTTCCATGCTTTGTCCTCCCGTCCTCCCTTACATAATGTAAGTCCTCCTTTTTGCTAAACATACTTGATTTCGAGTCGTGCGCCGTGCGTGCGTTCCATAGATTATACAGTATAATAATGGGTGCGTTCTTAAATAACTCAATACAACATCAAAAATATGACATGTGAAGATTTTCATAATAATTATTTGTTGAAAAACCAAGAACTTCTTGCAAAAATTGGCAGCTCAGCTGAGTATGATTAAAATAATGTATAAAAAAAGAAATTATATTTAGTTCGTCAGTCAGATAATAAAAAAATATTCGACACGAATTTTTAACATACATATTATTAATAAAAAAATACTTAGATAAAACGCATTAAACGTGGGGAGTGCTCGCTACGTCACAACTATAACAAACTGCGTATAAAATCTAGCAAGGAGTGACGTCATGCCACATTTTAACTCATTGTATCGCCGTGATCTTTTGATTACGTAAAAAAAACTTTTTAACAAAAAAAAAACCGACTTCCAAAAATCACTACAAAGTGAAAAATAACTTTGATTTCGGAAGTCGGTGTCTTTCGTTTTTTATTTACTTTCTTTTTTTTTTGCCACCGACTTCCGAAATCAAAGTTATTTTTCACTTTGTAGTGATTTTTGGAAGTCGGTTTTTTTTTTGTTAAAAAGTTTTTATTTCTCGCTTTTTAGTGGGTCTGTTTATAATTTGTATAAGTTACAATAGTCTAATGTCAATTGCTCATCACAAGTTACAAAATATTGCTTTTCCCGATGCTGGGACGTTAATTGTTGAGGAGTTCTGCTGGTAAGAACCAGGAGAACTCCTCAACAACCACTCACCACACGCATTGTGTGACGAGCGGAAATTGCTTAGCAACCATATTAAAGTAATCGAATCGCAACCCGTGAAATATTTATCATTGAGTAGTTCCGGTAGCCATCTGTGGTCTTCATCATCAGTTCCACTTCACCAAGTGGTGCTTTCCGAGAGCAAATGCACAAGCTACTATAAAAAATACCCAAATCGCTATAGGTGTGCCTATAATATTTGAAGAGCTCCTTCGATTTCTCCAGGATCCCATCATCAGAACTGGATTTTGAAAAAAAATGGGACCATTTGGGAAGTATACCCTTTCCAACAAAAAAATAATTTTTCAAATCGGTTGGCAAGCGACGGAGTTATGCGCGAACAAACATAAAAAAAAAAAAAAAAAAAAAAAATACAAACATCCGAATTGAGAACCTCCTCCTTTTTTAGAAGTCGGTTAAAAAAGAAAAAATACGTGTCCAATAGGGACAAAAAAAAATATTTAGCCATCGGATATTAACCTTTCGAACTTCTGAAACTATGTAGGTACCTTTATTGCAATACAGAGCCTGTGCTAAAATAAAACTAAACTAATGAAACTGTCCGATTTATGACGACATTGATGACGTATAAGTACGCCATAAACTTAAAATTAAGACTAAAAGGGCCATATTTTAGTCTACGCCTAGATAGAAACATTGTTCGGAGAGAAAACGCCTTAGTTTAGAATACAAATGACAGAATTATGTTAGTGAAACCTAAGTAACCCTTCGTCGCTATCGTAAAGAACAGAAGTATAGAAATATTCAAGTTTCTTGTAATAAATGACATTATGTCATAAAATTGTTTAACTGTAGAAATGATGGCTATTGGCCGGATGATTAGTAAATGATTTGACTTGATTTGATTTGATTTTTAATTTGATGAACATACATGCTTGCATGCTTGCCATATTAAGAAATAGAATAGAATAACATTCCTCCTCTAGATTTATATAGCCGTCTCACTAAATTAAAAACCCTCTCCCAATTAATTTCCCCTCCCTTTTAACATATTCCTCTCCAGAACTGCTGATGAAAATCATCAACGCCACAGCGTTGATGATTTTCATCCGTCACAATAATATAAAATTATGATTTATCTCCACAAATATCTGTCAGTGTGGATGTGGTATACTTACGTATATTTAATGTTCTAACAATTTATATAATATATATATAAGTAATTTTATCTTTTTGTTTCAGTCCCGTACTAAGCTCACAAGATCAACTGTTTCGTCGTAGTTTTTTTTTTTTTTTTTCCAATGCACACTTGATTTTCATCACACTTTTGACATTGACAGAATGGCCGACATCGGCTTTGCTTGCCACAACAAGAAATAGAATAGAATAGAATAGATGGCTTCTAGGCGCGCTCTTGCAGAAATTAGAGATGCATTTGTCTCGTCCATTATCCTATACATCCCTGGTCTGTAAGGTCAACGTTTGCTTCCTCCCACCGGACTAAGTATATATATACTTTATCAACTTGTTTGCTATATACACAAAGTTAACGGGACAATGGGAGACCAATACATCTAGAAAAACAAACTCGTATTCTGTCTCTAATCTACTGATAGACTTTCCGAGCGTATTGAAGATTTTTATCGGCCGGTTGTGTAGCTAGATTGCAAACCATATGATAATGTTTCTATTATGCAAAGCAAAGAATTAAAATTAACTAGAAAGAAGCTCGTCAATAAATAAACTTAGAAACTTTTAAAAGCGATTCGCAATGGAACCAAAAGTTGTGCAATCATTTGGAAAAACCCACCAAGTGAATTGAATTTATCCCAAAAACAAACATAACATTGTAGTTGAATTTAGTTAAGTAATTAAATTGCAAATAACTAATTTTTAACATTATAAAACTGCTGTGTGGCCTTTCATGGTTCTAGGCCAGCGGGACGGTTTGGTTTTACTTGCCAGTATCAAAATATGTCGCATACATTTTTTATTGCGTTGACTTAGAAGCTTGATTTATTAAATCTACAATAAGCGACCATCTATCTAAGTATTTGATAATAATTTCATCTCGATACTTCCACGCGTTCCTGAGAAAGGGTCTTGATAGACTGACTGACAGACGGACGGACAGCGAAGTGATCCTTAATAAGGGTTCCGTTTTTTCCTTTTGAGGTCAGGAACCCTAAAAACTGCCTGTTTGTGGTACCTACATTTGTAGGAAATAGTAAGTATCTATTTTCTTTACTCACCGTGAGTTAAATTCATGCCATCCCTTATATTATGTATCAAAAAGAAAGTGACAGCATCAAATTTAAAGTTTCCATTAAACTAATGTTGGTTTTGTGCAACTCACCGTCATTCTACCACAGTCCACTATTAGCCACCACCACGTTTGGAAATCGTACTGATGAACAGAAAGTCAGAAAATTGAGTACAGAAAATACAAAAATTGTCAACGATATTTCTAAGACAGCTCTCATAAATATCGTCGCTAATTTAACTAACTGACGTATCTGACATTTTGGACTAAGCCGATAGCCGACCTAATTATAGTAATTTGATACATTTTCCAAGTCGAATCGATCTGTCTAATCGGCGTATCTGTACCAATGCCTTACGGTCCCCATGATAATGCAAAAATCGAGACCGATATACGTACAGTTTACAAAAAAGAAAGAAACATAGCTTGCCCTGTAAAATTTTCTTCGAATCAGTTACTTCACTTAGTTAGATTAGCGACGATATTATCCCAAACACATCTTATCGTAGTACCTATCGAGAACGACATCGCCAGGTCAACACGGTACCGCACAACATGTGCCCTAGGGCTTGACACGTCCCGAATAATATTAAGGACAATTAATCATACGACACGTGTCACCCTGGCTCTGACACTGTCACAACGGCCTTAGATTATTCCAAGAGGTTTAGGCCTTTGAAGAGGCCAAAGGCCTGGATTGTCTGATACGTGAGATTGGCGATAATTGACGTGTTAGTGGTTTTAGGGTTACATCGGCATGCTTTGTAATTTAGTTAATAATACTTTATAGTCTAGATGTAGACTTAATTGTTTTCACTAAATTATTTGAGATTACTAAGCTTTGTAATTGTATGTGAACCAAATTCATCTAGTCTTTAACCAAAGTTGATTATGGACGCATTTACGAGTGGGTATAGTCAAATCATTACTTTTTTAACAAAAGTATGTTTATTAAATAAAATGCTTTGAATTCTAAAAATGTGTTTTCTACGAATTGTTGATATAAAGGTACGATTCTGAACTATAAATATAATTTTAGATAGGTACAGTTCTCTGTACCTAAATAAAGTATCTCAATAAATGAACTGAAGTAAAAAATTTTATGAGAAACTGTAGCTATCTAAAATTATTTGAGATTTCTCAGCTTTGTAAATTGTAGATAAATCAAATTCATCCGTTCTATTAAGATATAAAAGCAAGAGTATTGTATAAGTCATAGAAATTGATGTAAATGGTATAGGATGCAAGGTTTGAATCCGTCATTTTAAAAACGAATGACTAAAAAAATTATGATATATACCCAGTTGGCAGTATGCAGTCTTGAACGGGAACTAGGCAGACGGCATAGTAGTTAACCATAGAAATCAATAGGGCAATAATAATCGTATGCTTACTATTACTGATCGTAACTAAGAGAATTAAAAGGCGCTGGTAAGTAGCCACAGTTTATTATTTTACAGCGAAAATGCAAAAAAAGTGAATGAAACCATCAAAAGGACTAATCACACCTCAAAACTGACAGTAAACTAGAATTTAGAAAAAATATCAATGTTCCAAAAAGGTGATAAAATGAGTTCGATTCGCAACATACTCCACATTTTTTAAAAAAAAAAAAGTCTAGCCTAGAGCTCCTGGGGAACTAACTTCTTAAGCGGTCTCCTGAGAGGACCAGCACCTGTTCGTACGTCCGCCACTCTTGCTACTCCGTCTGGTCCTGTGTATACCTTAGTCACTCTACCTCTCGGCCAAGATCCCCTGGGTAACTGTCCATCTGCTACAATAACCAAGTCACCCTCTTTTATATTTGGGGATGATCCGCCGCCGCGTCGAGGCACCAAAGTTGGAAGATATTCTCGGACCCATCGAGACCAGAAATGATCCGTGAGTCTTACGGCTCTGCGCCAACCGTCTCGTCCGATGATATCCCGATCCGTCAACGTAGCTGGGATAGATCTCCCTGAGGACGATCCTAGTATGAAATGCATTGGTGTCAAGGCTTCCTCACAGTCTGGATCAACTGGAACGTGTGTCAGTGGACGCGTATTCACTAAATTCTCTGACTCTAGTAGAAAGGTCTGCAGAACTTCATCTGAGGGGGAGCGTTCTCTTAGGGTGGTCTTGAGTGCTGTTTTGATTGATCTTACCATTCGCTCCCACGCTCCACCCATGAATGGGGCCGAAGGGGGAATGAATCGCCATGAGACCTTCTCATCTGTTGCAAAACGGTTAATTTCCACTCCGTACAACTCTTTTAACGTTTTGTTGGCACTCACAAAAGCTGTTCCGTTATCGGACCATATTTCACTCGGCGTTCCACGGCGTGCGATGAAACGGCGCAAACTCATGATGGCCGCGTCAGTTGACAAAGTATGCACAACTTCTAGATGAACTGCTCGTATAACAAGGCAGGTATACAATGCTACATAGCGTTTCTCTTTTCTTCTGCCAACTGTGACTTGAACTGGGCCGAAGTAATCCAAGCCAACGAAAGTGAACGGTCTACGATGATGGGCTAGGCGGGCTGGTGGGAGGTCTCCAGTAGACGGTGTGAAGGGTTGAGCGCGTTTCAGCCGACACAGTTGACAATCATGGGCGACTTTTCGAACCGCGCTTCGCAAATGAATGATCCAATAAGTTTGCCGCATTTCGTTAACTACTGTCTCGGAATTAGCGTGGGCGGACTTCACGTGATAATGAGCAATCAAAAGCTGGACAGCAGGGTGTTTGGAATCTAAAATTATAGGACTTTTCACCCCGTCGCCAATATCTTGCATTCGGTTGATTCTTCCACCCAATCTCAGTAAATTCTCATTATCTATGTAGGGGGCCAGATTGAATAATCGGCTTTTTCGATGCAATGACCTTTTCTCAGAGAGGTAGATGATTTCATCTGGGAAGGAGTCGAGTTGACTTTTCTTCAGAATATGTGATTCAGCCACACGCAGATCTTCTGCGGTTATTTCTTTTGAACTGTCTTTGTTTTTCAATAGGTGCAAAAATTTATGGGCTCTCGCCGTAGCTCTCAATAACCTTCCCCATGAGCTCAGTCTTTTTGGGTCAACAGTCAATGGTGTCGGGAAATGATTTGAGGAAAGGAGATGACAGTGATTCTGAACGGATGGTTTTATTTCCAAACTACTGGCCGTATCTATGTATGGTGATGATGGCCATTGTTGTTCTGATTCGAGTAAAAATTTTGGACCTGTAATCCAGCGAGATTCTTGATTGAATACTGAGCGTTTATGGCGTGTCGCGTCGTCTGCCACATTTTCCGCGGTCGGAATCCATCGCCATTCCTTTACATCTGTAGTTTCGAGAATCTCGCCGATTCGATGTGCTACGAATGGTTTGAATGACCGCGCATCACTACACAACCAACTCAAGACGTTAAGCGAATCGCACCAAAAAATACGCTTACTTGGTTTATGCTGATGTGAGTCGTGAATGAATGATGCAAACCGAGCGGCCACTAAAGCCGCCTGCAACTCGAGGCGTGGGATGGAGGCGGGTTTCAATGGTGTGACTCTACTTTTGCTACCGATGAGAGCGAGTTTCACTGTTCCGTCTGCATAGATATATCGCCAGTATGCCACTGCAGCGTATGCTAACTCACTGGCATCGCAAAACAGATGAAGTTCGCGGTGAATGATATTGGATGATCTCAGACCATAATATCGCGGCAGGTACAACTGAGAAGCAAGTTGTACATCTCGGAGCCATTCATTCCAAAGTTTTTGGTCTCCTTGATCGAGTTTATCGTCCCATGATAAACCTTTTCGCCAAATTGATTGAAACATGACGCGTCCTCTAGAAACGAGTGGGCCTAAAATACCCAAAGGATCATAAATTCGCATTAAGTTAGACAACGCGTCACGTTTACTTAGCCGAGCTGGCAATTTAGAATCCAAGTTGAGACTGAAACCTATGACGTCGTTCCTAGGTTGCCAGTTCAGACCGAGCACCCTAGAAACGTTGTCATCGTTACCTAACATTACATCGTTAAATTTCTGAGATATCGACTCAGGTACTAATAAAGAGAGAGCTCTTGGGTCGTTCGACACCCAGTCGCGCATCTCAAAACCCGCCTGGTGGTTGAGATGTACGATGTCTCGAGCCAGTCGCGCAGCTTGGTCTACACTCTCCAGTGAGCCAATATAGTCATCCATGTACACATCGTGTATGGTTGCATGCGCAGCATCGGGGTATTCAAGTTCGTATTCCGTCGCGTTAAGGTTCTTTACATATAGGGCGGTACACGGGCTCGAGCACGCGCCAAACATCATGGATGACATACGATACAGCTTTAATTTATCCGCGGGGTCATTGCGCCACAGAAAGCGCTGCGCATCGCGATCTGCTGGACGGATTCGAACCTGCGGGAACATTTCGCGTATATCCGCCGTAAGTGCTATAGCGTTTTCCCTAAACCTCATCAAGATCGCAAGTAATGGCTGTAATAAGTCAGGACCTGGCAAGAGGAGAGAATTAAGACTCATTCCTTTAAACCTCGCGGCTGCGTCGTGTACGACTCTCAACTTACCAGGTTTATGGGCATGAGTAACGCCAAAATGTGGGAGATACCATGTGATACCAATTGGAGGGCCCGTGCATTCTTCAGCGTATTTCTTATCTAACATTGCTTTAATATTATGTCTATACATATTGGCATATTGTACATCTGACTGCATTTTCTTTTCAAGAGATAAAAATCTAGAAAGGGCTAATTTAAAATTGTTCGGTACATCTTTGACATCGGGCCGCCAGAGAAGACCGGCTTCAAAATGACCATCGGATAGTCTATGTACAGTCTCGTGCAAAATTTTTAATGCATGTGTATCAGAATTACCGCGGTGGTCTTTCTTTATTATGCCAATAGAGTCTAATTTATAGTAGTCTTTGATTGCGGTTTCAATAGAAAAATGATCGTCTGGCGTTTCGGATATGTTGGCATGATGAAGAAAGTCAACTTTCGATGTTTTACTTGACACGAAGCCATATAAAACCCAACCAAGAGCAGTGTGAACTGCAACTGGTTGGTGATCCTTGCCGGCCACGAATAGAATCTGCCACGGTCAACTTCCAATTATCTACACCAATGATTAGCATAGGTTGTACTTCTTCACAACACAAAATGTCTCCTAAATCAGATAAATACGAATATTTACAAATATCTTCCCTATTTACAGAAGCTCGATAATTTATACCTAAATTTTTGACCGAGCGTGCACTATGTATCTGGTAAGAGTCGGTACAGTCACACCCTTTAATTATAAAATCAACGTACTGAACATCGCAATTACGTGACAAACCTCCTACACAATCTATACGTACTCGTTTACTCGGGCCTTTGATACCTACACGCTTTGTAATTTCGGAGTCTATGAAAGTGGTTGTACAGCCATCATCTAAAAGTGCGTGAGTCTCCACAGTGCCCTGGGGACCAGTTACTTGAACTGAGACAACTTTGAGAAGTGGTCGAGATTTAGGTCTACTTACACTCGACGAAGGGCGACCAGCGGTAGCATGTGCCGATACTTCGACATCGCAGTTGTCTGGTTCAGGTTTCTCATCTTCAATATCATTAAATGGCTTCGGTGCTGCCTCAAGCTCAGAGTCCGAGGAATCCTCTATATCGGCGTGGGCTAGTACGTTCTGATCATTATCTAAGTTATGTAGTAAGCTATGGTGTTTGTAGGTACAACCCCCAACGCTACACGGAGATTTTACTTTGCAAAAATTAAACCTATGTGACCTATTTTCCAAACATCTATGGCAAACTTTATTTTTTTTTATAAATTGCCATCTTTCATTTACTGACAACGCCAAAAATTTGTCACATTTGTTTACATTATGCAATTTCGAGCAAAAAATACATTTATTTACAGCTTTATTTACAACAGAATTGGAAGATTTCTCGTCGGGTAGGCTTTCATCTGAATGCGTGTTCCTCTCTGTAGGTAACTGAACTGAAGCCGTCGATGAATGGAAATCCTGAATTCCAAACTTTGTTTGGAGCTCAATCTCACGAGATAGGAAGTCGGAAAGCATTTCCAACTTGCTCATGCGTTCACCATTATGACTAGCCGCAAACTCATACCACTTTGCGCGAATGATTGGAGATAATTTGGTCATTAATGAATTAAAAATTTCGGGAGAATGCAGATACCTAGTCGAACTGGTCCAATAATCTTATTATGCCAATGCAGTTTTTGACACGACAAGTAAAATTAACCAAGTCTTTACCTTCTGCGCCAACTTTAGGTAAAGCTCGCACAGCGTTGATCTCCTGCATCACAATTTTTTCGGGACGACTAAAACGCATCTCGAGAGCGTCTATAACCTCCATGGGGTCGTTCGCTGACACCAGTAGGATGTAAACGGCTTCACGGGCGGCGCCACGTAAGGATGAACTAATGCGGGCTAAGTTTTCTACTGTAGTGAATGATGCCTGTGTATCGATAAAAATGCGCTTGAAACCAAGCCAATCCGTGGCAGATTTTCCGTCAAATACTGGCAGTTTGATATCCGACTTCTTGGTTTTGTTAGTTATTGCTTCAAAAATGCCGATAAGATCATTACGTGGGCAGCTGACGGTAGCTCCATCAGGGGGCTGGAAATGATAAGATAATTTAGTTGGGGAAACGTCAGTTGCATTTTTATCAGGCGCGTAGGTCAGATGGTGCGTGGTATTCAATACAGTGGGGTGTACGCATCTACCTGGACCTGAAGCAGAAGGGACGTCAAGTATTTCGTTGTTTGCCGTTGTATAACTTTGACAGCGTGGTGTATTTTTTGCGGCGGGAGGTACTTTACCTCCCGTGCTGGTCTTGGAGACGTTTGGTTGTACATCGTTAAGCCAACGATTGATGTCGTCTGTTCGCGCATTGGCGCGGTCGTTATTATGATACTTGCCTCTTACACTGCCTCTACTTACGCTACCTCTTACGCTTTCTACGTCGATAGCGGCAAGTTCGGCCTGAAGATGTAGGTCAGCCGCTCTACGTTCAAGTTCGGCTTGTTGGGCTGCCATATCGGCTTGTTGGGCTGCGATTTCGCAGAGCTGACGTGCATGTAATGCTTCAGCAGCGAGTTTTCTCGCTTTTATTGTGTTTGAGGATCGTGTAGACCCTAGCGATCGTGTCGTGACCGACTGAAGTGTATCATGAGGGTGTTGTAAAGGGGAGTCACGGCTACCTGAGGGCACACTGCTGTCGCCATGGACATGCGGTGCTTGGTGGGCCTCTAATAGGTGGGGAAAATATACAGACTTTGAGTGTTCATCAGCTGTCGGGGGCACGCTGCTATAAATATTGATGGGCGGCGCTTGGTGGGCCTCCGACGGGTGGGCTGTGCGTCCATTTTCATTTCCGCTAGGGCCGGCGACTCCGCTCGAGTCTCCTGGTGGTGGTTCATTTTTTCTTTTTTTTGATCGTGTATCGTAAACCATGGCTCCTTTTCACGTGGGAGAAGGACCAAATATTACTGATCGTAACTAAGAGAATTAAAAGGCGCTGGTAAGTAGCCACAGTTTATTATTTTACAGCGAAAATGCAAAAAAAGTGAATGAAACCATCAAAAGGACTAATCACCCCTCAAAACTGACAGTAAACTAGAATTTAGAAAAAATATCAATGTTCCAAAAAGGTGATAAAATGAGTTCGATTCGCAACACTTACTTTCCCCTTTGTCCCTCACAAGTTCTTAACACAAGTAAACCGATAAATTCATTACCAGACACAATACAAAGTAAATATCCAAAACAGAACATATATTATCTACCATAAACTGCACAAAACTTCTCTGAAAACCATTCTACAACTAGAAATCGCGTGATTTCGTATTCAAGAGCAGTATCTCATTATTATAACCCTGCCAAATTCGATATACGCTTGAATAGTTGACCGCTCGAATAACCATGGGGTGTGGATGTTGCTCTAAAAGTCCTCTTGCACGTAGCCGGGGTGCCCGGGCAATAACTGTGGAGCGTTGCACTTGAGAAGCTGGTGCAAGTTGTGAGGGAGTGGTATTCGTGTAGTTAGCGAGTGGCAGACTTTTAGCTATACAGGGTGTAAAGGACAGCCCTCCGCAAACTAACAGGGTGCATTCAGCTCCTCATTTTGAATCATATTCCACCGGAAATTTTCTCAGGAAAATTTTCATTTTTTCAAAAAAAAAATTCAGTTACATTTTTATTATTTCAATGTAAAATTGCATTGTGTGTTCGCAGCACTCCATTTATGTAAAAAAAACTGCAAAAAAACAGCAAAAAAAAAACCAGCAATGGATGTTGAAATACTCTAACCAACGACGCGTGAAATCAGCTGTTCACTTTCTGTTTAGCTACAGAGTTCATCGAACTCACCGCACACCTATTACCTACCCCTCCGAACCAGTAATAGACGCTCCGATTTGTGCACAAAAACACAAACAAATCAGGTTTATTGGATTCCCTTAACGTTCCTGAAAAAATTTCAAGTACCGGTCATCTTAGTATGACATACTGAATTCACCCTATCAGTTTGCGGAGGGCTGTCCCTTACACCCTGTATAGTCCTCTTCACCGTATCCGGCGACAGTGACCCAGACTATTTATCTTTCCTTTCGTGAGCTCTCTGATGACTGGCAAAACCAAATTTGGTCTTGAAAACCCGGTCACACTGTGTACAGAAGAGCTGATCAGCATCGTAGTTAGCGAGTGGCAGACTTTCAGCTATAAGGAGATGATGATAGTATAAAGTATCATACAGACCTTTTTAGTAAGAAGGCGTTCGCGTGTGTCTCAAGTCATTTAATCTATACTTATTCCATTTGCAATAAGATTAGACTTTTAAACAAACCTTTTTTACATTGTTGGTGGCATTACAAATGGCAGCAGCAGCAAACAGTAATTGGTATTGTAAACACTTTTTTGCCTTTTTTGGCTTAAGGATGGCTCCTTAAGCCCATGGGATAGAAGTCAAAATCGGTTGAACGGGCTGTACAAAAGGTTTGTTTAAATGTCTAATCTTATTGCAAATGGAGGTTTTTACCTATGATTTTGCCAATTTTTGATACCGGTTAGTGTTGGAGGAATAAACTTATTAAAAGAATAATGTTAGAAGAAATGAATTTAATATAATAGAACCGAACAGCTTTATAAAAGAACAAGGAATTAAAGATGACAAGAATAGAGTAAAGAGTACAAACCATAACTTTTTGTACATAGGTACACACCTAATAAGTATAACATACAACATGCTCCCTCAAAAAGTTAATTGCATTGCACTCATAACACAAAAAGCATATAAAACCAGTAAAGAAAACCATTACAAAAACTAGGATATACCAATCATTTGCAAACAACTGCGATGCTTTGTTGGACCCAAAGGTTTCGTCAAAACATCTGCAGGTAACCTGTCGGTGGGCATATACCTAAGTTCAACGGTTTTATCGTTAACTTTTTCTCGCACAAAATGGAACTTAACATCTATATGTTTTGTCCTATTGTGGTGAACCGGATTCATGGCCAATTTTTGTGCACTCTGACTATCCGTATACAAAACTATGTTAAGGGACTTACCTGTTAAATCGGATATTAGTCGTTTTAAGAAGCACGCATCCTTTACTGCTGTAGCCAATGCCATATATTCAGCTTCAGCGGACGACAAAGCCACTGTGGGCTGTTTTTTAGCTTCCCACGAAATAGGGCCGCCTGCAAGTTCATAATAGAACCCAGTGTAGGATCGTCTATCAGTTGGACAATTTGCCCAGTCTGCGTCTGAAAAACCCGTCAAAGTTGTAGTATTACCTTTTTCTTTCCTGTATGTAATACCACTATTTTTTGTCGCTTTCAGATAACGTAGACATCTTTTAGCAATATTCCAATGTGACTCATCAAATTTAGAGTTAAATTGACTCAAGTAGCTCACAGTGTAGGCTATATCTGGTCTGGTATTTACAGACAAAAACATTAGACAGCCAACTAACTCTCTGTAAGGGTACTCACACTCACCAATACCAGGCCCAAGGTTTTTCTTGACCATTGGGGTAGAAACACCCTTACAATCTTGCATGTTGAATTTCTTTAGCAACTTTTCAATATACGTATTCTGAGATAGCTTAATTCCATAATTATCATGGTGAATATTAATTCCCGTAAAGAAATTAATTTGTCCAAGATCTTTTGATGAAAAATATTTCTCAAATTGACATTTGAAATTGTCAAACGTAGTTTCATTTTTATACAAGATTACTAAATCGTCGACGTATACAGCCAGAACCAAGGAGTCTAAGTTCGCATTGTTTTTAAAAATACACGGCTCAGATGTTTGCATAAAACCAAGAACTGACAAAGTCTGTTTTAACTTTGTATTCCAGGCTCTTGGTGCCTGCTTCAATCCATAAAGGGACCGTTTCAAAAAACACACTTTCGACTCTTCCCCTTCCCTTACAAAACCTTCTGGCTGTGTCATGAAGATTTCTTCCTCTAAATCGCCATTCAGAAAAGCTGTATCCACATCCATATGGCGGACCTTATAATCTTCCTGCACTGCAAGCGCTAACAGGGTTCGCAACGATGAGTTACGTACAACCGGAGAAAAGGTTTCGTGATAATCGACACCTTCTCTTTGTCGAAAACCTTTTGCTACTAGGCGCGCTTTATACCTAACAACGCCACCTTTCGCATCACGTTTCAATTTGAAAACCCACTTGCAAGGAATACACTTTCTATGATTTGGCTTGTCTACCAAAACCCATGTGCCCTTTCTGACTAAGGCATTGTACTCATCTTTCATTGCTAAAATCCAGTTATCTTTCTCATTGCTGTTAATCGCAGCTAGATAATTATTTGGATCATCGCACTCATCGTCAAGCAGAGTATTATATGAGAAGTAATCCGGTGGTTTGCGAACTCTTGAAGGATATCGACTAGATTCATTTGAGGAATCTGTAGCCTCACTTGACTGCTGATCATCAACATTGTTGACCTCTACATTGACTGCTTCATTGATTTCAACATCAGCATCCTCAGCATCCATGAAAGAAGTATCTATGCTAGGAGCATTTACCTCACATCTCCCAGATGAAGTGGAGGGCAATATTTCTTGTCTTAAAACTGCTGGCGATGGTGACTGGGAAAGCAAATTGACAATATCAGAGTTCACAGTACCTATAGGCTCAATATTTTCCTTCAGTCCAGTAAAGTTATTTTCAAAAAATGTAACATCTCTTGACTTTAGTGACCGTCTAGGAGTTGCCGCATTCCGGAAATAATAAGTATGAGGATCATCTGAATATCCTACAAAAATCTGTTCCTCAGCTTTCATGTCCAATTTACATCTCTGACTTGATGGAACATGAACAAGTGCTCTGCATCCAAAAACCTTAAGATGAGACAGATCGGGTTTTCTATTAAACCACATTTCAAATGGTGTTTTACCACTAAGCGCGCGGTGTGGTGATCGATTTTTCAAGTAGACGCTCGTCTCCACTGCGTCCTGCCAGAAAGCTTTTGAGAGGAAACCATGTGACAATAGTGACCGAGCCTTCTCTACTATGCTACGATTACACCGTTCACTTACCCCATTTTGCTGAGGGCTGTAAGGTGCTGTCGTTTGCCAATCGATACCCAGTGACTGAACATAATCCATCAATTCCTTATTGATGAACTCAGTTCCATTATCTGACCGCAAAGTCTTTATTTTTCCACCAAACTGTCTCTCGACATAAGAATGAAAAGAACAAAACTTACTTTTGACTTCAGTTTTAGAAGATATAAAATACACAAAAGTAAAACGTGTATAATCATCTATAAAAATAATAAAATATTTATTACCTGTAAAAGAATTTGTAGAAAAAGGTCCACAAACATCGGTATGAACCAATTGAAGTGGCGATGTAGCCTTCCTGTATTTTGAGCTTTTGAAAGGCTTTCTAGACTGCTTACCCTCTATGCAGGGTATGCATGGTTCCTTGTCGACCTTCGTGTACTCCACGCCGATAGCCTGACCTTTTCTAAGTAGATCCATGCCAATTCGACAGAGATGTCCCAACCTCTTATGCCAGAGCTGAAAATTGGAACAATCAGAGTGCACATAAGCTGAAACATTATTGAACATTTTAATTGAACAATCGACAGTATACAGCCCATCACTTACAGAACCATACGCTAAAACATTTTTATTGTTTACTACATCACACTTAGAGTCATAAATAGTGCAGCCTTCTTTATTGAAAACTACAGAGTAACCCTTCTCTACTACTTTATTCACTGAAAGTAAATTACAGTTCAAATCAGGAACATGAACTACATTCTCTATTCTGTTCGCCAAAGTATCCGTATCAATGGATACATCACCAATACCTACAGCCGCCAGTTTTTGTCCATTTGCCACAGTAATCGTTCCACCTTGTACTGGCCGATAACTGCTGAACCACTCGCGGTGTGGAGTCATGTGAATGGTTGCACCGGAATCAATAATCCATTTCCCGTAACTTGCAGCCGGCGCAGAGAGAGCCATTTCCTTCACAACAGCCTGTTCCACTTTTTCATTATGATGGCAATCTGTACCTTTAAAAACGTTTCCTGACACATTCATAGCCTTCCTGTCCTTCTTATTGGGACATTCGGGACTTTTGTGTCCTGGTTGTCTACACTTAAAGCAGATTATAGACTTCTTCTTTTTGCTTGTAGAACCTGTTGAATGTAGCGCAGCCACCTCGTTCTGGTGAGGGTCCTTCGAAAACTCGTTTAATAGTTTTGCCTTAACCAACTCACTGGTTACATCAACATTCGAATTCTCTAAAGCCATTATCAGCGGTTCGTACCGAGATGTCAATCCTCCGAGAATAATCGCAGCCAGAGATCCATCGTCGATCTTCTTACCAATATCTTCAAGATCTTGAGCAGTACTCATAACGGCGTTGATATAAGATTCTATGTCTTGGAAATCGGTCAAGGTATATTTATATAATCTACGCTCCAAAGAGAGCCTTCGACCCATACCTTTATCCTCGTATGCTTTTTGTAAAGCACTCCAAGCCTCCTTAGCGTTTTTCGCATTTCTCACGTGCGAAATTGCACCTCCATCTACCGTAAGGCATATTTTTGACAATGCCTTCTGGTCACTACGAGAGCGCACATCCTCCGCCGTTTTATCAGAATCATCATACCCAGTGATAGACGTCCACAACTCCTCATGAATAAGGAGCATCCTCATTTTGAACTTCCAGGTTGGGTATCCGTCTCGGTTTTTTAACATCTGAATACCTTGAAAATTCATAATATTCCCTGACATTATCTTCTTTTAAAATAAGAGCTTATTCGTGCTGATAACGTGTTGGAGGAATAAACTTATTAAAAGAATAATGTTAGAAGAAATGAATTTAATATAATAGAACCGAACAGCTTTATAAAAGAACAAGGAATTAAAGATGACAAGAATAGAGTAAAGAGTACAAACCATAACTTTTTGTACATAGGTACACACCTAATAAGTATAACATACAACAGTTAGTATGAAGATCTTTCATTCTATTTAGAATTCCATATTCAAATTAATTTTATAATGACATTTTTTTAAATCAATTTTTCCCCGCCGCGCCGTTAAATTTTTCTTTGATATTGATGTTTCTGTAACACGCTACATCTCATCAGTTATATTCATAGTGGATTTCAACATCACGATAGCGTAGAAAATCTACATTCAAATCTGATCTTTAAACATTTTAAATTGTAAAAGCCATTCTTGAGAGCATTGATTCTGCATTTTTACCAGGGTTATTTAAAGTCTATTTAGTAATAATTTTATGGAAAACCCTGGATGCAAATGGATACGTATTTATTATTTTATGAAGTTCCAAACCTCTTCTTTTTTTTAGTAGGTACTTAGGTAGGTGTAGTGTCTGATGGCCCAATTAAACTTAAAATTAATTAATTAATTAATTATTACTTATCAAGAATTACCCCGTTCCCTTTCACAATGTCTGCCTAGCCTTTTCTAAACTATGTTGGGGTCGGCTTCCAGTCTAACCGGATGCAGCATAATACCAGTATTTTAAATGGAGCGACTGCCTATCTGACCTCCACAACACAGTAACTGGGTAATACAATACCCCTTCGTAAGACTGGTTGCCAAACTTTCGGGCTTCTGACGACCCGTAACGACTGTCAAAGATCCACGAATGACGTGTTTTCCGAGGTACGTAGTAACCTCGGAATAAAGATGGTTACCCATCCACGAGCCAACCCCGGCAAGCGTTATTATATAAGCGTAATTTATCTTGACAAAACAATGAGTTCAAAATAATGGAAAATCAGTTTACCAACCACCTGTACCTACCAAAAGGATTATAAAACGAAAATGATCTCTAATGCATTATGAACAGCTTTTGTCAAGATAGACACAGACCATTACCGTTCAAGGAAAAGTATTAAAAATACATAAAGAAGAATGGAAAAACCATAAATATTAACGGCATAATATAAATCGGCTTAGTACCCGTTTACAAGGGTGGTTCTCGTTAAGGTAAAGTTGTGAAGATTAACAACGATAAAGGGTGAAATGTGGGGCATTCTCAACACATCTGTTGAACTAGAAAGATTCCAACTTTAATACGTCTTTCGTGAGTTATTACTTAAGTTTCGTTATTTATTTTCTGGTGTGTATTTTGTTTTATGAGGGACAGAGTTCGAAGGGACTACAATGTTTCATGCTGCTAATCATTTAATGGGCTTTTGTCTAACTTGAATCTATAGCTTTAGATAGATAGATAGATAGAATACTCTTTATTATGCACACCATAAAAATTACAGATAAATGTAGAAATTTTACATAAGGTTTACATTTTACAATGGGCGGTCTTATCGCTAAAAGCGATCTTTAGCTTTAGGGCTTAACACAGTTATTATCTACCTACCCTAATTTATTTGGAATTTTATTACCTACCTAGGTTTATAAAAAAAGTAGCGCTTAGTAATAACAGCCGCACGGGTCGATCCATCAGGTTAAGCTACGCTTGCCGAGGTTGGTACATACCGAGACTCCTCCGTGCTTCGGAAAGCACGTTAAGCCGTTGGTCCCGGCTGTCATTCGTGGATCTTTGACAGTCGTTACGGGTCGTCAGAATCCCGAAAGGCTGGCAACCAGGCCTATCAAGGGGTGTCGTTTTACCCAGTTACAGGGTTGCAGAGGTCAGATAGGCAGTCGCTCCATGTAAAATACTGGTATTCAGCTGCATCCGGTTAGACTGGAAACCGACCCCAACATAGTTGGGAAAAGGCTAGGCAGATTGATTTTATGTCATTTAGTGCAGTTTCTCTCGAAAATTCCACATCCTATCTGACCTCCACAACCCAGTTCCCACACCCGTAACGGCTGTCAAACCGTAATGATAGTCGTTTCGGGTCATCAGCATACCTATTCACAACGACACGATACGGTTTCGTACCGTATCGAACGCCATTGATATCGACGAAGTCCGCTAAACGCTATTCACAAATCCGTAACCGTACAATTTTGACAGTTCGTATACGGTATGAAGACATCAATTCTTCCGACAGGTATTTGCTGTCGGAAGTGATATCGAATAATAAATATTGTTTATAAACATAGTTATTTAAGCATTTTATGAAGTATTTAACTACATAATGTATGTATGTAAAGTTTTATTATTGTTTTCACCGCTGCTCAAGTATATTTATATAATTTTAGGATAAATAAAAAATCAAGACAGCGCTGCCAACACTAACGTGAAGCTGCACGTTTCGGGTTTCGGTAAAACATGTGTGCACGTAATGAGGTGTAGTTTAATTGTAGCTCGGAGTAAACGTGAGCGTGTGAGCGTGTATGCACAGAGCGAGGTGTAGTTTTGCGCATGCTTCACTGTATTGTTCGCAGCGCTATGTCGGGGTTTTTTATTTAGTCTGAGATTTTAGGCGGTTACTGCATAACACTTAAATTGGTCAGTGGGTCGTCTTAGGGGCGGGACTTTAATTTAAATTATTTGGGTAGATGGTTTAATATAAACCCACATTTATTACTATTGACATCAACCAGGCACAATTTAAACTCTATTCTAACCCTATTACTCTATCCTTTGGTACCTACTACGTTAACCTTCAATTATAATTATTAACAATAGCAGCAACACTAATATCGTCTAAAAATGTGGATACATTTAAGTTATAATGAGCTTATATTCATGTAGCATGAAATAGAGAACCAACTTGAAATAGAGAACAAAATATTTTCCCGGTTTGGTACAGAAAGTTTAAGTTTACAAAGCAAGTTTAATAGAAATCTGCTAAATTTTATTAAATAATAAAATCATTTTTTACTGTTTTTTTTTTGCTAATAGTCACTTGATGTAATTTTATAGTTGCACTTAATGAAATACCCAATAAATAACGTCTATGTATCACTTTACATTTTCTACCACAATTATCTATTTACTACCATTTCGTAGCGTTCCCCTTAAACACACCTACAATCGGTTCAAAAAATAACCCATCCGTACGGATCTGTGAATAGCGTTTTGACAGTCCTACGGTTCAGAAATCAGGTTATCGTACATGTGTCAATTTCGATACGGTATCGAATCGTAACGTTGTGAATAGCTATGCAGAAGCCCGATAGTCTGACAACCAGTCTTACCAGGGGTATTGTAGGTAACACGAGCTAGTATCCGCAACTCCACGACAATGCGCGTACAGGGGTATTGTATTACCCCGTAACTGGGTTGTGGAGGTCAGATAGGCAGTCGATCCATGTAAAATACTGGTATTCAGCTGCATCTGGTTAGACTGGAAGCCGACCCCAACGTAGTTGGGAAAAGGCTAGGCAGATGTTTGTTTAAGTATAAAAAAACAAAGTTAGGTAGGACATATAGTTGTGGAGTACCTAGCTAGAAACTCCAGGTTGGAATTTTAATAGCATTTTTCTGTTAACAAGATGAGACCTCCCGACAATCTGGCGACAGCCTCGGCTTAGCGTGGGAACTAATTCAACAATCCAATTAACCATTATTAAATATTCTTAACCATATGGCTCAAATATTTACGACAAAAACGATTCGTTTCTATTTGGACTTCTTCGTCAAATCCGGCGTTGAAGTGTTCCGACTTCTTGTCAATACGGGTTCCTATATAAGGCGTCTCGTAGTGTGTACGCCTTAAGGCTCTTACAGACAGAGGCGATATCGCGTCGCGACGCGATATTGTTCTACGGTTGTAATATCGCAATATCGCGTCGCCGGCGCGATATCGCCTCTGTCTGTAAGAGCCTTTACATGGAAACTTACTACTCGTTCAAATCAAGATGACTCATATTGCCTTGATATCGTGCGCTTGATATTATTTGAGTTATGACCCTGTTTTCTCTTGAAGAACTTATTGCGAAATGGCGTCTTCCAGTATGGTGTAAACTTTTTAGTATCCTCAACGGTCATGGTTATTGCTCGTAGATGACAATGTATAACTGTTCCATACTTTATATTTTATGGAACTACTGTTTTGTGGATGAATATACCACGTTTTGTTTATACTTTGTTCCAATAGGTATTTAAATTGTGCTTTGGTGACAGTTTAGTTAAACCATCTTCACCTATAAGGTGTTAAAACTTTAAGGAGTGCTTTAGACCATCGAATTGAATAATTTTTACTTTGAAATCGCGAAAAAAAATCAGCCGTTCCTTATATTTTGACGTGTTATGCGAATATAAATGTAGCCAACAGCTTTTTTTCCCGCCAAAGCACTCCATAAAGTTTTTAGAGTTATTTTTTAACACCTTATAATCTACACATCTACATGGTCAACACCAATCCTAACTATTTCTGCCATTAAATATACATTAGATACTAATACCTATACTCGTAGACTAACTTTTTTCTATCACAGCTACCACTTATCTCCCAAGCTATTTTGTTACTCCCTCAGCTGGAGGGTCTACCGCCAGTATGCTCTCAGTTAAATTACCATAAACACGAAATATATCAAGTTTTCCATTGTTTCAGGCGTACACACCGACTGGTTTCGAGAAGTATGGCTGTTCATGTGTAGTCGCCGACTACAGGGTGAATTTCTCCGTGTGGGATACATCGGGTAAGTCTTCTTTCTTCCTCTTCTTTAACCTTTTATCAAAGGATGTTAGAAAGGCTTTGTTTGTCGTCATTATTGCCTAGAAACAATGACATTAAACCTCTAGCTAGACGTTGCCATGATTACAGTGTGAAGTGTGGAAGTGAGACACACATGTACGAAATTAGTAGGAAAATTGAGACAAAACATCGTATCTTCTGTCTCACGGCGTGCCGTATTTTTGCTTGGCGAACTTTTGAATGATAGCCAAACAAAGTGCTTTCACTGTTGCGCGTCGATTTATTTAACTTTTTTGGACAGTTTTTGCATAGTGCGAATGTATTGACATGGGTACAAAACAAGGAAGATTTCTTACGTTAAACTTCATTTCTCATGCCACATAACACATAACCTAGAAAAAGTATTTTAATGCTGTCTGACTTGATCTAGATGTATATTATATCCGGCTCCTGAGCAATCTGGGCGTTCAGCAGATTGATCGCCTGGGTTGTGGGAGCATCGAGCAGTATGGGTACGTACTGTCGCAGCCGGTCTGGAGCAAACAATGCACAGCGAGCTAGAGTAGTCGTGCCATCGATCTTGTTAAATAAATCATTTCATCGTTCTCCTGCCCTTATCCCAATCTATTTGGGGTCGGCACAACATGTCCCTTTCTTCCATACTTCTCTATTAGTCGTCATCTCGGTAGTCAGCCCCTTTCTAGCCATGTCATCTTTCACACAGTCCATCCATCGTTTCTTTGGTCTTCCCCTACTCTTATAGCCATCGACATTCATATTCAAAACTTTCCTCACGACATTTTCCTCATTCCCCCGCATCACGTGCCCCCGATTTCCGCACAACTTTTCAGACTCTGGTGCCACTTTCAAACTCCCTCTTGTGTACTCTTTTCTTATTCTATCAATTGCTAAATAAATAAATAAATATCGAGTGCTCTCCGTGTCTCGGAAACCACGTCAAACCATTGGTCCCGGCTGTCATTTGTAGTCCTTACGGGTAGTCAGAAGCCCGAAAATCTGACAACTAGTCCTACTTAGAAGGTCAGATATGCAGTCGCTCCATGTAAAACACTGGTATTCTACTGCATCCTAGTTAGAATGGAAGCTGACTCCAACATAGTTGGGAAAACGCTAGCAGATGATGACTTCGGTAAAGTTTCAAACGAAGCGACTAAAATATAAAGTTTACTAGCCTTAACTTTAGAAAAGTTAAGCTAACGATGCTCCATGAAGGTTGGTCGTAACTTGTACACGGGGGCGCAAAACATTGGGCGCGTAAATAAAATGTTATCGCCTTAAATAAATAAACATAAGTTAACTTTAAGCTGCGTTTTACGACTAGGTTGTAAACCACTGACATAGGATCTTATTGTTGTATTTGCAATTGTGTGCGGTTGTACGATTATTATGCAACTGTCTTTGATATCGATTCGGTTATTAAGTATGCATTTTAAGAGATACTGTATGCTAGTTTGAAGTGGATACTATGAATAATCTGCCTAGCTTTTTCCCAACTGTGTTTAACCCGGATGCAGCTGAATACCAGTATTTTACATGGAGCGACTGCCTATCTGACCTCCACAACCCAGTTCCCACACCCGTAACGGCTGTCAAACCGTAATGATAGTCGTTTCGGGTCATCAGAAGCCCGAAAGTCTGACAACCAGTCTTACCAGGGGTATTGTAGGTAATACGAGCTAGTATCCGCAACTCCACGACAATGCGCGTATTTTGCGTACAGGGGTATTGTATTACCCCGTAACTGAGTTGTGGAGGTCAGATAGACGGTCGCTCCATGTAAAATACTGGTATTCAGCTGCATCCGGTTAGACTGGAAGCCGACCCCAACATAGGTGAGAAAAGGCTAGGCAGATGATGGTCGCAAGCGCTCCTGCTGAGCATGAGGGCCTGAGTTCGATTCCCAGGTGGGGCAAAGTATTATTGGGTTTTTTCCATCTGGAATTTCTTAGTAACAGTCTGGATTTGTGTCGGGTTGATGGCAATAGGCTCGCCCCCTATTACATGGGATTTCAACATAACTGCCGAAATGTGGATGCAATATAGGTAAGTGCCTACTCCTCTGCCTAACTCTTCGTGGAATACAGCCGTGTGATTCTGTAAGACCTCATTCTAAACTTCGAATCTGAATCCGCTGTGAGTTTCTTGATTGACATTCCAAAAACTCGGTTTATAATTCGAATTTACACTAGCGCTACCCTTGCGAGCGTGTCAGCGAGTTGAACTAAATTGACCGTGAGATTTTGACAGATAAAGTATGAGATGACGTAAGAAGTGGCATTCGGTAAGGTAATTCCCTGTCACTTGGCACTCGAACTTGATTCAAAGTGTCAAATAAAAACAAGTGAGAAGAAGTGACGCGAAGTGAGAGTGAATAGCGATGTGAGATGCGAGTTGTTGTTTGAAATTTACAGAATCGACGTACAGGTGTGTTGTTATGTTATATGTACTATGGCAATATTTACCGTTTACTGAATCTGCAATCATTACAACACACTTAAAGAATGGTGCTGAAAAACTAGGCATTAACTCATGTCATGACTCATGCATATACACGACTTTTTCGTATACATTCATCAAAGCAAAGTTATAATCCCCAATTGATTAAAGCACTAATACTCCAGTGCACTACAAAACGCCCTAATAACAAACATTGATTCAGCAACCGCTCTCTCAAAACCACAACCAATTGCGGACCACAAATACGTCATAACTGCAGCGGTTAGAAATTTGATTTCGTCGTTTATGGTACGACTTTAGTCATATACTGGACGACTTCCCGTATATACGGCGTATACGGCGTAGTCATTTCATCCAATATTTACGTAGTGTATAAAAACACGCGAATATTGCGTACTATGAGCGCTGAAACGTCAGAAAATATAACAGTTTCGTTGCGTTTATTTGTTTGCAGATGAAGTCGCTTGTGCTTTTAATAGTTTTGATTGTGTATTGTGTCTTTTAAATAACAAACACAGCACACATGAGCACAGTCAACGAAATACCCTCATGTAAGTATAAAAAGATTACACTTATTCAATTTATTAAAAACTCAATTAGCTGAATATTTTATCCCCTATACTTGGGGGTCGGCTGAACATGTTTTCTCATTCCATTCTCCCCCGTCAACCGTCATGATATAATTCACTCCATTCTCTTTTAACATTCCTTATAGAATCCATCCATCTTTTATTATTTGGACTTCCCGTCCCTCTCCATTCAAGAACATTTATATTCATCACTCTTTTAGTTATCACATGTTATCACTGAGCCCATACTAAACCAATGGATTTCCTTCCAACTTTTCTGTCACTGTCATATTCTAAATGCGTTCTCTTAGAGCGAATAGTTTGAGATAGCTTTGAACGGGCCTGTTTCACCGCCTACGATTAAGTTCATAATACTTAATTACTTATTAACAAAGGTTTCGATTATTAGCTATAAGTCTTAAAATAGTAGTCCTAAGTAAGTTAACTATCCTAATTACTTATTGTAAAAGAAACACTGCTTTTTGTTCCTAATTGAAATAAAAAAGAAGATTTTACTAAAGTATCAAAGTTAAGGTTTTTAACATATTTTGTTTTATTACGAAATTGGATGAGTTCACCCTAGTGTCTACTCGGACATCGTGAAATAGGCCCTTAGTCTGATAATTGATTATTAATAGTCTTCTGTAAACCAATTAGTAGAAATTAGTTATTGTAGTGAACTCGGCTGATTGGCTGTGCGCCATTAAGTATAAAGTGCATTACCGACTGAAATGCACTTTATAACATACAAAGTACTATACTTTGTGATCAGTTTCTTTCAAAGTTATCGAGTGGCTTTAACGAGACGTAGCGTCTTTAAGGGTTCCGTACCAAAATGGTAATAATAAAAAGGAACCCTTATGGGGCGACTCTGTCTGTCTGTCTGTCCATCTGTGATAGCTGGATATCTCAAGAACACTAACGCTATCAACTTGAAATTTGGAATAGTTTTAGATGACGTTTACGCAACTATTTTAAAAATAAGAAAGATTTTTTTTTTGCAACAAGGACTGACAAAACACTTAAGAATTGGAAGTGAGGATACAAGGTATTTTTTTTTTTCTTTTTTTAGGCCGCATAATTTCCGACTTTTGATGAAAAATGGGACTTATGGAATTCGGATTACCCGTAACGACTGTCAAAGATCTACGAAAACCTTAGACAAAAACGGATGTGTTTTCACTAAAAATATGGCGAAGAAATACATTGGTGCCAGGTACAAATGTCAAACTAGTTCACGCCTTACGCTTCACCGTGTTTTTACGTGTCGTATAAATCTGTACATCTGGAAATATTAGTTCAACTAAATTTAAGAGGAAAGACGGGTGGCCAGACTTTTGAAAATTAGGTATTTTAAGAAGGTATTGCTGTCGCTCAGCGAGCGCTCCGTCCTCGAATTCGTGCGATAAGGACAACTGCAGATCCGACTAAATAGCCTATGTAAAAAGTGACATTTCGAGGTTTGGCTCTCGCCTATTTCCTCCTCCAATATTGGACCAATTTAAAAGATATTTCATAAACTGAATAAGAAGGATATATACTATGCCCCTATGTTTTTCTTTTTTCGTTAATAGTTGTCAAATTGGTACACTAAGCGTCTGTTGACAGCGGTCTGAATAGGCAATTTTGAGCATTTTTGGATGGTTCTTATAAAAATAATATATCATCAAAAAGGAAAACATAGGGGCATACAAGTAACTGATATTTATATTTCTGTAAAAAATCATTGCTTTAGGGTCATTAACCAGAAAGAAAACAGGCGAGAGCGTTTGTATCTTTTTGTATGGAGAAAAGAGCACCCACGTTTCCTCTTAACAGCTCTAATTTACGTCCGTCTCTTTCTTGTTTTATTAGTAAGAAAAAGTTAGCAATAGCCTAAATTAAGTTTAGTTTGTGCACAACAGAATCGGCACCAATATCACGAATTTTGGACTAAGTAATATTGAGCAATCGTTTGGTCGTAATCAAACTCTAGACTTAAGGGAACCTGCAGTGAGACAATTAATAAGGTAGTAATATTAATAAATTATTGATTTATTTAGGTATTAAAATTAAATCACAGTGATAAATTGATAATACTTACACGCAATAGAAAAACCGCAACATATTTCTATTAAGGCCGTTTATGAATGTTAAAAAAAATGGGCTAGGTTCACAATTAAACACATCCTTTTAAATATAAAAACATAATCACCAAGATTTATAAAGATCTACTTCAGCAAATAACCGTTATCAATAACATAACACGACCCGGTTACACTTCTAGCCTTGTCACTGGCCAGGTACAGGATTATGTCCGCAATCTCATCAGCATCTGAAGATCTTCCCAATAATGTTCCTATGCTGCTACCCTGTAGTACCTCTGGAGACATTCCAGAGCTCGACACAATGTCAGTTATAACTGGTCCAGGATTAACTGAGTTCACTCGTACACCAGAAGCAGCGAGTTCCATTGCAGCAAACCTTGTAAAATGATCCACTGCAGCTTTGGAAACGCTGTAAGACATCATTCCTGGTATCTTGGCTGATGTAGATAAAACACTAGATATATTTATAATGTTGCCTTTTGTTTTTATGAGGTGTGGGACTGCTAAGTTGGTGATGTGGATGACTGGGCGCATGTTCGTGTTCATGACCTCATCGTAGTTCTGTAGTAAATTAGGTTCCAGTATACTAGCAAACCTCACAATACCAGCGTTATTGACGAGTACGTCGAGTTTTCCGAACTTGTCAATAGTTTTTTGGACGACGGTCTTGGCTTCCACGTCTTTGGAGACATCTGCTTTGATAATGAGGGTTTTGGCTCCATGCTGCTCACAACGCTTAGCTACTTCCTTTAGTTTGTCTTCGTTTCTTCCAACGAAGGCAACATCAGCTCCTTCCTTGGCAAATAACTCCACAGTAGCCGCTCCGATGCCGGAGCTACCACCAGTAACCAGGATCACTTTTCTAGCAAACATATTGAACAACTTCACGACTCCAAATTGGTTAGCAGACTAAGCCAAGACGGCTTATTTATATCGTTTTATCGTATGAAATAGCTATGTCATCGTCTGAAGAGTCAGGACTCATAAAAATGGATTGTCATGCTAACCAACGTTATATGACTGTTATAAACAGGTTTTTGGTTAAAAATATTGACCCATCTAATTAGGACTATTAGGAGTTGGTCATGGAATGTGCTAGTTTAGTTATACTATATCGTTTTAGGTAATTAAATAAAGGTAAACAAAAATTGGTCGGACTAAACTTAATACCTGTCACTTCAGTCGTCATGCTACGACACAACAGCTGGTCGATTCCTCAGAACAATAACAAAGCATAGAAGTAGTGTTAAAATAGCAACTGAACTCAATATATTTGTTTCATTTTGACTTATGGAGCCGCTATGATGTTAAAGAAGGACACGTATACAGAAGACGTTTCGAAATTTTGTAGGTTGTCATTCATTTTATTCTGACTAGTGATGTACCCACTAAATTTCAACGTCGATAGAATTTACAATGACATTCTTTCTTACACTGCCAAGAATAATAACCGTAGGTACACACGGCTACACATCAAGCTATACATTTCCAGTTTACACTGACCGCTCATTGTAAGGAAATCCTATACAATGGGAGATCAGCTTATACTGGAAATGTATAGCTTGATCTGTAGCCGTGCGTACCAAAAATTTTGAAGTAACTAAGCATACTTATGATACCAATACTTAATATATTCGTTCAAAATGAAACAATACTTTAAGTATGAACTAAATAGTTCGTCATCATCATCACCAAAGTCTTCCTTGGTTCCCGACAGCTCTTCATGTATTAAATCTGACCCAGCTAAACCCGAATGTATTTAGTTGCCATAATAACTGATGAGTTTATTGAAAAGAAGTGGGAGACATTCGGTTTTACAAATGTTTTTAGCAACTTACTTTCTCATATTTATTTGAATTTTAGATTACATCATAGTCTACTCAACAAAGTCTAGGGAAAAAGGGTATTCAAAGTACCTAATAATTTTTATTTTAATACTTTTTATGTAACATATATTATTGTAAATCAGTAGAAGCGTAATTTAATAGAGATTTGAATTATTTGATTAAATAAAATGGTTGTTAGTGAAAAAATAAAATTTATTATGAAAATTTAAAATGGTACCAAAGCGACAAAAACTTTTCGTACATAAAAAAATAAATAACGACCAGATAATATTTTAAATAAAAAAATAAAATGCCTAGCCACTTTAATAATCTGTTAGTCGAATTCCAGCCCACACCATAATCATTCCGCCCTGGTACGGATGAACTTCCTGAGGATTCTGGAGTCGGCTCTGGCGACCAGGAACTCACCAAAAGCGCAGTCTTCTTGAATCGGGATGGAATCCAATTATTTCTGAATTTGTTATTGTCATCTGTGTCAAGGATTCCTAAAACAAACAGTTCTCAATAAAATTTATGTAAGATTTTTTATCAACGTTTTTATTTAGGTAAATAGTTTTATTTGTATGTCTTACCTGACTGATGTGAGATGATTTCACGAGATGTCAAGATCAGTGGCGATTCATTAATTTGTACCGATGTACTAGGTCCTGTTTCAACTTCCATTGCTACGGGATCCTACAATTACGTATTTTGTATTAAAAATAAATAAATAAATTTGCACTCGATTATATTTCCGACTGGGATAATTAGAAGAATGATATCGCATCAATTATATTTTTAATATAATATCATTGTATCGCATATATCAAGTGAACATATTTCTGAATGTTATACCTGTCTTCATGTTAGATTACTGTTGATGGTGAGCGGTTTTTTTAATTTGCAGTATTGCGCTATGTCCTTCTTCGCAGACTTCCATAAGTATTTCCTGTAATGTAATAAATCAAGTTTTAATTTGAACGGGATACTATTTATTGCCAATAAAATACCTTAATTATATCATAATATATCAAGACCATTTCATCTGTTCTATCCATAACAAATAATGTAGGAACAGCATGTACTCTAAGTGACGACTTAAAGAACATGCTACATCCATTTCATAGGTTCATTACCAAATGAATACAAAGTAAAATGTTTGGAGCATATTATGTGGCTGTGCTGTTTGGAGTCCAATTTCGTCTACCAATACAATTTATCCATTTTTTTTTCACATCGTCTAGGAAATCTGTAAAAGAAAAGTATCGACAACATTATTTACGTCACTATGGCTGATCAAGATAACCCCAAAACAATTTCCGAATATTCGCTAATAACTTCTATTGGAATAAATATTACGACTGGTTTCAGCTATATAGTGACACAGCAATATTTGTTATGTATTTATATTCGTTTATCAGATCTTAGGCAACAAGAAATTGAGCAAAAACTTACCGATGGAAGGTCAATATTTGTTGTTCATTTTATTTTCGCTATGAATGGGACTTGCAGCCCCCAACCACACAAGAAATTGCTCCACAGCGTCCACACACTCACTATTTGTAGTTAAACAAAGAATTCATGCAATCTAACAGTAGAAATATTATTAAAACATCGCAAAACCATGGAATATTACGACAGACACGTAAACAATGAACACGCGAATAAGTCAGCTAGTTCAATGAACGAACTGTCAGACATTGAAACAAAGTACTATCAAATTTGGCCGCGTCATACTATAACTTTTTTAACCAAATGACAATTGATCTTGTGACCATGCCAAGAAAGTAAAACAAAGAGTAAAACATTTATCTCTTTCCCACATCCTTTATCGTACCTTTATCGTACCTAATAATAGAACGGGAATAAAGGTAGTTACAGAATTCTATTTTTAGCCTTCCTTCTATGCTTTGTTATTGTTCTGAGGGTCGATTCTGTAAAAATCTCACCGTGAAAGCTTGCGTGGAGTGAGCTGTCAGTGTCAACCCACAGATGCTAGGGAATGACCAAATTACATAAAATTTACAATCATAATCGAGATTTTATCTAGGTATATTATTATGCTAATTTTTTAACGTAATCATTTTATATTATTTGGAAGCTAGAGTGTGTCTAAACATTACTATTTAGGGGGTTTTAAAATAAAATAGTCAAATAGAAATTCAGACAAAACTGAATTTCTGTTTTGCAATTTTATTTAAAAACCTCCTAAATAGTATTATTTAGACACTTAAATACTAGCTTTGAAATAATATAAAATGATCACTAGAATAGCATAAAAATGTTATTAAAATCTCGATTATGACTGTAAAAATGTGCTTGGTCCATCCCTAGCTATAGGTGGAATGACCCTGACAGCTCACTCCACGCTCACTTCACTTAAGTTTTCTCGGTGAGATGATTACAGAATAGCATTGCTGTACTCTTCAATTTAGCAACTTTATAATTATTTGTTGTATAATGTTGCTAATTTGCAGAGTACAATTGTGTCGTAGCATGACGACTGAAGTGACAGGTAGGTATTACGTTTAGCCGCCGGGGTCGTGGGTTGTTCGAAAGAGATACCGTGGCCCTGGCATAGGCAACTGAAGGAACACGGGTGGGTTTCACTCAGAGCGGGAGAAGTCATTTGATTACATCATCCATCACAAAAAAAAGGTATTATGTTTAGTCGGTTAACCAGACACGTGTTTTTTTTTTGTTTACCTTTATATATTTACCTAAACCGATGGAGTATAGGAACTTACTAGTTCCGTCATTGTGAAGGTTACTCACGATGACTTGACAAAATAATATTTTAATTTTGCTACCTCACATGAACCCACATCACATAATTACGTCAGGATCAGCAAGCACGTAGATTTGTGTTCAGAATGTCATCATACATCATACATCAAGTCAAAACTTTCAATACTTCTTCCGTCCTTGGGGGTCTACTCCCTAAGCACGAAGTCCGTAGTTTCGGCCTTCGGTTACGGGCGTTTCCTACTCCGTATCACCTACGGACGTATGATTGGTTCGGGGCCCGAACGAAGTATGAATGGCAACACGATACGACAGTTGTCCCTACTCCCGATGTGTTTTAATCCGTCCGAAAAATTTAACTTTTACACTTGTTTTGATGGATCGTTAAGTCAGACGGACGGATAAAAGGACGGACGGATGAACGGTCGGCCTTAGGGAGTAGGCCCCCTGAAGCCTTCATTTGGGGTCGGGTCCGTTCACTTTCCTGCGCCAAGTGATTCTATCTTGGGTTGTCGGTTCAGGCAATTGGGCTTTTCTGAGGTCTCTTTTTATATTTGACCACCAGGTCAGTGGCGGGCGGCCTCTGCCTCTCTTTGGTTTAGTGCAATTTGTACCACATGATCTTCATTACGCCTTTTAACGTGTCCATACCATCTTAGGCGGTTTTCAGTAATTTTTTCCATGATTGGTGTGACTTTAAAGCTGCCTCGTATGTACTCATTGCGGACTTTGTCGTGGAAGTCAAAACTTTGTTTATTTAATTATTTCTCATCGTCTTCGTGTTTGGGGCCTTCTGCAATGATTACAAGCACTCTGCTGCCGTATTGTTTGCATTGCTCAGCAGTGATCTGGGCTCTTCTCTTGCTATAATCTACGGTCACAACATGGGCTCCTTCTTCAGCAAATATTACTGTTCTCGCAGCTTCCATACCAGACCCAGAGCCCGTGACCACGACCACTTTTTTAAAACTCTTGTTCGATAAACCGCTTCATTTGGCGTCGCAAAGAATACTGTAGCAAGTGCTGTGTATATCAACTCGACCTTGAATGCATATTTAATTTAATTTAATTTATTTTTGCACTTATTATCTCCACTGTACAACTACAAGTATTTGTTTCGAGTCTGGGTGTTTTTCTATCTATAATATGTATGTATTTACAAAAAAAAAATGTATACAGGGTTACAGGTTAAGTCGACCGAAATCCTTTAAGAGGTGGTAGTTTCCATCATTCCTGACTGATTTGACTATGGAACCCCATACCCCAAACTTAACCGTTCTCAAGTTATGGGACTTTGAAGTTTTTTTTATAAAAATCCAGATTTTTTGTCTTTTGTCCCCTTTTTTTGTGTTTTGTACCTCTAATGTTTTTGTTTTTGTATTTTTTGTGTAGCAGATTAGTTGCTTCATTATTTTAAATACAAAAACTGCAAGTAACTGTACCAACTGAGTCATATTAGACGATTGATTGTTAAAAAAAGAAATAAATTTGTGGAAAGTTTTTTATTCTTTGTAAGATATTTTAAAAAAAGTCTATGACAGTTATGCTGCAGATGTGCTTAAAAATATCTACGGTTCTTCAGCTTTCCGATAAGGTATAATACAACAGGGTATTATTGGATTTTTTTAACAAAAACATTGATGATATGCTACCAGGTAGTAGTAAAAAATAACGATACTTAAGCATCAAATTTAACTTTAGTCAGAAAACAAAATAAAACAATCCAAATAGGTAACAATTGAAGTTTATTATTCCTTTTACAGTACATGTTCCACTCATGTCCGCCCCTATTTCGCAGGACCTCAGAATGCAGGACAATAGGCGCTGCGAGCAACTTTACGAAATACCGTTATTTTTGCTATTACCCGGGAGTCTTTCATCGATGATTTTTCCGAGAATCCTGATAACACCGTAGCCAATTATACCTTATCGAAAAGCTGAAGAACTGTAGATATTTTTAAGCACATCTGCAGCATAACTGTCATAGACTTTTTTTAAAATATCTTACAAAGAATAAAAAACTTTCCACAAATTTATTTCTTTTTTTAACAATCAATCGTCTAATATGACTCAGTTGGTACAGTTACTTGCAGTTTTTGTATTTAAAATAATGAAGCAACTAATCTGCTACACAAAAAGTATAAAAACAAAAACATTAGAGGTACAAAACACAAAAAAAGGGGACAAAAGACAAAAAATCTGGATTTTTATAAAAAAAACTTCAAAGTCCCATAACTTGAGAACGGTTAAGTTTGGGGTATGGGGTTCCATAGTCAAATCAGTCAGGAATGATGGAAACTACCACCTCTTAAAGGATTTCGGTCGACTTAACCTGTAACCCTGTATAAGTAGTTTATCAGCCATCTCGTTACCATAACACAAGCATTAGGTTGCTTAGCTTGGGACTAGATGGCGTTGTGTGTAATGTCCAAGGATATTTATTATTTTATTACTGTTGTTATAAGTATAATAATATTGTATAAAATGACTGGCTTAAAAACGTGGCTTCTTAAAATGAAAATCGATTTTTTTATTATACTCAGACGTATTCTGTATGGTTCCGAGCACAGAACAGATAAACCTCTTTACTTATCTGTTCTGTGGTTCCGAGTTCCGACCCCAACATAGTTGGAAAAAGGCTAGGCAGATTCGCGGTCACTTGGTCGATGGCGTTCATTCACTAACGTATTCCTCTGATTTGTCCCAGCACGTGTAGAGTGCGTTTCATACAATAGTTCCTATGCCGTAATGTTGGTCCACTGTTAAACTTTAACACATGGACCTATCAGGTCCATCCATTCCAACAGTAGCGTATCGTGTTCGTCCTAAAACAGTGGAGCCAACATTACGGCATAGGAACTATTGTATGAAACGCACTCTAGCATGACGACGTTTTGTCGACGGAAGAATAGACAAAACTACACATTGCCGTGCATAAACGCGTAGAATGCGTACAAATATTTCTACCACATATCTGCCATTTTGTCTATTCTTCCATCGATAAAACCCGTTTCTATGGCGGTCATGCGCGTGCAGGTCCAAATATTTTTTCACGATAAAATGTCGTAAATATACTGCCGTCCCTATATTTTTATTTTTGGCATAATAATTAAATGTAGGCAATGTGTAACTGAATTAATGCACACCATGAAAGTAGTTTGTTCAGAATCTTTTACTGAATCAAGTGTATCTATAGCTACTTATACATATTATAAAATAAAGTCACTTTTCGTGTCTGTCTGTGTGTCCGCGTTGTTTTTCTAAACTGCGCAACGGAATTTGGTGCAGTTTTCACTATCATTTAGAGAATTTATTCCGGAAGGTTTATGTAATAATTATATTTAACTTATAACTATGTTTAATATAGAAACCTTCATGTTTTGTCAAGTCGTAAAAGCCGTGCGAAGCAGGGCCAAGTCGCTAGTTTCTAATATTAAACTTTTACATAAGCAGTCATAAGTACTTTGTTGAATATTTTGTCTCACTTTCTTCTGCAGTCTAATAATAATGCCAGCTGTGGTATTCGCATGTCAGTTGTAAATTTTCCCCAAAACAGTGAAGCATAAAATTGTAAAATTGTTAAATGGCTGAACAATTCGCTACACGCCTCTTATCTTCGGGCAGCACGCACTTGCGAGCGTGACAAATGGTCGGGCATTTGCATGCACACTGAATTTAATTTTATGTTTAATTATTAAGGAGAGACCGCTTTATTTTTGAGTAGAGCTCCGATGCTACATTTGTACCTATGTTCGGAGCGTCGTCGTAAGGCTCCCTCAAAAACTCAAAAATGAACAATTTTAATGAAGTTTTCTTATAAATTATTCCACCAGAGTCACGTCACGTAGCGCCTGTCTGCGGCAGCCTTAATTATTTGTTATGTTTTATATAAGTACGTTTGAATTTTATTTTTTGTACAATACTAGCTGTTGCCTGCAATCCAGGACGAAAAGTAGCCTATGTCCTTCTCCAGGTCATGGGTATACCCATGTGCCAAATTTGATCCAAATCCGTTCAGAAGTTTTCCAAACCAAAAAATTCGAAGACATGTGACATCTACCAACCCGCACTGGGCCCGCGTGGTGGATTACGGCCCACTCTCTCTCACCGAGAGGAGGCCTATGTCCCAGCAGTGGGAACAATATATGATACGATGATTGTTTAAGATCTGTCTAGCACAGGCACACAATTTATGCAAACGCAGCCTTCTCCCAGCACACGCGCCATCTTAGCCCTTATTGACATAGATCCACATCTAGCTCAGAACCTACTGATATGGTGAGTAATTAAATACAGACAGAGATAGTTAGACACACAGGTAATCCAATAATAATGTTCTCACGAGCAGTAGGCACTGTTTGATTACGTTAGCTTGAGGCGTTGCCTGCGGGGGTGTAGGTATGATTTGCGGATTTGCTTAGTGAAGATTAGTCTTCAAATTCTTAGCGTGACGATGGCAAAAATAACTCGGAAAAAAAAATTATGAATCAGGAGGTTTGTCAGAAGTTGACTTTGTTTATTTTGATAAATTTATTGATTTTTGCTAGAGAATTAGTTTAAAAAAGGTTTAATTTTTTGTTAAATGATAAAGACTGATAAAAGCGCCGTTTACACGAGGCAAGTTTCTGGAACGTTCAAGAGCAATAATTGCATGCCATAAAGCACGTTCAAGTTTTTTGACATTCAAGAACTGCATGAAGTGTTTAGACGCGTGCGATTCCATAAAATGGCATGTGCAATAATTGAATGCAAGTTTTGCCATTCAATAAAATCGCATGCGACTTACACCAGGCAATAAAATTGACAGGCGATTATTGCATACAAGTTTTGCCTAGACATGATATTTCATTAAATTTTAATGAACGCTTCTCAAGATATTTTTCAAGTTGTTCTTGATTTGATTTCTTGCCTCAAAATAGCAACAACGATTAGGTACCACACCCTCACTCACCGCACTCATATTTCAATGACAGCACGAATGTCAGATCATGCCAGAATTGAATGCGATTTTATTGTACGAGCAATAATTATTGTATGTACTGTGCGATTTTCTTGTACAAGCTATACCAGTTTTCAAAGTTGCCCGTATCGTGCAACAATATTGTACGTGTTGTTTAGACGGTGCCAGATATTTGCCTTTCAATTTTATGGTATTCCACAGGCAATAAACTGGCGCCGTGTAAATGGAGCTTAATGAGAGGTTATTCAAAGAAATAAATAATGATTGGTATAGAATTCGTTGTTTTTAAGAAAAAATAAATAAAACGTAACACTCGCACTATTGTGAGGCTTGTAGAATACTTATTATACCTAATAGTCCGGTCAAAATAGACATAAAAGTAGTGGTCAATTATCACAAATTCCGACAGAGCTAAATTTTGGCGGAGACCTTGGGAATAACATTAGAAATAAAGTGTCAAAAGTCCCCATCGATCCCATGTGTGTTATAAAAGTTATTAGGAGTCAAATGTAAGTGGAATTTTTGTTAATTGAAATGTCTATTTTGACCGGACTATAAAGTGTCACTACTCGTGACACCTTTGAAGGAAAACTGAAAATTCCGTATTTTTTTTTTTGCATTTTTCTTAGTTTCTTTTTGGTTTTTTCCTACAAATCGTATTAATTAACTTTTTTTTTCATATTTGCAACTTTTTTCTTTCGGGTGTAAAGGCTTATAAAATACAGTTCTATAAAGATCACATCATTCTGTGGAGGGGTTGCCATCTGATGGACTCACACCTTTACTTAGTGACTGCTGATAAATACTTCAGTTTAATAGTATATTATTGTATTATTATCTGAGGAATTACAGACTGGTTATTCATCGCCAACGGTATCTTTACGCTGCACAGAAGATTTTATTGGTCTGCAGAAAGGGACGGTACAAAAATTCCAAGTGAGTAAGGCTCGTATTAAGGCTCGACCAGACGGTGTGACGCGTTAAGTTTTTATAGAAATTGTTCTGCCTGTCTGCGGGAGCCTTTACAGAACCTGAAAAAAGACTTGACAAGAGTTTTGAGTGAGGTTAGAACTTCACTCAAACAATTTCTTCTCATGCCACGGCGATTGTAGGTTTTTAGCATGCAACTTATCAGTATTATGACTGAAGGCTGCCCCATAAATAATGGATCAAACGAATCGGGTAGGTAGCTCACCTAATTCAACTAATTTGAATAGTTTTTTTTTATATTTTGGTATTTTCATCGTAAAAAAACACTTTTCAATTCAAGATTTTGTTTCTATGACAAATAAAACGTTATTTAGAAAAAACCGGGCAAGAGCGAGTCGGACTCGCGCACCGAGGGTTCCGTTCCGATTTCTGAAAAAGTGTGCTATTTAGAGACATCGTTATAATTTCAGATTTTTCTCTTTGCAAACTTCGGAGATAAGGGGGGGGGGGGGCGGTACTTTTTTTTACATTTTTCATCAAAAGTCGAACACTGTGCGGCTTAAAAAAAAAAAAATATGTTTGAGAATGTGCAAACAGCGCTCTTTCATATGATACCCCACATGACCTAGTAGCTCCACTTTGAATTTTTAAGACCCCCTTTCACCCCATGTTGCAAAAAAATACATATATTTTTATTTCTTTCTTATTTGCAAAATAGTTGGGTAAACGTCATCTAAAACTGTTCCAAATTTCAAGTTGATAGCACTAGTAGTTCTTGAGATATCCAGCTGTGACAGACAGACAGACAGACAGACTGAGTCACACCATAAGGGTTCCTTTTTTACCATTTTGGTACGAAACCCTAAAAATGGTATCATAATACCTACATTAGTAAGCTATTCAGACATGTGTAACAAAAATCATACCTAAAAATGTTATCATTTGCAGTGACAGCATTCAAAAAACTAAATCTGGTAGAGAATTTTCTCTAATTTGAAAAAAAAAAAATATCCTGAACAAAAAATATATATAGCGGTTTTTTAAAACTATTCAAATTAGTTGTTGCCAAATCAGGTGAGCTACTTACCTGTTACGTTTTATCCATTATTTACGGGACACCCTAACGCAGTTTATGTAAATATCGCAAATCACGAATAAAGGCTTCGACAAACAGGTGCGATTCGCGTCGCGTATCGCACCTGTTTGAAGGAGCCTTAAGGCAGATTACAGCCATCGAACATCACGCTCGGCCTCCACTGCGGGCCGTAAAAACGGCAACAATAGCTTAGGTGTGACTCAAAACACAAAAGTACAATTTAACACTTAAGGCTACTCTTTCGAAGAAAGCTTAAAAACAGCGTGCAAATGAAGCAGTTTTTCGCCGGAACCTACAGAGAAATTACATCTGAAAAAAATTGTTAGTAATCTACATGATATGAATCGTAATTTGGTTTAGCCATAATGTTTCTATCGGTATCACATAATAAGAAAAAAAAACCCCAAATCACCTCCAAATCGTTAAGATGAAACCATTTTACTCCTTCATTTTTTATCAAAAGAATATAAAAAAAATATCTACTACTTTGCAATACAAACGAAAATGATTTGGTTTTGTTACTTTTAAAAAACATGTATATTTTTTATTATAATAAATTAAAAATGCGTCTAATTTGGGACAGCGCTCCTTGATGGGCGAGAAAAATTATTAAACAACACTTGGATATTAGGTACTACAGAGTACAGTAGACAGTTCACCAACAACACCCCACGAGACTATCCACGACCAAAATAAACCGCTTTTCTCAATTCCCAAATGACCACTTGCCAAAGTATATAAACAGCAGAAACAGATAAGTTAATAATTCAGAATAATGGTGCATTTTATTGTCCTCAAGTGTACAATCTGAGCTACGCTGGAGTACGTATGGATCAGTGATTCGTACTGGCCAATACCTACATAAATGTACGTACATTTATGTACATAAATGTGTACTTTATGTATGTATGTTAAATTGTACTGTGGAATTCCAGTAGTGATTTATTTGCATTTCAATGTTGGGCTGAAATGTTTGATGTTAAAAATGAATGATATTCGAGTGTCATTTTTGTTAAAATAATGATTGAATGTTTCGATAAATACCTCGCTGTTATAAAGGCATTTTCTGATGAGGTTTCACAAAAAAAGAAAAGGTTTTTAGGGGTTATTTATTTATTTATATAGGGTGACTGGTAATTAGTGACCGATACCTAAACACATGATTGTGCTCATGTTAACAAACAACTTTTACTATGGGACCAAACCTGAAATCGCGAAAAAAAATCAGCTTCCCCATACATTCATGTTCACATAATTCGTCAAAATGTAGGGAGAGCAGCTGATATTTTTTTAGCTTTTACTTTATTATAAAGTTCTATTTTTTTTCCTTTATATCCTTGATACAAAAAAACTTGGAGTTTATACAAGGTGTAGCTTAAATATCGCACAACCTCTTAAGGGGTCATTGTACTAATCATTATGAACAACTTTGACTATGGGACCAAACTTGAAATCGCGCAAAAAATTCAGCTATTCCCTACATTTTGTCGAGTTATGCGTACATAGATGTAAGTACCTAGGGGAACATAAATGGGGTGAAGAAGATTTCAAGTTTGATCCCATAGTAAAAGAGATTGAATTTATAGTTACATTGCAAAGATAGATATTTGAAACCCAAGGACTTAAATTATTGTCGCTTTTAACTAAATATGACACACCCAATAAATAATATTCAACGCTGCATACCAAAGCTCGTGGCTAAGTAATAACAGCCGCACGGGTCGATCCATCAGGCTAAGCTACGCTTGCCGGGGTAGGTCCGTGGATGGGTGACCTATCTTTACCTACCGAGACTTCTCCGTGCCTCGGAAAGCACGTTAAGCCGTTGGTCCCGGCTGTCATTCGTGGATCTTTGACAGTCGTTACGGGTCGTCAGAAGCCCGAAAGTCTGACAACCAGTCTTACCAAGGGGTATCGCATTACCCAGTTACTGGGTTGTGGAGGTCAGATAGGCAGTCGCTCCATGTATGCTGAGACGAAAAGTCTCACCAGTCCGGTGACCGGACTAAATAAACCGAACTACTGAGAATGCCCGTAAAATACTGGTATTCAGCTGCATCCGGTTAGACTGGAAGCCGAGCCGGTTTGGCTGAAAAGGCTAGGCAGATTGAGCTGCATACCAAAGCAAACATAATAGAGATATAAATCAAAGCCATTACTACAATCACATTGAGTATGCGGTTTATTAGTATTAGTTTAGTATATATCAGTTATTTAGCAACTACCTAATAATATCTACGAGTACTGTTATTTGTAACCACTCTGGCTTGTGCAATGTATTTCCCACACCTTCCAGATCAGATGTCCACCCACAGGTTTGAGGGTTCATATAAATTATCATGGTATTCATGTTTCATTTTCACTTTAGTGTAGCCACAGATAATATAATACTGTACAGCCTTCCAAGTTCATCTACGTAGGACGAATGAGGGTTAAATAGATAGTTTTGTGTTTTTAAAATTCCTATAAAACCAAAATGTAATAAGTTCTTCAGATGTCCAGCTGTGACAGACGGACAGACAGACAGACTGAGTCGCATAATAAGGGTAATATTTTGGTACGGATCCTAAAAATGATAAAAGTAGGTACCTATACTTAAAAAAACAAAATAAATTACTAACACAATTACCATAGTATGTATAAAGTTTATAGTAAAACTTTATACTATGAAATTACTGTTTAATATCTGAACAAGAAGGTTATAATCTTGATGAATGAACAATTGATTTATTTATAGATCAAATATTTGTCATTTATAAATTATTTATAAGTTTGTAGGCAAGTATGTAGGTATTATGCAAACAAAAAATATTAACATAAGTACTAAAGAATTCTTATCACAGCTGTTCAAGGTGGACAAGACAAGTTGATAAAAAAAAACTGAATTAATTGTAAAAAACCTTGAAACATTACCACACAAAAAAAAACGTGATGTCATCACGTCGTCGTCGTATACGTTGTATGCGATTGAGTATTTTGCTTGTATTTTCACAGCCGAAATAGCTCAGTTGGGAGAGCGTTAGACTGAAGATCTAAAGGTCCCTGGTTCAATCCCTGGTTTCGGCAGAACACTTTTTGTGTTTTCTTTTCAATGTTTTACATATAAGTATTCTGATATATTACAACTTTTTAAATAGAATACATTTTTTTGGCATAGTAAACGTTTTATTCACTTATTTTAAAATGAGTTTCAGACATATTTTCCGCTGCCTACACAGTAATAACGATGTTTAGTGGCGCCATCTAGTGCGTCATTAAAATTTCATCTATTTTTTCCACTTTTCAAGTATGTTTGTTGTGCGATGGGCCGTGTGACGTCATCGCCTTTGATTATTCCCCCTAGCATGATCTGGGAGTAAATGTCTGCTCCAAATAGAAGATCTACTGGTCGGCTGCTGTTGAATTCTGGATCTGCCAAGTTTATATTTTGTATTTGAGGCCATGATGGTTTTGTAAATGTTTTGTTTGGTAGATTCTTGATTAAATTTTTCATGATGTATACTGGTTTTCTGAACGTGAAGTCGCTGAAGACAGAGCTGCATGAAATTGTTATCATGCCCTTGCAATTGCTCTCCTTTTCTCCAACTCCAAAGACAACTCCTTTACATTTCTGGCGTCTGATCCCAAGAAGTTGAGCTGCTCGTTCTGTTATCAGTGATATCTGAGACCCTTGATCTATAAGAGCTCGCATGTTGTACTGAGTTCCATCTGCTCCCTCTACCTTGACAATGGCGGTCGCTAATAGGATCTCCGAATCTTCTTCATCTTTTTGAGAGACATGAGATGATGAATTTGTTTGGTTTTGTTCGTTGTTTTTTGTTAAAGTCTCGTGCAATAACGTATTGTGCTTATCTTTGCACTTGCGACATCGGTGGTTTGACGTACATTTTTTGCCATTATGACTGTACAGGCAATTAATGCAGACTTGCAATTTGTTTATTGTGTTAAGTTTTTCGTCGTTCGACATTTCTAAAAACTTTGCACAAAAATAGAGGCCATGCTCGTCGTTGCAGAGTGGACAAGTAAACGTCTATTTAAAATGGTTTGTTTAGCCATTATTTTTGTAAAAACTTACATAATTCAATTTAATTTAAATTATTTTTTACAGAACTTTCATTATTATCCTAAATATCTCGAAACGCCCCTAATTATATTATTATATTATAGTCAAAGTATTTTTTTTGTATTTTTTTATACCTATTTTATTCTTTATTTTATGGATAGGTAAAGTAAAGAATAAAATATAAAAAATACTTACTTCCTGAACTTTCATTATTATCCTAAATATCTCGAAACGCCCCTAATTTTATAGTCATAGTATTTTTTTGTATTTTTTTTATCTTTTATTCTTTACTTTATCTATCCCATTGGCCTTGTCGGAAGCCATTACCTTGTTACAGCTGATCAATCTAGGTTACCGACCGGTAAACCCAAGCAGAAGCAGATGTTTTATCTATTTGTTATCTAAATCGGTTCTCGATTAGGGTTATTTATAGAGTTTACTTTGCTCTTACGGATTGGTAAATTAATGAATAAACCTTCTTTACACAGTAGATACTTTATAATCGTTATTATAGAATTTGAGAGATTGAGATTTAGCAAAAGGGTTAATAGGTACTGTCAACACTACGGAGCGCTGACGGAACTCGTGATAAATTAATCTAGTCTATAGAATAACTTGGGTGATTATTCCTAGGATTGGTTCCACGTTTTTACATTAATAATTACATTTTTGCTTAACTCACATCTCCCCTTTTCTTCATAACAAAACGCTAACATTTCAGAAGGCCAATAATAAAATTCTCGTACCTAAAAACGTTTAAATTCAAGCAGCAAACTCACACCCAAACGTCAAGAATGACAATTGACAACCTAATGTCAAGAATGTAGGTAAACGCTATACAATTTTTGACGGGTTGAAACTGAGATGAGTTTGCAAACGTTGTTAAAAATACAGGAATTGCCCCTTTTTTTTTCTTTATTGTGGAGAAATTCTCATGCATACTGCACTACCACGGGGAGGTAGTGCAATTATGTGGGACTCTAGTCCACTAAAACTCCACGGGGTCCTCCTCTGCCGCTTACGGCGCGGCGGGAACACGGGCACGCGGTAGCATTCATCCGTGACGGGAATTGCCCCTGAGATTCAAATTAATGTATTTCGACACCTGCTTGAACAATCAAATGCCAGCCGCATAAAGTTGTCCTTTGCTTATAACTTTACAGTACCTACAGACAAGTATTGTATACACTCGACAGTTTTCAAATTCTTTCCATTTTTCTTTCTTTTTTTTTCTTTTTTCTCTTTGTTTTTTCTTTGATTTTTTCTTTCTTTTTTTTAGTTTTCAAAGGAACTATCTATCAAAAAAAATGGAATTAGAGAATCACTTGATACGTGTAAACTTACCACGTTATTCTCCATTCCTTGTGGTCTTTAAATAAGTCTTTCACCTAACTGTTCTTTTTATTATTGTTGACAGGCACAACAGCATACGACACAGTCAGACCACTTGCCTACCAGGACGCCAGAGTATTCATGCTGTGCTTCAATATAGCTGAACCTGAGACCTTACACAACGCTGCGGCTAAGGTAACTGCAGATTTTATTATAAAAATAATGAAACACTATTTTACAATAATTTCAAGCAGCAATGAGAGAGATATAGCGTTCGAGTTCACAGAGGCCTGTGACTTTAAATTCATGCTGTCACTTTCTTTTTGATACAAAATGTAAGAGATGGCATGCATTTAAAGTCTCCGTTAAAAACTAATGTTGGTTTCGTACAACTCAACGTTTATGTATTGTTTTAATTTCTAGCTCCCGAAATCCCCATTGGACGTAATAACAACAAAAATATTTTTGTAATAAAAAATCGCATCTTCCAAGGTTTTTTCAGGCTCAAAAATACCCTCCTCCCATTCATCTCTCTTGTAAAGTTAATAACCAAATCACCTATATTTCCAGTGGTACAGAGAAGTAAGAACCCATGGCGGCTCGGCCCCCGTGCTGCTCTGCGGATGCAAGGCAGACCTTAGACATGAGAAGGAAACGCTCACCATGTTATCCAAGCTAAGAACGCATCCAGTCACCAGTGAAGAGGTAAGACCAAGTTGCTTCAAGATGTAACTGTTAAGTCATATTGAAAGGAATATTATACATCCCATTCGACCCGAGACCTCGTGCGAGTAAATTCTTCAAGACAAAAAACACATTTTATAAATTAGGACCTTGGGGGTAAATTAGGACCTAGAGGGGCTTGTGGCTAAGTAATAAGAGCCGCACAAGTCGCTTGCTGTGGTTAGTTTGGATGGATGACCATCTTTACATACCAATACCCCTCCGTGCCTCAGAAAGCACGTCCCTCGTGGAGTTTTGTCTAGTCTAGTCTTACTAAGGGATATCGTATTATCCAGTAACTGGGTTGTGGAGGTTAGATAAGCAGTCGCTCCAAGTAAAATACTGGTATTCAGCTGATTCCCGTTAGACTTGGAGCCAACCCCAACATACTTGGGAAAAAGCTGGGCAGATGATGAGGACCATCCCCAAAAAACTACATAAATATTTCATAAACAATTTCGAGTAGGTAAAGTTTGATGACATGTGTTACTTTAAGAAGAACAGAAAAAATAACTTCTTATTTTCATTATACAGATTGCCGATAGCAATAAGAATTGAGGTCATCTTATTACCATAAATAGACATCCACCACAAGCAATTACACTCTCCCTAGAGGATCGAAAATAAACTCATCATTCTAATTCCACGCAAAACCCAAATCCTACCTACGCAGACTTCTCAAACACATGCTCCCAGTAATTTAGGATACCTTGTAATGGACCCGAATTTATTTTAGCCCCCTCAATTTCACGGAGTTCGCTAACATCTCAAATTGGAAAGCTCCGATCCCTAGCAAAGCGATTTAACTTCATTCATCAGAATTTCTAATCTAAATTGAAACATCCTGACGCATTTACACGTATTGTATAACGAGGCAATTGAAAACTCGGTCGCAAATTCAGGCTGGACATCCGTATTAATTAGAGATCTTATTCAACTAGTTACCATTTAGTAAATGGGAGCAGAGTAATTGGCTCGTTCTATGAATGAATCGAATGGACTCACGAATCGGTCGCATTGAGACTCCTTGGAGCGTTCTCTTGTGTGAATCGTTTCAGTAATTGAAAAGTATATAGTGATTTCGTTTTTGTTCTTGATGTGGAGATATGTTGTGAAATTCATGACAGCATGTTATCTTGATGAAGCAATTCTCTAGTCTTTCACAGTATTTTATGCAGTGATTTCGTTTTTGTTCTTGATGTGGAGTTATGTTAACGCATGTGACTATGGATATGTGTGTGAATATGGATGATGTGGATGATGGATGGAGAAGCAGAAGAAGGCCAAAGAAAAGATGGATGGATTGTGTGAAGAATGATATGAAAGAGAAGGGAGTGAATGATAGCGTGACGGTTGACAGGGGAGAATGGAAGAAGACAACGTGTTGCGCCGACCCCAAGTAACATGGGATAAGGGCAGGAAGATGATTATGTGGAGTTATGTTGTGAAATTCATGACAGCATGTTATATCGTCGCTAATCTAACTGAGTGACGTAACTGATTCGAAGAAAATTTTACAGGGCAAGCTATTTTTCTTTTTCTTTTGTAAACTGTAGATATATCGGTCTCGATTTTTGCATTATCATGGGGACCGTAAGGCATAGGTACAGATACGCCGATTACACAGATCGATTTGACTTGGAAAATGTATCAAATTACTACAGTTAGGTCGGCTATCGGCTTAGTCCAAAATGTCAGATACGTCAGTTAGTTAAATTAGCGACGACATTGATGAAGCGATTCTAGTCTTTCACAGTATTTTATCTCTGACTAGCTTTTGCTCGCGGCTTTGCCCGCGTGGAAGTGGAAATTGACCCACGGGAACGTAAAACCGGGATAAAAAGTATCCCATGTTCTATTCCAGGTCATGGTCTACAAAAGAGTAAATTTCATTCAAATCCGTTCAGCCCAGCCGATTTAGCGTGAAAGCGTAACAAACAAATAATCTCACTTCCGCGTTTATAATTATTAGGATTTTGTATAACTGTCAAAATAAGGTTGCTATTGGGTTGCTGTTATTAAAGGCAAAACAACTGTGGAAGGGGTGTTAAGTTTGATTCATCATGATGATGACTAAATTATGACTGCAGCATACTTATAAACAATCAGAAATCATTGTAAGCAGTATGAGTAAGCAATTATAATTTCAGTACTAAGTTGTACGGATTAGTTGGACCAACTTTTAAACAGTTTCGTCTACGTATCATTTTTGTGAGACAGCAACTTACAAACCTTCAATTTTCACAGGCTTTATCAGTAGCAAGACAGCTGGGAGCAATGACCTATGTAGAGACATCAGCTAGAGCTTCTACAAAAGGGGTCAAAGATGCCTTCGAAGTAGCTGCACTAGCTGCCCTCGGAAAACTAAACAAGCAGCAGATGAAACAACAGGTATACAACCCTTCATATCACTATACACAACAAAATATTACTTTAATCTTATCTTCCCCCTCTTTTTTCCTAACGTGCTGGACAGCATTCCAAGCGGATTCTAAAGTAGGTACGTAGACAAGGCTTATAGCTATATCCACACAGTTATATCTAGAAGTCCTTACATATGAATCTATAATTACTTCCATTGAAAAAGAACAAAATAAAATAATACTTTCTCCCAACAGAAACAAGTGGGCCGCAGCAAAAGCAAGCGCGATCTGAAAGCAGAGCTGAAAGGGCGCGCGAAGAGTTGCTGCGTCATGTGATCCGTCGCCGGCCACCCCTCCCGGTGGCCGCACGACTGCTAGGCGACCACCGCCCTTCTTCTTGAACCCAACCGTTCCTCAGAGGAACAAGCCCGGGCCTAAGTACACGCCTTGTGGAACACCCGACGTAAATTTTCACTGACGAGTTCCCCTCATACATAGAAGGCAACAAAATACGACACATGTATTTAGTGTCATTATTTAAAATGTTTATGTGAAAT